>OZ024688.1:9764631-11025993 GCA_964016905.1 Perithous albicinctus
AACTAGTACATGGTCATTGATCGATACATTCGGGCTCACTTCTGCCTCTTTATTCTCCCTGCTGTGCGGGTAACCCGTTCTTCGTTGGTCGTGCAACAATGACGATGATCTTGACACAGAGAGAGAGGATGTAAAGAGAATTCTGACGGAGCTTTAAGCTCGACAGTGAGATCGCGTAGAATTTTTGGCTACTATACCGCTGTGTCTATCTCTATACACGTTTATTCTCCTCTCCTTCGTGCTTTCCATCTTTCTCGTTTCTCGTGTTTATATCACCGTACAGAAATCGCATCTCCGTCTTTCTCTCTGTGTCTATGCTCGTTTCGCGTCTATGTCCCGCCAGACGGAGAGGAGTTTGGCTATCGATCGCCCTCAACAGCAGCAGCAGCAGCAGCAGCAGCAGCAGCAGCAGCAGCAGTAGCAGCAACGGCAGCAGCAGCCGCGTGGTCGCCTCCCTCTTCCTTCTCCCTTTTCACCCCTCTTCCATCTATCTCTCTCGTTCTAACTATCCAAGCCAGCTAACCAGCCAGCCAGCATCCCTCTTTCTCCTCATCTTCCCATCCTTTCCCTCCCCCCGTACTCTCTCGCTCTTCTTGCTTACCCCATTGCACCGATAGCACAAAACAAGGCGCATGGACCACGCGGCGAGTCGGCGAACAGCGCGCAAAATCCAAGCGCAGTTAGCCAAAGTCCGCGGAACTCTCAAAGGAACTCGTGAACTTTGTTGTCCCGGTTGTTGACCATTTACAAAATTAAGCACAAACACTTTTGTACATCGATTCCGTTGCACAATAAGAACTAAATTAAAAATTGTGCAACAACAAGATTCAGTGTTTAACAAATTATTGGGATGGCAGTAACAGTATAAAACTGAAAGATTTTTGTTGCTAATCTGGTATATTAAATTTAATATAAAAGTGCTATGGAAAATTACAGAATACTTGGGAATGTTATATAGCACTACTGTCATTTTATAAGGATCGAAATTTTGGACATAAGTTCGATATTAAAATCATCTTAAGTTCAAAGTTCAATCTCAAGATCGATGTTAACTTCGAGCTTATATTCAAAAATTTGACCCTAAGACAATTTGGAGAATTAGTAATGTTACGAAAACTTTTCAAAATTTATACTGCAATTTTTCAAACATATTTAACAGAGTTGTATCCACAGACGTTCACCAGAAACATGGTTTTAAGGGGAGGACGTCAGAGTTCAAATTTATGGATATTCAAAGAGCAATGTCTGACGTACCTACTTGGCTGCTAGTATAATTTAAAAAAATATATACCTAAGAAGCAAATAATATTTTGCCACGTTGGAAAAACTTTGGAGGTTATTAAGGCCCCATTCAATATTTTTGGTTGTTTTTACACTCTTCGCAGCTTTGAACGAAAACTGTTAAGCCAAATATTCCCAAATAATTCTCAGTTTAGCTTGAGATTAGTCTTTCTGAAATCAGCGTAGCGATTTGAGATAGAAATAAAATTGAAGCAAGTTTGTATGCTGATTTAAAAGTTAATTTTATTAAATAAATTATAAGTTTGTCAATTTTTACAACAAGAAAATAAACAGCTACGCACATGCAGTTAGAGTTTCTCTCAAGCATAACCGAGATTTATTTAGAAATATTCGACCTGCTGGTTCTCTTTCAAAGGTATGCAGAGCGTAAAAATTAAATAAAATTTTTATAGGTGACCCGCATGCTTTTGCCACCTGGCAGAAAATTCTTTGTTTTATATATTAATAGTACACATTTTTTGCAGATAATACTAGCGGCCAATTATGAGTGAATAAAATTCGACAAATTACAAAATTTTTGTGTCCCCTCCAATGTAACATATAAAAATCTGTCTAATTTACATATTACTTGTGTTACGTTTCAGATTTAACAGAAAAATGTGTAATACACCAAATTTATGTTAAATTAACACAACGGGATTTGTTACCGTAAAATATGGCGCCCCGATATTACATATAAATTTTTAACTGTCTGCTGTTGCATTTACATTTTTTTAAACGCTTTTGTCACAGTTGGTCCAGTTAATTTTTTAGTAAAGTTTTAGTTTATATAGCAGTTCTACAGAATCCGACGCTACACCACGAACTCTAGGCAACAGCGACTCTACACAATGCTCGACTCTGCAGAACCGCAATTATACAAAATCCCAAATTTAACTCTACAAAAGACTCCAAGGCAAAACTTTCTAAGGCAAAATTCTGCATCGACTATACTCTACACAAGCAAAACTCGCCACGGCGAACCTGTACGCCGGTAAAAATCACCACAATCCCGATTCACAGATTCATACCCAATTCTACATCGTCACCAACTCACATACCAATCAACATGCGCCGTTAAAACACTTCTATCTGTCGGCTCGCGTTAATCGGCTTCTGAGTTGGCATTCTGTAGAATCGGGCATGTGGTGAATTTCACCGGTGTACAGTTCTTGCCGCGGAGAGTTTTGCCTGTATAGAGTATTGTCTGTTTGGATTTTTGCCGTCGAGAGTTTTACCTTGGAGATTTTTGCTATGTTGAATTTCACCTTGTGTAGAGATGGGATTATGTAGAGTTGGAACATTTGTAGATTTGCTACTGTGCAGAATTGAATTCTGTAGAACCACTGTATAATGAAAATATGTTGCGAATATATTTTTATTATATGGACGCTCATCCCTGCCTAGAATTTCATAGATAATGTGTTCAATTGAGAACGCAGTACTACCTCGCACTAACGTCACACGCTACCGCTTAACGCCCTCAAAATACGAATGTTATGTGGTATAACTAGCAGCAAGATACATATATATATAAATACCAGAAGAGTACAGTGTCGTGCTAATGACCGGTTCTAAGTTTGCAGGAGATGACGAGAGAGTCTCCAAAGAGTACGAGAGTAAGAGAGAGAGAGAGAGAGTGAAGGAGATAGACGGAACAAGATTTAACCGGAGAGCTTGAGAGGACAATGAACCTCTCTGCCTCTTTTAAACTCTCTGATAATATACTCTTACTCACTCTTCCGATCCGGATGACGAATGTCAAAGGACACTCTTCCAACGACGGTTGGAAAAGGAAGTTGAGCGAAACCAGAGAAGTGGGATATATAACGACGTTGGGTATTAACGACGCGACAACGTCGACGAACGAGCCGTCAAATGCCCCGAGCCACGCGACCCTCTCTTGCATCGACGAACCCAGTTTTATGAACGATCCCAGAATCTCGTAATCACCCAACTGCCTCACCCAATAATCTTTATATATTTACTAATTAAGCGATAACGGATATTTCGCGGTTTCTCATAAGCTTCATATCTTAAAAGTGTAATGTCTCATTTGTAATTATAAATCAATTTATACTGCGTGCACTTTAACTTTGATCTACGTAATTTGTCGTGGTAACAAAAAAAGATATTGTAATATTCACAGTCAGGCTTAATAACAATTTTTTTTTTTTAAGACAATAAAATGAAATCATTTTTTTTTAAATGAAATATCTTTATATGTATATTTGGAAAATGAAAAATTGTGCACGACAAAATTTTGTTAAATGTATAAAAATAAATTTATTGCGTAGAAGCTGCTAAATAAAGTCTGTTGAAGTATTACGCTTTTATATCTCGGATAAATAATATACTGTATGTTTTTCAATGCCCATTGCTGTGTTTTGGTATAGAAGGCATTCTATATCAGTTCAGCCACTTACAAAAACAGCTTTTCAGAAAAAATGTCTGAAAATCAGGTTTAATATTTCCATCAAATACAACAAGTTTCAAACATCTCTAAAAATGATCAGTGAGAATTTGCAATTTTCATGGGAAAGGGAAATACACTTTGTTCTCAAAGTCGTAAAAAAACCATATTTTTTTTTAAGATACGATGGACTGTTTCCAAGATGTTATTTCTTTAGTACAAATTTTGAAATATAAAAAAACTCGTAAGCATTTTTTTTCAAACCTTCCAACTTGTTGTAATTAAATAAAACTGGTTTTTATCAAATATTTTGTAACGCTTTATCTTGAAACACTTTATTTCTTAGGTGCTGAACTGATATGGAATGCCTCAAAGGTATTAGAATCATTTTTTGTAAACAGATGAAAGATCACATAAATAATTCGTTAGCTCATGAGTACAATTGCTGGAATTGAGAAAACGTTTTGTTCCTGTAATGTGAAACAGCTACGTGAAGACCGTGCGATGAGCCGAAAAATCAGCTGATGAGTTTCGCTAGACCGGTGGAAGGTAAGACCTCCTGGTTCCGTGTATGTGTGTGTGTGCAAGCGCGCGCCCGATAGGGGATGACGAGAGAAGCACGCGCAACAATCGGACAGGTTTGCGTGACGGCTGGCTATAATTCCACGCGTTCGCGGATGGTTCACACGCGGTACAGTCAGCTACGGATTCGACGCTACTACGGCATATAGTAAAAGTTGCATAGTAGCCGCATCGTTAGCTTCCTTTCTTTCTTTTTCCTTCCTCGTATCACCCTTTACCAATGAATTCCTACGATTAATTTATTCCCGCCGAATCGTCGTTCTGATTAGTCCAAAAATCCTGTTAGGAAAAATAAAAAAAGCAAATCAAAATATTGGTAAAATCGTTACAAATTGATATAAAAAAAAATGCCGAAAATGTGCAGATGTTTTGTTTGATGATCCTTCTTTAATGTATATTTATTTTTCATTATTTCTATAATGAAATGTGTAGCGCCTTTAAATAGAAGTCGCCTGTAATTTCAAGAGGTTAAATTTGTGGAATAAAAATCTTCAGTTTAAATTAAAGCTTAGGGCAAATGTTTGACCCAATATTTTCAATAAATATCTTTTTAATTAGTACACCCAGAGAAACGAGAAATGGGTTTATATGGATGTAATAAAACTTTATTTAAATCAAATAAAATATAGTTGAATTAGATAAATCCTATTAGGAAGGCATTTTGAGAAGTAATTTTATTTAAGTCGAGTAAATACATTTATTGAATCTTTTCGTGTTCATAAGTTCTGGTCAAGAAAATTATGTATGAAATAAAAAAAAAAAGTGGGTAACAAAAAATCGAAAAATTCGTGTAGCGTTATTATTACTTTAAAGATACTTTTTAACACCTTTGGAGATTATAGTTATTTTAGTTACCATATAGACACCTTTTTAAAAAAATATTACATGTACAGCTGTTAAACTACTTAAATGTAAATAATCAATCCCCAAAAATTCACCAAAAAAATACAAGAATATACTGTAATAGGTTAAATATAGTTTTATTTCTCAACCCAACTAAATTTGAAAAATGCTAAATTTACTCCCCCACCTTGAATAAAACACAAAAATAAGACAAAAACAAAAGCCCAAAATTTTGATATCCAACTTTTCCGAATTCCAATAACAATTTTAATCCCCAACATGAATAAAACCCAAAAATGTCAACATAGACTCTAACAAGTTCAAAATCTCATTTTCCAATCCTCCAAATTGCAATACTAACAACATTATTTAAAAGCAACAATTCATAGAAAAAAACAATTGATCTTTTTATACAGGAATACATTTTGTTTTTGTTTTAACGAAGGTTTCATATTTTCTGTAAAATGATTAAAAAGAAAGATTTCTTAAAATTCAATAATTTGATAGGCTTATAAAAAAATTAATCGGGATATAAGAAAAATCTGTGAAAAAAATCTTGAAAAATCTAACAACGCATAGAATGGCAACACGATCGGAAATCGCTGTACAGGCGTTATTTAATATTTAGTGGGGTGATCTTTATATATTGTGCTTTATGATGGATATAATTTCGGATTCTAGCATTCAAATCTTAATGCATGTCGAGGAGAAACTGAAAAAAGAAGGGTAATTGGCATTTTCCCAGTTTTTACCATATATGCACCAGTTGATCTCAAGTTATTTCGCAAATCTGGTTAATTATGAGAAATATTTGAGGTGGACTGAAAGAAAGTTGGCTGAATAGACAGACAATGCTTTAAGCGTTAAATTATACGTTCCAAAGATGAAAATAAATGTACTATAATGAAATCAAATTTCTTTTCCGTTTCATGTGAAATAAAAATAGAAAGTGAATAAAAAATACTCAACAGTTTTAAATATTTATCTATCGTAAACTCCTGAAAGATCGTGAATCATAAAAGAATCATAAAAAGCGCCATTATAAACATACAATAAAAATCATACCTGTCCTACGGAAGGGGCCTGCAGGTAAGTCGAGACATCCGGTTCCACCATGCAGCTCCTCAGGGTATCCGGGATGAACATGAGTAGCTGTGACGTCGGCGGTCCAGGCTGAAGCCGTTGGTCACCGTGTCTTACGAGGCCGGCGGCGCCTTCGTCGTCGTTAGCTCTTTCTTGTTTAACCTCCTGCCTCCTTAATCCCTCGATTCTTCCCCCGAAAGTCGCGTCGATTTATTGTTCTTTCACAGCCCTCCACCTTCTCTTCTTCACCGTCAACAACGAAGTTCGAAGAAACAAAACAAAAGAACCAAAACAAAACAAAAACGCACTAATCCGAGCGAGCTTATTGGCCCGCCCGTATTGCCCTTCAACCGCAGCACCTCGATAATACCTCGATCTCTCTGCAACACGCTTTGCCTCTGGCAATTAACAAACTCACACCTTTGTCTATCTTCCCTCTACCAAAAGAAAGCCTTTCGGCTGCAGCTTCTCTCGCAATTTCGTCACGTCCGTTTTCCTCAACAATAACAACCACAAAACATTTACAACTCCTCGTTATTACCAGCCGATCCACAAATCTCGGATGATTATTATTTTTCAATTTTTCTTTACTTATTACTTTGTCGTTGATCCACGAATTGACAACGTTACCGCTACTCTCGTTCGATTTATTGCCGGTGCACCTGTCCTTCTCTTCTAATTCGCTGCACTCGACTTTGTCGTTGCTCAGAATGTTTTTGTTTTTGTTGTTGGGTGGTGGGACACCGCGCCCAGGCACACGCATCCTATCTAACGCGTGCCACACTCCTCACTCGACTAGTCGCTTCAGCTTCCTCTTCTTCTTCTATTCTGCTTCCCCCCTTTTCTTTTTTTTTTGTCTTCTCTAATTCGCCAGCTTTCCGCCTTCCTTCAGCTTAGTTCACAGTGATGATATATAGAGATATATATATATATATATATATACATATATGTATATATATATATAGTGAAAGTATATGTATATATGTATATATAAATATATATATATGTATGTATTTGCTGATGCGTGTTGCAGAGTCGTGTCCGATCTTGACTACACGATGACGACGACGGCAGCGGCTGCTGCACAACTCCTCGTTTCTCGTTCCTGATGTTCCCGTGTTCCCGTTCGGGAGACGCCAGGCCCCAGACTACGCCGACTCGGCAGCCGCGAGATTCAGCCGTTCCGGCGTCGGCGTAAAGTCGACGTCTCGGGCGCAAGCTCCCAGCTTAATACCAGCGGTGAACCGGTGAACGTATACGTACGTATGTACGTTTTTCGTCCCGCGCAACCCGCAAAACAGAGAGCTTTTCCCACTCTGGCCTTCTCGCTCGCGACTCTTTACACTATATGTAGCCGCGAGTGTGCTTTTGCTCTTTTATTTATTTATTTTTTTTTCTTGTAGCTTTTCTTTCACTGCGGTACTCACTTCCACACTCCGCTTAGAACGCCTGTTTTTTTTTTTTACTTTTCTTTTTTTACATTAAAGTTTGCTGGGTTTCGAGGAGATTTTTGCTAACGCCTTGCGATCTGCATTTTCGGTGATTGTGAGCTTTCTATGGGAGGAAAGAAATAAAATTTAGTGGATTTTGTGGGAAATGGATTTCGCACGCAATTGAGGGGACTTGTTAGAACGAAAATTAAGATGTTTTATAAGTTGTTTGTGAGGCAGTCTTTGACAATAAGGCCACTTTAAACCTTTTTTTTCCACTAATTCCGACTGTTTTTATTTGTACAGAACCTGTAGAAAAATGTATGGTGTGGACGAAGCATATTTGGAGGGTAAACTTTTTTTTCAAGTTAATAATTTTGGACATTTTTTAATTGTTAGATTTCAAAAAAATGTTAGACTTTGAAATCATGAGATTTTGATACTTTTTAAGTTTCAACATTTCTAAAACAGATAATTTGGAAAATTTGTTAACTTCTAGAATTAAAAAAAATGTAGCTTGAAAATTGTAAAATTAAAAAAAGATTTTAATTTCATAATTAAATTTTTTTTTAATTAAAATAATTGAAGTCGAACCGAAAAAATTCTACAGCGGTCAAAATCTTCAAGATACAATATTATTTCAATTTAAAAAAATTAAAAGCTGAAAACGGTGCAATTTTTATGGTCGTGCTTTCATTTTCTCTAATTCTTACTTTTCGCGATGCATAGACTTATTGGAAAATGCAGCTTCTTCTGAAATGGTTGATTAAAAAATCTGTAAAAATATACTGGAGGTGTCTTTACGTTGTATTGAAAAATTGCCGATTACAGTAGAGATAATACAATAAAATCCTTCCAATAATTTCCTACTTTAATTAATTCGTTGATTATAAAAATTGTTGTGAGACAAAAACACAAGTATTGTAATTTTTCTAGTTCGAATAAAATTACGACATTCATTTACATGTTTTCAATGCAATTTTTTAAATCGAATTTTCTATTCAGAATAGAATAAGTAAGACATTGATGGTTTTTCATTTGCAATTGCCAGTTCTCTTTTTAAACGCTCCAGTAGTTTACGATAAAACTTAAACTTAGCACAAAAAATTAGTTCGTCATTTTTTAATCATAAACTACTGGAGAGTTTAAAAAAAGAACTGGCAATTGCAAATGAAAAACCATCAATGTCTTACTTATTCTATTCTGAATAGAAAATTTTATTATAGTAATATAATATAAAATATTTTATATACGGGTGTTGTGGTATCATCAAACAACAATTATTCTTGATTAATTAATCTTTTTTTTTCAGGACTTTGTTTAATATACTAAAAGCAGATATACGAATATAGCCTCCAGCTTGAAGGTACATATCTGAATTTGGAATGAGCGTCATATCGTATGTAGTGCAGAACAACTCGAGGGTAATAAACGCAAATTACTAGGGGCGTACATGATATCCCCTCTTAAAAGTTGCGTCGCAGTCATAGGCACAAGAGACGACCCTCTGATATCAGTCCTGTACAGCCTCGAGCAAACGAGACAATTTCTGGCTTTAGAGCGCGATATGTAGATTTCTTGTTCAGAAAGTACAGTTAACTACTAAGTGCCATGTTGATTACTCGCGAATAACAGAGTTTCTGAAATATCTTTCTCTCTTTAAATATATAAATATTCAGAATTTCGGCGTAACCAACCAAATCTTTAGACCCTTCGTCTATGAGCCCATTTTACATGATCAATGATCACTCAATCGATTTTAATTAGGGTGGTTAAATAAATTTAAAAAAAGACAATTTGATGCTAAGGAGTCGCTTGTTCAAATTTGAAACTCTGGAGGGACCTCAAAATTATTCTCACAAGAGCTGTGAGTTGTAGGATGATATTCAATGCTCCCTGAAAAATTATTTTTTAAATCGTTGAATAGCATTTTTAAGACCTTTTTTATTTTTCAGAAAATTAGTACTCATGGAGTTATTTATTATTCGTTAACACAAATAAATGTTATTTGTAAACTTTGAGATATCTTGGCTGAAATATACTGCTACTTGATCAATTTTGAAATTTTGTTAAAGTAATTTTTTCATTTTTTTTAAATTGTTTTTCAATTTTTATTTATTATGTGCACTCAACTATTTTTTTTGCAAAGCCTTTTGATACCCGTAAAAACAGAAGAAATATCAATTTTTCATGAATAAATGTACTTTTGGAAATCGAACATTTTTTGGTATATTGAAATATTTCGTTGCCCTCCAAATTTCCAAAAGGTTCTGATCTTGTTTCCGAACGAATAAGAAAAATCTAACGCCTGCTAGATAAGGATTTACTAGAACGTCATCAATAAAATAAAAATATAGCAATCCGAGCATTTCAGAATTAGAAAAAAAAACCGTTTTGTTGATATTTTGCGGTAACTTTTAATAAGTCAAAACCCATAAGAAAATAGAAAATCAATGAAATATTTCAGTATTAAAAAATGTTTTGTTTCCAAAATTGTTTTTATTCATAAGAGATTTCTAATTTTTATTTTTCACTCAGTACCCAATAAGAATTGGCACACAATGCATGAAAAAAGAAAACAAATACTGCTTTACAAAACTGGAATTTTGTTCAGACAGTATAAAATATCATCCCAGACCTCACAGCTTTGATTAAAATCATTTTGGTACTTCCGCATATAGTTTAAAATATAAATAAGAAATTCTATAGCGCCAAAACGTATTTCTTTTAACTACCCTAATATTTCCATCTACATTTATTATAGCCCGGGAAAAACGGTTCATATATAATCATATATAATTGTATATAATTTCATGTATAGTTGTGTATAATTATATATAATTGTATATAACGTAATATATCATTGTATATGGAAACATATATGAGCATATATGAGTTTATATGTACATATACAGTGGTATACATGATCATATATAATACCAAAACCGCCAGCTTGCGATGTCATATATGAACAGATATGATCATATATAGTTATATACAACTATATATCGCCCATTTTTAGCGCATATATGATTGTATGTGGATCCATATACAAATGTATATGAGCGTATATAACTTTATATGTATATATACATTGGCATATATGACCCTATATATGACCATATATAACACCAAAACTGCCTGTTTACCATGCCATATATAAACAGATATGATCGTATAGGATTGTATATGAGATCTATTCTGTGTGTCGACTGTGCAATATATGATCATATACAATCATATATGACTGCGCACTGCGTATTATTAAGGTAATAAAAATATGAGTATTAAGGATTCAATAATTTGTGCTAGTCTACATGTTACTAAATCTATATGAAATGAAATCGTCGGACGATTTATATAATTATGGGCACGATTATATATGTACAATTACATTGTAACAATTGTATATGATCATATATAATCATGACTGACCTTATATGCTTCAGAAGATTATATCTATTTAGGCATCGTCTTATATAATCACATATAACTATATATGATTGTATATGCTCAGATACAATTATACACAATTATATTTTCTCATATAGGATCATGTATACCCAGATACAATTATATATGATCATGCATAGTCATATATGATCATGCATGATCATATAGAGACAAAATTCATATACAATCATATATGAGCAGTTTATATATGATTATATATGATTATATATGAATCGTTTTTCCCGGGAGCTATAGCAGCACTGCGTTTATTTTTCAAAAATTGGATATTCTACTTCGTAATAAAAAAAAATATCGACTACAAGGTTATTATTTTCTTTAATTGTTATTTTATTTTCAGAAACGGATTATTCTTCTCGTTAAGTATAAAAAAAAATAAATAAAAATGTAAACAGACATAAAAATGAATAAATTGATGTATCAAGTAAGATCTCACATTTTATGCAAAGAGAAAAATCACTGTATGCAATAAAAACTATAAACATCGATCCGTTATCGATCTAAGCATGGCTATATATCTATATATATAGTTATAACAACATCAGTGTATGAATTAGTGCGTGTGATACGAACGCACTTGCGTGATCGTTGCGGATTGGTAAAAATCGCGAAGCAAACTGAGCGCGCGTTCGTCAACCCTTTTTTATTCCCCCGCCGCTCGGTGATGCGGAAAATAAAAAGAGTGAGTAAGTGCGCGCGCGAACGTGACGGATTCCACGGGGGGGGGGTCGCGACGAAGCCCCCCCCCCCCTCCCTCCGCCGCGCCGAACATTGTCGTGACGCGATTTAAGGAGAGCGAAGTACGCGTGTGCATAGGTAAAGAGCACACCGATTGTACGGAGAGACTACGAGCGCAATTTCAGGTGACTTGTTCATGCGAGCTTGGGGGCCTTCTTCGCGTATATATATATAGGTAGTACATCACTGCGGTGTCATCGAGAGGCGGAGTTCGTCTCTCGTTGTGTGCTCAGCATAAAGATAGAATATATCGTTGCACTCGATGCACGATGTGGACTTGGCGTTTACGGGCTGAAGAAGGAACCTCCGCACAAATGAGAATTACTCCACGATTGAGGGGAGGGAGTCAGGTCAAATTTATGGATATACAAAAGGCTATCAATTTGCGTGGCTGCTAGTAGTTAAAAAAAAAAAATAGGTTGCAAAGTTCAACTTTGCACATTGCTGTATTATTAATTTTTTTTTTTCACAAAGCGATCTCTATGAGGAAGCTTATTTATTAATTTTGGGTTCCTCATAGAGGGAGCTTTGTGAAAAATGGAAATGTAATTTGTTAAAACATGAAAAATCTCAAATTGCTCCAAAATCAAAATCCAATTTACCGATCGAAATTGGTACATAGCAACGGTGAATATTTTTCAACTGTATTTTTCATTTCGATGAAGTTTTAATTCGTTCATTGCTAGTTGAATTGAGTTATAAGAAATTGATAATTTTTTCGAAATTTCAAAATCACGTAAAATCTTAATCGCTTTACCGATCATTACCAAATTTGGTATGTTGCAGCGATGAGTATTATTTATCGTCTGTAGAAAATTTTAGTTGATTTGGTGATATTTAACGTGAGTTAGAACAAAACGTAAATTTAAAAAAAAAATTCAAAATCTTATAAAATCCGAACCCCTTTACCGATCATCGCCAAATTTGGTACATTAACGCATTGCATTTGTTATTCTTCATCTGTAGAAAATATCAGTTGATTTCGTGAGATTTTACGGGAGTTAGAGCGAAACGAAAGTTTTTTGAAAAATTCAATATCTTCAAAATATAAATGTCTTGAAAAAGATTTTGAAAAATGTCTCTTATCACTGTAACTCGAACAAATTTTCAACTAACGGACTGTAACTTGGCGCAAAACTTTATCAGAGTGGTGCGACTTATGGTATTGGATTTAAGCAAAATCGATAAAGCAGTTAAGATTTTATGGAAATTTGCATTTTGGTAATTTTTTTTTAATGGTATAACTCGAGAGCGGTTCGAGTAACTGATGTAAATTTTTGCATAAACCTTAAATAGTGTACCAATGTTTAATACTGAATTTGGTGACAATCCTACAAAGAATTCATATTGCAAAAAAAGTTTTTTATTTTTTTTAAAGCTTCCTCTATGAGGAAGCCAAAATTGATCAACATAATAAGCTTCAAAAAAATTTAAATAAATTTAAAGAAGCAACGTGCAAATTTCTCCTTGGCTTTCTTTTTTTTCGTTTTTATACTCTACACATTGTTGAAAGAGAATCAGAAGGCCAAATATACCCAAGTAATTTTTAAAAGTAAAAATATAATTTTAAGAGATAAAGTTATAATTTATTTAAGAAAATCATTATTAAAATAGCCATTCAAACCTACGTTCTTGCTTCAACTTCATCTCTAACTCAAATCGCTAGACTCATGTCGAAAAGACTAATGTTAAGCATAAATGAGCATTATTTGGGAATATTTGGTCACCTGGTTTCCTTTAAAAAGTATGCAGAGTGTAAAAATTGTTGTGGGTGACCTCCATTGTCCGCATACTTTTGCCACCTGGCAGAAAATTCTTTGGTGGATAGGTCAATAGTACATATTTTGAAAAAAAAAAAATATATATATATATACATATATATTTAGCGACTGAGATATTAGTCTTCGAATATCCGTAAATTTCTTTTTGTTAAACTAGTAGTGACAATTAAAATTTGTTAATAAGACAAACGAATATTTTCATCATAACAACAACATTTTTTTAATGATGAAAACGATGAATTTACGTATAAGAAAAAATATTGTCGAATGGATTTGGGTAAAAATTAAGAAATAGGTACATTCAAAAGAAAAGATACCTGTTAAAAAAGTATGTAATTATTTTTCATTTTTTACTGTTAAAAAGATTATAATTTTTATATATAAAAATATGATAATAATCTCGCTTGCTGGTAAAAGAAATGAATGAAATCTTCGAATGAGTTTTGTCGATGGTCGATCGTTCTTTATTATAAATATAAGATGGTGGAATAGAGGGTAAGTATATATAGTATATGTATAGTAATGACGTATACTAAATACAAATTACGATACAGACCACGGAGCACCTTAACGTAAAAATCGACGTTTCTTTCTCTTTCTCTCACTCTCTCTCCTTCACTATAATAGTACAGTATATTATTTGTAATTACACGACAGTCACAACCGCCATATTTCCATCGCGTGTTCTTGTCCTTTTTTTTTTAATGGGCTACTTGGCAGTCATTGAGAAAATCATTATAATAATACAGCAAAGATGGACGTCATCAATCGACAATGCACTCACCTAGAAAAAATCTCGCTCTCTCAAACACGTAATTAAGAGATTTTTTTTACCCGCATTGGTGATTGATTCATTTTTTTTTTCTTTCTTTTCTTTATATTTATAAAATGAAGGAAAAATAATTGACGAGTAATTGAAATGCATCGTGTAACTTCTCTCGCGAGTCGTGTATACGTACGTACTATCGATAAGTTTATAACGACTTTAATGTGTAATCAGTGGAAACAGAAACAAAAAACGTGGAAATTGAGACAAATGCATTCGGTGTTGAATCGTGTAATCATTGGAAGATCAACATACGCCCCTCACTTTGCGTTTCTGTGTTTAAAAATTACTTTGAAAGTACGCCGTTCCTCGGAGCATCCCGGCAATTGCATAATTCTCCCTATATCCCTATATCAGATTGTAAAACAGTTTCTTTTCTTTTTTCGCAGCGTAACGTCTTATCACTCGCTATTACGATAAACTGTACATTACACGTTCATCATATGTTTATTACCTCGTTGCTTAAGCAAAGGTCCAATTTACTTCGGCTTTTTTTTTTATTTCATTAGTTTTGGGATTCGGGGAAGGGCGGAAGGACAGAGCGGTTTACGAGCCCACGAAGCGTGGCGGACCGCCTCGCTTTTCTTATCCATAGTGACTCCTCGACGCAGCGTTACCATCCTTCGTTGAACCCTTTAGTTTATCGTGATGTCGCTATCTAATATTTGTAAATTCGTACAATTGCTGTGCCGCCTAAAACTGCAACAAAGAAACAGATATTTTGATATTAATTCAATAGAGTTTGCTAGTTTTGGCACACTGTAACATTCACAGTATCAAGAAAATAATAGTAACGTCATTATTATCATTTCATATTACAGTGTAATTTCATTAGACTATTATTTTTATTGATTAATGGGGAAGAAAATGAAAAGTCTTGTCGACAAGAGCACAATCAAATTTGCTTAATTTCTTTGCATATTTTTGTTGGATAATAGGAAGCTTGATAAATTTATACAATTGCTGTGTTGCCTACAACAGCAATGAGAAAGATGTTTTCATATTAGTTCGACAGAGTTTGCTACTTTTGTAAGATTTCATCAAATTCACATTACATTATAAATAAAAATAACAATAATTATTATTATAAATTTATGATGTTTTTAGAAGACAATTATTTTCGCCTAAATTGAGGAATTCATAGCTACACAAACAGTTTTTGGAGAATGCTTAAAGCAATTTTTAAATTTCGTTCAAAATGTTTTTTTTTTGGCATAAAAATTTCAGTTTTTTTAATACCTTGTGACTGATAAAAATTAATGAAAAAAAAAGTTGTCCGCTGGATAAATATTTACCCATTGAAGATCTTAAAAAATTAGTTATTCAAATTTTCCATTGTTGCAATCTTGTAATTAAATGTGTAGACAATACAAAAAATGTTTCCACAGGGTTCCATAATAATTTTGGTAATTGGAAAAATACAATAAACTCAAGACTTTATTTCCAATTTGAAAAGTTTTCTACATTTTCATAAAAATAATTCTAAACAAATTCAAAAATTGGGATTGCTTTGAGCAGCTTCTAGATACGTTTTTTTTGTTTTTCTATTCTCATTACAGAAAACATTTCAATGTTAAAAGCCGCAAAAGCAAAAATGAACAAAAATGTCTTGTTTTTGTGCAACATATTTTTGTGCATATGTGTACTTTTTTTTTTTTACAAATTATTTACATTTGTCAATGATAATCAATGGAAGCAAAAATAGTACATTACTTACCCTCTTCAAAAATTCCTCAGCGCAAATCCTAGCTCTGGCGTTCATGGAAAGTTTCATTTCGCTTATCTCCCTGTCAATTTCCTCCATAAAGTAAATAACAAAATCTACTATTTTGTGCTTGTACATTTGTTCGACATGAATATTCGTTATGAGAAAGCTGATGTCGTATCCCTTCATCGGCACTCTTCTCAGTATCATAAAATTCTCAGCACGCATCATCATGAATCTTGTAAATTTGTGGCAGAGAATTTTCTCAAGATCGTCAACCTGCTTTACCGCTATACTTATTCTCATGCTGTTTATGCTTGCTTCTATGAGAACCTTTTCTTTGTCGTTTCTGCTAATAACCACAGGTGTAAGCAACAATTCTTTGCTCATTCTCACTTCGATCTCCGGTTTGTTGTGTTTCTCAATAATTTGAGATGAAAAATTTTCCAGGCATAGAGCAGCGGTGAGGGTGTGTCTCACCGCTGTCAGATATGGCTTCAAAGGTCCCGACTGTAAATCAGGAGAATACGAAAAAATGAATAACATCCGAGAAACGAGGAAACCGCGAAAGGCGATAATTAGTAAAGAGAAGATAAAGCTTGAGAGCGTTTATCATTATTGACATATATAACCTTATTTAGATATTGCCGGTTAGGACTTCGTAACTCACCATTTTTTACACCGATATACCGGAAAATTGGTATTTCACAAGAATCGCAGGATGTTTTTAAAAAAACGTCTAGTTGAGCTTCGCGTTCACCGGTTGTACTCTTGTGCATGTGAAAAATGACACATTACGTATAAAGTGTGTGTATCAAAGGGGCTGGGTTGGGTATTCTTTTTTTTTTTTTTTTTATATATCAAGCCTTTGGTTTATGAAATCACCGCACGGCGCGCACACTCATAACCAACGTACTGACTGCTGGCTGTTCATGCCGACCGCAGGCGCTGCCCTTGCGAAAAATGTGCTGATTCGGTAGTGTTTTTTAAATATGGCGACGAGCGATCGATGGAGGAACCAATGGACGTGAAGTGCTCCGGGCAAGCTTTAACTGATTGGTTAAAGTATGAGGACGAGAAATTTTAAACTTTTTTTTTTAAATTTAAGTTGATACAATTATTTATAACGTTGATTAAAAACATTTATCGTATTTCGAAATTATACGCAGTTTCGTATAAGTTCAGGTATACTAGAAAAAAACAAAGGTTTTCGAAAATTATTTCTAAAAACTAGTCTATTTGTATACGAAATATCTTTTTGTTTAGAGGTAATTTAAATGTTGAAAAATGTTTCTCATTCGATCGATTACATTTTGGGAACGTCCATCGCATGTACAATTTAAAGAAATTTCCTTCTTGCCAATGAAAAAATTCACAATTTTGTGTTTAAGAATATTAGTATTTGAAACTGTTCAATGAAAACAAAAATTGATAATCCTTTCTAAATAGAATATTGTAATCTTGGAGTATTTCTTAAAAATATCCAACTTTATTTTTAGAAATTATTGGGGAAAATCTTTTTTTCTTTTTTCGTTCATTCTTTTAGTTCAGTAAATTTTCACCCAAGATACTTTGTATTTTCTGTTTGAATCCCATCATTGGTTGTAATAATTGTTGGGTTTTGAATAATAAAATGTAAATATAATCAACTGATGATTTCAACTTTAAACCTACTGTAAATTTTTTAAAGTTTCAAAACTTGAGGACAAATTACCTAAAGTAAATTTGTCCTCAAGTTTGAACAAGAATTTGATATTTTTGCGATTTATTAAATAATCAAATAACAGAGAACAATAAATTCAGTTTGATTAAATTGTAATGCAATTAAAAAGGTTTAAACAGACAAACTGACAAGAAAAACATTTTTTATATATAAAAAAAAATTATGTCCAATTATTGAACAGGAATTATTTCTTTTCGATAATTATAATTTAGAGAAATGATCTTTTTTGACAATAAATTATATCATTTTGTATTTCTTAAAATCTATATTCATTTGTTCAAAAAAAGAATTAATAAAACTTTTCCATTCAAACAGTTCATCATGATGGGTAATATATCTTAATTAAACACCAAAATCCAATTACTCAAGTTTAATAAATAATCAATAGTTAACTACATACAAACTGTCATAAACAACATTGAGTTAACAAAAAAAGCAAGAAAAATGTAAAACATCATCTAACAGATAGATTCCTACAATTAGTCGGTATAAAGATAGAAGAATATTGTAATATCACAATACAAAAGATCGTCGCTTACACATATATGAGTATTGAGTATTTTGATCAGACTTATCGTTATCGAGTCGTACAGTATAAATATATTGACTACCATTGATATCCTGAATTATTTCAGGAAATTCGTTGCTCAGAAAGAGGTCGAATAAAGAAAAAAGAAATACAGCTTAGATCTCCTGATTAGGTTCGCCACAGTAATCATAAATAGGTATCTCTGGTGGCTCTTCCTCGACAATAATACGAGGTCTGCAGCTTCGTGTTACAGCTACCACGCAGAGCGTTACTGCAAAAGCAGCAGCGACGTGCCAGGTGAACGCCAGGGCAATTCTTTGGGAAGAAACAAATTCAATTTGGTACATTCTAACCATGTGGGCGATCCATCCGCCATGTAGTAGAGTTGTGCAGGCTCGCAAAAGCTTCATCTCAGGCCACACCAGTTCCAAGGCTATGGCAAACGAAGTAGTCCAGACGATCGTAGCAAGAACATTGTTGATCATGGAACTTCCAGTTTCGTTAGCCCAGACAAAGAGAAATCCCTCAACAAAGAAGCTTTGGGCTAGGGCGAGATTTGTAAGGCCACTGGTTACGTTACGAGGAAAGTAAAAATTGAGCACATCAACGAGACCGGAGAATGCGAAGAAGAGATAAATCGTAGCGTGAACTACTTTAGGTGCAACAACTCCAGTGTCCGGAAGACCGCCGGTCATTGTACCAGAAAGACCAATCGCTGTTGCTACTAGTTTGAGACTACCTTCGATTGGATGATTGGTCATCAATTTTTGGCAACTTCTCTTCAATTTCTCCATTGTTCGCGTTTTTTCGTCATCTCTGCTTCGGGGATTCATCACCCAGAATTTAGCGTACTCGTAGCACCATTTTAAACCGAAGATGTAAAATATGCAGCCAGTGAGGATGTAGGGAAGATTGGTCTCGACTGCAGACATCTCGATAATGAATTCGAGGTGGTAATTTGAGGTTTAGAGGTTAGGTTAATACTTGAAACTCGAGTAATTTGACCTCGTTGTTTGGCACAGTGTCGAATTAATTGTTATAACTATTCTACGGAATCACAGCACATGAATACAGTCATGTTTGTACTTAATACTAATTTGATTTGGTGTATTTTGTAGATAGAAAAAAAAGAAGCTAGCCTAGCTTAGTTTAAGCTTGATTTGTGGTTCTGTGAATCTTTTTGAGATGAGAAAACACACCAACAGTGCGATATTCGTGAAGCTCAAGAAACTAGCGTCCTCTATTATAGCAAACTTTTGATATATAGGAATCTATGCATTTCAGAGATAACGCTTTTTGTTAACAAAAGACGTAAAGTGTTGTAAAGAAGTGTCATTGAAAAAGAAGTTAAGTTCAGGGTTAAACAAAAGTTAGATAACAGTTTTTAATAATAATTACACTTTATTAATGCGTTCATCGAAACTTTATTTCTTCATTCGTTTTTTTCCATAAAGTAGACAACGAAATCTATTTTGTACATTTGCTTATAAAAAAAAAGAATTAAAAAACCATGATTGGTTCTACTTGACATTATATCCATACGGCATAATTTTGTATATCAGAGTCCTTGCATCCGAATTCCTAAAAATATCAATAACAGGTATCCTTGGAGAAATTTATATTTCAAATAATTTGTTCAAAAGTCTCCACAGACATAGTAAGCCTGACAATTATTCCTTGTTATAATTTCTTCATTTAATTTGTTGGCAGCTATTTTTTAGATTAGAGTAGATGGTAATGCAGGGTTCATTTATACTTCGAAAAGTAACCTTCTATACCATCAATGAGTCTCTATGTCTCTAAACGATTTACCACAGTATTTTCATACCCCTACTATTTGAATGTACTTTTAAGGGATGGCGTGATACGCTATTCTTCGATACAGAGATGCCATAATAATAAATTCGAAACAGGGTTCTAAATGATTTGTAGCAGATGCGAAGAATTAAGGGGCTAACGATCGCTCTATAAAGCAAACTAAAATTCGATTCGCTCAGGATATACACGAAGAGTTCAAAAGGTCGGGGAATAATTTCTCATCCACTCTACTCTCTCTCTCTCTCTTTCTCTCTCTCTCTTTCTCTCTTTCTCTCTCTCTGTTGCGTGGTAGTCTCTCGTTGGATGATATCAGACTGCGGCTGATGTGGGGAGGGCCCTTTCATGTACATCTCAATTATCGTTATGTAAATTGACTCAGTTTTGTGGTGCCTATGTTCAACTCGACCCATAGTACGAGAGAGAGAGAGAGAGAGAGAGAGCAAAGCTCGTGTGCCGTGCTTTGCCTTCGGGCAGCTCGCCGCATATTCAAGCCCCGAATGAAATTTATGATTTTTACCAAGCCAGTTATAATTTTTCATTTATGAAATTGAAAAAAATGTGACTTTCCTGCAAAGATTTTCCTAACATTCTAACTTTATATTGAGGCTTTAGACGGATTATTATAATAAAATACAATCATGCATTAGCCATAGGCAAACTGTTATTATTATGATATTGATATCTATTATTATTATATTTATAATAATAAATATTGTTATACTGGTTCCAGCATAATAATATTTTTGTACTTAATATTAAATTTTACTTCAAATTCAAGATAGAATTATAATTCAAACTTAATGACAAAATATATTTTGAACAATATGTTTTAATAAAAGTATTGGGATTTTATGATTTATAAATGCTTTAACATTTGTTCATTAAATTTAAGTAGAATTTTATTCGGGAACATCTTAATAGTTACTTTTTAATAAAAATCTTTTTTTTTTTATAAATGTTTCTTTCATTATGAATCATCTGCTTGCAAAATGCCAGAGCCTCCGAATTATTATTTTCGGCTTTGTATTTTTTTTTGTTTTATCGAAACACATTTTTGTTTTTATTTTTTTTTTTTTTTTTTGATAAATTTTCCTCATCTGAACATCGCAACAAAAGCAGATTTTTTTTCACGCACTTAAAAAATATTATTGTTTGCTAATCGGCGAAATATTTTATAAGGCTGCATTTTTTGCAAAGGAAAATAACTGATACATGACAATTACTGAACAGTGATAAAAAAGATTACGAGACAAAAGTACGAATAATTATAATGTACAGCAATTTGATCGTAATGCTAAGTTCATGCCTTAAAAGCATAGTAGGATCTAAAATTAATATTATAAAAAAAAAATAGTAATTAGTGATTTTTTTTACCGATTGGAATAAAAAATATATGCTGAATAAAAATAATGGAAATAACGGTGTAAGTACTGGTTATGCTATAACAAAATAACAGCAGTTTAAACGATATTATTTTGTATTCGATCAGAAATTTGTTTGAAAAGTGTTTATTTTCAAGACAAAAAAAAAATGCTTTGACCGTATTCAGTTTTAAACAATTGGGTTACAAATTCACAGGGATTCTCACAAACCTGTCTTCCGCAATATGCAAAAAATTCGATTACTAAAGTGGGATCCAAATACAGTTGACTACATGGGAAAAAAAATGTTCGACATTTTTGTATGAAAAAAAATAGCTCTAGATAAAATATTCAAAATTTTTTGCAAATTGTAAGTAAAAGAGTTAAATTAAATCCACAAGCAGCTGGAAGACAGTAAAACAAAATACACTGCGGAAGAAATAATTTATAATAATTAATTTATAATAATAATAATTTGCTTTAAATTATTTTCTTGCTTTATTGTTAAAAATCTCAGAAAATCATTTAAAAAAATGTATTATTTACTTGACAAGGGCAAAAGCATTTAAACAGTTACTATATAAACCCTCTTGTAAAAAATTCGTTGTTCGAGATATCTCGCAAATATCGATATATCGCTGCCCATTGTCATCGCTTTATTGCTCCTGTGATTGGTCGTCGCATCAGACCCATTGGGGCCGAGACAAATTCATGTACTGAAACATTTTCTTTATGTCAAATGTCAAATCTGACTGAAAGAAACCCGGCCATTTAAGGGCCCAGGTCTATCAAGTAGCCAAAATAAATAAATATAATTTCTCCTAATGGAAGTTTTACTTTGTAAAAATTCGAAGATAATGAGCAAAGTTCTACTTTGCATCATTTTTTTATTATCAAGATGACCTCCAGTAAAAGAATAATTCTGACCACTTCAAAGTCTGTTTGAGATTCTTAGAGATCACCGAATATGAAGGGCCAACATTCATTCGTTGGGCAGTTCCCGCATGATGCTAGTGTTGTATACACGTACCGTTCTATATATGTATACTGTCAAGTATATTCATAGTATTATAGAGACGCCCATCAATACATGCGTTAAGCCCATTCTGGTAGATGATCCGGATAATACAGTAGCAGAGCCCGTACAATTGGGCAGCTACTTACATGACCACCAGAATAATACACGTGAATCGCAACAATATATATAATACAATAATGCACGTTTCGACATTTATATGATTTATATACTTATGTACTACAAGTAAGGTCTTTGTGTCGAGCTGTTCTGGAAATATTGAAACCTCTGATGGAATAGGTGGATCTGGGACTGTATGTATTTGTCATCACAAGTATAAAATGCGATTTTCAATGTGACTAATCGTTCCAGTGCCCCAATTTCTAATATCAAAATATCTACTTTTTTTTTTTTTTCGAAATCAGGAGCTTCGATGCAACAGAAACGCAAAATTTGATATACTATCGAAATCATTTATTTTACACATGAAAAGTCGTTTCAAGTTTAACGAAAAAAAATACAAATGTAAAAAAAGAATGTCAAAATTTGTGTTTTTATTCAACAAATTATTTTTTTTAATTAAAGAAAAAAGACGACAAATACACACATCTTTAGTCGTGAGTCTAGTTTAATAGAAAATGTACATTGTAGCTAATGCTCAAGTTTTTAAAAAAAATCTATTCAACAGAAAAATCATAAAATTCAGATTATCGTTTGCTGAGGTAACAAACGGATTTGATACTTATATAACAGACTAATACAATCACTATTTGTTTACTCTAAAATTATTTAATTCTATATGTTTTTTGCAATGATTGCAAAAAAATTTCTAATACTTGTGTTTGCAAGCTAAAAAAAAAATACCTATCTGTTGGATAAAAAAAAATTCTGATTTTTCTTTGTTTTTAGATATCCTGTAATATAATAAAAAAGAGATCTTTGAATCTCACTTAGAAACCGCAAGATAAACATGGATTTTTCTTCACCCCAGGTTTTTCATGTCTCAGATGATCGAGTATCGCTTGTAGCGTTAACACGAAGGTTTTTTTTTTAAGATTGAAAAAAAATAATTGTTTAGTTACTTTTAGACAGTGCAGATATTAGGCAAATTATCTTAACGAATTGAAGAGCCACCGACATAAAGCTTTTTCTCCTGTATTTGAGAAAACTCGCAGCCAGAGCAAGCGGAGAACTGAAAAGGAAAGTAACAAAAAAAAAAAAAAGGGAAGAAGAGAAAATGAAGAATGCGAGGGAGAACTGACATCCGGCAGAGGCTCGCGCGTTCGCGGTCCTCGTCATCGTCAGCTTTGCTCGGTTCGCTCGCTTGCGGGGGTGCACAATTCATATTTATCTGTAGGCTGCAGGAGCGGCGCGGAATTGCACCTTTAATCAAGATTTCTACCAATTTGCGAGCGCCGACGGCGCGAAGACAAAGCCTATTGTTGCCGTAACTGGTTGGGGCTTCAAGTGTTCCAACGTATAACGGCGAGAGTACGAGCGAGTCCGGGGATACGGTACGTGAGAGGGACGAAGAGAAAGAGCAAAAGCCCCGATGCTCGTCTATACCGGGTGTACTCGAAATCCAACAAGTCGACTCTTGTACATTTTAAATTTAAACATCCTTCAATTATATTGTGGTCCAGCGGGGGTCTTAGAGGAGCCCCAATACTTATTTTATTCTACTTGTATACCTCCCAACATTTCTTTCACACATTTTTCAAATACATTTTTTTTGCTGGTTTTTACATTTTTTTTTGTTTCCGGTTTTTAATATTATTAAAGAATGTGTTATTTGCGATTTTTATTCTTATTTTTGTCGTAGTGATTATTTGTTGACAATACATGATAGAATGGGTTGCATACATCGCATAAGATTATACTTATATTTACTATGAATGTTGTCAATGGGTCATCGACCCACGTCCCTAATCCCAGGTTTCTCCGGTTGATTTCTTTTAAAATGTGAATAACTAACGAAAATTAGACGCAGTGACGAGAGTTAATAAAGGCATAATCTCATTTTTTAAAAATATATTGACAAACAACAAAATCGATATCAATCAAAGAACCCGATTGTAAATAATTGACAAAAAAAAGAACATCCAGCATTTTAATGAGGAAATAAGAACAAAGGTGATATCAAGATTTTCACGGATTTATTTCTGAAGAAAAATAAATCATCGAATTCAGTATTCTAAATTTGTAAAAAAGGAATATTAATGATTGATTCATGGTTGCCAAAAAAAATTCGACAAAATAAAGAAATTTTCTGAGGAGGAACCAGACGAGGATCGAAACGTAAAAACAGTGTTTTTATTAATATAAACAGTACCCTAGATCGAAATCATTGCCGCAACATCACTATCGTGAAAATCTTTTCACTATCTCATCTACATATTTCTAGATTTTATGTCGAATTTTTTTTTCCATAATAGTATTTTCAATATTGATTAATAAGGAGGCTTAGTGATTAAACTTTCTATCTAAACATTATCTGCGTTTAATTCAATATTCCTAAAAGTTGGTAGGTGGTGTGGGTGGGAAATTTAGGTTTATTAGCTACATATCTTTGGTGTTGGCAACCGAGGGTTGGATTTTTAGTAGTTCTTTGAGGGAATATTGACTGGTTTCTTTAGATCTGGTTAGTATCGGAACGATATGCCTATAGTTTCATACAGAAGCGTGTTTCTTGGATTGCATATAGGATTATTAGGGTCTTATTTCACATTGTTTATTAAAATAAATTCAGATATATATTCAATTCTATTAAACATTGAGAATTATGATATTAACGATACATTTTTGTTTGGTATTCGAATAATAATTTTTCTATTCATTTTTTTCTATTCACCTTTAAGTTTTCGATTTTTTGTATTCGGTTAAATTTTTAATTGTCCACATTTGTTTAAGTCTGCATTGTCATTTGTAGAAAAGTATTTGCGATAATATTTTATTGAAACTCAAATAAAAATTCAAAACCTTGGCATTTGCGATAAAATTCCGTTGGCACTGAAATAAAAATAAAACCTTCTCGTATATTGATAACGAATTTAATTTTGTCAATTTAAATAAAAAGACAATTTTTTGATTTTCAATTAAAAAAATAAACCCCGTTAAGTGATAACCTGATTTTTATATATTTCTGTATATTCTTGTTCTACTTTTCTCAAAATTGTGAAAAGTTTTCAAAAATTCACACCTCAGTAAATTACCATCCAATTGCCAGCAAAACGTTTTTTTTTATGTCTGTGTCTTAAGAAACGAGGCTTCATAAGTCTGTTGTAAAAAAAAACGTTGCTATCTGCTGTATTTCAATGTCTCGTATTCCGATTGTTAATCACCAGCAGAAGGTTCACCCGTTATTTCCAAAACATACACATGCGCTTTGGCCAGTTCCGCCTGGCAAAGAGATGCGAAGACAAAGACAGAAATCACAAGAACGAAGCAGCAGCAGCAGCAGCAGCAAGCTGACACTCAGTTGTATTCGCAGTACCAGGATCGCTCTCCTCTTCTCGTCATCCACCTCCTCGTCTTTGCACCTCTCCACGCATGCCACTACCATTTGCTTCCGGCGGTGAACGTCGGCAAGCCATAGAGAGCAGAACAGAGCCAAAGGAAAGCAGACGGCAATACATTTAATCTGGACAGTGATTGGCACCTTTGAAACGTTTCCTCATCTTCCTTCAATTATTATTCGTTATGTGTTCGAGGACGAAAAGTGGAGAGTTAGTTATTGCAACCAGTTGATTGTGACGAATTTTTAGTACCATTAGGGGAAATAGATTGAGAACGCGACCCTCATTGTTGAGGCAAGAACTACGTTTATGTTCACTCTGTAAAGCTTTGTCGGGTAAAATGGAATGAAAAAATGCAGTCAAACTGAATAAAATATTCAAGCGTTTCATTTTTCGTAATATAGTAACTTTACGAAAATCATTATCTTCGATCAGAAATATCGAAATGTACTATTTTAATGCAGATTTACCCTCGTGGACTTACCCAATCCTAATTAGTGGTTGGTTTTTAATTGGTTTATGGTTGGAAGTTAATAAATGGTCGATTCAAGGTCGAATTTAGGTTGATTTATTTCGATTCAATCCAAACCAACTGTTGGTTGGTGCGTTATTACAACTGAAGAATCACCGGAAATTTTTCGGTTGTTTCATGGTTGGTTTACAAAAAGCCAACCGTGAACCAACCTTTAATCTTTATTTTTACGGTTGATTTCCAAAAAACCAATCCGTAAATCAATCTTTAATATTCATTTGACGAATATATATTCTATGATAGTTGGAATAAGATTGGTTCACAAAAATCCAACTATAAATCAACCATCACAGCCTTATGTATAATGGTTGAAAGGTTGAAACATGGTTAGAAGTTGAAATTCCAACTGTAAATTGATCTCAAACGGTCGGGTCAGGGTTGAAATAATGTGCCAACCAACCGTTGGTTTTCGGTCGGCGAAAATTTATTCACGGTAATGTGTAATTTTAGTAAATTTTAGTAAATGTAATTAATCAGTAAATTACGGTAGTTACTAAAATAACCGGTAATGTCACCGGGTACGGCTATATTTTTGGCAAACAACGTTTTGCCAACACTTAAACATCTATATTAATAATTTTAATTTCCGAACGATATTGCGAAGTGTTTTAAAAACGTGAAGAATGTCATCGATTAATAAAGCTTTATGATTAATAGGATTTTTTTCAGAAAAAGTGCAATGAGAATATTTTCTCTTTTAACTCAATTCCCAAAAACGTCTTGAACATCGAATGGAATCAAATATTAATATTTAATTCGAATGAAATATTTGTTTATTGAACATTTGAAATATTCATGAACGCTTCGAATTATTCGGCTATTTCGAATGTTAATTTCTATAATTTTATTAATTCAATTAATTTCTAAAGATGTTTTGACTCGAATATGAAAAATCGAAATGTTGTCAAATAAACTCTGCTCTTTGCGGCTAAATCGAAATTTTCGAAATATATTAATAATTCGAAACATTTTAGTTATTCAAACTATTTGAATCCAGTACAATTCGTATTCTCTTCAAATAATGAAATTTCAAGTAATGTCAATGTTACCCGTATTTTCAAATTTAAAGGTGACATTTTTTTTAAAAAGACAAAAAAGTTCATACCTAGGAACGCCAACTGTACAATAAACAGCATCCGGTAAAATATAATAAAAACCCGCGGTTATTAACCCGATAAACATCCGATTACTTGACCGGCTATTTACCGGGCTCGCATCACTAGCCTAGGCATGTATAAATAGCGAATATGCCATTCAGTGTAAACTGCTAATAACTGTCACTTTTCTCTCACGCGATCGTACGTACTTTTTGGTACGTGAAACATATAGACATATACAACTATAGATATATACAACTATAAGCTCTGTCGACCCTAACTCCGTATATATAGACATCACTCTCTCTCTTGCTCCCAGCGAGTCCAGAGAGCAGCAGCTCGAAAGCTCTCGTAGTTCTGTTTGTGTTTGCTAATTGTGAATTGTCTACTTCTTGGCTCGACGGGAGTAGCGTAAGAGAAGGCAGAGGTAGAGAGAGAAGGAGAAGTATGTATACGCGCGGCATATGAACCAGTAGAGTTAGAGGCAAAGCAGAAGGGAGAGTAGATTGTCGCGGCACGACACACTCGCAACCCTCGAACGCAGTGTGCCGCAGAGCTCTATACTATTCTGTACTCTGTGCTGCTCTCGTTCTGGCTGCATGAGGCAGCAGCAGCAGCAGCAGCAGTAGCAGCAGTCAGTAGCAGCAGCAGCAGAGAGGGCGCGGCAGGCAGTTTCTCTCCACTCTACACAAGGAATGCTCAGACCGAGGAAAAGCCCAGCACACCCCCCCGAGGGAGCTCTGAAACCCTTCCTTGTTCTCGCCGCACGCACGGTTTTCACTATACTCTCTACTGTATTAGTAGTATGTACCCTTTCTTACCGTGCTACTCTACTGTTTCTACTGCTGCGTGGTGCACGAGCTCAAGTCGAGACCCCGAGCCCCGGGCGACGCGGGTGCCTCTGGGCCCCGCGCGAACCACTCCAGTTTACCTCACTAGTCACTGCTCACACAAGTACCCGAGCCGCCAAGAGGCACCCGCGAGCAAAAGGGTACCAATTTTTAGGATTTCTGGAGTAGCGCAGAAACAAGAGAGAGAGAGAGAGAGAGGGTATTTGGAATAGTAGAGCAATTGGATTGACAAATTTGACTTATGTCACGCTTGCAGAAAGTTGTTTGTTTATGATAACCAAGCGGTTGGTTATATATGTGTCAGACGATTAATTGGTTAGATCAATTTATTATTAGACTAACCAATTTCTTGTTAGACCAACGAATTTATTATTTGACCAACCAATTTATTGTTTGACCAACCATTTTATTGTTTGATCAACCAGTTTATTGTTTGACAAACCAATTTATTGCTTGACCAAACAATTTATTATTTGACCAACCAATTTATTGTTTCACCAACCAATTTATGGTTTGATCAACCAATTTATTGTTTGATCAACCAATTTATTATTTCATCAATCAATTTATTATTTCACCAATCAATTTATTGTTTGACCAACCAATTTATTATTTCACCAACCAATTGATTGTTTGACAAACCAATTTATTGCTTGACCAACCAATTTATTCTTTTGACCAAACAATTTATTGTTGCACCAACCAATTTATTGTTTCACCAATCAATTTATTATTTCACCAAACAATTTATTGTTTGACCAACCAATTTATTATTTCACTAACCAATTGATTGTTAGACAAACGAATTTATTGCTTGACCAATCAATTTATTATTTTACCAATCAATTTATTGCTAGACCAACCGATTTATTCTTAGATCAACCAATATATTATTAGTCCAATTAATTTATCGTTACGTGCCAAGTAGAATTAATCGTAATTACCAACAACATGGTAAATCTAACCAATTAATTCTCTGTCTTTTTTTAAGTGTAGTAACAACATTCTATGCATAGTCGCAATATTCCAAAAAAAATTAAAGATTTACTTTACAATTTTATTACGTCTATTTTGAAAAAGTGAATTAAACAGTTAAGTTATTGAAATATATTTTATGCAATTATGAGATACGTGATACGTATCCATATGCGTGTTCGCGTCTAATTCTGATGACTATGTGTATCTAATGACTTTATTTCGATTTAAAACATATATGCACACTAACGGTGACAGATCGTACTCGTGTTCTATTCGGCACTTCGAGTACTTTACTCAACACTGCATTGACGCCTGCCACATGGCGCTATCCATCCTCGGCGCACGTGCTCCGACGCTAAACTTGTCGCTGGGCAAACGATCGCTTATGTATCTTGAGTGGAGGAGCAAACAACGTTCTGCAAGTCCTTCTCTAACGATGTGCCCTTGCAATATAATCATTGCATACGTACTACAATCATAACAAACACAATAAAAAATCTTCAGTTTCGAATTCTTTTCATTAAATATCCACGTAATCTCATAAGCACACTAATACGTCTCTGTAGTCATAGCATGGAGATATCATCTTCATTTGTAATTTTTCCAAACAATAAATTCGTATGTTAATTAAAAAACTGAGATTCAGGTTTTAGAGCACAAAAACCATGAAACATATTTGGAGAACTACTACTGCTGTATATATGGAATATTTTATTGAACACGACTTTTTTAAAGCGGTTTTCATATATACAGTAAAAAATAGTTGCAAATTCTGAATGCTACTTTTTGCAAGTGACACATTTCTTGTTTGTTAAATTAGCAAAGTGGCCAAATAAAATGTGAAATAAACATTTTTTTTGTTAAACTAGTAGCGACGAAAAGAGATTTTGTAATTTTGTCGAATTAATACAAATTTATGATTTTAGCAGCCATGTGTTACATTTTATGTGACATCATTTTTAAACATACCTATTCTTTTTTTTGTAAAAATAACAAAAAAAAAAGTATGTTGTAAAATTAAAATACAAATAGAAGTTTTCAACAAATAAAATTTGTACTTTTTTTTGTAAAGCTAGAAAATCACAACATTCTATTTATGAAATTGACAAAAAGAATGTTTAGACATTTTTGTGCAATATTGTTGCTGAAAGTACATAAATGTACATCGTAGTTGTAAATTAAATTTAATATCTTATACAATTTCCATAAAGAAATTTATTATAATATTGTAACTATAAAAAAATAATATGGTTTTCATCACAAATTTATTGACTTGTAAGAAAAAAAGAGTTTTTCCAACAGTGAGAATCTACAAAATAACATGTTGCATTAGATGAGACAACACATTTTTTCAAATTAAAATTTTTTTGTTCTAAAAATAACAAAAAATTATATATCGTTATTTAAGAAAAGTATTATTATCTTTTAATGAAAATACAAATATTGAACAGTCAGTTTTGCATATTTTTATTTTATTACCAAAAGCACAAAAACTTTTGTTTATAAAATTACCAAAAAGAATATATGCACATTTTTGCATAAACAAAACTTTTTATCAAAAGTACAGAACTGTTTCTTTTTTAATTGTCTACCGTACATGAATTTTACATCACACTTCTATATTAAATTACACGGTTTCAGCTGAAAATATTTTCATACATTATTAATATTCTACAATATTCTTAAAAAAAATGTGCAGATACCACTAGCAATTTATCCGCAGTAGAAATTCTATAACAGCAACCACATATTTATCTACATATAATGCAGTATACGAAGAAAAAAAATATGTTTGTGCAATAGAGAGGTTCTACTGTATTTAGTATAAGAGCAAAAGGCGACGGAGCATTAGGGATGCTTTGCTCGCCCTGAAAGGTGCAAATGAATGAGAGCAGCGAGCGGAGCATAGCAGAGCTCTCAGAGTGTAGTAGTATATGGAGGAGTTTGCGAAGACTTATGCACGTAGTAAAGCTCCGGTAGTATACTAAGTAGTAGTACATACCAAAGCCCAGAGAGTAGAGTACTAACTCTGCTCTTTCGTCAGCTATAGCATAGCAATAGTGTGTAGCTGGTGTTCATGCCACTAGCTGGTGGTCTGCGTTTCTGTCTTTATCAGCCTACTAGGCAGCCAGACAGCAACGAGCCTGAGCAGGGTTTTCGGCAGAACCCCGTCGTCCTCGTCGTCATAGTCGTGGTCGTCGTCGAGCAACCCCCCCCCGACTCCTTTGCTCTCGCAGGCCAACCACCCTTATACGTTTCGCCTTTACAGCAATCACCGTCCGGGTGGTTCCCTGTAAAGCTCTCTGATTCGCCGAGCTCCGGTGATTGAGGGTATTTGACTCGAGCTCCCATTGGCCGGGGGTGAATCCATACTAGGCATTCACTCCGCGCACCCCATTCGCTCTTGGTTCCCGGGGAGCGACCCCTCTCTCTGCCACCTTTCTCGTCGTCAGTCTCTCCGTCGGATCTGCAGCTTCAGCCCCAGAACTACCCCTCCAGGCCTTCCATGCATTTCACCGCCGCCACTGCCTGAGACTCGACTGCTTCTTTTTTTTTTTTTTCTTTTTCTTTCAATTTTCCTTCCTCTCTGGAGAAATGTGGAGGTAGATTTTTTTATTGCACAGGTGGATGTGAGATGTTGCGGAATGTGAGAGATAGGTCGATAGGTTGAAACTCGGTCTAAGTAATCATAATTAATGATAATGACAAGTCACTGTTAAGGGGGTGATGTAAAAACAAAATGTTTAAACATAAGAAGACATACATATTTTGGTGGAATCGACAGAGTTATTAGATCTTTATGAGAACATTTTTCAGTCTTGTATTGAAATCAAATTTACCGTTGTCATTCATTTTTGTTCTCATTTTATGGTTTTTAAATTCTCAGTGAAAGCTTCCTAGTCGATTTATATAGTCTCTGCAATGGATTCACAGCTTCAGCTCCTTAAGGCATTTTATGCATTTCACTGCCACCACTACTTGCGATTCGAATGCTTTTTCTTTCAATTTTCTTCCTGTCTGGTGAAATGTGAAGGTAGATTTTTTTTGGCACAGGTGGATGAGAGATGTTGCGGAATGTGAGAGATAAGTTGATAGGTCGAGACGCTGTCTAAAATCGTTAATGATAATAATGCACCACTGTTAAGGGTGTATTGGAAAAAAGATTAAGATTTGTGATGGAAGATCCTTCAACTGTGTACTAAAAATGATCATGGTGATTAATTATACAGTCTAAATTGTACATGTAAAAATTGTAATATTCTGACTTAAATGAGTTAATTTACAAATGCATTTTGTTTTCATTACTGTAATTACTTCTCCCATCTGTTCGAAATGGTCACTAGATATCAGGATGATAAACGAAATATTTGATCGAATTTCAAAAAAATTGGTAACGTACTCTACTATATAATACATCCTGGTTAATTATCTTGAACCAAACTGAAAATTTCCCAAACCAATATACTTCTTCTATATTTTTCCTTTTAATCTTACGGTTCCATTTGGCCGTAGACATGTGGAAGACAAAATTATATTTATTATTATATCTAACAAAAATTGTTATCGAATTTCCAAAAGCTGGTAAAAATGTACCATACATACATCGTAATTAATAATCTTGATTCAAGCATAACAACATTCCCTAAAATCCAAACCAATATATTTCTCCTCTATTTTCACTGTTAATTTTCAGGTGAATCTTACAATCTCAACATTTTTAACGTAAGTACAAAACCTCTCAAATCCAGCCTTAACTGTAAAATACAGAGTCACTGAAAAAAGAAATCATCGTGCTCGGGCGATACCAGATTGCACATGGGATTAGCTATACAATTTTTCTACCCATAAAGAAACAGTGCATTTCAACACTAGGGAGAAAAAAGAATTATTGCTCTCGAGTGTTGAAGGAAATTTTTCAGTACAACGTCGGGAAAGTGCACACATTTCTACACGGAGGATTGGAAAATTTCGTTCATCACTGTCAACCAAATTGGAGTTACAGTAAAACAGTGGTTTTGAAAGTGGCATATATGCTCATTAATAGTGTTAAGGATAAATAATTGAAAAAAAAAATTTCAATTTTCAGTTGGCACATGGAAGACAAAATGATATTTGTCGTTAATTTTTAACTGATATTTCTCATCGAATTTCCAAAAGTTGGTAAAATTCTACTGCACATATACTTCCTAGTTAATAATCTTGATTCAAGCAACGTTTCCTAAAATACAAACCAATATATTTCTCGTCCATTATTTCACTTTTAATTTTCAGATGTATATTACAATCTTAGCACCTTAAACATGAGTACAAAAAAAAAAATTCTCGAATCCACCCTTAACCGTAAAATACAGAGTCACTGAAAAAGAGATCGTCGTGCTCGAGACGATAGCTACATATGGGATTAGTACAGAGCAGAGAGAGAGACAAAATGATATTTGTCGTTAATTTTTAACCGAAATTTCTTATCGAATTTCCAAAAGTTGGTAAAATTCTACTGCACATATACTTCCTAGTTAATAATCTTGATTCAAGCAACGTTTCCTAAAATACAAACCAATATATTTCTCGTCCATTATTTCATTTTTAATTTTCAGATGTATATTACAATCTTAGCACCTTAAACATAAGTACAAAAAAAAAAAAAAAATTCTCGAATCCACCCTTAACCGTAAAATACAGAGTCGCTGAAAAAGAGATCGTCGTGCTCGAGCGAGACGATAGCTACATATGGGATTAGTACAGAGCAGAGAGGTGCGGGTGTGGGCGTGAATATATAGCACAGTGAGGTTCCATGAAAGAGGCTCCGCCTACAGCGGTTATAGAATCGTCGAAGGACCGCCTCGGTTGTACAGCTCGCTCGCGTTTATCGTTACCGTTCTCTCGTCCGACTGGCAGAGCAGCACCACCGGCATAGAACCACATCATCATTCAGCAACAGCGAGAAACGCATAGCGTTACCGCTGCTGCCGCCGGCAATAAGCTTCTGGGCACAACTGGCAGTCGAGAAAAATTACCTCCACCCACGCATCGCCGGTCATTTCTCCGTCGCCTATGTGATCCCCGATTTACGAGGTACGCCGGGTCATCGCGCAGTGTTATCACAAGTTAACCAGAAAAAAAGTGACTAATTCAATTTAGGATTGAACAAGAAAAAAAAAAGCAAACTTAACGCTACTGCTGAGGAATTAAAGGAAAGAGAAAAGAAGAAAAAATCGGCAAGAATTTGTCAAAAGTGAACGTGATAAGAAATTTTTTTTCAAAAATGTTTGATAAGGCGCTCGGGTATTTGTGGCCCAAAGTTTGGCGTACAGAGCGAGGATCTTATTCCGGAAGTGAGATTTCCTTCTGGTAGCGACGGTAGAACCGGAAGGCTCCTGAGGATACTGAGGATTTAAATCCTAAGCGTTATTCAGGATATCTTATAAAGATCGTGATAGAAAGCTGAAAAAATGAAGATTAGGGATTACCGGAATTGCCGGAGAGAGAGACCCGATCGGCAGTGAATGTCGTCTTGCTATATTATGATATCGGACGTGATTATATTGAGTGTGATCGAGATCTGTGATTTTACAAAGTTGCTTAGAAACTCACGGTGCAGTTTTGTGGACTCATTTATTTTTGTCTCTTGTTCGAGCTGCTATTTACGGGGACAGAGAGGCTCAGAAGAATGCTGAGGAATCGCAGTTGAGAATCTGTTCTGCAATACAGTAAGTATTGTGCCGTTTTAGTCATTATTTATCATCATTCGATGCGTTGTCGCTGTATAATGTGCAATGAGAATAGTTATTTAGTCGAATTCAACTGGATTTAGGATGCTGAAGATAAATTTAATTGAGCTGAACGAATGTCATTGTTGTTAATTGATTTTTTTTTATCGTTTCATGTATTTTTGACTTCCTCGTAGAAGAAATTTTGTATTTTTCTCGACACTTTCATGTCAGGATAATCAAAATTGATTAAAACTTCGAGAATAGTGGTTTAGAAAAAATAGGGTTGCGTTTGTATTTTTTGAGGATTTGAATTTTTTAAATTTAAGTAAAAATGAGTATTAAGATCATTTCTGATACCCAATGTTTATAATTCTTTGGATTTTTTAAATTTCGACAAAAATGAGTATCGAGATAATATTCAACGGCGAATTTTTGTAATTCTTTGAATTTTTTAAATTTGAGTACAGTGAGTATTGAGGTCATTTCTGACGCCGCATGTTTATAATTCTTTTCGTTTCTAAAAATTAGAGTAAAAATGAGTATTAAGATTATTTTCGACGTCGAATTTTTGTAATTCTTTGATTTTTTTTAAATTTGAGTATAGAAATGAGTATTCTTAATTTCCATTGCTGAATGTTTGTAATTCTTTGATTACAAGGTCGTAAATAATATTGGAAAAACTATCTCTTCAATAGGGAAAAAAGAAATGCAAAGTAGAACCTAAACATTAATCCCTCATATATTTTTAATCCGCAGTACAGAAAATGAAATGTTGTGCTTTCTTATTGATTCGTAGCAAAGAGATGAGTTTCAGGGATGGTAAAAAAAGTAAAATAAATGCAATTGCACACCGAGGAGGTAATTTTTTGTTGAACATTTAATAAATTTATAAATTATAGGGGATAAAGAAGCAAAGTGTATTTGTAAAAGTAGCGAAACTAGCTCTTATCTCTGTTGTCAGATTGAGCGAATCATATTCAGTTAGTTTAACAAAGTTAACATCGAGTCAAGTGAATTCTGTTGGTTTTCAACTAAATAATTATTTCTCAGTGCGGAGAATTTGTATGAATTTGTAGGTATTTGTACGAGGCAGAAGTTAAACCGACTAGTAAATGGAATAAAATCAAATTTTGCATGTACAGAGACTATTAGGGGGGGGGGTTGAGAGGCTCTGATTTAATGGAATGATTGGCTTGGCACAATTAGCCAGATTTTATAAATGGATCTGTCGAATCACTGGGGGATGCAACCCGCGATATCACGGGCTGCTACTACTGCTATATACGCGTCACTCGAGCTCTCATCTTCATCCCCTTGCGGGGGCGCCAGCCCACGTTTTAAATGGATTAAAACGCGCGCTGGTAATATCCGAGGCTGAGATAAAATAGCATTCCTTTCGTTTCAAAAATAAATGTATGGGTTTGCTCTTCTTAAAAACCGTATGAAATTCTTTTATCAGGGACAGTAACAAGCTATTCTTATAATTTCATGTCGTTTCGTCCTTTTCTGTAACCGTACAATGTATAATTGTAACCAAATTGTGTTGCTTTTTTAGTTGAATTTAATTTGGAAATTTCAATTTCTGATGCAAATAGACCGATCAGTTTAAGTTGTAAATATGTTTCGTTTAAAAAATTAGCTTATTCTCGATTGAAACTGCAGTTAAAGAGATTTTTTTTAACAGTTTGATATTGAAAGAAGGAATTTTATAATTATTTAGACTATCCTATATGGACATTTGGTGGCGCCACAACTTTCTGCTATTAATTCTACATTTCTTCAAGTATATTTCTTCCGGCGGACATCGAAGTAAAATTAAGTATAGGCTTGAAGCCATTATTTAGCTTTTTCAAACTTTGAAGGCTTTTTGTTAGAAAAATAAAACGGCCGAGTCTTGATATATGATCTTATCCGAAGGAGGATATCGTGAGATATTCTCACAATTAAAATACCGCAATTTAACTCAGAAGTAATTGAAAAAAATTGGATATGAGTAGCCAAGTTAATTACAGTATAACCAATAAATAAAATATTTGCATAATGTGTGATATTGCAGAATATTATTGCAGTAATATAAAATTAATTGCTACAAAAATGATGTCATACTTTGGTTCTTCTAATAAAAAAAAAAAAAATAGTTTACATGAAGAATGGAAATTAGAAGGACTGATAAAATTACATTTTCCTGTAAGTAAACTAAAGAAAAAGCTTTATTTTTCTGGAATGTACTGATAAATTACAGTTATATCACAAAATAATTTTGGGAACGTGAGAAATGCTATAAAATACTGAATTTCCCTAAAAAATGTGATCCATCAATTACACTATAACGAATAAATAAATTGTTGGTAAAGATTTTAATTGCCTGTGATTAAAATAACCGCATTATTTCGACTAAAATTGCATCGAATTTTTTTTTAGCAAAAAACAAATAATAGGTTTTTATGAAAGTGGTACTTTAAAGAGACTAACAGTTCCCTATTAACCAAACTAGCTTAAAAGTTCATAAAATTATCTAAACTTGTGCAACAAGCAAATAAAGTGAAATAATAATGAAAAAAAATTTAATAGATTTTTTTCTGTGCTTCGTATAAAATGTTTGGCGTCTGCCGTCGCGCGCTAAGGGCGTCGGGCCGTTCAAACACCGAGTGTACCGCGCACAAGTAGAGTCTAAGTGGGAACGCGAAAATTAGCGAACAATTAGTGCTTGTCATTCAGTTAATCTGGACTGTTTTATAAACACAAAACGGAAGGGCTCGCAGACCTTGCCTGTGTACACTTATATGTACTGCGATGGAAAGGGCTTCGAGCTCTCATCTCGCCTCCATTATTTTAAAGATTCGAGTGTTCGGTCTCGAGTTCTCCTCGGTGGTACACAATATATATTACAAGCAAACACACAACATTCACGCTCCCCCTTCAACACTCGCATTCACCGTGTTATGTGTTACGCTATACATAATTCTTGGACAATAATATTCGCGGTTAGACGAATCAAACTCTCAACGGTTGCTTAAATCTTACTTTGCTTTTTTTTCTTAATTTTAATTCAAACTTTAATCCTTTTTTGTAATATAAATTTCATGAATTTCGATTAAAATAACAATTTTTGCATTAAATAAACTGACGATTGTTAAATCAATAATTAAAACTATTTGAAAGTTTGTGTGTATGTGCAATGATCTTTCAAAATTTATTGAGTGTATATAGAAACTAAAATATCCTCGAATAAGACAGGAAAAAAATTGTCGTTGCTTCCTTCAAAAAAAAAAAAAACAATAAAAAATTATTTGACCATTAAAAAATAATGGTCAAATAAAATAAATGTTCATTTAATACCTAAATAACTTAACATTAATATATATTTAAAGAAAATCTCATCAAATTGGTTACAACAATATTAAAACAAATAATTTTTATTTTCAGATAGATTCGCTTAAAAGTGTCATATTAAAGAAGATTAATGTTTCATGGAAAAAATGTCCATTTATTTACTCCAATAGGTACTTTAATTTTAGTGGAATTTTCTAATTGATTTATATAAATGAACCTTTCATGTAATTTTTATTCAATAATTTATAAAAATTCTTATTAACACCGAAGAATATTCTAAAAAAAATAGTATAAAATTATTTACGAAATAACTATAAAAATAGAGCGAGTTTGTGAACGTATAATGGTTACAATTGTGACTGAAAGGCCTCGTACAGTAGAGCACGTGAGTGTAGCCAAATTTCCGAACGTATTGAAGAGAGGAGATTCGAGTACTTAGTGGAAGTATGCTCACTATCGAGCCCAGCCGTATATGCAGCGTGTAACGTATAAGCTTAAGGGTGAAAAAGGGCGGCGAGGGACCAAGCTCAAGAAGGGGTCTTGTAGTGTTTCGGCGTAGCGTTATAAAAAACGGGTCTGCTGTGCTGCTCAGCGTTGCACAGCTCTGCTACTGCATCCAGTCTCTACAATCATCCCCCTACTGCTTCACTCTCTCTCTTATATATCAGAGAAGTGCAAACACTCTCGTGAACCGGGCCTACGCGTCGTCTACTTCTGTGTTACAGCTACATATACATGCTTGCACGTATTTACGTCGACGATTAATATCCCAACAAGTAGGTATATATCTTCGTGAAAACTGGCCTAGTCGTCCTGGCTCTAATTTTATTCATCTATATAAACTCGATCGTTATTTAATCTGGGTCTTAATTGAATTTTTCATCTTCTTTTAACATGCAAGTCGTTTATTTATTTTTTTAAATAAAAGATTCTCGTGAAACTCACCTTAAAAATTATAGTGGTATTTACATAGTTTTAACACATACTTTTTGTTATTTTGACACAATTTTTATTACAATTTTTAATTTTCTAAATAAAGTAAGTAAATGATTAAAAAGAAATGCTATAGTTACATAAATAAATTTGTTAAAAATTCTGCAATTTATTTTTCCAATATATTTTTTATCATTTTTGTTTGATGATATATTTTTGTAAAATTTTATTTGTTAGTATTCAGTGTCCCGAGTTTTGGGAATTATTTTCAGATGTTTTTCATCTAATTTTGACATCGATTCTTTCAGAATACGTCTAATAAATTTGAAGCCATACTTTTACGTATTATTTTTCAAAATAATTATTCATTGACGTAAAAGAGTTAGAAAAAGGAGATCATAGACCAGAAAAACGTATAAATACGTAGGTAATACATTGATTAAGGGGATGCTTACCGATTTATTGTAGCCTAGAGAAACCTGGTCTCCTGATAGACCTGAATTTTCAAGTTGACTCTCGCCGTTATTTATGCATGCTGTGAACAGCTCACCTTTTCTTTATCAGTTAGCATATATTTCGTCGAGAAGTGTGTACAAGATCGATAGATGTGAGAATCGAGCCTTATGGTCGACGACACGAATGCCAGTTCCGTCTTGGCACTAATTAGCATAGGTAAGCATCGTTTTCCATTGTCTCCAGTCACCTTATATCTCTTATCTTTATGTTCTAATGCCTTAACTAGGGTCGCCGGGACCTGGTTAAATGGAAAATAGTTTTTTCTCAAGAGAACATTCAAATTTCGCTCCAATTTCTTATTTAATATCATTTTCTCCGTTCATCTAGTTGAACATAGATTTGTTTTTTTGATCTCATCGATCTACTTTTAATGTAGTTAGAATTTACAGTGTTCACAGGTACAGTCGATAGCTAAAGCTATTAAAATAGTTATTTTTTCTTAAAACAGCGATTTCGTTCCAACTTCATTTTTTATTTTACTTTACTTTGTAATGGACTGAGTAAAACGCGAATTTTTTTATCATCGCTTTAGCTCCGATTTAGCCAACATTTATAGCATTCTCAATTACAGTTAGCGGAACTTTTTTACTGCATTTATAGTATTCTCAGCTACAGGTATTGAATACATGGACCAATATTTGTTTTTTCAAGTGGGTGTTCTGATCTGAATCAATTTTTTTGCTTCCTCATAGACGAAATTTTATTTTTTTTCGAGGTTTTCATGAAAACGTGTTAAGAATGTCCCAAAACATCTAGAAAGCATACTCAGAAAAAATATCCGGATGTATGTGTGTGTGTCAGGCCTCCAAAATTGAAACCCCTATAACTCAAGGATGATTAGACCAATCAAGCTGAAATTTGGCATACAAGTAGAGTGGTTCAGCCTCTATATTTAGGACAATTTACAAAATAATTGGGACTCCCCTTCAAATTTTATGAGACTATGAATTTTTCGAAAAAAGTGTGTTTGCGTTATAGCTGCCGCAAATTTCAAGGTGTCGGGTTGAAATTTCTCATACAAGTGGACTAACATCGAACAACTTTTGGTGCCAAATTTGGTGAGAATCGGTTAACAGATGAAGATTTGGCAAGGATTTTTTTTTATTTACTGAAAAAACGTGTGCTTGCCCTCTAGCTCTCGCAAATTTTGAGTAGTGGAGTGGTAGACTGGACAGCAGTGGTAGACTAACATAAAAAATGTATGATTTAGAATTTGGTGAGGATTGGTTGAAAAGTGCCGTTTATACGACATTTTGAAATCTTAAAACAAAAATTGTGCTTACGTTGCGCACGGCTGGTTTATTATTTCGAGGAGTGAAGAAGTTATTCAATGATCAGTAAATGATCACGGACTATGAACGAATTAGTATTTGGAACGCTTTTACAAAAAAAAAAAAATTACTCGTTTTGCTTTCTATTAAAAATCTATATTTTACCTAATAAAAAATAGATTTTTACGATTTAGCTCCAGTTTAGTAAGAATTTATATTATACCCATTTAAAAGCTAGTAGATATGGACGAAATTTACTATAACAGAGCATAGTATTGTACACGTCCCGGAGTCGCGGGGACGCGCGTATTATTACGCTACTTGATTTCGCATCGAGTCAGAGCCAATGCAGGCATAGAGCATTGCCGGTGCTGCACCATACCAGCTGTCTCCGATTATTTGCCATAGAAATTCGAGGTATACCGTTTGTAAAAGGGGCTCGCACGACTGCACGGGAGATGCTCGCGGGAAGAATAAAACGTGTGCGGAGTAATCGTTGATGTCGTACTCTGGATGCTCTGGAACTCCAGAGTACAATCCTTCGAATCCTTCGCTAATATTTGAGGAAGCCTTTCCCTGTATCCAGACCCAACATTGATCAGGCTTCTCTTCTCTCTTGGATTAAGCACGTGAAACCGTTCTTTTAAGAATCTACGTTTCGATAAAAGTATTCCAAGTACGCAGGACAATCGAGGAAAGCAAAGTGCGCCACGATGAAGAAAGTGTACCGAGCCTCAAAGCTGGAATTTGGGTGAATGGTAACAATGAGCGGTCTGCGGTCGTGCCGAGTGTGTTAGCTTTGGAGGAAGTTACGTGCTGCTCGGATGTATATGGATGGTCATGTAGGTGTGGGTGGATTTTGACGGTACGAGGAAGCAGCTATCCAGCTGGCAGTAAAGTCTGAAGGGTCGAAGGTCCGCTCTACACTGGGTTTGTGGTATCTCGGCGTGTAGTCGTCGTCGTTACCGCGGCTTGGCGAGAAATATACGAGCTCTCGTATAGTCCGGAGGAAACCACTGAGCAAGTCGCTTTAAGCTTGCGTGCAAGCTCGTCGTTGATGAGGAATCCACTGTGGTTGGCTTCTGTACTTTTTACACTTTATGTTCTCTTGCTTTCTATTATTGGACTCCTACGAAATTTAAAAAAAAAAATTGAAATTTTGGCAGTTTTAACAAAAAGTTTTTGTTCACGAATTTTCATAGAATTTTTTAAAATTGATTTGATACGATTTTTTAACAATTTATCGTTTTATAAATTGGGTACGAAAATAATTTGTAAAAATTGTGTTATTTTAGTTGGATAATATATTGTTGTCAGTTTCACAAAAAAAAGATTTGTTATCACAAGTTAAACAACATTTTTTTTCGGAATCTGAAAAAGCTTTGCATTTCACACTTTTTTTTGTTGATCATTTCTAATTAAACAAATAAGAATTTGCAAATTCGTGAGGTATGTTTGCTATTTTTTAAAATTTGATAACAAAAATCGTGAAATGTAGAAAAAAATCTATGAAATTGATAAAAATGGAATTGTTGCTTCAAAATTGGGGAATTAAAATAAATTGTTTAGCATGTACATTTTCGCTTCGAATAGTTTTAGAATTCACGGATTATTGTTTTTATTTTGAAAATAAGATAATATTTGAGGAAATTCAGGAATTAAGTAGGCAACGATCATTGATCAAATATAGAAAATACATAATATAAACATTATTATGGCTATAATAATTGGAATAAAACATTAGTTTTTATTTCTTCATGTTTCATTTTTCCATACTTTTTGACAATATCAATATTTAAGATGCTATTTCCTGATTACTGTTTTCAGTATAATACATTTTTAGTAGTAGTAGTAGTAAGTGAACATTTATTGACAATACATGACAGAATTTGATTGAGTACATCGCTTAGGATTAACCTTATTAATTAACAATATTGTCAATGGGCCATCGACCGCAGTCCTTCAGCCCTACATTTTTAAATTCAATTAAATCTATAAATATGTAATCAAACTTATAATTTTTTAATTATATAATTTGCAGCAATTTAATTGCATTTCAAAATTAATTGCTGATGTTTCTTCGTTATCAACAATATTTGTAAGTAATCGTATTAACAGTATTTGAAATGCGATTTTTCTAATTCTATATTCTCTGTCCAAGAATTAAGAGGGAGCTTAAGATATTTCTCTTAGTTTTCTATAGTTGTATACCTGAATATTAATTTTCAACAGTTTTAGAATGATCTAATTCGTATTTTCAATTAGTTAAATTATTGAATATAAAAAAATATAGATAAAAAAAAGTACGAAAGCAGAAAAACTGTTTCCATTTCTGCCGAAAATAAACAGGCGAAAACTTTTTAAAAAAATGAACATAAACATTATTATTATTATAAAAAACGAATACAATTATTTACTTTTTCGTTTTTGACTTTTAAAATACGATTTTGAAATTCGAATTCTCGCTGTTTAAGAATTAAGGGAGTTTGTTCGAGTGTATACGTGTGTCCGACGGAGCGTGTTTGAAAAGGGCGGCCAGGGATATAAATTACGAGAAAGTTATGACAAACAAATTACTTGGCGCACCGCGAGGTTTCCCCCAAGTTGGTTCACAACCCCCGACGACGATGTTACGCTTCGCGCCACGCTCGCTCGTTCTCCTATCGTATATCTGTCTACAAATTACCCAACTGTTCCCGAACACCTCAGCTAACTGCTGCTGTTGCTGCCCATATACGCCACTTTCATACTATACTACGCATCACAGAACGACTGAGCTTGGGGCCGAAAGCGTCGTACGCGTTGTTGTCGTAATATATCCAATACTGACGGTATACCAGACAAGTTGACTGCGCTTGTATATATGCATTATTGTCCAGGCTCGTTCAAATCGGGGGTTGTTGCTTCGAGGGTTAACTCAGAATTAATGTACTACTTCCTCTCATGCTCACTCACTTATTTACTAGCTAATAAGTTACTTCGCAAAGGAAGCTTTGTTATTGTGAAAAAAAAAACAATTTCTGGTTTTTTTTCGAACGATCGCAATTTTTAAGATATCGAGCTCAAATCTGGACCATACGTGGACTGTCTTTGAACAATGCTTGGGGTTGAATCTGACATGAATCCGTTAAGGGATTCAAATCTTATGGAATTTTTTTTTTCGCCCCATTTTCCACAATTTGGTTTACAAATAGACTATCGCTAGACAAGGTTTGGTTTTGGGATTGAATTTAGTGTTAATTTGTTTAGAGATTGAAATTTCATGGAATATTGCATTTTTTTTAAATTTGTTTTTGCTCCAACTTCCACCATCGCAATTTTTAAGATATCGAGCTCAAATCTGGACCATACGTGGACTGTCTTTGAACAACGCTTGGGATTGAATCTGACATGAATCCGTTAAGAGATTCGAATCTTATGGAATTTTCTTTTTTTTGCCCCATTTTCCACAATTTGGTTTACAAATAGACTACCGCTAGACAAGGTTTGGTTTTGGGATTGAATTTAGTGTTAATCTGTTTAAAGATTGAAATTTCATGGAATATTGAATTTTTTTTTAAAATTTGTTTTTGCTCCAACTTCCACCATCGCAATTTTTAAGATATCGAGCTCAAATCTGGACCATACGTGGACTGTCTTTGAACAACGCTTGGGATTGAATCTGACATGAATCCGTTGAGGGATTCAAATCTTATGGAATTTTTTTTTTCGCCCCATTTTCCACAATTTGGTTTACAAATAGACTATCGCTAGACAAGGTTTGGTTTTGGGATTGAATTTAGTGTTAATCTGTTTAGAGATTGAAATTTCATGGAATATTGCATTTTTTTTTCAAGTTTGTTTTTGCTCAAACATCCATCATTTGTTGTATATATTTGGCTGAAATTTACCAGTAGACGATTATCAGACATGGCTTGGAATTGCATTCGATTTGAATCCGTCAATAGATTAAAAAACACATAAATTTTGAATTCGAACTTCGGTGATTCCGGGTTAACTTCGAAGTATATGCGTGAAACAATTCTACAATCTACAAAGATGCTTATAATTAATGCTGGAGAATCGAAGAACAAATCAAGTGGTTCGAATTATGTAGAATTATGAATGTAAAAATGTGTCACCCCAGTGAATTTAAACATTTTTTGGCTGCCACCTCCAAACTTTTTACCCAGTTATTTTCTGGGGGAAAAAGATGAAAATCAAGAAACTATTAGCAGTCAATACACAATTATGGCACGAATAAAAAACCATAAATATTAGTGAATTCCATTCACCAGCATTCGAGAAATCTGTGTCACAAGTTTTGAAGTTACAATTCAAATTGACAACAGCTGTTGAACATCAACCATTGAAGGACCACATAAATTTGCCGAAACGTTATTTAGCCGAATGGTCGTTTTGTCGAAAAACACATTCAAGATCATTTTTGTATATCTACAAAATGAATAGGCTGAAATACAATTTACCCTAATGATCCAAGAGTCATTTTGAAGTCGTAACCATTTTGTGAGAAAAAAAACGGAGCATTCAATATAGTAGCTATTCCGTCGGGAAACTAAGCTATTGCTACTTTAATAAGCCCGTTCATTTATTAAGGTTCCCACAGTTGAAATGCAAGACCGCGAGAAAGTAATGCAATGTATTTGCATAATACGCATCAGTTTTGCGCTACTTTGTCGTTTGCAATAAATTTACCGAGGCATTGTATTACAATGTAGCCTAAAAAGTCGTGTGTAGGTCAGTCAGTTGTCGCAGGTAGCATAATTTCAAATAGAGCCAAAGGTTAATCGTAAACTTCGTCGAATGCAGCGATTGAAAACAAGTCATATTTTTCACACCGAATAGAACGTCGTTTGCAAAAGAGGCTGCAAATTAAATGTGCCTATTCCGTGTCCTGGAAGGATAAAGGTTTACCAAAGGATTGAAAAAAAATGCAATCCTTTCTGTTCTCTTTCCATTTTAATCTCGATAACTCGAGACACCATTGCTTTCATTTCTTCCGAATATAAGTTCACTTGATCCAAAGTGTCCCGAGGAGGGTCAAGATAAATGTCTCAGTCCAAGTTTCTGGAGAAAATTCTGGCAAAAATTGTCCTATCCTAAAGAAGATTATTCGGATAGAATTATATATGTTTATTGATTTTCATTAGAGTCGAAAAATTTCAAAATTAAATTTTCCGAAGGGGCATCCCCGTTTAAAAAGTTGACGACTCGAGGTGTCTCGTAAATCTCGAAAATTTCTTCATGCTGTCATTGATCGCCGCTGATGTCATCAGACACGCAGGGATTGGGACCAAGTTCACGTATTAACATTTTTTTGTTTATGTTAAATGTCAAACCTGACTTCAAGAAATCCTGGCGCTTTTAAGCGCCAAGGTGTGCGTAACCGTAGCTCAATAAATATGTTGATACAAAAAAAATGATCGATCAGCTCAGAGTTTTTTTTTTTAACAAGGAAGAGACTTCGTAATAAAGATTTTTACATATTGCAATAAAATCTTTTCGAACCTGACATTTTTTGCTTGAAAAATATAAGGAAAAAAAAAATTATACACAATTCTATCCGACGCGATGCATTCAAGGTAGTGAAAAGTACTTTTAAGGTCATACAATAAATTTGACGGCCAGGAATAGAACGAGCATTCGTTGAAGAACGAGTCTCCCGGTGCAAAAGGTGCGATATATCCGGTCGTAAGATTCGAGAGATAAAGACACTTTCGTAGTATATACATATAATAATATGCAGGAGTGTAGAGCTCAACGAAATAGACTTGCAGGGTAAATTAAGAGGCGCGCAGGCACAATCCTTCTTTACGGCAAATATATGCAAGAGCAAGAGTCGAAGAGTGAGAAAAGTAAGGCGGAGCGAGAGACCGAGAGGAAGGGAGAAAGATATGCTACGGAAGAAAATAGAGCAGGTGCATATAACAACGAAGAACGCACCATAGCAAGATCCCATATATCGCGTGGCTGCGCTCGTCCGACGTGACTGCGATCGTAAAACATTATTTCACTTCCGGGATATCATCCTCAGGCCCCCCGGGGTTAGGGGGCGGTTGAGAAGGAAAGAAGAAAAAAAAAACAACAAAATGACTCTGGCACGTGCCGAGGAGACTCATTTCATTTCTTTTTTTCTTCTTTTTTTTTCCTGTTGACTCGCGATCGCAATCGTTTATTGTCTCCGGCAGAGCAGGTGCTGCTCCAACAATCTTAGATAATTGATAGCCGTTGTTAACGACACCTACTTGAAATAAGCTGTAAAGAAGGTGCGTTTGAAAAATTAATTGCTTTCTGTAATTTATCGAATGTAGAGAACTTGCTCTTGAAATAGTATTTTTATTTTATTATTTAGTTCCTATTATTTTAATTATTATTCAAACTGTGAACAAAAAATCAAAAATATAATCTTTTTTTTCTAACAAATTATTGACTGGTACGACCAATATATAAATATTATTATTATACCTCAGATAGTATTTTAAAAGACTGAAATTGAGAATGAAAAAAAAAAATAGAATCTAACTAAAATTACAGTCGGATTTTACTATTAATATAATAGTTTTGATCTCCCCTTGGGAAGTGCTGGTGATCATCGTTATGAGCGTGTGAAAAATGTTGACTTCCGTTTTCGTAAATACATATCTGTAATAACTGAAAGAGGAGTCGCGTGCCAGTGACGTGTTATGGGGTTGAAGGCTTGCGTTGGTGCTGATCGCCAGCATTTAGCACTCTTGTATGTACGCTTTCACCCACTACTATATATTACGGCTATGCAACACACCTGCGTATTAGCCTTCTCGTGACGTTTGAGCAGTGTTAAGCGCGACGAGCCGGTGAGAGTAAGTAACTGAGTGAGTAAGAGAGAGAGAGAGAGAGAGAGAGAGAGAGAGAGAGAGAGAGAGAGAGAGAGAGAGAGAGAGAGAGAAAGGTAAAACGGTGGCGAACTGCTCGTGCGGTCGGTCACGCTATGGGAATTATGATGTATTACACGGTTGCCCTTTCAAGTCGTGGCGAACCCATGCGAGCTTGCCATGCCGTGACTAATAACCAGACGTAAACTTCTCTCACAACTCTCGACCTCATGAAAACCTAAACGCAACGAACAATCAAATTTACGTACCTAACGACTCATTAAATTGACGTTTATATATATATATATATGTAATTTGCATATCAAAATATGGCAAATATACATACACTTGTTGATCAAATATATAAATTAAGCATTTTTTAATTTTGGTTAATTATTGCAAATAATTACTCAAAGTATTTCAATAATATTATGTTAATATTATTAATGATTAAAAACTGAATTAAGCTTCTTCAGATCTGATTTTGTTATCCCTCTCCTCTATGAGAAGGTTCGTTGCTCAATTTTAGCTTCCTCATAGAGGCAGCTTTGTGGACCATTTATTTATCATACTGTTTTATAAAAAGCAATGTTTTCAGATTAGTATTAAAATTTCGATCCTCCTGTTTGATCAACGTTCTAAGTGTCAGGTCATTTATTCGAAAGTGTGGAAAAATTGTTGAATTTTCGAAAAATGAGCACTTTCTAAAATATGAACTCTGTGTTGGATCCTGACTAAATTCGGTATCAAATATCGACGTATTCTATTAAAGTTTTATGCAAATTTTCTATCTGAGATAATCTGAAGTAATTTGTCGATTTCGTCCAAATTCAATACCAAAGGTCGCATCGCTACATTAAAGTTTTATGGCAACTTTGAGTCCTATATCTGGAAAATTGGTCGACTTTGAGTAATAAGACATTTTTCAAAATCTTAAAAATCACAGAATCAAAATGCCTCTACCGATATTTATGAAATGCATACCAAAGCAATATTGGACTGTACTGTATACAGCACAAAAATTTGAGTTGTTTCGGTTGAGTAGTTCTACAATTTTCATTATACTGACTTTAGAAAATCGAAAGAGAATGTATTCATGAAAACAAAGCTTCCTCTATAAGGAAGCAAAATCTTAATTATTTCAATGTTAGATCAAAAAATGTCTCACCGAAGGACTGAAGTCTCTATACATTAAGTATATACAAGTCTATATATTAAGTATATACAAGTGATAAATTATCCTGTATAATTATATAAAATCCGAGGTGTTGCTAATTACCCTTCGGTGATGCAACATCAGAAATGGTCATATACACGACGCTCGATCACTAATTGCCCACCGAAACGAACGACCGCAGCTCGCTTGGTACTTCTTTTTTTTTTTTATCGCCGCTACATTTCTCAATTATTGTAATTAACCGAGCGTTATATAAATTAACTCGGACACACAGGTAATACACACTCAACGGAATGTATAAATTATGCGATTCAGTATGATTTCTAACGAGCCAGTTAGTTATGATGATACGTAAAGTAGCTCGTTTAGAATTGGAAATTTCCACCGACGGAAATGACGACCTTCTCATTCTTTAGTTTTCTCTTCTTTTTTTACTGTCTCCCTCTGGCTATTTTTTTTTTTTTTTTGCATCCTCAGAGCCCTGAGGGATAGTCGGGTGCGTTCGAAGCTCGCTACAGCCGCAATGAACCGAATGTAATTGAGTGAACGTCTCGTGTCCCCGGGACCGGAAGTTCGCGCTTATTCACCGCTGCAACTGCTGCAGTCAAGCAGAAGACGCGAGGCAAACGCATCGTATTGCCGCTAGAGGGCGTCGGCCACGAAACAAGTCCGGCTGCACTACAATTCACGTATAAATTAAACGGAATGAATTAACGACAAGCCATTAATCGCAATCGTGCTTCCTCAACTTTAGTGGATGTCCTAACTCGAAATAATAACAACAATTATACTTAGTAAAATACGTGTACAAGTCTTAGAAATAAGGCCAAGCTTAAAATTAGTGTTTTACAGTTTATGGTGGTTACAGTTTTTCATAAAAATTTTTTGAAGCACTCTGTTGACATTTTTGATATTTGTCTGGGGATTGAAAAAAATTGTACTGGAGATAATACGATTCACATGTTTATTTAATGTAGTGCATATCATAATTAAAATTAGAAATAAATAGTACACACTACATTTTCTTTAATGCATTTAATTTCGATAATTGTATGTTCAAGAATATGTCATTCTAAAGTTGTTTTAATATTTTAGGCGCACTTGGCCCTCTAATATACGTGTAAATTAATTTAAATAAATAAATAATTCCACTAAACTTGGACAGTGTGTTTAGGTCCTTTTACTTAGACTCTTAATTTCAATCCACTTAATGTATTATTTGCTGAGATATATTCAAATATAAAGCAAAAAAAGACATAATTCTAAACAAAATCCCGTGTGCAGCAGTTCTTTTAGTACAGGTTTGGGGCTGTTTGGGGATCATAAAACGATAGTACGTTGTAGATTACCTGTATCTGAAATTTTGTTTCCAAATTGTCACTGGATCCACCAAAACCTAATGTGCAAGAAATTTGTTGAATATTGAAAAACAAACTTCTCAGGAGCAAATGATCTTCCTGTTGGATAAGTATTTTGAGAAAAATCTTATAATTTATGCTGTCATTTCCTACAGTTTTCTCCTGTTAGTTTTTTTTTAGAAAGTGGACTCTTCAGGTTCTGCCGCTAGAGGGCGTCGGCTACGAGGTGACACCCTCTGCGTTATAATTCACGTTTAAATTAATTCGAATGAATTAACGATGGGTGATTAATCGCAATCGTGCTTGGTTGACTTTACCGGATAGCGTGTAACTCGGATAATAATCAATGATAATGCATAATAATACGTGTACATGGCTTAGGAATGGACTCTGTTACGTGGTTTTACTATTTTAGGCGATCCTGGAGCTGGGCAGCTCTGTTTATAACCGCTTTAAACGAATATATTACCTTTTTCATTAGCCTGCCACGTGGACCCTTTATCTATAGGTGCTATACTGTATACATATATACATGGGTTATCCTATGGCACGGCAAGAGATATATAGCTATACGTGGCTGAGTGGCCAACTTGGCTTGCGCGCGGTAGGTACCGGATCGTTACCTGCCTTACCCTGGTACGCCCACTCCACTCTTTCTCATATACTCACTCTCAAGACTAACGACGCTGGCTATCGCGAGGTCGTTCGATAAATATCAAGTCTTTCTGTCTCTCTTTCCCTCCCCCGAGCATCGTCACCAGGCTCCCCTGTATACCTTGACCACTTTTTGTCCAATTAAGTATATTTCGGTTTTATGTCTCTCGCCATTTGAAATTGGAATTGAGTGAAGTGAAGGGAGCCTGGGAATGATGTGGCTGATGTGGGGATCTGAGGAAGCGTTGGATTTATAGCTGCTTGAATTATTATTTTTCAAAGTTCGATCTTAGATTTTTTTTTGTTCGAGGCCATTCGCATTTGGAAAATTCGCTAAGACATGCCTCTCGGAATAGGCTGCCAGAGATTTATTCCGAAACTCTTTGTCCAAGTTTTGGTCTCGGCAATCGGCCAAAAAATGTTGGTCACGAATAATTACTCTAAAAAAAATTTGTCAGTGCGGAAATATACCATTACAATGACATCGTGCTTGCTCCAATTGAATCATCAAATTAAAATAAAATAAATGAACTAGCTAGTATTAATACTACCATTTAAAGCGATTTTGAATTGAAAAAATGACGTAAAATTTTTAATATCGCTCGCTAAATAAATTTCATCGATCCATGGGAGTGAATAAAAATGATAGTGGTAGGGCCAATGAGAATCAGCGGTGGGAGATTCAGAGAGGGTTGCCCATAGCACCCAGTCACGGGATAAACAGGCCGTGAAATTACCTTTTAAATATTAGATTATGATTAAATGTGTACTTAGCTACTCTCATAGCCGGACTAAATGGTGAGCCAGGAAGCAAGAGAGCACCCTTCACTCGGCAGCAGCAGTGGTAGGACAACGCGACGAGCTCGGTAGCGCTCTCACGTCAGTGCGTCGTGTTCCAGGCTTTTGCATAAAGCCCCGTTCTATACTGCACGATGATGCCAAAAGGGGGAAGAGTCGCTGGTATAGAGAGCGATAACGATGCATGCAGCTTCGCTGTGGATGTACCTTCCACCCTTGGCACGGAGCTTTCGCATCGCTCTCGTCCTATCTAGCGCCAAAAGCACACGATATCAATCAGGCTCCTCGACATCAGATAAGATTGGCTGGCAGGCAGGCAGACTGCTCGGAAAACTGGAGAGTATAATGCTACAAGAGGACCCAAAGCATATCGCCTCTTCCATACTCTCCTGCTACGGCAACTGCTCCAGCTCTACAAAATAGCAAATAAATGTACAACTTTGACATACAGCTTATTATATTCGTTCTCTTTGGTGTATAGAGAACAATTACGTAAATAAATATTACTTGTATCATTTTTCATGGATTTTTGTCTACCAAATAATTATTTTTTCAACTTGAATTAAAAGAAAAAAACTTAACTTTTGAAAATATTTGATAAAAAGTGTCAAAACTTTAGACAAGATAGTAATAATATATTAAATATGGAGAAAATAGATGAAGGAATTTGGATTTTGTGAAAAATTGAAAAACACCAAATATTATTTTTAAAATTAGGTATTGAGCTATCGGGCTGAAACTTGGCACAAAAATTTATCAGAATGGTGCGACATTTCTTATTGAATTTAAGCGAAATTGATAAAGTAGTTCAGATTTTATAGAAATTCGAACCTTCGTTTTTTTAATGCTATGACTCGAAAATAGTTCAAGCACTCCATCTAAATTTTTTAATACAACTTAAATAGTGTGTGTCAATGTTCGATACTGAATTTGGTTAAAATCGATAGAGTGTTAAGATTTTATAAAAATTTGCATTTTCGTAATTTTTTTTAAAACGCTGTAACTCGAAAGCGGTTAACGAAACTGGATCAAAAGTTTGCCTAAAACTTCAAAGAGTTCATATTTCTGAGAATTTCTTAATTTCTTTCTCTATGAAGAAGCCAAATTTGATAACCTTTCTTCCTCGTAGAGATAGCTTTATAAAATTCTAAAAATAACGAGGAAACAATTGTGCAAAGTTTTACTTTGCATCCTTTTTTTTTGGTTCGTCCTTCAATATTCGCCAAAGAGAATTGATATATTTCGAAGCTGTACATCGTCTGGATTGTCGACATTGTTGAGGCAGAGTTTATGCAACGAAAATAAATGAAGTTGTGGGTGTAGGTATTTCTTATTAGGTCGTTCAGTCTTATACATACTGCATAGTACAGAAATATAGGTATTATAGCTTCAGAGGCAGCAGCAGGTACTTAAACCGAAACGGTCGTAAAGGTGCGGAACTGACAAGGGCAGGTGGTTGTATCCGGCCGGTGTCTACGTAGGTACACACCAACCGTGGATACGCATGTATCCGAGCTGAGCGCGTCAGGTACGAGATCGCTGCACCCGCATAGATATATAAATATGTATGAAATGTATATAAACTTCGCGATACGTGATGCCCACTGGGCAATGTCCACCCCCGCGTCCGGTCTCACTGTTCCCTGCTGTGAAACTTACGTATAAGATAAAAGTGGTGAATATGGCACACCAAACTACTTCAGTCTCTAATAATTAATCTTAAAGTTAAAAATGGCATTTTTTCAAAGGGTTGCAATTCAATTTAATTTTAATTGAAACAAAAATTTTATATTTTTGTTTGATTAATTTTTATTTTCTTTTGTCTCCTCATTAAAAATATAATGAAACTTATTCAGTGTCTCGATATGTGGAAAAAAAACGTTTAAAAAAAATGGTGAAGCAATTATAGGGATTCAAAGAAAAATTAGGTATTCAAAAATGGTTGGAAAATTTCGTGTAAAAAAATTCCAACTAACTATAAGAGGTCGAAATCGACGAAGCTTGAATTAAATAATTTTATTGATGAACGATCATAGCCTAACAAAAATACGAGTTTAAAAAAATTTCTGGTTTGATATATGTGATACGGATGTGAAATGGAACCTCTGCAATTAATTCAGAATGTTTTGTCCATTAATTACGATTTTAAGGGGGTTTTCGTTTTGCTGAAAACATCTTTCAAATGATCGCAATTTTTAAGAAACTGGTTGTTATTTTTATTATGTTTGAGGGAAAATTGACAGAATGGTTTATTTATACTATTTTTATTAAAAAAGAATTAGTTAATAGAGTGTGAGATAAAAGTAATAGATTAATATTGCATTCATTTTGTGAACACACAAATATTATCATAGCGCAAATTGTCATTTCCAGCTGGTCCATTTTGACTTACTGAACCATACTCACTGCATTTATTTTACTTGTATATAGATAAATAGGGCGCCCTACTCTTCTGCTTCTCGCCTATGCTTTAGCGCTCGTTGCACACATTGCTCATTTTCCAAGATTGATATGCCAGTATCGCGATATAAAAAAAAATACCTAATACTTCTACCTAGATTATCTGGTGCACTTTAGTCTCATTTTACTATAGAGATATAAAAGTTTGAATGTTGCAAGTCTTGTGCATAGTAAAAAAAATCTTTTTGTTATATCAGGGTGGCAGTTTTTGAAGTAGCATATATCTCGTTTTGTTACCTTGGCCCATTTTTAAAAGTTTTATGGGTTTTTTTTGTTAAATCTGTAAAGTGACAAGATAATTTTGTAAATTTGCCGAAATTACAAACATTTTTTTGTAAATTTACAAAAAGAAATAGTTTCAAAAACTAGTAGTGACACATTTTTTTTGTCAAAATAAAAAAATATATATATACTTAGTAAAATAAAAACACAACAGTCAAAATAATAATTTTTGTACATATTTGTAAAATTAGGAATTGGCCAAAAAAATTATTTATGAACAAAAACTTTTTGTTCATAAATACATAAAACTAAATTTTCTTTTCTCGATGTTTTAAACCATTTCAGGTATCCTGATCTCGAAAAAATAATGTTATGATAAAAACAAAGCTTCGTCTTTGAGGAAGGGAAATAGATGTGAAATTATGTCGAATAGAAATCAACAGCAGAAGTGGAGAAGGAGAATTGGAAAATCTCGGGGGACGAGAGCGACGAGAAAAACCAACCCCCTTGGTCGATGTTTCGAGGGTGCTCGCACCACAATACAAGCAATAACACGCGCGGTCCCGCTCTATATATCTCGCGTCGTTTCTGCTTCCCCCACAGACGATTTACCGCGTGATCGTCGTGCCGTTGCTCACAAGAACAACCCCAGAGCAGCAATGGAAGAAGCAACACGCAACGGTCTGTCTATCCTTTTCTCTTTTGGGGGGAGGGGGGTGGAGGTTCCAACGCCCCCTCGTTGCTTCGTTCAGTTCCGAACAACGTTCGCCTCGCTCACCCTCATCTCTTACCTTAATCGACGAACGATGATTTGGTCTTAAATAAACTTCTCACCTACCACTTGAGCCCCAAGGATTACCGCTGCTTTCGTCCTCCCCAAAATCGACCCTCTATTCCCTCCACAGATTATCCTATAAAATACTCGAGTGGTCACTTTGATTGAGTTTTCGGTGCTCCCCATAAGTCGTTGTTGTTGGAGTTTGTAGGCTTTACGACAGCGTCTCAATTCAATTTGATTTCTTTCCATTCGGTGCCAACGAAATTTCAACAGAGGTTCAGAATTTTTTTTTTTGTGGATTGATAGAGACTTATTAGACGGCTCTGCGGAATTTAAAAAAAGGTCAACCCCACGATAAAGTAAAAAAAAATGTATCTATGTATTCATTTTTTTTTGTTACAAAAGTTTTTATTCTTTTAACTTATATTCAACTAGAATTTATTTTATTATGATTAAAAAATGGCAACTATTGGGTGAGTGTGCCTACTTTATTGATTTTATCGAAATTCAGTATCAGACACACTCCCTTTCAGTTTGATGCAAAAATTCTGTTCAGTTGTTTCCTATGTGAGGAAGCAATTGTTGAAATTTTTGTGAAACAAAATGTAGATTAGCGTTCAAATTAAATTCTAAAGTAGACTTCAGTCAGTACACCAAGAAATGTCGCGGAAATAGGTTTCTAAAATTGCCATTTTTGTCTTCATATTCGGTTAATTTTTTTTAAGCTTGTTACATCGGAAGTGTTCAAAAATATATCGTAACAGGAAATAAGATTATTTTTAATAAAAATGTCGAAAAGTTTTTTTTTTATGAAAATACTCATTTTTAATAGTATATTTATGTACTTTTTTGTAAAACTAGAAACATACACACTTTTTTATAACTAACAAAAAGGATTTGTGGACGTTTATTCACAAAATAATGTCGTTAAAAGTACCAACATTTCACTTTTTTTTTTGTATACCTGCATATTTTACAAAATAATCCCTAAGCAGTTTTCAATTTCCAAAGATTTTAAAGAGAAAATGACCTAAAAAAATGTACAAATTTTGGTAGAAGATGCTTGACAACAATAGAAAGATCTATAGTTACTAAAATTTCCCCTCAAATGGAAGTTTTTATAAAACTTTCTACCCCGAAATAAATATAAAAATATTAATCACAAAAATTATATTTTTACTCTGTCGAGGTTAATGTTGAAATTATTATCACAACATTAAAGAAGCATTAATTACAAAAACTATGTATTTATACAATCCCAAAGTTCAAAATGATATAAAAATCGAAAAAAAAAAAAGAAAATCGTTAACACTAAAAAGTGTAACTGGACCGTTAGAAATAGATGAGGCGTGATTTGATGGCGAGAGATTGATCGAGGGTGAGGCGAGACGTTATATTCTTTGGCATCTCGGCTTTCTGCAAGGCGGAAACGCTTGTAAGGTACTCCGAGCTTCCGGCCACGTGGCTGATTCACGGGCGAGTCCTAAGACCAAGTTCGTATATCGAGAATCGTCTGAGACGTCGCGTGGTCCAGATGATGACAACTGATGTAAATAAGAGAGAAGCAAGAGAGAGAGAGAGAGAGAGAGAGAGAGAGAGAGAGACAGACAGAACGAAAAATAGTTGGAGTTGGTACAGGTACGATTCTCCGGTACATTGTCCATGAAAATACCGTCCGTGGCACGCGCCCCGCGGGGAATGCGCCTTGCTCAGCTTGCCGAATGAAATTCAGCAAGGGGCCAGCTGCCGTCAGCGCGACGATATACTATATATACAGTGGTGCTCGGATATATCGAGGGGGCGGAGGCCAGCGGGGAGTGGTCCCCTCACGGACGTCAACGCGTTCTCGACACCGGCCCGCGTTCTCTCTTGTAGTGGGTACCTATATAGCTCAGTCAGGGCCTTTTTATGTCAGGCATGCATTGGCCCATTGAATGCGTGGTACAGCGGGGTCTCGCCTGGGGCACATATGTGATCGTTTAGCGGACAAGTTTGTAGTCTAATTCCACACTTCATGCCAGGCATTGAATTATACGTTTTTATTAAGAATAAAAGTTTGCCCGAATTAACAGTTGACAATCAGATAATGATTGTAGCCTCTCTAATGTGCTTCACAAATTTTGGAAAATTCACCAAAGAATACCGGCAAAAACGAATGAAAAAAAAGATTTGTTTACTACTCTGAAGTGGAATTACAAATAATTATTAATACTAACTGGAAACAGAGGGTTGTGACGTTCAACTTTGAGGGAAGCCTCAATTAAATAAATGCATAATCTTCTTTTTTTTTGTTAATCGTGTCAGGCTCAAAGTTATTCGTCTCAGAGTCTATATTTTTTGTTGAATATTCGAAAATTTGGGAGACACCCTAATTTACAGAGTAAAAAAAAAGTGTCTGTAAAGTTGGAGTGCGAGATTTCGAAGTAAGACCAAAATTGGATAAATTTGACACATTTTTAGATGTAAAATTGACAGTTTTATACGCCAAAAAGGACTCTCATTATTGGCTAAATCTTTGGTTCAAATAATTAAATTTCGTCGAATTTCTGTTTCTGGCATTTTTTTAAAAACAAGGATTATATTTTACACATATTTTTATGGTTGTCACAACAATAAGTGATATAACTAGCAACTATGTTATAGCATGCGTAACAACTTGCAGAATATAAATTCTACAAGTAGTTCTACATTCCGCATTCTATTACATAATTTTTTCTCAGAGCAGTGTTTTTCTATGAGGAGGCCAAAATTGGCCATCACACTTCTTCCTATAGACTTTGTGAAAAGTGTGAAATAGTGAGGAAGGCAAGGTTTTAAATTGCAACCTTTTTTTTTTTTATTAAGGCCACATGGCACATGACACATTTTATTTATTTTATTCCGAACTCTCGATAAGATATTGGAAGAAAAGAGAAACATACGCGTATAGCGATGTTGGGGTCGACGTGATGGTTAATGCGTAATATCCCATTTAATCTCGTATGAAAAGGTGCGAGGGAAGGACGTCGAGGACGACGTGCGGTTCACGGCGGTAGAATAAAGACGCTGTGAGCACGGGCGGAGTTTTCTCCTCGTCGCCTTGTCGACTACGACGACGACGACGACGACGACGACGACGACGTCGACGTCTCTGAGGGTGGCTGCTGGGGGACGCGCATTGAGCCGTCCGAGCCACTCGCGAAACGTTCGCTATAGACTCACCACCGCTCTCTCGTCTGAGCTGAGAATCGAGCGAGGAGAACCGAGAACCATATAGCGAAGAAAGAGAAGAGAATGGTCTCTGGAGGCCGCGAGCCGGGGGCGGCAGATGCCAGCCAGGGTACGTTGGACCAGTTCCTTAGTTCTTACCACCGACACTTTTAGCTCTCGTCACTATATATATATATATATATATACCACAAAATCACCACTTCTCCACGTCTCTCAATTTTCTTCCTGGTGCTTCTTCTCGTTTCTCGAAAGGAAAATCTTCGGAAAATAATAAGAGTCAGGAAAATATGCTCCACAATGAAAGAATCTATTATTAATGCCTCAATCCTCGATATACGAGCTGAGTGCGGCTAATAATTCCGTTCCTTCATCTTCCACTCGACAGGCAAACATCTCGAGAATTTTATGATAGCTTTTCTTACCGATGGGACGGGTTGATTTTTATTGATTTTTTTTCGTGTAGCGGTGAGCTTTGATAATAAAATAGATAATAAAATCATGACCAAAGCAGAAGAAAAATTCATTTATTTCTATAATTTTAATATACTAATGGAATTTATATTTGTGTTACTTAGACAAGAAATTGCGGGTTTCACAAAATGTTCGATGACTTTTCATAGAATCGTTAACGAAAGAATAATTTTAGCTAAGTCGATTTAGTAAATTCACAAATTTACTAAATCTACGGCAGATAATAAATATTTAATAACTTTCTAATAAAGGTAAAAGGAAATTACATTCATTTTATCATCGATACAAAACACAGTATGGGGAATTCGTAGAATACATTTTTATTGGTAGAAAAATCTGTTTTGTAAATTTTTAGTTTTGTAGACGTTTAGCAAAACAGTTTATAGAATGAGAGGATAATTAGAACGAAGTCACTTTGATAAATTCATAAATTCACAAAATGCCATATTGATCCTAATGAATGTGTATGTGGTATCAATGAATTTTCATAGAGGACAATGTATTATGCCGACACGAAGTGGATAGATAAATCACTGGTTCATAAAGTCATATCAGAACTCCTGCTGAAGGCTATTTAAATCGTATAACAGCTTTACGTTTAAGCGTGGAATTATGTTTTGCTTACAATGAAGCAACGTTTCGTCGTTAAGAATCTAAAAAAATTGACTTTTTTATATTACATAATACAGAAAAAAATGGTGGGAGGTTCACGAAAAATTCTTCATTCCTCGTCGAACGATTTCTGATAAGTACGTCAAACACTATATTGTTGAAAAGATTTTATTAACATTCGTGACGTGTTTTGCTGAATGCAAGAAGATTACAAATGCAATGCTTTTGTCTCGTGAATCTTCGTTTTATAAGAAGTACATTTTATTGGATCGCTTTAATGCTACAAAAAAAAAAAAAAGAATACTGATGGCTGCTAAAATAGATGGGGATTTGGTGTCGTGACTACATAGAAGTACAAACGAAAATGAAATCATTTGGACGTAGCGTGAAATCTCAGTCGTTATTTATTTTCACCCTCGAATTGACGGTTATCTTCGTTGAACACGCGATACAATTCGTCGCTATTTCTTCAATAACCCGCCTTTTTCGATTATCTATTCGTATCTATCTATTCCCAAGAATTGAATCGCTGAGTTCTCCGTCCTCATTTCACTTTGTTATTCCGATCGCTTTATCACCTGAACAAAGACACAACTGATTGACGAGGTAAAAATGTTTCACGCTATTGAAATGAGTGGCAAATATTTTGTTTTATTTTTTAAGATTTACAGTTTAATTGATCGCAGTGAATTTTTATTTGAATTACGACATGTGTTCATGACCAGAGATATTCTTGTATGCTATGAATTTACAAAAATATTAACTGATTAGGGGTAATTTCCAAACAAGTACATTTTGTATTTGATGATGATGATGATGATGATGAATAATTTAATGAATAATTTAATTTGACAAATTTTTAATTTGTTAATTTATGATGTCTCTTTCAAGATACAAAATCAGTCATTCCTGAAAAAATGCAAAAACATACTTTTACGTAAAAAAATGCTCCTTCGTTTTTTCTCCGCAAATCGATTAGTATTAATATTTCTTCCAGTTAAAGACGCATTATCTAATATAAAGAACCTTTAGTTAAGCTGATGACTAAAATTAAAAAGCTAATAAACTTTTAGCTGTTTAATTGGTGAGACGAAAAATGTGGGCAGGTCACGTTTTGCTGTGAAAAATCATCATATTAGTTCAAAAGCAGTCCAAATAAAAACTACTCAGTGTGCATATATAAGTTCAACTGAATTTTATTTGGCCATAATTCTGCATTGATGGCTATAATTTTAAGGATTGTCATCTACTCAATCCCAGCTTGAGCTTGGAGCCGCATATTTAACAAATGTATTTTTGAGAATTTAATTCTATGAAAAGTGTTACTATTAACACCAAACGGGTCAACGCTGGGCAAAGTCCACACTTATAGCCTTTCGCTATATTTTTGACAGTCTAATTGCGAAACAAATATTTTTGTACTTATAATTTTTTTAAATAAAATAATTTTTATAACCCTCGACTGAAAAATGTTTAATCTACAAAAATAATAAAATAATTGTACAAAATAGGAAAAGTAGGGACGCTGAGGGCGGATGCTTTTTCTTATAGTTTGTAAAATTATTTAATTATTTTTATAGATTCATCATTTTTAACTCGGGGTTTTTGCCTACAATATTTTAATTTTGTTTTTTATTATATCATTTATTATGTCAGGTTATTTTGACAATCTACAAACTATTTCACAAACTTTTCACTGAGTGAAAATACACTAAAGTGCTTAAAGGTAAAGAAATGGATGCTAAACTGTTTCAAATCTCTGGGAATAATGATCTTCGATGCGATGAAGCCTGCAGGAAGGATGTAAGGAAGAGGAGATAAAAAAGACGAAGAAAGGTCTGATGGCAGCCGGCACGTACCACTCGAGCAGCTCCTATTTGGCCCCTCAATGAAGAATTCTGAATTCATCTGTGGGATATATTAGTTTTTTAAAAAATAGTTAGAACGTTCCGATTTCACATACAAAAAACTTATAACTTCACATCAAAGTCAAACGCATAACACTCCTTCTTTCTTTTCCCTCGGATGTTACAAACTGAACAATTCTGGACAAAAATTTTATCTCTGAAATTCACTTTTGAGAATATTCCTTAGAAAAAGCAGCCAAGTATTAGTTTAGAGGTAAATAAATGTATGTTAGACTGTTTCGAATCACTCGAAATAATGATGTTCGATGTGATAAGGCCTGCTGGAAGGATGTAAGGAAGGAGCTGAAAAATACGAAGAAAGGTCTGAAGGCAGCCGGCACGTGCCACTCGAGCATCTCCTACTTGGTCCTCCTCCTTCGCTATTCATCTCGTGCGATGATTCTTGGCCGGGTAAAAGAGGCCCTGAAAGCGGATCTCGCATATACTATAGTCGTCCAAGTGTGTTATGCCCATGAAGTACACATGCGACAGCAAGATCGCGAGCAATAGAATGAGATGGAGAGTTCCGTAACAGCACACACGAGGTGGTACCACGCCCGATGAGTATATCGGATGATGCAAATGGCACGCGAGACTTCCGGCTGCGGCGGCACCATAGCCTTACCGGGTATCGAGTTTGCCGGCCCATTCTACTTCGCCTTTCAAGAACTCGCCCAAGCCGAGAGCAAGAGAGCGCCCGGGAATCGAGGTCTCCCGAGGGTTAGTCTGTGAATGAAAGCGGAAGCGTCGAGCGAGAGGGTGAGCAAACTAGCGGCAAGCAGGATCAGGAGAAGGAGCAGGAGCAGCAGCAGCAGACGCCGTGGTGAACGACGTCGTCGTGAACACCGTGCAACCCCTTTTGTTATACTCTTCGATTGTCTATGAACTCAGGCGTAGGCGTGGTCCTAGAAAAAATAAGAGGAAACCCCGCGCCAGTTTACTGCATTGCTCCTTCATCTACGAATCAACTCTGTATTCTATTGGCAATGTTAAAAAACTCATACATTGTTAAAAATCCAGCATGTTAAAGGCGATTGGTTTGGTTTTTTTTTTACCAGTGTTGACCAATTTGGTGTTCATAGTAAAAACTTTTCGTAGTGTTAAATTCATACAAGCTAAAGTGTTGCAATTATCCGATACCAACCTGAAAATTGTGTGTCCTTTTTTTCGTGATAAGTAGATGAAAATCAATAATAATAGCATTGATTTCCATTTAGCTATCTTCAGTTAAAATGTGCTGGAAGTTTTGATGTTGTCAAACAAATTGACACCAGATTTTGAAAACTGGCTATGGAGACGGTGTGGACATCGAGTGGGGTTGATTTTAAATATTGGATTTTTAACAAGCCATTGTATGCATAGTAAATAAAATTATTTGTTTAAATAAGTACCAAATCTGTTTTTGTTTTTAAATGAAAATACAAATTTTTAACGAACTTGCTTTGAACTTTTACATTTTTGCTTCCTCATAGAAGAAACTTTGTGATGGTAACATATTTTTAGTTATCAATGTCAATGGGTTCGAAATTTTCCAAAATGTCCACAAACTACATTTAGTAAAGAAGTGTCTGTTGATGCTGCAGAAATCACTCATTATTTATAAAAGATTTCTGTAGCTTGTACAATTAAAGGCCTGTAATTTGAGAATCATTTGAGCTATTGATATAAACCTTACTGCATCAACTTACGTAATATGTTCTCATTAATGGCTATGAAATTTCATTGAAATGTTTTGAAACAACGAGATGTTAGAGCACTCAACATTTTTTTATTTTATTAACCCTTCAATATCGTTAAAATTCAATTACCTACCATTGTTTGAAAAATAAGGACAAAAAGCTCGCATGTTGCTTTTTCATTATTTCCCATATTTTATACAGATTTGTCTATACGGAAGCTAAAATTGGTCAGCATTCCTCATACAGATGGATTTGTGGGAATTAGAAAATAATAAAGAAGCCACGAGCAAGTTTCCACTTGGTAACGTTTTTTTTTTAAACTTACAAACTTTTTAATAATAAAATTAGGGACACACACTTCTGGACAACAATTCTTTGGCCTCGACTTTAATTACTGGCAAAAGTGCCGCCCACACTTTACTTAATTATTAAAAAAAATATATATATGATGACAAACAACTTAATAAAATAACAATAAATTTAAATAATCGAATAAAAAATGCGAAGCGTATTTTTAATTGTCATTTTAACTGATAAATCGACGTTAGAATAGTGAATAATAATAATAATGGTAATAAGGGTAATTCTAGTGATAATAAATAATGAACGTATGGTACTGTGGGAGAAGCGGGTGTATGTACGTGGATTAAACAATGGCCAACATCAGGAGCAGCAGGATAGTGCCGATTGTTTTCCTGACTTTTATATACCCGTCATCATTATTTTGTCGACGACTCTGAGCGAGAAAGCCCGACGTGGCGGTCTCGGGTTACCGGTATTGAGCATTGTGCGCTCCCGGCAAGGAGCCAGGAATCGAAAACACCGAGTCGGAGCGTGTGTATGATGTTTGTGTGCAACGAGACGGAGTGCACGTGCCTGCTCGTAACAGGCGCTTTGATGGATCTTTAAGGGAGCATAGACGCTCTCACAATAAAAAAAAAAAAAAACGTATGTTTAAAAATTGGAAGCTTTTAAACGTATGTTTTTTAAGAAAAAATTCACTTTAGTTCCCGTAATAATAATTAAAAAAAATTACTTCATTTAAAAATTCTTATAGTTATTTGAAAGTCGCTGAAAAAGAAAAAGGTAGGGTAGAAGAACCGGTCTTGGCCGTCCCCAATACTTTACTCTGAAGAATCGCAATTTTTCAAAGGGTCGTGTATTTTACAAACGTTTATAGTTGTATTAACATCCAATTTGTTGTAATTACAAAAAAAAATTATATAAAAAAAAGGAAGGTTAATCCATTTGACCAAATTGTAAATTGATTAATTGGCACTTGGTGTTCCACGTGTCATTCTTAAATGGCTTTCAGGAAATTTTAATGTTTTAAATGTTCAAAATGAATATAGAATAATTCTCAAAATAAAGATGGCGACAAGATGGTTCATTGGATAAGCATGTTGGACCACTTTTGGGCTCGACAATATTAGTGTTGGTGTTTTGTAAATAATAACATAATCAATACATTTATTTATAAGGAATAATTAGAAGAAAATAAAAAGCAAAACACGTCGAGGGTAAAAAAAAACCGAAAATGTATAGAATAAAAAAGTAAGCACATAACTATTGATAACACATCATGCTGGGGATTTCCATCGTTATGTTGCATCGAAATTTACTTCCAAAAAAGTATCAGTAAAATATTAAAGCGTAGAGCAACATTTTTTACCGCAAAGACATTCACTAAAACAGAAACCTCTTATAAAAAACATCGCGAAACGTAAATTAAAGGAAAATAATATCTAAAAAAAATTCGGTTAAGTTCATTTGGCATCTGTGTTTTAAGGAAATGAATATCTTTCTTATAAAATAAAATGTTTCAACCCAAATTGGTCTAGAGTTCGATTTAAAATCGTGGACATTAACTGGTGGAATGAGAATTATCCTTATTTTTTCCATTCTTCAGTTTTTCCTCGACACACACATAAATTTTAAGGCTAAGAATGCGAAATTATATCCTTCTGAGATTCGAAATATATGAAAGTTCAAATCCATTTTATGAATTTTGGTCCCAATTGGCCACAACATCTTCTCTGTGCAAAAATTACCAAAAACCGATACGCTGATTAAAATATTTATTTAAAAAATGAAAAATGTTCACAGTCTTAAGAATAAATATTTCGAAGCTTTAACAATGGCGGAGAAAATGGGCATGAAATGTAATCGTAACGCCAACTTATAATAAAGCAAACCATCGCGTTTGTCTGAAACACAAAAAAAATTTATTTTTTTTCCAGTCCTACAATAGTGTACTTTTTTGGTTTCTAAACAAATTTGGTATCTATTTTATAAAAAAAACCACAAAGTTTGTCTCTGCGAAGTAATGAAGTAAAAGTAAACGAGTTGCAGTTCGAACGTTCCGAAAGAACAAAAAGAGCGGGAGCATAGGTGTAGCGTTCCAAATGAGGGGGTTTCCCATGACCCCCGTTGTACTCGCATGTCTCGCGAGCTTTTATGAGAAGCGACGTGCGTCGAGGGGTGATTTCCGGTTAAAAGGGCGAGTGCCAGCGAGCGAGAGAGAGAGAGAGAGAGAGGGAAAGGAGAATAAAACAGTTGAGTGATAACGAGGCACCTCATACGGTGCCTCGTGATCACCGTCTCACAGTGCAGCTTCTGGTGCACTAGTAAATGGTGCTTCCCGCAGTGGACCGCACAGCTGTGAACCCCCCACGGATCCCTCTCCGCGTCCTGCGACCAAAAGCCAAACGTATTCCGCTCGTTCAACACGACTTTCCGTTTTTTCTCGCCTTCGCACGCTTTTGCAGTACTATATGGGGCATTCCATACCAATTCGACTTGGGTTTGTCCCTCGACCTCTCGGATTTGATCCACGATTTTTTTTTATTTTACAGCTCCAACTCACAGAAGCAAACTGAATTTTTTAAAGATTTTTTTTCTTACTCTTTTGTATACTTCTGATTATTTAAAATCAACATATCGTCGACATTTAAAAATCTGACAAAATTCTCAAAAATTCTGTATCAATACTTTAAAGCTTAAACCCAAAGTGAACTCGAATCACGCTTCTGTATAATTATTTTTTCGAGTATTTTTAAAAAAGAATATCGAAAAGAAGATTAGATGCACAAGACACTGCGGGCTGTAGCCTGAACATTTGTATGCATAAGTCAGGATTTCAGAGAATTTTTTTCAGATTTTTCTGACATCATAGAATATCAAAAAGTTCTTTTATGATCATTATCATATTACTTTTTTAAGTAAAAAAAAATATCGGTTTCGAAAAGTTGAAATTCTTACAGACGAATTATATTTTCGTTAAAATTGCCTAATTTAAAAGTTGAACTTTAGTTGAACCAATGATTCCCACATTGTAATATAAATGATCATAGCGATTTTATATATTAAATAAAAGTGTCTAAAAAAGAAAAATAAAATAAAACTATTTTACAGGCAAAAAGAAAAGTAACATGTGAAACTTAAAAACTCGAATAGGTAAAAATCAGCATTCGCTGTGAACCACATAATTTTTCGTTTTTTTTTCTGTCTTGGAAGGATTTTAAAAAATACTGATAATTTATTCAAACTTAGATCTTCATGAGACAAAGGGTTGAGGCAATATTATGGCTGTGCTTTATTTTGAAGAGAATCTTGAAGGGATTTTTCGTGCTAGTGACGATCGGCAGTACAAGTGCGACCCTTCTGTGATTATGAATCGACCCTCGGGCAATTTCGAATCGGCTTAAAGGCCATCCGTCTGTTGGGCGGCGAGGGTAGTTTTGCGGTCGAGTTATAGGCACCACTATTACGTTGTGTTCTGTACATAAGTATTACGTGTCCGGGGTTAAAGAGGGTGGAAGGGACGCCGGGTGTATTGTGTCTCCTGTCATCCTCAGCCAAGCCTTACTTAAAGCCCTCGAATGCTAATTATACGTCAACGGTTTCATTCGCTCGCTCGCCTTCGCGCCACCTTTCGTTAGCGCAAAGGACGAGTGTCAGGAATGGAACAATAGTTGGAACAGGGAGGTGCTTTCTCGGCATCATTCCCGATAAACTTGCTCCTAGCAACTAAGCTTTTTCTCACTCTGGAATTGTCGCCTTCTTTAACTTTTACTCGAGAGTTCGAGGACCGTCGAGTTTCTCATGGGATCCTTTAACAACCCTCTTAAATCACATTGTGACGTCGGTCCAAATCTTACACAACGAAGTAAAAGGATCTGCAAAAAAAAAATTGACTTTAAAGTCTTTCTTAAATGATGTGAACTCTAATTATTTATTTAAACATGAAAAAGAATCTTAGGTTGGAACATTGAAAAATATATTCAGTTTTTAATCAAATTTATTTATATTCTTTGTTTAAGACGAGCAAAATATATCAAAAATATGTCGAAACAAATTTATTTTTCGTTAAACTGTTAAATAAAATTTTCCTCATCTAAATCCGATTTTTCATTCTTTTCACACGTAGTCTCATTTTTATTAAATTTCAAAATTTTACAAATAAAAAAAGTTAGAGCGTATACTTAATATTAAGTTCAATTTATATTGCTGTTTTAAATATTCATTAACCAAAATTGCGTATTTAAACATTTCAATAAAATACTCAGTTCGTTGCAAACTGTGTAATATTTTTATTTCAAAAAGTTTGAATATCCTGAAAAATAATGTTTAACATTTAACAATAGAATTCAAGTAATTTCATTTAATTTGGTTTGCTATTAAAATGAAACTACTTTAATTAAAATTGCTGCTTTAAAGAATTAATAAATAGTAATTTTCAATTTGAACATAAAAATAAAATTTTCGATTACTTTCAAACTCTGCTGTATCTTGACTTTTCAATGTGTACTTAAACACACTGTACTCCGAGATATCGTTCAAGTGGGAGTGACCAAAATGTTCCCCACAGTGGTTACGATTTAACTGAACAACGATAGGTGAGTCGAGAAAGCACTCGTGTACGAGTATAGCCTGTGCTATATATCTCGTAGTATGTCTTCTTATCGCTCAGTGCACACTCAAAGTGGTTAGTACTCGGGCCCGGCGGTTGCTCTTCGTGCGAAGGCAAAGAGCGATGGAAGCCAGAAGTCATGAGCAAGGCACCTAGACACCTGCACTTCTCTTGCACCTCCTCCTACTTCACTTACGTGCCCTATGGCATAGAGTACGAGCTCGTTCAAGAGGGTATGGTGTAGTGATTGATGAACTGCTAGCACGCAAAGACTTTCCTACCAGCGAGTTCAAAATCGCTACATGTACATCTATTTATATAACATATATGTATATGTAAGGCCTTTTGCACCCTCGCTAGGAAACGACCCTTAAATCGCTTGAGTTTACAGTCTTTAGTATTCACTTCGGCTATCTAAGCCGAAATAGTCAGAATAGTTCGATTCCAAAAAGTGTCTAACAATTTTTCACTCTCTTATGCTCTGCAATGACTCTCATTCTTGGATCATTTTTGAATTATTTCATCATTTATTTTACCCACGGAGAAAAAACATCAGTCAGTACTTTTTCAGAGTATTCTGATGTTCGAGCAACAGCCCACAGTGGACTCACTTTAATTGCTAATTTTTTCAATTTTTTTTTTTTTCGTGAAAGGTCTTAAAGAAATAGAAGCGAATACCGTCGCACTCTGGATCTAGACTTAACATATTTTTATATTTTGCACAGGATTTTAAAGAATTTTTTCAGACGTTTTGAAAAATTATAACTAAGTCAAATTTAGGAAAAAAAGATCTAAAAATAATGTGAGTGCTTTATACAGTTGGAAGAATAATATAAAAAATTATGGAAGAAATCCGAGAGGTCGAGAATCTGAGCCATGTCGAAATGGTATGGATTGACCTATATATTGGTACACCCGCAACAAAACGCCAAGTAGCGAGAGAGTCAAGAACTTGCGTTAGTAACGCTAAATGTGCAAAGTTTACCAATGTAGTTACGAACGGTCGGACGAATCCAATCAGGCACTGAGCGCGCTAAACTATCAGAGAAGTCGGCCCTCTCGAACGGATATCATCAGTTCGCTATAGATTGTTGGATCCAGCTGGAACTTAAAGAAAGTCGAAGAAGAGTGAATGAGAAACCCGTGAAAACTTGAAATGGCTTTGCAAATTTACTCGTCGCGTTGTCAAGCCGTTAATTATCTCTCAAAAGTCATTCCATCGTTCGCACCCTCTAAATTTCCTCATCTGCGGAAATTCAACCAATCGTCTTCTTCAACTAACTGCCATGTCAACACTCGTCTCTCTCTCTCTCTCTGTCTTCTCTCTCTTAACTCGTCCTTTATTTTTGATCAATGAACAAGATTCAAGACGATCTGAGAATTGTAAATTATAGCAGAGGATAGTGAATATCTGACAGTCACTTTTGACTTGGAATATTCACTGAATATTTCGATTCGATAGTCAGGCAAGTAACAAGTACTATAATCTACTAATTTTTGGAAAAGAGTGTTTTATTAATTTTTATTGATAAAAATCACTCGTATGTGTTCCCAGATACGATTTTTTATCGATAAAATCTCTCGATCATGATAAAAACATGTATGTTAAAATTTAATACACTACCGCATGAATCTTGATGAAAATTTACGGCAATGTTTTTACGTTTTTATGTTGAACGAACACTTTGAAGACTTTCCTCCAATTTTAAGGTAGAGCTTGTAATACAGTTAACTCAATCGAGTATTCAAATTTCAAAAATTGCTTATACAATTTTTGATGGAAAATTTAGTGCAAGCTAAGGTGTATCTGATTGAAACATTTGCTACTTAAAGTAGAAAAAAATGTATAATCTTACGGAAAAATAACGCAGTGTATGCTACTGAACAATGTTAGATACTTTTACATAGCTTTTGTGAATTCAAATTTGTAGTTTTGATTCGATACTGACAAGGTGAAAACCATTTTTTAAAAAGATGTTGTACAGTTTCGCCGAGTATTTTACTTCGTTTTACTGCTCAATTCTATAAAAAATTTAGTTAACGTCGTAGCATTACTATTTATCGCAATGAAATGGTTGTAATTTGTAAACTAATGAATACTATTACGAATGCTGTATCTCGATTGCATCGTCGTGATGACGCAGTCTATAACAGATTGCAAACTGGCAGAGTGGCGAACGCGTGGGATCCGGTTGACGTATGAGATCGCGGCTATCGAATCGAGTCGAATTAAGAAAGCAAAATGGTCCCTCATACGTACGTACGGAGGGTCCGCGCGCCATGCTTTTTATCCGGGATTGAAATAAATTGGTGCGGAATTGCTGGCGAGGCAGAGAGCAACAGTATAGCAGCAGCAGTCAGCGGGCGGTAAAGTTAACGTTTGGTGAACGGGGGGAGAACGAGGCGGTAGAGATGATACACTGATTGCCTCGACCGCTCGTTAAGTACTCTCTGGTATATAACAATGTGACCTGCCCCCACTATTTTTTCCATCTCTTTCTCTCTGTCTCTCTCTCTCTCTCTCTGTCTCTCGTGTCCCTTCGCTGCTTTTTTTATTTTTTGTAACCACGAGCCAAGCTGGGGAGAGAAAAAAAGAGACAGTGAAGTCCTCGGCCAATCCCAGTTCCGCAATGTCCTCTCGATATCTCCCTCCTCCCCTTGGCCTCGTTCCGTCAGTGGTGTGCAGTAACGACGGTCTCCCGGATCTTCCAATCGTGATGTATACGGATAACTCGATGGCTGTTGGCTGCACGAACCTTGATGATTTTCAATGGTTTCAACGTAAAGACAAATGACCCACAAATTTTAATAGAGAAGAACGGGCTTGTTAGTTCTGTAGACTATTGGGTCAAATTAGTTTTAAAAATCAATGATTTATCGTACGGATTTATAATTATCGCACTGAGAAAAGAGTTTGGTTGGATCAACCAAATTGCAGCTGTCACCGGTTGTGAAATAAATTGTAGTGACAGGAATTAAATTTTTTCTTTTTTTTAACAGTTACTCGGTTCAACAGTTTAATACATGTTTAGGAGGTCGAGTCAATTAAAAAAAATGATTTTCGACATAAGGATTTTGTTTTAACTACGTGATATATTCTATAAGAATGATGTTCATTGAGGACTGTATTACAGACTTTTTCTATCATAGCAGAAGAAATTCTGTCAACTGGTTTTCCTTGTTATTAACCATTTCGAAGGACTTGCTTCTATGACACCTCAATTTCTTCGTACATTTATCTACTTTGGCTTCCTTATAGAGGAAGCTTTGTAGAGAAAACAATTTGCAAAGTTTTACTTTGCATACATGTTAACATTTTTAAAAAATGTACAATAATGAGGAAGCAGTTTGCAAGGTTCTACTTTGCAGGCTTGTTTGTGCATGAAATTTGAAATTTTTAAATCGTCATGCAATTTAAACGTCTCAACCGATTTTCTTCAAATTTTGTACTCAAACCTTGCTTCACGGTGCTCAATACGTGAAATAAATTTGAATTTTTGTGCTCAATACGTGAAATAAAATTGAAATTTGAGAAGTCGAATTTTTTTTTTCGCGTCAGCAATGTTTTGCTGTTTTTTGGAACAAAATCGAAATTTATCGACATAGCGGCCGTTCCTTAAAATAAATTCATCTTCGATACTCAATAATTGTGAAATCACGTTGTAAATTGCAGCCGGTCATCCCAGAATTTAGAAAAGTAGAAATGTTTACAGACATTTAAATAAAAATTAAAATTGCAATAAAATTTCAACCACTCTACCGATTCTCGCCAAACTTGACTCCAATCATGGTTCACTGTAAGTTCGTTTGTGTCCAAAATTTCAGCCCGATATCTATTAATTTACGGAAGTTATAGCCTGAAAACGATTTTTCAACATTTTCAAAATGCTGTCAAATTTGAATTTTTCAAACGATTCGCGTCATCTGCAATCCCAAACGTTGTTGTATGATAGCCCGCTTGCATGCCAAATTTGAAGCCGATACATAGAAAATTACGACAGTTATCGTGCTATCAAGGAAATTTGCACATACACACATACAGACCTTTCGTACAAATCACTTTTCTCGCCGCTTTGGACCATTCTGAGTATGCTTACATGAACATCTCGAAAAAAAAATTTCACGAAAACAGAGCTTCCTCTATGAGGAAGTAAAAATGCAAGAATAATTTTTATATTTAAAGTGATACGCCTCTTGTTGGAGTGCCTACAAAAAATGGTACCGTTTATTAAGTTCAGCCAATAAAATATTGCTCGTTCCAACTACGTGAAGTAGTGGTTGACCCAAGTTCATCAGAGATTGGCTCAAGACCACCATGAGCTTCACCCCATCTAACTTCATCGAGAGGTTGTGTTTCCCATATATTCAGTTAGGATAATAAACATTTACTTCAATTTAATTCAGTAGCCTCAAAGTAATTTCGGTTGACTTAATCTAAGAAATTTGCTCTCGCTTAAAATTGTCAAAATTGATTCAACTGTCCCCGGTTAGCCGGTGTTAAAAAGTCCCGTGTGTGCTCACTTCAGGGGGGGGTTCAATAGCGTGTCGTCGGTGCCCCAATTTCCAAAAGCAGCATCGAGCATTGAAGCAATAAGTCCCAGCAGCCGTACATAATCGGGCACCACTAGTGTATAGTTTAGTGTATTATACTATAGTATATATCCCTTTGTCGTGCCGGCATTTCGTCGACAGTTGCGCGCAAGCAAGAACGGCAATGGCGCGCGCGCGCACACGCATCAACACACGTTCACGTCGTCGTCGTCGTCGTCGTCGTCGCGTCGCCGCTATTGCCAGGGTCACCGGGAGATTTAGGGGCGGTTACGGGGTGAACGTCGAGGTCGAGCGTGCGCGCGTCCATGTGTTTCCCCAGCTTCGACGCCGTCTTGTTTCGCACCGCGGGGAGGAACTCACTCGTGTTTCTCTTCCATACCGCACGTTCGCGGCCTCGACTCGTCTCCTCGTTCTCTTACCCCAACGATTATTATTATTAGGGCTGGCTTTAGGTCCCCCCGGCTACATATACATACAATCGAAAGTTACATCCAATGAGGGGCGGGGCTACCGAGTGCCGGAAAGACCGGTATCCAACTCTGTGTAACGAGAGGCACAAGAACCACAAACTCATGCGGTTCTCCTTCGTACTTTTCCTGCCCGCATTTGCAAATTGAACAACAGCTAGATACTTGTTACTATTTATAAACTGTTTATAAAGTGCCACCAAATGTGGAATTGACTTTTTATATTTAGAACTGGTAATCGTTCAATGTCATCACACGACCTTCCCTATTTAGGTACATTAAATATTTATTAATTTTTAATTCATCCTTTTCGTAGACAAAACAATTTTTCAAGAAATTCATTTCATTGCAAATTCCATGCGATTTTTTTTCTTGTTTAAACTGCATATCTGTAATGATATGAAAAATCGGAATACTAGCAATATTTCAGGAATCAAAAATAAAATTTCACCCGTTTTTGGAGTAATAGTATACATTTTGAAAAATATTGAGGCTGTTGTAACGTGACGTTTAAAAAGAATTTACAGTGAGAAATTTTCAAAATTCTGTCTTCACTGACATCGACGGAGAGTTAAGTGTAACTTGTTTAAAATGTTTTTCTATGCGTTTTTTACACGTAAAAATGAACGAAACCGCAGATTTTTGGCCCTGATTTTAATCCTAGTTTTTTTTGGATACATATTTTTTAACACATTTTCGATTCGCTATACGATTTGATATACTGCAAAGCAGGTACTTAAAGTCTAGGAACAAATTTTGAATAAAAATAATTGACTCTGTTATTATCGGTGCTTATAACAAATATTTTTCATTGTAGGTGCTTTCGAAACTTCTATTTTTCAAGTGAACTTGATATGACTTTTTAAAAAATGGTTATCTCAATAAACGACGTTCTATTTATTTTCGATTCTTAAAAAAAAAAGAACCAGTCCAATAATTATTCATGAAAATTAGGACGGATACATACTAGAAAAAAAAAGCTCATAGAATTTGCGATATAAATTTTGAAAAGTGGTGCGTCCGAATTCCGTTAGTTTGGATTTTTTTATCCGTACATCTCTACGTGATATTTTTCATGCAGATCAATAAATTTGGCAACTATTAATTAACTATGCGACTATTTTATATTATCCTAACTACTTTTTACATTTTCCTGCAAATATTTTTGAATTTAACTAATTAGCAATAGGTGACAGTGCACAAGTAATTACAGTAACATAAAAATAGCCACATAACTAAAAATAGTTCTTTTTTGTAGTTGCAAGTGTTATCAGGAAAACAATACTTACACTAAGAGAAAAGTCTGGCATTGATAATGATAAATAGTAGTTTAAAAACCTCTACAATATTTTTATCTTATTACAGTTACGATAACTACAAATACAGTTGTATGGACTTACCACGAATAGTTGTCAGGATTATCAATATTTTTCTGAACGTACATTCTACATTATTTAAAATACGTAATTTTTGTATTAAAACCTATTGTTTGTTACTATTGTGGCAGAATGAGACTTGAAATTATTTTTCATTGGATTGATGTTTATACTTAGAAACATACGTTTGCTCATTCGTCGTTTGAATAAATGACGAAGGCCAAGTAGAGCCCAGAGACGAGGGTAGAATAAAGTTCCTCCTATTCATTTCCTGCAATTTCAACTGCCGTCATTCCAAGTACAAACATAACGCCATTCCAGGGAGCAAACATAACTATTTTTGCAGTGATGTGCCCTTTTCGAAACGTAGTAGGTTAGACTGGTATGCATGTATAAAGTCGCAGTTCGCAGTCCGCACCTTTTCGCCGCTACGAAATAGAAAGGAAGACCTTGGCTCTTCGACTTTGCGTGCTGACCATTTCACATCTCATTCAGACGTTTCTGACTTTGCGTACTACCTTCCGCAGTCCCTCAGCCTCATCAGAGTAGACGACTGGCTTTTCTGTGAGCAAAGAAACACGCGACGAGTGACGCTTGTTCATCAACAAGCATAATAGTTGCCTATTCAACATTTGTACTTGAGACTATAGATTCTTAGTATTTCAGTTTTCTGTAGAATATATCCATTTTTTGGATGAAAATATCTGTGCCGTAGATTTGCGGTATCACTCCGTATCCTTTTCAATATTTTCATACCTTGAAAAAAGAAATCATAGGTCAGAGAAACTTACATACACTGGGAGAAGAGATTGGCTGGTTCATTCATAAATCCTGTGAAAATATAGTGCCGGTACAGACAGCACTATATTTTTCTGATTCTTCAGTGTATACATGAAAATAACAATATTACTTAAGCAAGTGTAGACACCAAAGGTCCAGAAAAAATGCTTCCCGCTCACTTGTTGATGTGCCAGTCGATACACGGCTAAGCGATGATCAATCCGAATAGTGGCAGCACGAAATGCTGCTTAACTCGGGGGAGTGCCGAAGTCGCATACCGATCACACAACAACCAGTGTCCGTTCAATGTAGTTATTATTATTTGTGAATACTACAATATATTGTCACTTTATCATGATAAATGTGTGAAACTATAAATACAATATAAAAATTAGAAATTTGACGAAATTGTACTTTTTTATAAATCGTTCTACCAGTTAAACAAAAAAAATTTAAATGACAAAAGCTTTTTTTTGTTAAAAAAACGAACAAATTTGTTACGTATTTAACAAATTTTACTTTGACAAATACTAGCATTCCAAAATGTAGTCATTTCTTATTGTAATCGAAGTAACTTATAATTTTATGTTTTCTTTTGTTATTCTAGAGGACTTACAATGCAACCATTCTCATCAAGCAACACGATGGCGTGCACGGATACCCCGACGAGTCTCCCGACGGCCGAGCGTCCCCGTCAGACGTCATCGACGCCAACTCCGACCCACACATCATGCCGAAACCTCACCTTCTCAATAGCGAAGATAATGGAGCCGGACAAGCGTCTGACGGAGGTGTCGAGTCAGCCATCAGGACAAACAAGCTCGATAACGACATCACCATCAACCGGTGTAACCGGAGGTTCTGGTTCAACGATACTACAGCAGCCATCACCGACAAGCATACCATCGTTGACGTATTCAGCTCATTTGGAATCCGCTTTCAAGAAATACGTTCCAACCCTAAGGCACCAGAGTCTTCTTCAGCATTACCCTCTGTTGTACTACCATCCAGGACCACTTTTGAGAGCTTTTCCCGGTGGTCACGGTGCTGCTGCAGCAGCTGCAGCGGCCGCAGTAGTTGCGGGTAGCACACCCACCACCCAACTGCACAATTCGCCACCCCCAGGAAGTCTCCAGGAATCGTCAAGTTCAAGACTCGGCCTGACCAGCGGTTCTTCTTCGCCGGAGGCTCATCAACATCACCATCATCATCATCATCGGAGTGCCTCGTCCGGAGGTGGAACAGTCACGGGAATCGTTGGAAAAAAGAGTCCGTCGCCCCGTGAAAGTAGTCGCGAAGGGAGCATAAATCCATCCACAAAACAAAAGACGTTTACGTGTCCGGAGTGCGGAAAAGTCTTCAACGCTCATTATAACCTGACAAGACACATGCCCGTTCACACTGGTGCAAGGCCCTTCGTTTGCAAAATCTGTGGCAAAGGTTTTCGTCAAGCGAGCACATTGTGCAGGCACAAAATAATTCACACGGCCGAAAAGCCACACAAGTGTCAAACCTGTGGCAAAGCCTTCAATCGCAGTTCCACTCTCAATACGCACACTCGAATACACGCAAACTACAAGCCATTCGTGTGTGAATTTTGCGGCAAGGGATTTCACCAAAAGGGCAATTACAAGAATCACAAACTCACTCACAGCGGCGAAAAGGCATACAAGTGCAACATATGCAACAAGGCCTTTCATCAGATCTACAATCTCACTTTTCACATGCATACGCACAACGACAAGAAGCCTTTCTCGTGCAAGATTTGCGGTAAGGGCTTCTGCAGGAACTTTGATCTTAAGAAACACATGAGAAAGTTGCACGACGCTGGATCACCGGTCTTAGGAAGTTTGGGAGGTTCTTCTGGATCTGGACATGGTGAACCAACTGGATATTCACCGGTACATCATGGTCCTGGTGCGGGACACGCTTTTGTGAATCCCTTTTTGCTACCGCCTCCAGGTTCAACGGCGAGCTATCTAAGCAAGATGTTGTGACAGACCGAGAGCGTTCATCATTACGCGAGAACCAAAAGTCATCAATATCCACTTATTCTAGGACCTTCTTGTTATCCCGGTGATGTTGGACAACATTTGGCTCAGCCTCTGAAGTGATGAAGCTCCTTAAGAAAATTAAAAAAATAGAAAAAAAAGGAAAATGAGAACGATGACGCAAGAAACCAAAGAAAACGTTAAGGAAGAGGGAAAAACGCGGACGTTGGATGAAAGGAAAAAGCCTTTTCTATCATTGATTTGAAGACCCCAAACTCTACAACATTGAAGATTGACAAATAAGTCCGGTGGGAAAGGACTCACCTGTTCTCCCGGTGTTCCAGCTTCGCATGAGTGAACCCTTGTCACAATTGTCGGTGAAATATCTAACGGGAGCTCAATGGACTCTGTCGATAAATTGTCAACATAAAAAAAAAATAAAATGTTCACAGCCGTTGAGAGACTGTGGGAGTCCGGAATTCTGTTCATCGAACCGGCTGATGTACACACTGTACCCAATCGGACAGATATTTATATATAACGTATCTGACAACAGGGAATGATGTATAAACGTAAATTTGTGAAATTAGGCTTGCTAGACGTAACGTCCGAGCGTGGACAGAACTTGCATGGATTACTCGCGTATATCTCGTACAAATAGTATATATGCAAGTTCTCGGCATGAATCACGTTTTGGGTGGTGAATGTATGCGTAAAAGTAAACCCTGCGCCAGGGAGATAAATCAACATGCTGGTTCGCCGCCTGCATATCGTTCGTCAATCCTCTATATGGCTCTCTCGCTCTTTCGGTGTTACTCTTGTGTATATTTACGGGTCTGTAACGAGGAGGCTTGATTCATTCGACGAATGGTAGGAAGCGAAGCGGAGAGAAACGTGTGTCTGCCGCAGATTACGATTGGTTTAATCGCCATACGAGAGAGATATGACGAACGCGATGCCGGGACATGCAAACCCCCATGCGATTTCCACGAATCTAACTCAATCCAAATACCTCCCTTTTCCACCCACGGTCACGCTATACTTATTTGTAAATATTTGTAAATACCCCAACGTGTGTGTACAGCGAATATACGGCATCGTGTAACGAATGAGAGCTACGAAATATTATGACGTTAAGGTAGTACACACGTGGATTACACAGTGTATATTATTATATATGGATTATATATATATATATATAAATATAAATATAAATATAAATACTATATGTGTATAACTTTAGGAAAGAAAAATGTATGAATCGGTGTGATAGTAGCTTTAAGAGAGCCGTGTATTAGATAGCTAATCAAATGTTGTTCATTATCGATAACCCAACACTTTTCATTTTATCCCTTTCCTATTATGAAATGCGATGAAAGTTCGTCTGGTCGCGTTCGATAATTTGCAATATAGGGCCGAAATTCTTTTGTATAGTTGAAGCTGATTCGACATCTGTCGTTGTCAGTCTATCGGCGCCAAGACCTCGTTCGGGACTCGACGAACGCTTTGCAATTTTTTTTCTTTTTTCATTCTTTTATTTTCGTCGTTAGGGAATAAAAATGTTTTGCACTCCACTCTACTCAAACTCTTGTCTCTGGATGTAAATTTTTGACAGCGAAACGTACTGGCGTCACGTTTGTATTATCATGGCAAATTAGGCGAGCCGCAATAACGAGAGAAATATTTGGCGAAGAAAAATAAAAATTGTAATTTATTAAATTAAGCGTATACGAGTGCATTACGAAATAAATAATGCACTGGGAGAATAAAGATGCAGATATACATTTAATAAATTAATATATGTAGATAATTGATAGAGTAGAGAAAATGGTGACGAAAAACAAAAGAAAATGAAAGTGCATATGTACGTGTGTCTCTCTTTCTCTCTCTCTCTCTCTCTTTCTCGCACTCACAGCCCACATCCATATACCCTATTGTAAATAATGAATAATCATCCGACGCAATAAATTCATCGGTACGAATTAAATATTTTTGTTTTATTCATTTATAACATATCCCCGCCATGTACCTCCTTTAAAAAATTTGGTGTGTAAGTATTATGTACTTAAATAAAGTGATTAGCTTCAAAACAGATAAACAGAACTTATCAAGAAAACATTTCTTTACAATTTTCGAAATTATGTTTATAAATCATGACGTTCAAAAGCATCACTAACAGTAGGAATTGTTCATTTAGTTCGATTGTTTGTAGAAGGCATAACAAATATTCAGCATTTCTCATGACATTGAAGGGAAGATGAGAAAAAACTTACAATTTTTTTCTACCTTCAGAATTAAATTGTCTTTAGAGAATTGTTAAATATTTAAAATAATCCAATTATTACTTCCGTCGTTTACTCCTCTATAAAGTACAAGAAAATTATTTTTGTCAATTAAGCCGTCATAGAACTATTGGAAATATTTGTATTTATTTAAAGCTTTCAATCAGGCAAACAAAATGTTAACAATATTATGAATAGTGTAAGTCATCAGTCTAAGAAAATGTAAAATGACGTGTCCAGTAAGATAAATGAAGATATTCAAGTCACTGTAAATTTACAGAGACGAAAAAATGTGTATTTTATCGAGACTTAAATAACTTTCTTAAATTTCGATTAATCTCTGTTACAAAACTTTGTCATACAATAATTTTTTCCTTTTCTATTTTTTAATAACAAAATTATTATCTTAATATAATTTTTTTTAATGATAAATAAAATGTTTAATTCATCAGAACTCTATAGAGATAAATTGATAGAAATAATATATTTAGCGAATGTTCGATTGTAATTTTATCTTGCTGATAACAACAAAAAATGAATCATTTCAGGAACATTTTGGAACCATTATCTTGAAAATTTGGGTTTTTATTAATTTCCAAAGGTTTTGTACGTACGATTCATAATGCTTCAAAAGATGCCTTACGAAACGCAAAATCAGATTTTGAGGAAATGAATCTTTGGTAAAGTGGGTAAGAAAAATTGCTTTTTGTTGTTTAAAAATGTATGCCTTAATTTGAATATATATGCAATAAGTTGGGTAAAAATTATAAGATTTCTAAAATATTTCATCAATATTGTTAACAGGCTAAGGAATATTCCGAAAATTTTATCTTATTTAAAAAAAACATTTCCAATATATTTTCTAAATATTTCTCGCAAACCTTAAATTCTCACAAAATCTTTGACAGGTTTTTCAATTATTGTTGAAATTATTACATTTTCATGTTTTAGGGTCGAATTTCGATCTTAAATATAAAATTTCACTCTTGGATTATTTTAAATATCCTCGCATGAAAATCTCGAAGAAAAAAATTTCAATAGAAATTTTTCTTTATGAGCAAACAATGTATCTAAAAATTAGTTTTACAAACCTAAAAAAATGCACCAATCGGAACAATGATATCCACGAGTGTCTCATTAATTTAAAGAATTAATATTTGAACTTCAAAAGCTAGTATTTCTGCAGATCTGTATTTCTTTTTTTAAATTAATTCAATACCCATAAAAAAAAAAATCTTTATGCACATGCAACGATCTGTACATCCACCTTGTGTGTAATCGAGCCAATCTCGTTCGTGCGATAATGTGCAGGCTTTGCTCGATGTGATCTTCGGTAACGAGAGGCGAGATCGACTCTTGTCAGCGACTCGTGTTCTCGTGAAAGTGTAAAAGGATGCTGCATGCACATTCTACGTACATGTATACACATGGAAAAGTGTTGAATGCGATCCGATCTTGGTGTATCCATGTTAGCGGTGTATACAACGAAGCGAAGGCGAGAGAAAAGAGGCCGAGTGCTGCTTTTATACCGTCGTTGTATGGACATATAGAGAGGTGAAGCGCAGATCGCACCATCCATAGCCATTAGTCTCGATGGAATCTCGGCATTTGCCTCGTAGAGAGTGAGAGAGCGAAATAATTTGCAGGGCTTGGAGTGAAAGCAGGATCTATATGACGAGCACTGATGGATGGAAGAGAAGAGGAGAGAGATAGAGAGAGAGAGAGAGAGAGAGAGAGAGAGAGAGAGAGAGAGAGAGAGAGAGAGATAGAGCGAGAGAGCAAGGAGCGAGAGGGAAGGACGTGCTTCTACCCTGATCACTGCCACAGATATCAGTCACACGAGCCTTCTGATGTATCTACGAAATCTCTACGGAGTGCACGGATGCTCGATCCTCATCCGGAGTACAGCATCCATTAAATCCGATGTCGGTGGGCGCATCAGGGCGGGCTAAACCACCCTCCGCGTATATTCCTTATCAAACTGACGCTCGTTACACTCCTGCTGCTCTCCACCTCTTCTCTTACACACCCCTTAAAGCAGAGTAAAGGCTATATGTATACATGCACACTCTCTACATTGGATGAACTTTGCAATTTACTGCACTTGATCTATTGTCAATTTCACGTTAACCCCTTGAATTGAGAAATTCTTCTGTACTTATTAAATATATATATATATATATATATATATCTGTGGATCAATTAGAGAAGAACGTACCTACTATCGAAATAAAGTAAGTGAAGCAATACAGTTTTTTAATCATTTCAATATTTTTGTATTTACTTGAATCTTTCGCATAACATTCTTTTTATGTTTCTATTACAGATATTCGTTTTTGATATTTCTTATTTTTCCAAATCACGCAAGATACCTTTACCGGTATCGTTACCGGTTAAAATGAACTTTGCAAATTATTGCACTTACTCTATTGCCAATTTCACTTAGATCCTTGAGTTTTTGAAGAAAATGCATGAAAAATTAGTACAGTTATCGTGCTAACAAACACTCATACAGACATTTATGTTAAACTACTTTTCTCGACGTTTTTTTTTCAAAAATCAATAACTTGATTTTTCGTAAAATTGAACAAATTAATCAAGTGTAAGAAGTGCACAAAATTAAAGCGAAATCGAATAAGGGCACAAGTTACAGCCTGTGGTTTACTATATTTGGTGTATGATCCATAATTTTCAGCAAAAAGTTTTATACACCCTACATTTCCGTACAAAATTCATTTCCACATATTATTTTTTCAATGAATGATAAACAGCAAAATAGAGTTGACAAGGCCCTAGTGTATTAGGGTTAATTATGCTCCCATCCCTAAAGATACATGCTCAGAAAAATGTATTTTTTGAGGACATACCTCAAGAAATATCTTTTTCTGAAATCCTTAAGTGATCACGTATACGTTATTGGTATAACAGCAGAAAAGGCTATTTTGGATTTTTGCGTCTCTACCTTATTTGTTGTACAGAATTTCCGGTCAAGCTCAGCGTGAACTGTATACAAACAAGTTATTTAGCGACGTTTAATGGAAATCATCTCTTCTCGAGGCGTGAATATATATATACCGAGAGTCGGTGCGAGGGCGACAATTAGAGGCGGATTATTGACACCTGGTCAGGATATCCCGCTGTTTCTTGAGTCGTTGCCTACATCTCGCTTTTTCCTTCCCTCTACCAGCACTTCCCATCACGTCGTTTTGTCGTTGAAACTCTACTGCCAGCAAAACTACATCTCATTCTTCAAAAGGCGCTCGAGAATCGTACTCGTTCTTCCGAGATTCCGGTATTTTTCAACATCTCCCTTACAGTAGTATTCACTATACTGTAACAACGCGCACGAGATCCAAGGAGCCGTGAAATCGTTTGGTAATCCATATCCTCTGCATTTCAACCGTTTGAACTGCTAGTTTAAACGGTTGAAAAAAAAAATCAAGCGAATCATTGAAAAAAAAAAAATTATTCTATATATTTCATTGAAACAATTTTACTTTATTTTAATATAATTTTAACAATATTAAGATACATAATTAATCATCGCTTACGCCCTTATAGTTGAAACTTTGTTTTCATGACATTTTTTGTCGCGATTTATAGCCTACATGTTTAAAATATTCTAAAATTCGCAATATTTTATACTTCATCAGGTTATTTGTAATTATTGTGAGAACACTTAGATCGGAATTCCGAAGCTTATGAGGCAGAGTTATGATCGGTGTTTTGAATGTAATTTTTCCTCCCCAATGGGCGATAATAGACGAGGGTGAAATTGAGACAAATGGGTAGAAACGCTGCGGGGGATTTTGCATATTTTGCGATACATACACGTACGTGCTCGCATGCTCGTTGATCCAAAACTCTCCTCCTCTAACGCTGAAATTTGGCTACTCTCTCACCCGCCTCGACGTTTCAGTTAATAATTCTCTGGCCCCGCGTGATAATTGGTTAAAACCCGTAACTGATGAGCGAGACTGTACAACAAGTTATTATGGGAGGTTGGCACGAGGCATTGAGAGACGATACACAACGAGGGCTGCCGATGCTTTATGGTCGATGTACGGTTCAACACCTCTTCATTACCCTCTTCAGGGCTCGACGAGCGCACGTTCACCGTTCGCTCCTGCCTGTGGTACTACATTATATATACCATCGGCTTCGGTGTCCTGGCTCCATTATTGTTCCCGAATACCAAACGTTGCTCTCCTTCCTCACTCTCCAGCCTCCACCCAAGTCCTTTGCTTATATTCTCGTTGTCTCATTGTTGCCCCCATGCCGCATCGACGAGTTCAAACCAATTCTTTTCTGGGATCCTGGTAAATACATTCTTCCTCTCCGGGAAGCTCTTTCAAAGGGATTCTTTTTTTTCGTCAACCCACTATCGATAGATCAACGAAGGCCACATATTGAATTTTTAAAATAATGTGGAGTATGGTTTAAAAAAAAGATTAAGCAGTTACTGTAACTGGAGTTGGGACAATTTGTATTTTCAATTATAATTTAGGTAACAGTTAGAGATATTATGGATATTTACGTGCAAATTATGATGCTTAAGTATTGTAATTGTGGTAACGTTGCGGCAATGATTTCGGTCTTTGGTGGTGTTTTTTGTTAATAAAGCACTATTTTAATGTTTCGACCCTTTTCTGGGCCCTCTTCAGAAATTTGTTTATTGCTTACATGAGTTTTAAGCAAATATGAACATGTACTTGTAAATGTAGAACATGTATTTTTCTTTAGAAATAGATGACTGACATGTTGATGCCAGCTTTGTTTAGTTCTCGTTAGTTGAATATAAATATTTTAATTTTTACAACCGAGTTCCTTGATACCTTTATAACGATTGTCAATTAAAAAAAGAAAAACGTGTGACGTTGTGTGTTTATTTACTATAGTCATTGAATTTAATAATTATCAGTTTTCACATTTTTGAACCCTTCTCCGGTTCATTCTTAAAAGAATGTTCGATAAGAGCGTGACATGGGATGCTAGCACTCTAGAAAAAAATTAACTGAAATTTGACGAAATTCCTGAATGTGATAAAAAAAAAGAGTACCAGAATTAATGTTATAGTAAACATGATTTCTAGATTAAGATCCATAGAAATGTAATATTACCATTTTCAATTCTCACTTCAGTAATACTTAGATAAATTATCTACATTGTCATGCATCATTTTTGTATAATAATATTTTTCAAATTATCAAATAAATTCAAACAAGGCTGAAGGACCGTGGTCGATGGCCAATTGGCAATATATGCAAATTAAATGTAAAATATAAATATAAATGTCACAGCGATCAATGTATATATTCTCAATAAATTCACAATTAATACTTCAAAAAACAACGACATCAAACGTTTGTTTATGAAAACGAAAAATGTCGCAATCATTATTCTCTGTATCTCGATAAAGAATTAAAAAAAGCCTCCAACTTATCGTCAATACAACAGCAACGATAAATCGAATAAAATATAATGTGACGTCCCTAAATTTCGTGTTTAATTGTTCGATCAGAGAGTGACATTGGCTGACACTTATAGCCAGAGGAGAAGCATCATCACAGTCGGATAATAATCCCTATCAAGAGAACTCATCGATTCTGTAGGATGGGGATGCTCAGGTGTCGACAACAACGAGATACGATATACGGCAGCTCGACATTCGACTCTCCCCTTCGACAGGGAGTCATTGTGTTTCCGTTGGCAATTATCCACGATCCAACGCCTCCGAGCCGCTACTGCTTTTGCTCTCCGAGAAAAGATTGGCCGTAATATGCGGCCAGGGGTGACGACGACACCGACACCGTAATGTCTCTCTCGTATATACCGTACTAAAACCGAGTCCGCGCATCGACGAGTTATACTACTCGATTTATTCGGCTACCGAGACTGTGCGCAGTGTCGTGGCTCACACTGGGAACACAGAAAGAGTTCGGTCAGGCGTTCACGGACGAATCCCCGGATCCGTAGAGGTTTTCTCTCACCAACGCTTCTACTCTCCTGCTCCGAGCTGGCGCCCCGCGTTGTTCCACTGTTCGCTCTTTCACACCCTCTCCATCTTTCTATCTATCTATATACGGGCCAATAATCCATACCATTTCGACCTGAGTCAGACCCTCGACCTCTCGGATTTGGTCCAGAATTTTTTATATTGGTTTTCGATCTCTAAAAAGTGCTGAGATTTTTTTTTTACATTTCTTTCTCCCTAAATTTGATTTAGTTATGATTTTTTTAACTAACATATCTGGAAAATCTTTGTCCAGAATTGAAAAAACTGAAAAAAATCTCAAAAATTATGTGCCAAATATAAAAATTTTTAAGTCTGGACACAGAGTGGGCCGGTGTTCGCTTCTGTTCTTAAGTTAGTAGATGAAGACAGTCCACTCAGGGCTGTTGCTCGAACATTTTTATTTATGACACGAGATTTTTTGAGAATTTTTTCAAAATATTCGCAAGCGATTTTGTTAAGAAAAAAAAATGGCTTCTGAAAAATCTGAAATTTGTGGATCAGTGGACTGGCTTTATCTACTAACTTGGTGAATTTTTTTTTTTTCGGTGAAAGCTTAAAAAAGCTTTTACTTTTTACACTTTCGGTCCAGGATTAAAATTCTTTATATTTGGCACATGATTTCTGAGAATTTTTTCAGATTTTTCAATTCTAGCTAATATGTTGGTTTTGAAAAATGATAACTTCAAATTTTGGAAAAAAATGCAGAAAAAAAATGTGAGTGCTCTTTAGAGTTGGAAAGATAATATTAAAAATTATGGACCCAATCCCAGAGGTCGGGGGTCTGACCCAATGGTCGAAATGGTATGGAATGCCCCATATATATCTATGAACGCCTCTCCTTCCCTGTTGGCTGTATATCTATATACGGGCAATCTTCCGTACACGGTGATTGCCCCTGCCAACACGTTATTAGCCTGGCATACCGAAAACCATAGGGTTCAAAAGTGGCGTCCTGCTCAAGAAGGGTCTGGAATTATAACAATAATAGCAGTGTTGTCATCATCCTATTCATTTCGAACTCACTTTATTTGTTTATTTATTACATAAATAAGTAGATATTACTTTGGAAAAGTATATTATGCAGTTTTGATTAGAAAATTTATAAACATTTAATCGAAATTGAAAAAGAAGATTTTTTCTTCCTCGTAGTAGATTTTTTTTCCAGGTAAATGAAATTTTTTTTTCGAATTTTTTATTTCAGAATATTTAAGATTGTCTAAAATATGGTAGAATAGAATAAACAATTAATATTATATTATTTATGGTAAATACTATTTACAATCAATAAACATATGAAATAAGTTCATATGTACATAATGATTTATTACATCTCTACATAACATAGTGTATTTTTATTTTGCTGAAAAAAAACACAACATAGATTAAAAAATATTTTCATTATTCATCACTATAATAATTAAAAAAACTGACTTATGAGATTCAATTTTCTTTTATAATTTTACAGCAAAAAGATTATAAATTGTTGATAATTCTTAAGTCATTTCGTAATGAAATAAGATGGAGAAATGACTTTCAATTTGTTTAAAAAAAAATGATCAATTATTAAATTTAATTATTTTTATAACACATTTAGTTGAAAATATGTTTTCTTTCAGTAAGAAAATTATTTTTGAGCATACAATTTTTTTTATTCTCCATTTTTTATAAAAAAATTAATAAACAATTATTATTTAAAAAATAATTATTTAAACCGTAGATATATTTTATTGGGCTTTTTTTGGAAATAAGGATTAAAAAAAACATGGCATACTGCTTTTCCGCAGTGCCTGTATATGGAAGTGACAAATTACCTCGTCTGACCTATTCGATTTGCCCCCCAATTTGGAAATCGCGGTAGTTCGAGGACCGACGTGAAGACTCAACCGTGCAGGCGTGCAGTTCCGTGGTGCCGAGACACTACGGAGTCTGTACGCGCAATCGGGAGCCGAACGCAAGTTAATACTTGAAGCGACCGAGTGACAACAACCACTGAGCAGATCTGCCATGTACTCTACGTTAGCGATCAATGTTCAGTTCTGCTATCACTAGCACACACTTCCAATAATAAAGCTCAAATCCCAGTATATATATGAACGGACCACCCTTAGGACCACTTGCGAGAAACGACAGCCGCTTCGCTCATCCTCGTGGCCATCTGACGCCGATAGGAGAAACCACCAGTCTTGTCGAGTGAGGAAACTATAGCAAACTATATATATATACACTCCATAGCCCACACGTTATCTCCACTTGGATCTGAGCCAAAACAGACGGTAATAAATCGCCCATATTGTTCAGTAGAAAATTCTATACAATATACAATAATTGTAACAAAAAAAATAAGCAATATGTAAATTGTTGTTACAAAATTAATAACAATTATTATTTTGCTTCCTCATACAGAAAGCTTCGTTTTTGTAAAAATTTTTTTTTTTCGAGATTTTCCTTTCAAGACAATCAGAATTGTCGAAAACGTGGAGAAAGTCGTTTCGGAAAGAAATATCTGTATGTGGGTATATGTATATGGGGCATTCCAAGTCAATTCACTTGGTCATCGGCCTGACCCTCTTGGATTCAGCTGATGAATTTTTTTTTGGCAAATTTTGGTTCGAAAAAAGAGGATATTTTTTTTCAGATTTTTATCACTTGTTTATCCTACAAAACAATATTTTTTTCCATTAGCTTAGAGTAAAAATGAATTTCGACCTGAAATTTTTTCCATAAAATTTGGGACTAAAAACACGTACGATGGAAACATCGTAATTTCAGAGTGGGCCGAGAATATTTTATATCGTTTTTTTTTTAATTTACGAAAAAAAAAAAATCCTTAAAATTTATCAATAAAGAAAATAATCTGTCTTTAAGTATCCTCGTCGTTATGTTAGCTTTTTTATTCACATCAAATAGAAATCTGACAAAAAAATCGCATCATTGTATTTCTACCGACCGTCTCTTGCATCTTTCCATGTAAAACGGTATCTAATTTTTTTTGCTAATCAAGAATAAAATGTAGAACGTTACACATTGTTTTTTAAAATTATATTTCATTTTTTTACACAGCTTCTTTTACGAAACAAATATTGATCAATATACTTTCTCACAGAAAAATGAAAAATAATGAATTCAACTTTGCATCCCTATTTTTCTTTATAGAAATTGATCGCCTGCTTTTGAGTTATCGTTTCGAACTAAAATCGCAATATTAAAGAATTTTGTTCAGAGGATACCTAAAGTAGTTGTCCAATTTTACTCATTGCGCCAGTTTATGACCAAATGAAAACATTACTAATTACGTCCTTATTATTTTGTATCTTTGTAAAAAAACCTAGATAGCAAGGTTCTACTTTGGAAGCTTGTTCGAGTTTGAAATACATTTATTAAAAAAATGAAAAACGTCATCAAAGTTAAACCGCGCGACCGATTTGTATAAAATTTTAACTTAAACCTCGTTCCATGGTAGTTCATATGTGAACCAAATTTGAACCTGGTATCTCGTAATTTGCGCAAGCTAGTGCGCGAATGAAATGTTTCAAAAAATTCAAAATGTCATCAAATTTGAAAAAAATTGAAAAATTGAAAAGTGTCATCAAATTTGAAAAATTGAACTTGCGTCAAATTTGTACTTAAACCTTGTTCAATGGCACGCCAAATGTGAAACAATTTTAAGCTAAATCTGCAAAGAAATTCAAAACTTTTTTTTTACGACTGCAATTTTTTCTTTTTTTATTAAGTAAAATCAAAATTTACCAACATAACAACCGCAGTCATGATTGATAATCAACAATCGTGGAATAATGCAGAAAATTGCATTAAAAAATTCAAATTGTAGTAACATTAGAGTCGCTCTATAGATTCTCGCCAAATTTAGCACAAATTAGAAAATTTCAGCCTGATATCTCGTAATTTACGAAAGTTATAGCGTAAAATGACTTGTTTCAAAATTTTCAAAATTCTGTAAAATTTGAACCTCTCAACCGATTCGCCTCAAGTAAAATTCACAAATTTGAAGAAGATACATAAAAAATTACGACAGCTAACAAGAAAATCTGCATATACACACAGGTAGACATTTTTACTAAACCAAACTTTTCTCAACGTTTTGTTCCATTCTCAGATGATCTGAAATGAGAATCTCGAAAAAAAAAACCATTTTCACGAAAACAAAGCTTCCTCAATGCGAAAGCAAAATCAATTCTTTATGCATGAAAATATTCGACGACTGGTGCAAAAGTCGTAGTTAAGCGGAGAGGAGGGGACGTGCTTGTGATAATTTAATATCGTAGGAATGCGCCTTCTGGAAATTATCGACACCCCCGATAGCACGAAAGACGAACAAATTTCCTTGTACGAATGGACTATCTCGATAATGCTCTTGGATTCCTCCTAGAGTGGCAATGCCGCTGCCAGCGATCCCTTTTCATTGTTCACAACAACCCCTCGAGGCGTCGAAGGTCCATTCAATCCTCCTGCTCATCCTCTTCCATCGATACGGCCTATCAGAGGAACCAATACATATATCTTCCTATACATATATATCTCTTGATAAATTCCTCTAGCATGCAGAGAACACAGGCGTTGTATATTCCACAAACATATCTGATGGTTAGTGAACTGAAGATGTTGAGATCTAAAAAAAAAAAAAAAAAAAAAACGGAAGTATCGCAACAAAATTAGGGAGGTTTGAGAGGGAATCGGATGGGAGAGGTTGAATGTTACAGTTGGGGATAACGAGGAGAATGGCGTATGGAAAGTCGAGGTAAAAAGAGAATCGACAAGAAGAGCTGTTGCAACATTCGAGAATATATATTTCACGATGTCGTCGCAATTCTCGTGTATATATTCCGCTGTGAGGATATCGAGGGCTCCAACGACAGAACGAGACGACGAGGACGTCGAGCTCTTCACCGAGTTTGACGACGACGAACTGCGACTGCTGCAGCGACGACTTCAAGAGAGCGTCATTATAATATATCGGATCTTCGCGCGTTATTCCCCATCATTCGTTCGTCCTATCTTGTTATACGTAGGGCTCTCACTCCCTCACATGACAGACTTTTCAGATATTCTCGATTTTTTTTTCTTCTTTCAAATCACTTTCCTGTTTTCTCGCGTCTGATTTCCAGCTCTTCGACGACCGTTCTTTACGAGCTATGCACTTCAGGATCGACGCGTTGCTTCTGATATATGTGGCAAACGGCAGTTCGGTTTGAAGAGTCATAAAATGCAGCCAGAGAGTCCGATACGTCTTGTATTAAACTCGTTTTTTCTTGTTACGTTAATTTTATTTTTTCTTTATTTGACAGTTTGAACTATTGAAATGAAAATTACAGATTATTCAGACAATTATTTAGCTACATTTTCAGCGGAATTTTTAATTTGCCTGAATATTTTACAGGATGTTCAGAATGAACAGATTTTGTAGGGATAAAGATGTGTTAAAAATTACAACTGATGATATTTTTTTTTCGAACTAATATGAATTGGTTCATTTTTCGACATTAGTTATATTATGAATGATCCATAATTTTTTAATTCATTATTTATCAATTTCAGCCATTTGCCATTTTTTTAAATCTGTAGCTACGAAGACAACTAAACTTGTCTCCTAATTGAGAGGCAAAACGAAGTAGTTTACTTGGTGAATTCATGAAATCATCGTATTACTGTAAAAAATTTGACACAAAAAAAGCTGTGTAAAAACATGTCTCATGAGTATTGTCTACATTTATTGTAATACATTTTTATTACGTCAGACAGAAATTCGTAAATTTTGTTTCGTCTGTTGTTCACACCCCTATCGCTGTAAGAGTGTGCACAAACAATTTTCGAATTAACGAGGATGAAGAGCGCTCCAACCTTCCTCCAACTTCATCTTAGGACATTATTGAACAAAATTATTGGTAAAAAGTATCAGAATCATTACTTCAAAGGCAACGAACAAAACAACCCCGAGAATTGGGTCAAGCAGAATGACCTCCCTCTTTGAGACGACAGCGACAAGAACTGCGTAACCGCGGCAGAGATAACAAAAATGGAGAGCTCAGGTAACAAGAGAAAACGTGTGCAAGAGTTAATCTCAGCTTGGTACTTCTCTCAAAGTCTGGTCAGCAAATGCATGCCAGTGTGTCCAGTCGGAACACGGACACCTGTGAAACGAAGCTGTGCTTTACAGGAGGGCGTCAGTGGCTTTGACAGAGACCAAGCTATCGCAGTGGTGATAACTAAAAAGAGAAGCAAAGGCGAGCAGGCTTGGAACATTTCCGAATCTGTTTAATCTTGGTCCGCGACGCGTAAGTGAAAGCTATCTCCTGTGAATGTGAAATCAAACAAAGCGACAAACAAACCCCAGCTCTGAAACGCGCGAAGGGAGTCAAAGTTTCGCTAGCAGGGCTGTTGAGAGCAAGCGCGCTGAGTGCGATAGCCCGCACTGCATACTGCGTGACGCTCATGTGCTCCCGGTAGATGATAGAAAGAGGGTGAAAGTGCGCGACGAGTAGAGAGAAGAAGTTCTCTCGTCTCCTACCCCAAAGCGTCACCCTGATATAGCAGCGGCGAGCTTTGATGTACTGTGGTACGCCGCACAAACCCGACACCATAGCGCCACCGTAGTCACCTCTGTCACACTCCAAGTGTTTATGAGCTGTCCAACGTCTCTCTACGCGCTTCTCTGATCGCCCCTCAATGCACCAAAGGGGAATCAGACTCTTCGTATACACACTTTTCACCGGTTCCACTTACCTTGGGTAATTAACCTTTGCTCCTCGCTACCGCCGTCTCATGGTGTTTTTTTATCCTCTTTCCATCCCCTGTGGTGACATAATACTGCGGTATTATGATTGCGACGAAGCGCCACCCTGATGCATTTGGGCACACTTCGATGCATCTACGAGACGCACTGACGCCCGGCGAATCATCGAAATGGAATGCAAGTGCGTTATTGAGATTCGTTGTTGAGATATGTGTTTCTATAATTAGCTGGATTCGATATTATTTGATGTCGGGCTCGCTGTTTGATATACAACGCAGTTTGTTCTGTGGAAATTCATTTGTATGCAGGATTTATAGATTAAAAAAAAGATTGTAAGGAATTTTGCATGGAGCTTACTTATTGTTTCCTATTTTTTTGTAAAGCTATATGAGGAAGTGTGTTGAACAGTTTTGGTTTTCCCACATAGCTGTGTTAAAAATGAAAAATGATGTGAAAGCAATGTGTAAGGAGGTTTTACTTTTTATCTTTGTTTTTAAAACAGATGGTGAAAACTGAAGTTTAGCGAATTTGAAAAATTCCAAGTGCTCAAATATTTCGTTGTTTTTATATATTTTTTAACGAAAATTTTAGCGAATAACGAGATGTCATTGCGTCAATTTTATTTACTTATATTTGTTGAAGAAATTCAAAATGTAGGTGTTTTTTTAAGTTCTCCTTTTCTAAGCTTTTAAACCATTTCTAAGTTAATGATGACAAATCTACATATCTTGAAGGTCAGTTCGTATTGTTAACATTAACTTCCTTAGCTCTGCATTTTTTGCGATTATGGATTCGTCAGTGTTTTTTTTTTTTACATTACGTCCGGTTTGTCTATTTTATACTAAATCATGGTGTGTTCATTTCACAGTAGAGCAGAAAACTAGAAACCCTGTTCAGTTTATTTCTGGTTAAACATGTGTGTGTTCAAAGTTTTATGAATTATTTTAGTCAAATTATATACAGAGACTATTTTTTTTTACCAAATTGGTTTCATTGGATTTTGAGAATGGACTTTCGAAAAGAAATTCGTATTATTGTTTTCTCCGATGACTTAGCCATTTTATCACGTCTGGAATTGACGTGTGGATAATCCGATGAAAATATTTGTCTTCTTAAATTTGGAATCTCCAGAGCATGTTTTCAATTTAATCAAAGAATAAATTGGTAATGTTATCTTTATTTTTTATTGTTCAGCGATTTTCCAAGAATATTGAATGGTAAAATTATTAATTTGATTTATTATCACAATCTTTTTCATAAAAATTTCATCACAATTAGACTACACGATCGATACACACTGCAACCTTTTTAAATACAAATATTTTGTTTCCTCACACAAAAATCTTCGTTTACGTTAAAAAAGAAAAGAAAAGATTTTCGAGTCAGCGTCAGAAAGTTTATAAAAACTACTCCTCGACTGTGGCAAATCTTAGATTTTATTAAAAAGAATTTCGCAAACGTTGTACAGTGTAAAATGTTTATAAAAGTATTTTTATTCAATATTGACTGAATTTCATTAGATTATTTCAATGAATCAAAGTTCCAATTATTTCATTCTTAAATTTAAAAATTTTAATCCCATTTATAGAATTTTTACCCCTCCCCACCACCTGTAAAATCTATAATAAAATCTACCGAAGCCTTGATATAAAATATTCGTGTATGAATAAATTTAATCGTAAAAGTAGCTCACCTACAGACCCTTTGTATTAAAGCTTTGCTATATTTTTGTCACCTAGTGCATAGAACAAATTCCCATATAAAACAGCACAAGATCCGTATCGCAAAGCTCGAGAGTATGAAAACAAATTTGTAGACACAGGAGGCTTTGATATATATTTTTTACCCCTGAATTATCGCTCGGTTGGTGTTTCAGCTCGCAATCGCATTTTCCATGTCATTCCCTTTACCCTACACACACACGTACACACACACACACACACACGTACACTCAAACAGCTAGTATAATATTCGTGAGTTTCGCTCTCTTTGACAAAGCCCCGTCTGCATAGCGTTTGTGTATTGCGCATTTGCACACACGTTGTATGACCGTCGCACTCGAATATCACATACACAGCTCTACAGAGTTATATTCCCGTTGCATTTATAATGCATATACGCTAGCTAGCAAGCGGTTTACGCCGCGGCTACATTTTCTGGAACAATGCCGATTCCGTTTCTACTTTGGGTTTCCGCACATCATATCCCCGAACCGCAGGGCTGACCCGCGGATTCGACGATTCAATTATTTCTCACCGGGCCACTGCCCTGTGAGAAATAGCGAATTCATAATAGCGAACGAGCGGCATGCTATATATTTTCTCTCTGAATTTTCCACACATACACACATAGACCTGGCGATGTATATATACGTGTGAAATGAAAATGCACTGCATTCATTCGCCTGCAGACGAGTTTTTCATGCTTCGGTTATCCAGCTACATATATATATTTTTTTTCTTCGCTTCTCTTGTGTATAGATATTTGTATATTCTTTAGTTTCGGGGCGATGATATGTCAAAATGATCTCAGGATATGAATGCTTACAGATTTCGTTGCGGTTCCGGGTGCAACGCAGTGCAAAGTTGCAACGATATTATTGGGTTCAGTGTACGTGTATATGTTGGGAGAACTGTACAGATGACGTGAGGCAATAGTTTTCGCATTGTTGAGTGCGCGAAGGATATAACGACCGCATCCAGCCACCGCAAGAGCCATCGAGGACTATTGTGTCTATTGGTACCTGTGAATATCGTTGATGCATACTTCCTCAGAGGGGGAGAAGAAGAGAAAAAAAGGTATGGAATCTGGTGCGTGTAATATGCATGGGTTAGTAAGACATGAATGAAAAATCAGTCGGTGAGGTATATTAGTGGAAAAGATAAATAGAAATCCATAATTGGCTGTTGCACGCAAATCTTTCATAACTTGTTTTAAAAAATGTTTAATATTTTTTTTATTGCGTATACTGTTGCTTAAAAAAAATTTGCAATTGAATCTTACTCATCAATCATGAATGCACATGAAAGACTTTAAATATATAATTTTGTACACTCATAAAATGCATCGTAATAGGACAAGAAGAAATATACAACTTTTCTCGACATTTTGGACCACTCTGAGTGTCGTGACATGAAAATCTCAAGAAAAAAGAAAAAAATCACAAAATCATAGATTCGTCTATGAGAATGCGAAAAAAAACAATAAAATATAAACATGACATAGACACTAAAATGGTAACGTAAATATATTCCCAAAGTGACCAAAACTCACCATGGAGTATCGTTAGCCATTTAGTATATAAAACCGACAATGAAAAGCCCCTGCACATTTGTGGTAGTGCCGAGTATCCCCTCAGCCACTGTGAGTAAGCATACAAGAAAACTGAAAGGATTGAGTAATCCTCTCGTAGTTCCTCGAGTGAAAGCAGCAAGGGGAAAGCAGGTCTTAACATCAATTAAAGCGAGAGTAGAGAGTATATATATACATGAAGAAAAACGTATTAGGTATCGCAGAGAGCGAAGGAAAAAAAAGAAGAAGAAGAAGAAGAAGAAGAAGAAGAAGAAGGAGAGGAAAGAAAGCAGTATGAGAGCGGGCATTAGAGGCAGTAAGCTAGAAAGGAAGGTCTTGGGTTTCTCGCGCCCGGTAAACTTCTTCTTCTCATTCTGCTTCCTCTTCAGGAAAGGTAAAATAGAGGAGGAGCCGGCTCTCACTCGTGTTCTTCAGCATCGTGGAGTCTTCACCGCCAGGATTAAAGGAACCGCGCGCACGGCACGCAACAATAAACTTGCGAAACGACAACAACACAACGTGCCGCCGTCTTTGCCACGCACAGCAAGCATCGTAGTACCAGTCGATGAGCTAAACGGGCGAGAACCAAGATCAGAGATCCTGCTCTTCAGCGTCTATATTCACAATGGAGGGAAGGGAAAAATCTACGGGTAAACTGCGAGAGCGGCAAACGGAGAAAAAAAAAAAAAAAAAAAAAAAAAAGAGAGCGAGAGATTACTACCAATAAATTGGTCCACGGTTCATTTCACTAATTCCCATAATAATCTAATAGATTACTATTATCCGTTTAGTTCGGTTCGTTTACGTTACAACGGCCGCTGGACGCGCTGAGGTGCGTTTTGTGAATCGACTACTGTATAAGTAGTGGCTAAGAATAAAATGCAAAGAGAGATAGAGAGAGAGAGAAAGAGAAGTTGGAGAATGAATGAACGAAAGTGCCGGCTTCATATAGTAAAGTCTCGTCAGAGACTTCCGCTTTAGGTTTTTTTTTACTGTTATAAAAAAGATAATAAAAAAACAGTAATGTGTTCTTGAGTTGGGTAGAATTGATGCAACAGTCTTTAAATTATATAGTAGAATTGTCTCACTGGATTGTGCGACCAATTTTTGGGAATAGATACGTGTTTTGCTTTAGAAAGATGAGCGGAGCATCAAAGAGGAGACTTTTAACAGGGTGTTTTTGGAAAAGGATCGATCAGGGTGGGAAAACTATACTTAAATGGTAATCGAATCGACCAGGCTTGAAACTGACACGAACACTTCGTGGACGATTTTATTTGATCTTAATAGAAGTACTGGAATCATTTTTAGAGTATCTTATTATTCTAGGATCTTATTTTATACTCATCTGTATATGTATCTTATGCGAAGGTACATTTCCGATAGGTATTTTTTTTATTATATGTTTTGATACATTTTTATTTCTGAATTGGTAGTCTCGTGCTAGATTTTGATTGATTATCCACCTTCAACCAGACTGTGACATGTTTTTTACGTTTTGTAATTTAATGTTCACAAACGTGTCAATAATTGTGTTGTTATTATATTTTCGATTGGACTGTTCATTTATAGTTTTACTGTCGAAAATATAAAAGAATATTGCCGATGACACAATTAATAGAAAGGCATTTCTGTTTATTTATCAGTATAGATGTAAGTAATGTGTTAAAAGGATCATGTGTGTTACAACAACATGGCTAAATTGCAGTAACATACGTCGACGTCTGCAGATAAACTTGTTGTAACAATACATTTATTTTTGAGTGATTTTACAATATATATGCTGTCATAATTACTGTTAAGTAAGTGTTTATCATAATGCAAATGTGACTCTGTAAATATTACAATATTTTTCTTCTCTCGATGAGAATTTTTTTTATGTACAGTATAGTACGTACAGATTTTTGTAGTTACTAACTCATCTTAAAATTCTTCATTACATTTCAGACACTGCTACATATTTTTTATTGTGAAAAATGTCTTGAAAACATTTTGCTAAAAAGCTTTTGCTCATCATAACTAAAATCTATCATACATAAAAGCGTATGATAGCGAATTTTTTAAGGTAACGCAATCCAGTTGTGGTTTATCAAGACGGCTTAGAAAAGAATCTCTATCATCCATAAGTTTTTTATGGATGAAATGTCGAAAAGAAAATCTCCTTTTTCGAAACATTGCACGCAGAATAAGTTGTAAGGAAAATTTAGAAATTAAAAAATTTAAAAACAATAAATTTCTGGTGTTCTTGGTACTTTTTTTTTTTTACAGAAGCCTCTATTGTTAAATATAAATATAAGCGATTTAATATATGCTGCATACACGCTTCAATTTATACAGGATTACAATTTATTTTATAGATGCATGATCCTGCATTCGAATCTCGATTAAAAACCTAGGGGATGTAAAGAAATATGTATTTTCCTGAATCTCTCGAAAACCAATTTGGCCGCCCAAAATATAAACACCATGTGTTTGTATTGATATTATAATCCTGTAAAATTTGACGCATGTATATGTTAATATGCTATTAACGACGTATAGTGTAAAATACAAAATTGCCCATTTTTTACCAACCGTAGTCGGTAAGAAAATCTACTCCAGCATCTCCTTAATGCAAATCTTTTGGATCTTACATTTTTTGCAGTTTATAAATGTCGATAATAGAGCAAGGTTAAGCGAGATGGAAACATAATCCCTAAATTTAGGGTGCAATTTAATTCAATAGGGGGCAAGCGTGTCCTCGGGGGATATATGGGCGTGAGCGCGATCGAGCGGGATATAGCTTGAGCGAGTATATATCGAAGGGGGTGCGAACGCGTTCACGGAGAGTAAAGACCGCGAGCGCGGGCGTCGATCGGTATTTAGTGGAGTCTGTGACTGACGTGTACGAGGAGGCAACGCGTTCGCACCACCGTTGATCTACAACCACTGCACTATACCCATATATATATATATATATACATAAATATGTGGGTATGTATATATTCTCTGTACCGCAAATCTCGGATAAGCGTCGAACGTCGTCGACTAAGTCGACATTCACAATGCAAAGAGTGGGAGGAAAGTTAATAATCGTATAATCAATTGAACGCTCGTTTTTTTTTTATTCTGGAAATGAAAATGAATAATAAAGCAACTATAGCTGTAAAAGCCTCAAAATATTTAAACAATGAAAGCACACTTTACGGTGCAAAAGAAAATAATAATAATACGCACATTATTTTTATTTATGTGAAAATTTGTAAATGTGAACATTTGAACTAAATCGGAAATGCCGTTTCGGAGGGGAAAAAGTGGCAACTTTATTTAATCGAAAAATAGCATAAAATGAAATCGGAGAATTGTAGAAAAAATGTTGTTGGAAAGTACGCTGAAAATCCAAAATTTGATGTTCTCATGATTTTTTTTTGCGAGCCGTAGTATTGGCGGTAAAAAATAAACAATGATTATTTTCCACGATTTTCAATGGCTGGAATATGCAATAAAAAAATGTGAAAAAATTCCTACGTTTTTTCTTCAACTAGACCAACATCCTGAAGAAATGTAAGAACGTTTTGTTGACATTAAGAATTGGGGTGGCCGACTAGACATGTTTTGCCCCATATTAAAATTGACTTCTTAATATTTTAAACATTACGTTCAATATACCAGGAATAAATGCTTTCTATATATTATCGTAATTTTCAGGAAGAACATTTCTACAGTGACATTTCTTATTCTCAAATATAATTTTATGATATTTCCGTCTCGAGATGACCGATTAATTAGTTTCCAACTCAACCTTTTTGTTTGTTTGTTCCACAAATAATTTTATATAATTTTTCCCCCCACTAATCGTAAAATCGCCAGCAATATACGCAAAAAAATCGAGTCAAAAAATTGGAAAAGAAAAAAGTGCTTGAAAATAATGGGATGGTTTCATCTCTAAAAACTAGTGCAAAGTATTATCCGAGCATCTCTTCGAATTAAAAAGAAAGGAATCAACAATACGACTTAAACATAAAAAAACAATTAAGTGCTCCTTTCATTCAAGAATAAAAGTTCCGTCATCGTGTATAACACATTTCTACTTGTTTTAAGCGAGGGATGTACCCGTAGGTGGAGAAACATTTCCATCCTTCAGAAATAAAAAAAAAAAAAAAACGTAGAATTATTGTCCCGATCGTACCGCATACGGTAAACTATACAGTACATATGGATATAAAAGCTGCGGCATTGTTTTACGCTCACCGAATGGTAGAAACGGAACGATATACATATAGGCATATTCTTGAAAGCTCGACCGCGCGCATTCTCGCGGTCATAGATGATATTTAGGGGTGCGATATGTGAGTGGCGAATGGGGATTGCTGGCAAGCAGGTTAACGGTACTGCTGGGGATGCTGAGCGAGAACTAGAGGCGCTCGTGAGACGCTTGTTGAAGAGGTCGGGGCTAGTTGGGTCAGGGCTACACTGGCAGAAATGTTTATGTATTTACATTACCAAAATATCTTTTCATGGTGTATTAAATTTATCACACAATTGTAGCAAAGTAGGAAATATTTTATATTAAGCTTTGTAATTTTTTTAAATATTTTGCAGAAACTACAATATTTTAAAATGTAACAGAATATTTTTTTCAACAGTGTAAGTAGTGTTAAGTTCATTTAAAAATCGTCGGTTTCACTACGCGTCGTTGCTCTAAGAACCCCAATTTGTATTGCTAATGTACAGCTTTTAGTAATGTTAATGTTATTTGCATCTAAAATTCTAAGAGTTGCATGTTAAGAAAGGATTTAAAAAGTTTATTTATTGTTATAAAAATTTTGACAGTTGTGATAAACTTGTTATGGTTTGTTTGCCAATTGGCTTTTAAAGAACTTGTGTTAATAAATAGTTGAAAATAGTTGAAAAGAGTTTCCTAATCGTGATAATATATTTTTAAAGAAGCGACTATTAAAACGTTTCTTTTTGTCGCGAACACGGTTTTTTGCCTACAGTTTAAGCCTAATTCAAATGCATTTATTTGATTCTATCCTGAAGGGTCCCATTCTATAAAATATTGACTACTGGACATTTTTTAAATTTCACGACCAAATAAAACAGTGCGACCTCCTTCTTTATCGATATTTTTGTACAAAAATCATACAACCATTTGAATTTCTTAAAAAATGCCTGTAAGAATATTAGACTTTGCTAATGTTGGGATATTCAGCTAAATAGATTTTTAGAAATAAAATAATGCTTAAAGACGATTGGTATTGATATTCAGTGAAATCTGTAAAGAGAATAAAATTTTATAAGATTCTGATATTTTTAGGGAAAAAAGTCCAATACATTCATTTTCAAAGACTTTGATTAATTCAAATGAATCTTCGACAGAAATTAAGTAACATCTGGTCTTGCCCGAGATTGAAATTGGATAACATCGATAAAGTAGTTTAGATCTGTTTTATTTATTTACTTCATGGATAAAATGCATAATAAACCCTTTTACATATATAAATATTACAATAAATACTGATCACTTTTAGTAACAAAAATGTAACGCTATTATTGCACGAGACTTAAGATAATGAAAGATGTTTTTAGAAAGAAAAAATAAAAAGAAAGTTTCTACGGGTTTTTTTATTTTCAAATTTGTGTTACAACTCAGCAAAAAAAAAAATGAAGAAATCGAGATAAAACTTTTGTACACATGTTCAATAAAGTTAAAGGATGTTGGATATTTCATTTTTTTTTTCAAATCTTTTGGATGTCGCAAAATAAAAGGACTGAAATAAAATTGTAAATAAAATGAAATAAAATTTGTTAATTTCTTTATACCTCAAATTTAGTTAAACTTTACTTTCTGCTGCTTAAAAAACAACAATTCCTATATTTTACACAGCCTGCTTTATGAATAAACCCAAATTAATTACCATACTTTCTCGTGTAGGCTGTTTTCTGGGAAATAATGAGAGAACCACTTGCAAAACTCTGCATTTCAAACTTTTTTCCCCTAATTTTATGACACTGCAAAAAAAATGTATAGTTTTCTTTAATACATGACTCACAGATAAATTATAATACGAAAAACTATTCTTCTAATGCATTTTAATTGAGCAACAAATACAAATTTACATATTGTGTAGTTTAAAAAATGCCGCAAAAAATAGTCTGGCTTTTAATCCGATTTGCTCAAACAAATTTGTTTATTAATTTGAAAGCAAAACGTGACCCAACTAGCCCCAGTATCCTGTATATCATACCCCGTATATATAGCGTCTATAGTGTAGAAGGATGACTATGCAGTCCGAGTAGAGCGTTAGAAGCAGAGGCGACACGCGGGGGTGTGTCTGTCCGTGTCTGCGTATGTCGCTGGTATATTCCTGCGTGAAACGCTTAGCGAGATTGCACCCGACAATACAACAATACAACGTGCGTGACACGCCCGATGGGGCGCGATGCTGGGGGTTGAATCTCGCGGCTCACCCCCGCAACAGCAGACACTGAAATCTCGCCAATTCTAGGGGCGGTTTGCCACACCCCCCGAGCGACTTGCTTTTATCGCTCCTGCAGGAATATCACCGCCTCACTCTCCATTTCCGACCACCAGAAGTACTCTGATTCGCCTTCTTTCTTCCGTTTCTTCTTCTTTTTTTTTCTCATAATTTTTACTCTTTGTTTGTAGTGGAGAGATATTGCTATTAATTATTTTACTCTTTATTTATTATAAAATGAAATTGTTGTACTTTCAATAAGAAATTTTTTTTTACGAACGTCCATGATGGTTGATGCTATTAATTTCCACTTTTTACATCACTTTTCTAGTTTAACAAAAGAATCTTAAGTCATAAGACTTTTTTTAGTATCGACCTAAGTTTCCAATTATTTTGCAAAATTTTGTAAAATTCGAAACAAGGTTTTATTATTGAAATATAAAATATTATTCACTCGGTACTAATTGGCAATACAAGGAACACTATTCTGGGTCGCGAAACTTATTTTATTAATATTTTTTACGCGTCGATGGATTTATATTTTTTGCCATATTTGCGTGTTGTGCATTAGACCATCGTTTCTTTTTTCCTCTGATATGTCTTATAAATAATAATACGAAAAATTGCATAAGCTCAAGATTGTATAACTTCAAACTTAGATTGAGAATAATTTTTTGTAGTATTTCTATTAGACTATTTGTCTTATCGCTCTCTAACAGCATTTTTATCTTTTATTTCATCATAGAGAAAGCTTTGTTTTCATGAAAATCGTTTTTTAGGCTTTAATGTCAAGTTACGTACAAAAAGTTACGAAAAAAAATGCCCAGCGTTTTTGTGAGTAGAAAAATCGATGGACGGATGGTGCAGAATATGGAAATTTTGGAAAGTTTGACGTCTTTTAATATGAATTTCAATTTTTTTTATTTGAAATTTCAAGATATCGAACTAAAACTGTTTACGAAAAAATGTAGTTTTTATGGCCAAGATTGGTCGATTCAATCAATATTTTCACTCTCGAGACTTGATAAATAGCGTATAAATGAATTTAAAAAGTTGACTGAGAAATAATTATTTTTGTCATGACATCCAGTGACGACCTCCTTAAAAAAGCCTGCAAAGTAGAATCTTGAACATTGCTTCCTAATTATATTTTCCACCTCTCTATGAAAAAGCCAAAATCGACTCACGTAATTCCTCATAAAAAAGCTTTGCGTAATTCTTAATTTCAATTTTTAATATTTAATTGTAGAGAACGACCGAGCCAATTAAAATCGCATAGAAATTTAGGTTAACACATTTACTGATTGCTAGGTATGCCATTTTTTTCTAAAATCGTTTTAAAAAAAATGTCCATTCCTGAAATGTCCTAAAATAAATTTTGTAATAGTAAATAAATAAATTAAAAATTTTTTTTTTTAAGGAAAAAATATTTCAACCAGTTTGAAAAATTCATAAAATCGTAAAATTTTAGCCGCACATTTTTTATTCCTTCTTCCTGAGAAGCAAGTTCCTTTCATATGTACTATAAAACGTGAACGCGAATGGATAGAGGGTAAAAAGGTGCACAATGTATACATAGGTACTATCTCTCGATAAATCCCCGTGTGTGCCAGAGCACACATCGTCGTCGAGCCACAAAGTAGCACGCACAATAGACGAGAGCATTATACGAGCACGGAGAGAACGATGTTACTATAGGTTGCTGCACTAAGTACACGGGCTCTTGAGTTTGCATTGAAGATTTAGTTTTGCCGTGTGTGCGTCTCTCTTTTTTTTTTTTATTATAAACGCTCGCCAACCGCGGTTGCTCCAAATGGACAATCAACCATTACCCATACTGCTTCGATGTATCTCGAGACACTATTTTTTTCTCCTCGTATTTCTATTCGATACTTTGTAAAATTTCTTGCTGAAGTTCGTCTCTTCTTCATTGGTACATGGAGAAAAAAGCTGCTTGTACAACGACAACTTTATTACCTGAAAAGTATAATACGTCGATTCCAGAGGAAAAAATGTGTCTTTTAATTTATTTTTTCGGTGAAAAAAAATTGTATAAAAAATTCCATGCGCTTGATTGTTCATAGAGATATTATGATCATATGAAAAAATCCCTAAGAGCAAATATGAAAAGCTGTAGGAGATTAATTTTTTTTAAAATAACATTGAAAAAATAAAACTCCTACTACAATTTTTTATAATCTGACCTGGGGATTTTTTTCAGGATTAGAATACAGTTATGAACTATTAAGGAATTTAATACACAATTTCTCTGACAAATAAAAAAAATGCACATAATTTTTTTTTGTCAAATAAATGTACTTTTCCCTTAACAAATTTGGTTGCTCAATATGGTGACAGTAAACCATTTTGTTACAGTGAACAAATTCTTACTGTAGAAATAAATATTACACCACTTTGTTTAAATAAAAAAATTGCACAGAAAACGACATCTATAATAAACTCTTTAAAAATACATTTTTAGAGGAAACAAATTTGTCAGAACTCCATTGAAGTCGTTATCGAAACAATTGCACGTGTTGTTGAAGTCAGTCAAGTATCTCGAAAACGGAATGTCAACGTGAAAATCACTCGTTATCGACAGCCTCAAAAATTAACAATACCATGAAGTCCCAGGAAAAACTGTGTTTGATAGTCGAGAGTATCAATTGAAAAAAAAAAGAAAGAAAAAAATATCGAACAGATTAATACTCTAACAAAATAGCTGTGACAGGTGTCGAGACGGTTCGTCAATCGAAAATTGTCCATCCAGTTTTATTCATACGTTAGATAGAAACGAGAGGAATTTTTTTTTTTTTTTTTGGGAAGCTGTACAAGGGAGGCACTTCTCCCCACCTACGTCACTGTGTGTGAATTCTGTAGATATACGGAAGCACGATGAGGGTCTATAAATGGCTAAGCCGTAAGAGCTTAGCAGTCGCTACTGGAGTAAAAGTTATAGAATCTGGAGCACGCATGTATACCCTCCGGTTGACACCGGCTCTGTATGCGCACTCAAGAAGGGCACGGACTTACGACGATGAACGGGAACACGTGTATCCCAGTGTTAACATGTATTATTCGGTTATATGCCGTACGTGTACCACTATAGTAGCTATAAGGCTATGTACAGTATCTGTTGATGTGCCTAATACCCGCATACGCACCTATGTGGGGAAGTTATGTGCAAACCTATGGGCTGTTCCATTCCAAGCAGACCTAAACCCTCATACTCATTTTTTACTTACTCATCATATTTGCTGTGTTAATCATTGATTATTGCACTTGCACAGCACGAATGCTGTGTTAATTTTTACACTGAAGGAATGAACCTGTTGGGACTATACAGTGGTATTAATTTCAACACCACTGTGTAGTTCCAATAAGTGCATTCTTTTGATGTAATATTCAACACGGCGTTTTCGTTTTTTTTTTTTTGAACGAAGCATGTTGCCAAGTGTGTTGTTGTCCTTTGCATTGTAGTCACTCTTAACCCACTTGTAAACGTGTTGTTTTTGCAACAAGTTTGTTATAATACAAATTTTTATTATGCGTTGTAATATTAAATAGATTTAAAAATTGTCAGGTACGTCTAATCCAGTATAAATAAAAATCGTGATATTAGCAACCTCATAAATATGGTGTTTTCTTGAGTCGCTGTTTTAGCCTGGAACGCCTTTTGTATAATCGCACCTCCAGGCGTACTAACAATACAAAATAGCGCATTATTAAAAAATGTTGTTATTCATTTTTATCTCAACCGCTTTTTGTTACTACTCTCATCCGATAATTATATCATTTATCATCATAAAGTTGACATTATGAATACTCTAACCGATCTAAAAGTATTTAGAGAACGCTACACTAAGTCTTAAAATAATAAAAAAATTATTTTTACATTTGTTAATAATAAAGAATTAATTATTCCTTGTAATATAAAACAGAAAAAAGAGATTATCACCCTAATAAATATAGTATATCTTATTCTTGAATAGCTGTTTTGTCCTGGAACGCCTCTTGCATAATCGTACCTGCATCCTTACCATTAATATAAAATTGTACGATACCGAAATATTATTCACAATTTTTGGATACAAGCATTAAGCTCACAATATTTTTACGTTAATTGCTTTTTATTCCTTCTCCCACCCGACAATTATATAATTTGTCATAAAATTGACATTATTAATGCTCTAACCGATCAAAAAGTATAAACAAATTACAAAGTACAAAATAATTTTAAAAAAAATGTAATATTAATTTTTGTACTAAAAAAATGTAATTATTCGTTGTAATATAATATAGATTTGAAAAAATGTCTTGTGCATCTAACCCTATAAAAATAAAGATATTATCACCCTCATAAATACAGTGTTTTATTCTTCGCCTGGAACGCCCCTTATATAGTCGGATACATCCAGGCTAACGAAACTGATTTTGTGGGTATCGAGGGTCGAATGGTCCCGTCCCGGAGCTATGAACTCGTGTATATTTACTATAAAGCGCACATTATAGTAGAGCACATGTGTTATATAGTCGACGGACTACAGGGATATAAACGCCGACTACAGAGCTCCCGCTAATTCGGCATATACTGCGTATACCAATGTATGATGCACGCACATTGATGTGTGTGTGTGTGTGTGTGTGTGTATACGGTAGCCAGTGAGATCCGCAAGCCTCGGTGATACTGAATGACGATGACGAGGGCCGACAGCCTCACCAAACACGGCGGTTGAAAACGTCTGCTCGCGTTTTATGCCAGAATTGTTTCGTTCCTCATACCTACGGGATATCTTGCTATTTCACTCCGCTCTACCGCTTCCTCTGTAGCATTATATAGGTATTATAAGAACTCGTGCAATATATGGACATCGGGATCACGCAGTGAAATGTCCCGAGACCGGAAGCTCTTCTCACTCTATTTAATTCGTTGCCCAATTTTTTTTTCATGCTGGCTCTTTTTTACTAATAAAAAAGTTTGCAAAGTATCAGAACCTTGCTTATGTTACTTTTTCATTTTTTCCATTTTTTATAAAGCCATTCTTAATTAAACGGAGTTAACGAATTTTGGCATCGCAATAGACGAAATTGTGTAAAAAATATGTGAAATAATGAGGGAGTGAGTAGTTATTTATTATTCTTGTTTTTAAAAATCTCTACAAACTGATGTTTAAGGGAATTCGAATGATAAAGAAATTGAAAAATTGTACGTGCTCTAAAATCTCATTGCTTCAATATATTCCAACGACCATCGTAGCCAATAAATGAGAATCTATTGTTTATTGCAAAAACATTTTTTTAAGTAATTTGAAATGCGGTAAAATTTCCACCGCTGTCATCTATTTTTACAAAATAACACAAAAAAAACACACATCACCAGACAGCTTTTCTAAATGTGGTTTTCGAAAGTTTCAACTAAATTTACATTTAAAAAAATTTCATACCACTAAAAAAGCAAACAAGAAATAAATAATATCTTTTACTGATATCAATATTATAATTATAATATTACGCATTACAAGACGATATTGCACTTTTTTCGACATTTCTTTCTTGCTACTTTGTATGAGAATTATTTGCAATTAAAATACTGTTAGTGATTCTTATAATTGATTTGAAAATAATTTGATTCAATGATTTAGTTACGATAGATTATTTTTATACAAATAAAATAATGGAATTTTTTTTTTCGACTAATATACTGATATTTATGTGTGTCTGTCGTGTATCACGTATCTGACTCGTGGTGAAGGAGGGTAATATTTTAAATTAAAAATCTCTCTGTAAGAGCTTGCTAAAATTGACCTGATTGTGTTGAGTATTTTATCCAGTCTAAAGAGACGCAGTCTGAATGAATCTTTTCCCTATCCCGTTATTACGTTTTTCCTCTTAATTTAACAAGGAAAAAAATATTCAGTCAATTATATTAAGCCTGGTTAAGACAGTCCATTTATCAATATCAATCTATTTAATATCTATCATAATCTGTATATGAATTATTCCATGCCAATTCGCCAACTATTGACCCTAATGCTCGTCCCAAGTGGTTCATTATTTCTTAAATCATTCACCTAAGTAAATGAAGTATTCTCAATTTCTTTTAGATTTTTTACGCCATTTCTGCATGTTCTACGATTTTTTTTTTAATTTTCTGGGGTAATATTTGTATCGTAGTGTATTAATATCGTAGTGAATAATAATCTAAATAAAAAGTGTTAAATTCAACTATTCCGGAAGTCACCATTTTCGCGTGTGTTTTTTTATTTTTTATTTTTTTAAATTTCCAAATAATTAACAACACCATTTGTTATTGTAACGGAAAATCATATATATTTTATGACATTTTTTTCTTAGATTAGAAAAGTGAAAAAAATTATTTTATAAAATAAAAATAGAAAATAGTTCTAAATTCGTTTGCGCTTTTATTTTTAAACATCTGAAGCATATACAGTTTCTTTTTTGTGAAATTAACAATAAAAAATTCGTAAACGTTAGTGGACAAAAAATTTTTGTTGAAAAAACGACAAAAAATATTTTTAATTTAAAACGTGGAAGAATTAATTCTTGACACATAAATTAATAGCGGAATTGCAAATATGCTATAAAGTAGATATGAGCTATTTTACATATTTCGATTTGTGTCTAATATCAGAATCGTAAATACGAGTTGACAAATTATGGAAAGATACAATTTTAAAAAAATAATACTTCCTTGACATATTATTTTCTGTGTGAAAAAACGAGTTAGCATTATTAAGCAAACAGAACATTCTTGCAGTGAATTGTATTTAAAAAAAAAACGCGTAAGATTAGTCTGTGCATCTTAGTTAAATTGGAATGCAGCGACGCGACTGTCTACGATTGTGACAAAAATGGTATATACGTGTTCGATAAACCGTGCAAATACGATTTAATCTTAAGGACTTTTGTATACTGCGGTTTACCACAGCACAGAAGTATACATAATACAATAAGAGGAAGAGTTTGAGAAAAAGTTTTCCCATGCAGAGAGAAGGTGGAAACTGAGAAGCTGCTCGTTACATCGAGCCTTTAACAAACCCCTTCAGCACTAGGCTCCATTTCCAGAAGTAGCTCAATGAGAGACGATCAGCGGGATTGCGACCAAAAAAAAAAAAACTACAACAACAACACAACAATTCAGCCAAGAGGGAAAGAGAGAAGGAAGTAAAAGAGGCAGAAACGTTTGGGACTAGGAAAAAGAGATTTGTCTGGAGGGGTGCCATGACGCGAGGGGCTTAAGGACTCCTCGTTAATCTCCCTAATGCTGGTAATCCTTTGGCTTTGCTCGGGTATTACCGCAAATGCAGTTACTGCTGCTACTGCTGCCTGTAAACGAAGAAAACGGAGCGACCCCGTGCTGCTTCTCGATCAGAGCCACCGCCACTCTATAAGTATATCGGCACAGCGAGAATTCTTCTCTCTGGATCTCTTATCTAAAGCCACGATTGTGACCCCGTTTACGTTTTTCGGATTTGTATTCAGTCGCTGTGACCGCGAGACTACGAGACCCCTGCTACTGCATTACTTTTATATTTATACCGTCAGGTATCACAAATGAATTCCATCAGTGGCCACGCCTAGAAAAACATCTCTTGAAGGAAAAAGTTGTGTATAATAGTAGAGCAGGCGTTCCACTGGACAAACGTGCCAACCTTAGTCCATGTTTTGACCAATACTCAACGTTATGATACTTTCAATGCAATTCTATTCAGAAGAAATGGTTCTCTTCCCATATAATGTTGCAAAGTAGCAAAATTCGTATGCAATAATGTAATACCTTGCATATTGGATACGAGAAGAGGAAGCAGAGAAAGCTTTATGGACAATTTATTTATCATACCTATCTAATATATTTTTTTTAAAGTCCCACGCACCTCTCCTCTTAGAATCGGAAAGGAGTAAAAAATCCCTAAGGATGGAGGTTTCTTTAAGTTTTTCCTAAGTATAGTGTTGTTTTTTAAAGACAGTGGGGTTCCGTTGCAATAGAGACACTCTGTCTCTTTTTTTACTTACTCTTTACGTTCTTTGATGAAATGATATTATTTGCGGATAAAAGAAAACATTTTAACACGTACGTAGTTTGTTCTGCGTTGAACAAGAATTTTTATCTCATTCTTCGATGAGTCGACTAAAAATCAAAATATCCAAAATAAATGTTTTCAATATATTGCTTGGATTTGGAAGCTACGGAAAGCGCGTGACTCACGATGACCTGCTAATACTTTTATAAAAAAAAAAAAACTTTGCCGATAGTATTTAAAATTCGATGATCCTGTTTGATCAACGCGCAAGGTGTCAGGTCATTAATAGGAACGTGGAACCACCCTAAATTCAGTATCAAATACCGACACATTATATAAAATTTTTATACCAAATTTTGAATCAATTGCTTGAACCAATCTCTGATTACAGCATTTTTCAAAATTTCTATCAAATCTGAACTACTTTATCGATTTCGCTCGAATTTAATACCAAAGGTCGCATTACTCCAATAAAGTCTTATGCTGAGACTTAACTAAATTTTATATGATTTATTGTCCCTGTTGAATTTGAATTTTTCTGTAAATATACATAATCGTATAATAAATCAAACAAATAGAATCTCTACAATATTATAATTTATTAAAACATAAAAATACTATGCAAAACAATGATTCTGTCGAATACAAATTCACATAATGACTGGTATCCCCTTCTTTCCCTACAAATCGAGTTGGAGGCTTAGGTTTTACGCAAGCATATGTCAATGTTTGCCTTCCGGCACGCACAAACGAGTCACGCTCGCCTGGCTTCGGCAGACGCACGTATGCACACTATCATCCCCTATAGTATTTTCACGTTCAGATGACCGCGAATTGACACGGAGCAAGCTCATCGTTGGATCAACCCCTCGACCATTCCTTTCGTCCCCGGTGGCTCTGACCCCCTGCTACGAGTCGAGACAAATCGGGAGGGGGTTTGCGAGACGAGAGCAATCATTTCTCATTTCCCTACGAAATTGAGCTGGAAAGTATAGTCTCTATGGTACTTTCAATGTGAATGGGTGAACTCTCCGAACGTCCAGTCAATATCATTATCACTTATCTTCTCGAAGGGTTTCCGACAACTCTTCACGCCCATTTTAATTAACGATCATTAAAATATTACTCTAGTAAAGTTGTATATAGACGACACCGGGGTAAGCTGGAGCAGTAGAAAACAAAAATTTACTTATCACAATAATTTTTGAGTCATATAAAACAAATTCGAAAGACACGTCAAACAGCATGAAATACTGGATGATCTTCAATGATTATAACTAATTATTCAATCGTCTTCGACAGAATTTTTTCTTCTCAAAATGTATCAACATGTATCATATACAAAATAATAATTCTACATGAAAAGAACGTAGACAAGGTTTAAAAAAAAATGAATCCACCACGTGATTCATTAATTAGTTTGAAGTATTTCGAAAGTTTGTAGCATCAAAAATTTACCTTGAGAAATATGAAGAATTGCCAAAAATCATAAAATCCAAATTGATTCAACCAACCCCAGTTTTTTTCTGTCTTACGTTCCTTTTACCTATACACATTTGCTCTTTCGAAGTGAGGGTGTGACGTCGAATATATGTATACCTGATGTATGGCTCCCGCAGCTCGTTACGAATTACCCGAATGTATAACGAAGGATCCACTACTCATCAGGCTACTAAACTATCATAGCGAAGTAACTCGACGTACTCGAGAGTAGATACAGCGTCGCCTTGCACAAGACAGTCTCGTGTAACGTATAGCTCATGAACTCGCAAGAAGTACTGGCGCGAACTGTGAAAGTTGCATCGTGAAGGAATGGAACATAGCTCTTGAGGAAGAGCACGTTGAGGGGTTGAAGCGTTCGAGCGTTTCGGGATAGGCGGCGTACACCAGAGTGCATACTAGCGACAGATTTGAGTCTGTCGAGTCCAAATACAACAAACAATTTGCATTTCTAAACTGCTATATATGGATCATTAAGAGTAAAATATATTACTGTTATTACCATTATTAGCCTTTCCTTATATGATATTTTTTTTGGATATGCAAATTTTTCCGTACGAGATAGCAGAATCGAGCTTCAAAGCTCACCTAACATTGTTAGTTCATGATATTCTCTTTATTTTGCATTATATTTCATTTCCATTTTATTTAAAAAAAGAAAATATAGTATCGTAATACCAGGCTCTATTTGTTATTTTGTTACGCAATTTTGTACAATTGTTATGTTTGACAAATAACACACTTAATACAAACTTTTTAAACGTAAAAAATGTATACTTCAAAAAATTAATAGTCTGATGTTAGGAAATGCTAATTTAAAAATTAGTATTGCACTGAGACTACAATTCTTTTAATCCAAATATAAAATTAACTAAAAATCGGTTTTAATTTTTGATATTGGATTTTCATCACTAATCAGGAATATTAACTCACGAATTGTTTCTTTTAGTGTACCAATAAACGAATTTTGATAAAACCATGCTAGTTTTTTTTTCTGAAGTCTCAGCTAAGATTTAAAAAAAAACTATTTTATTCAACATTTATTCGCATAGATTGATCAAAGTATATATTTCAGATGACAAACGTTTTTGATTGTACTAATTAAAAATCGTGTCGAACATCGGCAAACGCCATTTTAGTCCAACTACAACTTCATTTTTTTTCTTCAATGAATCAAAACACTTCCTTATGTACTGATGGAAATTAGAATTTAGCAATACAAGGTTTAAATAGACCGTTCTAACAACTAAAAAATTAATTATTTCGAAAAATGTTCACATAGGTTGACTAAAGTGTGTTTGCGACAACAAATAATTTTGATTGGACTAACTAAAAATTCTGTCAAAAACGTCAACAAACTCTGTTTTAGTCGAATTTTTGTTCTCAGTGCATCAAAATACACACTTGCATATGTTCACTGATGGATGTTTGATTACGTCACTAGAATTTAACAAGACGAGGTGTGAATAGAGCCTTCTAACAACTACAAAATGAGTATGTTCAACAATAATTTGCATAGGTTGACCATATGTTTGACTCGACAAAAATTTTTTATTGTGCCAACTAAAAATTGCATTGAACTTTGGTAAGTGTTAATTTAGTCCATCGAAGAAATTTTTGTTCTCAGTGGATGAAAACGCACTCTTGTTTGTGTCCTAATGGATGTTCGATTACGTCACTAGAATTTGGCGAGACGAGGTGTGAATAGAGCGTTCTCGGTAATGAGGAACCTACTGGTGGCCAAGCAAGCATCAGCCAACCAGTCGCCGCCATCCATATAGCACCGACCCTACCGTTCCATCGCAACCCCTAAACCACGTACACTCAGCCTCCATTTTCCGAGCATCCCATGATGCTGGTTTTCTCTCGTCCTCGGTCATCCCTCCGCCCAAAGAGCCGTATACTACCCTGTACATAGTTAAAGTATATAAGAGATATACATATAGGGGAGACTGGGGCTAATTGGAACACTTTTTGTTTGGCATTTTTTAAAAACATTTTTGCGTTCATCATTTACAATAACTTTAGGGAGGTTCTGTGGATTTTGAAGATCCTGTATAGCCGCGGCTACTCGTGGTATCGAATAATTCAAGAATCTGCAATGTGTGCCAAGTTTGGTAGCTTAGTTGGAACGACCTCATTTTTTGAATAACGTAACGAAAATAAGATATTCTAATCCAGAAGTATACATTTACGTTTTGTTTCAAGTTTTAATCATAGATTTGAATAATAATTATAAGTTTTTCAATTTTTTTTAATTTTCTTTTTATTTATTTTTTTCTTACGGGACGTACAGCTCATATGAGCTCATTTGTTGCACTTCAGGCACTGAACCCATTCTGTACCCACCTATCGTTGAACCTGATCGAAACTTCGATTTTTAACAGCATCCGTTAGGATCTGCCCAGCGTTCCAACTAGCCCCGTTCTTCCCTTCTATAGTTTCTATACATAGACACATTTATATTGAGGCTCGTCGTCACTTTCACGCGCCCGTTCATTCCACGTCCAACAGCCACCATTTTAACGTATGTTGGCAGACGACGTCGACGACGACAACGATGACGATGAACGGATCCTCGAGCGCTCCCTCTTCGACAACCAAACCCGCCTTCGGAATTCCCGGGAGACTCGCCCCGGCCTTTCGCGGCACTCAGCGCCTCGAGAACGGTTTTTCAAGCTCGAATAATCCACGAAAAATAAAAAGAGAACGAAAACAAAAAAGCCACTTCACTGTACCAGGCATTGTCTACGTAGAAGTAAGGAAACCTTTTCTGATCTGCATGACAGTTACGAGCTTAATCGATTACCCTAGTTAGGGATGAACGGTGATTTGAACCCTTTTCAGAGAACACTTTTTTCCCTTACTTTTTCTGTTTTGCTTTCCCATAGACGAAGCTTTTTTCGATAATTCAAGAGTCAGGATATTCAAAAATGATCCAAAACATGAATAGTGTATGCTCAATTTTGAATGATTTTTTACGTTATTTTTGGATGACTTACGATTTTCTCAATATTCGATCCAGAATTAAAAAAAAATGTTTGTCTAGTATTTTGGTATATGCTCAATTTTTAAGATTTTTTACGTCACTTTCAAAACGACTTACGATTTTTTAAACATTTTATCCAGAATAAAAAAAAATGTCGCCAGAATTTTTTTTATCTTCTGTAAGTTATCAAAGATCTTTTACATCATTTTTAGATGACTCACAAATTTATTAACATTTTGTTAACGTAGAAAAAAATGTTCGCTCAGAATTTTTGTTATTTCGTTTACGCTTAATTCTTTAAAAGATTTTATTACGTGATTTTTGGATGACACATGATTCTCTTAACTGTGTAACTTATCATTTTGTCAAGAATTAAAAAAAAAAAATCTTCGTCCAGAATTTTGATTATGTTGTCTGTGCTAAATTATGAAAAATGTTTGACGCTATTTTCACATGAATTGCGACGTTTCGTTAATATTACCCAGAATAGTATCTGCGCATCATTTTCCTCATGCATGCCTTTCGGCTTAATCCACAAAATATTTATGATATTTATTTTCGTAGATAAGGATTTGATCTTCTAATGTTCAGTATTTCAGACACTTACCTTAATGCATTCCGCAGCTAAACCTTCGGCTGTTTCCTATCAGCGTATATATGTAAAGTGAAAGAAACCTAACGGCAAAGGAATCTTTATCCAGGAATGAGGCGACGTTTCTGTAGCAGGGATACCGTGGATTCGGCGAAAAAAGCTGAAAGGATTTCGCGCGGATTAAGACGCGATAACGAGAGAGTCACTGCTGACGGGATCAGCGAAACGGGCCTCCTAAAGCAAAGTAGTATTAACCATGGAGCGTTGAGCACTGCAAAAAGTCTACTTGCAAGATACAACTAATATATCTATAGCATCGAGTCTCGCGGTTCCCTTCCGATTGCCTGATTATTATCCTTCGCGCTCGTCCTTCCAAGAGTAATCCGTTTAATTCACCAACAGATATCCTTTGAGTCCCACAGCAAGTCCACATCACTATACATACGACGATTTGTTCCAATTTCTTTCAATAAAAAAAAAGAGAGAGAGGGAGAGAGAGAGAGAAAAAAAATTACGTTGAAATAGAAAATCTATCAGAGGCTTGATTTAATTTTCATTTCTGGTTGTCTGTCGTTATTTATTTCTCGTATCAACGAGACGAACGTGATATCGCTCGGTAACGAGAGGAAACGTATATAGGCAATCGCGGGGGAAGACAATGCCGAGGGAATAGCCAAGAGCACGTATGCAGCGGCCCCTTTGTATTATGCGAGGTTGGAGGATCGACGACAGAACCACTACTCGATCGTCGTCGAGTCACCCCACACGCATCACCAACAGTCACCGCGAAGCCCATTATTGCGTTAACGGCTAATCATCCCTTGCTGGATGATCGTTCCATCTCCAAGAGCCTCGACCTTTATGGGATTCATTATTATATACAACGGCCAATTTAGAAATCACCCGGGTGAGATTATTCGCGCTCTGTCGCAAAAGAAATTGAAATTAGTCCTTTATCCACCACAGTAGTCATTTATTTTTGGTAATTACTTGTTTCCTGTGTGCACGACTTTAGCCCGTTTAGTATTCTAATAGTGAACTCGCAATTTCTTTTTGTTCCTGATAATAATAACTCTGAAAATAATAATTGTACCAGTTGCTCGATTAATATTTATTTATTAGAAATTGTAAGTGGTTATTTGTTTTCATTTTTTCGGAAAAATGTAGCATTAATCAGAGTCCTGGTGTAAATGGAAATTGGTTGTATTGCCATTTTTTTTCTCTGCACAATAGATTTAATTATTATTATTATTATTAGTTTTGAGAAGAAATTTAACCTTGACTAGAAAGAGAAAAGTACCCTTTTTTATAAAACCATCGAGAAATTATTTTTAATTATACCTGATTTATATTTTGAAATATATAAAATTTCAAAAAGTAGTGGAATACCCTGATAAACATATTTAAAAAATTGGTTTTACTAATTATTTGTTTTACATAAAAAAATGACTAATTTACTAGAATGAGTAGAAGACCAAATTCAACTTTAAAAAATGTATTGTTTTCAGTGTACGTTTTATTCAAATTTTCTCGAATCTATTTACGGTAACAGTTATTGATATGAACATATTCGACATGACTTTTAACTTAAACATTTAAGAAAAATTATATAATTTACAATTAGCTCTACTTTTTTCTGTATCTTATTCCTCATAATTTTACCATAGTCACACTAACTTTTTTACCTACAGACATAAAAAATTGTATCGTTCCTGAATTCAGATAAACTTAAATGTTAATATTACTCTAACGACACCATTCAAAATATTTGCAAATTTAAATAACCCGAAAATTTATTCATCAACTCATATATTAAATTTAATATACACAGGTTGATATCTTTTTTGTCCGGTGATCACGTCCACTGTGAATTGTTGAAAGAAGGGTTTTTATTTGGCTTTTGCTTTGAGGTGGCCCTGAAGAGGGTCGGTGATTAAAAAATGTTTGGCCCTTAGTGCCTTGGCTTCTTTTTTCGTGGCGAGATGAGGACAAGTTCCCTTTACATGGTCGGATTCTCGATTATCGGTAGAGTTCCTCCTCACATGTAGTGTCAGGACATCAAATTAAATATATCAATTTCTTCAACTTGCGTCTTTCTCAAAAGACTGTATTGTTTTTATTTGCTATTTAAGCGGTTTCATATTTTTCACAATCCATCTGTCTTCATTCTAGTTTAGATTTTGAACACTTTATATATAATTATCTTATTATCTTCTATTCTCTCTGTAATTTTTTCCCTATTAATCTCGTTTCTCTTCTTGGCCATACTCTGAAATAACTTGGATTCACCCATTCCCGGAGTGTATAAAATTCTAATTTTCTACATATTAATGATATTTTTAAAATTGTAATCCCAAAACTTAGTGAAGCACTTTAACGATTGTACATAAGAAAAGAAAAAGAAAAAAAACAAAAATTCATTTCAGCTGTATAAGTTATCGCACGAATTCTTTGATACGTAGACAGCATCGAAACGTTTCAATCCACTTCTACATCTCGTACTCTTTTGCCAATGGCCGCCACCCCGTGGCATCGATCGCGTTCGCCAAACATTAAAGAAAGAATAAAGGGCTCGGTATAACAGTGCGGGGGCGCGAGAGTTGTTAATGCAAAAAATGCAAAGGTATACAATATGTCGGGGTCATTATTTGAAAAGTACAGTTTGAATCGAGTTGGAGCAGTATGGCTTTGGAGTTACCGTTGGAATCGAGATAGGACGGAGGGTGAGTGGGGGAGGGGAGTTGAAGGGAGAATAAAAAAAGGGATCTTCGGCGAAGGGGTTCTGAGGACCGTAGCTCGTAGTCGCGAGACTCTTTGATCAACTCGCCGGCAGCTTCCCTCGACTTAAACGCGCGCTGATCTTCCATGAATATGGAGAACCGTCGTGCACTCGCTTGCTCGTCGTTTCCACCGCTTCTCGTCGACATCTAATTGTCGCGTCTCTTGAGCGACACACCAGCAGGAAAGCGAGAGAGGCGCGAGTGCTACGCGATTACGCCACCTTTCGCTAGTATAAAATCATCCCTCCTTTGATAACCATATAAAAGAATCTTCATCTCTCACCTTGACCAAAACGTGAATAAAACAAAGCGTGCTAATGAAATTGTCACATTGCTTTTTCTTCACGCTTTTTCATTGTTAACAAAGGCTTCTCTGTGTGAAAATATGTTGATCAATTTTGGCTTCGTTCTGAATAAAGCTTTGCATGCTAACGATAACAATTAATTGTGCAAATTCCTGTTTGTTAGCTCTTGTTAAAAGTATTCTTTTTAAGTTGAATTTTATTGCATTAAAAAAACAAACCTTTAATGATTCTCACAAAATTCTATTTTAGTCATTGATTTTTGTTTTCGATTTTCTTACAAAATTATATAGTGTACAATATATATAAAAAATATTTGTTAACTTTGATTATTAAAAATTGTTTCGTGCTGCACGTGTTTAGAATTTACAAAAAAAAAGTTTCGCTATGTACTTTTTTTTTTCAAGCCTTCAGCATTTAAAATAACTCGTAGTTTTCGAACTTGTATTTTTTTTTTATAAAGAAACTGCTACATATATAAAAAATATTTATCCAAGGCGAGGTTTATATATTCCTGAAGCTTCCTCGTCAATTATTGTTCATAAAGAAAAGAATAAAAATTTAAAAAATGACAGTGAAGTTAAAAACGACAAAACAACGTTCAGCAATTAGCACGTTTTGCACTAGAGCTTCATATTCCAAGCTATATACAGATCGACCATGTGGTAGAGTTGGGGATGCACTAGTGCATGGATATGGCAGGAAAGCGAAAGAGCTCAGCTCGCTCGCTCTCTTTCCATATCGTCGGTCAGCACAACCGGACAATGGGACTTGACGCATAAATAACGAGGTTTTCAATAAAATAAAAAAGACAAAAAAGCTGAAGAAGCAACAAAAAAAATCAAACGAAGTGAGTGAGCGTGGGATGAGGAAAAAATACGACTACACACTCACATAAACAGAGCACTTGACTCAATCCTCTGTTCTTCTTTGCCTCTCTTTCCGGTCATGTCGTTCTGTACGCTTCGTGATTGTTGTGGATATGCTATCGATGACCGGGGCTTGTTGAGTCACCTTTCATTCCTTTATTTTTTATTTATAATAAATTTTACTATCTATTATTTAACGACATTGGTCAACTATCTAAAGTGTCTTGAAGATCATTGTAAGTTTTAAATGTTCTCTGAAAAAGTTACAATCTTATTTGTACATACTATGAAAGACAGACCCTTGAATCGAATATTTGGGTGAAGGAATTAATTTTCACAGTTACTAAAGAATAATTAACTTGAATGTTCATATAGAAAATAGTACTTTTTTACAATAAAGTTCTTTATTTGTAAAAAGAATCATTGTCATAATACAAAACGAAAAAAATATTGACGAAACTGGTAGTTTTGATTTTGTGGGTTTTTGGATCTTTTAATTTTTAAGAACTTGTTGCACCAGTTTACACAATAAGTTCTCGTTATTGATTACAATTTTGGTTGAAATATATTGAAACAATCAGTCTATAAAGCACTTGGAACTTTTACATTTCCTTATCACTGAAATATCGTAAACCACAGTTTCCAACATCTTTTCTAGTCACCCAAACGAGACGAAGGAAACACTCTTGTATATTTTTAAAAAACTAGCTGATTGCACGTCCGCTTCGCGCGCTCGCGTTGTCCTAAATCATTAAAAATTTATAAATTATAGGTATAAATCTTTTTTAGATCTGCAAGAAGATCCATATTTCGCTTGACGCAAATCTACTACATATTTTGGAAAGTTGTTTGTTCTCACAGATACATCGCACAGAGATCCCTCACAGACACCTCACATAGACACCTCTCAGAGACATGTCGTCTCAGCACGACATGGTCTTTCTCAGGGTGCTGAGACCTATGATGAGAAAATTTCGTGTTGCCATTACGCCATTCGCAACATTTTTTTTTTAACACCAAATTTTCGAAAGTGTGAGATGTAAATAAAAACCTAAATTTTGTAGCTCTGTTGGTTCATCCCTCCCCCGTCGCCTTCAATCAGCGATGCAAAGCATTGGTAGTCGATGCTTGTCGACGTTTGCGGGGGGGGGGGGGGGGGGGGGGTTCGTTTGAACGGGCGGGTGTTGCTTTCGAGTGGTTTTGAATTAAAAAATCGGGTGACGGAGGGCGAAAGAGCGATGATGAGCGTCATTCTTTCGGATGACCCGGCACAAGAAGGCACAACCAGTCGTACATTCGCCCATAGATCTATATGGAGACAGAATGTATAAGCATGAGAGTCTGGAGCATCGAAGTGGGCGAGGGTGACATACATATATATATTGCGCAATGGTGGTTGTATAGAAATAAGAGAGGAGGTGGAGGAGGGTAGTTCCGGAGACCGGCACAGATCAAAGTCCCCGGGGGTGACCGACGAGAGACCTCCACCTCCGCGTCCTTGCATTCCACATCTCGCTCTTATTCACCATCCGGAATACCGTGAGTTTCGCTCGCTCGCGTTCGTTTACACTCCAGCTCGCTCAAGTGGCATCAACTTGAATTGAGAAAGGAATATAAAGAACCCGCGGCATCATGCGTAAAACGATGCCACGGCAAACAATCACGGATTTGTTTAGGTATAACAATCTCGCCAGTGTTATTCTCGTCCTCCTCTTGTCCTCAAGTTTGGCTATTACTTTTTGTGCGACGCCGCAACGATGAATCGACTGACTTTGTTTCCTTTCTTTTTTTTTTTTTTGTTCTTGCCTCTTTATTCTCGAATTTTCCGCTGTTGTAGCATATTGGGTGGATTTGTATAAAACGACTACTGACCATCTTTTGTGAATTTTGCTTCTGCAACACGGAGAAAAGTAACTAGTAAATATTTATTGTAGCTCTTGAAGGAATATGCCAGATTTTTGTCATATTAGAGTCTTTGTAGGCAGAGTCAAGACACAGTATGGAAAACAAGACTTGGATGGGACAAATGAGATCTTTGCATCGCTGGTTAGACAAACCGATTTGTTGATTTGTCACAATGAATTTATTGGTTGGGCTAACCTCTGCATTGTTTCACGGTCTCTGTTGGAAGATCAGGACTTGAAGGGTGCGGGGAAGAAATAAAAGCTCAACCAAACTTCAGCCCCGTGTCAAAATACACGACTGAAGCTGCTGGTCGAATAACACCAGCTTCGGGTGCTCCTACAGCCAATCTGAGAACGAATAAACCGACAACAATACTGGTATCGAAAATGTGGGATATTATACCTACTACTTTTTTAAGGGTGGAATTTCTGGCAAAACATTATATTGCGTATTTTTGATCGATTCATTTTTATATCCTTTTCTTTGTGCAATACTTTACTGAACGTTATCTATGATTATTATTTTTAAGGGACAGAGCTAATGTAAAAATAAAGTGATTAAAAAAAAATGTTCAGTCCATTTTAAGGTCTTTAAAAATTCAATTTTTTAATTTAAAAAGTTCGATAAGTCTTTTACAATTTTGCTTACCTCCAGTTAGAGACAAATAGCCATTAGACAATAAGTAATTCAGAGTACAACGGTGCCTTCGTTACTATATGCAGTCACTCGAACGATAAAAAGCTGCCCCGATCGAACCTTTTTAATATCAAATGCTCAGATTTGGGACATAAATGAACTATTAGGTGCGACTAATTCCCTTGAATGCTATAAGATTATTCACGTCATATTCGCGATTCTACTGTAATTCCATCAGCAAGCTTGGTATCACCCTGCTTTAAATTTATATTTCGAGTGAAAGGATCCAGAGAGATACTGTATCAACGAAGCAAAGGGCCAGTAGTGCAGACATCTCGCAGCTTTCTCGCACCGACGCCATTTAATTACGCCTTGAAAAGGTTCCACGTAACCTTGGGATATGCTTGTATAAAGCTCTGTAGTAGTATGTTGAATACGCCCGAATGGAGAACGAGATGAAGATAGCAGTTGGCACAAAAGCCTTGGCTACACTTCATTTTACATGCCACACTATATTTATATATATATATATACATATACCGTGATATATATAATCTACACAATGAAACTGATCCCCTTTTTACAGTCTTAGCGAGATCCCAACTGATTTTATATTCAAGCCAGTGGCAGCTTCATTGTGCGAGAAATTTTGTGTGCAGTACAACTCGAAAATCGTATATACGTATAATATATAGTACGGTCCTTGCGGACTACTCGTCGTTTCTTTTCCGCGCACTGAAGCGGAGGAGGAGAGACAGCCAAGCAAAAGCACGCAGCAGAGTCAGCAAACATAGATATGAAAGGTCGCCGTAGCTATGTTCCCTTTTAGGAAAAGCTCCCGCGAGGACTTCCATATCCGTTCTTCCTTCCTTCCTCTCGTTCGTTTCATTCGCTACTGTCTCTTTACAGTGTCGCTCTCTCACTTTCTCTCTCTCTCTCTCTCTCTCTCTCTCTCTCTCTGCGCCCTTTTCGGTACTCGGCCAGCAGCACCGCCCATCGTCCGGAACTATTTCAACCAGCAGCTCAACCGTCGGGCTGTCTGGCGCGGTTGCTACGCTCCGTCGTGATAAAATTTGCTCTTCTCTCGTGTGATGTCAAGAGATTACTCTGTTAGCCACCACGAATACTCCTCTGGTCCACCGCTTCCATCACGCAGATTGGAACCTGCTGGAAAATCCGACTCGACGACAGACACACGGAATTCCCGTTATTCTAACACAAATCACATTCCCTATCAACATTCCATTTACTATCGAATTTCGTGCTGGGGACGAAAGACAAAATTCAGAATAAAAATCCACCCGCACGATAAAGAAATACGTTGGAGAGTAGAATGTTGTTTCTTCAGTTTTTCAGTCTGTCGTTCATAGAGCCACCTCTCTATCAGGATGTCCGGGGATCTATTTTGGTTTGCCTCATAGAGGAAAGTTTGTGTGGACGACGGATTGAAAGAAAGAGGATGCGATGTCTGTTAAGGTTTTGCTTTGCAAACTTTTTCTTCCTTGTGAAGGAAACTTTTTGATTGTGAAAATGTCCATGTGCTTTTAACTAAATGTGATTTTCTGTTTATTTCAGACGCTTCCGGCATTCCAGCGCTAAAACACTTGAATTTGTTTCATTATTACATAGCTTCCTTCATGAAAAGGCACAAAATTACTGGGGAATCTAGCAGTATTGGAAGTTTTTATTTGTAAACTGTATTGTGAAAAATCAAATTAGTAGCTATGCTACTATTAAGTGTCAATATAATAAAAAGATTCAGGTATCAAAATGTTAACTATAATAAGAAATATTTGATTTACAATATACACTCATTTTTTTTTTTACGAATAGTGTATCTGTAATTTATTAGATGACATGTTTTATGTATAATCTTATTTACTTTTTAATTTTTTCAATACAACAGCTTCCATATTCCAATTGCTAGTAACAATTTACAGCCCACATGAGTAATCAAAATTATTAGTTTATTTGAATATCACTAAAGAAAATCGGTGCTATGTAATTTTTAAAAACTTGGATTACTTATTAAATTACTGGATTATTTTTATAATTTTCATATAATCATTTGTTAAATTTAATTTCAACTATATAAAATTTGTGAATATTAGCTAAATTTACAATGCTGTGTATACGCTCTAAGTTTACAAATTGTATATTCCTAGGTACAGTAAATTTACTTATTCTTGGATTATGGATGTGAAGCAACTCAGTATTGGTATTTTTGTAACCCTCAACGACGTTTAAAAAAGTATTTTTCGAATAATTCGACTTTTCTGTGCAGGTTAATCTTAATCCTTCAATGGCTTTTCGTGAAGCTAACTCTTCCAATAAAGAACACAGTACGATTAGGATTAGTACAGAAAAGACAACAACAGAAAGTATATTAATTCTTGGAAAAAATTTATTATTTTTTATTACATTTTTTTTTACTTATCTTCGCATATAAAATTAATTAGAGGTGGAGAAAGATCTCTGATACGAATAAATAGTGGCGAAAATGAAACGATCATAGCATTAATTTAACAATTTTTTATTTAACATGCAGCAAAAAATATAATTTTTCAAATATCTTATTTAATTTTAAACGTTTACACTGTTTCAATTTCACCGAAATATTCCGTAATAAAGTAAAACATTTTTGTTTATTATACTTATATAAAAATACAAGTATCATTGACAAATATGTCGTATAATATATCGCGAACACGAGGAGAGAGAAAAAAAGATCTGAAAAGCATTCAACATTTTTATGCGAACTGTTCGAGGGTCGAAGGGCCATAAAGCTGATGAAAAATTCATATTCATAATGGTTCGCTGAACACAAAGTGAATGTGCGTTACGTACGAGTTATTCCCAACTCCCAAATTGCCTCTACACACGTATAGAGTTATTCCACGATGACCCAGGAAATATCTACCTGCAAAATCACAAATACTACCAAGAGTATACGAGAATATATATATATATAGTATATAAATGTATATATTCCCGTATTTTCTCCAGGATATTAGACATACCTCGTCAGAGGAAGAGCCCCGAAATGAATTGAATTGCAAAAGAATTACGGTGTTAAAAATCGAAGGGAACCGACTCGAACATGCGGTTCAAGTGGAATATGTTTTTTCATGGATTCATGTCAAATTTTCTTCTTCCCTAAAGTAGGTACACACGTGTGTACAGAATACTACATAAATTTTATTTCTGTCTGTATTATGGGATTACCATTGCTCCCTGAAAGGATATCGCATTATTATATGCGGGGGTGGCTCACCCTCAGGGTCACTTATGTGACTGGTATGCGTGAGAGACTGTATCCATTCAAACGAAAATTTGGGAGGTAAGACGATTATGTTTCACTATACTAGACCATGTAAGTATAGACGCCTTCCGGGGTGTAACCGACATTTCCGTTGTTAAACTGGAACCTGAAGAAGCAAGGAACATTTGTGAATTCAGTGTTAAATTTTTATTGACACGTGACTAAAATTTTTGGTTATTTCAGAATGCATTAAAAAGATTTCGACGGTAGAGTCACTTAAATCGAATAACAAAATAAAAAAAATTGTTTGTACACTAGATCATTTAAAAGTGGGCTATGATTTATTATCGAAGGAGAAGCTAACATAAAAAGGAGCGAAATGTCAAAAAATATTTACCACACTTTCTCTGATGTTTAAATTTTTTTTAAATATATAAGAACACTGACTTTTTTTGAATAAGAAAAAAAGAATGTATCGGGAATCCGTTTGATGTGCACGTTGTTTATGCGCAAAGTTTTTTTTACAATCCTAAGATGACGCGATTTTTTTATCACTATTGTATGGACATGGAAAAGTTGAAAATTTATCAGATAAATATCTACGTTTTTCAAACAAAGAAAAAGTATAAATATTGTAAAATGGACATGACAAAAGACGTTATTTTTTTATGTGGTTTCTAAGCATACTGGCAAAATAGTTCGACTTGATAAAAAAAAAGATTATTACTTTAATCCGCTCTAAAATGTAATTATACTTATTTTATTTACAGCATTTAAGAAAAATAAAAAGTAAATTTTGAGTTGGAATATTTTTGTTTTATTGGATGATTTTCAATATTTTTCATGGAACTCAGAATAACAAGAGATATTTAAAACCTGACTTACATTTCTTTTTAGATTACAATTTTTTTTCACTCTTTTGAGTCAAAGTACTTGAATCTCGATGAGTAATCCAATTACAAGAAAGTAGCTTATTTTTTAATCGATCTATTGTACACATTTTCAAAGGGGAACTTACGATGCTAACACAAGTTTCCTAATTTCAAAATTCTTGTCTAAAAAACAAAACAAAAAAGTATAACAATCATTGACAAAAAAATAACACGCGGTTTACAACAGGAACTCATGAGACATTAAATCTTCGTGTCAAATAACTCGTGGGTAGCTTTTAAAAATCTAAGAAAAATAACAAATTTGATTTCTACGAAAGTGCATAAAAATATGTCTACTCAAAAATAGAGTAATTTTAAAATAAAAATACAATGTTATATATATTTTGTTCTACATAAAACTGGACTTTTTGAATTAAGATATATTTTTGTCTACTTTCATTTTTCCTTGCAGGCATGTATGAACAATTTTTGAAATTTTAGTACATAATTGACCTGACAGTGTTGTCGAAACACCCCTAAAAATGCTATAGGGGATGATTTGAGCCCCACCTTGCGGACGAACCAGGAATCTTTACCCTATCTACCCTCATCGTCGATGCTGCAGGAAACTGGATAGGAATTCTGCACGATCAGCTGCAAGCAATTTAACAACACCTAGTCAATGAAATTGCTTTATTATCATTCATTGATAACTCAGACGGATATTTACATTTTTAACTGTGAATAATTGGCCGTGTACAGATAAGATATCGACGTCTGCTGGATATATATGTGTAATTACTTTATTATCAGTAATCAATAATGAAAACTTTAGAGATATCTACTTTTTTTAGCGGTAAATAATTTGTCATGCGTATTGACATTTTATCGAGGTTGTCTTGGGTGTAACTTAACTTTTTATTGTGCCATGATGACTTGAGAAGGAAAGTGTGTACACATTTCGATTCTTATCGATTTCGTATCTTTACGTGATGATTGTCACGTCCAGTAAAAATTTAATTACGATAGTGCACATGGTATGCATGACGGATAATACAAAGTCGCAATGACATTGGAAGATTCGCGAGTGTGATAATCAGAGTCTGTCATTCTGTCTGGATTTATGGTTGTGAATTTGGTTTACTAGCAACCTGATTAGGCGGATTATGATTTTATCTTTCGGTTCAACGAAACAGACCACTTGAGATGGTTACATTTTTCGTCTACGGCCTTACTTTTTCTACAATAATTCATTGTTTAAATAAGCATTTTTAAAATCTATTGACAACAAAAAATGTCTGAACATTTTGTTGAAAACAAAAAGAAATGTACAGCAAAAATTTATTTAATAATAAAAAATAAATATTGAAACTAATAGGCCATTAGCTTTTTCGTTTAAAAATATTGGCCAGATTTTCCACCGTTAGTTGCACCAATTTGTAAGATAAATCTTTTTCTCTCTATCGGAAAATTCATTTTCAACTTTGCAAGACTATTGACAAGAAAATATCACAACATTTTGTTGCAAAGAAAAAAAATGTATTTTCTGTATAAATCCATTCAAGAAAATGAGAAAGATTAAGTATTTTTTTCATGAATTTTATTGGAAAGACGATTTTTTTTTCTTTTTAATAAAATGTTTATTGTAATTGATAATTTATTGCTAAAAAGGATGAGGCATTTGCTAAAAATGATAAATGTTAAATAAATTTATGCAAATAATAAAAAAAATATTCGTTTCGTTTTCCACAGAATGCTGACGCTAATGTAAATTCACGTTTTAGTTGGAACATTCGTGTGTAAATGTTTGGAGGATGCGATCAGCAACTTCCACATTTTCTTTTTGTATCGACGTCAAAAAAAAAAAAGCTTTACCCCACATCGAACGTTCGACAGATATAAACAACATTTTCTCTCCCCTATCTGACTTGGAAGTCGAGGTCAAACGGTTCCATCGCATCAACAAAAGATAAGCCAGTGATTAATATGCTGACTGATATATAAATGGACGGATAGTATTTCTTCTATTTCAGCATCCCTCCACAGAATTTCATTTATCAATTGAAATACATTAATGCTCTAATGGGAGAAATTCGATCCGCTGGTAAAACTTCCGTCTCGATGGTGTAAATAATGAATTTAAATCAATTAACGAAGAATAAAATAAAAAAGGACCTTGAAATAATTTTTTATATCAAAGATTTAACTTTTTTAATGAATTTTATTTTATTTTTATCAGCTTTAAATCAAAGGTCCAATTTAATTTTAATCAATGTTAAATGAGAGATATAACTTTCATTCGATAAAAGCAAAAAAAGGTCTTTGATTTTTTATTCGTGCATGTAGGGAAGATAGGGGCTAATTGGGTCAGGATCAAGTAGAATAAATCCTATGTATAGGTGTCAAAAAGAAAATCTTAATTTTTTTTAGATGGCCGGTTCAAGATTGTTTGATAACGACATTATTGACCCTGGATTGACATTGAATTTGGCGTAAATCAGTCAATCGATTTGTAATTCATAGCATTTGTTATTTTAACAACAAAAATGTCTTTCGCGAATTAGCTCTCGCGTGTTTTAGGATATCGGACTGAAGCTTCACACCAATGAATTAATTCTGAGAGAATTTGGCGAAAATCTATCGAATGGTTTAAATTTTTTGTCAATTTATTTTGAGTTTTTTTTTTCTTTTGACTGTCAAATCGCTCATGTGCAGAAATATCGTGCCTGTAAATGTAAATTAGAACCTTGCACTTTGACGTCGTCATTAGTTCTCCATTCTTCATAAAGTTCGAAAGTCTTCGGCTTCTTCTCTGTACAAAAGTCAAAGACGATGAACGTACTTCCACATAATGTTGAGTTACTGAAAGGTGGAAAATAATGGAGGAACCAAGAATGCAAGCTTTTACTTAGCAGACTTGTTTTTCGTTAATAAACTTTCACCATGGCTAATTAAGTTTGTCAGCCTCAGGGTATTCTTCAAACTTCTATCTGACTGTTGCCATGGATGGGCATTGATTCAATGAATATGCATTAGAAATACTTTCATGACTGAATTAATATACATTATTACGTCTATAAAATGTTGGAATTAAATGTTAAAACTCATCTAAATAATATGTAATTATTGCACATTTGAAATCAATTTTTATTATTATTTATACGCAAAAAGGTATTCTACATTGCTCTAAGATCCTCTATTCTGCACACATCCTTCATGAAACATTTGCAAAAAATGCGGGTTATTTTATAATATATCTTTAATTTGTAAACAATAACAAAAATATATTTATACGCATTAAATACGTTTCATTTGTATTAAATTTATTCAGTTATTAAACAATCGACGACATCGATAAGCGATTAAAATTGAGATCGCAAATAACCATAAAATTTAATCGGGAATCGTAGTGAGTAATCTAAGAAAAAAAAAGCCTCATGATATCATTTCTTCTCAATACATCAAGAAATCGAGATAATTGATCCAATACGTGAACAGTCACGCAATCCCTATCTGTCCAACATCTCCGATCACTTGAATTTCTGTCTGCACTTTTTTTTTCCTTTTAATTGCTATTCTTAATCATTTCGAAGTTGATTATAAAGGTAGCTGAGGAGGAAGGATCAAGCGTATTAGCTGCCCCGAGGTTGAACTGTCTGCCCGGACAATCGCTTCTCAATTTGCTGGAATAATAAATTGTGAGAATGAGAGACGCTGAACTAAAACGAGTTGAAAACGCCGGGATCGTTGAGGAAACGAGGTCAGGAGTTTGTGCCCTATGGAAAACTCTTCTCACACTGGTTGAAGTGGCGAACCACGTTATGATTTTTCTGGTCACCGGATACGTGCTATATCTGGCTGGAGAAGAGCTGACGGTGACGAATGTTCACGTGGGCCTCTGTACTGTTGGGGTACGTGCACTTTGATCTCTATTTCTTTTTTGCATCTTATTCTAGCCCTATAAATTCTACCTTTTGCGTCTTAGGCTTTTTGATGCAGAACTTTAGATTCTCGTAAAGTAACTCAGTATTTGATTTCTGGATACATACACGTGTCTTGTTATGCCTTTTAGCCTGGAAAATCATTCGTCCTCCAGAGCATTTATTGATTTCAATTTTGAGATATATAAAGGAGCTTTATAAAAAAGAAATCTTCCACATTGCTTTATCACTATACTTTCCAACATTCACAATGTCATCTCTATGTGGAAAAATGTTAATCGACTTTGGATTTCTTATAGTAGAAGCTTTGCGAGAAGGCATAAAATTAAGAGAAACGTAAATCAAGAGAATTTAATTTTGTATGCATTAGCTTTTCCAATGAAATCTGTCACGAGTTTGTGAAACAATAATTTGACTAGAGTTACATTCTATATCTGAGAATTGTACGTCTTGCTTCTTGGGTTATTCTATCATTTTTAGGGCCAAAAAATATAATGTCATAAGTCACTTACCTTATGTGAATTTGCATCAAATCGTGAGAATAAATTGAACAAATATACATTACAATATTTAGGGATTGGTCAAATATCGAATACACTTGCAAATTCAAAAGTTGATATATACAAAGTTGCGAAGTAAGATTTATTTTTATACAATTTTTAACGTAATTCAACATACAGTTAAGGTGACTGAGAGAGCCGTGAAAAAAATTATTTTCAAAGTGTTATACTTTTTTATTCCAGTCACTCGATAAATATGAAATTTATCTGTAATTTAAGGAGTGGAACGAAGAGCTTTTTTCACTCGAAGGATTTCACTCTGTGATGTCTCATTTTATTAATCGCATCATTCTACATTGGCTAAACAAAGGTTTTTTTTTTTAATGGTCCCCAAGTCAAAGTTATCCACTAATTTTGAAATTGTGAAAATAATGATATATAAACTCCATATTTATCGATTGACTGGAATCACAAGTATAACTCTGTATAAATCATATTTCTTTTCTGGCTGACTTAGTCCACTTAATTAATAACATATGACACCAAGTAAATCTTATCGCGGTTACAAAACCTTCCACCTTAATACAAAAGCCCTTCTTAACTGATAAATATTAAAGAAAAATCTCCCTGCAAACGATAGCCAATTGAAATTCTAAACCACTGAAGTCCTAAAACCATTAATAAATCAAATTGATTCATGTCTGTGCAGTACGTTCTGCTGATGTCGGAGGCAATAACAATTCTCATAGGTGAGAGTCTATTATCGAGGAGGCTGAGTCGTCGACTGATAGGTCACATTCATTGGGTTCTTCAGTGTCTGGGCGCGTCATTCAGCATAGCCGGATCCGTTCTGATATATCGTGTCAAAAAGTCACACTTCAATTCGATTCACGGGATTCTCGGTTTCGCTTCGGTCGTTATCATGTGCGTCGTCAGTTTCTCCGGTATACCCGTTATATTTGCGACGAGTCTCCGTAAGAGAATACGCCCGGTGATCTCCAAGCTTTGTCACAATTTCCTCGGAATAGCGTGCTTCGTGCTTGGAATGCTTTCCCAGTGCTATGGCTATCAGAAGAGGTGGATGACGGTCAATGGTCAAGATATCGCAGACGTTTGCACGGTATTCACTGGACTAATAATCATTTTCTCTCTACTCGGTGCGGCACGAAATCTTCGTGGACAGCTTGTAGGCGCATTTACGTAATATGAAATAGAAGAAAAAATGAAAAAAAAAAACACATCAATATAAGTGTATCTAGTCAACACAAGAAGAAGCTGCCCGGAGCAAAAATATATGCAGTCTGCCTGATGTTAAATCATGTCAGATAAGGTATGTCTGATCAGGCTCATCGGATTTCAGTTTGATCTAGGCCAGATGTGATATCGACACTCATTGTCTAATCAGGCTAGTCAACGTTAACTCGAATCTCGGCCAAATTTAGCATTGCTACGTCTTGTTTGATCAGGCCCACCAGATTTTATTTTTACCTGGGCCGGGTCAGGCATTGTTATCTGATCAGGCTCACCGAATATTAGTCGAGTCTGATCTAAACCTGTTATTGATACATCTTGCCTGATCAGGATTCCCAGGTCTAAGATAAGTCTAGTTCGGATTTAACATTATTACGTCTAGCCTGAGCAAGCTCGTCTAATTTCAGTCAGATGTGGGCTTGATCTAACAAACCTTCGTCTTGCCTGGTCAAAGTTGCCGAATTGCAACCGTAACTAGAACTGATATTATAGCGATACGACTTTACGAATAATGCTAACTTAATACTTGAGAAGAAACTTAATCAGGCTGGAGCTTTTAAAGACAAACGAAACGTGTATGCTTGAAAGAGCGAATTAACGATTCTAAAATAATTGTTCGTTAACCAATGTCAAGTGATTTTTATCAACCGCGAATCCTTGATTAACCTTTCATCTACAATTTAACAATTCTGTACGCATAGAAACTTCACTATACAATACTTAATATATAATTAAGCATGATAAATGAAATTCGTCGAAGATTTGATAAACTACAGACAGAATTGAGTCTGTAAATAATTTTTCATTATTTTATAAAAAAACACAAGTGGCAATAATATAAACGTTTACAATAACAGCATTACAACTTCTATATTTACCCACTCCACACTATAAATACGAATTTTAAACCGTTTTCCCCAACACAAGAATAGCCAAGTTGGTTAAATCGCAGTGTTCATAATCACAATGTCCCGCGATCGGATTCTGACGTCGCCAGGAAAGTTGATGACATTTTTTCAGGGTTAAATTTAGTTATAATCAAACTAACTTACTTAAATAAAGTTCGATTATAATTATACTTTGTTGTCCTGTCCGCATGTATCACTGCGCAGATGTTTAAAGATGTACAATAGGATTTATCTGAATACGTAATGTCTCAATAGTCATTGATGCAGTAAACGAAGATGATGATAGTAAAAGAGGACGATTGCAGATCCGCGCAAAGATGTTGGATGTTTCTGTCTACCCTGTTGCTTTTCTCATGACCTAAATCCTTTTCTACAAGCTACTGACGTCGATGCAAGACGTCTGCTGCTGCGCCAAAAAACACTGTCGTATCCATTCCAGTTAACGTCAATTCTTTTTTGATTCATCAACTACGCGTTTGAGTAGAGATAGGATGGCTTGCGCCGGTAAGTAGTAAGAAGTTCGACGCTGGATTTCCTCTGGCTCGCATTTCTTTCGATATAACATTTGAGAGCCAAACCGAACCGAGGAAAAATTGCGAACGATTTCGTTTGATCTTACAAGAGTGTATACTCCTTGGGACAGTGGTAAGTGGCACTAGTACTGCCAATTATATCGATAATATATCTTGTAATATTTCCGTATTGATTAACCACTGAAAGGACAAAAGGCCGCTTAAAGCCGTATTCGGTAAAAACTTAAACGCCAGGTTTAAGTCTCAGGTACTGCGTTCGTCTCGGCCACAACTTTGAGACGCCTTTGTAAAAGTTTTTAGTACCCGGTTCGTTTAATCGGGATGAGTTTGAAGTTGGAAACTTAGCTTTTGCGAATCTTTTCAGACTTTACTGCGCAAGTTGACGTTTTCGGTGTTGCTTGTATATCCAATCCAGCTTCTTCCGTCGAATACGCGTTTTTTTTTTTTTTTTTTTTCTTTGGTCCAAAATCGTCGTCATAGAAGTGACTCTCTGCCAGGCTTGTTTCCGTCATCAATTTCACCATTTTATTCAAGAATGTAATAAGAGATCTTAATTGAGATTGGCATTGAGTGGTACAGGTCACATCCTTCCCGCATCACTGAGATTCTTTTACTAGGCTAACTTGTCTAGAGTCAATGTTTTTTATGGCTTCATACAGTTCTGAATCAACAGCGATTATTGCAGCTCCAAGTTGATTTTGAGCTGTCGCTTGATACGAGTCCTTCTTTATTGCTGCTTCAGTCATGGTAGTAAGAATTTCTGGATTTATCTTGGATGCACGAGCCAACTGGCAGTTATTAAATGGTGTATATTGCTCTGTTAGCTATCTATGAATCTCTTCCTTGAGTCTTTTTTTTTTTCAATAAAAAAATCCACCTCTTTACGAGCTCGTTCGAAGATTCCTAAGGGTCATAAACTCTGGAAGGGCCAATTTTGCCGAACAAATCCAGTGCATAACTCGAAAAATAGCTTGACGGTGTAACAATGGGACACGGAAATGCATAAAACAATGAATGATATGCAAGGCAACCTGCAGTAACCAGCGTGCTTGAATGCTCTTCTGTTTTTATAATTTAAAAAAATTGATATAGGAAGCGTCTGTTTCAGAGAATGAGACGGCGAAGCATAATTGTATGTAACTTGTATCTACCAGTATTTCTTAAAATTATTTTCGTGGCTTTAGTAAGGACACGTCCGTATCCAGATCTGTTCAGAGTCCTATGAGCCGGATTTCAGGCTGATTAAATTGTTGCTCGGCGGAAGAAGAAGGGAAAGACTCGCAGAGACTCCCAGCAATTTACATTGAGTGGACTGGATCTGATAAAAATTACCATATATCTGGAAGAAAGTACCATCAATTTCTAGGACATGGAAGCTACAGCGACTTTCTCAATACTTTCTACTTCCTGATGGCAAATATTCTTTCAGAACTGTTGAAACTGCACATGGTGATATCGTCATTTTTCGGTGTCACGAATATTTCTATGATATTCAATAACTTCAACCATCAATTTGGTAAAATATACATATTTTGTACTTGAAGATGTAGTAATCGGTAGCTTTCGCGATTTAAACCTGGTGCCTTTGTAATTTTTTTGTCACATGTGAGGAATTTGACTTTAGCTTTACACCGTTTTTTCGATTACACTGTAGTGTGAGAAATGTAAAATTTGTTATTACATTTTACAAATTGATATTTTTTGCTACTTATTACTTTACTTTATTAATTACCAAACAAAACCTTAAATGACAAAATGACTTTTCGTTAAAGTAACGACCAAAATGGTTTACACAAAATTAAGCACTCTAACATCAATTTTCTTTTTTTCTCAATTTACTAATTTAATTAAAAAAATCCTAAATCAAAAACGATTTTTTGTTAAAGTACAAAACAGTTTTGTTGCTTATTTCGCAACATTATTTTTTACGAAAAGCAGCATTCCAATATATTATAAAATTATTTCTCGCTGCGTCCCATGTTGACGGGTAATTTTTTAACAGATTCTTTCACCCGTGTCAGTGAATCCACTTTCCTGGGACACGTGTATTTGAGTCCAGCAGACGAAGTGGAAGTGGCGACCTCTCTGAGCATAGCACGAAAGCCTCCTAAGCGCTCCACTGCATATATATTATACAGTTGAAGAGAAGAAGCAGCAGCGTATCATGGTTTCTAACAGCGCAGTGAAGAACTCTTATTCCCACGTTAAGAGATACGATGCTTCCACTCTTCTCGTAATCCTCCATAAATCTTCGGCTTCGTGTCATAGCGCAGTTTGCTGAGGCGTTATAGCATAACTTTGTCGTCGTCTTTCTCGCGGCCTCTCAAACCACGAGGATCGCCTAGCGTCGCGTCTCTCTTTCTTCCTGTGTGTCTTTCTCTCTCCGTTGACGAAGGAGACGAAGAGGAGGAAGCGAGGAATGAGAATGAGGACGGAATGGAAACGAGAAGAAGACCCGAGGAGAATTGCAGACGCACAGCGGTAGTAAATATGCAAAGTGCTCTGTTTGTTTCGCGAATCTGGACCCTGTCGAGGATTCTCCAGGCAGTTGCCTCGGAGATACTCGTGTGACTTGCACTACTTTTCGAATATGTGTGTCGTTATGTATGTAATTGTATGTGTTTGTACGATTATACGGGCTGTTTACGGTACAGGAACCAGATAGTCATGTATTCCAGCGTCTTTTAGTACGTACGCGGACTTGACGATAAACGGCTTTGGATGTAACGAGAAATAAAGTCAGCCACTTACTTATCTGCACCTATGTCCGAGGTCGAGAGCTTACTACTGACTATCGTCAACGTGCCGTTTTGTTGCAGTAGCGCAACAGCTAGTTTTATGGGGTGAAAAAAGTTTTTTACTCATAAAAATTATGTCTATCCGGGTTTTATTCATTTATCTTTTACAATTTTTTTTTTAATACATCACGGCTGATTTGAAATATTCAAGATGTAATCAGATGGCAGATTTTTTTTTGCCTTCTTTTCGTACCGTATTCGAAAAGAAAAAGCATTGGTGGTGCAAATTTGCATCTGCATGCAATTTGAAAGGGTTTAAAAAAAGTTATTAGAAAACTTAAACTTTTGTTACTGTTTTTATTTTTCAGAGTGAAAAAATTCGATGAAATAGAAGACGATGAAATAAAAAATGATGAAAGTGAATGTTTTTAAATAAAAATAAGGATCAACACATATTTGTTTGGATATTTATTAAAAATCAATTTTTATTCTTCTTTTGCATTTTGTTGGGCAGTTGACAAAATAATGGGGAAATATGGAAACCCTTTTAATTGTTTTTTCAATCAAAATATTAATTGAAAGGAATGTCTCGATTCTCACAGAGAGTGGAAACATTTTTTATTTATATTTCATAAAAATTCCCAACTATTTTTTGGTCGATAGATTGCCTGATTCAGATTGGCTATAGTGCCTCGTTGATTTTTTACTGTTGATTAACATTTTCTATCGAATGTGCATATTCTTTTTAGGCTGTTTTCCTTTAAAACTTGTGAAATTTTCAAGCATTTTATGACTTTTTTCTGCGATATCCAGACATGAAAGCGGCATAAATTACCAAAACGAAAAAATCTTGAGCAGCACATCTTGAAATTTTTGTTCAGGACTGCGTGAGGATTTATAGTTTAAACCTTAATATAATATTTGTATTGGCGGTTTTACGGTATGTGACCTAGAAATATTTTATCTTTATACCATCAAATATCGAAGTGTATACTTATTACATTTTAATATTATAATATATATATAATTCTATGCCTTGCACTCAGAAATATCACTAGATAAACAATAAAAAAGTGGAAAAAATCGATTTCTATAAAAATACTTTTGAAAAGCCGAAAAATGAGAAACATTATGCAAAAAATTTTTTTTCAAAACAGTGAAATATGTTACTTTAAGAAAAAGAAAATTCATTTTAAAAATAAAGAAAACAAATAATATTCTCATAAGGATGAATTTTCATTATTTGATACAAAATAACGATCCGAACATTCAATTGTCATATGTTCGATTCAAATATGGGCCACGATAAAATTAGCAAAATGTTAATATTTAACTAAACAACCGGAAATTATCGAATTCCATTCGTACAATTTAACTCCATATTCCGTAAATTCGTAATTTAGCAAACGAAGCATTGCTAGGGCACTCGCTGAGGAATTTCGCGGAATTTATGACGCGTGATATTATTATTAGTTTATTGTTGTGGTAGTAATAATTTATTGAATTTGTCGGAACGCGAGTATGGTTGTAATCATTTGGTGATAATTATGAAAACCCGTGAGTCACGAAGAGGTCGTCTCGGCCGTATGAATGATGATTTTAGTACACGCGATATCGCCCGTTCGTGTATGTTTTCCCATTGAAACACGGTCATACACACGATTCGAGAGGTCCGAGAGTCGAATTACGCCGGTCAAAATGTCACGGGCAATCGGTTGCAGCAGCACACCGCATCACCGGAGCAGCAGCAACGGCCGTTCGGCATGCAGCTGAACGCGCACACTTTCGCATTCCGCAGTCAAACTGCGCGCGTAATTGCCATTTAAATTGGGGCATTCGTCAGTAGAATGAAGGGAAATGGAAGAAAAAACTCCAGGTCGAGCCCCACAGGGTAAAAGGAATAAACGGTGTAATAGAGAAACAGGGGTGAGGTGGGGCGAATGATGTGGAAAACTCGCAAAAGACCGGTGACCGCTCATTAGCCACGGTGATTAATGTTGGCCAACAAAAGATCTGTTATATTTCACACGTGATGTGAACTGCGCGGTTATATCGCGCTTTGTAACTTCGACAAAAGTATCAAAGCAAGGGTATTATGCTGGTACACTATAAATAATACAAAGATACAAAGTGAAACTTTGCACATTTTGCTTCCTCGATATTTATGAATTTTTGTACACCTACCTCTATGATGGAAGTATTTTTATAGATTTTGACTTCCTCATAGAGGAAGCTTTGTTAAAATCCAAAAATAATGAGCAAGCAATGTGCATAGTTCAACTTTGCATCGTTGTTTTAAGAGAATTTAAAAAGTATGTTATACTTGTATATCATTTGTTGCATCACTCTCCACAATATTTTAAAAATAAAACGTTTACTGTTTCTTATATCTATAAAATTAAAATACAATAGTGAATAGAAAAATGTAATTCTTTTCACAACCACTTTTCTCGACGTTTTGAGTGATTGTGGGAATGCTGACATTAATCAAAATGCTGATGAAAATGCTAAATGCTGAATGAAAAACTCGAAACAAAAAACTTTCATGAAAACTTTATAGGGAAGCAAAGAAAATCGTCACAATAGCAAGAAATATTAAATTTACAAATCGAGCAGAAGAAATGATGAATTCAGATACACTGTATATTAATTAAGATTAATAAGAGCATATTGAATACTGTAAATGTACAACAGAATTAATATACCTATTATTTTTTAGATATAATTTCTTATTTCAATATTGCAATAAGTGATTTAAAATTACAATATAAATTTCAAACGATTTTGATCGATTCACAAATTGATTTCAACGATATCGATCATTAAATTTAATATACTGTTCTTATAAAAATATTTACGACAAGTACGTGAATTTTTCTACATAGTAGTATAAAAAAATGATTATCCAATAGTAGAGTTCAAGTACAAATGAAATAAGAATGTTTTTGTGACCTGAATGCTTTATTTCACAACACAGCTACATTGACATTAAAACAGACATATTTATGCACAAAAACTTACCGTATGACAAGCGGCTGTTAAAAAAAGGTAGGTTACCTATAGATACAGTGGGGTGAGTTGTAACACTAATTTTAATTTGGCGATTTTCAATACGAAATCGCACGATTAAGCATGAAACTATGGATTTATGGTATGTGTCCATTTACCTTTAAAATGGGCACGTGTAGTTGAACCCCGTAGTCCGTTCGTTTTGGTCACAATATATTATTGGAGACAATCATGTCAGTGTAGCAATTGGTCACACCGCCGGGATCAATCGCAACAACCTGAAAAGTCGCGTACAAATAACTGAAGAATTTATGTCACTATTGTATCCATCTTTCCTTTGTCGGACAAAAATAATGGAAACTCATTTTACTCGCGCAGAACATGTCTAATCTATAGATTAAAAAATGAAAAATTAACTCTTTCGTATCATAACAATTCCATTTTTTGTAATTGCCTTATCAGCGAATTCGATATCAAAGGGTTAGTTTGCACTTTAATCCTTTCGCTGGTTTACTCAAACAAACGGAAAAGGTATGTCTTAATATACTGTTAAAAATAAAAATCTTATGGATCCGATGTGCAATACATTCATGGTCCGTTTAGCTAAATTCAACACATTGAATAAAAAAACGTTACTCAAGAGGGTCGAAGAGATAAATCTCTTCAGGAAAAAAAAACAGCAGCGTCGAGGTGCAGAATCTTTTTCAAGTTCTTGGATAAACAGAGCTGAGCAGCGGTCCACAATTGCTACAGCAGTCCAACAGGATTATCCACATTAATATTCAAAAACTGCTTAGAAACACACATAACGTTTGTACAGTGTAAAAAATTGAGCGTGTAAAATGTAATTAATATGGTCTTTCAACCAGTATTGACTTATTTAGTGTCATTAATAACATTTTCTACAGATGTTGTATTTACGCAAGTGAGTGTGTCAATATGCTTTTCAGATCCCACCTCAAAACTTATCGTCCGAATTTTGTCCACGATGATTCCATAATAAGTAGATAAAAATCAATAAATTGTTAGCAGTCAATGCATAATTACAGCACAAAAACAAAACTACAAATATCAGTGAATTCATTCACCTATTTTCAATTAAAATCTGCCAAAAATTGGAGTCTGTTGTTGCAAATTGATACAAGCTGTTGAACTCTGTATAGGGCTGATTTTTATTACCAAATCCTTTAACTGTGTACTCTCCAAAAACTCCGCCTGTTTAATTCTCAAAGACCGAAAAAAAGAATTGCATCTGACAAACCCAAGAAACGAGTTGACGGAACTAATGGATTATTCTAATTCCCTTACAACTCGGCTTAGTTATGACAGCCAAGGAAATGGTTGCACAAAGCAAGTTTCAACTATTCGAGTTGATACAACTCTTCGAGTAGACAGTAGCTCGATTCGATTGATTGTGCTTACATATTATTTGATGAGAACAAATCGTAACTATAATTGCCGCATCCATTCAAAGTGGTTATGGCAATAAATGTATGTAGTAGCTATCGCAACTAATGTGAATGTTTAGCTGGACAAATTTTTTTTTCATGAATCAATACATATAACACCATCCAGTTTCCTTTTGTCTTTTTATTATCATTTATTATAATAGTACAATATGTTAATATCTGTTGGTACATCACGATTGCATGTGTGAACATTTGATCATTGTGATTGAGCGCATGTGAATGTGGGTGAAGCTCCGTTGTGTGGAAAGTGATTTCCACGAGGGATATACAATAATGGATGAACGGTCACTATCTATCGAGAGGATTCTGGGGCAGAAGGACGGTGGTTAGAGTGCTTGTGTTGAAAATCCCTGTTTCTCGGTTGGTGAAATGTTGGGTAACGAACTTTACATAGGTAGGGATTTACGTATGGGTTGATCCGAAGAGGTGCAGCGGTACACTACTGGTGATGTGGGCTTCTGCGAGAGAGAGCCCACGGCCTCATTAGTCTCGACGCGCCAGGTTTGAATTCCCCTCTCCTGCTTAGCGAATGCCTCCCAGAGTATCAGATGTATATAGTACTCTACCTACGGAGGCACACGGTGTGTATACCAACGTGTGCATAGCAGGAGCAACGCTACCTGAGGCTATATACGGCCAAACGGCAGGAGAGAGAGCGTGAGAGCAACAGAGAGAGAGTGAGAGAGAGAGAGAGAGAATTAGGGGTGCGATAAGGGTAGGAAGGAGAAGGATATAGCTATCCAAAGTGCAGAGGGCCCCGGAAATTCCTCGTTCATTTAGGATCCGTGAGGATATAGCTTAGCAGAACCGAGTGATCCGGATAGCCCTGGCACGAGGCTATGGCCATACCCTCGTAGAGTTTAATCAAGCCATGAATCGGAGAAGGGGAGAGGGAAATTCTACCAATTGAATTAATCGGCACGGGGGCTATCAAGCTTCCTCAACTGTGCGGGTTGAACGAAGTGTGTGCTGTAGGGTAGCCTGCTTTGGGGCGCGGAGATCGCCTGGCTAACGCGAGGTAGCAGATAGAATTCAAACGAGACGAGGGAGGAAGAGAATAAGGGCTCTCTTTCTGTCTCTCTCTCGGTGGGCGCGAAGCTTTTACCGCGCGTTTGGCTTTCTCTCTCTCTCTCTATCTCTCTCTCTCTCTCTCACTCTGGGAATAATTGCGCTTACGGAAAGAGCTATACGGAAGAGTAGGGCAAAATGAGCCACTTATTTTTCCTAAGCTTTATTACTACTATCTGATGGCAAAATTAAAATAGTTTTTTGTATCAACGCAATCTCCTGGAATTACACAGTTAAATTAAAGGAACTTAAAAGAAAAAACTTTTTGGCAACGAACGTGCGCAATTTTTTTATGCTCAACTTTAGAGACAATAAAGTACAACATTAGAATCTTTAGTGCTTTTTTTCTTATACAAACGGACAAAATTGTTATCAATGCTAAATCTTCATGAATATTAGAATATCTTTCCTGATTTGTCGAGATACTTAAAATATTTCGTTACATGTGAGTGGAAAATGTAGACTGTTGCATTAACGTATATTTTTGTCACTTTTCTAGTATAACAGATAAATTTTAAATAACAATATTATTTTTTTTCTTAATCAAGTAACACACGTATTTTTGTACTTATTTAACAGAATTTAATGACACATAATCATTCGTGCAGAAATATGATCATCATTCATCTATTAATTGATTTAATGATTTACCTTAAAGCCTTAAAATATTGATGACAAAATTCAAACATTTCCACGAGTTGCACAGCAATTTCACAAAATCGTAAACTCTGTGTAAAAATAAGAATGTTGCTGAAGATAGTAAATAATAATTAAATTTTAAAAAATTAAATAAAAATATATATTTGTTTAAGCCCGGATCACAAAATTATTTCCTATATTTTCATTTCGTTATCAAGAAGACCCGAACTTTGTAGAAAAATTCGGATATTATTCTGATATAAAAGCAAAAAAACGTACAATTCACACAAAAAAAAAAAAAAGAAAAATTGCCAGGCCAAAATTACAAAAATATATTGTCAAACTAAAAGTCCACATTTATTCTTTTTTAAAATTACGTAAAATATTTCGCAAAATAAAAATACAACAATTTTAATAAATTATTTTCTTTCCTTTAAATGTGTAAATTAAGAAAAAAAAAATGTTGTTCGTTTGTAGACTGAAAGCTTATGTTAAAAATACACTCCTATTGAAAAACATGTAGCTCATTATGCCCCACAGGTTCATTATGCTCAACTCTCGCCTAGCAAAAAGCGTCACACGTCAATCTCTCCCTCTCTCTCTTGTTCTCTGTCATCGTTAGTTCCTCTCGTTTGATTCTCTGTACTCGTTAATCGATTGGCGAACGATTTTTCTTAGGCGTGCTCATTCTTCTCCACTCAGTATCTCGTTATCTATTGTACAAACAAATTCGATATTGTAACACCGGTTACACAATGTGCTCTTCAAGTCTTCTTCTTTTTTTCTAACAATTTTTCTTTCTCTTCTCCAGTATTCTTTCCTCCAGCTGGCCTTATATATATATATATATATATATATATAATGTTTTTTTTTTTTATCTTCTTGCCGAAGGCGACTGCTGCCCTGCTGCGAGAACTTCAAGTCGAATAACACAAAAAAAAGACAAAGCATCGCATCGTACCGCGTAACGAACTTTTAAGAAGCTTATAGAACTGAGGCTGACTAGAGTTGAAGACCCGGCGGCCCTTTTTGGCTCACTCTTTCTTTCGCTCTTTTCTATGGGTGTTACACGACGCGCGCCGTGCACACGTTTTATAATTAATGAAAGGGTAGAGAACGTGCTGCCAGCGCCTCGGGTGCCTAGCTGCACGACGAATCTACTCTACTCGGTCACGCTCTTTTTTTCCTCTCTCTCTCTCGCCTTCTCTCCTTCTCTTCTCGCACCTTTTCCTACCTTTCACGTTTATATCTCATCCGCACCCATCCACCCCCATTCCCATTCCACCGGATAATTAATTTTTGCTCCCGCTGAGCTTTTAGCCTGAACGATCTCACGCATCGCACCCGGAGTGGCAATTTAAACACGCTCGATAAAAGTGCATGTATTACGTGCTCCCTACGCCACAATTTTCCTGCATATATCGCAAACGCATATGTGCTTTACCTTGCATACCAATAACCGAAAATAAAAATAAAAAATAGCTCGCGGTATACGGTGAAATGGTACGCGGTTGAATGGCTCTCGAGAACGTACAACGCCCAGAGCTTTTGTAAAGCATGAGCGAGAGATTCCTAATAGCTGCATGGGATGTGCTATTGGCAAGCGCTAGCAACGAAAGTATACGGCATCTCGTACCGTATGAGGGTGAACCAGAGGAAGAGAGAGAGAGAGAGAGGGGGAAAAAAAATATACGAGAAGGTCGCTGACACAATGTTCAATTCGCTGAGCAATAAAAATACGTGTAAACTGCGCGATACATAAAACGACGAAAACGAATGGATACCCTACAGCACCAGTAGCGGGGAAGATCACGATAACGCGAATCACCGCAAAGAGAATTTCTAGTTAAAAAAAAAAAAAAGATCTTCGCTACCATTTATTGGAAACTGAAAAGAAAAAAAAACAGAGTAAACTCTTGAAACTATATTATGATGGATTTATGAAATTTTGCAGATAATTAATTTTTCACGTAATTAAAAAAGTATTACAACGAATGAATGGCTTTGACAATTTAATTACCCTCATTTCAAGTATTCAATAAATCCGTTAATTAGTACTTTGGGAAGTTGAGGCACTTTCCTGCGTACGATAATTAGCAAATGTGTGGCTCATTCAAACGCTTCGGAGCAACGCACTGTCAAAGAAAATTATTATAAACGCTGTCGATGATAGTGTGTTGCTACTTATGCGGTGCCGTGACTAGACGAGAAGTTGTACAATGAACTGACACGATGCTTTTCATTTAGTAGTATATAATTGACTACGACGAATCTTGAATTTAATTGTTCGAAATGATTTTATATGTCAATTAGAAAACAAATGTACAAAGAGCATGTGTGCATTTTTTTTCTCTCATTAATTCTTCTTCGTTCAAACAGCCCCTTTTATAAGTATTTTAGTGAACTTTGTAAAATATGAAAATATTGGAATTAATCAGCAGATTTTTATTTTTTTCATGCTGTTTTTTTAGGTCATTCTGAAGTAATACTTTGGGAAGTTCAAACGCTTTCCTGCGTACAATAATTAACCAATTGGTTCACTCAAACTCCTGTGAGCTATTGCCCTCTTTCCCTCTCTCTCTCTCTCTCTCTCTCTCTCTCTCTCTCTCTCTCTCTGTCGCTCTCTCTGTGAAAGTGAAAATTGACGTTGTCTGTGAGAGTATCTTACTATGACGTATCTTACTATACTGTGACATGACGAGAAGTTTTACAATGAAATGACACGACGATTTTTATTTAGTATTATATAATTGACTAGGATGAATCTAAAATGTAATTGTTCAAGATGATTTTATACAGGCCAATTAAAAAAGAAATATATAAACAACATTTATGTATTGGTTTCATTATTTTTCTTCGCTCAAAGAGCCTCTTTTATACGTATTGTAGTGAAGTTTTCTATAGAGCTTTGTATAATATGGAAATATTGGAAATAATCTGAAGTTTTTATATATATATATATATATATATTTTTTTTTGTTCAATTGGAAATTGAAGCCGTTCATTTTTCTTCACTAAAAATAAATGATACAATTTGCATAGCTCGATCGAGTTTGGCACAATGGAAAGCATTTTTCTTTTAATTTGTGTAAAAGAGAGAAGCTAAATTAAACATAATTTCTCTGTAACAAGGGTGACTCGTATTGTCATAATCTGCCGTTTCTCTAAAACTCAAAACTGTTCGTCGAAATACATCCATTTCTCGGTGATCTCCTTCCGCAAATTGATCTACATATGTATATTCAATAATAGTAATAATAATACTAATAATAACGATAACAACTGTAATAATAACAAAATAATAACTCTATCACCATCAGAGTTGTAACCATTTCGAGCTCACTTTATTTGCTTATTTGTGTAATATGTAATTTGATATTCACTTTTTTTAGAATATTCAACTATATCGGTAATAAAATGTATGAATATTTTATTACAAAAAATAAAAGGGCTAAAGTAACCATAAAAAATACGACAAACATCAAAGTAATAGCAATAATTTTTTTTTTTAATTTTCTGTTTGTCCTTCAGATAACGTCAAGATTTCTTATTTTTTTACTCTTAAAACAAACAGCCAAAAGGTGTAGAATGTTAATCAGCAATTAAATAAACGTTAATATAGAAATTGAAGAAGTCCATAAATTATATAAAAAATTAATAGCATTTTTAATTTTTACAGGTTTATTTATGTTTATAAACGTTAGAAAAATGACAGAAAGTGTAAAAACATTTATTTTTCAGTCACGTGTTTATGTTCAAAACAATTAAGTAAACTGGTTTAAAAAAAAAGAATTAGAAAAGAAAAAAATAGTTTAAGGGCGATAATTCTAAAAAGTATAATTATTTGAATAGATGAATTTGGGTTATTTTTCCATATGCTCAACCCGAACTTCTGTGTCGGGTTGAATAACATTATAAACATCATACATTCTAAAAAAAATTACAATCTTCAACCCATGTTTATTGACAGCCAAATTTGCATTTGCACGTCATATAAAAACTTTGGAAATTGCATCTGATGGATCCAACTCACCCAAGTTGAATTTCCAAAGAGTACTGCTCCGAGTTTTTTTTTTTCTACATCACTAATAAATCTCTCCAAGCCCCACATAAGTAGCAAACAATGCCGGTGGTAATGCCGGTGGAATTAACCCAGAAATGTAACTGAGTATTAATACAAGTTTTATACATTTTTTTTACCCATACAGTCGGATGTCTAAACAAATTTATTCAAATTATTTATATTTAGGAAATAAACAAACTGGTTTGAAAGAAACGGAATGTTTACAACTCTGATTATCATTCATTCCCAACTTTCAAATAATTTATCATGAGAGTGCACAAATTTTGTACGCAAGAACAGCAGGAAGTATATGTAATACGTATACAGACGATTCGAGAGCGAGAACATTATTTTACAAAAGATCCTTATTGTGCACGGAGGTATACGGTACTGCAGTACAAGTATATTCTATACTTACATATATGTGTGTGTATATATACAGGTCATTCCAGGGCGAATGGACAGGGCTGTGACACTCGTATTAATTTCCTGTTAGTAGTTTTTAGTGTGCTTTGATGGAAAAAAAACTTAACGCCAAGTTTTAGATTTTTTTGAAAATTGTTTTACTCACAATTACCAAAAATGTTATTTACTAAAAAAAAACACCACTACGATTTAAAAATACTTTTGTCCGTATATTTTTTGTTATAAAAATGAATTTTTGAAAATACTGAAAAAACGGACGAAACTGGAATTGAAGCAATAAATAAACATAAATTTATTCAGAATTGGCGTTTTTCACAATCTTCAAGTTACGAGGCTGTTTTCCTTGCGAAAAGCTGTACTCAGTCGTCAATATAAATTGGCAATAAGGGAGGGTAAAAAATACCGACTAAAAATTAATTTTTCAAGTTTTTTTTAGAGTTTTTTTTTCAATTCCAAGTATAATATATAATTTTGATTAGAAACATTCTTTTAATTCCATATTTCATCTAACTTATATTGTCTCATGTACGTACACTGTCAAAGAACCTGTGTTGAATTTTCCATCAAAGGGATGAACTTATTGTGACTACACAGTGGCGATGAAATTAACGTTGTTGATTTGCAGTACTTCAGTTTTGCGGATTCGACCCCACTGTCAGAAATTCACAACACCGACATTAGTACAAATCAACATCAATTGGTGTTAATTTCGATACCACTGTATAGACCCAATCGACCCATTAGTATCGTGCAAAATTTAACACTGCATTGTTTACATCGCAGTACAAATAAGCAAGTAGCTTTTATGATAATAAAATATTATAATTAAAAAATTGGGCATTTTTTAAATTAAAAGAAATCGTAAAAATATTACATATACCTGAAAAAAATTATTTCCAATAAATAATTTATCAGAAAAAACGATTTCATTATTATTTATTTTGTTTGCTTCTATTCAAAGTCATAATAATAATTAGAACCATGAACATTAAAAAAAAAAGCTCTCGACGTAATTTTTTTTCTAACTAACATTTTTGGTGATTGCAACCAAATGAACAATAAACTTTTTTGTATACCGCAATGCAACATAATAAAAAGAAAAAGAAAAAAGAAAAAAGCATACGATCGTCATCACCCTGTCGATCGGCCATGGAATGGCCCATATATATTGTCTGAGCTTCTCTCTCTCTCTCTCTTCGCAGATGAGGGACACCTCGACGGATTACAACCTGAGTTGGCGCTCCAGAGGAACTCGCTAATAGAGCGACGACGACGACGAGAGGTAAAGGGATTCGGGGTATGGGATTTGTTCCTAACAGAGGTTCGGATGGCTCGGCACGTTACTGCAGTCGAGGATCAATTTGAGCTTCGTCTTCGACGCAGTTCTCGTCGTCTTAATCATCGTCGTCGGTGTCGTCGTCGCTGTCGACATAATCAGGCTCGATAAAGCGATTAACATTGCGAGTATCATCGTCGACTTGGCACTGAAATCCTGTATTATAGACGTTGCATGGCTGTGCTGCATTGCTGCAGGATTTTCACCATCGAAAATGTGCACGTAGGCACGAGCTGGCTGTGCGTTACTAGCCTCGCACGTATAATTACCCGAATGACGAATCGCAGCCTTCGGTACCTCGAGCCAACTCTCACGACCCAAAAGATCGGTGCTCACGTTCACGCCCTGGTCAACGTCGTAATTTATCATGCGAAAGTTGTGATACCAGAAGAGATAGGACGGCGTCTCGGTCGAGTTCTTCACGTGACAGTGAAGCTGAAGGGTGCTTCCGGGACGCACGAACTTTTCGCTCGGTCCTGCAATCTCCGCACGGGCTTCTGTGAAAACAAAACGAGAGAAACGAACAAACAATGCGAGCGACTCCGCCACCAAGTCTGACTGATATTAGAATTTTCATTGTGTATTGCGAGTGGCGAGAGCAGCGTGTCGCGCTGTCAACGCTCACCGAGATCTCTCTGCGGGCTTGTAGAAATTTACATAACGTGGAACGACATGTCACGACAATATTATATTATAGGAGAATCAGTAGAAGGTGCTGGAAGATAAGAATTCCAAAATTATTTATCTCATTGAGCTACTTTTACTTTACGTTCGTTTATTGGGTTTACAATGTCAGGTTTTTATATTTTTTTATGCATCTTTTTTCATAGATCTATGTCGATTTTGAGGCTTTCTTGATAGTAGAATAAATAATAAAACTTTTTGTATTTCATTTAACTGGATATCTATGTAGCACGAAAAAATTGCAAATGTATTGTAAAAATGGTTTCTATAGCTTATTATAATTTAAATATTGCTGCAAGTTTGTGGTACAAATTTTAATTGCTATAATTTTCCATTTTTAATTTTTTTTTTTGACGTATTGTTGAAACGTCAAATATTACATCATCTCATAAATATCGTAGAATTATTCGGTTAAAAGTTCTTTTTTTTCATCTAAATAATATTTCCAGTATAATATTTCCAACAATTTCTTGCGACATGTGAAAAGACATTTCAAAGATACCTTGGAAGGAAAACAGTACTTTTTACTAAGTTAAAGAGGAGTCAGATCAAAAGTTGGACTGAGAATGTAAGTTATCAAATTTCGTATACATAAAACGGTTGTCCCAAAAATTATTTAAAAGTAAGTGGTTTATTTTATAAGTTTTTGCAGTATTTTGCAAGATTGCAATAATATTTGAATAACAATATTGAGGATTGTCCCAATATTTTAGCAACTTATTTCAACATTTGAATAGCAATATTATTACAATAATAATCTTGCAAAATACTGCAAAAACTTCAAAAATAAACCATATAATTTACCAAATTTAGTTTCGCTTTATCGATGTTATGTTCTTATGTTATTCTGCACGTTCTAGAACATTTTTGCAAATATTAAGCAATCATTAATACGAAACCTATTGAAATATTTGTTTAATTAAGAAAAACAACAAAATTCAACCAAACAGTAAAAAAATATTTCTCAATTATTTGTATATCTTTTTCTCGAATATCTCACAAAATAAGGATCGTAACTTGGCGATTAAATGTTTCGTATTATTCGATCACAATTTCGCTGCTATTATTTATTTGTAATCACATAATGCAATCGTTTTTGCAACACAAAAAAATATATATTTTTTTTGCATCGATAAAAAAATTAGAGAAAAGATTTTTCGTACGAGTACAAAATACCTATAAAATTTCAACCGCTGACACTACCAGAATCATATATCAAAGCTTTCAACGCGTATACAACTTATGTCTTTTGGTGTAAAAGGAAGTGAATTTGCAATTGAGTGCCCCGATGTGCATCATTGGCGATTCTGATCGCGAAATTCCCGGAGGGCAATGGCTACGTATGTGTATATACTCTGTTATGTAGCATTATATAACATCGACCACTAGCTGCCCATATCCGGTCATCGTTTCCCGTGCCTCTTTGACATGCGACGTTTGCCTACTCTTCGCTGCCTCCTCTGTTGCTTTCCTACCAGCACACACACTATATGCATATACACTGTATTATACAAGCATATATAAGTATATATGTGCACATAGCACGATACAGTAACGATGCAAGCGATGCATACTGCACCAGCACCTGCAGCACCAGGGGTATCAGGACCCTTTGTAGATGCGCGCCCGTAGCTTTCGTCGTGGCTTAGCGAATTTCAAGATACACTACCCTTCCCACTTCACAGACACTCATCTCTTCTGCAGACTTCGCTGCCTCTGTTACTTTCACTGAAACTCGATAATCTTTATATATCTATACACTGTATAGAATATAGATAGTATATACCATCAATAGATCGTATCGTGTACAGTGTGATTCAGAATAGATTTTATATTTAGACTATCGACAAGGTACACTCTGTCTGCGCTCTATATATTTTTTTCTTTCCGACTTTAATATTATTTGAGTACCGCGTTCAATTGTACACACATTTTTGGGACTACAAAAATTCAATCGCAAGGACAACTCGCGCTTAATTCAATGAACACGTAAGTGAATTTCTCAGCTTGTCACGGAGAAGTAGAAAATTTACAGAGAATGGTATGAAAGTCATATTATTTTAAGACAACTAATACAGTTTTTTCAAAGTGACTATATTTGAACAATTTTTCGTAATTTAACAAAAACCTACGTGGTGCTCGATATCCTGATGAATGAACATTTTGCCCAAGCAGTGAACACTCCCTGTCTTTTGGGATCCACGAAAAAAAATTACCGTGCTGGAAAAGAAAAGGCCGCGGAAAAAAATGGCCGATGGAAAAAAAAGGCCGATGAAGAAACAAAGGGATGTCAAAATGTTTTGAATAAGCACTTCATTCTTATAACTGAATCACGTTATGAATTATTTATAGCAGAATTTGGGGATTTGGAATATTTTGCCTACTATGATTCTTTTTGAAAAAGTGTGGATGGTCTAGAAACAAAAAAAATTGTTATGCGTGAACAACTGAATTCTCCGTTCGATAGGTCGATAATACTTTTTTTTTTTTAAATAATACTTGCAGCGAAGTAAGCTAGATTAGACTTTGAATTCTTGATGACTTTTTATTCGTAAATTTGACCTGACTCCCTTCTCTTTGTCGGGAAGAGAGTCAGGAATTATTATGAGGAAATTATGTACAAGGTTTTACTTTGCAACTTTGTTTTTACACTTAAGGGGTCAGTCCTTTTGTATCTTTGACAACATTTTCCCTCAAATTTTTATGGGAGTCTGACCGGTTCACATATATTTTAAGGGAAATTGCTAGAAACAGGAGAATGGATATGTAGTAGTCACTGTTTTATTTGCGTACCCAATTGTGACTGTATTGATCAAGTGATTCTAAATGTATGTCAAGCTTTTTAACTTCAATCTAATAACAACATTATCGATATTGATTAATTTTCATCAAATGTAAGTTATCATCTCGGATACTGGATTCCCTATGTAAATTTAAAGTCAATATGGTTATCTAGACAGGAGATGATGAAGCTTCGTCAAGTTTTATAACTTTCTACGAGTTTCGGGAAGTTAAAATTATACAATCTGACTTAGTTAGTTCTCGATATATTTCATCCTTGAAACGTCGTCTCTACAGAAGATTTATTCTTGTATGAAGGCAAGTTATGAATTTTTTTTCACCTGGAATTGTAAATTCTTTTTAAATGAAGTGATGGCGAGAGTCTTGTAACTCGAACGGTAATTACTGTATAATAAATCTCTAACCAACGGCGATGGACCAACTTCTCCAAGAAACAATGGCATCTTAAAACGATAAATATGAGTACTTCTACTTGTGGAAACTCTATCTTCTGTTCGTATTATCAAAACTACTTGAAATTTACGAACCTTGCTATAATATATCAGGAGGTTATAATAAATTCATTTCTATCAATGCCATAAGCTATTATAAAGTACTCAGACTTTTTTTAAATTATTTTTTGTGTCTCTATTTATGTTATCTTAATGTTTCAACAATACTGCAATTTATTTGTGCTGTAAGCCAACATTGTATTGAATTTACGAATTTAGTCAAGATAAACTTTTGTAGAATTTATGTGCTATAAAATTAAATTTAGAGGCTTAAATTTTATACCCACAGCATTTACAGTTAATATCAAAATTATAACAAACATATTTCTCCAAATAACACACATCTTTGAGAAATACCCAGAATTATAAATATCTCATTTCCAAGGGCGCAAATATTTAAAACTGTTTTAAAAATTGCCAATTTTCGATTTTGTATTAATTTTGTTTTGGCACTTGTACAATATTGCAATTAATTTGTCCAAAAAACCAACTTCACGGTCTCCAAACGCATTGTAATAATCACGAAAAATTAACTTGTATAGCTTTTCTGTACCATAAAATCAGACAAATTTGTAGGACTAAACGACTTGAATTTTGCAAGATTTCGATTATTTATGTAATATATAAAATTGTAACAAACATATTCCTTCGAAAACCAAAAACTCTTTTAAAAAATGTAAATCCAGTTCTCAAAAAATTGGCAATTATTGATTTTGTGGTAATTTTATGTTAACACCTGTGTAATATTGCAGTAAATTTGTGCAGGAAGCGAGCTTTGCGTTGAAAAAAACGAATTGAAATAGTGATACAAAATGAACTTTTGTAGTATTTCCGTGCCATAAAATCGAGCGGATTTAGAGGCTTAAAACGGTATATTATCGGAATCGATTCTGAACCACCCTGTAAACCAGAATCCCGGTGCTACTGCGACCAACAGCAACGGCGAAGTTCCAGCGGTTTGTTTAGCCACCCAAACCCTCAACGCGGTAACGATCACCGAGGTCGAATAAAATAAGAAAACATAAAAAAAAGAAAACCCACAAAAAAGTGAATCCGTGGTAGTTACCCACCCTCCACTAAAGAACGAATAAACCGTGCCCAGTATACATTCCCCTGACATTTATACGTGCAGCTGGTACACAAGGCTCCAACCAAGCGAGAGACAAACGTTAAAGCGCGGAAGAAAAGGAGATCAAGTGGTGTAGCAAAGGTGTAGCAGAAGAAAGAAAGGCTTAGAGTTGTTGAGAAAAGATCAAGAAAGTGTGAGAGAGGCGGAGAGAGAGAGAGAAATTGAAGTAAAAAAAAGTAGGCAATAGAAAATTCGTTCTCAAATCCTCATAGCATATACACGTACAATTCCCCTGCGTCGACGAGTCTCGAGAATCGTTTCTCGCTTCAACCCAAACTTCCTTTATCCATTTTTCCTCGAGTTATCTATTACCCGGTTGGTGGTGCTAGCAATCCTCCCTCGATTCGATCGCATGTATTATATAAAATCCTCTTCCATCTACGTTGCAAGTATTACGGGGCGTTCTATGGGAAGAGAGCCACTTCACTTTTGCATGGTCTCCAAATGGTGTTCATCAATTTTCTTTTAGTCATCTAGAGTGACGAGAATATTTACCACTTTTTAAATGCTTTTCCCACAGATTTAAACGTCGATTTTATTACTCTGTTTTTTTATCTCTATATATTATTAAAATCGATTCTTTGCACGAAAAAGTTGCTCACAGTTACTCAGAATAAGTTTCATTGCCTTTCTTTCATCAAGATTCATTGTTTTGTCGCTTCGTCGGATTATTTGCTAAGAAAAGCTAATCACAATGCCTTCTTTGTTTGATGGAGTTGATAATGTCAAGAGATTAATTATATATTTTTAGTTTGAAAAAAAAGGCAATCTCAAAGAAATAGCCGCCAGGATGAGGTTCAGATTGAAGAAGGAGATTTTAAATATCTGCAATAATTTGTACAAATATTCTGAAAATTTTAAAAAAAATGTAAATATATATATACCTAATATATTTTTATAATTAATGTATAAAAGCTTCCAGAACTTTTTTTTTACGACGCTATTCTATTAAATCCGATTTACAAGTGTAACGCTAAATTACAATACAATTTTAGTAGTATTAGTAGCACAAGAATTTTATTGAACAACGTATATGCATTATAGCTGGTATGGTAGGTATGATTAAACATAATTTTGAGTATAATAAACACGTTTGCCCAACGGGCCATCGACCGGAGTGAGAGGCTCGTATGTTTTTGTGTATAGACGTGTATTTGTAATTAGCTGACGGGTGGGCGTTGTTTCGACAATCAGTTTTTAATGTATGTTGTGTTTAATTAAAGTTATGGATCTATGAGAGCTGCTAGAGTTTCTATTATAGTGTGAGACGAAAATTTGTGTGCAGGTATTACATTCGGAGGGTGGCTAATGCATATTAAATTCACATTAAATTGAAAGTACATTGAAACACCAACAAAGTTAATTGTTCATTAAGGTATTTTGAACGCGTATAAAAATCAAATTGGAATATAACAAACTGCAGAAAAAGTTTCTTTCTGTTTCGATATTAGTTTGAAAAGAAGTTTTGATTTTGAAAAAAAAATGGATCTCTTAGAATTTTTTATACACTTCATGATTTTTGTATCCGTAGCTTTTAGCTGTTCTTGAATTATTTGGCCAAGACTTTTTAAAAAATGTATATTTAATTATGGGTGAAGTACTTAATGTAAGGAGATCGAGTGAGCTAAAAAATTAAGACTTTATGCGTGTAATATTTTTTCCCTATTAACTAATAAATGTGATTAAAAGTCTATCAATTAATGGAATCAAGAATTTTTGTGTAAATGTCAAAACCAATTTGACCAATCAGTTTCCCATAGATTTTTTTTTTTATCTACGGTTCAAAAATACACCGATATACAGAAATGTATGACGAGATGTTTTTTCTCATTCAGATTTATGTTAGAAAAAAACACATAATGTTAGTCCGATTATGACGAGCAACAGCTTATTTTTTTTATCGAAAGATGCTTTATTGATTAAATGCAGAGATGTTTTATAGTATCATTTGTAAAATAAAATTATAGCTGTTTAAAATTATAACACATACACATGGTTGTAACTTTTGAGCAACTAATACGATTAAAAAATTTTCTCGATGAACCAATAAAACATGTTACAAAACACGAAATAAGCTATTGCTCATCATAACCGGTCCAATATTATGGGCTTTCAAAACAAAAAACTAAATTACGAATCTTATCGTCTCACGTCTTACGAAGACATTTTCTCATCAGGCATTCTTTCAACTAGGACACTTTCTTTCTAATTATACTTCATTAAACTAACTTCCACACTTTTTATTTTGCTTTCAATTTGATACAAGACATAACCCACAGTGGTATATTGAATAGAATCTGTAGAAAAATTACGAAAGTCGACAAAACATATATTTGCATGGACAAAATATGTTTGTAAAAATCCAGTTGAAAAATGTCTCATATATCAGTGATTTTTCAAACCTTCGCTATGTATGTTCTTACAAATATATTAAACATGCTAAAACATGCTGATGCACGTATACAAATCACTCTTCAAAACTGTCTATTGAACCACCAACATTTCTACAAACGCTCTTAAAAATGTGTCACTGATTTGTCTAGCACTTACGCAGCGCAACTATCTTAAATTGCAGTGGCTACTTTGATTATCACCGTCAAAAGCGATCCACGGTAAAGCGAATGAAATAATTTTTAAGTAATCTTGACAATCTAAACAAGTTTAAAAAAATTGTATGAACCCTTACCAGTTTCCACGCAAGATTTGTGATGTCCCACTTGCCATGGAATACCTCATATATCGCAATCGTCGAGTGTAGCAGAGAGATCTCGGTGCAGACCGCCGCGCGCAAAAGCCGTCGGAAAGCTCGGTACGTTAGACCCTCGGCCATACGTACGACGAGAAAGGATTGTACCTTTTCCCCCGATAGCTTAGGGAAGAAATATACTCGGCTTCTCTCTCTATCTCTCTCTCTCTCTATCCCACGAACTTTTCCCTCCACGCGAGTCACTCGGAAACTCAGCAGGATAGGAGAGAGAGAGAAAGAGAGAAAATGAAAGAGGCACACACCTTATACTATATGTACATAAATCCTTGAGTATACTTTATACCACGTTGAAGGACCTATGTAGAGTTACAGTTTTATCTTAGCAGACGGGGGGGCGGTTGGATTGAGGAAGGAAAAGGAAACGGAGAAACGGAAGACGAGAGACTACGGCTACTATTCATCCATTAATAACGCTTACCGACGACCTCAAGGAAGAGAAATATACTGGCCGGTGGATGGGTCGACACTTGGCACTCGTACATTCCACCGTCCCTTCGCTGGACATACTTTATCTGAAGGCTCCAATCCTCGCTGTGGTGAAAGTGTATCGCTTGAAAACGCTCGTCGCTCGCATACGTCGTCAGACTCACGGTCAATAATTCCTGGACGGTCTTTCTCTTGATCCAGGACACCTGCGATTTTTTTTTTCACAAAGGAACAGAGAAACAAATAGATTATAAATATTATTGGATGAAAAAGTAGAGTGCATGTTTGTAAAATAAGAGTGATGCGGTAAGAAAGAAAAATTTTTGCATACTTTGCCATTTTTTTTATTGCATTTTAGGCAATTTTTAGGCATTTTTTAAAAGTAATTATTGGAGCGACTGAAGAAGTATGTTTGATTTGAAGTTGCGAAGAATGAATAAAGAAATTCGTAAGTAAATAATAAATGTATCGTGAAGCCTTTTTTTTCCTTTTTTTTAAATGACGAAAAATATTTTGTAAGATGGAAATACCATTTTTTAACAAATAATTTTTGTACTTTTTTTTTTGGAAATCCAAAGTATAACAAACTTTTTTTTTTCTTTCTGTAGATTTAGCACGCGAGAAAAGTTAAATGTACTAAAAATTCTTTTTTACTGTGTCGACCCTGGTCCCTATTTCCACTCTACTATATCTTTCACTGTAGTAACCGGAGAGTAATAGACGGTACACCATTTTTTTTTTTCTAGATTTTTTTCAGCACCCAGTTCATGCTGATAAATTTCGAAAGTTTTTTTGTTTACGACAGAGAAGGGCAGAAGGCGCACGGGAGTATAACTATTATTGTAAAAAATTATTTAGACAAAACATTTTGTTTTCGTATGTGACAAGACCTTCGGTTACATTGACAATCATTTGTTGCTGTTTATGTTACATTTTTTATTTTTTTGATCGGTAAAATGACGAACAAAAAACGTTTAATTAAAAGTGATAAAAAATGAATAAATGAGAAAACAAATAAATAAAAAATATGTAGTAAAAGAAAAAAAAATGTATTTATGTACTTTTTTATTTCGTAAAACCAAAAATTGATAACCTTTTTTTGTTGTTGTACATTTAACAATAAAAATCTTCTCACACATTTTTCGTTGTTGTTAAAAGTATAAAAATGTCCGTTACGTTTTTACTGTGTCGACATCGACCCTGGCCTTTATTTCGATTGCACGATATTTCTTCCCTGTTTTAACCAGTGATTAATAGGGGCCAAAATTTTTTTTTCTAGTTTTTTTTCTACACCCGGTTCTTGGTAATAAATTTCGAAAGTTTTTTGGGGAAAGTTAGAAAAGCGTATATCGTACCGAAATAAATAAGGGTTCTGCTTCCTTTGAATTGAAAGGTACGGAGATTTTGTTGGGAATATCTGGAAAATATAGTATCCCTGAGCCCTAAAGGTCGGAAATATAGAAGGACCTCGCTTTGGCTTCTTTAATTTGCTTCAGCGTTATTTACTAGATTTTTTTGCGTTCTCGAAATTAATCGGCTTACTTCCAGAAATAGAATATAATGAAAAATCAATTTGCAAGGTTTATTGTGAATGTACAAGGCACAGCCATATACGAACCATACTATAATATTAATATATATATGCAAACACTATACGTGTACGTGCATAGACAATACCGGGCGATTGGCAACCGAATCCCGAGAAATCGAATCGATAAACCAATCATGTACGCATACAAACAGACATCTAACAGAGTATCAATTGTAGTTAATAAATAACTATTGCTATTACTACTAATAATGTACGATGTTTCGACAAGATTTTTACCCTCGTATTGTTTAAACATTCTGAACGCTAGAAGTGCACAAAATTGGAATACATAAAAATTGCGTTTTCCAATTAAATTTTTACTGTAAAGATTTAATAATTTTTTGAAGTACCCAAATAGCACCACAATATTTTAAAAATATTATAGAAATATTACTGCAAAATATGGCAATATTGTCAGAATATTTCGAAATCAAAATTATTGTATAAATTTTATTGAAAATTGGAGCAATCGAAGCAGGAAAGCAGCTTTACTTGTGTGCCGAATTTTAGCTCGATCCTTCGAACGGTTCTTGAAATACAATCGATTGAATTTTTGAAGCTCTGCAAATAACAGACATACGGACATTTTTTCTAGACCACTTTTCTCGACGTTTTGGACAATTCTAAGTATACTGACATGAAAATCTCGAAATTTTTTTTCACGAAAACAAAGCTTCATCTAAGAGGAATCAGAATTATAATTTCGCGAATAAATGTTATTTCCACCCCAAATGCAATGACTCCTTTTCATGAAATATGTTATGTTTTACTTTTGGCAAGAATGCCGATTTCAAAGGTGCTGAAATTTTCAGAGAATTTTCATTTAAGCATGAAGACATACAAAAAATAATCTGACATTGTGGTCATCTTTTTGGTATATATACGAAATTCTACAGAAACAGTTATCCCAGTTATCAAACTTTTCTGATCCCAAGCTTCGCAATATGTTTGAAAAAAAATTGAAAATATCTGCTTTGTGGAAACGTCACGAAATTTCTTATGCATATAGTGGAAGTCTTTCGCGGTATACAATCAATATTTCCATGTTAAAGCGACAATCAAACGCTCGAAAGGGAATGCTGAAGCTGCACTCCAACTTCATAAGGCAGTCAGCAACAGCAGCGTTCCCAGGTCAGATTCTCTTATCTAGAGCAATGCAATATTGCTCGGGAACACTTTTTTATAATTTCAAGCACGAATGAATATATTTTTTCACTAGCTTACAGTTCTCATTATTATTATTATTATTATGTTCAACCCCTGTTGAATATTATTAGATATGAATATATCTTGTAGATAGTCAATATTCATTTTTAATCATTAAAAGTAAAAATATATGAATATAAAGAAAATAAAGAAAATATAGGGGCTTCCCACTGCACAGCAAAAAAATGTATACACCTTTTCAAGAGGAAACTGGTACTAAAGCAAGTGAAACCGAATTTATAAGTTCCTACTCAAAGTTTAAAAAAAAGTGAATTACAAAAAATAACTAGTGTACACCAAGAATCCATGAGTCATATTTTCACGTAGTTTTATAGAAGTTAAATTTGTAATGTTTGCTAGATCTTGACGAGTGAGGGCTCATTTTATTTGTTGAAAGATGCACGAGGAATTCACCGATAAACATTGTTTAGAATTTACGGTCATTTGTTAGTTTTATAAAACCTGGACTCGGACTCATTCCCTTAAGTAGAGCAATGCAATATTGCTCGGGAAGATTTTTTATTATTTGAAGTACGAATGAATATACTTTTTTTTACTACTAGAAAATAAAAATAAAATTGCTACGAGAGCTAACCCTTACAGTTATCATTATTATCATTATTATTATTATTATTATTATACTTAATACTATATGTATATAAAATAGGTTAGGCATATAAAGAAATAGAGGACGAGTTGAGAGGGTTGCAGCAGGAGTGCTGAGCGTGAAGAGCAGTGAAGATGAGTACAAGGAGGTCGAGTCCAAAGAATTTCGCTTGATGCCTGGCTGATGTATATACGATTCAAGATAGAGGTGAGAGAGGATTTAACGATCGAGATAGCCTGGAACCGAGTGTGTGGAATATGGGTTTGAGAATAGCAACGTCGATCACTTTAGGCGAGTGCGGGTCGAGCCGAATTTATGTTGCTCAATCGCGACGAATTGGATCTGACGTTTTCTACGAGTGAAGGTGCGCTTTGTACGTATATATATAACGAGTAATGTTGGCTCCTTTTCGTGAAGCTTCGTCGTTCGGATGAACGTGACCATCAGTGGAACCAGGACCCTTCTACCCTTCCACGCGCATTTTACGCAGCATCGTAAATTATTTTTTAGGGCCTTCCTCTGATCCTTGTGGATGTGATACATCGGGTATTCCATTCCAAGTATATCAATCCGTAACCCTGATTCTTTCGGATTTCGCTCATTATTTTTTTCATGATCCCATTGAGTCTAAAAAGCACGCTACGTTTTTTAGGTTTTTTTGATTTTTTCAAAAAGCTCTTATTTTTTTTTTACGAAAAAAACACCAATTTTCTTAATACAGTGGAAGCTCTCACATGTTACTTAATGCGGGGACAAGTTACCTATGCGAAAGGCCAATCACGTTGACGAAGTAACACTTCTCCTTCTCGCCTGATCCAATGCGAACACTTCGGTCGCAGCCAACACCTGCCATTCTTATTCTCTATGTTTCCGATTACAATTTCCGGAAAAATTTTGAGAAAATCAGGAGCAGTGTGAGCTTACTTTGGGCAGATACTGAAATATTGTTGGTAACTAAAACAGAACTTTAGAAAGGTCTAAAGGACGAAAAGAATAGCCGCTCGTGCTATTAGTTTGCAGTTACAACACGATCGCCAAATAACAAATCCTCAAAGACTTCTCGAGTGGGGTTTACTCAACCAAACAATCTCCCAAGTATTACCGTGAATGTATCGCCTGAAAATCGGTACGATGAGACGGAAACATTATTGGAAAGTCGATTTAGCAATGACAAGCAAATACCGGGAACGCAGAAATTGCATAGCATAATTCCTCAAGAAAGCGGCATTGTAAATGTGAAACGGTTTTCCACATATGTGAAAAATATGTATCATACAAAATCCTGAAAATCAATAAATACGAATGTCTCACATATTTGCGTCGTAACTATGCTGTTTTAATTTTTCTATTTCCTTCGATTTTGCAGATATATTATTCTTTCATGGCATCACGATAATAAATTGCTTTTACATTATTTTTCAAGCGCTGAAAAAAATGTAGTATTAGTTTCAATTCAAGGTCCATAATTCTAATTTCTTTATTCCAAAATTGTCAAGAAAATTTGTCTTGCATACCAAAATATTTTAGTATCTGCCCAAAGTTAGCTGTTCTCGAATTTTTCGGAATTTTTTCAACGTCAAAAGTGTGCAAAACACAGGAAAAAAATTCTGCTCACTACAGATGATAGCTTTAAATGTTCTACATATAATCACGAATTTTTTGAAATTTTTTGATACCAAAAAAAGGGGTCGTCTGTCGTTAAAAAATGTCGTTTTTTTTTTTCATTACAAAAATTTGTAATAATAAAAGCTGTTTGGAGAATTCTAAAAAAAAATTAAATGTGCCTTCGAGACTGAATTGAATCATAGAAAAAATAATGAAACTAATCTGAGAGGGTTACGGGTTCATACACTTTGAATGGAATGCCCCATATGTAGTCGAGCCCACATGTCATCTCGAGAACTCTTGCTATATCCCTCGCGCTCAATCGCTCAATCCCCAAAGTACGTATAACCTGATGTCGGTCTGGGGATTCAAGGACCAAAGGGTACTTTTGTGTAAGCACTATACGATCGACGGTTTAACACTTCGAGGGCTAATATTGGATCGAATAGGATTCGTTCGTCATATATCATACAATTTTTTTGTACACTCGTGGTGACAGGTGGGTTAGATTTTTTTTTTTTAACTATTCTCAGCGTCGATTTTATGTTACAGGATCCATGATATGGATTAAGCTGGCTTAAGCATATCGCTTAACATGGATAAAAAAGCTCTATTTGGCAGTATCGAGTTATTGTATACAGTAAAAAAATTATGTGCAGAATCGGTGAACCAGATTAAAAATAATCAAACCCCGTCGAGTTAATGTAACAGAAATTTTAAAATTTAACACAATTTAACAAAAAATAGGAAGTGGCACAAAATGTTTATGAAATTAACATAATTTTATATATTAAATTGAAAGTGGCTCGAAAATTGTACATTTGCAGAAAAAATTACAAAAATTATGGTGAAATGAAAATACACATGTTTTATGTACTTTTTCCTCTAAAACTAGAGATTGACAGAAGAGATTGTGTCTATTCAACAGAATGTTTTTGTGAACGTCTGTGAACAAAATCGTTCTGTCATTTCCAATTTTCTTTTTACTGTATATTTGAAACTATGGATGGATTGAAATTGTTGTCGTGAAAATAGAGTTGTGTGATAATAGTAACCATATACTACCTCAAAATTTTTTTTTTTTAAATCGCTAAACAACGTTCTTAAGGTATTTCTTTTTTCTTTTGGAACTAAGTTCATCGAGATATTTGGTCCTTAACACGAATTAATGATTTTTGTATAAGTTGAGTTATGTGCAATGATATTTCGTGTTGCTTGAACACCTTTAAAATTGTGGAAATCACAATTTTTTTTCTGATGCATAGCATGTCAGTTTTCATTGGACATGATCAACATTTTCACTGAATTAAATATATACCATAGAGCCCTAATATTCGTTAAAGGAAAATTGAGTACTCTCTCACGAATAAAAACAATGTTGAAAAATCAAACAATTTTTAATAATAAAATATATCGTAGCCCTTTTATTTCCTGTTATTTCTTGCCTCAGTTTTAGATTATGTCAATAGTACTCTGAAAGTCTGATGCTTGTACCATTATTTTTACTAACGTGTCTTATTAAGAAAATATTCATTAAAATTTTAGGACCCAGGCATAGATTTCTTTTCATTTTAATGATACAACCCTTGAGAAAATACTCGATGAGTAAATACAGGATGTTCACAATCCAGCTTTTCATTTAAAACTGCAGATTCAAAGAGTCGGTAATCAAACCTCAGAATCCGTCAGCATAAAAAGGAACTTCTAAACTGCAAAGAAAAAAAAAAAATGTTGACCGCGGTAGTTAAAATAGCGTTCACGCTGTAACTACATCAAACCATTTTATACCGAAATATTTCCTGCTAGCATAAAACAAATCTGGTGTATTTGCATTATAACAGAAAATTATACTGCAGTGAATACACCAGATGCGTTCGCAATGTTAAATTTTAATCCATATATCTCGCTTATCATGTTTTTATGTATATATTCTGATCACACTGTGGGTACAGTGTATTATTAACGATTCAAACTTTTATATTTTCCCCGAATATCGTGTTCAAAAGACTCTTCCAATGATAATTCATAAAACACAATTCAATAATAAAAACTCCGATGAAAAGCGAGAAAGCAACGTGAAAACGACATGGAAAGTGATCCGTAATTGACGGAAATTTTTCCGTTTCCTGATGCAGCAGCGCGTTACGCCAACCCTCTTTCTCTCTCTCTCTCTCTCTCTAGAGAGAGAGAGTGAAAAACGAGGAGAAATGAGAAACTATAACGGAGGAAAAATGTGCAGCTGCAAGTTTATTCAGATGCACAACGGGAATTATAATTAACGCTTTTCTAAATGCAAGGTTTGGAGAGCTTTGCAGACACAGTGGTTTTTCCACATCCTCGTTCGTTTCGATTTTAAACGCATGGTTGTGCATTCGCGCGACTCTACATACGTGCATACGCACGAAGTAGAGAATACCTCGTATTTTTTGTGTGCACTGGGCGGTTTTTTATAAACAGCGAATCGAAAAAACAGACAAAAAAAAACGACAAACAAATTAGACATTTTTTTTGTCACATCTCGATACAGTGGTTGTCTTGTTCGTGGCGGAATGCCTCATATGTAGGTTCCAGCAGAGGCAAACGAGAAAGAGATAAAACGATTGGGATAATGGCAGAGAGGAAGCAAAGGTAGTCACGTATGTATATATACCGAACATTTCGAAAAGTCAAATTATTCATCCTGTGGCCGATGCGCTGTTGAAAAGCCTCATGTCTCTTCTGATTGCAGCCTGGCGTGTGGATCTCACATTATAATTTCCCTCGTTTTCAGCGTTTCCCGAGTGCTTTTCGCCTATTCCCACACATCTCCCTCCCTCCCTCCCTCCCTCCCTCCCAAACCCTTTCCACAATGAATTCGAGATAAAGAGCTATCTCCAGTACATCCCCACGAGGATTAATGAAATACGTTATATTGGAGCTCTGTATGCCACCTATTCACGAAATGGTGTATAGAAACCGAAATATACTGACCAGCCTCGTTAAAGCTATTTTTTTTTCGATTTAACCTCTGTTTATATCTCGCAGGTACTGAATATACGTTTTTAATAATTATCAAGTAAAACGATTTTATTGAAAAATGTATGAATGTCTCTGGAGAAAATTAAGGGTGCTGCGCACTGGAAAATAGTAAAAAAAAAAAGTTGTATTCATTTTCAAAAGGAAATTTGTATTAAAGCGAGACCGAATTTATAAATTCCTGCTGGAAGCTAAAAATTAAAGTAATTAAAAAAATACAGTCATTCGTTCATTTCTTTAAATATAAAGCTTCGAAAATAATCAAACTTATTTTATAATTGGAGAAGCAAAACAAAGAAAATTACTCGATTAATTCGTAAGACACAATTTGACACACATAATGAGTCGTCGTTTATCAAGATTAGATTAAAATGATTGATTTGACTTCTATTAAACTGCGTAAAAGTATATCTTGTCAGAGCTTTGAATAAATTGCGTTCTTTTTAGGTAAATTGATCATACATTTTTTAAACAATAGAAGTTGAATTAATCGTAATCTATTGTTCCATCATTTTTTTGAAGCACGTTTTATTTTTGAACATATAAAAATAAAAATTCTATATTCGGAACTAGCAAAAAACCAGAAAAACTAAAATCCATTGATTGGTATCGATTTAAAAGGTGCGAAAAGTATAAGCTCATGACATGCACAATTAGTATTTTTAAAAGTAAATTTGTCTGAATACATTTTTTTTATAACTCCAGTGTTTTTCACTCAACGATAGTCGATTAAAAGAGTCAATGAAAATCTGAATGTATTGAGATTCGATATAGATCCTATTAGCTCGTCTTTACTTATTTAAGCTATAAGCGTCTGAGAGACGATTGGCCATTATAGGCACGAAAATGTGGGGGTGAGTAATTCGAATCTGAGGCGGGGAGAGGCGAAGCAGCTAAAAGAAGAGAGGATAAAGGAGACAGAGGAGAAGAGGAAAGGTGTCATAGAGCGAGAGCTGCACGTAAAGGGATTATAATTAGATACGATTTATCGGCGAAGCGCTCATCTCACGTTTCCCGTACAGCAATACCTTGCATTATAAACAGTAGATACATATATTCCATGTACATATATATTATGTGCGTTATGTATACGAAATTCACGATAGCACCGGAGCTCGGTTTGGTCGCGTATAGAACAGCACGAAACGAGATTTCAGTACCCGATTGCCTCCTGGGATTAGATGGAACGGTCGGACAGACAGCGAGAAACTATGACGACATTCTACGTTAACGTACATCTCTTCTACTTTCACGACTTGGTTGGCGTATTGCAATCTCAGCGGATTACCGTCTCGCTAATGGTTAAAATAATTGCAATGAGAGTTATTGAGGGTTCAAACTCCTCGTTTACTTTTTTTTACCCAATACAGAAAGTCACGTGGCTGTTAGGACAACACCAGAACAATTTGAGAACATTGAGGAGGAATTTTCTGAAATAGCAGCAGTGGGGAAACAAGTTAAATTTTCAATTATCGCTTAGGACAAAAAGATAAAGCACACTGATGGCTTTTAGAAAAGTGCACAATCTTATTTTTAAAAGATTGTAATTACGAAAAAGGAGCTGGTGGAAGTTTGTAAAGCGACCACAAGCGCAGAAAGGTTTTTTTAGCGAGGGTTCTTTTTTTCAATGAATAACGTAAAGGTCAGATGATGAAAAAAAAAGTTTTTCAATTGTGAAAGCAAAGTGAGTGAAGTCTGGGCTATGCTTTTGTGTACTTTGAACTTAATTGAGGTGTAAATTTGACCACAACTGCTGCGTTAGCTTCTCAGTTTTAGCGGCTCGCGGGAGTTGAAAGTTTGAAAAGTTTCTGGCGCTGTTGGGTTTTACTGTGCGGACTCGATATTTTTTATGCAAACACTTACAGGCTTGGACTGAGATATTGAGATGTGAAGACTGGACGTTCAAAATCATTAAATTTCAAATTAGATGTCTCTCAGACACATCGATGAACCATAACTTTGTAGGTGACATTTTTTTCACTCTTTTTTAGCTAACAAACCGATGTTTTTCTCATTTTCGACAGTTTTTCGGGGTTTTCAAACATTTTTACAAATTCAGGTTCATTCGTTTATCTTAATTTCAAATATTAAATGTTTTAATGACTGTGTAATTAAAATTTTAATTAAGCAATTAAAAATGAGAAAATGCTTCATGAAAATACCCTTACATTTCCTATCTTCTACTTCTACTTTACATTTAGGGCTGTAAACAAATAAAATAATTAGCATTTAGTATCAATCAGATTGTATAAAATATATTGAATATTTAGAAAGAAAAAACTGCCTTCGTATTAATGATAATTAAACAAAATATAACCACAAAAATCTCAGCAAATTCGTCTACATAATTTTACGTCGTATTTAAAATGTATCACGTATGACCGACTAAGCAAATGGGAATTTTTACAGAATAACAAGCAGTTATTCTGCTTCTGTTATTCTTAAAACCCACCTTAAGAATGTTCGTTCCATTGATGTAACAACATATTATGAAAAATGTAATCGATTGCTAATTTGAAAAAAAAAAAAAAAACTAAAGTATTATAAAACTTGCCAATCTTGTTCGCCCGATGCTGCCATAAAAAAAAAATAATAATGCATAAACACAGTTTTCAGCAGAAGATTCATCGCGGCAGCCTGGCAAAATGTAAATTTCTTATCTTGTCCCGAGTTGCCCTCAACAATCCACAACGTCGAAAGTATTTATCGATGTAATTTTTTCGAGATTAAGGTAATACCGTATCCCGACGTCGTACATAAAACAAGCAAAAGACTAAGAGAGAGAGAGAGGAAGAGAGTAACAACGAAAAACAAGTGACTTAAGAGAGAAAGAGAAATAGAGGGGCGAGAGAGAGAGAGAGAGAGTGGACGAGGTTCGAACGGATAAAGCGATAAAGCGAGTTAAAACGTAATTACTGCCGGTTTATGGCCTTGTGAATAGCTCACATTCTATGCTTTACCGCAAAAGATGTAGCAAAAGGGACGGCGTGGGCGAGAGAAAGAGAGAGAGAGAGAGAGAGTGAGAAAGAAGGCACCGTTTTCATCGCCAACACCGGTATATAGATGGTAGCGCCCTATGCCCGCAGTATAAAAGGTACACGATAATAATATACACATGTATATAATATTCCCTCAGAGAAGCTCCAACGATTCTGCTGCTTGCCTCCGCCTCCTCGGTTTTCTCGAAAAAGCTCTTTCTCTCGTCTCTCAACCTATCCTCTTTCTCTAGCCCACTCTACGCGAGAGCGGATATGTGAATGTGTGGGCGTACATGTGTCCTCACACAGTAGTTACCCGCAGTACACGTTAGGTAATGGAACTACTGATACCTATTTCAGAGCAGCTCTCGCTTCGCTGCGCCTATACTATAATAGGATGTTATTGAAAAAAAAGAAAACAAGTTTTCTGTTTTCATTTTATTTATAAAAAAAAATACGTAAGCAAAGTGGAACTTTGCAGATGGATTCTTCATTGTTTTCCATTTTTCATTAAGGAAGTGTATGTTGATCAATATTGGCCTCTTCGTAGAGGAAAATGTGTGAAAAGTGGAAAGTAATGAAAAATTTAACGGCGCATTTGTTGGTCCTCATAAATTGAAATATATTTAGATGTCGTTTGGATATTTTGGCTGGGTCGAAAATTAAAATTTTTCATTGCATTCATTTTTCACTGCTACTGTTGGTTTTAATAAGTTGAATTCTAATAAAAACAGATGCGAAAGATTAGAAAGTCTCTGAAAAAATAAATTGAACTTCGCTCATCAAATACTCACAGTACACGTTAGGTGAGGAAATTATACTATGATACTTATTTCAGAGAAGCTCTGGCTTCGCTGCGCCTATACTATAATAGGATGTTATTGAAAAAAAAAACAAGTTTTCTGTTTTCATTTTATTTATAAAAAAAAATACGTAAGCAAAGTGGAACTTTGCAGATCGATTCCTCATTGTTTTCCATTTTTCATTAAGGAAGTGTATATTGATCAATATTGGCCTCTTCGTAGAGGAAAATGTGTGAAAAGTGGAAAGTAATGAAAAATGTAACGGCGCATTTGTTGGTCCTCATAAATTGAAATATATTTAGATGTCGTTTGGATATTTTGGCTGGGTCGAAAATTAAAATTTTTCATTGCATTCATTTTTCACTGCTACTGTTGGTTTTAATAAGTTGAATTCGAAATTATAAATTATACTCTGATTCTTATTTCAGAGAAGCTCTAGCTTCACTGCGCCTTTACTATAATAGGATGTTATTGAAAAAATAAAAGTTTTCTGCTTTCATTCTATTTATACGAAAATAAGTAGGCAAAGTAGAATTTTATAGACTGCTTCCGCATTGTCATCAATTTTTCATTGCGGAAGTATATTGATCGATTTTGGCTTTCCTCATAGACGAAAACATGTGAAAAGTAGAAAGTAATGAAAAATAATTCTGTTCCTCATAAATCGAACTTTCTAGCTTTTTTGAAAATTACAATTTTTCATTCTGTCAAATTTTCACTGCTACTATTGCTTTTGATAACTCGAATTCTAATAAAAACTGATGCAAAAGACGAGACGCTGAAAGAAAACTTATAACTCGCTCAAGATCACAAGAAATTGGTTGTAGAGGAGCAAATCACAATTGGAAGACAGTCTAAGAAATTTTAGGACAATTGGAATGCACCCAAAAAATGAAGCCTGCAGAGAAGAATCTTGCACATTGCTACCTCGTTATTTTGTATAGCAGCCTCTATCCTCATAGAGTATGTTGATCAAACTTGGCTTCCTCATTGAAAAATCTTTGTAAAAAGAAACTTTGTCAAAGATACAAAAACATAAGGAAACAATTTGCAAGATTCTACTTTGCAAGCTTGGATGACTTCGAAAGACATTTAAAAAAAAAATGCAAAATGTCATAAAATTTTAACTGCTCGACCAACTTGCGCTCAATCTTTACTCACACCTTGTTCCTACTTGCGTATCAAATTCGTAGAAGATACATGAAAAATTACGCCAGTGATAACAAAGAAACCTGCATACACACACACACAGACATACAGACATTTTTTTAAACAACTTTTCTCTACATTTTGAACTATTCTGAGTGTCCTGACATGAAAATCTCGACAAAAAAGAATTTTCTCGAAAACAAAGTTTTCTCTATGAGGAGGCAAAATGAATATCTGTCAAGCCATTAAATCCCAAGTTCGCTTATTGCTCAAAAGCTCGTACTGTTGCAGAGTATTTTTAATAGAAAATATAAAAATATTGATTATTAATTTCAAAAGTTGTTTTAAACATTTCATTACATTTGCTTCAAGTTCAATAAACTTTGATTTTCTATTTAATTGGCAAATTCAAAATGCAATACAACTCTTCCATACAGTTTTCGATAAGATAGACAGCATTACAAAACTATCTGTTATTTAAAAAAGTATGATTAGGGAGATCACCATATTTTGAATGTAAAAGTGCTCCAAAAACAGAAGAAAAAAAAAGACAAAAAAGAAGTTACTCACTGAACCCATGCGAATATTTGAGCATAGTTTCAAACAAATAAAAAATCTGATATTGGACAGATAATGTCAAAACTCAGCTGGCTCGCTTCATATTCACACATCCATCATCCAATCCACTTTTTTTTAACCACGGTTTTGGACACTTCGCACTGTTTTGAGTAACCTGAGATGAAAATCTCAACAAAAACGATAATTACAAAATCAAATCCACCTTTATGATGAAAAAGGATATATAGATATTTTTTTTTTTTTGAAAAAAATGTAAGCGTGTGCCGAGAATACGAGAGATAGCTGTAGATGTAGATGTGTCCACGTCAAGACGTATTAGAATATACAAGAATATCATGAATGACAATTCCACACGAATGCTGTGTGTACCAACCCTCTCGTGTACAGCATGAGAAATATAAATTTATACGGTCTACAGTACTGAGGGAGAGAGAGAGAGAGAAACTAGTACGTACCAATGTACGAGTATTACGGTTGATGTTACTTCTCCACGCGCACTCGACGTCATACATAAAATATTTTTTTGCCCCAAGAGTTGAGGAGAAAGTGCGAGAGGTGAGGGACGAAGCAGTAGAAAGAAGTGGACGAGTTACGCCGACATTTCTAACGAATATTAAAAAAGTTTCATTGCATGTGGAAATAATTAAAATAATGGAAGTGTAAATTTAGTAATAAAGCCTTGAGAGGTCACAAAGTTGCTATGGTTTACGTGGTTGGTTATGTGCCACGAAGGATTTATACTTTTTATAACAGTTATCTTCTTCTCTTTTTTTTAGGATCCGTATTTTTTTTTTTTTTTTTTTTTTCGTACAATTCGAAAAGTTCACGCGGAATAATTCGTCGCGATGTGCGTTGGTCGCGTTTTCGGTGTGTCTGTCGGAATGCCCGTAATGTTCGCGTATATCAAATGCAAACGAGAATGTACGATCGGAGAGACGAGGAAATGAGATGAAACGAGAGAGAGAGAGAGAAGAACAGTGAGATGGGTTTACAACTGTCCGGTGATTCTATGTTTATTCAGAATGTTTAATGAACCAATGGGGTAAAGTTTATACAAAACAAATAGGACGAGGCTTGGGTAACTCACTGATTTAAGCTTAACGCCCCCAATTCACCAGCCCTTCTGGTGGCAACAGAATCTCCCAAACACCTCGACAATGGTTGAATTAATCGTTATTTTAATTATTTGCTTTATTGGTTAAATGGAAAATTCGGTGAATCCCACTTGACCTCGAATTAGTGTAACGTATAGATAATAATATAACCATATACGCTGATTGAGATATTTAGTACACTCGATGATTCAATTGATAATTTTGCCTGTCGAAAAGTATCCGGGATTCTGTTGATTGAGAATGAATTCATTGAGCATACATTATTCATATTTCTGCATATTTTGCTTTCCTATAGAGGGATTTTAGTTATTTTACTTTTTTCAAGATTTTCATGGCAATTCAATATTATTTCCGCTCTGGCTATGAATGCGCCGGTTTTGGGTATGCTTTTTCAAATCAGAAAAACTAGACGAAAAATAAATTGCAAAGAAAATTAATTCTAAAAAATTGGTTCATTCAAACCAGATAGGAGGAATTATCAACTGGGTTAGTCTAACTTTTGGAATTTTTTTCCTGTCGAAATATATGTTTTGCCAACTCTGTGAATTTCTTTACATAGGTTCTTCACATACGACTTTAGTTTGTATAAAATTAAGAGCAAAATAAAAAGTCTCTGTATTAATAGTGAATAAAATATCATTAAAAAAGGAAGTGGACCAGTTGATAAAGAATCCCTCAAACATGCGTGAAAAATCCGAAATCATATGTGAAATAATTTTACGAAACCCATGTATTTATTTCTCTAAAACACGGATGACGACTGAAACTAATCAATCTTTTTTTTTAAGGACCTTCGTTTCTTTCGTCTTGTGTTTCGTGATCTCTCTCGTAGTAGTTTTCTTTGTAGTAGATGTCTTTACACTAACGTCTTTCTCATGTACTCTTGCGTTTTTTTTTTTTAACTACTGCTTTTTCGGAAGTAGATTTCAGCGTAGCGTAACAATGGAATACACTCCAGCACGAAGCTTTTTCCACCGTTGTATCCTTTCGTTTTTTTACTTTACGTATTTCCGACTGTTTGTCCTAGACATGCTTTACTTTTCATTTTCAGTTGGTTGATCTTTATAAATAAGAAAATTGATGCGTAATAATTTACAAAAAAAAGCCAATAGTTATATTATCATTGGCACAAGTCGGGAAATATATTTATTTGATGCAGCAATTCTGATCATTGTTATATTTATAGTAACAACGAAATTTTTTGACTTTTCGTACATAAAAATTTGCGAAAAAACATTTCATTTTTACAGTGCAACTAATCAATTAAATACAATCTAAAAAAAACCTGAAGTTGAAAATTTGGTAAATCTGATCAATTATTGAAAAATGTGAGAACATTATAAATACATGGTTGTATTAAGAATTCCCAAATTTTGTTAACAGCTTCTGTAAATCAATCGATAGCTTTGGTCTTAAGTTGTAAAAAAAATGTTACGTTTCAATGATGAATATATATTTTTATGAAGAAAATGACACGTCATAGAGTGAAATCCGTGGACCGGTTTTTTTTTGCCGAAACGCGCGTGGAGTAAAAAAAAACCCAAAATGGGTTTACAAACACTCCGAGAAAAACTTAGCAAAGTCAACTTAATCTGGTTTTACGGGAGGCGAAAAAGATATCCAATTAATCGAAAATAAGTCTTTTCTAATCATACAAATGTGTAGTTAAAGAAATGTCCTTTTTGTTTAATCAACTAAAATAAAAAAAATTCTACTAATTATTACATATTACATTACAGTTTACCGAAAAAATGCTGAGAACATGAAAAAAAGTCTTCATTAGAGTTCTAAAATAATAGACGTTTAATTATTTCTGTCAGTGATTTGGAAAAAAAAATTACAGACACTGATAGTTTCAATTTTGTTGCAAACTCTTTCCCTTTAATTATTACAATTAAAAAACATTAAAGTGATATACGGTATCGGGAAAACCCTGTTTTACTTACAGGCGATGGATTAATTAATATACTATAATTATACATTTTAGTAAAGGCGAGAATTCGATATATCTCGTGGAACCTCCAATTAGTGTGACACATGAAATAAGCTGATTAGGATATCCTTTACACACACTGATTATATCGGAAATCATGTACCGAATAGTATCCAAGCTTTCGGAATAATAAGCTCTGTATTTATCTACATGTATACGTAAGAGTCATGCAGCGTATTTTATTGTATTTTATAATTATAGTAATTAAAAAAAATATATATATGAAATTTAAAAAAACGTTTTCCACACGAATCAGCCTTTTTAAATTTGTTACGGTCACATATCGACCCAAAATTTCTTACGTTAACACTGTTAAATACAGTCTACCTTCTTCAAGAGGGAATTTTTTATTCCTTGCTGAAATACAAATACTTTCATTCCTAACAAAAATTGTGGCAGCTGTAGATAACATGTGTTACCATTTTTCGTAGTAACAAAAATAACACGAGGTCAAAATATAGCCAGGAGGAACCTACGTCCACACCAAACAATTTTATAGGAATTATTATCGTTCATAAATATTATGGGATGCGACTATGTGCAAACATAATAAAAACCTTGTTTTTGTATAAAGGGTAATTAAAATAAGTACGTATGGGAGGTGAAACATTAAATGCGAGCACTCCCCAAGGCTGTTGAATGCATGAATACATGGAAAACGCACGAAACATTTTGTAACACTGTGTTTCAATGTTTATCGCAGTCAGGAATAAAAATTCTCTTCCACTCCTCTATGCATGGGTAATCGAGAGAAAAAAAAGCACGGTAAAAAAATGGTTTGGCGGATGGCAGCATCTATAAAAGAATGTATCAACGTGCATGCAGTCTATATATGTGAATATAAAAAAAAAAAGAGATCGGGTCAAGGGATGAAAACTGGAGGGGTTCAAACCTGCCAAAACCATAAAGTCATTTTTTTTAATGCATTCTTTCTATGTGCGGTCGTATTTAAAATATATACTTCCCATGTGTGAATACCTACATATGAATGCATTTGTGCGTTGTTTTAACACGGTCGGACTTTTCTCACTCGCCTTTTTTTCCTAGATTATACATGATGTGTTATATTCTGAACATTTTAATATTAATTGATGTAACAAAACTGCAAATCCAATCGGTGAATTGTGTGCTCGAAGGTTTTATAAATAAAATGTTTTATTGCAATGTTTTTATTAGTTTGTTGAAATTGACTTCAATCACACCTCTTGAAATAAACGAAGTTATTACTGTAATTTTAATTACAATAAAAATGCAAACGACAGTACGAAAAATTCACATTAATTTTTATACTTTCCATTCAATTTAGATCTAAATATTGAGGCGATTACAATTATACTGCCTCAGTCTCCGAATTGCGGATTTTCGTAGTTCAGGATTTTGAATTTTTCTCACTCACCACGGGTGACTTTACAGTCTGTAAATTTTTACTGTAAATTGCCAATAAAAAACATTGCTGATAGATTTTTTTGTAGCACTATGAAACTAATCCTTTCCATAATAAAAAAAATATATATGTATATATTAAATGAATTGTTGATCTTCAACGATATGTTTAAAAAGATATCAAGCAGTAAAAATGGTTCAATATTATTTCTCGTTAAATAAAATATGAAAATAACGAAAATCGTTTCATATGTATGAAATGTAATATTACATATATGACAGTATATTTGTTCGATATAACGTACGAGGGCAAACATGATTCGTTCGAATATACGGGAAGTGTGATGGAGGGAGGAAATGGAGAGGGTTGGACAAATTTACGAATCACTACTGGAACGTACAACGCAAATATACCGTCTCCAATATACATACACTATGACTACGATATGTAAACATACAAATATTTTTCTTCAAACATATGTATATATAGAAATAAATATATGTTGGGTAGACCAGGGCTAGATGGGACACTTTTTACTTATGAATATTATTTTAATTACTTGTTTCGCGTTGTTTTTGTTTTCGTTCGTACAATCATTACATATGATGTATTTTTTTTTCCAGTACAAGTAATTATCGTCTAGCAAAGTAAAGTTTTTAATATCATTTTCATTGTTAAATTCTTGTTTGACTGGAGGAGTCAATTCAATACAGAATGTATGTGGCCAGAATCGAGTAAATACGTCTGAACTAATGTTACATTGTAGGTAAACGTTTTTAATTAAGTTTGAAAAAAAAACTAACAGCATATTGTTGATAGTCACTGCGTGAGGAATAGTTAATTAAGATTAGGACTTTTTAATTTTCAAAGCAAGAATCTGATTTTGACGTACATTTCGTAGGATTTTAAACGCTCATGGCGATAATTTCAATTAAAGTTGTTGATCAGTGATGGAAAAAAGAAGAAGTATGTTGACCACTTTTGGCCTCCTCATAGAGGGAGCTAAAAAACTGGTAAATAATGGGGACACAATGTACAAAATTGTACTTTTTATCCTTTCTTTTAAAAATATCATTACTTCAATATATTTTAACGAAAATTGTGATCGATAAAGAAAAGTGAAAATCTAAACTGGTGCGACAAATTTTAGATCAATTCCTCAAGTGATTCTGAAGTCATAGACCCTTCATTCTGCAGCCTACCAGAAATCTCGAATAAACAGAATTTAGATTTATTTATCGAAATTTACGAAAATTCGGGGTTCCAAAATTTTGCAATTTTTTTCAATTACATATCTTATAAAATCGTAACCTTTTCATAGATTTTGGCTCAAATTCTATTCCAATGAACATTGAACATTATTTTATGTATGAAGAACTATTCAGTTCAATATCTAAAAATTTCCTAGGACCAGGGCACTCTTACAAAATTTTTGAAAATTATTTTAAAACTCCATAAAATGTACGTTCTGCTTTATTCAGCTGAAAAATTTTGGCGCTGTGGCTCAAGCCATTTTCAAGGTATAGAAATTTTAATTTAATAAAAAACACCGGACATTATTTCTAAAAGTGATTTCTGAACGTTCAGATACATTTTTGGCTCGATAAAAAAATTGGCCGCCATTCATATTCGTTTATTAGTTTGCCTTCTGGAAGATGCTGAGCTCTAAAATTTTTCAATCAAATGATGTAGTACGACCTCGTTAAGATGATGCTGTAGTAGATGAATTTTTTTGTTTCGAAACAAACAAAATTTTTATCTACAAATAGTAAGCATGAAAATGTAATTTCTTAATTATCGATTTAGCTGCGAAAAAAAAAACGAAAACAACGTTGCTACGGAAAAAAAAGCTCATCAATTTTTTTTATGCATTTGGATCAAATTTACTTCACATGTGGATAACTCTAGAACAAAGTTCGGATAAAAATTTTCTGTCCAATTGGGCTAACACTAAACAATGTTTGGCATGGAGTTTTGAGAGAATCGATGAAGTGGTTCTAGTTTTAAAAAAATTTTTAATATTTCGATAAAACGGTTTCAAATGAATGATTTACGAAAAAATGATTTCTCATTAAAATAGCAGACTTTCTATACGAATTCGTTCAATCATTTTATTAAAACATTGATTTTCATCATTGACAATTTGAAATAATTTTAAGTGCAGCTGATGTGTACACGATATAAACAAGCCTGAAAAGTAAAACCTTGCAAATTGTTTCCTCATTATTTTGTATCTTTGACAAAGCTCTCTCTATGATGAAGTCAAAATTGATCAACACACTTCCTCACAGAGGTGGCTGTGTCAAAGATAGAAAATAATGAGGAAGCAATTTACAAGGTTCTACTTTGCAAGCTTTTTTATCGCTAATAAGCATAAAAAATTCACCATCACAAAGCTTCCTTCAGAAGATGTCAAGATGAGGCATTTTAGGGCCGAAACGCTGATTTTCATAGAGACTTGATGACTCTACTTGGCCGGTTTAACTAGCCCCGGTCTCCTCTATAAGTATAGATGAAAAAAAAACTCACCGTTCCCTCGCCAATGTTGCGAACGACGCATGGCAGGAGGGCTGTTGATCCTGACTGTGCGGAGACTCGAGTCGAATTTTCCGTGCCGAAAGTCATCGGCAGGGTAGGCGGTAAATCAACGTCCAGGGGCTTGGAGCTCTGATCCACCGAATTGACGCTCGTTCGTACCATCTCAGCGGTAACGGCCGCCGGGTAGTCTGTGCACAGGGAGACGGTCACGATCAGCGTGGAAGCACACGCAGAAGAGGGATGATGGAGATCGGAGGGTGGGTGAGGAAAAAAAGGGAGATATCGAGAAAGTACGAATATGGGTGTAAGAGAGAGAGACGAGAGACCGAGAGAGAAAGAGAGAGAAAAAAAAAAAGTGGCGTTAAATCACGCGAAAGTCGATAGGCTTCGAACTGCTACGGCGAGTCTCGAGCCAACGCACGCGCACACACACACTCACATTTTTTCTCGTATATATGCTCATCCGAGATCGAGCTATAAAAGCGAAAAACGGAATGACAAAGAGAAAAGAAAAAAAAATAATAATCGACGGTGCGAGGTAAAAGGAGATTTTCGAAAAAGTTATTAACGTTCAGTATTTGGCGACAAAAATTGAAAATTCGCGGGTATGATGAAGTCTGTCATTCGCCGAATTCGATGAAATTCTGAAAAGAGACGTTGCAGAGTCATTTACAATTTAAATAAGCTATATGTTTGTACCACCGCTTTCAACCGTTTATACGTTTTGCACGAAATAATTATTTTTCAGCGGTAAATATGATTAAAAGCACCGAATTGCAAAAAAAAAAAAAAAAAAAAATAGAGGTAAATGAAAAGTGTTCATGGTGGAGTAATTCACAAATTGTATTATCTGATGTTGTTGTTTTTATCTTCATTCTCATTCAATTAAACATTGTACACGAAAATTGTTATTTTTTTCCCGATAAATATACATGATATTGGCATCGACTTCCACAAAGTGATAAATAAAAAGCGTTTCTAGTGGAGTCATAAACAAATAGTTTATTATTTATAACAGCATATTCAGATATTATTCCACTTTACAATACGAAAATAATTATTTTTCACCGGAAAATATGTATGTATACATAGGCACTGAATTGAAAAATTACAGGAATAAAGTGCTCCTGTTAGAGTCACTGAAAGTTCAAATAATCTGTTATTGATTTTATGATAATTCTCGTTCACTTATTATTTTCACGCTTTACACGAAAATACTATTGTTTCCCGGGAAATATAGACCATATAAGCATCGAGTTCGATAAAATGATAGAAAAGCGTTACTGGTGGAGTCATTTAAAAAGAAATAATTATTGATGCGAGCATTTTCAATACGAAAATGATTATTTTTCACCGATAAATATGTAATTAAGTACTGAATTGGAAAATTACACGAATAAAGGGTTCCGGAAAGGTCATTATAAATTAAATGATCTGATATTAGTATTATCGCCATTCACCCGTTTGCCAACATGATAACAATTATTTTTCACGTTTCAATATACTTGTGCACCGAATTGGAAAATCCAATAGATGAAGTGTTTTCAAGATTAAATAGTCTTGTGTAATTCCCAACGTTATTTTTATTTTATATTCTTGTTTTACTATTTTTAATCTCTACTATATGTTTCGTGGTATTACATTATCTGTTGAGTTTTAACTATTCATGTGCGGTCTAAAGAATGCGTATAATAGATTCAGAAGCCTATCAGATTGACGAGTTAACGGCTTGACTTATATATCGTACATTGAGATTTCGTGACGTCTATTTTTTAGGAAGCAAATCATTTATTTTCCCCGGTAAATATACTTAATCGCCGAATTAAATTAAAAAATAATTGAAGCGTTCTTGGCAGAGTGAATAAAAAATGAAATAATTTGAAATCACTCAACACTTCATTTCCAGCCATTTACACGCATTACAGCATGGAAGTACTTATTTTACCCGGTAATTTGACGACCAAATTAAAAAATTTGATAATTGTAGTGTTCCTAATGACTTTATGTAAAAATCAAATAATCTGGTATAATTCATATCTCCATTTTTTGCTAGTTACGTACTTCACGTGGATTCCTGCTTGAAGTTAAAAAAATGTATAACTACCAATTTACAGAACGAACCCATGACCCAATTTTTTACGCAGTTTTATAGAACTCATATTCGTAATTTTTGTTAGATTTTGGCGAATAACAGTTTATTTTATTCATTGAAAAATGCCCTATAAATTCAGTAAAAATTTTTAAAAATAATAGTCTTTTTCTTTCGTTACAGCCACTTGTTTATTTTTTAAAATCTGATGCTACTAAAATAATTAAAATTTTTCCTACTTCAAAAGTGTAATAACGCGAATTACTCGGTCAATTTAAGAAACATCATTTAACGAATGAAATAAGCTCTCATTTATGAACGTGGAATTGAAATTGTAGACTCGTCTTCTAAAAAACTGCGCAGAAAAATGTCTCATGGGTTCTTAACATAAACTGAGTTATTTTTCTTTAAATTCATTGTTTATACTTTTTTTTTTAAACTTTAAGCAGAAATCCATAAATTTCGTTTCCCCTGCTTTTAATGCCAATATCCTTTTGAAAATGTGTACAAATCATTTTTATCTCCTATGCCAATACCTGCGCCATCGGTAATACGTATTATAAAAAACATTTTAAAAAAAGCATGAGAAACGACAGTCTGATACGATATGGCGTAAAATGCTCCAATGGTTCTCACAAAAGGTGATTTAAATAGCGTACTTTTCTACATCGTTGCTCAACATAAAACGCTCGAAATTTCATTGAAACCGTGTACACGTTATTCAACACTAACATTCACCACTCAGTCGAATGATTGTTTAAACAGCAAAAAGACGTGGTTTCATTTTAATAAATGCTAATCAAGTAGTTTTCTTCTCCAAAGAGCAATTGAATTTCACGTGTGCACGGACACGCCAGTTACAAATTTTCAATATTAAAAGCTGACTCTCGTCCCCTTTAACCCATCCGTATAAATGCGACGAAAAGCCTCCTTTCTCCTTCTGGTCCCCGACTCACCGTCACGCCCGCTGGCTTTTCATCGCATATAATACGTCACACGGACGCGAGGGCTCTCTCTCGTGCGTTCCACGGAAAAGCTGTGAGAGCGAGGCCACATCGCAAAAGCTCCTCCGCGAGGTTAAAAAAAATAGGGGTAGAAAAAAAAATAGGGAGTATAACCACAGAATTATACTATATACACGTAGACACCACTTTTGTTTCTCTCGTCTCTCTGCTCGTCTCCCGTGGCACTCGAGCCAAAGAAAAAATGAACGTAATTGCCCGCTGCAAAGTGAGCGGGGTCGTGAAGGATGAGCGTAACGAAAGCACGCGTGGGTGTTGAGAATAAGTATATTATACAAAAGAAAAGAAAAAGAAACGAGGGGGTGAACGGGGAAGCGTGTGAGAACAAAAGTTTATGATAAGAAAAAGTGAAGAATAGAGAAAGTAGAGTAGATGGAATAAAAGAAGAAGTACAAGGAGAGGGCACTGTACTGAGAACTGAGAGTGTATGTTCCCCTCTATGAATTTCAAAATTACGTAACCAGTGTCAATACTACGTGACTGAATGAAAGTAATTAGCAAATTTCGTGTAGTCTTTGTATTTTATGAGAGAATATCTTTCGGAACACGCGGGATTTTTGTCAATTTTTATTTTGGCTAATTAACACAATTAGATTTACCAATTGTGTGAGATTATCTATCAACTCAATTACATCGATTAACAATAATAAAAGTTACAATTTTTTTTAAATAATTTTTTTCCTTTACGTAAGCGAAGTTTCAGACTTGCCACGTCATTTTTTGTATAGAAGTAGATTTTGAAAAGCTCGTGTCAAATTAAAAAGAAAAAAATGTTAAGAGGTTTGTTTTTGTGATATGATTTTACTGAAATTTTTGAAAACGACCGTTTTATGAAATCTGAAGAAATTCAGAAAAATCTTATAAAATATAGCAACATTTTGTATCATGTCCAGAAAATGGAGATTTCAGAACTGCAGGAGGAAAGTTCGAATAACGAAAAAAAAAAACAAAATATATTTAAAAATGTAATGCGGACTAAACACTTATTTTGTGCTCTAATGATTGCGAAATTCTCAAAACGTAAAGGACCAGAAATGTACTTTACTGTTTGCATTTATTGTTAACGAATAATTTTTATTTTCATTTCTCGAACTCTCAATATTTCATACAAACACTTCTGAACATTTAATAAAATTTCAATAAAATTCCACTTGAAAAATGTGAGGAAATCTTTTGTGAGACTTTCCTTCCCAAAAGAGCTTATAAAAAGGATAACGATCCCTGAATCCTTTTTATAAGCTCTTATGGGAACGAAAGTCTCACAAAAGATTTCCGCACATTTCCTTAAAACCCGATAAATAATATTTTTCGTTAATTCAATTTATTCCGGAATATTTGGTCTATTCGTTCTCTTTAAAAAGTGTTCAGAGTGTGAAAACGAAAAAAAAAATTGTTGTAGGTGACGTGCATTAATCGCATGCGTTTGGGACCTGGCAAAAAAATCTTCACTTCAAATCCGTAAGTCAGAGCTTATAACATTTTTTAAATGACAATACATATTTCATAAAATGTAAACAACATTTTTCATGTATGAAAATCTAAGCACAACGTTTTTTTTAAATCACAAAAATAGAAAATTGTACATTTATGAACAAAACCTTTTTGACGTGTTACTGTCATTTCTGGCGTGTATTTTACGCATAATATCACATAAAAGGAAGACAAATAAACGTGAGTATGTACAGAGGCGTGTGAGAACAAAAGCTTATGATAAGAAAGAGTGAAGAATAGGGAAAGTAGGAGTAGTAGGTGGTATAAAAGACGAAGATATAGAGATGTTACTACTGCGAAATGTATATACGTTGCCTCTATGGATAGTGAAACTCTCGATTGGATGCTCTGTGGAAATATCGACTTACCAGTTTGCACAACGATGTTGAGTAGCAGGGAGAGTACGACGGCGGTTGCCCGATAACCGTGAACGACGATCATGAGCCACTGGTATAGGTTGAAGCTCGTTTGCCAGAGACGCGGCGCCTTCGAGACCATTTTTTTCCTCCTCCTGCTTCACTTCACCCACGTCTGTCGTTCTTTCCTCTTTTCCTTTCGTTTCACTCTTTTTTTTCTTCTTCTTCTTCTTCTTCTTCGTCTTCTTCTTCCTCCTTCTCGTCTTTTTCTCTCGTTAGACCTCTAAGGTCTTTTCTCCCTCGCCAATCTTTCACCCTCTCTCCATGAACACTGACCCTCGTCGTGACATCATCCCTTCAACGGGATTCAAGCTACCACCAGTAGAAGCAGCAGCAGCAGCAGCAGCAGCAGCAGGCTCTCTCATTCACGTAGCTGAAAATTACTCTTTCCCTCTGACGAGACCCAAACAGCAAATTCGTCCACCTAGATCCTTTATCCCTTGAAACATATACGAGATCCTCGTTTATGGTCTATCAGTCTGCCACGGTCGTCTTTCACTCGCTGACGAGATTCCTACTTGAGGTATTTAGAGACGATGGTATGATATAAGCATTGGTTTATGCATACATTCGTCGTGGTTGTGTCTCGAGGCGACGAAACGCTGTGGAAAGGAACGTCAAAGTTGTATATCGAGCCAAAGTGAAGCTGCACCATCAGGACGGACCACCAGCAAATACTACAGTCCAAACTAACCGGCAACGACTTTGGATATTGTACAAGTTTCCTCGACTCTGTTTCTATATTCGTGTGTGCTTTCAGTATGTATTTTCCTTGTGTAACTATGTACTTTTAGTGGTGTGTTCAGTTCATATATATATACACATTACATACATCTATCCTTCCATATATTCTATATCAGACGGTATACGGTTGTATAGTATGCGTATATCCCACAAATGTATTAGTTGCTACAGGATGTCTCTGGCTTTCCCGAGGTGGAAGCTCCGGAGGATATTGCGGGTACCTCCGTCGTCACCACCGTCGTGTGCCCAACACGACGAGAGGCACACGAGGCGACGACTCCACGACGACGCGTTGCCTTCTCTCCACAACTTTACTTTAATTTTTTTCTCCCTATTTTTTTTTTCTTTCTTTTTCTTTCCTCACTCGTTAATATTATGCACCGTCTTTCGGGCAAAGTTCAAGTACCCGAGAGGGAACGTGACGCTTATATTCCCCAGACATTGCGACCTCTTCTTCTTCTCCTCCTTCTGGCACTTTTCTTCTCGCTCTTACTTCAAGGCCCTTCTCGGCTTCTCGACTTCTTGACTCTTTTGGCTCTCGTTTTCACACTCTTCCTTCCGGATTGCTCCAGTCTTCACAGCCAGGCTGTTACGGACTGCCGGCCCTGCTTGCGTCTCGTGCTCTCCGCGGTAATCTGTGTGAAATTTAACCGAAAATTAGCATTCGGTTGTGATATGGATGGAGAAAGTATTACGGTACTATGACTACTATGGTTATATATGCAGAATATAGTAGTGGTAGTAATAGTGTAGAGAGAGAGAGAGAGGGCGTTAACTGTCGAAGGTGACATCGACGTGCTTTGAAATTCTCTGGGCATTCGGGGGTATTGGCAAATGGATTATTTCAATGCTTTCGGGGTATACATATTTACGCGCGGGAACGCTGAATGCGCAGTATCAGGTCGACGTTTCTTGATTCAATTGTTCGACCCAATTGATGAAGTTCCGCATGAAAGTGGGACAAGAGGGATGTTAAACTAGGGGAAGATTTTGCGGATGTGAGGAAGGACATCTGTCGCGAAAGACGAATAATTCAAGGAATAGTCAATAAGGTGGACGACCGTCAGAACATTTTTGGATATGTCAAGGAATAAAAAGAAATTGGAAAATAGCAATTTCAATATTGTTTTCTGATTTTCTTGCCCTTGATACTCACAATCTACAATTCTGCATTGTATTACAAATAATTATTTTGTTAAATAAGTAACAAGTGCATTTGTTACCATAACAAAAAGTTATTTGACATTAAATTTTGTTAAACTAGTATTGCGATTTTTTTTAATTTCGTGAAATTCACACTTTTTCCATATACTTAAAAAAAAAAAAATGTATTATTGAGACAAATGAATATTGTCATGGTAACACGAAAAGAATTAATATAATAAGGTGAAAGAACTGAACGTAAACAACTTTTTTTTATAACAATAATTCTCTCTTTGCTCGCAAAACTAAATGTAGCTTTTTTTCGTTAATTCACAAAAAAAGAAACGTGTACATTTATGAAGTTAGAAGCTTGTATATTGCTTCCTTATTTTTGGCCCTTGATACTCGTAACCTACAATTCTGCATTGTATTGTAAATTATTTTTTACTAAAGAAAAAAAAATACAATATTGGAGGGGAAATACACAATAGAAAATAATTTTGTTAAATTAGTAAAATGAAAAAAGAAAGTGATTTTAATTAGACTGTTAGGACTATTATTAAAATTTAGGCATTTTCTACGTTCTTTTAACATAAAATGTTTGTCATGTTGACAAACAAAAGTTGTTATGATAATACGGAAAATATTGTCATATTCACCAAGTGTTCGAGTTAATAACAATATTTATTTATATTTTGTAAATAAGAATAAATGTCTCGTAAACGTAAATGTTGGGTCGACGTTTCTTGATTCAATCGGCGAACTTCCGCTTGAAAGTGGGACAAGGGGTGTATGACAAACTAGGGAAAGATTTTGCAGCTGTGAGGAAGGAATGTTTCACATCTGTTGCAGAAGGGTAAAATCCATGGAATCGTCAATATGGCGAAAGCCGAACACTAAAAAAATATGAGGAAGCAATGTGCAAGATTTTACTTTGCCAACGTGTTTAAAAACTTTTGAAAGAACATTTTTTTTTCTTCAACTGCTGAAAGTTGACGTGAGTTCTTGATTGATCGAAATAATCTGTTGAAAGTAGACGAACATTTGCGTCGAATATTTTCATTTACTGCAAAAAATGTTAATCAGAGAAAAATTATAATTTGGGTGGACAAAGTTAGGAATTTTTTTGACCACGTTTTTTATTCAGACATCACATTTAAATAACTATTGATTTTTGAAATTCCAACTACAAGTTCGCAGTCACAAATTGACGTGAAAGAAATTTTTCTTAATTACAAAAAAATGTATATAATTTACCAATTTATGAAAACCAAAATATTTCTCGAATTATTAACCGACAACATTCAATCGGCACAGCCAGGAATGGATATGTGTGAGCTAGAATTTAAAATATCGTGGGTTTCACGAAGACTCTAAAACAAATGGAGCGAAAGCTATAACATTATCAAATTAAATAATATCATAATAAAAAGTATCAAATTGAGCGAATTTTTTAAATAATAAATTTAAGACATCCTTTTATATTCAGAAAGACTCGTAAGTGTAATATTTTGTTACTCTTTTTTAGCAAAATTATTTTCTAGCTGCTATGAGAGTATTTTGCTTCGCAAAGAAGTGTTGCAAGCGATGAAATGAAATTACATGAAACAGTCATATTACCACACGTTCTCATATTATACATAAAATGTCATTATAATACAGGATATTAATTATTCGTCCAGTTTAACATTTCAACTAAATTACATTTAAAATATTTGCCTCGTAAAAGTAAAGCAGAACAGAGCAAACGTGCCACTACATTATGCATGCAATTTTGCATTATCAAATTCACATATCTCACTACTATCTGTCGCCTTTTATTTTACCATGAATCTTTCGTAGTTTATAATTTTCCTATAATGTATGGATACACTCAAATTTTGTATAGTTTTTTAATTCCATTAAATCATCAATAATAATTCAGTGAAAATTCATAATTATCTTTTTTATTGTCTTTAGACCAAAAATATGATGAAAAATTTAATAAATTATTCAAAAACAATGTATAATATTCATTGATTATAATGTATTGCAATTACAAAGAAGAATTCTAAAGTAGCCTTAATATTTAAAAGACAGATATTATACTGCACTAAAAAGAATATTATTGGTTCAACTAAATTCGGCGCTCATCGGCTGACAAATAATTTTTAAGTCTGTTTCACAACTTAAAATTCGTTAGAAATATCATTATTACGAAAAAGATCGGTATTTTACAATAAAAAAAAACTTTTCAAACCGATTTGTTAAACAATATAATGCCTCTTAAAAAAGAGTTAAATACTTTCAATTAATACGTGTTAATTGTCGTTTCTCTTTATTCATGAGACAAAAAAAATAAACGCTTCGCCTTCAAGCAGTTGAAGTGAACAAGAAGCAATTACTCCCACAAAGGCGATTCGCAATCGCAACAACTATTGACGCTAAGCGACTGATAATCCGATATCGATTGAACGAATTGCCGATAAACCGAAATGCATCACGTAAATCACGAGCTGTAAATAGACGTTTCCAGGCGCTCGAATCAGAAATAACATTTTTGCATTTCTATGTCGACAAACGCGACTTCTCTGTCACGTTGTCATCGTACAGCAAAACACTGAAATAACTCGTATAATTTTATACCAGTATTATAAAAGAGCAAAAGAAATCACCGCGAAAGAATTCTCACAGGTATTTAACAATTTTTTCAAATAAAATAAATAAAGAAAATGCCATTGCAGGGAAGGTGAGAAAAATGCCTCGTGACGGAACTAACGGCGAGTTAACATTATTATGATAACGTAGTTGCGAGAAACGAAAAGAAGAGAAGTTATAAAAAAATAGAAAAGAAGCGAAAAAATCATCGAGACATCGCCCAGTTTCTCGTCCATTGGGAAAGCTTCCATGTACAGTGATACATTGAAGAATAGCGAGTCGAGAGGACGAGAAAAAGAGGACGGAGTGAGAAATCCTCGGGTTCAGAGCGACGAGAAGCCCCAGAGGAAATGTTCAAACTGTGAAAGAGTCTTGCAAACTGCCCTCTCATAGCATACAGCGAGGTATATATGGTAGAGTGCTTGCTGCAACCCGTCTGGGAATTCATCGAGAGCGTTGCGGATTCCTCTTTTATTACAATTCATTACTCTCACCCTCTCTGGTTTCGCACCCTTTCTCTGTCGTTCTGTCTCTCTCTTTCTTTCTCTCTCGGTCACTCTCTCTCTATCTCTCTCTCTGACTCTCTCGCTATCCAATGATAATGGTCGCCAGTTAAATTCAATTATCCGCAGCCGCATACAGAAATAATTCAACAGCCGAGCACACAGCGAAACACTGGATGAAAAAGAAATGATTCGATAATGATGAATGACAGTATAATCTTTTTTTCATACATTTTCACCGGATACTGCATTCTGTTCATGTATATTAGGACATAACAGATCAAGTCGACTGGATTGTGACCCTCGCATATCAAAAGTTCGCTTCCATTGGCCATATATTACTTAAACTATACTAGAAAATGCCCATTTTCAAAATGAGAGAATTTTTTGTTAGATTTTTTAATTCTCTCATTTTGAAAATGGGTATTTTCTTTTAAACCCGTATATCATGGAAGATTGAGGTCGGGCAAAAAAAATGTAAAAAAAGTAGTTGCAAAGTTGGACCTTGCACATTGCTTCGAAATTTTTTTGGTCGGTCACAAGCTCTCCTCTGTAATAAAGTACGTTGCTTAGTTTTGGCTTCCTCATAGAGGAAGCTTTTTGTGGATGGAGAATAAAAAAAATGATGAATTCAAATTATGAACCAAGGTTCGACTTTGCTATTGTCTTGAAAATAAATGACAAAAATACAAATTTCTATAAAATCGTGCTTACTTTATCGATTCTTCCCACATTCAGTATCAAATATTGATATGGGTTTCTAAAGATTTATTGAAAAATTTAGATCAGTTACTCGAATCGTTCTCGAGTTATAGAATTTTCAAATAAAATTACGAAAATGCAAATTTCTATAAAATCTTGAGTACTTTATCGAGTTCTATTTAATTTTAATTTTTCTAATTTTATAAAAAATTGCTATAAATTTCTCAGAATCGACGAACTCTCGACCTGTCTAGTCGAAAGTTTGTATAAATATTTAACAAATCCAAATTAATACTGGAATCGAATTTTACCAGAATCTATGCAGAATTGTATTTATCGGAAAATTAATAGAAAGATCTTCTTACTATTAAATTCTCTTGTAAATATTATTTGCAAGAAATCAGATTTCAAAATTTCAAATATTGTGACAATTTTTATAATAATAAATAATTAACATGAAATTTATATTATAATTGAAAAAAGTTTTTTTAATAATATAAACATAATTATAAAGAATAAAGTATTCGAACAAGTCTGCAAAGTAAAACGTTGCACAATGCTTCCTTATTATCTTCCACATTTCTTTTTGCTGATTTGTTCCAAACGAATTTTCAAGCAAAATAAAAAATTCGAGTGGTGCATTTTTTTATACCGATTTGCAACATACTGAAAGAAAAAAAAATACAGTAACATACAGTGAATTGTCGCATTAGTGGGTTCTGACCATTCGGCACGTCCGAACGAAAGACCGAGAATCCCGAAAACGAGAAATAATAATATATGAAAGACTGCAATTGGAAAAAGCTTTTACATATGTACCAAAATTCCAGAACAATGCCACCGTGAAATCCATGCGCTAACTTGTTACGATTAAGAATTCAGTTGCGCTTTATGCTCGTGGCTATATTGGCTCACCAAAATAGCTAGCTGGCTTAATCAAGTATGAGTATATGTATATACGACAGTACACACTACGGAATCCTTAAATTATTTGGAGAGTTATCAGGGGAGTCGCATAGAAACGTAGCTATTAGGTCGATTTTCAAATGACCGGACATGCTTTCCTCATTTGAATTGGGTCAGTGCCTTTTTTTTTAGAAAAGCTAAGGCTAACAATAATTTAGCGAAATACTTGAATCTACAATTAATAGGTAATAATATATTTATGTAAAGTAAAAAATCTTTGCATATTAAATTGTACAAAAGAGTAGTTTAAAGAGGTACGAACTTTTCGCTATCTCGTTGCTCATTCATATTTAAAACTGTGAAGTGTCGAAAAATATTATCGTCATGACTATAAGTTACCAGATTAAATATCGTGCCACATTAAAGTTTATTTGAAAATATCTAAATAGCGTTTTTAAGATATTTACATTTTTCAGGAACTTTGTGCTCATTGCATTATTTGTTGTTTTATACAAATTAATAACGTTTATTAAAGTTGAAATGTTCGTGACATTTTCTGCCTCATCAATCTTGGAATTTTATATACCGCGATTTTTAAAAAATTTATGTCAATTCTTATTGAGCGTATGCTCAACAGATTTTGTGTCAATTAAAGAAAAAAGTTTCTGTACACATTTGTCAACGTACACAAGATACATTGCGTTAAAAATATACAAAATTGGTTTAAGTTTTTTGCCATTTTTATTGACGCGCCGATATTATTGACCTGGCAATAGATTTCTTCGATGGACTTTGTTATTATATAATAAATACTCTTGAAAAAAAAGTCTTAGCCGATTAAACGCGAACGAATTTTTCAATATCAATAATCAATAAAAATTACTTTCAGTGAACTTAAAACTAAGTAATTTTTTTCGTACAGACAAATTCAGTTCCACATACTCGAGAGAAAAAAAATTTCTTAGCACGTATGATTGTAGAACTCCCCTTCGGCTCATATTATAAACCCAAACTAGCTAAAAAAAAAAATTCTCCCTAGTGTTGAAATTTACTGTTTTTTTTTAGTGCGAAGATAAAATATTTGCTTAATAAAATACAATTATGAATTTTTCGTGGACTCTATTTATCGAGCTGTATTTATTATAATTTCGTCATTACGTATAGAGAATGTACATAGTTAATGACGGACTAATTGTAAGAAAATTCCAGGTCTCGCGGTAGGATGGTCGTTATCTTGCGCCAGGAAGCAGAGTTAACGAGCTCGCGCTCCTGCATGGCCACCTTCGCCCACATAACCATTTCCCCCCAACCCCACTCTTTCGTCTCGTCCACCTTTCTCGTTTTCAAAATCTACAAAGCAAACCAGGTGACATGCCAGTGTTGCTTCACGTCGTCTGTCTGAGCTGTCAGACGTTTTTGTGACCAAAAAAAAAAAAAAAAAAAAGATAAAATAGTTGAAACAAAATTTTTCTAAATACAGTCTCTTATATATTGCATTAAAAGATATTCTGTTATATTACATTCATATCTAAAATTTTGTTGAGCACTAATAATTTTCACTCGAAAATTTTGCAAGATCCGTAATAATTATGAAAATGAATCGATGTTTATTAAATTATTTTTGCATATATGAAAAATATTATCTTGTGCTTATTGAATTTCTTATAAAATCAGCATTAAAGAAATATGAAAATATTCGCCAAAAATAAAATGGTAAAAAATTAAAATGGAAATGATAACATTTTTAAATTCATCAGAGCAATCTGCATAATCCATACTAATAATGAAAAAGTATTACAGATTATTCAATTATTTTGACAGATATGAAAAAGATTATCTTGTGCTTATTGAATTTCTAATGAAATCAGCATGAAAGAAATATGAAACTGTTCACCAAAAATAAAATGGTAAAGAAAAAGCTCTTAAAATTATTGCATTTCTAAATTAATTAGAGAATTCCGCGTAATCTAAAATAGTAATGAAAAAGAATTGAATTGAAATTAGCAAGAGAGAAATTAGAACTATTTTTTCAATTCTTTTATTCTTACCATTAGAAACATAGGTAGTATTTAATCTGTTGATGCGCGTTGTAAAAAAAAATCTTGTACAAACAAGCAATCTGAATTTTAAATGAAAAATAAGATTAACAAAATTGGATCACGATTCATGGTAGAAATGAATTTTATGCTAGCCGGTGTGCTCCACGCCGACTGACTGACCTATCAGCTACCCGTCAGTGGCAACAAAAGATAAAATAATTGAAACAGAATTCTTTTAAATTACAGTCTTATGTAGAATACAAAAAGGATTCAGTTATATTTGATTGATAAATAAAACAAGTACTGACAATTCTCATTTTTTAATTTAGCATAATTAAAAAATCAACAATCGTTTATTATTGTTTCAAAAAAAAATCCTCACCGAATTTCCAATAAAATCACAACACGAAGACAATTTCAGCCTGCTCAGTGAAATAATATAAATAATAATAATAATAAATACAAATAACCAAAATTCTTAGAAGAAGAATTTAATTGTGTTTTTTATTCATTATTTAAACATTTTGACCACTAGAAATACTCGACTGTCGATGCGCATTGTAAAATGAATCACGTACAAAACATGCAGACTCAATTACGAATGAAAAATTTACATAATTCTATTGCGATTCATGCATAGAACGAATGTTATGTGAAACGACCGGTGAACGACTAAATGTCGTATTTTCTCGGCAACCTTGTTTTTTTTTTTCTTCTTTTTTTATGAAAAATCGACTACGCAAAAAGTGAAAGTCTATATCGATGCAATTTTCAGCTCATCGGATTAAAAAGAAAATAGTTGAAAAGAAATAATTAAACTTTCCGGAAAATTCAGCTCGAGAGAGATACGCGACATATTGAATAAAAATTCATCTCATAAATATGTATCGCGGAAAAAAATAGAGTTGATAAAACCGTAGCAATATATATGAGCCCAGCTGACAACGCAGTGGCAAGTGAAGGCAAAGAAAAATCTCTGTATTTCGTTATATGCGAGAGCATTGAAATTCCAACACAATGAGTGAGGAACACCTGGCAAGCTGGCGCTTGGCGACGATTTAAAATCTCTCGAACGACAGTTGAGATAGCATCGATAAAGCTGTAAACGAGAGAGCAAAATCCGGAAGAAGACGCAATATGACGTTGCGGACGTGATCGACTGGAGCTCCCCTGGGAGACAATATAACCAATAACGTATATCGAATATAAGATCAAATATCGTATATTTACATATTCTACGGCTATCGCGTGTACAAGATAACAGAATCTTTCTTTATCTTCCTTCTGTACCCACTGCACACGTTGAAAAACAAGAAGCAATTTCTAGCAAAGTATTAAGAACATATATATTTATATATGGGGTATTCCACGGTTAATCGACAGGATGGTGACCCTAATTTTTTCCCTTTGGAAGTTTGTAGGGCAATGTGAAAAAACACTCTAGGTTTTTATTTTTAGATTTATTCGAAAATTTTTATTTACATAAACACCCCAAAATTTAACTTCTCAAAAACTACGTTGACAATTTGCTTGAAATTTGTACATTAAATTCTGTGTTCAAAAACAGAAGTTTTGAGACTACAGCGTAAATGGACGTGAGTCTGATAACAGTAGTTATTGTCACCGTAATTTTGGAAGATGCCAAATTTTGGGTAATTATAAAAACAAAAATTTTTGAAAAATTCTGAGAAAAATTCTCGAGTGCTTTTTCATGTTATCCAATAACATTTCAAAAGAAAAAAAAATATGAGAGGGTCACGAGCCTGTCGATCAGCCGTGGAATGCCCCATATATAATGGTTGTATGTGTTATATCTTGAAGGAGGACTCTCTTGCCGAAACGACTCTGTCATTTAAGGACACTTCGACAGCACAGCCAGGTCAATCCTGTACTAACAATAAGATTTAAGGTGTTTCTTTCGATTCAGTCCAGACAATCGAGCACTAAATTTTTCTTTAAATCCTGTACATGTTTGAAACGAGAATCGAGTGAGTAACTAAAGTGAAATGGATTTAATACATCCTACCAAATGTAAAAAAAAAATAAAACAAGGAATTCACAGAAAAATAGATCAGATTACACCACAAAAACTACGTGCATACATTTATGCAGCTTTTTTTTTTAATAAGGCAACTTTGTAATTAATTTCTGTATTAAAAATATAATGCAGTTCACTTTTGTTATACGTTTCTTATGAAGCATATTTTTTCTTCGCGTATTAGTTGTTACAATTACTATCTGTATAATATTAACGTCTATTTATACGCTTATAACAATTGGGAATTTCTTAAAACGTTTTTGTGAGAAATTTTGGCTGACGGAGTCTCGTGTTTATCAACTTTAAACTTTTGGAATTTGTCTCTTTTTTCATTCCAATATCGATTACAAGATTAAACATCATGTATATTTATATATATTTTTCGCAATTGCGAGTATAACACAATAATTTGCATCTAGCTCTCCTACATCTAGTAGCTAAAGAAATTGAAAAAAAAAAAAAAAATACAAGAAGCAATTTCTAGCAGAGTTAAAGCATATATATATATACATATATAGTGCGTCTATATGCTATATCTCGAACGAGGATCGTTTCGGCTTGGAATAAAATGGGGAAGCTCTGGGCTGTCCTCTCATACGCGATGCTTTCAACGCTAGACAATTTCGAATAAATATATTACGCGAAAGGAGAACGAGAAATGCGGGGGTGGTGCGGTGGGCGCCGTCCGCGAGGGCCAAAGGGGAAAGGAATAAGGTCTCGTGGAACAGTTGGCCACGGAACGAGACCCATCCCTAACAAGTTTTATTGCTCGTACGGGCGTAGCTGCTTCGCGACGGCTCGGTTAAGAAAAAGAGGGAACGAGGGAGAAAAAGAGGGAGGGAAGTGAAACTAGAGTATGTCTATATATATATATATATATAGCGTAGGCACGCGGTGGCGAATTGGTGAGGGGATGAACCAGCCCGAAGGGAAAAGAGAGAACGAAGAAGAGAAAGTAGAGAAAACAATATTGGACAAAGGCATTTAGAGGGAGGACAGCTTCAGTAGGAAACAGTGGCAGTGGCAGCAACAGCAACGGCACAGTAGCAGCTTCAGCAGCAGCAGCAGCAGCAGCGGTGGCTAGAAATTCAGGACACTTGCCGTCGCCGCGATGCCCAGAGCGAAATCCTCCGTCGGGGTCTATCGGTGAATTACGGGTCATCTCCCCACCGGCCCCGAGCGCGGTTACGTGTCATTAACTACCGTTGCAGGTGCGGTCGACGCATCATTAAACCCGAGGGTCAACCCTACATAGAAATATACAGAGAGAGAACAAGTGCTGCATATAAGTACCCGACGGTGCAGTGCACTGAATTTCATACCTTTGACTATTATACCTTATTCTTTACACATACCGCACGCCCTTTTCCCCCTTTTTTTTCTTTTTTATCAAGAACACTTTTTTTTCAGATTGGTACACAAATTTAAAAAAATGCAGTTTATGACTATGTGGGTTATAGAATATTAAAAATCCAAGCGTATTAAAGGCGATTGTTATGGTGGTAACACTTTTTAGAGTGTTAAAATCACACGAGTGAGGGTGTTAGAATTATTCCAGCTTCCACACCTCAACACTTTTAATCCATTTATGTCTGGGACAAATAAATGGAAATTAGTAAATTGTTATTAGCATTTAATGGGCGATACAGCCGTTTTGTAGAAACCGACTCTACACAAACGAGTCTACATCACCGAATGGGACACATGATTTAATTCAACACATGCAACGATTTGCATTAGCTAAATCGTCACAACCAAAGTTCACCATGACAATACTCTACACAAATGTAACTCTCCAAGTTAAAACTGGTACATTGTTGAAATTCATCACAGCAATCCACCCACTTGAGGAAAATTCACTACGACAATACTCTCCGAAGGAAAAGTCACCCACGACTAAACTGACCACGGTCAAAATTCACCACAGTCCCCATTCGACGCATGCCCGATTCTACACCGTCATCTACTCACAAACCGATCAACGCGCGCCGACAGATACAAATGTTTTAACGCCGCACGTTGATTGGTTTGCGGAATGGTGACGGTGTAGAATCGGGCATATGTTCAATCGAGACTATGGTGAATTTTGTCGGTGCACAATTTTGCCATATGCCTTGGAGAATTTTGCCTATGTACAGTATAGACTGTGTGTAGAATATTGCCTGCGTAGAATCTTGCCGTCGAGAGTTTTGTCTGTGTAGAATTTTTTCTTGGACAGTTTTGCTGTGTTGATTTTGGGCTTGTGCATAGATGAGGTTTTGTAGAGTTGGGGCATATTCGGATTTGCTGTTGTGTAGAGTCGAGCATTGTGTAGGGTTGGTGGTGTAGAGTCGGATTCTGTAGAACCGCTGTGCTGACAATCTGGCTGTTGCCAGTGAATTTCATTTACCTATTTTCAAGTAAAATGTGTCAAAAGTTTTTACGTTATCATGCAAATTAACAGCAGCTGTTCAATACCAGATGCAGTGTGGAGTTTATGAATATTGTATAGTGTAGATTTTTATCATCGGATTTTTAACAGTGATGGTATATTAAGCATTCGGCAAAATAACACACATCAAAATAACATTTGTCAATAAACAAAGTATGACAATATGATGACAAAAGTAAAAATAACGCACAATAATATATCGATCAGTTGTCACAATCGAACTATCGAGCTATGATCGAAATTATATAAGCACAACAATTTTTGTGCGTTATGATTTTGTACACGAAAATATATCGTTTAGTGTACAAAGAATATCCAATATTAATTTTAAGGAAATTCAAAATAGTGCATCCCTCCTTGAATAAATAAAAATACGTAATAAAAGAATGAACCTAACTGAACAAGAACACTACAGAAACTAAAAGAAACCTATAAGAGTTTTTAAGAACCAATTATTGGTTCTTTTATTGGCTATAAAAATTGAACCGATCGATCTTCAGCAGAAAAAAAATAATAATCATGGGAAATCATATGAGACCAATAATTAACTTGTTACAAATGTTATTTGAATGCGCATCAAATAAGCCATTAGCCCATAACAGAATCACTCAATTACAAAGTTTATTCGTAATTATATTTTTCAACGGCTAGACCATTTTTTTATACAACTTAAATGATTTTTATTATTTTTTTTTAGGACTTAAAATCGATCGGTCCAACCTCTGACATTTTTTTTATACAATCAATACTGGCAACTGAAAATTCCATCAATTTTACAACGCAATAAAGAAAGAGTTCTTTTATATAGAAAAATAATTTTTATTTTTCCTAAAGAAATTAAAGTTGTCAGTTAGATACGATTTTTTAAAAACTTTTGTGCCAAGACATTTCTTCTGCGGGCTATAAATTCTTAGTGACTTAAAAAAAATTGCGGCATTTTCCAAAATAATAGATTTGAAATTCTGAAAAAAAAAAATCGATAGTTACTATCAAGTGGTGGTAAAATTTGGCCAATTATGAAAAATATCAGAGAGAGTTGAAAAGAAAAAGTGGCTGAAGAGTGAGAAGTGGCGACGGAGAATGCTTCATATTATAATAATGCTGTGAGTACTTTTGTGACTGCTAAGTATAACCTTTTTATCAAGAGACCTGGTAGCGTCTTGACGTCAAGTATCAAAAAAATTAAACATTAATAATGCTTTTTTTTTACGTGAGAAAATACAGGGTGGCCACTAAATTTCCAACTCAAAATTCCACGTTTGTCTATCACTGTTGACAAGAATTTTTGTAATGCAAAAATAATGAATTCCTGGTAAAATTACATTCTCTGATTTAATTCATAAAGAGCGTTTGTCAACGGCTGTAGTCATAATAAAAAAACCAACCATAAATTTACCATGATTATTCCGGGTTTATTGAAATTCCATGACAATTCCAAATTTCCTAGGTATCCAGGCCGAGTGACCACTCTGCTACTGCATTTGGAATTTGCATGCACGCAGTTATTCATAATTCACTTTTTAATTATAAAATATTGAGCTATGTAGTCTGAATGCGCGTAACATATTCAAAGCATATCTGAAATATTTCGTGATTCTTTATGATGTCAAAGTTCAAATTAACAATCATGTTTGACTGTGCTTATGCATTATTTGTGTACTAATAAAATAAACCCAAACCCGGTTGTCTAACGGCAAAGTATCACAATTCGCCCCGAATAACTATAGACGCTTTTATGCTAGCATCATTCTTGGCAGATGACTCTGATTTTATTTTCACCGAGATACAACGAACAAAACTGTTAGTACTTTATTTACGTCATGCAGTACAATCAAAATGTAAATAAATTCTAATCCCCACTTTAACAACCCTCAATTCCTGCTGTTTATATTTATTACACATAAAATATGTTTGATTTCACTGTTTGACTTTAGCTTTTCTGTAAAATGTCAATATTATTAATAATAAATATTAATTTTAATAAATTACTTTGTTCATTCATGTATATATTCATAAATTTCGTCGATTCAATAAACAAACTAATTTATTTCCGTTAATATTTATTATTAATGTTATTGAAATCTGTAAATATATATATATATATTTAAGCTTATCGACAGCGTCTTAAGAGCAAATATGGCAAAGGAAAGGAAAGAAGAATATTACGAATATTACGAAATTATCTTTACAGCATTAGAGCCTGCGATCGTCTTTCGACGTTCATTAGTACATTAATAAAAACTTTATTCATCGGAGACTTAACTGTCTTTTTCTTGCACCATCTACCGGAATTGTATAACGTCTTTCCGCAAATTTAATTTTAGTAACTAGTGTATTATCTCCTAATAATCGAACTTATAATCGTTAAGAACGCCCGCACCCTTCGACATTAATCTGTACTATGACGTCAGTGGTGCGGTGCAGACCTAATGGTCCATTCTAAAACGCATTTGAAACACTAAAATAGTGTTTACAAATTTTGGTTACTTAATAAATTGTTTTATGTTTCAAGTTTAAGTGTGGCTATTTTTTGCGTAATAAAAAAGCTTCTTTAACAAAAAGTAGATTTTTGAAATTGTCAATTTGACTGCTTTTTCGCAGTCATTCACGTTGTACTTTTTTCAGAAACCCCCCAAAATGAAATGAAAATTTCTATAGAATTAAACGTGCTGTATTGCAAACACTTTTCTATAATTTTTTTGTTCAAGATTTGTTTTTTTATTAGTTGCTATGTCCACAATTTTTTTTAATTTCAGTTCACCAATCATTTTGGAGTAAAATATTTCATGGCTATTTGTCCTTCTGTTGCTGTTGTTGATACTTTTTATATTGTCTTTTGCGTCGAAAATTTTTGGTAGTATGTGAATTTTTAATACAAGAATTTGACTATTTTTTTTTTCGTTATCATTATAGCCAAACTATTTTAAGAAAAGATAAAATAAGAAAAGGTGACCAATAATTCAAACAAAAAACTTCTGCAGTGTTTAAAGTATAATTTCAGTAGTAGTCTATCTTAAAATATATATTTTTATGGAGGATTTTTTTTCTTGTTACTTACGATGTTACAAACTAAAGAAATTGTAGATTATAATTACTTTTTTGGGTAATATAAATTGCTTTTAAAAATGTAAGTAACGGAATTTTTGGCGGGTAACGGAATTTATCTGTCGGAGTTTAACTTTTTTTTCGGTATCGATAACATTAAATTAATATGAAACACTGAAAGTGACAGGTAATTTAAAATAACATTTTGAAGTATTGAAAGTATAGTTTCTGTAAAAGTTAACTTTTCAATCTTTTTTTAAATGATTTTTTTTTGCTAATTAACTATACGATGTACACAAATAAAATAAATTGCAATTTATGATTTTGTAAAAGAAATATTAAAGTGTTTTGTTCTAATTTTCGTTGAATAATTATAAAAATATACTAGAGGTGAAAAAAATCAGCCAAACTATAATATTTCTCGACTCATTTTTTTTTTTAATTTACCATCGAATATATTCAATGAATCCATTATTAGTCAATAAAAAAAATCGCATAGTAAAATACGCGATTTAAAACGAGTGAAAATTAAATTTGTAGGAATGTGTATTTTTAGAAATGTCAAAAGTTTATAGTGTTCATATTTTTGCTTCACGTTACTATAAATTCAGATCGCACACGGCGATATATACTATACGTATTGACCACAGCCAATTATCGGAGACAGCTCGAGCGAATCAATGAACTTTCTCCCTGAGGAACGTAGGGCGATCCGCTCGTTACACGCAGAGAGCTACGGCAGTATATCGGCAATCCACTGCCACTCTGATGATTGAGGTGGACGATTCAGCCGTAAATGAAATTCACCAGCAATCGACAACGTATCGATAATAAATTCTTTCTCTTATACACCCTTCCATTCTTATTTACTGCACCAGATAAATTAAAAAATCTCATATGAATGAACCTCATCGATGGTAAGTCAATCATACAAGCACTCTAAAAGCGTCACATTAAATTTCAATAACAAACAAAAAAAAACGTTACAGTTAGAATATTAAAAAAGAAGTATTACTTTGCCTCGAAGTAAAAAAAATACACTCATAAAACTCTCGATAAAATAATCAGGTCACAATAAGTTTCAATTTTTTAAAATAGCTTTACAATTGAAATTTCGCAAAAGTTTTATTTATTCTCGTCGTCGTAAAAAAACATTCGTATATTCTCGATAAAATGATCACAAAATAAACATAAATCTTCTATGACGAGAACTATTGTTATTTTCATAAAAATAAAAGCAATTAAAAATCTACAATTTTAAAAGTAAGTTTCCAAGTGAAATTCACTTTTAAAAAGTCTCACAATAAGTTTTAATTAAAAGAAAACAACTTCACAATTGAAATATAACAAAAGCTTTATACGCTTTCGTCGACGTAACAAATACATTCGTAAAAACCTCGACAAAATCATCACTGAATAAAATAAACACCTCCGTTTCCATAAAAACATTATTTTCATATTGATAAAAGTAATTAACAATGTTAAATTTTAGAAGTATGCCACTGCAACTAAAATTCACTTTTAATCAAAAACTGCGTGACAATAAATGTTAATTTAAAAAAAAATAACTTTACAGTAGAATATTTAAAAAGTAGTATTAATTATCTTTAGCCTAAAAGAAGCTCGTAAAATCCACGATACCCCAACAACGAAACGAAAAAGCTCTATAAAAAAAAATATATATTGTTATTCTCATTAAAATAAAAATAATAAAAAATCTTAAATTTCTGCGATTAAAATTCACGTAAAAATAATTGCGTATCCACACGTAACTGTGTAACCATCCCCCTCTGTTACCTGGTAATCATTTGCCCGGGAGAGCCTCTGGCACCTCCCAATTACAGGTGTATCCTCTGTCACCGTACACCTCCAATTAAACTGTCTATTTTACATACACGTAATTATAGATATATAATTGTTAAATCCATCAATTTTTCTCATTGAATTAAACGATACCGAAGCTATTGTATCTAGGAAAATAGAGGCAAAACACCCGCGTGCCGATCGAAACCGATATATAGAAGAGACACGCACTAGAACCGCGAAATCGAGGGTGATAAAGGCGACCGTGCGGTAAATAAGAGTACAGTCCGGTTACCGCGGTGCGTAACACCCCAGCTTCGGGGGAGGGTGGAGGGGGTGGCAGGTCTCTGCGCGAGAGTATGAGAATAGGATTTTTGCCGGAGCAAGAGCAACGATGGTATAACACACAGAGCAGCAGGAGCCAGAACAGCCGGAGCTGCTCGCAGTCGCCGATACCGCGCCGTGAAATGCACTGGTCGGTTCAGCCCCTTACTACCCCTTCGGTTATACCGGGTGAGAGAGAGAGAGAGAGAGTGAGGGAGAACAAGCGAGACAGAGACAACGAGCAGATAGGGGTTTCGTGTGGCAGTGGCAGTCAGCGGTGGTGGGATAGCCACGGAGGGGTGGTAGCAGCGGGGGGATGAAAAGTAACGGATGGGTGAAAGGGAGGAGATGCCAGGCCGCGCACGCGAGAAAGGGCGCGCGGGGAGGAGCGGCGGCGGCGGCGGCGGCGGCGGCAGCGGGAGCAGGGCGGGGGAGGAGGATGTGTACCGAGGCCGAGCTAGCAGCGCACACACAGCTTCACACAGTACTGAAGATTCCTCTGGTGCGATCCGCAGGGGCGCTTTTCAATATCCATCAACCACAAAATCTAATAACAAGTTTTTTTTTTTATTTTTATAAATAAACGAAAGAATGCAAACTGCTATGTTATTGCAACGCATAAACTGCGTTTTTACAGCGGGCAAATATAAGAAATTTTTACGAAAAAATTTGCTTTTGGAAATTGTGACTTTGTGATCATTTCAATGAATTTTAATGCTTTTTTATTGTCCTCTTTTTAAAGTTAAAAAAAGAAAAAGAAGTTTTTTGTTTTGTATAATTTAATTTGTAATGTTTACACATTTTTAGTTTTAAATTAACGTTTGATGAACGGGGATTTTTTTATTTTTTGAAGCAAGGTTGATTTTTTTCTTATTGTTTGTTTTTTGGGAATAAAAAACGCAATTGATGCGGCTATTTAGAAGCATATGCAGCTTCACAGTAATCTAGATTCCTCTGGTGCGATCCGAAGGGACGCAAATATATAAATAAATTAATAGATTTAAGAAAACAAAAAGAATTCTACATTTATACGCCAAGTTGATATCAACATCCGCAAGATTTTTTATTTTTTTTTTCACTGAAGGAAAAACTTGAAAACTCCTTTAATCTGTCACCCACACAGCTTTCTCTATAAGGATATCCGTTAATCAAATTTGACTTCCTCGTAGTGGAAACTTTTTAGACGTTGAACTAAAATGGAAATGGAAGCGACTTGCAAGGTTTCAAAAGGCAACATGCAATATTGCAAATTTTTACAATAAATCTTATCCCGTGGTTTCAACTTACGGATGTTTAATGAGCATCAGTCAAAAAAAATGTTTAAATTCGAATTCCTGTAAAATTTAACCCTGGAAAAATGTTAATTTGTTTAGAAAAAAACGTCAGAAATTTTTGGCACCATGTCTTGATTGTCGTTCAACTCTAAATTCATTTCGATAATTTGATTGAACGTAACAATCTTTTTATTCAACGAATTTTAGAAATGTTATGGGTTTCACAATGGTTTTAATTAATTTTCCCGATACAGCAATTGTATTATATTTTTTAAAATATGTATACACTTTTTGTTCTTACAGTATTGCAATACATGCAGCATCGAGTAATTTAAGTCGAACAGTACTTTATTGAATTACACAAATATTGTTTCAATTCGATTGCTTACTATTGTATAAATGAAGAGAAAAAGATCTGCTTTGTTCTTTCGTTTTTACATGTATAGTTCAACTTTCAATGAACTTAAATATTTTCGTTATACGCAGAATGTTTTCATTAGTAAAGTCAATATTTATAGGTTTAACCATTCCATAAATTAATTTTTCAGGAAACGGAATTTTTTTTTTTTTTTTTTTTTTTGATTCGTTGAAAAATATCATTTTTTCATTCTTATAGTATTGTTGCATATAGAATATTCGCTCTGGAGCAGAATTCTCGGTGTTGACGATACGGCATGTGTACGTCAAGAATCGCATTGCTTTTTATTTTATTTTCTGTACCGCAACGTATCGTATCGTGAAATTCTATCCGTTTCTCTGTTTTCACTTCGTACAAATAACATAGACGATAAATTTTTTCCTAACTATTTTTCTCTGCATTAGACTCGCGTGGAAAAACTTTCAATGGATTTCAATATTTTCATTCTATTCAGTATACTTTTATCTAACAAACCTAATTTTTATAGGTTTCAAAAAACTTTCAATTAAGCTTTCAATGTTGAATTTATTTTGTGAAATAAAGTAAAAAATTAGCAACTTCTAATTTCTATCCCATTGTAATAGATATAAATAAATAAAAAAGAAAAAATTTAACTTGTTCCTTCGTTTATACGTGGTAAATATTACCAAATGCAAACTTTTTTTTTCTAACTACTTTTTTTTGGAGATCACTATCACGATTGTACTGAAAATTTCAACGAATTATCTTTATGTCACATAAATGTGTTTATAAAAATTCCATAAGATTCGTAATTTAAAAAAAAATTATTTCTCGATTATGATAAAATCGTGATAGTAGTCCTCTGACAACTATTATCAAAAATTTCTGTTGTTGCTCTGCCTTCAATTAGATGCGCTTCGTAGCAATAAAAAAGTAAATACTTAAAAATAGAATTGATACATCCCTTGCTGGTCATTAACAGTATTTAATTAATAAATGTAATTTTTTTATCAACGCCCCCCCTCCACCTCCCTCCCACCTTGTTCAAACTTGCTTCAAACTGTTTATTTAGGACTGTTAATTCGTCTTGTGTGCGACGTAAATACGTGACAAAAATAGCTTTTACATGTGTTGCAGTAAAAGCTTCAAAGTACCCCTTTGAAATTAGAGAATCTGTGCTCAGTGTTCGTATTTGCTGCTCCTCTCCTTTTCTCGCTCTTTGAGTACTTCACCACGCGAGAGTCACCTGCTTCACGTCCACGACGATCTCTCACCATTGTCCGTACAATGTAATTATTTCAGTTCGTCCACTCGACGCGATCAAACCATTCGCCTCTCGAGTATCTCGCCTTTCATGCTTTCATTCAATCAGGCACGATTCTTCAACAAGCTATTTTCTTTCTTTTCCTATCCACAAACACTCTCATTTCCGATATATTCCAATGTTTTTCAACATTCATTTTATTTTTTTTCTATAAAACTTAGATAGTGCTGGCTTTAGCATATCTGCTCTTGGTGGATTAATGAGATCTTTTTTATTTCGGTACATCAGGGCACGTTGAGTAGTACCTCAATCGCATCGAGAGTCCTCGAGACTAGTTCACAGCAGATGCAATTAATTTTGTATATATTTATATGCAAGAAAAAAAAATTACATAAATGTATTCGAGGCATGGTTCGAAATATCATGATAGCAGCGTAATTGCATTCACTTGCTTTTTCGAATTGATTTTTCCGATTTGTTGCGTGAGAAGATTTTTTTTTCTTTTGATATTAGAAACTGTGTAGAGAAGACTGGGGCCAGTTGGAGCTAATTGGGTTGAAAATGTGGTTTCGAGAAAAACGCATTTAAAGATTTTCGTGTTCTTTTTTCGTTCATGGTATTAAATATGCCTTTATGTGCACTTATTTACAGGGACGGTTCAGCTGTAAAACTATATCTATCTTAATTCTACGATGAAAAAAAGATTCTGGAACTCAGCAACTGTCCTTACCCCTTAAGGGACCGAAATACCAAAAAATAATGAATATTAAATGAAGCAGCAATTGCACATATAAAAACCTTTACCTTGATAAAAATTTATTAAAATTCGGACCCGCAAGTTTCTAATAATACGAAACTTGATTTTTATAATGATTTTATGCATTTGTTAAATACTTAGATTTTTGGCATTCATAAAAAAAAAATGGTTAAATTAGATGTGACAATGGAGTTTGTGAAAAAAATGGTAAAAAATGACATTTTTTTGTTTATATTAGAATACAAATTGTTATCGATTTATTTATATATTTTTTAAATTTGTTTCAACGGAAAAAGAATACAGCAAAACACAACAAAACGCGCATTGTTTTTTTTAAACTGATGTACTACTCAGACAAATAATTGAAAAAATAAAAAGTATAAAGTTACGTAACTGGAATCGGGCTGACAACACAAATTAAACGAATCGCATTTCATAATTCGTTAATTTAATATCAAATGTACTTGTCTTACGAATTTCGATTTTTTCTATAGGGGAATATTACGGTACACTTTGGCCCTTCTCATTATTTACTTATTGGACGTTATACATTTATTTTTCTTTTTTATTCTCATCGACCTATTACAGAAAAATACTGAACGAGATCGGCAGTAAAAAAGCCCTCCCTCTATGCAGTGTTGAAGTGCCTATAGTGATCCACACTCTACGTGCCTATCAAGCGACAAGCTTTGACGCAACTATTTTCAATCTTTTTAAAGGAAAAATGTACGCAGTATTTTATCTGCATAGAGGGTCTTCGAAAGTGCGCTGTAAAAGCGAAACTAACATTTTTATGCTTAAAAAAAAAAACAACTTTCCCAACACGATCCACAATTGTTTTTTTTGTTATTTTAAGGAAAAAGAAGTAGGAATGTTTCAAGTTTTACAAAAAGAAAGTACATAAATAAATTGCTAAAAACTCGCATTTTCAATTTAAATTTCTTTTCTTTCATTTTTGTAGCTTCTCATATCATAAATCTATCACATATAATATAACAATTTTGTTTATTTTTACTTCAATAAAATATCAATTTTTCTTTCCATCGCTTTAATTAACAAATATTTTTATTATGTTTGTGCATGTGTGTGATAGAGGGGCTGTGATGCATACTGCTACAACTCGTGAGCTACTCAACCGAATCAACTGAAATGTTTGTACCGTATACAGTACAGTTCAATAGTTCTTCGGTATACATTTTGTAACAATTGGTCGAAGCATTTTTTATTTTATCGGATTTTAAAGATGTTGAAAAATGTCTCGTAAAACTCTGACTCAAACAATTTTTCAACTATTCGGGCAAAATTAGTCATAACATTTTATTGTAATGATGCGACCTTCGCAATTCAATTTAGGCTAAATCGAGGATTTTGCAGAAATTCTCATTTCCATTTTTTTTAAATTTATGCTATAACTCGAGAACGGTTGAAGCAACTGATCTAAAACTTGGGATAAAACTTTATAGCAGTGATGCAACCTTTGATATTGGATTTCGGCAGAATCGATAGATTAGTTCAGATTTTACAGAAATACGAATTTTCAATTTTTCTTTCTCTTGAAAATGCAATACCTCGACAACGGTCCTAGCAAGTGATCTAAAATGTAGCATAAAACTTCAATTGAATGCGTCGACGTTTGATACTGATTTTAATGAGATTCCAGGAAAGCGTTCGTATTTGAGATACATTTAAACCATTCTGTTTTATTGAAACTTCAACAATTTCCAACAGGTTCAAATAAATAATCTGATATTTTGTACGTTCATCAAACAAGGTCGCCGAGTGTTTAATTCTATCTGGAACCATTGTTTTTTTATAAAAGTGTATGATAAATAAATGTTCCGCAAACGTTGTTCTGCGACAAAGCCAAGCTTGACCAACGTATTTCCTCATAGAGGAGACATTGCGGACACCGGATCAAACAAATGTGAAAGCATTGTCCAAGGTGTTTTATTTCGCAGCATTTTTTTATTTCGTTTTAATTAAGAAATAAATCAAGCGATTCGACAAATAAATTCTCGTACTGTGCAATTTACAGCAGATGTTATAAAATGGATATATTTTTTACCGAAGAAAAATAAAGAAGAAATAAAAACACGGGAAGCTGGTACGAAATCATGATAACGAACTAATTGCTTTCAATTGCTTTTTCAAGTTGATTCTCGCGATTTGAGATTGTACGGCTGCGGTATATACCGCGCCAGGCTCACTCAGCGAGAATTGGCTTGTTATTCTTATCGAGGCCACACGGACGTTCCCCGACACGCAGATACATCGTGTTATTTTATATATACGGGGTGTGCGTTCCAGTTTACTTATGCATGAGAAAGTGTGTGGCGAGGGGGATGACAAGTGGGTTGGTTGGCCCCGCATATACGTGGAGCTCATGTCACGGTAGCCAAGATTAACGATAGGCAACGCGGCGATTCAAATTTCGTAGTAATAAGATATGGCAGGGCGTTTTAAGGATAACCCAGGAGACACGCTCCTGGGAATCCTCATGTGACGCAAGCGCCACTGGCTACTTGCCGCCGCCGCCGACGACGAGGACGTCGACGACTACGACGACGACTACGACGACGACGACGACGACGACGACGACGACGACGACGCGCCCCACCCAGTTGCCGGGAATCCTGGGGTATACATATACGCTTGAGCAGGCTTTCGTCCGCCTGACGGCAGACACACCGGATCCACACGCAAACGCCGCGACAGCATCAGCTCACAGTCAGCGCAAAGCTTTGGATGTAAAAGCGAGCGGAAGCTCACGGAAAGAGAGACGAGAAGAGAGGGAATGAGAGACACAGGACGAGTGTGTGCATCGCCAGAGATAGGGGGGCATTTGACTCCCGACCTCAACCTCCGCCCTCGCAACTTCGCTAAACTTGTTTTTTTCGAAGGGTCGCTCCCTTTCTTCAAGGATGATCCGCCTCGCGGAATAATAATAGCATTTTTTCAAGACGATGAATAAAATATACATGATCGTTTAAAAAAAGATATACACTAAAACAAAGATGCAATAGGTTGCATTTTGACTTTCTCATTGTTTTTCAGTCTACAAAATGCTCTGTGAGGAAAGGTGTTGAATAATTTTGACTTTGTACGTGGAGGGAGCTGGGGAATTGGAATGTAATGAAAACGGAAGATTTTAAATTCATGACTTTTTTTTCTCTCATGAACTGAATGTTTAATGAAATTTTAATGTTGGAGAAATTGTAATTGAAAATTCGAAAATTTTATTGCCTTTTTTTCAAGGTTTGTACACCTTGTACGATTATAATAGCCTTTTTTACAGACGATGAATAAAATGTACCTGATCGTTAAAAAAAATACTTTAAAATAAGGATGATGCAATACATTTGCTTATAATTTCTTTACCAGTTCGTTATTATGACTCGGGCGATTCGCATCCTCGCGATCCACTCACGCCCTGATTTTGATAAGTCCCCATATGAAACCTCCCCAGGCCATTGCTTTCTTACGACCCTTATGAGACCACCCCCAGCTTTGATTTTCTATGTCCTCTTAATACACACCCCTGGGCTTCCACCTTTCTAATTGTAAGTCCCTCATGAGACCCCCCCGCCTGTGGGTGCGTCTGTGAGTGTCTGTATCTTTTATTATAAATAGATGTTCGACATTACCCCGTTCTCCCCTAGGTAAACTTTTTATCGTAAAAAAAATCATTGATAAAAGTTTGATTTGCCCTATAATACGAAAAGAATTCAGGATAATAATCTTTAAAACCACTTTTGTAACTAATATCCTTTATCGCCCTAATGTAGATACTAAAATACCGAAGTGCTGCATTGACGTTAGTGAGAAACTAATAAACCGCGATATTTCGCGTGGAAGCGTTAGGTCGTAGGGCGCGAATCGGTATGGGGATACTAAAGGTGCTTGGTAGTCCTCCGGTTACCAGAGTAAATTTGCCCCGAAGATTTATCCCTTCTTTCGAGCATTATAGCCCTTATATAGCTATAGATATAGTATTATGTAAGGGGTCGGAAGTGATATACATATGTCAGGGGTGCGAGAAATGGTTTGTACGGGAGCGCTCACTGGTAAATTGTTCTGCTCGAAAGATTTTTTTCTTTTTCTTTCAGTAATCGAACGACTTAATGCTAAAGTCGATTCGCCATTGTAAAATCTCCGAGAAATCTCAGAGGGTGTCTCTTTGCGGTGTATATGCAAAGTTCAAAATAATAAAAATAATATAAATCTCACTGTATAGATATACTGGAGAGGTATAAATGTGTAGTTATTTATGGTACCATATATCATGGGCTCCGGAGCGTAAAAGTGGATGATATTTTTCCTCACTTATTTGACATTCTTTATGAACACGCTTAACTTTTTTTTATGTCTATTATTACTGTTATTATCATTATTATAAATATCATGAAATTCATTATTTTCTCTTGCATTACGTTCTTGTAGTAGTGAAAGATTTATAAAATTGTTTCAATGTTATCGAATCCATTTTTTTTTTTCTTTTCAAACTGCGATAGCTTTGATGAAGAACGTTTTTTTTTTACATAGTCGCCAGGCACATTGAAGATGAAAAGGAGTAAAGTCACTCGGAAGAACTAGAGGAAGCAAAGGGCTTGATATTCGAGTTTGAAGTAGAGATAAAGCGACACATCGTCAATGGAATGGTTAAGAAAGACTCGGTTGGGTTGAGCACGATTAAAATGCTTTTCAGGATCAACAGATGAGAAACAAGTCATGAGAAAAATAACGAGTGATAAACAGTGATAACACATATAGATAAATGCATATAGAAAGGGAAAAAAATATTTCATCTACAGTAAATAGATTCTGTTGGTGTATTTTTTCATGTGTAACCGTGGAACCATTTATTTTTAAAGCTTTACGATATTTTTGCACTTTATTAATGTTACATAAAGTCCTACGACATCTAAAAAAAGGCATAAGAATTTAATTTTTTTGTAATATTAAAGGAAAGCATATTTTCTTTTTCATGAATATTATGTTCAGTGCGGATAAGCTGGATAAAACTGTGCGAGCCTTGAATTTATGCCAGGATAAAGAAATCTTACAAAGGAGAATCAAATCGGTTGAAGAGTTCTTGAGATATTACTCTGGATTGACGCCCAAATGTCCGAAAGGTATTAATAGGCACTTTCATTTGTATTTACAAGTGCCGAAAAAAATGTGATTTTAAATGGACACCATTTTTTTTTTCAATCATTAAATTATTTAGAAGCAATGAGTCTTTAGTGAAAAATACAGCTCTTTCCAATAACAAATGAAAAAAAAGGTTGCGAAAGACATTTAAAAACACACATTGAAATGTGTGTTTTCATTTTTTTGTAACTCGTTTGTAAAATGTGACTCTTTTCGTAGCAGTGTGGAAAAGTTGGCTTGCGCATGCACCTTACTTTACATTACTTTAATGTACATTACTTTCCGTCCCTAGGGCCGAAAATTCTGACCTCACTTGTCACCTTTTGTCCTGCAAGCACTGCCACTCAAAACGCCTCTATTTGTACACTTGTTACAAAAAGTATCGTGTGTAACATGAGCCAATTTGACGACGAACGCAAATTTTTGGCCCTTGGTGCACAATATACTATTATTTTACGTATTTGCTGCATTGCGATTGCCATTTTTTTAATATACGAATAAGCTTTTATATGAAAAATTCGAGGTTTTTATATACATTGTAAACATCAAATGATGAAAAAATGGTCTTTTTCCAATAATTAGATGGGCACATAAAAAATAATATGAGGCAAAAGTATGATAAACCAAAGTACAAACAAAAAACTCGAGAGATCGAATTTCAGCCCCTCGTTAATATTTAGTGCAACGATCCATACATAAAAAAATGCTATCATAAATACATTCAAAATATGGTGATAATCACCATATTTGTGTGTTGTGTATGTGTGCGACGACCTCCGAAAATTAAAATCTCTATATTTCGAGAACTGGTCGACCGATCAAACTGAAATTTGTCACATTCTTGAAGCAGAAACCGCTTTACTTTTACTATAGTTTTCATAAAAATTGATAGAGTGAATAAAATGTTATGACAATTTGAACCTTTGAAAAAAAAGGGCGCGGAGACTCTCGCGGATGCAAATTTTTAGATATAGAGTTTAAAAGTTTATCATAAATACAGTAATGTTCTAGGACTTTTGGGATTGAATTTGAGATAAATTTATAAAGAATTTCGGATTTAACAGGGTTTCGAAATTTCTAAAAAGATGACGTTTGGCTCCAACTCGTATAAGCATCGATCAGTTCAGCTCAAATTTTTCATAGAATCGTACTAATATTAAGCGGTGCTACACACCATATATGATGAAGATCGGTAAAGAGCTTTGAATTTTATATGCATTTGAATTGTTTATTTTTTACCCGGTTCAACTTTCTAAACATCTGACAAAACGGGATGAAACTTTCGACACGTATGTAATAATTTTCAAGGATATTTGAAAGAAAATTTGATTGAATATAAATAGAGGCTTTCCAATTTTATAGTGAATTAGAATTTTACATCCATTATCATCGAAGCTTGCAAAAATATGAGGTATATAAATCTTAAATGACTTGAGCAATATGCAGCAGAACGTCGATTATCCGAATCAATTGGATGGGGCCTAGTTCGGATAATCGGAACGGAATTTCTTTCCCTGGCTTTTACACAGTGAGTATTTTAATAAAAAGCCGGATATATTAACCATCGAAACATATATTAAATGTCTATCTTAACAACCAACAAGTAGTTTATTGTTTCTGCTTCATAAAATCGTCCGTCTTCAATTACCGAACGGCTGCAACGACGATTTTTTTGTTCAGCGTGAGAACCTTGCGCTTTTACGCTTATTAGTCGTTGAATTCGCCGTTGAGGCCATTATCAATTGGTAAAAGGTTGGTAACAATCTTGGCACGTTTATCACTGCGAGGAGGAAAATTGTTATTGCTCATCAAAGCCAACCTGCGAGCGAATGGAGAGACAGGAGATGTGCTCAAACTCGCCCGATTGTTGGAATACCGCAGCAACAGTGTAGATATTATTTCGCGTCAATGCTCGGATAATTGAGCGTTCGGATACCCACTTCATAGTTTGAATGATTAAGGGTTCAGATGATCGAGGTTCTACTGTAAATAACAAATTTGTAACACCAGTTATGAAATCAAATAGATATCAGACTACATTAAATGATATTATTACTCGATGAATAAACTTTCCCTGAAGAGCAGATTCTGAACTATTTGAAACAGGGTTGCAACCCTTGCACATTGCTTCCTTATCATTTTTCACTATTTTAGAAAGCTTCCTCCATGAGGAAGCTAAAATCAATGAACATACTTTCTCATAGAGACAACTTTGTAAAATAGTGGAAAATAATGAAGAAGCAATATGCAGGGTTTTTACTTTACAGCCCCGTTTAAAAATTTGCAAAGTGTTTCAGTAAAAAAAGAAAAATTATTTTCTAAATTGTCCCTTAAACGACGTGGAAATCTTTCTTTTTGTGACAAGAAACAAAAATCTCGATGCTCACAGCACAACAAAAAATAAATCGTATCTCTTTTTTTCAACCGCCCTAATCTACCCTTTATCTTTCTCCTCATTCTCGGCAGAGTTGCAAATTTGTTTTTTTTTTTTTTTTTCTCTGTCTGCATTTGTTTCTATATTTCCATCTTCGTTCATCTCTCTCGGTCGCCTCGGTCTCCGCTGTGTATTCTGTACTACAAGCACTCTGGGGGAGGGAAGTTCGTGTGGCGAAAGAGATTTATCGGTACTGAGGGGGCTACCTGGTAACTACCTCGTAACTTGGATAATTTCTTCATTTCTTTTTTTTTTTTTTTTCTTTTTATTTCAAAGCCAGTGCTTACAGCTTACGGTAGGCGAGGATAAAAGCCAGTGGGATGTTTCACTACAATGACTTTTTAGCTCTTATTTTCATGTGAAACATCCGATGTTTTACCCTATGGATCTCAGGAATTCCTTGCTCGTCACGTATCCTCCGTATAGGCGAATCATTCATCACCGGTCATAAAAAACGTTGATGTTTCTATTACTCGTGCTCGCAGTTATATAGCGACCGTCAACCCGAACCCTCGAACCACCCCGAGAGATAGAGCTGAGCAGATAGCTAACTGTAGTACATGCATATAGGGTAATCCATGGCAAATTAACAGGGTCGTGATACGCTTAAAATGCGGCCCGGATTAAAGTGCGGTTTCAAAAAAAAACTTCACACCAAATTTAAACATTTTTTTCGAAAATATACTTGATGACTCGCTAAAACGTGATTTACTAAGTCAATTAAAAATGGTTTAAATTGAATATTCTTTGGTGAAAGTCTGAATTTTTTAGACAATTTCGGGGATGGGTGTAAAACTAGGATTGAAATGAACAAAGATTTAAAAAATTATAAGAATAAAAAATGGGGCTTCTTCGAAGTTGCAAGTTGCGGCACCATTTTCTGCAGCAAAAGCTTGTATTCGCATTATAAAAACAAACAATAGAGATGAGAAAAAATATCGATTGACAAGTATTTCTTCTTTCTTGTGATAATTGTAGGTTTATTAAAATTATAAAAACTCCTATACTTCGAATTCCAATTGTTTTGCTTCCCCATAGAGGAAGCTTTCTTTTCGAGAAACTTTTTCTTTTTACATTTTTCATGGCAGGAAGGTCAGAAAGTACCCAAACAGCGATAAAAGTGGTTTAGATCAAAATATGAGGTATTCTCCACAAATTCCACCACTTTTATCTCGACCCTCGCGGATCTGTTTGATAATTGGCCATGTATTAGTACTACTTAAAGGTACTCTATGTGAATTTTTTTCGGACTTTTCAATTCACTCGTTTCGGAAACGAGATTTTTTTTTCAAGTCCGTCTATCGTGGAAGATTAAAATCCGATAAGAAAAATGTAGAGTCAAAAAAGTTATGTTTTTCCATGGATTATTTAATGAAAAATATGTTATATTTTTTATGGCAACAAAAAACCCATTTCACCAAAAAAAAATGGAAAATAGTTTTTTCTGTTCAATGCGATATGACATTTGATTTACGTACAATTTACGACATATCTGGCTGACATTTTTTCTATATCTGACGTAAAATTAAACCATGATTGGTATCAAATTTGGCGAGAATTTATCGAGCAGTTAAAATTGTACCAGAATTCACATGTTTCGTGATTTTTTTTTATCTGTTTATTCGTTGATTTGCCTAAATATCGTGCTCATAAATTAGTGCACAATTTAAGCAATCCTGCAACGTAGAACATTGAAAATTGCTTTCTCAAAAAATGAGGAAGTTATTTGAAAGGTTCTACATTGTAGACTTTTTCTTTACAAAAACTGTATTTACTCGTTCACCATACTTGGGACCATAAAAAATAATGAAATTTTTTTCTTTCCTAAACCTTTTTGCATAAAAATTCTATCATTTTTTTCATTCTGACATGACATTGTAAAAAAAGAACAATTGAACACAAATCTTAGGAAATAAAAAGACTGAACAGATGAAATGAAATAAATTAGGAATTTATATAATTTAAATAAACCTATAAATATCACATATAACTGAAAGATTAATTTTTTATCCTCTCCCTCATTGTTGCTAAGGCTGAATATACAGTTTTGTTGCAGAAAAAAGTATTGTTGAGAATATGGGAAAACCTCCTATTTCCAGTTTTCTTATTTTTATGTTTTATTCTAATTCTATTTTTAGGCCCATCCTCGAAATAGTCTTAAAAATGTAGTTTTTCAACAATAAATATGCAGTAAAAATTGCAAACTAATCGCCCACATAGTTTTATAGTAAACGAAATTTTGTTGTGTATTTCACCAAATAAATTTCCGAAAAATATCTAGAAATTAGTGTGGAGTGTTTTTTTTATATCGCACTATAAAATACTAAGAGAAAAGAAAACGTTTACAAATAATAAGGATCAAGACTGTTTGACTTGTCACGAACTGCCCCATATATACATGTACAGCGCATACAGTAGCGCCGTACCTCTGCCTTTTAATGGTTCAAATCTCGCCCTCGTAATTCTCAAACGGCAAACTCTTACGAGAGTCTCTCGGGCAAAATCATTAATCGGATTTAAGTTTTTTGCAATATACATATACAAAGAAAGTTTAAAGTCTCACTAAATAGTACAACAGCTTTCTTTGTGGCTTCGTCGTAGGTCGAGGATCAAGGATTTATGTACTACAATTTGTTAAGCAGCCTCTCTTTTTCGACCGCAGCGCCACTGCGCGGCAACTCCACGAACCTATTTATCGTCTTTGAGATTTACTGCTTTTCGGGGTGGCAAACACCTCTAAAATTTCCTTTTACAATCGGAATAGTCGACAGCCCCTCGTTTATTTCTATGATTACGAGCGGTATTGTCACGACACTCGAATTCTTTATAGACACTGCTGTGTAGAGTTGTCGCTATTATGGATATTACTACGAGCAAAATCGTCGACGTTTCCTGGAAGTTTGGCGGTGAGATATAACCTATAAATATTGACAGTTATTTTTGCGCACTGCTTTAGAAGCCATTTCAACCCATAAGGGTTTTCAATTTCCGATATAGATATCATAACTGATATATTAGCTAGATATTATGGTTTTTCCATCGCGACACTTTCTTTTATGTTATTTATCGATTATGAGTCTTATCGTATTTCGTGTAATAGAATTGTTCCAATGGAATGAAATATGATTAGAAAATATCGCGGACTTGATATAAGCTAAGGATTAATGTGATTTGCTACACCGACTGTGTCACCGTAGGTGCGAGAGAGACAACAACACTAGTGGTCGCAGTGGAGCGAGAGAGAGGTGAAATCTACTCAGTCGGTAACATAAACTGTAAACAATTATTTCGCAGATACCAAACGTTACTGGAAGAATAAAGATTCATTGTTTATATATGATGAGGCTGTGAAGCTTCCCCGTGAAATAACACGAAAAATAAAAAAAAAAGTCTTGCATCATTCGTCTTTCAAGTTTCAATGATGTAAGACTTTTATTTTTCCTGGTTTGGGATCTAGTTTCCATGTACTATTGTTCCGAAAATTATTTACTATCTCACTCGCATTCCTGAAAAAAGCAATATGTCTTCGGACGCAGAATTAAATTTCGCTTCCGTTGACATTTTTCGTTTTCGACAAAAGTGAACGGGGTCTCCAAACTATTGTTTACAGTTTTTGTTACCGACTGAGTCACTTTCGCCTGTTCTTAAGAGGATCTGCTTAACATTTCTGTCGTTCTCTCTCGCTCCACTGCGGCCACCAGTGATGTTTTCTCCCTCGCACTTACGGTGACTCAGTAGGTATAGCACATCACCTTAAGACGATGTGAAATTACTCGATCGGTAACGAAAACTGTAAACCGATTTTTTCCGTCCCGATTGATCTTTTGAATAAAAGATGAGAAAGTCGACTTCCGTCTAACGATTGTGCAAGTCGAGTCTCCCACTTTTTATCCAAAAGATTAACGATAACGGAAAAATTTGGGATCGTAAGATTAGTTCTATCTCTCTCGCACTCGTTGAGGTTTCACATCACCTTAAAAGTATGTGATATATCTCAATCGGTAATCAAAACTGTAATGAACATTTCTCACGGATTTTGAAAAATGGTGGAAAATAAAAATCTAATAAAAATCGCAGGTTTTCTTTTCAGTGATAACAAAATAAAAAAAATATTCAGAAATTGAAGAGGGCCTGGTTTAATCCTGTAAAAATTCAAATGGGATGTCCCATAAATACATACAGTCATGTACTATCATGTTATAATGGTTCTCTTAATTCTATTCTAACTTAGTATTAAAAATATTATCTATTCCACAAAGAAAATCATTTTTAATGTAATTTAATTTCTTTGTTAATCCTTGTCATCAAATTGCTATGGTGACTCTTGATCATGAGTTTTGTTTACTGAAAAATACTTTATTCATAAATAAACAAAAAACTAAATGCAATATCTAAGCTGATGAAATTGTCAGGCATTTTTCTCTAAACAAAATAAACTACAGCACAATGAAATCAAAATCATAATCAAGATTCTTTACTAAAAGAAATGTATATTGTATGAAACTGGAAGTAAATGTTGCCACTTAATTTCGAAAATTTCGTAAAAACACTTTTCAAAATCTGCAACTAATTTGACTAATATAGATCTGAATGAGGTATGATTTTTTTTTTTTTTTAAGAACCTGTATTTCTTTATCAATTTCCCTGATACCATTAGTTCGAACTTTGGCTAATGAATTAGAGTAGTAACGCATTGGCTCTGTCAAGAGGGTAAAAGTCAGAATGGTGTTTACCTTGCTCCACATCACTTTGCTCAAACATGCTGAATATTACAGTGACAGCATCTAGCAGCGAATCCGACAAAGTGGGTAAAACCTTCCTTCAACTTCGACTACTTCTCGACGAGGGTGGAAAACCTACAACAGTATTCACAGAAATGACTCTGAGCCAGTTCTACAAATTCCTGCACGACTTGGAAAAGGCAAAGAACAGCCTCGATCTTCTAGTCTGATTTTGTAAATAAGAAACACTTGTCTATGTAAAAAATACGTATATTTTTATGTACAGAGATATAAGTAATTGGAAAATCACTGGTTGAACAGTTAAAAATATATATATACATATGTCTTTTTATGTACAGTTACTATTTTTATCGTTAGTCGAGTTCGAGCAGAGTATTCAATACTACTAGAAACTACGACTTACACTAAAAAAAACTCGAATTTTTCAAACTTTACGTATAGAAACTTTGGTGTATTTTCGAGTCACTTTTTACTTGAATTTCTTTGATTATACGTCACATGTTCCAGTATATTTTTCATCAAATAATGCACTCTACAGATAATCACTGACGACAGTAATAGCATTTTTTTGTGTTTATTCAAGTACTCAAAATTCGAATGTTTCGAATTTTGTTTAGAATTTTATGAATACTGAATTTTCCGAAAGTTTTGAAATATCGATTCAAGAAAATGCATGTTTTCCAGTGAAACAAAAATGGGAAATGTGAGATCAACGATAAACTGGTGACTATTAAGTCGTACAAAATAATATTACTTATTAAGACGGCTGAAATACGTAACGGAGTGTGATCCAAATAAAGTATTGTGCACTGTAATCGCAGGATGAAAAAGAACAGAATCGAAGATACAAGATGATGGATCTTCTTCTCAACCGAGTGTTGTTGATGTGTCAATGTCCATTATCTGAGGAGAGACAGTTTTAATGAATTTCACGCGATAAATAACGAGATAGACGTTCTTCAATTAATTACAAAGTCCATACCCTGCATCGTCATCCTTGTTCGACTGGAGCGACGTGGAATCACTTACATACCCGGCGTCTTCAAATTCAGACCGGATTGATTTCAGTCTATAATATCATTGCGATCATTTCCGAATTTTTAGGTTTTGGAGTATTATCTTCAGATTTCCGGGCTGCTAAAATAATCATCTGTAAAGGAGCACAGTATGCATTCAGTACAAAATTTCAATTGTGATGAAAAATGTATTACAATATTTCAAGCATATGTGCAGAACAAAAGCTGCAGGAGAAAGCTGTGAGGAGATTCCGGCGGTAAAACCCGTTCGAAGCATACGACATTTTGATAAACGATTTGCATAATCTTTTAACGAGCAATCGGTGGCATTTAATGTAACTGTTTATGGATAGAGTAAGTCTTCTATATAGAAAAATATCTCAAAGGAGTCTTCCAGATTTGCTTAAAATGAGATTTTTTCAAATTTGTTTGCGAATTCGTCGTTAATATTATTTCTATGACTACTTTATTAACGCCGATTGCTCCGAAATATTTTGTAAATCGTTTTTTTAAAGTGTACTTTAGACGGTACTGAGCCAACAGAAACACACACAAAAAGAATGATAAGTGACTGGAGAAGGCAAATGGAATTACGACGGACGAACGACGAATTACGAAATTAGGAAAACATATTTATTTCATCATCTTTCACATAGAAAAGGAAGAATTGCAAATTTACAAAAAATTACACGATTTAATAACACATTTCGTTTTCGCGTTCGACACCATCGTGGTACCGGATCCTCGTGACCCGGGTTAAAAACGTATCGTAATTTACTACAATGATTCGCGACAAGCGTTTTATATCAGTCTCAATAAATCATTAAGCGTTTGTTATAAAGATCAACGGATAATTTTCTTGCGTGATTACGTACTAATGGTTTCACATCATGATTAAAACAATGAAACAAAAAAAAACTTGTCCATTCGGACGTCACATATACAAACATATACAGAAAAAAAATATCTTAAAGGTTAATTAAGAAACTACATAAATTTACATAAACATTTCGAAATTTGTGCGTTACTGTTAGTGAACTTTGGTTGAAATTTATAAATATCGAGTTAGATTCGAAAGGATATATTAGCCTCGAAGAAACCGTATTAATACTGTGTTTTTTTCGAATACCATTAAATTCGTTTTCATTTCAGATTCATCTGTTTTTCATAGTCCAGGATTAAAAATTCAGATAAGCAAGCATTAAGGCATTATGCAAACAAAATAAATAAAATAGCGGGTACATCGAGGATAAATCGTAGCATTAAAATTCACGCATTTGTATGTAGAGATTAGAACATACACTAGTTTGAAAAATATTAGTCATGTGAAGAATGGGACGCTTAAGGTTTCTTAGAGGTTTGCGCCTCGGATGGGGACTCGACGTAGCACCTCTCTGATTGTTCGGCTCTGCTAACGCCATTGCCGGATTTCTCGCATCGCAAACGCTCGGACTTTCTTCCTTCTGAGGCACGAACCCGTTCGACTTTGGTGAGGGCGTGCCTCTTTCAGCTTTTTGGCGTACTGACTCCAGCACCGGAAGTATCGCGCCAAGCAACGGACGACGTGATGGCTCACCTGCCCAACATTGCTCCATAAGTTTCCAGCACTCATCGTCAAAGTGGGCCAATCGCTCTGGTCGGAGACCTGAAATTTTTTTTTTAATCGATACTACTTTGTTGCTTTGGCAATAAAAAAGTATGTAAAGTAGAACTTTGTACATTGCTTTTTCATTATTTTTGAATTTTTACAAAGCTTCCTCTACGAGGAAGTATGTTGATCAATTTTGATTTACTTATATAGAGGAAGCTTTGTAAAAAGAAAAAAAAAACAATTTTCTGAAATATGAACTCTTTGTTGGGTTCTCATCGAATTCAGTATCAAATAAGGACAGATCCTACTCAAGTTATCTGCAAAATTTTGGATCAGTTGCTTGAACCGTTCTCGAGATACAGAATTTAAAAAAAAAAACGAAAATGCGAATTTCTATAACATCTGATCTACTTTATCGATTTCGCTTAAATTTAATACCAAAGATCGCGCTACTCGGATACATTTTTGTGCCAAGTTTCAGAACGACCTAAATAACTTTTATCGACTTTTTAGACAATTTTCAGTATATTGATATGAAGATCTCGAAAAAATGGAAGCAAAAGCTAAAATATCGCATCCGAATAAAAAATCGAATAATTATCAACATAAATCTGGCGATTGTGAATTTATCCAACAATTGTACAGGATGTTCAGCCTGATAAGGGATGAGGATCTGAAATATTGGTCCCGTAGAATCTGTTTTTGAATTAATATGAATTAATTATTTTTTCTGTATTCGATAAATTATGAATGCTATTCATATTTACATATACTATTACATATTTTTGGCGAATATAGATGCGCGCGAAACAATTTACAAACATCATATATTATGCATAAAAGTCTAAACTTTCATTAAGTATATTAGTATTTGTGTACAAAGTTTTTGTTACCTCTGAAGAACCCTTTTAAAGTGCCATTTTTTTTACTGTGTTCCTACACACTTAAAAATTGTTATCTGTTAAGGAGACAGAGAGATTTATGATCGACTTTACTGCAGCAAATATCCTCTGCCTACAATACCAATAACAATTCGATAAAGTTCTTTATGAAATTTAAGCAATAAAATATATTATTTATTTATTTAACAATTGATATTATATGTTACGACAGACAATTGATAACTTTTTAGGTAAATTAATTTCCTTTGATCGAAAAAGGTAATATAAATTGTATCTGTGTGGATTCGATGACCATGTGTTAACAGATCAAATAAACCGTAAAACTTTAGAATTGGGTGAACGGTCTTGGTTATTAATTACAAAAAAAAAGTGAAAACACGACATATCTAAAATTCTTATAAAACGATTAATCTATTTGTTTTTTGTAAGTTAAGCATGTAGAGTTGGGCAATCCATCTTGAATGGTTTTGTACCCTCATTGCATATTTTTAAAAGCCGATCGTATTCAGTGGCAAATGTGCTCACATTTAAATTTAGTATTAATGAAATAAAATGAATAAAACCTACCTCGTCTGACGCTACACCAGAGCTGTTCTTTATTGTTGAATTGTTCAAAAGCGTAGGGCATTCTCACGTGTCCGGCGCAGATGTACCAGAACAAAATCCCAAAAGCATAAATATCGACGGTACTGTCATAGTGACCGGACAATAATTCAGGAGCCATGTGTACCGGTGTGCCAACGACGCTTCCCGACATCATGGCTTCGGTGATGCAAAAACCAAGATCCGTGAGTTTCGCACGATTGTCAGTATCAAGTAGAACGTTTTTCAGCTTAATATCCCGATGAAGAAGACCCTGAGAATGAAGATAGCGTATTCCCTCAAGCACATCGATGGCAATTTGTATTCTCTCGAACCACGAGAGACCAGCGCGTATTCCACAATAAAGATCGCGACTCATACGATCGGTGATCAAGAGAACAGCAGCTCCAATACCACAACCACCGCCGTACGAATGATCAATAACGGAACCTCTTAGCTTGACGATTCTCTTGTGATCGGGAATAGATCTTGTATAATAAAACTCCATTGCCAGATCGTTCCAGTGTTTCTCATCTGGCGGTACGACAGATTTAACAGCACAAGGGCCTGGAGCGCCACCCCATCCATCACATGAAAAAACCACCCCGTACTGTCCTCGTCCAATTTCCTTTCCCTGATGCGGAATTCCAAATCTAACGATATCGCTCATCGAGGTCGATTCCAAAGCGAGTTTCGCGAGTTTCGGTGCATGAATCTTTCTTATAGCGACTCTTTGCTCCTCGGTTCTCTCGAGTTTACCCGAATGATGATTTTCCAATGATCTCAGAGCCGCGTGAAAAGCGTCGTGCGATGACTTGATCTTGTCGCGAAATTGCGTTGAAATGGTGCGAGCTAATCGAGCAGCCGATAACGAATTTAACACGTCAATCGTGACACGCCTTCTCCAAACAGCATCGAGAGTCGGTGTTGGCGACCAGGGCAACGGAAGAGCCTTAAAAAGCTGTCGGACTCTTTCGAGAAACGAGTGAACGATCGACGGCGAAGAATTATGAAGCTCAACATTGTAAGCGGCCGAGAGAATTTGTTTCAAGGCATCACTAGCCAAAGGACAATTGTCATTATCGTAACTTTTCTCCAAACTTAGCAAACAACGTCGCAGTGTACCGACAAAAGTCTCGCGCAAACAATTGACCGATGTAACGAGTTGTCGAGCAACCCGATCGCTCAAACGTCCGAGCACCATTCGTTGAACTTCCGTAGTTGCGGTACGTACAGTCGTTGTCCATTCTTTTGTTTCATTATCGTCGAGAAACGTATTTTGAAGTTCATATGGATCAATGTTCTCTGACTGGAGATCGTCCTTCATCTCCTGTATGATATTCTGTATTAATTCCGTCAAGTCTTCTTGATTTTTGCTCACAACGTCCATTAGATTATTATACAATTCGTTTTCCTTCTGTTGCGCGTACTGTATTCGTCTCGGTGTTATCTGTATCTCGCGTGCCATGTCGAAAGCGCTGAGGATAAATTTTCGAAGGCTCGTTGTGTGAACGTCGTTCAGCAAGTTACTAACATTAACGAGATAACTTTGGAGACAGCCGCGTACGAAATAAAGAACGCGATCCATTTTTTTGCATGAATCAACGAGCTCGCTCGAGTTAACGCAGTGATCGCTAACGAAGCAGGTCATTTGATCGACCTCGACCGAGTCTTCGATTCGAAGGAAACCGAGATTGCCCAATTGATCGAGCCAAGTTAGACCGAGAGAATTTATTTTATCGATATTAATACAATCGTCGTCTTTAGCAAAGCCAGGACTGCATGGATCTACCTGGCCTTGCAGTCGGTGCTGCTCTGATTCCGTGAGATCGGCGTCGACACCGTCGAACGATATATTTGCTAGTGATGAGACGAAGAGCACAGGACTGTAGGGATAAGTCTCGCGTAATTCTCGCAGCTCCTCCATATTTTCCTCAGTAAGAGCGTATTCGCTAAGAGCGTAGAGAAATATTGGCAATATGTCGAGAGTACCCTTTGACAAGATTTTTATCGCTCCAACGTCTGGCACGACGAATATCTCAACACCATCTTTGAGCATGGATTTCTCGAGCTTCACCTCGAGTATCGTCGGACAATTGGGATCTTCGTTTTCCGATTTTGTCAGATCTTCGATTGGTAACGTCTTCCATGGCTTCTCGTTTGCCTGAACACGCTCGAGGACCTCGTACTCCAGGCCCAAGGTCAAGCTCACGTGATTCGTTTGACCGTAGCCAAATTTTATCCAACGCCACTGACCATCGCATATCGGTAGAATCTCCGTTGACAGGAGATTGTTTACTAATGCTGCTTTTGCTTTACTGTCCTGACCACAAACCACTATCGAGGGATTGTTGAAGAGGATGTAGTTCAAACGGCTCAAAGTCAACGAGGGCAGAAGCTCTTCGATAATGTTCTCTGAAAATGATAAATTATTGGCTTCTGGTGTTTATGTACTATTTAAAAAAATTATATTTTTAGTTGAAAATATTTTCATTTGCATTTAAAAATGTTTAATCTTATTGGAAAATATTAATATTTTGGTGTAGTACAGAGGAAGCTTTGTTTTTGTGAAAACACTTTTTTTCGATTTTTATCAGAATATTGAAAACTTTGAGAAAAGTGATTTAGAAAAGACAGTTTATAAAATTGGAATTTCCGTGTCTCATGAACAGCTTTATTAATTGGGCTGAAATTTTGCATAAAGGTTTCGAAGTTACGCTTTTGTGTTTCTAATTATTTACGCGATGGTTTAAACACCTGTTACAATTTTATTAGATGTTTTAATTTTTTCGAAAAAAAAGTCTGTGCGCGCTTTAGCTGTCACCAAGTTTTGTTATCCAGCTGAATATCCAATTTTTTTACATACTGATTTATTTTAAAAATTTATGTGTCGCTCTAATTCACATAAACCTTTATCAGTTGGAGTTAAATGTTCTACAGGAAAGAACACAGGAATATCTGGTTCTATAATAAAACCAGATATGCAACTTGATTGAAATTTGTAGAAGGATTCGGATTTTATAGTATTTTTTTTTTTTAAGCTCTAACTATTTTTCGAAATATTTGACAAAAAATGACGAAACTCCAGGCACCTTTGTAATGCACATGAATGTTTAGTATTAAATTTAGTAAACATCGATCAAACGGTTTGAATTTTGTGACGATTTTCATTTTTCGAAATTTAGTAAAAATGGGTATGATGATCAATTCTGTCGTGGAATTTTGTCTTCAATATCGCCGCAAACAAATTAAAACTGTCCTTTCAAAAGCAAGAAAAAAATATGCAAAGTAGAATCTTCCACATTGCTACACCATTTTTTTAAATCTGTAACGGCCCCATAAATGCTTACTCTAAGAAATATATAAAAATTCTCAGAATCTCATATCAAAGCTGTATCAGCACACCTTCCACAGATATCTTTCCCTACAGAAAGCTGTGTGAACGCGATAATAGAAAGAAAAAAAAAGCAAAAATGAATGTGCAAGGATAAACTTTGCAAAATTTTGTTCAAGACAATCCACCTCATGAAGTATTTAGCTTAGTAACAAATATTTTAAGTTTATTCAATGACTCAAATAATTCTTAAATAATTTTTTAAATTTTTCATAGCTTTAAATCCTTATTTTATCTTACTTCCAATATTTACTCAGTCTATAAAAACCTGAGCTTGAGTAATGTTAAATAGTAGCTAAATTAATTTAAAAAATATTATGAAATCAACTTTTTCTTAGAAAGTCACAATCTGTTTTATCCTATTGCCTGATACCAAACTAATATTTCATATCTCAAGTAAAAAAATTGAAACTAATTAGTATTTCAAGCTGTTTTGAAAACTTCAAATGGAGATTATTAAAAAAAAAAGAAGAAACAAATTCAAGCTTCAGACTGATAAAAAACAAAAGAACAAATATCAAATTACACAACATTTTCAATCCGCTCAGAGACTTTTGAAGATATTGTAGTCCAATTTTTAAAAATGACTTTCCGACCAAAAGGTAACAAAACTTTTGGGCTAAACTAATAATTTAAAAAAAATTCTAGTTCAAAATATTGTCAGCCTGTACAATTTTTATTTGAAATATATGTTTCAGTTCCAGATGTCTTTGTCGACGAAGCTATCTTAAAGCTGTACCTTCCGGAAAGAAGTTCTCCTGTGTTATGATCTCCAATACGCGTTGAGTTTCCTTGAAGATGTGTCGCAGCTGATGACGATTCCGCTGGTAACGTCGGAATTCCTGAGGCAATTTGCTAACCATTTTGATCGGTTAATCCTCGACAAGCAGCTGCGACAAGTGTTGGACATAACCTGCGGATAAAATTTTACTAATAAAGTCATCTTATCGACACAGATTCAGCGATTATTTGCTAATGAAATTTTCATAATTATTATCTCCAAAATTGCTTGTAACATCAATCTCAATATCTCAATCGATCAGCTTTACCCCCTTCGCTACTCCCATATTATTAATCCAAACCAATGTAATAAAGCAGGAAATTGTTGGAATTGGTAATCGCAGCATGTCTCATATCCAAAAATAGCTCTGAATAGACAAATGATTGCACTGCTTAATAACACTACAAATATATCGTTATTTCTTTATCAACTGGATACGAAAATCGAACTTTTACGAATTCATACACAAAATTCACGAATAATTTATTATCGTCTCAAAAATCATACACGCAAGGTCACACCAAATGTAAACACAACTACGTCACAGATGTATCGAAGGATTTAGACAATATTCGACGATAGAAAAAAAAAAAAAAAAAAAAAAATCGTTACGACGGTCGCGTTGCTTTATTTACGAGCGAAAGTTTCGTCATTCCGTGAAACAATTAACGCCTCATTTTTCCAACAGCATCAAACATTTCTTTAACATTATGTGTATTTATATACATATAAGCTACACAAGAATTATTAACGATAACAATAATAATTACTCTCCGTCTCCCCCGAGTTGGCAGGCGATCAGCCGTAGCGTAGACACATTACTTTTGAGATAGATATATATGCATATATATATTTATCTTATGTACCTACAGCACTCGATTTAAACCGGAGAATTCACGAAAGTTCTGTAACTACTATCTTTCACTGATGCTTGCTGTTTTCTCGTGGTAATTCACGAAGCTTTCGAACCATGCGAGAATCGTCAAATAAGGCATGCTCGTAATCCGGCAAATCGAATTACCAATTATCGAAGTCATGAACTTTCCAAGATAACGCGTGTTTGACGAGAAAACGTATATTATATTATGCACCGAGATCGTCGTGATTTTTATAACGGAATTGTCAGGAGTAAAATTTTTTGCTCTTCGTAACGAAAATCCGTGCGTTGAGGAACCGCAACTAGCCGACGCAGATCGCAGACTGAGCGTGGTAAGAGTGTTTCCCCCGATTATTTCGTATCGTCAGCGATTGTTCTCTCTCCATCTAGCTCGTTCTCACGTAACTTCACACTCCCACTTTGGCCTCTTTCTCTATCGCTCCAACCTTATAAACACAACATGCGGCTCATTTAATTCAATATATGAGGCGTTCTCCACCAAATCAGCCACTTTTTCTACCTCATAGAGGAAACTTTTTGTTTCGTGAAGAAAATGTTTTCGGAGATTTTTATGTCGGAACGATCCAAGTGTCGAGAAAGGTGGTTTACAAAAAAATTCTGGATGGATGTGTGTGTGTGTGTGTGGCCGGCATGCAAAATTCAAACCTTCATATCTCAAGAACCGCTTCATCAATCGAGCTGAAATTTGAATTTTTTAATTGACTCGTTTCGGAAATAGTTTTTTTTTTTTTTTTTTTTCAAAAGCCCGTATATCATGGAATTGTGATCGGGCGAAAAAAAATGTAAAGACAAAAAGTTATGTTTTTCCATGATTTATTTACTGCAATATATGATATATATTTGATGGCATCAGAAAGGCGATCATTAAAAGAAAGGCATCAGAAAAGAGAAAAAAAAATTTATATTTTTTTTTCTTTCAATACGACACTTTTAATTTCGCTGTAAATTTTACAGGGTGTTCGCCAATGTATTGAGAACGTATAAATACTTGGTATCGTGAAACTCGACATTCTTGCCGAATGAAAAAAAATATTTTTCAGAGAATGGAGCATTAAAGGTACATCTGAGTTTTTCTTTTCCACTAACTATTTATTGCAAAATATATTATATTTTTGATGGCATCCAATTATAACATTTTTGTTCTTTTTCTGTAAAGCATTTTCTTTTAATTGAAAATCTTGTATTTTTATTCGACTTTTATTTTTTGTCATTTTAAATAAATTCGTATTTTCATATTATCACGTTTGATTTAACATTTTTTTCTGTCACTTTTAATTTTGCAAAAAAAAAAGTGAATTCGCAAAATTTACAAAAACTTTTTGTTACACTTCAACTTGAATTAAAAAATACGTAGAATGCAAACAAATTTCTTTCAAACATCTCCGATTTTTTTCATAATTAGCCAGATTTTACTGCTACTATTTAAGAGTTTTTTTTCTATATTTTTTTCTTTAAAATACACTATTCACATTTTTTAACTAAGTACATCTTGGAAGAAAAAATCGCGCAAAAAATACAAGGTGAAAAAGTTGTAGTTTCGATGTAGTTTGATTGCATTGTCAACTTTCCATTAAAACCGAAAAATTTTTTTTTTTTTGATTAATTATAAGAACCTTTAATTTAAAAAAAAACTCTATAAAGAACCAACACATCAGTAATTTATAACTCAAATATTTAAAGAGGTATAAAAAAATCGATTCAACGACGATATCATGCAATTTAAAAAAAAAATGATTTAATTTTATCGTTTAAATGTTTCAGCTCTATCTTGTCAATTTTTTTGTGGATTTTACACATATTCCTGTAAATTTACTCAAAAAGTAAAATCAGATCGAAGAAGTTGAACGTGCGAAAAAAATTCTCATTTTTATTATTCAGAAAAAAAAAATTCAATTTAAAATACGTAATTAATCAATTTAATATATACATATATCTATATAAATGTAAATACCAAAGTTCATTAAAAATTCATTCCTTAAAACATTCCTTAAAAATATAAACATTCCTTCAACATTCCTTAAAAATATAAAATGTTAATCTTGTATCCTTTCAGCGTGTTTATTCTCTTACAAAATGCATAGTGTAAAAAAATGGTAACTCCGCACAATTTTTGTAAAAAAAAAAATCTTTGGAAAAAATCGCAGCTTAAGTAGAAAAAAAAAGTCTGAGAAATTGTTAAATAAAAATTTAGTTCATTATGGAAAATATTTAAGATGATAATTAAAAAAAAAAAGTAGCTCAATTGACAGAGAAGGTCCTATATCTCGTGTCTTATTCTAACATGTACGCGAAGATCACTAGGAACGTAAAAGTCAGGAATTATATCGTTCGATAAGACGTATCGTCGTCACATCCACATACGTTTAAATAAATTTGCGATGAAACAAACGTTGATCGCTTTATTCACAGATTATAATACATTAATTGCTATAAATCGAATAACAAGGAGAAATAATAACGAGAGTCTCTCCCCCTGTGCTCACAAATATGATAAGTTGCTGATATATTACAAATTTCCATTCTCAAGCAAACGCGCCTCCTGTGACTTTATACGTATGTACAATAATCTCGGAAAGCTCCAGAAATTTCATATTGTTCGTTTTCTTTTGCTCGTCATACTGCGCGTGATTGGCAATTACACTGGATTTCGACGAGAAACTACAGGATATTGACCTTAACTTTAAATGCGATGTCATGTATACATATCATTCTAGACGGTGGAACGAAACAAACAAAAGCAGCTCTTTAAATTTTACTTTACGTTTCGTGAATGTAGTAAATAGGTATTAAAAGATTATAGTGTTTGATCTGATAAGGGTGATCGTCGATAACGAGTATGCCAGATCTTGACCTCATGAGCCAAATTCATAAGCTGTAAATTACAAGCAATCATTTCTAAACAGATTCGACAGTTTTAATGTATAAGGATTAGGTTGGCCGGAAGCAACTTAATGTTTTTTTAATAATCTAATTATATTTTTATAATATAATAAAAATAACAATCCTAAACAAAAACAAAACAAAAATTGGATGTCGCTGAAAGTGATTGAAATTTTTGATTATGGTAAAAAAAAAATCAGTTTTTTTTAATCGATAAATTTTTATTTGGTTAGTTTTATTTGAAAGTGTTATAAAAATGTTGCAAATGTATAGAAAATTGAAACGCTTCTATTTGGGAAGAAGTAGATTAATCTTCAGTTTTTGAGTGACCTTTTAATATATCTATATATCGATCTGATTTTTGGAACCTGATCTTCATATCGATAAAATCTTGAAATAATGATTTATCAATTTTCGAAATTCCGATTTTAATTGAAATGGAAAATGGAAAAGTAAAAGTGCAACAATAAAAAAAAATTGATAAGAGCCCGTATATCATGGAATTGTGATCGGGAAAAAAAATGTAAAGATAAAAAAGTTATGCTTTTCCATGATTTATTTACTACAATATATTATATACATTTGATGGCATCAGAAAGGCGATCATTAACAGAAAGGCATAATAAAAAGCAAAAAAAATGTTTATATTTTTTTCTTTCAATACGACACCTTTAATTTCGCTGTAAATTTTACAGGGTGTTCGGTAATGTATTGAGAACGTATAAATAATTGGTATCGTGAAACTCGACATTCTTGCCGAATAAAAAAAAATATTTTACCGAGAATGGAGCATTAAAGGTACATCTGAGTTTTTCTTTTCCATTAACTATTTATTGCAAAATATATTATATTTTTGATGCCACCCAAAAATAACATTTTTGTTTTTTTTCTGTAGAGTATTTTTTTTTAAATTCAAAATCTTGTATTTTTATTCGACTTGTATTTTTTGTCATTTTGAAATAAAAACGTTTTTTCATATTATCACGTTTGATTTAACATTTTTTTATGTCATTTTTAAATTTTGCAAAAAAGAAAAAAATTATAAATTCGCCAAATTTACAAATAAAAATAATAAATAAAAACAAATAAATTTATGCAAACAAATTTCTTTTAAACATCTCCGATTTTTTTTATAATTAGTCAGATTTTAGTAAAGTAATAGTGCGACAATTAAATAAATATATATACATGTAATTTCATGGTTAATAAAAAAAAATTGTTCTTTATTTACTATTAAACGATGTAATAGAGTTCTATGAACGTGCCTATTCTCGAATGGAACAGGTATGTAACGTTGCTAATATATACAAAGCGTCGTACAAAAATGTAAATGAAAATTGAGTGTTAGGGCGATTTTAAGCTTGGTACGATAAGGAACATGCGTCACGGCTTAATAGTTCAGTATCTATGCGATACATATTTTAATTGCAATAAACTACATAGTAAACGCGAGAGATAACAACCTTCCTGCTTGTGGATTATTCTTGACTTTGTGAAAGTCACTGATGTAATATCAGTGACTTGTTTAGACACCAAATTTTCTTCATCTTTGTTTCAGCACTTCTTGTATTTTTTTTAGTGTACAAAACTTAAGGAGATTGCACTATTCTGTTGATGATAAATATTTTTTTAAAAGAAAAAAAAATGTCGCATATTCAAACTTTGCAAAAACATTATAGCGTTTTTAAAACTGACTGTACTAATACAAACTCAGAGTATCGATGTTTTTTTTTTTGCTTCAATGTATTTTTGCATACAAACATACAATGGACAGAGATTAATTGAGTACGTATTAGCAGAGATTTTAACAAACCTAAAATTATCGGATATGACTAAAAAATACTTTCCAGTTGATAATATTTTATTGCCCTCAAGTTTTTGCTACATAAAATGGCGTAACGTGAGAATTTGGAAAAAGACTCCAATTTTTAACATATTTTTATATTTTATTCCAATTTTAGTTTCACACCGATTCTCTGAACCATTTTTTTTCTCGTTGAAACCAAATAAGTTCGAAGTGTTTTTTTCTATCAAAAAAAAAAATTCTGTTAACAAACAAAATGTTTAATGGTATATATGACAGAATTTTTTAATTTGTCAAACTATGGTATTATAAGCATTTTTCTACAGCCTAATCCTTTTACGTGTAAAGTCGTTTTCTTATGACAAGAAACAAAAATCTCAAGGAGCAACCAAAACAAAAGGATAAAGTTTTTTTTTTAACCGCATTAGTGTGCAACAGTTGGGAATTTGAGATTCGCAAAAATCGTTATTATTGAAGTTATATTTGGTTGCGAACCAAGAACCAATCGTTAGCCTAGAAATATTGATGCTGATACCCATGTGACGACGCTGTTTTCACCGGTTTTCCGCTACTTTTTTTTTCTTTTTCTTTGACCCCTTTGCTTATCTCTGCTTTGACTGTTTTGCTGCTTTGTTGATTTTTCAGACCTTCGTAGGATTTAGATTAGTTGCATAATTTCACGTAATAAAGCGTTAAAATAAGCTTCATTATAAATCTGCAAACTGTCTCTTTCCAACGAGCTAATAAATCTTGAATAAAGTTCATGCAGAACTCTGGTTCGAGCTCTCAGTTTTGATTATTTTGCGTATTATTACGACATCGATTTCATATAAAATTGACAATTCCTACTGGTTTTGCCACATTGTCGTTAAAGTGTGAATACAATATGTAACTCTCCGTGATTTATATGGAATTAAATACATATGTATATTCGCTAAAATATGATATTTGAGGTTAGGAACACCAAACACATGATACTTCAAGACAGTTTTTACCAATTTTTGTTTCAAGTTTAATTTTTTTTTATGTGTACCAATGTTTATTACATGATTTTGTGTTTCAGGGAAATGGCAGAGTGATGAGGGAATATTGTTGCACCTTGTTAAAATTTATACTGCTCTGCAAAATACAGACAAAAGGCATGGATTTAATGTACAGGTTGTAACAATATTGACTTTATTAAATGACATGATTCTGAATTCTAAGTCCTACAGGTTTGTCCAATTAATGATAAATATTTGATAAGATTTGTTGGTCTGGCAAACCAAACACCTGTTGAAGTAATCAAATTTTTTGTTTTGTGTAAATACTGTGCTGTCCGGTAGAGAATCTGTAAATTCTTTTGGAATTCAACAGATTTGAAGGAAATCATGGAAACATTCTTAAATGTTTGATTGATCCTAGAAAAATGATAAAAGTACAAATACTTATTGCACTTATTACTGATACTGTTTTCAATACTGCAATTTAACATAAACAAAGCTCATTGGAAAATATTTCTTATTGCTAATTCTATTACTTTTTTAAAACTTGTGACTAAATCTTGTAATTCCACATCTAGCAATATCAATCTGCAATTTTGTGTAGAACAACATTTTTTGAGCTAAATATAAAATTATAAGTTATATAGATTAGTTGTGGTGGCAAAAATATTTTTTAAATTTCCTATCTTTGTTGTTAAGTTATAATTGAATATGTTTTGATAATAGGAATACTACACTTATATATGGGGCAATTCCATCTGGATTCAACCTGGGTCTAAACCCTTCCGATTGTGTGTTTATGATTGACAACTCCAAAAAGCTCTAATTAAAAAAAAAAAGATTTTACACATTTTTAATTCTCTATGATTTTTTTGGGGAATAAACATTTTTGATAACTGAGCTGGAATGAGCTGGCCATTCCTTCTATTTTTTTCGGCTGTTTTTTTAAAGAAAAAACACATGGAAAAAATTGGAAGAAATAGTAAGTTTATGACTTGCAGCAGCTAGAAAATTTTTGCAACCAATATATAATTTTAAGATTTTTTTTCAGATTTTTTCAATGTGTATTTTTAGCGCATTGCAATCCTTTATTTTGTGCAACTTCCATAATAATTCATACATCATTTCAGATGTTTAAGAACTTTAATAAAGTTTTTAAAAAATGGATGAACTAGTTTTTAGTTTCATAAATTGTCAGCTAACAAGTAAAACAATTCATTACCATTACACAACGCATTGAAAGTACTTCTGTATTGCATATAGAACAATTTGGAAAATAAGCCCGGACATTAATTTAATTTTTGGTGGCTAAACCGCATGAAAAAATAGGTAATCTTTTTATATATATATACCCAATAGCGTTAAAGGATGTTTTTCTAAATAAATTTGAAACAAATTCGATAAAGGATTTTAAATTTTACATCAGATTCCAGTTTTTATTTTGATATTACAATTCTTTCTGGAAATTAAAGACCTGTACTTTCAGAATGCAGCTGTTAAACAGGTGCCCTCACAGAAGAGACTGTACGGACGACGGATTGAAAGAATAAGAAATCAACTTGCAAAGTTCCACTTTGCAGCATAAAAAAATTTATAATCGGCACATCTCTAAATTTTGCTTTGAACTCTTTACGGACACTTAGCAAAAGTAATAGAGCAACATGGTCCAATTATTCCTGAATCATCAGCCAGGCAACAATTACAATTATATTCTTTTATCCTATTCTACATTTTTTTAACGCAATTAATTCTTTAACTACAAAATCTTGTTTCAGTGACGACGAAACAAGATTTTTTTCATCAAAATGATAAAAAATAAATCACGCGTATCGATGAAAAAATGTCTCTTTGATCAAGGAATGTTTTATTGAGGAAAACATGAGCGACGAGAAAAATTTGATTACTGGCTTGCAAATATGAATCTTAGACTTTTTATCTTTGTATTGCATACATAATACACACGTTTCGACATTTTTTTCTAATTGTGATTTCTGGTAGTTTTGGCAAATTGTAAACTAATTGGCATTCAAAGTTCTAAATATAAAAATGATACCATTAAAAACCTAAGAGAAAGCAAAAATATTTACGGGTTTTGATGAACTAATTAAATTCGTCAAAACATTAATGAATATTGATTCTACAGATCAGAACTTCCTGTTAAAACTAAAGATTCCCCAGGAAATCCCGATAATTTTCTCGTAGATCATCTTTCTTGAAGAACTTGAACTTTGAAAAGTATGAATAAAATTGGTCGTGCCAGTGAGAAACAAAAAAGGTCTTTACCACAAAGTTCTGTGAATCGTATTTATTTCTCGATAAACAGCAACATCTTTATGATTTGTTTAAGTAATAAATACCAAGTATTTGGATAAAATCGCAAAGTCGTTCGTAAATCGTTATTACCTTATCACTTTTATTATTACATCAAGTACAATATCGCCGAAGTACATTTTTACCACATTTATCGTAAACTTAGAAAATTTGCGAGCTTTATCCAAGATTAACCTAAATAATGGAAGCCTTGAAAAAATGTATATGAGCGATTCAATAGTGTACTCGCAAAAGGCTTTTTGAATAAATACCCATCTCGGGTAACGAAGATTTATGTATCTTCTGTCAATCGTTCCACGTTGACTTTAACGCTCGAGTATTCATTCACGACTTTTCGTTCGACGCATTCGTTTCTCCTTGATCACTTATTAGTTTTTATGAATTATCAGTGACCACTTATGCTTAAATAAAGCTCAAAAAAAAGATCCGACGATATTCAGTTTTTTTTATAATGCTCTAATCTTTAACATCTGTTCGGGCGACATGTTGTCCGAATATTATTTCGACGCATTTTAACTTTCTATGATTTCAACAAATTTTGCGGGATCGAAGAATATAAATAAAATCGGCTGTGCCAGTGAGAAACAAAAAAAAAGGTCTTTCACAACTGGAATCATATTTATTGTTCGATAAACTGCAAACTCATCATATAAATAATTACAAATTATTTAAGTAATAAATGCCAAGTATTTACGATAGAATTGTAAAATCGTTCGTACCTTATCACTTTTATTATTACATCAAGTACATATCGCCACAGTACATTTTTACCAGATTAAGCCTAAACTTAGACGATCCATTCGCAAATATTATTTTAATATTAAATAATAGATGCATCAGGAAAAACATGTGAATTTGATCGTTGACTCGACAATCTACTCGCGAGAGGCTCTTTCAATGAACACCTTGTTCATACAACGAAGATTTATTTATCTTCTGTCGATCGTTCCACTTTGACGTTAACGCTTGAGCGTTCGTTCGCGATTTATTCGCTCGACGCACCTCTCCTCCCCCGATCACTCAGGATTCGTGATGAATCACTCGTGCTTTAAATAAAGTCGAAAAAAGAAAATCCGACGAAAGCTGATCAGCTTCACTATGATGCATCGACCTTTCACGTCTGTTCAGGCGGTATGTTGCCGTTCAGAAGCTCGGTGTTTGCGTTATGAGCCGCAAGCTGCTGTTGCTTCAGTCTCTGTCGTTTTTTCTTCCTGTTGTTTCGCTTGTGTATGCAGTAAAGCGTGAGAAACAATACACCGAGAGATACAGCGAAGCACGAACCTACAAGGATCCAAGTTGATCTAGCTTTGGCAGTAGCCGCTCGATTCTGTATTACTTCTGTGCAAGACTCGAAAGCGCTTATCGTTTCGTTGGAAAATATCGAATAGTCATTTGTGATATTCATGTAATTTTGTTGACATATTTTTGATGGACCACAGGCAAATTTAGCTGGTTTCATTTTGATCCTTCGTGCTTCGATCCACGCATTGAAGATGAAACAGTCGCAAGACGAGGCGTTGAATTTAATCGGATTTGACGACAAATCGAGTAATTCCAAGGAGCAAAAAGGCGCAATGTCTAATGTGCTTACGGACGTTATTGCATTTTTCGATACATTCAGATACGTGAGAGAAGGCAGTGTTCCTATAGACGGAATTCGCGTAAGTTTGTTCATGGAGAGTTCAAGAAATTGGAGATTCGAATCTTCGGACATGGGAATAGACTCGAATGCTTTGTCCATGAACATGTTCTTGCCGAAATACAATTTTCGCAGCAGCGGAAGAGTAAACAAGGACTTTGGAAAATCGTTGGCACCATTTTTCGTCAGGTCAAGGACTTCGAGACTTCGAAGGCGGACGAACGCATCTTCTTCGATCGTTTGAATGAAATTATCCTGGAGATACAAGTAGGCCAGACTTGTGTATGTCGACAGAGGATTCGCCTTTAATTCCCTCAGTCTGTTCATCGAAAAATCGAGTATCTGAAAAAATCGTACAATTCATTATTAGTTGTTATCATCACACTGGAAATGGCAAAAAAAAATAATCAACAACGCTTCCACGAAGAAAAATTGATTATTTTTTATTTAAAAAAATCTTTAGTATGTTGAAAATAAAATGTCCTGTACAGTATTGATTATTTCAGGTAGATTAATTAGATGATATGATACAGTAAATAATTATTGAAATTTACTTGACGTGCAACATTCTGTGAATTACTTTTTGAAAGAAAAAACAAAGCTGGTTTTTTTTTGCTCTAGAGTCCAGTTTTATAATGAAAACATCCCCTAGAACCATTGAATTTGTTTCAAGACTCCAGTTGACAATATTTAATAAATTAATGGCAATTTCCGATGAGATATATGTTTCTTCAGTTTTAATTCCTTTTTAATTTCTGTAGTATATGGGGGATTCCAGCTGGATTTTTCATGCTCTGACCCTGATCCATTTCAATAATTTTTACAATTATTTAATCAAAAAGTATTAAAAAAAGAAAACACACGTATTTTTTTTGTTTGATCCAACGACCAATATTTTCGTCAGACGAATTTTTGTAAAAATTTGAATTTATCTGTGTTAATATTTCTTTAATCGTTAATGTTTTGGAAATGACCAGTTCTATCGAAAAATATCCCAGATGAAATTTGTTTAGTTTGTAAAGAGCTTAAAAGTGGCGGTTTTTTGCAAAACGATATTTTGTTGTTTAACGACATATAACAAAATATTAGGAAAACTAAATTAATATTTTTTATATACATTATGTAGCTCTTTGCAAACTAAAAATATTAACGATTAAAGAAATATAAACACTGAAAATTTCAAATTTTTGCAAAAATTCGTCTGACGAAAATATTGAACGTAGGGCCAAACAAAAAAATATGTGTCTTTCCCTTTTCAAAATACTTTTTGATAAAAAAATTGTCGAAATTATTGAAAGAGGTCAAGGTCAGAGCATGAAAAATTCAGCTGGAATCCCCCATATGCATTTAAAGTTTTGTAAAAAAAAAATGCGAGAATCTTTTCGTTTAGTTTAAAGATTCTTGCAGCAGTAGTACCTTTTCTTAAGTCTGGTTTTTTTTTTAAAGAAAAGATAAAACGGATTCTTACTACTCCAGAGTCCACTTTTATAATTAAGAAAACTATCCTGAGAACCATTACAATTGTTTCAAGACTCCACAGTTGTTAATATCTTCACCTGAATGTCGCTTTGAAGATTGCCAGGCAACTCTTCGAGCCCTAGATCGGTGCACACCGCCTGAAGAAAAGACCGAGGTCGGTTGTAACGGCATCTTTTAGTCGAAGTGAGGGAATTGCGATCGGAGAGTAGCGTTGCACGAGGCTCGGCACCAAGAACCATAACTTCAGCGGGCCTCGCTGCTGTGGCAAGTCCAAGCAGCAACAGTCCATTGAGTATGACGGCAATCATGGCTTAGTCTGAAATGAAAAATAAAATAAACATCAGAGGTTGAGACGTCACAGCGTGAAGTAGAATGAGCTTTCTCGATAAATAATCATATGCCAGATCTTTCTTGGAGGATAAGAAGCTCAAATGCCAACCAACAACCTCACAAGCCTTCACTCATTTCAATAATTATAGGCTTGCTTTTGCGCTTTAAAAAGCTTTTCAAATTATAACCATAGAGCCGTGAGTGGACACGCGAGCTTAACGACTATTAGCACGAGACCACTCGTGCTTCCAGTGCCTCGCGCGCTCTCTAACTCTCTCTCTCTCTCTCTCTCTCTGCCTCTTTCTCACTTTCTTGAGGGTCGTACAAAAATAGTTGGCACGAACTTATCGGAAATTGTTCGCTGAAGGAAGCGAACTACCGAATATCGCGATGAGTTGGATGCGGAAATGGGCAATAATTGTTAATAAAAGTAATAATTACAATAACATCTGTGAAATATTATATTTTACACAATTTTGTTCTCTTTACATTATACGAATCATAAAATTGTTATTTAATTTTTCAAAATTATGATTATATTTATCCTTTATATAATATTTTTTCACGTAAATATAAAATCGGATTTTTCTTATTGCTATGAGAAAGTCGCGTCACTCTAGTTTTCCTGACAGATAAAAAACTTTTGCAACAATTTTCTTTCGTTTCCATTATAACAGTTGTCATAAAATTAAGAGTCTAAAAAAATTGTGATCACGTTTGTCCTGATTCTAATTATTTTTTAAACATATATGAAATTCAATTTTACTTTTTTCTGATAGAAAGTTGCGTCACATAATGCAATAAGAAGTTGCAAGTTTTCTGAGTCAATTTTCCCCGGTTAAAAACGCTTTGCAACAATTCTATTCTTCTTTTTATTATAACAATTATAGTTCCAAAAAATATGATTTATTCATCGTTATTATATTATTTACTCAAGCCAATATAAAATCCGACTTTTCTTATTACCATAAAAAAAAAGTAATTACAATAATTTCTTAAGTAAAGTTGAAATTCGATTTTTCTCGTTATTGTTGCGTCACATGTTGCGCCATAGAAAATCGCAATTTCTCTGATTCCCATCGTTCCCGTCTAAGAAGCTTTTGCCATTCGATTCCGGGCTAGAGAATTCTTTTGATCGTTCTGCACCGAGTTATTTCGATATAGTATACGAGCGTATATACCGACACTGTGCGTTGCGAGAAAATTCTCGTTTCCAATTAATTGCATTTCCTGCAGACTCAGGGTGAGGGGTAGGAGTTTCGACTTTGAGGAAAAAACTTTTCGTTTATATAGACTGGAGCGTTCGCGTAAGTGTACTAGTAAATACCCAGTGGAAATCCAAGTCTTTCTCCTCTGTGGACTCGAACAGAGTAGTTTCTGTACACTACATCTTACACAGTACATAGCCTCGACCTGCCGTTTGCGCTGCATCGCTCCAACTGGAACTGCGGGTGGTATCGAATTTTGAGACACGAACTTTCGTCCTCACGTAATTTCCGTCATTAAAACTTTGAAACCCTGTTAAGCAAACAGACGTGCCGGACGGTTTCTGAAGGTGGTGGCTTCTGGTTATGCGACAACTTTCAGCGTCCTCTCGTTGTCCCCGTTGCCGTCCACACTGACTTTAGACATGTATGTTTCTCGCTTTGACCTGGGACTGGATTATAGATCGCCTGATCGATCGTGGTACGGTGTGAAAGCCGAGAGGTGTTTGAAAAAGTAACGGGAGAACATTGGCTCGCTGGCAAAATAGCGAAGGCAACAAATACCTATCGCCAATAAATTTCACAATCCAAACGATGATTGTTTTAGTTAAGTATCGCTGTAGAATTCCATTTGAAACACTAACAGTTTCTTGTCCAGCTTTGAGAAGCTGTGGAATCGCTTAACCTTGAAAGTCGAATCGAGAACGCGAGTTTCGGGTGCACGCATATGTGTTCCTATTAAATGTTCGGCCTTCTTTATTTTTTTTTTTCCACGCTGTTGATGTAGGCAGATCGAGAGTGGCAACCGCTCTTGAAGGTCCACTTGACGCCCACGATGAAAAACTCGGGCAGGGTCTCCACGACCGAGTATCTTCTTTTTTTTCCAAACAGTGGTGATGATGATGAAGAGTCGGGGATCACCTTTGAGAAGCAGGCAGTACTGCAAATCATTTACCACTGTATTTGTAGTTTTCTGCAGAAAAAAAAATAGAATTTTAAAGAAATGAACGTTCGAGTAAATTGTACTACGGATTTCAAATACTTACAGTTATTGGCGGTGAAATAAACGATTCGTAAGCTTTCTCTTCTTCAATAAGACAATAATTGAAATGCTGCTCTGATAAATATAGAGATTTCATTTTAAATTAACAATTTTTGGAATTATACATTAATCTATACATTAGTTGTGGGTGATTTGTATAAAATTATTATTGGAGCATTATTAATGACTGACGTTAAATTTTCAAGGACATTTCAGTTGAAATTTTTCTAACTATAAATCATAATTATTTGCTGTTTTTAATGCGTGACAACTCATTCTATTTCTCTCAAAGACGCTTTCTAAACTAACGGTACAAATATTTTACAGGATCAACAGTTTAAAAATTGCAGCCTACTGTTTGCGCAGCAAAAAAAAGTATTCACAAACAAACGACAAAAATTATTAAATCATTGACACTATAAAATAATTAGGTGGTAAATCCGTGGAGCATCTTTCAAGAAAATTGCATTAAAATCGATAAAACAATACGAATTGTTCTTGATATAAATATTTTATTCGGAATTTGCCTTTAAACTGTTAACAGTTTTATAAGTCCATCGCCCTGAATTTTTGTTTATGGGCATCTTTATAAAAACGATAAAAAGTATTTAACACCGCACAGTAAAATCTTTTTCGTAAAAAACGCTATGCTAAGTTTTGTAAAAATAATTTGATTAAATAAATCAACAAGTAACAAATCAGAAAATATATAAAATATAGCATAACTACTCCTTGTGTATTTCCTAAAATCTCTGATCAATTATATGATATTGATTACAATGTTACCCTAAAAACAACTTTAAAGACACGCTTAAAAACGTTGCCATCGCAGTTTTACATTAGTCTATCTTACACATAAAAAATAATCCTCAGCTAAACAATTTTCAGATAATACTTCTTTGCATTTAGAAAAAGAAGTACAATAATCCATCTTAACCCCAATATTTTTGTTTACAGTTATCCTCGTAGGGATATTATTTTAAATTTGCAAATTGCACGATAAGTGAAAAAGAAAAGGTTTATAAGTGTAACCCGCGTTACACAATTGGCTTGCATTACCCTCTCGCATGCTGCAGTCGTGGGGTTCTTTCTGCCTTTTGCTCATTTATTTTCGTCGCTGTTTTTCCGTGGTCGGTTTGCTAGCATTTCAATGTTTGAAGTTGACGTGTCCCCATCCCGAAGCACTCTGAGCATGTGACAGCTAGCAAAGTGAAGACAAACGAAGGAGACGAGGCAAAATAATAAGAAGAAAAAAGAAATGAAGAAGCAGAGAAGATGGAAACTCACAGACGAAACACAGTCGTCACCTTGGCATCACCTGTTCCACCGCGAAGCTCGCTGAAGTGTCTCATACGTGCAGCAGAGTGGATGAAGAGATGAAGAAGAAAAGCGAAGGAGGAACGTGGTGGGGCTTTTCGTCTCCCTCGAGTGGAAAGAGAATATGAGGACGATCGTACCCTGTGTAATCCGTGACACTCACATCTCGTCATCGTCGTCGTCGTCGACGTCGTCAACGAATAAACGATTTGTTTACAACGTCAACCTACAACCGTCGCGTCTAGAGAAAGATATGAAAAATCTATGGATCTTCCAGACGCCCTAGAATTTCGTCGCTGATTTCGACACGACCTCGCCACATTATTTCAACCTTGTTCATCGCTTTTCACCTCATTTTCTTTTTAAATACTTTTATTCTTTGGAGATTTCCGGTAGTTTATCGCTCAAATTTTCAGTGGGCTGACTTGGGACTTTTTATGTTACTTATTTCGAGAAGACGCATGGTCCGGAGAATTAACTTATAGACCTTTGGTCGTCGATATATTTTTTTTTCGTATCTTGGTGGGCTTTGTGTCTTTATCGTCGCGAGTGGAGATGAAGTATTTATAGGGCCATCGCTGCGGAAGTACGTTGGAAAGAGATGAAGATCTGAGAACAGGAAGTAGAATGGACCGTCAATCATTTAGCGCCAGATAATTCTCATTGACTTTGTAGTACATCGTAATCTGGTTTAGTGGAAATACTAAATGGCATTTTTTCGACATTTCCAGTGCTTCTAAAATAAATACTGAATTAGTTACACAGATACAACGAAAGTAAATTTTTGTACGTTTAGTTTAAAAAAAAAACATGTTGTCCACAAACGGTCAAAATTATTTTTTAGTTCTTTTTTTATTTGACAAAAAGTTTGTACGTTTCAGTTTTATAATCGAAAGTGCAGAAACGCAAAAAAAAATAATCATACGATAAACAGAATGACATGTTTATATATTCGTTAAAAACAAATTAGTCTGTACATTTTTCTTTTTGATACTATGACAAATATTTTATCTTCAAAGAGCATGAAAAATGTGTAGATTTGTCTAATTTACATTCTTTTCTCCAGTTTTATTTATCCTTATTTATTTATATATGAGGTATTCTCCATCAACTGGGCTAATATAATTTTTGCAAATTTTTTTTTTACAACTCCAAATATGTTTTACCTACCCTATCAATTTTCCTATAAGTTCTGTACACACCACTGCAGGTTCTAAAAAAGTGAATAATAGAAGATGCAATAAGGCCTGATAATCAATGATGTTTTTAATTATTGTCGTAATGAATATGTTTCTCTTTTTGGTTTAACAAAAAACGATCTCTTTGCCACTTTACTAGATCAACAAAAAATAAATCGTAAATGACGAGATTATCATAACAAGCGGATTTGTCATTTATTTAGACAAATTATTTTTGCAAAACTTAGTACTGCCATTTTAACATGTTATCTTTGCATACGGACATTCCCAATTTTTTTACTTTTGGGATTTTCGCACTGGCAAAAATTTTGTGTCAATTTCAACGATCTTTGAATGTTGCAAATATTCAACCAATAAAACAATGAAAAAAAAAACCAAAATACTCTAAAAAAAATCCTACAGATCCCAAAATTTAAAGTTTAATTTTTCAAAGGAAACAAACTTATTTTCACAGCGCAAATATTTTACCTCCCCCGTACGATATTTTCAACTTCAAGATAACAACTCTTTGGCTGAGAAAAATCCCAAAATTTCAAAATTGGAAATATTTCCTAAAAAAAATTACTCATTCGTTTTAAAAATGCATATACATTGTGTTGACATTCATATTTATTCCTCAAAATTAGAATGCGACCTTCACTAAATTGCATTTATATTACAATGTACTATTATTGCATACAGTAAGATTCTACGATTGGAAAAAAGAGTAAAGACAGGCCGCTGTGCGATCCAGTTCACAGCATCGATATCTTCGCAGCGAAAAGGTGAGACGCGTATCAAGTTGCCGCAGGATATAGACAGTGAAAAACCAGAGTAGATCGAATTTCTATGATCTCCTGGATCGCAAAGCTCGTGGAATGTCGTATTACCTATTTCTGTCAGACATTCTGAGACGTAGAATGTTTACATTTTTTTGTTAACGACTGTATGGACTGGACTTATAGAAAAGTGCTTTTAACGTTCCAAGCTTATCTCACACGTCATTTCCCCCCTTAAGTGCAAAGCGGTGAGAGGTTTTCTCACTTACCTGCCTTAGGTATATCTAATAACAACTTTTAACGTCTGTACTATCAACGACGTGATTCTCGTGCGCGATAAGATATGTCTTAATCTAACAAAAAAATAAATGCGGGAACTGGATAAAAAAATATGCTTTTAGGTGGAAAAATATTGTCACGCGAGTCCAAAGACTGAGCAGGAAAAGGTACATTGTAGCGTGACACCGATACCACAAATGATTGTCACATTTTTCAAATTTTTATACTATTTGTATATAATTGTCACTGTATCTAATAAATTTGGGTGACTTATTTTGAAAAATACTGAATCAACAAGATATTTTATTTATTCAAAGTACAATTCATTTGAAATAACTGTGATTATAAATGAAGAGCGATAATAAGATTTTTAAGAATTAAAAATCGCAAAATAATGAACGAAAAATGACGCTCACCATCCGGTCAATGTTTCATAATTTTATTTAAATTTGATTACTTTTTGGCTCTACTGCTCTGGACATCAAATGCAACATATTTTTAAATCTGTTATTGTGCTTTTTAAATTTGTACCTTTTCAAAGATTCGAAGCTGGGAAAAATTGAATTATTTTTTATTTTATGATATGTCGAACGAAATTTTTCGTATTTTCTGAAGAAAAAAAAAATAGATGTATAAAAAAACACCATTTGAAAACAAGAAATCGAGAGATTTAAAAATAGGTTTTTTTTTTAATTTAGAAATTTATTTGAACAAAAATTGTTTTAAAAAATGTTTAATGAAATAAATGTATTGCACTTAATCGAAATTTCGGAAATTTTCAGTCAAACTAGTTTTACATTTATGATTAAACAGCTTGAAAAAAAAAAAATGTTTAACTGTGGAATGCCGTTGACTTAATAAAAAGAACTTTAAAAAATATTGTTATATATTTTAGAGTAAAGAATTAGCTTTTGTGGTCGTCGCTGATGGGGCAACAAAATAACATCTGTGCTGCAAACGAAAACGGATGACTACTGTGTTTCGTGATATTTCGCAGTTGTGGAACGGCTGCAAGCAAAAAAAAAAAGAGCATTAAAAGGAAGCTCCTGTTACCGAAGTGGAAGCGAATGCCTTTTTTGTTGCGTTTAATGTGGTTCGTGTTACGCCGTCTTTGGGCTCATTGTTTTTCTTCAGAGGCCCGGAACGAGAATTTAGAAGAACGCGCTTGCATTTATTCCTACACTTAATTATTTTATTCAACTGTAATGGGCACAATTGTCCTATAAACTGGGCCACAGTAATTTTATCACAGTTTCATAAAACTAATTAATATATATTTGGAAATGTTAGTATTTTGATCAAAATAAAAAATTATTTTAAATACTATTCAATTCGAACAAGTAATATTTGAGCGATAAAATTATTAAACGTTTTTTCCTGAAAAAAAGTAATTTGAGGTAATTAATCTTAAAAAATATTTATTACCATCAATTTCGAAAAATTGTTTTCAATCAAAATTATAATAATCCTGATACTTTCGAACTCACTCTGATCGTTTATTTATTCCAGATTTAATTATAAGGAATATAAAAATTCCATAAAAAAATTAACAGGGTTTCAACTTTACATTTATCAATTATCATTATTTTTGTCATTTTTTTAAAACGAATCTACCTGGAAAAATGTTTTTTTTTTTTTAATTATATATTTATATTTTGTATATGGGGAATTCCAAGTCAATTCACGTGGTCATCGGCCTGACCCACTCGGATACAGTCGACGAATTTTTTTTTTGGCAGGTTTTGGTCCAAAAAAAGAGAATATTTTTTTCCATAATTTTTGAGTAAAAATAAATTTCAGCCAGTTTTAAAAACCTGAATTTTTTTCCATAAAATCTCGGACTAAAAACAAGTATTTCCATTGTAGTTCGAGAGTGGGCCGAGAATAATATCTATTTTTTAGAATTTTAAAAAACATTTTTTTTCTCCTAATTTTTGTTCTAATCGAAATGGCTATTTTCAATTTCATTTTAATTATTGGACGAATTTTCAGCGTTTTACTCACAAAATATGGAAAGATTTTCTTTTATCATGCAATGTTTTAGTTTTCTTTTTTTTCCTACAAGAGATCGTAATTGAAATTTTTGAATTTCAAAATTTGGAAAACAAATTTTTTCTTAAATAAAATAATAAATAAAATTTATTCACTCAAAAGTAATGAAAAAAAAAAATGTTTATAGAGTGAAACAAGTGATAAAAATTTGAAAAAATATATCCTTTTTTAGGACCAAAATATAAAAAAAAAAAATTTCTCAACTGAATCCGAGAGAGTCAGGCCGATGACCAAGTGAATTGACTTGGAATGCGCCATATACATATTAATAAAAAAAAGAAGATATTTAAGAGAAGTAAACATCAAATTACAAATGTTATTAACAAACTTATAGGTTGAGCTCGTATGAACTAGGATGGTTAAAGCTTTGTTCTTAGTTATTCAAATCTAAGAATAATTCATTTGAAAAAAAAAAAAACAAGAAAATTAAAATAATCGACAAATTAATGAACCATTATTTATCAATCACAATGTCCAATATTTTTTTTGGGCCATTGGTTAACAAATCTATGCATTTTATAAATTGAATCCAAATCGACAAACATTAAATTATAAATATAATTAATAATGTTATATAAACAAATAACGTTAATTCGAATGTAAACGGAAACCCCAAAAGTATTTTCCATAACATTGTATTCGAATTTCGCTCATCTCCGTACCGTAGCATTCTTTTGCGTTCGCATGTGTACATATAAATTTTGCGTTTCCCTTGCTCTGTCTACAAATGCACCATCCTGTCGGAAATAAACGTGGAGACGAGGCAAATATTATTTCAACGTGTGCGATTTATCGAGTCGGTCTGTCGACCGGACAAATGCTTGGGCGCGGATCGTCTCGACGGGTCTATTCATCATTCCCACAAACGATTGGTGCGAAAGTTCAATTTCCGCCAGAATCACTAATTGCGATTTGCTGAGAAATGGATGGAAGAAGCCATATAATTGCACTTTTTCTTCTTCTTCTTCTTCTTCGCTTCTCACTTTTTGAGATATGAAAGGCGGAATAATTATAATGGAGAATAAAAAAAAAAAGTTTAATATCAAGGTACTCGTAGAATATGCAGACATCGAGGGTTGCGCGAGAGCGGTAAGAAAAAAGGGCGGGAAAACAGAGGACGCGGGGATTCCCGGTCCTGAAATATCCCGCTCGATGGCGAGATAGTCGCTCGAGCAGGCACTCTTCTTCGTCATGCATACGTGTTCACTCCACGGTACGACGTCTTGGTCCGCTCACTCGTCGTGTCTAAATATCGCGGTTAATCGAACAGTCTGCGTGCATACGGTTATAAACATTTGGATGGTTCAGGGCAATCGGAGAGGCTGCATAAAAACGCTCATTTGCTTAGGACTTTCATTTAGTCGATGTTCACGTCATGTTGATTTTAATAAGTGGATATGAAACATGAAGAAAAAAAACAGAATTGCAGAAACTGGGAATTTGGTTTCATTGACAAAACCACGGACATTGACAAAACTAAAGACATTTTTTGCCAGTTCTAATTTTACAAAAGAAATATCTGATTTTTTTTTTAAATACGCCAAATTCAGAAAATCTTTTTATTTCTTTCGAAATAATTTCGAAGAAAGTCCGTGAAATACGAAATAATCTGTCGAATTAACAAAAAAGGGTTAGTTACATCCAAAAATGAATTTTACAACAAAAATTTCACTGTGTTATAAACAAAAGAAATGACTAAAAATAATATCTATTTTTATTTACTCGTATTTTTTTAAATCGTAAACTGTTATTCGTGATAGTTTTGTTAAGACAGTAATTTCAACGATTTTCATAAGTCAAAGTAGTTAAGTGAGACTGTGACGATGATGATAACATAAATAATCATAACAACTTGGATACTTAATTTCAGGAAAGGAATTACCAGACTTTCCCTGACTAAAGTTCGTACTCTATCAGAGATATCAATCATTAACCGCAATTCTACATTTCACTCATTCATTTTTCAGCGTAATTTCGTTAGTAACTCGTACAATATATCAGAAAAACAAATGTAAAAAAAAATGTATGAAACTACTGACAGTAAAAAAACTATAATTAAGGTAAGATCAGTAAATTAATTATTATAATTTTAAACATTTAATCAAATTGCTTTCAGATTTATTTTTGTAAACGACAATGAAAAAAAATATATATATATTTATCAGTTTGATTTACAGTTAAAGCTTAACAAAAAAAAATCAATTTATTTTAATATTTAATTTTTTTTTACTAGCTAATGTAACACACTAAAGTCTGTGCATTTAGTATTTTCAGCAGTGCGATTGGAATTTTCACAGTTAAATTACCTGCAAAGATAAATGTCCTAATAATAATAATGTAATAAGTGTTGATAAAAATATAATTACATGAAACCAATTTTTTTGGTGTTAAATATTCAGTCGAGTTTACTTTTTACCTGAAGAACGTAAAAATTCTCAAACGTTCCTGGAAATTTTTCCCGACAATGGCTACCAGGATTATCTAAAAAGTTGTGTCAGTGTTAGTTTCTAACGAAAGCACCTTTTCTCTCCATAATGCAAGCAAAAACGAGGTTAATATACAAAGTATAATAACGAACAATATGTGTTACAGCAAAAGAAGTATGAAAATATTTTTCTATTTGCATTTTCCTGACCTACTCTCGCCAAAGGTGTTCCAGTGTGCCAAAACCATAGGGACGAAGAACGTGCCTTAAATATAAACATACAATATGCACGTACTATAGTACGTATGGATATTGCGCAGGAGAGCGTTAAGTGAAGCTAAAAGAAAAACCTCGAAGAGCCCAAGAACGGCTGGCGCTACTCGCTAACGTTAGCCTGTTAGCCTCTTGGGCAACGCGCTCTGCCTTCGTATAATATAGTCTCATACCAGCGAAGGTAGTGGCAGGAGCATAATAAGAGAGGTGACGGCACAGACATAATACAGTCGGTATTTATCGTGGAAATACCAAACGCCAGTGACTTTCTGTCAGATCGATGAAACAACGACGATTAGGTTGCAGCGAGTATTTATAAGTCAGCTTTAATAAATTCGATAACGATAACGACTATTTATCGCTGACAATGGGTAATCAAAAGGCGTGCTGGTGGAACAGAGTCTATTTTGAATCGAAATCGTTCTCGATAGAGGGCGTTTCATGAACACATTTTTTTCTACGCTCTCTAGTGACGATTTTAGTAATACTCGTGATAATAAAACATGCGGAGTTTTAAGTATCCACAGACTGCGACGTGAAAATTGATCAGGAGGCTTTTTAGAAAAAAGTATGCAAAGTATAGTACTTTGCATATTGATTCTTCATTATTTTTTACTTTTTTTACAAAGCTACCTCTATAAGAAAGTATATCTAATGTGGCTTCCTCTTGGAGGAAGTTTTACAAAAATTCAGAAATTATTAGGAGGCAAAGTGAAAAGTTGCATTTCTGCATCTCTTGTTTTATGTAAATTTAAAAAGTATGTTATATTTATATATCATTTCTTGTTCACTTTCCACAATTATTAAAAAAGAAAAGTTCACTATTTCTTATATCTTACTAATTAAAATACAATTGCAATTACAAAAAAATGTAATGCTTAACAAGATTGGGACCACGTTGACGATTTTCGACAAATCGATTTACAAAAAATGTTTCGAAAGTAGAAATATTAAATCAAAACAAAATGCCGGATCAAGATGAAGGTATTAATATTTGCGACAGAAAAATAGGGCCAATTACAGAATTAGTTCTCTTTACACAATTACTAATATTTACAATATCTTATAAGCTAGTGGTACTTTAATAATAATAATAATAATAATAACAATAATAACAAAGATTAATCACACTTAAACGTATAAGAACTTATAAAGACTTTTTATTAGATTTTTTTTTTTTTAATTTTATTTCTTTTATAATACTTATTGGTTTTAGTTACTTTATTGAAAATTGGGATGTCACTAATCTACGTTAGTTTCGAATATGGTAATTTTCTTAAAAAAAAAAAAGGCTCATATTCAACAATAAAAACACAAACTCTAATTAATTTTAGATACATAGAATTATATAATTAATAATATTTCGTTCATAATTACCTGATTTTTTTTCCTCTATATTTTCAAGTCGCAAATACGACGAGTTTTGAAGATAAATTGAATATACTAAAGCCAAATACTTAACTGTACAGCTGGTTATACAGTTAAGCATACCATGATAACACAAAGGCTTCTCGAGATGCCTGCAAGACGTCCAACCGTCCCAAATACCTCTCACTGACGCTTTAGGTGTTCTATTGAAACTTCCCTTCGCATGACATATTCCTTTACTCAATAAATAAATAAATAAAAAGTAAAGTAAACTTTGTGGATCGTTGAGTATCATTCATCAAATCTAAACTTCAAGGCGTTCTCGGGCTTGAGATCGATGCTCAAAACTTGTTGAAGAACTCTGCGGAAAGGATAACAACTTTGTGAACCGGTTTGCTGATATTTTAATAACACGTACACGGAATTTAACTACGCTTTCTAGAGCTACATACATATATACACTATATACAAACGAACCTTGACAAACCTTGAAACCTTCATTGACATTTCCCTGAGCAAATTATAATTTTTCCTAGACTGGAATAAAAGAAAAAGAAAGTTTGTACAGAGAAAATATGTGTCTCGTCATTTTTGTAATTGTGTATAGACATTTTTCAATTGATTATGGATGCGTTACACATACATTCCCAACAACAAAATTTCTTAGAATTTCAGTAAGCGAGAAAATTTGGACTAGCAAATAGACAACCCCATAACTCGCGGATCCGAAGTTTAACAAGGAATAGATTCAATCGTCGAGTCTATTGGACAACTTTAAACACGAGAACTTCTAACGAACATGTATATTAAGCATACAAGCAGGGTGTGAAATACCGCAGAGTTTCAGTGACGTTTGAAGCTTTCAGTGCGCCTCGCCACTGGCTTTAGCTTATAAACGCGTGTCGACTGCCGGCGTGAGTTCATCGAGAGGCCTCTGGTTTATAGAGCAAACTCGCGTGGATAAACTTGCGTTTTCGTTCACACCCAATCGAGAAACCACCGACACACCACGTGCCGCAATTACCCACCAGCTATACGAGAAGACTTTTCGCGAGATTTACGATCTCAACGATCGTACACACTGTATATACCTCGTTGATTTTTATCACGGATACGTGGGCGGCCCAACTACCGATAAACATGAAAATAATCGTGGCTCCGACGAGCGAAGAACGCTCTCGACTGTTTTCCGGGTGGTTTCGAACGCGCTTCTGCTTATGATCAACGACGCACCGGGCCAACGGGAAGAGGTCCAAACCGCAAAACAGCCTACCGGTCAACGATTCTCCAGTTTTTTTTTTATTTCCCTTCCGTGAAAATAAAGAGTCACTTGAATTATCTGGATTTTCTTGTAACTGTGAGATCACCGATTGAATGATTAATTATCTTTTCTATTTTTTAAATTAAAAAAAGCTTAAAAACGGTAAGAAGAAAAATCTTCTCCACTTTGGCTATAAGCTAGATAATTTTGTTATTGAACAAAGTATTTTTCAGAATTTTTTCAGATTTTTAAACTATGGCATTCGATATGTCTTAAAGCTGTATGTTTGAAAAATATAAGAAAAAAAAAATGGCAAAAAAAAGAATTGTGAAGTTGAGGGTTCAACTGACTAAGCCTAGTTGTAAAAATTATGAGCCAAATCGGAGAGGTATGTTGTTTCTTGCTCACTCCCCACAATCTTTTTAAAACAAAACGTTCACTATTTCTTATATCTTTAAAATTGAATTAGTATTGCTTCCTCATAGAGGAAATGAAGAATGACAAAAAAATGCTATAGTAAAAAACAATGCAGATAAACAAATTATATGCAAAAGATTGGGTACCGGCGACTATTAAAAAAATGTATATTAAATTCAAAAGCCGTTGCGATTGCTCTAAAAAAATAATACAATTTCCAAATTATTTTTAAATTTTTCTAAATGATTTGATAATTAAACAAAAAAAATAAAGCGTTTTTCTCAGAGATCAAAACTGTAGCAATGCAAAAGCTACTAATTTTCTTTTGGAAAATATAGAATTTCAAGCGTAACAAAGAATTTTAAAAATTTTACTCTCACCTGTATTCATAAGAAAGATGAAAAAATTCAAGATTCAAGAAATATAAAAAAAAGTGATTAATTCACATTAGCGCATAATACATTTTTACGAGACCAATATTTAATCGATTCATGATGTTGAAGTTTGCATCGTTGGAATGCAATGAAATGAAAATATATGAAATTCCCAAGATCTCAGCCCCTGTTAAGGGTGCTGTAGTGCAGTGCAATATTTTTTCTTCATGTTCTTAGTCGCTATGATAACTTTTTTTATCCGCTACAATCATTTGAGTTCAATACAATGAATTTTATTTTCTTGATTTCGTTGCATTCCAACGATGCAAACATCAACAACATATAGATTCTCATCCCTTTCTATACTGAACATCCTGTTGAATTTTTCACACAATCATAAATTTGAGCCCTTGATTGAGGTCTATAATTGGCAGAGTGAACCATATAGATAGATAAATAATGTAATTTAAAGCGTAAGAACTAGATATTAAAGTCCATCATACCCAACTATTCCTACCTCAATATTACACCAAAATGCTAAAGATATACTCATAATCTTCGTCTGGTGTAGTTGGAACACGTGTTCAACTGACTTGACGCTGAGCAGATTCCCTCCAGGTTGAAAAATGAAGAGAAAAAAAAAAAAAAAAAAAAACGTTTCTCGGGGATATTCCACGATAGTTTTTCAGGCCGACGATTGGTACGAAGTCGAGTGGTATATATTCTCAGCGCGAAAATCACTGTACGAAACTGAAGCAGAGGGTACGCGATATCTTCAATGTATGGTATATGATAGAACGTACTACATATAGAGATTCCATAGAAGAGAACCGAGGGACAAAGAACTGATGACGTGAGGAGAGCACGAGGTAGCCCCCCCTGGCAGAAAAACCGTAGTCGTACATGTGGTCTCTTACTGGCGAGAAGAGACTCTCTCTCTGCAGTTTGCACGTATGAAAACTGGACCACCATTGCGCCCCCGGCTAAAGGATATCTCTCTGTCTTTTTCAACCTTTTATCTTTATCTCGCTCCCGCACCCTTTCTATATATTACTGGAGGGTGCGCTACGTCCCTCTACCGGCCCTAAATCGACCGGTTCAATGCGTAGATGTTCTACGTCGCTACGAATATGTATGTTTACGCATCAAAAATTATGTGTCCTAGGTCCGAAATGTTAAGAAGGTCCGGTCGATGCATCCTAATCAACTAGCTAATGTATTATTCATTCTACTTCTGTAAATCGATAAAATGGAACTGAATTGTTTTTTTTATTTTTTTTTTTATTTTTTTATAAAATTATTGATATTAAGGGGAGGTGAAACCTACTCAGTCGATAATAAAGACTGTGAATAGTTTTTTGAAAACTGTTGATTGTTTATGGATTAAAAGAATAGTCTTACAGACTTCGTCTGTCAATTCTGCAGTATGTAAGAATTTTTATTTTCCCGAATAGCATCGATTTTTCATATTTCCTGGTCCGAAAATTACGCTTCAATGTATTTTGTACTAGCAAAGGTTTTGCCTCCGCTTAAGGTAATGTGGTACACCGACACAATCGCTATGCGTGCAGGTGAGATAGCGCCATTGGCGATTGCAGTGGAGCAATAGCAAACGACAGAAAGGTGTAAATAGGTGCACATCGCCTTAACCGCTTAGCTGTATATGACGCATATACGCGCGGAAATAAGTCGTGTCACCAGTGTGTAGAATGTGTGAAATTTAAAAAATCGAGATCGAAGGTCGAAATCTTATGATAATGGGTACTTTTTTGTTTTTCACATGGCTGAATATGAATATGACATCAAGATTTTGTAATTAAAAATGCCGGATCCAATATGACTGATGAAAATTTGGAAACACCGTCGAATGCTTGTGAAAATGGGTACCTTTAAGTTTTTGTCAGGGGTCAATAGGAATATGACATCAAAATTTCAAAATTGTGATGTCATACTTGGATTCAGCAACCTCGGAAACCATAGAATATAATTTTTTGTAACAGTTCAACGTTTTTTTTTTAAATTTCAGTACATCATATTAGAACAGCCATTTTGAATCTCCACATTTATATCATATTTGGATTCAGCGTTAGCCAATGTGACTGAACTAGAAAAAAACTTCAAAATTTGTGCATCACCAATCAAGCAGACCTTGGCGGAGAAAATCGCTACATTGTATTGAGATAAACCGGTTTCTCGAATTTTTCACGTAAAGCTGTGTAGCATTCATGTCGTTAAAAAAAGTAACCGGTTATGAATCCAGAAAAAAATGCAAATGGGATACTTTTCCGACGAACAGGCTGAGTTACAATGCAATAAAGCAGAAACTACTTCTGGCCCAAATCTCCTTATTTTCATAAAAAGAATTTTTAAGGTAATCCTTGCATCAATTTTTCTTGTTTTTATATATTTACTATATCTGAGTGTGAAGAAATGTTTTCAGTCGTTTGACATTATTTTTTTTTAATCACTTGTATAGACAGCAGGATTTTACAAATGCTAATTAGACTTATTATTCACCGCTAAACTCGGTAAACAAAGAAAATGCATACAAAAAAAAATCCGATATTTAATCAATTAAAAAAAATTTAGTTTTAACCGAAATTTAGTCGGAAACCAATTTTAAATTGGTGGAAGAGATTTACCAGCAATACAACAAAAATGTAACTCTCTCAGTTCGCAAATGTAAATTCAAATGGACCACCTTAAATATATTACAATTAATAAAGAATAAGTCATACAATAGCAGCAACGAAACTCCTAAGAGTGGAAATATATGTCTGTTGCGAGTAAATACATTTTATGACGTAATTTAATTTTCGCTCATGCAGATCCAAGTTTTTTTTTTTAATTTTATTCATCGATGCAAAACAATATGGTTGTCTATGTGTACTTAGTAATTAAAATACCTTTCATGTTAAGATTATTTTTATAGAACCTCCTCAATCGATAATCGAACGAACGATATACGAATATTGCATTCGTTTAACGGAGGAGTATTCCGATAAACATAATCATAATGACCATTTAGACGTATCAAATAATCCTACATTACTCATCTGGTTACCAGTAAAAAAAATACAAACATCACGTTCAAATGTCATCTATTAGAAATAAAATTAAAAACAAAACCGAAATATTGGCTAATTCTCGGACGAATAATAATATGTAGCCAAAAACTATTCTTTTTTTTTATCTATTCTATTAAACTATTCTTTTTAAATCGGTAAAACCGATTTTTATTATTAATCTCAAAATTTCTCTACTAAAAACTTCATGCTTAAGGCCAAGTGACTACAAAATACATCTGCTGATACCAGAATGCTAATAAAAAATGTGCAATCAGTTGGTAAGCAATATCGAACAAAAAAACGAAGTTATAAAAAAAGTAAAAATACAAAAAAAAAACAATAAATGCATTTAAAAAATCTAAATGGTAGGGTTCATACTTAAAACGTGTCAACCATTTTTGCTAAAATAATGAATAACACTCGATAAGATTACTTACATATCTTTTTGCCTAGTGTCTCTTTTACTCAACAAAATCTTAGGAGCATCGATTAAACATCAGTCACACGTGTGTATCGAGGACAAGAGCGCTATATTCATGAATCACTGTAGATTCATCGTTCAAGGATTTTAGCTGATATTTTTTCCTTTACCGCTCATCATCATCATCTCTCGTCGAGATTTCCATTATCGTGCTCCACCCATCAAAGTTTTGCCATTCCAAAACCTGGCGTTTGCAAGAATACGTTGTTCGCTACTAGACGTGCAGAATAGTTTCGTCGACTCTATCGCCACTTCTCACTATATATATATATATATATATATGTAGATATATATCACTAACGTAGAACAATACCTCCTCGATATCGCAAACAGTACGTTCTGCGATGGGTTTCCAAGCGATGCAAAGTTTCGCGAACTGTGTCGAGCTTTAAGCGAATATCGCTATATACACACACGTATTCAATAACACGAAGAGGTTTCCGATTATCTAAAACACTTTTGAAAACAAACGAAAACACTTTTTTCCCCCACTTTTCACAGTATATAGAAATTAGGTAAAAAAAAATTCTATGCGATAAGGCAATAGATCTTTCGAAGTTTGCGATCACCAAGAGTACAGTGTTGATGAAAATCGTTTTGAAACACCCGGCGATATTTCGATGGGAGACCACGACGCTTGCTCCTCAACGTCTCACGTAAGACTGTGCTCGGAGACGAGGACTTCTTCGGCAAGTCGCGCTGCGCGATATACTATATATATATATATATATATATATATATATATATATATATACTATAAGAGAGCAGACGCTCGCAACTCCGCTCTTGGTGAGCTGAAAACACTGGTGCTCGATTGTTCCGTACGTGTTGCCGTGGTTGATCGCAAACGCGACACTATACAAAGTGCGTCACGACAATATGCTACGGGCAACGATGAGAACGCGTGTCGCAGGACGAATATATCGGTCGAACATGACAAAAGAAAAGGTGTAAAAAAAATGGATATATATATATAGATATAAATACATATATTCGTAGTTACGTTTTACCAAAGTTTTATTTTCCAAAGCGTGAAGAGTGCGCTGAACAGACTGGAAAGAATGAAAGGTGGGAACCAGCGTTCGACCGAGCAGAGGTAAAAGAAGTTTTGGGATCCAAAACCGAGAAAGGTGTGTGTGTGTGGTGTGTGTGTGTGTGTGTGTGTGTATGTTTGTTGTGCAGCAAATGGGGCAGGCGAGAGGAGAGAGTGTATTGGTCGAAGGGGGCCTTCACTGCGTAGTATACTCATGAGAATGCGAACGAGGTATACGACGAGGCGCTCTCTTTCTCCCTCTCTCTCTCTCTCTCCAGCGACCCTTACCATCCAGCTCTATGCTAGTGTGTTGCGACATACACCTGGCCAGAACCGAACGGGGGGACGGACAGCCCTTCGAGCACACCGCTTCAGGCTTACTCAGACTCCCTGGCCTTGGCACGCACGAAACTATTGCGGTTCAGTGCTAAAAAAAATACAAAAATAAAAATACTGTTTAGCACATGGCAGAGTAAAAGCTTTATCTTGAAGCTGCACTGACGCTAGATTCTTTGTAAAAAGTGTACATTTTATATACCATTTTCCTACATTACATTTGCATTAATTTCTCTAGTAAAACACAGCTCCTTGTAAAAATGTAATTAATATCACACAATCAGTGTACGCGAAGTGTACTGCTACTCTGTGTGTAAGATACACTTGACCGGCGCGTCCGGAGGGACGTCTAGGTTCGTCGCGTAAAAGGTACTCCGCTTCGTAGCCTCAGCATTAACAAAACAGAAGCAGTCGAGAGCGAGGTACTACAGTTTTTTTTTGCACACAGACAAAACAAACATAATATTATTATGGAAACTGCAAATTCCGTTTCCGAAACAAACAAGAATTTAACCGTTTATTAATTTTTTTTTTATCTCTGGCTCAGAATATCCCAACAACAACAACAAAATGTATATGTGTTTACTTTCAGATAGAGGACGTATGGCATATCATATTTCCACTGTAAACATCAACAATTCGATCTGCTTTTCAATTAAATGCGAATTGACCTTTAACGACCTGTATCATGAGCAAACTGTTTAATATAAGATAATCATCTGTTGATAGAAAAAATACCTCTTCACAAGTACTTCGTGTATTGCATAAAAATGTTCATAAAAATTGACTGATTCACGGATCTGCTGTTTAATTATACACTAGTTTTTGGTATACATCGTGTTGTACCAAAGATCGAAAGCAGATTATAAGCTGCGAACTACATGAAATACACTCAGTAAATTTATCTTTTTAAAGCTTTGGAAGTCATCGTGTTACTCAACAGTCAAGCCTCGCGTTATATCAGCAATTGTTATCATCATCTTATTTCCCACAAGAACATCGACTCGGCGTTGTATAGTAAGATGAATGTATACAGGGTGGGGTCACGCAGCTCGATACAACTCGGGCGATAATGCTTGTAAGTTATGGGAGCTATTCCATCGAATACTAGAAGGGGTAAAGCTTTCAGAGATTTTAGAAAAAGACAGTGATAATGGAAGTTAGGAAGGGTTATACGTATGGGGCAGTCCATGGCAAATCAACATGGTCACGTGATCTACGTCTTTCTTATTTTTTTTTTCGTCTAGTATTCTGTAGTCCAGTATAAAAAATACTTCACAGTCATTTTTTAGATATGCTCGAAAATGTATTTGCTTACAATCACTGAAAACGTTATTCGCTAAGTCTGTTATTTTATTTAAATTTGTACTGTATATTCTTTGTTTTAAAATAAAATTGTAAAAACAGGGGTTTTTCCCAGTTTTCAAGTTATTGCTTCCTCATAGAGGAAACTTTGTTTTCGTGAATTTTTTTTTCGTGTTTTTCATGGCAGGAGACTCAGAACGGTCCAAAACGCCGAAAAAAGTGGTCTAGAAAAAGGTGCGTGCGTGTGTGTGTGTGTGTGTTTGTGTGCGCGCGCACGAGGCTGCATTTTTAAAAAATTGAAATTTGAATAGAATCAGAACCACTTTATCGATTCTCGCCAAATTTGGTACACATTATGGTTCGATGGTAGTCCATTTATGTACAAAATGTCAGTCCGATATCTCTTAATTTGCGAAAGTTATACCGTGAAAACAATTTTTTCAAAATTTTCAAAATGCTGTAAAATGTTTATTTTCCAATCGATTCGCGTCAACTGCAATTCCAAACGTTGTTGTATGACAGCTTACTTGCGTGCTAAATTTGAAGAAGATGCATCTAAAATTACGACACACACACACACACACACCTTTTTTTCTAAACCACTTTTCTCGACGTTTTGTACCATTCTGAGTGTACTGACATGAAAATCTCGAAAAAAGAAAAATTTTCACGAAAACAAAGCTTCTTCTGTATGAGGAAGCAAAAATCTATAAGTTGCTTGAAGTGTTTTTTTTATATCAAATATAAAATATTAGCAGAAAAAAAATACAGATTTCAATAATTTTGTTTTGCAACAAAGAACATATATTTAAAATATTTTTTAAAAAATCGTCGACGCAGTTTCAGTAAATAAAATTTTTGAGAATAGCTACCAAACAAAATGTTGAGAAGATCTAAAAATTGGTCCAAAGGATTTTGTATACCTCACTATTACAAATTAAAAGAAAAAAAATACGAGTAGCATGATTCTGTTGATTTGTCATGGACTGCCCGGTATACAGCAACTAAATAGCTTTAAACGCTTGCATGCTACCCGGATTTTCCTGGTTTAATGGCATTGCCATACACATAAGGCAACCATAGCTATGGGGCATTCCAGGTCGAATCGACATGGTCGTTATGGTTCATATATTTTTTTCCTATTATTTTGTTCTTAAATAAAAAACTTACTGTGATAATTTCAAAAAATTCTTAGACATATTTTTTTTTTAGTAATTAAAATTTTTGACGATTGTGATGAAACAGATTATCGAAAAAATCGAAAAATTGATTTCTTACATATTTTTTATAGCGCAATCACAAGATTGTGAAAGAAAGAAAAAATAAAAAGGCATCTCGACTCTCTGTCGTTATGCCGTGAAACGCCCCTTATACTTATGTTTCAGTATAGTGTGCAAGTTACAGAAGAAAACGCTTCTCACAACCAGTCATAAAAAAAGCTGTATACGACCTACAATTCATAAACACAAGATACAAGTATACGATACGATGCGTATGAGCGATACGCATAGAGCGTTTCGCGTATACGATTATTAAAAGCGCTGGCGTGCTGGTGAGGCGGCAACGGTGTGTCGCTGTGGTTCTCGTGCATTGCGAGATCATCAGAATGTAGATTTACCTTGTCAGGGAAACGTGCGCGAGCCCACGTAATCTAATTACTGGCCACGCGTTCGCCTATTATAAGCGTGTGCCTGCGTACGAAGCTTCGCTATACGCCAAATGGAAAAGAGTCAGCTCTGCATAACTTTGCGCAGATTGCCCGTACAAAGCTACACCGCAATATGCTAATACTCGTGAAAAATAAATCGCTGCTTTTATAATCCAGCCGTCATGCTGGTTTATAAAAAAAAGTTATAAAACAAAACCGTGAATACTGCTTTTTAATTATTTTTTTTTTTTTTAGCCCGCAGTACACATAGTCACCTCTACGAAAAAAGTACCCGGAGAGAAATAAACTCAAATTATTATTACAATACCAGAATTATTATTTTCAAATGTGCGTATTAAAAAAAATACTGAGCTATTACACCAGAATAATTAAGAACGAAAATATGAATGCTTGTATGAGGGATTTGAAAATTTTACACAGTGCATAGATGGAAATTTATGGTTAATGCACGAGCAGAGCAATAATTATTATACGTGCACACTATTGTAACATCATGTAAAATTGGATTGTTACGGCTGTACACCAAAATTGTCGTGCCACCAGAATAATAATTACCAGCTTAATAATTTCAGAATTCCAGAATTATTACACCAGAATAATAATTATTATATAATTCACAATCTTTGCACAGACGATGCTCACTGTCCTCGAACACCATCATTATTTTAGGAACGTTTCCAAATTATTCTGGTATTAACTGAAATAATATAGATTTATTTTTCTACGTGTACGTTGTTCATTTTAGGCTTCTTCACTGAGGAATATTTGTAAATTGCTGTACTGTGATCTAAAAATATGTAAGATATTAATGTGCTTTTCTTTTGCAAGATTGGTTTTTTACTTTCGAAGGGAATGTTTTTCCATATCTTCAACGACCTCGAGTTCTAAGTATTGAGAAATTCAGCGCCCATTATTATCTTGAATCTCGTTTTTAATAATATTTGATACATTAAAGTTGTGATAAAATCAGAAGCCCTCATCCGAGTTTCACGAATTTTAATGATAGAGATTCCTGTGTCTGTGTGTGTGTGTGTGTGTGTATGTGTGAAATGTTTTGAACATAAAAGCGTTTAGAATTTAAAAAATTGTGATTGCTATAAAATTGGAATCCTCCCACCGATTTTAACCGATCTAGATCACATTAAAAAAGTGACAAAAACAATTGACTACCATTATTCGATGGGGGCCTTTTTGAAGTTTCTAAATCAACCGTGAAATATTTAAATTCAAATCCTAAAAATACGCACATTTTTTTCTAAACCTTTTTTCTGGACTCTCCCCGCCATTTTGATAATGCTAAGATAAAAATCTCGAAAAATATGTTTTGTTTTTATAATTGCATTTTAATTAATAGTGCAATTTAACTTCAAAAGAAAATTAGTACAAGCATATGAGGCAAAAAACGTCAAGTTGGCCACCCCAATTTTTCATGTCAACAAAACGTCCTCAAATTTATTCAGGATGTTGGTCTGGTTGAAGAGAAAACGTGGGAATTTTTTCAGATTTTTTATTGCATATTGCGGGTATTAAAAATTTCTGAAAATAATCATTGTCTATTTTTTAACGCCAATACTACGGCTCACACAAAAAAAATCATAAGAACATAAAATTTTGGATTTTCAGCGTACTTTCCAACAATATTTTTTGCAAAATTCTCTTTTTTTATTTTATGCTATTTTTCAATTAAACAAAGTTGCCACTTTCTTTCCTCCGAAACGGCATTTCCGATTTAGTTGAAATTTTCACATTTTGTTCTTTGAAATATCTAGAATCTTAGAAAAATTTGGCGAGATGAGCGGCAATTTCGCTCCAGAGTTGCAGCTCTTCGAACGAGGGAACATCGTGGTAATCTAATCTGTAATTGCTCTCTGCGTTCAGGAGGGCTGAGAATGTCTATGGAAAATATTCTAAAGCCCACATTACATTTTTTTATTATGTAATTCTTGTTTTTTTTTATATTAGATTACCGCGATGTTTGATCGTTCGAAGAGCTGTAACCCTGGAGCGAAATTCCCGCCCATCTCGTCAATTTTTTCTAAGATTCTAGGCATTTCAACGAACAAAATGTGAAAATTTCAACTGAATCAGAAATGCCGCTTCGGATGAAAAAAAGTGGCAACTTTATTTAATTGAAAAATAGCATAAAATGAAGTCGGATAATTTTACAAAAAATATTGTTGGAAAGTACGCTGAAAATCCAAAATTTCATGTTCTTACGATTTTTTTTTGCTATCCGTGGTATTGGCGTTAAAAAATAAACAATGATTATCTTCAGCGATTTTCAATGGCTGGAATATGCAATTAAAAAATCTGAAAAAATTCATACATTTTTTCTTCATCTAGACCAACATCCTGAAGAAATGTGAGAACGATTTCTTGACATGAAAAATTGGGGTGGCCGACTTGACGTGGTTTGCCCCATATATCAGTCACAATTAATTTCACCAATTGCCAGAAAATTATATTAACCTACGCATTTTCAATAATATTAATAGCTACTAATCCATCATTTTCCTCAACCTCGTAATCTGTTCAGTTACCTCCGATAAGACGTTAAGACGTAAAATCCGGTGTCTAATAAAATTAGCCTCACCGTGGCTATAGTGACGCATCTGAATTTTCCAGCCACAAGACGTCGTCACTTCACCGATCTACACGTGACAATCTCGCCACCCCACTACACCTCGTTATCAGCTATTCATCGTGCGCCATCACGCTGCGTTAGCTGTACGCTAACACAACGAGAACTTCATTGTAATTAAAGAGATCATATTATTATCACATGAATGTACAAGCGAGGTGCTTTGTCAGGCGTATTCGGCACCATATATACATATATATATATAAAGTTATTATCAAAATAATCTACTGGAGGGGGATAAAGGTGGTGTTACTATATATAGTGGTATAGAATAACTCTGCAGACTTCAGCATGTCTGGTTACCGAGAATTAATCTTTTTGACTCGTCTCATTCGTTTTAGTCTCGTATATTACAACGCTCAACGCATTAATATTCCGTTGATATGCAGAGCTCCGAAAATTCCTAGAATAGAAGACCTACGATCAAGGTCTCTCCTGTATACCGCTTATGGTATGCGCATTGTTTTCACCGACACTGCCGGGACATTCGGAACAATGAGGACAAACCTATAAAGCGATTCGCCCGAGTACCTCCCTTTCTCGCTTGTTTATTATCATAGTCGACTGTATAATACGGTAAAGCGAGTAACGAAAAATACAAGAGCGAGAGATAATGAACGCGAGATTATGTATCAACAGGAAGAATAACAATGCGGTGTCGAGCGATGAAATCGCGATCTATCAATTATTCTGAACGTGCCAAAGTGTAAACAATGTTGTCTCGTGTCTGAAGGAGAATCGTGAGGATAAATTTGAACTTTTTTACTGTGTGTTATATTATCGAAGTTAGGGATTTATTGGTCGTCGGTATTATACCGACGGTCGGGATTGTGGAAATATTTTTATCTCTGTATCTATACCCTGCAGATCAATAAATATTGCGTCCAATAGAAGGCGCTAGTGGTTAGAATGGTATGAGCAGAGATCACATGAGAAAGTTTTTGTTGTTGTTTATTTATAATCAGGCAAGCGGGATTGAGGAGTTATACTCGATGACAATGTAACGGGCAGTGTGAGTCAATAACGATGTAGAATGTACTCAAATTGGAATTTTTTTTTTTATTGGAGATTAATGTAGTGTATTCGCACATTCTGTACGACTGGTTGTAGTAAACGTAATAAAGTGAATATTTTAGTTTATTAAACGTTAAGAGGGCTGCAATAAAGAAAACCATGCATAGCTAAAAATTAGCTGCTCAATTTCATGGAAACTTTTAACATTTTTTTTATTTGTATGTCTAATGTAAGGCGATAATATAAACAATAAAACCAAACAAAATAAAATACATTTTTATTCGCCTATTTCTGAGATCATTGATTTAAAATCCAATGCCAAAATACTAAACAAGAAAATAATACAGAAATATTTTAAAGCTCTTCAATTGAAAAGTTTTTTTTTTTTTTAATAAAAAAATATTTCAAAAGGTTTTGAATAAATGATTCTGAATTATTTTTTTGTTTAGTATTTTGGCATTGCATTTAAAATCAATGACCTCAGAAATAGGCGAATAAAAATGTATTAGTTTTCAATAGATGATTCTATCAACTATTGAAACCTTATATTTTTTAATATAATTTTTTTTTTATTGAAATAAAAAGAACTTTTCAACTGAAGAACTTTAAAATATTCCTGAACAATCCGATTTTGAAAGGTTATATTAAAAAATGTTCGCACTCTATGATCGAAGGGCCATTTTTAAAGCTTCAATGATTACAACGAAAAACATATAGAACACTCAGATTTCCATCCAGAAAAATTAAGACTATTTCGGTAAATGATGTACTTTTTTTTTGTTAAAATTGAAAAAGAAAACGTTTATACTGTATTTGAATGTATTTTCTTTTACAGCTTGTCACAAATTCGCCATTTTCATAAGGTATAAAAATATGTACTTTTTAAAGTTACATTTTTTTGTTTTCATTTATTAACATTGTTTGCCTGTACCAGGAACGGGCAATATTTAAATAAAATTGTATTCAAAATACTTTTTCATCTGAATAACTATGAACAATTATAAGAAAATTCTTAAATTATTAATTTTTTCTCAAAAAATAGAAATGAATAATAAAAAATCTTTAAAAACAGTATTGTTGATCTTAGTTGCGAATTATTGTCAGTTATTTAAATAGAAGTTTTTATTCATAAAGTGACATGTTAAATACAATATACACATATGATATAAAATTATACAACGTTTACACGAAATTTACAAATTCTCTTATAAAATCAGTAGTGCTATATAAAATGCCAAAATTTTCATAATTTCCGTATGCAGTACCATAACAATTACATTGCACTTCTATTTTAAATTTAATATCCCAGTTTATGAATAAAAACGTTAACTTTTGTGCTATAGATTTCCAGTAGATTTTTTTTAACAGTGTAGGGTGAACGCATGACTAATTGAATAGTAACCAGTGAATGAACAACAGCTTTTAAAGAGTTCATGAGAAATTCTCACGATTTACCTCAATATTAAATTTTTAATTTCTCTATTTTTATATCTATCTACTGTAATTATTTTATCGTTGAAGCTTATTTTTCGACAAAAAGTGTAGATTACATTGACCCGTTCATTTACTGGTATTTTTTTGCCTTTGCTTCCTCACAATGGAAGCTTTGTTATGGTGAACATTTTTTTTCGAGATTCCCATCTCAAAACATGTTCAGAATTTCCCAAAACGTCTAGAAAACATATTCAGAAAAAATGTCCGAAAATATTCAGAAAAAATTTGCATCCTTTTTAGTATTTATTTTTATATAAACCTTGCGACGAAGATACGATATTTTTTTAGTCGCATTACATAATTCGACCTTCTGCTATCTCTTAAAATTTTTACAGACGGTCTGAAAACAATTTGACAATCGTTTTGCTTAACTGTTCGTTTACTGTATCAAATACTTAATCACTTTTTTTTTTTTCGATAGAAAGACATGTCATCATAAGGCAAGATTCATTCTCACATGACTTCTCGACTGATGGAAGATTAGAAAGAAGCACGCTCGACTAATATGCATAATCGTTGTTCCCCCTCCCGTCCCTGTTTCGTCTCCCGTGTCACTGGAGAGTCCTATCACACACCGGCTAGATTACAGCGCAGGTTGTGTTACCGGGGAGTCCAGAACTGCGGCTGCAACTGACGTATATGCGCCGTCGCAATCGCACGCGGACTTGCATTCCGGGAAATTGGGCGTGCGGTCAGTGTGCGCGTCAGATGTATACAGCTGGTCCCATCATTGGCTATTGAACTTCTCGCACAATGAATTACAAAGCTTCGCATAAATTAATATATATGCTAAGCTCATATAGCTATTTGGTGTGATCAATCAATAGGGACTTCAAATACCGCTCGAACTGATATATGTACATGAGGCATTACGAAAAAAAATTCTAAAAATTCATTTTTCATGTTCTGAATCTAAGGAAATTAATTTGGCTGAAATGTAGCGGTAGCTTCGCTGAAAAAAAAATTTTTTTTTTTTGTTCTTGCCGTAAAAGTCGTATTAAAATATGTCAAATAAATCTAGAATATTTTTTTTCGTATACGTTATGAAAAACCACGTATTTTCATTTTTTATAAACGTCTGTTCGATGAATCCTTCCCAAGATACAGCGACCTGAATAAAAAATGGAAAAATGCTAATATCTCAACAGGTTTCATCTGTATTATTTTGAAATTTGGTGAAGTTTTTACAAAAATGTTTCTTGGATTTTTTGCAATTTTTTGCAATTTTTTTTTTTTTTTAGGTCGGTGAACTGCCTCTTATGTGAGACATTATCTGTCAATTTAGCCACTTTTTTGTCTGCTCCCCTCAGCTACAATTAGCCACAAATTTTAGTACTATTTAAAAGTACTAGATACCGACCTAGGCACTTAAGCGCCTGGCCGCTTTGTGTCAGTTTTGACATTTGACAAAAGCAAAAAGTTTCAATGCTTGAACTTGCTTAACGGTCCCAGTTTGCCTGACGACAGCGACGAGCAATCTCAGCGCTGATAAGACAAGGTGGACTTTCTGTGAATCAGTATCACACTTTTTTATCCAAAATTTTCGATGGAGCTGCATTTTTTTTTGAGTGAACGTAAGTCGAGAAACTATAAGGGAAAAAAATGTTTCACAAAAAGAAATATGCGGATTTTTTTTTGTAATGTCATTTTTGTTTGGCAGTAAGATTGATAGAATCCTCAGGCGTATGTGGGAATTTAATTTTTAAAGTTTCAAGAATAAGAAAAAAATGGAGATCATGCGAAATCTTTTCTTAACTGATATTGTCGAAAATATTTTTATTGCGGAAAATTATAAGTAATTTGTATTTTCCCGTGACTGAATTATTTCCAACTAGATAATGGTCTCAGTTTCAATAGATTTAGCATGTTTTTCTTTTTTTTTTACTCCGGGATGTCGATCGATTCCTTTCTGATGATTTTTAAATTAAAGTCAATTACAATTAGAATTTACAAAAATTAAATAAAAAACTTACAGCAAACTGAAAGCGGATTTACTTGGGAAAAAAATAGTTTGATAGCAAATAAGAGTTTTAGGTCGATAAAATTATTTGAATAATATAATAAAATGGTAGTATAAAAATAAAAGTTTTATAACAAGACTTTTTTGCGAGACTTACAGTTTTCAAGATTAGGGGCTTTGAGTAACATAAGATATGTATGATGGAAATTTTGTGCGACACTATTGATTTAAAAAAAAAACTGCCATTTAAAACATATAAAATGTATATCCAAAATTGTGATGTTGCAATTTTAAGTGCCAAATTTTTTCAAATATCAAAATTTCTTAAAAAAAGATTGTCATCTCTTTTTGAAGGAGGCTTCAGCGGTATATTTTCAAAAGGAAACTGTTATTAAAGCAGGTAAAACTGAATTTATGGATTTCTATTTTGAGTCTAAAAATTTGTAACAATCATTTTATACAATAATTATAGAAAATGACATTTTTTTGTAAGTCGAATTATGTTGCATAGCTAAGTTCATAGATGCACATTTTTTTATATAGATATAGCACTTATAGAGTTTGGGTTGCACCGGTGAACCTGATCGGTTTTGCAAAGAGAATTGGAGAACTCTATCCGGTCCGAGTATAGGAATTTTTATTTGAAGATCGTTCGCAGAAAGTATACCCATTTTTGTAGTACATTTTAACCTGCTGAGTAATTTTTAAACCAAATTTCCTTGTGACTTCTGCGAAAGATCTTCAAATGAAAGTTAAACAGAGTATTCTACTTGCTAAACCAATTTGGTCGATCGGTGCATTCTAAACTCTACGACAAGAGTAAACTATTTTTAAAAATATTAGCGACATAGAAAATTATATAGATCAACTGATCACCGTTAACACTGTTACAAATATTTGTAAAATTAATATACTTTTATCAAAATTGTATATGCATAAACAGATATATTAAATTTAATTCACAATTTAAAAAAAATATTAATAAACTTTCATGTTAAACGCGACTTTGTTATCGTATTTAATATATCATTTATCAACTGTACATCAAACGTGCATATTAAATTCAAGGTATCTGTTTAAGCATTAAAAAACTTCCGACATAAGTATATTAATTTTCCCGAGGAAAATTATTACTGTGAAATGCGTATAAATTTCGTCTTTTTTACCGTCGCGCAATCCGGACTAAAAATCATGGAAAGTACCTTAAACAAAATAAAATAAATGAAGTAGTATTAAAAACTGGCTAATTAGGAGAAATATCTTAAAGGGGTCTAAAAGAAAGTGGCTAAGTTGACAGAGAATGTCTTGCAATACAGTTATGTAAATAGCCGAGGCAAAGATGAGGAATAAAGCGAAATGGAGCAAAGAGTCTCGCGATCATCAGCTTTACACCGCGCCACCTCACCGGGAGAAATCCGGCCTCCAAAGAGCCCCGGTGCAAATTAAGCTCGAAAGAAGCATCTCGGAGAAAAAAAATACCGAGTTTCGAACTGTTGCTTGCCGTGTACACACCACATATATATATATATACACGTTCGAGGCAGACGTTGCGCGAGCTCGAGGGAGTCGAGGAAACAGATTACAGAACGCTGTGGCTGACTGCAATGCCTCAGTCCCGGTGTTGGCGCGCGTGTATCCAGACAAGAGCCAATTCACCTCTTCCGTTTCGCGGAAAATTACGAATTAGTTTGAAAACTCGATTTTCCTACGTAGATTTTACTACGGAAACTCTCGAACCCAAATCCCCCCCCCCTTTTTTTCCCTTCGTACACCTTTCGTTCGCTGCATCTCTTACTTGCGCTGATTCCCGACTCAGTCAAACTCTATAAGCTAACTTTCGCATCAGGAACTCGCAAGACTGCGCGCCGAATCAGTGCCAGTATAATCTATGTATAGCTTCTGTCTGCGTTTAAAGCGAAATAAAAGTAATTCTCAGCCAACTAATGATGTAGCCGAGTTATATAGGAGTCAATGTAATTCAATTACGAAGTTGCATCTGCTTTTTTTATTTATTTATATTTTTTGTTAATATTATTGAAATGGAATTTATAAATGTAGATACGAGCTTCGTGATATTTGCATCAAATTCTCATACTTTATATCGATGAACGAATGTATTGTTTTACAAGTTGAAAGGTATATTTTGTTGTGAAGGGTTCTGTTTCAGGCAGCAGATTTGCGATTTTTTTTTTTTACCAAAGCAGCACCGAATCGCATATTTTATACACAGGAATCAATGTATTAATTATGTACTGCTGAAACATACAAATTAATTTATCGATAATTTTAATATTATTGTAAAAAAAAATTCCGCGTTTTTACTTTGTATTCATGACTAGTTTTTCGAGATATTTATGTCGCTGTACTTGAAATGGCGTGAAACGTTTAGAAAACTAGAAACTGAGAAAAAAATGTGTGTCACATTAACAGAAAGTTTCAATGAATATATGGGCCAATCCACCCCGTTTTGACCTGGACCTTTTGTGCCTCAATTGCACAATTTTTTTTTTGCAATTTTTTTTTTTGCAATTTTTTTTTAAATATATTTTTAAACTGACATATCCAATGCCATAATATAAATATCTGAAAAAACTCAGAAAAATACTTTGTTTAATGTCAAAATTATCTAGCTTATAGCCAAAGTGGGGAAGATTTTTCTTCTTACAGTTTTTAAGCTTTTTTTTATTTAACAAATTATTAAATCATAGACAAAAAAATTAATTTACTATAGGCGATTGGTCAAATATTTATTTATGTAAAACCGAATTTTTCAATTTTTTTGTCAGGTTTTTAGGAATTTTTTCAGATTTTTCCGAACGATGCAAATTTTTTTTAAATATTTTTTTAAAGTGACATATCGGATGCCATAATTTAAAAATCTGCAAAAATTCTGAAAAATACTCTATTGAATATCAACATTTTCTAGCATATTTCCAAAGTACGCGAGATTTTTCTTCTTATAGTTTTTAAACTTTTTTAATTTAAAAAATTATATAAAATAGAAAAAAAAGTCAATCTACTATGGACGATATGTCAAACATTTCTGTATATTAAACTATTTATATATTCAACGCTTTTGAAATCAAAATTGTTGGTGGACGACAATAAGATATAATAGTTTTTCCCATCAACGTTTTATAATTATTACCAAATCCTTCTCTTTGCATATAAAAACATCGAAAAAGAATAAAATCTTTTAAAAATCCGTAATTTTTTTTTTAAAGACGATTTCATATACAGAAACGTTTGACGAGTTGCCTATGGTAGATTCATCTTTTTTTCATTTTTTAATAATTTTTTTAAATAAAAAAAGGTTAAAAAATGTAAGAAGAAAAATCTTTCTCACTTTGGCTATAAGCTAGATAATTTTGTTATAGAACAAAGTATTTTTCAGATTTTTAAATGATTGCATTCGATGTCATGAAAATATATTTTTAAAAAAATTGCAATAAAAAAAATCAATACATTTTTTTTTTGTGAAGTCCAACTAAGCCTACAAAAAATGATGAGCCAAATCGGAGAGGTCGAGGTAAAATCCAGGTCGAAAATGGGTGGAATGCCCCATATGTAGAGACAATATTTCTGTTAAAACAACACCATATTCAACTTAGCCTTTATTCCGTAAAATTTACACATTTTTATACGTTAAGTTGGCATTCACACTAATTAACGGTAATAATTTTATTAAATCAGACTCAATGATTGAATAGAAGTGACTTTTAACATACTATCTATGTAATTTTTGTGTAAAACTAGAAAATAACAAAAAACGAAAAATGTTTGTTAAATTACCACAAAGTTTTTATGAACCCAATCTTTCCGTTCAAAATTACGGAATGTTCAATTTACTTTTTACACCGTGTAACACTATTATCACTCTGTAACGAAATGTAAACACAAAGTAGAGCGAATGCGGTGGTTAAATAGAGCTAGAATCCCATAGAGATGTAAATGAGAGAATCAGAATTGCAATGAAAAAAAAAACAAGAGTATTTCGCAGTTCGCGTATCTCTTTTCATTGACCAAGCGCATGCGAGTATTGTGAATGAAAAACCGTCGTTGGAATCGTTGATTCGGCCGACGCGAAGAGTGGGGACGGTAAAAGGCGCTGCATGTGAGGCGAAAGCGCCTCTTGAATAAAGCTTCCAACACACGCGATAGGTGTACCCTCGCCACTGCTTTTTAGCAGCGTCGAAAAAGCAAGAGTAGGAGGTAGACGACAGCGAAGAAGAGCCGCGGCAACAGGCGGCTCATTTCGAATCCTGTCGGTTGTCTAACGGCGGCGCTAGTGACGCTCAGACTCGCCGGCTAAGAGAGAGAGAGAGAGAGAGATTGACTATGGTTACGTTTAGCCAGCTTCAGTGCGACGCCGGTATTCAGCGCGTCAAGATTGAGTAGCGACGAGTGTTCATCGTCGCTCAAACACAAAAGAAAAAACGCCTTTCCCACGCGTGTTTCGCGTGACATTAATCATCATCAATTCCTCGAAATAATCGTGTCAGTGCCAAATTAATCGTTAACAATAAAAACCCTGCTCAAAAGAAGAAAAAAAAATTTCTCACTTCTGCTTCAAATATTCTTCTTCGGAATACATTTCAAGTGAGAAAACATAAAACTCGATGAGTGAGCTACCGGGAATGAGATTTTTTTGTTAAATACACAAATTATTCAAGTGATTGTGATAAAAAGAAAAAGGTTACAAGTTTTCGCGAGATTCGTGTGAGACTAGTGATTTCTTATCAGTGTATCAGAGTTTATTTTTGTTTGTTTGTTTATTGCACGGAAACTGTTTCTATAAGTGAAACTTTACGTTAGGGAGTCTGATTTGTAAAGGAAGAAGTGTCATTGGCCCGTTTTGAGTCATTGACGTCTTCTCTACGACCGGAAACGTATAAAATTCGTGTTCCGTGACACGTGAGCATAAAACAACTGTTCAAAAGGAATTTTCAAAGAGTGAGAGAGGAATAAAACGAGCAAGACAGCTCATTTCATTTTTGTTTTCTCTCCTTCATTACAGTGTGGAGTGTATGTGTATGTGTGTGTGTGTGGTTCTCTGTTTGACAACGACAAATATCAAACAGTAAATGTAAGGAGACGAACAAACTGCGAGACCAACGGTATATATACACACATATATATATATATATACATATAGTAATTCAAAGAGACGTTCGGCGCCGGTGAACGAAAAGTCGCGAGAAAAAGAAAAGAAAGCTCTCTCTATCTTTTTCTCTCTTTCACTTGTTCTCATGCAACCGGTCTTTGAATCTTATGCTTCGTGGTAACGCTCGCGTTTTCTACTTCTTTTTCTTCCCTTCTGTGGTCGGCGAACCTTTTCCCGAACTTCAAGAGTGCCCGCTTCGAAAAGAGCGTGGGAAGGAAAGACAAGGCTTTCAGTGAGTGAAAGAAAGATCTCGTGGCTCGCGCCCCGAGAGAATAAGATCGGTTCGACGATTAGCGAAGAACCACAGCCGTGACCGCTTGGTTTTTGTTATATATACATACATATATATATATATACAGTCTTAAAGGTAATACAATACACATTGTAACGCGGTGATATACAGTGCGACCGGTTTTTGTAAATTTTAAATTGAAAAAATGTGATCCTACTGTATAAAATTTTGTATGTGTAACAGACGAAGAGTCTTTGAGCAACGAAAAGCAAAACGAGTGACGTTAACTCGTTGATTAGGAAAAAATAACAAAGAGCAGAGAGATTAAAAAAAAAAAAAAAAAAAAAAAACAATAATTATGAAGCGTCTTCAGGTGTTGTCGATCTTGACGATCGTAATGCTGCTGGTGTTAATTGGGGCAGAGAGGTGCGATTCTAATGAACTTAAGGACTATTGCTCGGTGCATAGGTATGATAATTTGTCATCCGGTGGTTTGAGATTCACCAAGGAAGTCGTTACCAGAGAATACGCCAATGTTGGATCATTCAAGGCTATACATTGCTGCTTAAGAGGATACAGGAGCATTGAATGGTGAGTGCAGGATTACAAGTTGCTTTAAGGATTTATTCGAAAAAGTTGGTGGCTCGAGATATATATCCCCGAAATCTTGGAATAACGCTGCCCCCATTGTCACCGCTTTATTCGTGATTGGTCGTCGCTGACCTTGGAGACACTGCGATTGGGACACCAAGTTCATGTATCGAAAATTTTTGTTTATGTCAACAAATGTCAAATCTGAATTAATGAAACTCGGTTCGGCGAAACCTAGTATTACGTAAACAAACCATTTTCAACTGTTGCAACTGAAAATTGTTAAAACTAGAATTCACTCGATTCTTGACGTTAGTCACAAAACATATACTTATATTTACACACACACATACGGACACCTTTTGTATACCACTTTTCTTGACATTTTGAACCATTCTGAGTGTCCTGACATGAAAATCTACGAAATTTTTTTTTTCACTAAACAAAGCTTCCTCTACGAGGAAGCAAAAAAGAACTCAAACTTGTCCTATTATCGGAAAGTTTATTTATTCCGCTAAATCTTATTTCCTGTTTTATGAGAATTAAGAAACTAATAAAGCCTTTCGATGAAAAGAAAATTAGCGGAAGCTTCGAAGATAATTTTGGCGCGCTTCCCTAGTCGCGAATATATATTTCTTTCTCACAGTCTAAAAATGTCGCTGACGTCAGAATTTAGTGGAAATGCAATTGGCATTCTTTTCGCGGTATTGCCACTGATGGATCATTAGATTAGATACCGCAATGCCGATAGCGGTGTTCAGTGACTACATAAAATGCAATCGATGAATCGTAAGTCTGCGAAACTCGTGCTTTCTCGCGTGTATATATATATGCATGTATATATGCGACAGTAAAGGTTGCCAGTAAAACGCGACGCACCCCGAAGGATTCACAAAGAAGCTTCTCTACTGCTGAAGTACCAACTCTTTGAATATTGACCTACTTCTTACAGTCGCTATTATCGATGTTATAATAATCAGTTTTAAGAAACTATAAAACAAGTGATATGAAATTCCCGATTCAAGCTTCGTGCAGAGTTTGAAGTATTAGAAAATGCTCAATGAAACTTTATGGGAGTTAAAGTTACATGAATCTTTTAGAATAAAAAAAAAAAACAACTTTATCGTCATTATCTTAACCAACTGCGCCATTAGTAACGTTCTATCAATATTTTATCTCCGGTGTTCCAAAACTTTTGTCTAAAGTTCAACTTCGACTGAATTTGTCGTATAGCAAACTTTAATTTACACGTGTACTTTCCGAAAAGTTCAAATCAGTGAGGTAACAGTCAGGAACATCGAAGGATAAACTACTCCAAAGTAATGTTTTATGCAAAATAGTACCATCGATTTTATGCAAAAAAAAGTGTATTATTTATTCATTGTTATTGGTAAACATTATTAGGATTAAATATTTCTTACGACTGGTTGTTCATAACTGTGTTCTGATCGTGTGATAAAAATCCCTAAATCTAAATTCATCGAATTGTCGAAGTTTTTCTAATACAGTTGTAGTCGATTTTTTTCAATACAATTTTTTTTTCTGTTTTCAGAAATTCAGAAATTATGTTGAAACTTAGGCATTTTTACAAAATCAAAACGCACCGAGATACAAAAATCATATGAGATATTTCTTAAGATTCTTTTGTTTATTGTTCCCAATTTAAACAAAACAAAAAAAAAACTATTTTTTTTTCTTCTCAAATTGGTGATTTATGTTCGTAGTTCATATCTTTCCCCTTCAAAAGAAAAATGATAGATTTTTTTGTTCGCTGCTGAATTTTCATCCAATTTAGGTCTTTAATCGATAGTTAATTCAAGGCTCAATATAACGGTTTAATAAATTCATTTGCGAGCTACTTATAATAATCAATATTTCGAATATTAGTACACACGTATAAATCAGTGGATCAAATGGAATATAAAAATATAAAAAAATATTTAAACACCGAGTCACGAAGTACAATTCTCTTGTTGTCTTAAATATATCTATATTTAACTTCACATAATGCTTTTATATTAATCAAAGTTTTCTAATACGTTTTTACATAATACTCACTACAATGTTTTTACATAATATTCACTATTCTCAAAATTATAGCCTTTTTAAGAGTCACGCGAGAAAACGTCGAAATAAACGCTTTTTAAAAGCGTGATTCTGGTCGATTTACTATTTTTAGTAAACATTATAATTGAAAAAAAACGTCGCTAAATGGTTTAAATTATTATTATTTTACATAAAAAATTATAACAAAATTATTAACGATTTATATTATTGTTAACCTACAATAGAGGAGTGAAACTGTTCCATTCATTTATTTATTGTTCCAATTCAATATATCAACATTATACATAAATGCTTCCTCTACAAGTTATTATAATTATAAATGTAACTACTGAGATAGTACAATTGTTGGAAAACAAAATATCCAAGCCATTCACTTTGCCGTAAAGTCTTACAGCATAGGTTTTTTTCGCCTCCTGCTCATCCTGATCGTATTCTCGATTGTCTCGAGTCTGGTGAAGCTTAGGGGAGACAACAGGCGCGCACACTATATGACGTATAGTAACCTCGTTGGTAACCCGCTAAAGAAACTTTCAGGACCTTGGTCGCAGTATACCCGAGACTTGAACGTGTGAACGAGTCCTGACCCGTGCGGGATTTTCCGTCTTCTTTTTTGTACTGTCTCTCGATCTCCGTTGTCCTTCTTCCACGAACGGGTTCTCTGAGTCACTGCTCGCGCGACACGATGTGCCGTGCTGTTGGTGCTGCTGTTGCTACTTGCCAACATCTTCCTCGAGAGTTTCCTCCTCCCCCCCCCCTCGTCTCTCTCGCTCTTCACGCACAGATGAGAAGTTTGTGTGACGCAACTCTCGTGCCAACCGGGAAAGATCCGCTATGCAATCCACTCACTGGGGGAGGAAATGGCGATGGAATTAAGCAACCGCACTAATCAAGAGGATAATCGATAAATCCTTTTTTACTTGGTAGTCTCTTGTGTGGCGTAATGGAATTCCCAACTGTGCTCATGTAGAAAGTAATTATAACATCAAGTTTTGAGTCTTTTTTTTTTTTTTTTTAATTTTTATCGATAAACATTCATTTAGGAAATAGAACAAAATGTGCAGTTGAGACTATAAAGTTTGATTCTCGTAACAACAGTTTCTGTTTTCTTTGTGCTTAAATGTAGGTTTTATAAAATATTAATGTGTTCTTTTATTACCGTAATAAAAGTCAGTTTTGGTTTTTTAATCATTTGCTCACTTTCACATTGGATCATTTTTATTTTTATCGAATGTCTGGAAAATGAAAGTCTTAAAAAAATATAAAAATTGTGTGGGTTGAGCATTAAATTTCTATAAAAGTTTATTAAAAAGTGCCGCGATAATCAGAGTAATGGGTTATTATTTTTTCCATTATCCATGATACATAATGTTTTTATAGCTGTTTTTAACGAAACGATGTGACATTTTTTTTCCAATATGATAGGGTATTTTAAAAAGAAATGGTGACTGTTAAATTTAATAAGAAATAAATGAAATTAAAAAATGTAATATTTACGAAATTGAAGAGATGCTTATAAAATGATATGCATTCTGACGATTAGATGTTGAGTTTTTGAAAAAAAAATGCAGTATCCTCACAATTGAATCAACACATAATATATTTTTTGTTATATAATAAAATTTCGAGTTTATGAATTCTACGAAATAAACGATTTTTCCGAAACCACCTTAATAAGCTGCGAAAATATTATTTGACATACGATTTTTCACGAAATGCTTTCCTTTTATGTAGAATAAGTCCCAGATGTAAACATATTTTTGGCGAAACATTGTTATACACTCGCTATTAATCACTTCGAATATTCAGCTGTGGTGATGTTCAAAACTTTTTATTTATTTTTTTAACTTTTTCTTTGTCGCTAAATTTTTCAAATCGAACCCTCATAATTTTTATTTATTTTTCGTTTATTTCCTCCAAAACAAAAAAAAAACTATAGGGGTCGAAGAAAAAAAAACACAATTTTTGGCAAACTATCCAATTTTCATCCTGCTATATTATAAGCTTTGATAAAATGTTAATCAAAGCTTTTATACCAGAACATAGGTCGCAGTTTCGTTTATTCAAATGATATTCGTATCCTCGCGTTGAGTCATTTCCCCTTTTATCCACCTTTTTTTTTTTTTCCTTAGTAATAGTCCACTTGAGTGCGGCACCGAGGCGTCCCTATCTTAATCCGTCGTGCTTAATTCAATGAGCGCGTTCCACAGCGTTTTCACTAATAGCACAAAAGAGGTAGATGTCACGCGATCAACGCATTCAACGATTCACAAATTTAGCCGTGAATTTTCACGCATTTAACTTCTCGAGTACCTGTACAATAAATATACAGATACATGTGTATGTGTATACACTGATAGGTATCTACACAGAATAGAGAATGCACAACAATGGAAAATCGCTTGGCGGGTCTTGTTCGTTGAAGCGTATCGACTTTGACCCACCCGAGACTTGCCCCAGGGGTGCTCCTTCCACTTTAGACTCTGTTAACCATTCGCGCGAGGCTAGGAAACTCTTGGAAAAAGTATCCGAGTCCGAGAATCGAAGTATCGCTCGCTTGGGCGCGAATGAGAAAGGAAAAAAGGAAAGAGAGCGAGTGAGAAGGAAAAATTGGGTGGCGCGAAGGAGAGCGTAGAGTAGGTCGTGCCACAAGTCGACGGAGTTACTTCCTCGAAACCGCAAGGGCGCGCCCGCTACGCAGGGTGGGATTATATGCCACAACTGTCGTCTACACAACCAGGTTTGCCTTTTTTTTTTTTTTTCTTCTCCTTTTTTGCCTCTCTTTCCGCCTTCTCACTTTTTCCTCGTGACTAGTAGACGCAGCGGTGGGAGGCATGCGACATAAGTACGCAGCTCCTAACAAAGGAACAAGCAAGAGACTCTCCTCTTTCCGTGAGGACTTTCTCTAGACTTATCGAGGACTCTTGAAATTTTGCCCGAGCTCCGCTCGTAAGTGGGTTGGGTGGGTAGACTAATATACACAAACTTAATCTCTTTTACGCATTCACCGGCGAAACACTGAAACAAAATTTATTTTTTTGTTTGCAAATATTTGAGAATAATTTTTTTGCGACAAATACCCGTGTTACTTGAACGTAAAATGGCTTGTGACTTTTTTTGTTAACTTCGTAAAGTGAGTAAAGAAAATTGTAAAATATAATGTTAAATAGAATAATATTTTTTATTTCTAATATATATCGATAAATATATTGCAAAATAAAAACACAGTTTTTTGTTTTATTTTTGGACTTTTTTGTTGTTGTAGAATTGGCATACAAATTGTAGAATTTTTGTGGACATGAACTTTTGCAAAAAGTACAAAAAAGATACATAAATAAACATCCAATTTCGAATCCGTTCAAGGACTTTCAAGTTCGATAAATTTACCATTCTTTTTAATAAAAATAACAATAAATGTATTTAAAAATGGGCAACAATTTTTTTTACAAAAGATGCCAATACATATATTGTAAAATAAAGATGCTAAATTTTTACTTTCTTTTTGTACTTACTACCATTTGGTTAAAAGAAAAAAAAGTAGTGGTTTAGTTTTTTTTTACTCAAAAAAGCCGGACGTTTGTCACTACAATATTAAGTATCAAAGATATATCCGTAATTCAATTTGTTGTGTCAGAGTTCGACACCATTGTATGATTATAATAACTGTAATAAATCTTTACCACAGCTCGAGGCTTGTAATTAATCTCCCCACTGCAGCATCGATAATGATTCGAATAATTGGGTAGAGATTCGAGCGCAGTTTAGTAATTAATGTTATTATTGGCATGTGGGTTGGTATTTATTGTGGTAGATTTATTTGCGGACAGAATTAATTTGTAACGCTGTTGAGTTTCGGAGGTTTCGCTTTGACCCCGATAGCGCGTCGGACGTATACCGGTATCGCTCCAACAAACCGGCGAACATTGTAAACGAGAACAAATGCACGGGATCAGTCGCTCTATTATATTCCTATAGAAAGATTTCAGCGCGCGCGCGCCGAGTACTCTTTGGGTCTTTTTCTCCAGGTGCGAGAAAATCACGGCCTCTGTTATATTATACTGCCTTGTTCTATTTACACCACCAAACTCTCGTAGCACCAGTGAAGTGTTTGGCCAGGTATAGATATAAGAATTCGTCGCTTTTGTCGCGCGCGCGCCTGTAAAGCCGACAATACACTAGTTGTGAAGTGGTTGTGAATCAGCTGTGGCGATCGCTGCACCGCCCTTTCGTCACCGAGCCGCGTAAACGAGGTACCGTCTGGCGGCAGCCGACGAATGTTTGTACAAGCTTGAACGTGTCTCGCTTTCTTATTCTGAAATTATTATATTCATTTTTTACATACTTTACTATTGAATTAATAATTATCTATTAAAGCGCAATTTTATACGTGACTTATTAAAAATCTTGTGATTTATACTTAAGCCCTCTGTTATTATTTATACTCTAGTCGATTTATTCAACCGGAAATCAATAACAGGAGATATGCAATAAAACATATACCAGTTTACGAACAAACTATAGAACATTTTTTTTTTTTTTTAATTGCGTTCGCTCTAGCTGGTCTGCAGAATTAATAATTTTGTAAAGGAAAAAAGCTTTATGAAAGCAAACACGTTTTAGCTGTCTTTTTTTGAACGCACTATTTTACTCAATGTAAATTTTATCATCACCGAATCTGTAACATGTAAATTCGAGCGGTTACAACACAGCTCATCTATACAATGAGAACAGCTGATAGACACGATCCCTGCCGAGCATCTCGTTTACGTTTATTTCGACCGTCAGATCGGACAAAAAATTAAATTTTGCAGAAAACTCAAAGATCTTGCCTGTTGTAGTTGTTAAAAGAAGAAACAGAATTATTATATTTATTCAATAAAAAATTAATTCTTACTATTTTCCCATAAAATTCTTCACTTAAAATAAAGTAAAATTATCCTGTCATCATCGTTCATATGTATCCATAAGTATCCATAATCAGTGTTATATATTCTACACAACATTTATGTACTACTTTTTTTTTTGCACTTTAGAAACATTCTTCAAAATACCGCACTTAATGCGATCCAGACGATACACGATTTCGAATCGAGTCTATTCCTGATAGTTTCGTCTTAGCTAAGTAAAGTCCTCAGCAGATTTTTGTCTCCTTTGTTCCGAAACGTGGGAGCAAGCACACTGGTATACCCGCAGGATCTCCCAACACCTGTTACGTCTCTATATACTGTAAAATAGTGGTTATATATATATATATATACAGCAGCGAAGAATGACAGTATAAGATCTATGCAGTGAATCTATGGAGTGTCTCGACGAAGTTAGAACGCGTTCGACAACGCTAGGTGGCCTCTCAATGACTGTAGCTTGCTCGCTTGTAAAAGCAACCGTAGGGATCGTGACGAGGGATATCGCTCTCGTCCATCGATGTTTTCGTACCACTCGTACGAGTCGAGACACGCTTTTTTACAACCATACCTTTCTCTCTCTCTCTCTCTATATATATATGTGCCCCATCTATTCCGTTCATCTACCTGCCTCTGCCTTTTTTTTGTTTTCTTTTGTATTTGTACAAACGATCGCGGTGGCTCTTTTGACGTCTAGTTTAACCGAGCATGACAGCCACCCGGACAGGAATAAACACGCACACCTTAACTTCACACAAATCGGTAGTCACCCACTTGAGAAGCGCTTTTCCTGTTTTGCATTTCTCTCGCTCTCTCGCTCTCTCTCTCTCTTTTCTGTCCTCGTTGCCTATAATCATTTGGCATGCGAGAATTTGGATCCTGTTTGCTTCCTTATAGCGGAAGCTTTGTTTTCATGACAAAACGCCGAGAAAAGTGGCTTACAAAAAATGTCCGCCCACGCCTGTAGAGCGTATTCGTGCGCGCGTGAGTGTGTGTGCGGTGTGTGCGAGACTTCGAAAGTTCAATCATCTATAACTCAAGAACCGTTCAAGCGGTTGAGCTGAAATTTAGCACAGAAGTGAAGTAGTTGTCCCGCTTTAAGAGTTGTGAATTTTAACAAAGTAAATGCAGGCATTTAAATTTTATGTCTTTTAAAATCTTTTTAATAAACAATCGTAGTCGCTCTAACTTTTGTAAAATTTTGACTATTATGCCAAACACCGCAGTTCATCGAAAGTGCACGTACGTTCGAAACCTCTAAAAGGGTTTAATTTTTATGAGGTTTTGAATCTTTCGAAAAATTAACGTTATTGCAGTAATTTTTTCGGTCAGATTTCTATAAAAACTTTGAAATATTGCTTGTAAAAAATACAAAAGAATTTTGCCTTCTAAAATGTAAAGAAAAGAAATTGCAAAGTAGAATATTGCTCATATCTTTTCCTATTTGTTATCTTGCATAAAACTTTATCTACGAAGAAGCCAAAATAGATCGACATACTTTCTCATAGAGAAAGAAATCTTTTTTCTCCTCTCATTCTATTTAATAGTTTATTAGTTTTCGCTTTGCGCATTTGGTAATTAGCGATCGTAGGATCCATAAAATAGCAAAGCATATTCCGAGAATCTCTCGCTACGTGGGTTTCTATTAGAGGTATATAGAACTAAGAAAGATAAATAAAACAAAATAATGATGGAAACGCTATGAAATATGACCGCTGCTGAGATCAAATATCTGCTTTCTGCTTGCTCGAGCATTGCGAATTTACTCACCACGAATGCTGGTATGTCGAGAGAATTTCCGGGGATGGTACCGCCGCCCGGCTCTCGCGTTCCCATTTATTTCACCTAAACTCATCTCCAAGCTAATTCTTTAAACACGAGATTTTAGTTCTATGTTGTATTAATAACACGATATATTTACCAAAAATATCATTGAAATTAAAAAAAAAAAAAAACCCACAGAATAAAAGCACCAGAAAAATATGTCACTCGTGAAAATATCCTACGAAAAAGAAAATTTTGCCGAAATAAAAACCGAATGAAATGAAATCCAAGGAAAAAATATCTGATTCTCGTGTTATTTATTAAATAAAAATCTTAATATACAAATCATTCTTTTGGTTCTTTTAGGTTTTGTTAGGTTTTCGTCGAATTATCGGACGAATAAATGCAATTATTTTTGTTTGTAATGGATACATTTTCAGCGAGACTAAACAACAGATTTTTTTAATCTACGTAATACCAGTTTTACAGTTTATTTATCAGTAAAAAAGTTCATTGATCTGTATTTAAAAAAAAAGTCATATTATCGTTCATCTTACACTGTTAAAAATGTTTGGATTTTAATTCACAAATTGGTATATTAAATATTAATATAAATACATGACGTAAAATAACAGTACTTTTATTCGAAATTTCCTAATTTTCTTATAAAATTACCGTAGTGAAATATATAAGTTTTCCCGATTTTCATAAGTTTCCTGTGAGTTTACATTGCGCGTCTACATTAAATTTAATATACCAGTTTATGAAAAAAAAACTTCCAGTTTCGCGCTGAAATTTTACATTACATTTTTGTTTAAACAGATTATTTTATCTATGCATCTTAGCCAAAATTATGGGGCTCAATTTAACTTTCTTTCAAACGTCCAAAAAATTCATACATCTATCAAAAGGACTATACTATATCTATATGCTGATTTATCTAAAATAAAATAAAAAAAGATAGTTATCATTAAGCACGGCCGTGTTTTATTTTATTATTATAAAATGGTGGCCCTATAGAAATTTTTTTTTTTTTATTATTTTTCATTTGAGTTACCTTAAAAAATAGTAATAATTAAAAAAAAAAAAAACAAATATTTTCATCATCCGTACGGTTGCAGTTATCGTTAAGCATCGCCGTTTTTTGTTTCATCAATTTTTGAAAAAGTGGTGGGCTATAAAAAAAAAGTAATAGAAAAGAATTTCGTTCAATGGACCTTACAAAATATCTTTTTTTTTCCTCTTAACGAACCGCCATCCAGATACCGATTGCATCATGCAGAGTCGATTTTTTATGGACTACCATGTTGTATTTTATATGTTTGGAATTCTTAAATATTTTTTAATAAAATTCAGTGTAGACATGTAATTCCAAATATGCTTAATAACATATCTTTTGCTTAATCCTTAAATAATAAATTATATAAAAAAAAAAATTTAGTAAATATCAGCTATCCCCCCCTCCCCTTGATACTTTTACTTCTGATATAAGCAAAATGATTTCTGGATACAAAGAGGTGTTGAAGACCCGCCAAGCGAAAATTACCATCCCGGGATAATTCACACAGGTGTTTTAATCCTTTTTCCGTTCGTCACTCTCAAGTCTCGTATCTCATCGTCGTGTTTCCGGTAGACGAGACTCCTCTCTCTTTCTCTCTCTCTCTCTCCCTCTCTCTTTGTCTATATGTTGGCTGTTCACTGCAACCAGCACGTACGCAGAAATGCTTGGTACGTATAGTATATTACTCCATACGTGCGCGAGCAGTCTGTTATTAGGATAATGATACTGGCGTGTTCAGTCACAGAGCGAGAGTTATGGGAAACGGTGGTAGAGCGAGAGTGATGCGAAATTGTCGACGGCAAAAGGATTCACTCGCCGCGAAACGAGCGAACCAATATGCGACATCGTATGTGTAGCTGTGTTCCGAAATATAATGCAGAAGAATGAGAGGCAAGAGGCTGATGGGCGTGTTATATAGAGGTTGGTTGTAATCGTTTCGTGGAAAGTCATTTTCCAGTTCCTGGCGAGTTCTGAACTCTATACGCTTGGGCGGATCGACGCTACTTGCACGCCCGGAACTACGAAGCGACTAAACGCGAGGACAGCCGAAGAGACATGCAGCAGAGTGCATTGTAAACATGTGTGTGTGTGTGTGTGTGTGTGTGTGTGTGTGTGTGTGTGTGTGTGTGTGTGTGTGTGTGTGTGTGTGTGTGTGTGTGTGTGTGTGTGTGTGTGTGTGTGTGTGTGTGTGTGTGTGTGTGTGTGTGTGTGTGTATGTGTGTGCTCCCGGTTGGTCGCGTTAGAGGCAGAGAACAGTCTGGCGTATTCTAATAGCTACAGACATTGGCACACCACTGGTTAATGCAATTTCTCTGGTAAATGCATTCGGCTGAATGAAGATAAAGTTAACATACATTTTACATTTCGTAAATGAATTATTTCAAGCGTAGTCAAATATACGAAGTATGTATTTATGCTGAGAAACACTTTATTTGCTTATGCTAATATTGGAATAAGTACAGTCGGTGGTGCACATGCATTATTTTCCTTTTAATCAAATATAAATGTTGTACGTCAATTTTAGGGGGTTTTAAACAATTGTTTTAAATTTCGTTAAAGAGGAGATGGTGACAGATCAAATTTACGGATATTCAAAGAAATTTCATTTACGCGACCACTGGTATGTTTTGAAATATATATGTACTATCGATCCATCAGACGAAGAATTTTTCGCCAGGTGACAAAAGCATCTGTTTAATGCGGGTTACCTGCAACTATTTTGTTGTTTTTCTTTTTGTTTTTCATTCTGTAGTGTTTAGACAGAAAACCGATAGGTCAAATATTCCCAGACATATATTAATTTTCATAAGACATTTTTTTTATAATGTATACAATAATTAACAATGCTTGAGTGCCTTCCATTTAGAAAAACCTTTAAATTTGATATTTTAAAGAAATTTTAAGACATTTCAAACAATAAAAAATGTGTCAGGTAAACGGATAAAATTCTTTAAATTTGAATTTTTGAAAATCTTTCAAAGCACGAATATTGCATTTTTTTTGCTTGAAATTTATATTCAAGAGGACCCAAAGTAATCCCTTCAATCACCAACTTCTCAACAAAGTTCAAGTATTGTACATTTATAAATTTCTGACTCGTCATTTTGAATTTTATTTTACATTGAAATTCAACGACTCGATAAAACAAGAGAAAAAAAAAGTACAGCACGCCAGTTTAGCCACTTTTTGTGAAATTCTCCAGCGAACGGGTTAAAAACTGGGAATAAAATATCACCTTGAATTGCCAATGACTGTATTTCGATTTCTCTCTATTGTAGAAACCCACACGTGTCCCGTCCGGCTTAGCTGCGCGATTCTATACGTATCAGCAAAATTCTCGTGTTCCATGCGGAAAATAAAAACACTAAACTACATGAAGATTGAGTGGGAACGCGTGTCGTATAGTCACAATCCCCACACTTGAACCTTAGTCACCGAGGCGTTATAAAAGCTCGTAAAAGCGGCTCATAAAACAATATTTATAAGGACTTTGATTACAGTGAAGTTATATTAGAAAGCAGGTGTTAGGAAAGCGTGAAAAGATGCAGACCAACGACTGGAAATGCAGTTATATTAGCACGTGGCATCGTTGAGTATAACTTGTGTATATTTATTGCAAGAGACAGCTGAATTATTTTTTCTACAGAGTTTAGTGTACTGCTTGAAAGTTTGACACCTGGAAAATGGCTAAAAAGGTATATCCAGGTATTCTCGGAGCTATACTTGAAATGCTATTATTCACTGTGTGTGTATACAGTTATACCAACCATAACGCGCTTTGTATTATATATATTTTCCTCCTTTTTACCTTTGCACACGCTGGCTCGCTGTTGGTTCCGGTAGAAAAAGACATAATGCAAGGAGTAGAACCTGTGAGGACAATGGTCGCTATTCTTGTTACTCCCTCGTGACTGTACTCTCTTCACTATACACAATAGTATATAGCAGAATAGTATAGCACTATATGCAACTATATAATACAGTCGCGACGAGACTCGACTCGGCTTTTCCGCACGTTCTGATGACCCCCCCGCGTGCCAAAGTCACCAGAGGCCAACAGAGTCAAGTCAAGTTAAGTCGAGTTCTCTCAGCTCGATGCCCTCTTTCATTCCTTTATATTCTCATTCTGTCCAAGTTTTCGTTTTTTTTATTCTTCTATACGGAAACTTGTGCAGCTCCTTAATTCAAAATATGAGGGACCTTGACTGACCGACGGTTTTTTTTTTTGTGCCAAATGTAAGATTTTTTCGAGCTACAAAATAAGTAAAGAAATTTCGTGAAAAATTGATTAAATATTGACGGTACAAATAAACATTCTGAAAGAGAGTACATGAGATCTGAAATAGAGGCGTGAGAAGGTGTGTTTTTTTCTTGTTTATACTATTGTTTTCAAATATTTTGAATTTCAACCTAATGAAATGCATATGAAATAATTTAAGGCTGCAATTCTGCGATTGCTGAGAGAAATAATATGTCGCTACTTTCAGATGAAATCAGTGAATCCAGTTTAGTTTTTATAATGTTTTATTTTGTTTGTCAGAGTGCAGTTTCTGGTTCTATTATTAGGAATTTAGGATAGAGTCAGAATTACATTAACTGTAGACTGTTATTTAGCCAGAGTTTAATAAACAAAGATTTGTTTACATATTGATATTAATAAGTTGCGATAATTTTACAATATTTTTTAAAGCAATAATGTCAGTATAATTTTTTTTTACATGCCCTTTTATAGGCGACTGGTCTCTCTTAATGGTTTCTTGGTTATTGTAGTGAGTCAGTTATTCGTGATTTCTCATGCAGCTGCTGGAAAAGGAAAATCTCTTGCGCGGTTGAAAAAACTGCATGCTCTCAATTTCGACGACAAATTGGCCTTTTTAACGAAGTCTTCGTTCGTTGCAAACTTTTGCGGTACTTGAAAAATTCTTCTGTGGTACTTGAAAAATTCTTTATAAAGCTATATTTGCGAAGGATGTTTGGACAGTGATACAAGCATACCAATTATATTTTTGTCTGCTCAGGAGGCTAATTTTTGTACCATTAAAGGCGCTAGGGGAAGCTTCACCGACTTGAGCAGAAAATGCATGTTTTATTTATTCACCGTGATATAAAAAAATTGCCCCGTGGCGATTGATTGATTTTTTATATAAAAAATATTGTACTGAAAAATAATCAACAGATTTTTGTTACATCATTAGAACACCGTTACGAATAATAAAACACACTGAATTTCAGATTCGATATTTTCTTTTAACGATAACAAGTATCAAGTTTTTTTTTTCTGAAATCAATTAAAATCATGAACATAAAATTGTGTTGTAATTGCACATATAATATCTCGCAATTTTATAAAAAATAATACTATTTGACAAACATAAAAAATAAAACATTCTCATAAGTGAAATATTTTTTTGTAGCAGCTCAGTTCAGCCATGCAATTTTTTTTCTCAATTTCAATTTGCAGACTGCAAGTTGCTGTAATTGAGCAAATTCAACAAACACTCTGTCTGCAAATGTACGAATTTCTATTTGAAATTTCCATGCAGAAGACATACTCTGTTTTGTAGGAATTTTTCATCTACACAGTAATTTGTGGCACTAAATTTCCTTGTAACTTCTGCGCAAAAAAATTCTAATGGACTTTCCTATACTCAGACTTGGCACATTGGTGTAACCTAAACTGTACAAGTTGGAAATTAAAAGAATCTTATAAAAGGATTATAGAAAAAAAAATCATACTTATAAAAATGTTTTATCTTTACTACAAAATAAAAAAAAATAATGTGAGCTTAAATTACAGGTATAAACTAGTATATTGAATTTAAGATACAAGTCACATGTTAAAATTAAAGTAGTCTACATTAAAGATTTCGAAAATTCAGAAACATATGGTAAAAAATGTATAATCTTACTTAACTCGTATAAATTCTCATTTCCTCAAAGTGTCTCAAATTCTAGATGAAACTTCTATAAAATTCTACAATGACATCCCAAGTTCATAATAGAAACATAAATAAACATTACATTCTCTGTCACAATATTTGTATGCCCTTTCGATCTTGCCATAAAAATTCTCCTTGGATGATATAAGCCGTTTGACTAGTGAGATCGAAAACCGCTCTGCAAGCTTCGAAATAAATATTTACATTTTTGCTAATATGTCCCGCAGACACCGCAAACACAGATTTTTAACTTTGTGACTTCTATGAACACGTAACAAAACACACAACAAAGCTTCTTCACGTATCTATAAAACTTCTGTGCACGTAAGTGAATTCCATGAGGAAATTCCCACAATAGCAGGCGTTAGCATTATAGCTTGTCAATGATGACAACGTAAACCACGGAGAAGCGAGTCATCATCGACATTGCTGGAGGGCCATTGCTGAGAATGTCCGGAGACTTGGCATCGTTTATTGTGACTCATAGCCACGAAGCTTCGGTGAACTGTTCCATGATGTAACACGATCTGCTGAATAACGAGACGCCACAAGTGCGACAACGACAATTGCGAGCACAAAACTCGTCTAGTGTTTCTGGCATGCTTCGACACGATTATTCCGGCTCATCCGGCAATTCCGCCATTTTGTTGGAAGCTCCGGATCTCTTATCACCTGGGCGTTCTTGCGTACAAAGACAGTGTCTCTCCTCGATTCTGCGGCTTATTTCCAACAGAACGAGAGGGAAAGAGAGGGAGAGAGACAAAGAGAGAAAGGGAGAGACAGAGACTCTTCTGAAAGCGTTGCAACCCAAAGTTAAAATCAACGTTTACCTTCTGCTCTTACATAAATCTGTTTTATCCACTATGGAATTAGATCCGTCGGACTAACGTTTCTCGTCTGCAATTCCACGAAGAGTGATAGTTAAAGATATAATTTTTTGCATATATTTTCATTGGAATTGCCAGTTGGAAACACGCGAGAAGGCCACATTAGAGGATTCTTTCTCCATGTTATTTCGAAACTTCTTTATGTTTTTTCTCTGCCTCGCCCTCGTATTTCGTTTTTCTCTCGGGTTTATACTTTATTTTTCTTGTATCTCGCTTTCTCGCACTTGCCTCCAATCTTTTGGCCTTCGTCGTTCTCGTCGTTGTTGTTGATGCTACTGCTGCGTGTCCAAGGACACGGACTGACGAGACCAATGGGAAGAGAGAGAAAAAGACGGGTGATATGGAGAAAGAGTCGAAGAAGTCGAAAGAAACCAGCAGTGAGAAAACAAAGAGGACGAATTGAACGGCGCGAAGGGTCGTCCAGGATGATGATGATTATGGGGACGATGATGATACGATACTGCACGTGTGTTTCGAAAGGCAGTAGGAGAACGACGACGACAACGACGACAACGACGACAACGACGACGACGACGACGACGACGACGAGCAATGTTGCCTCTGGCTTGCGGGAGGCTCTCTCACGCACGCAAGTCATTACTTCAATCATTTCGTGCGCAATTGACTCGCGAAATACAAAAATTACCTTACTCTTCGAATAATCTCGGTATATATATATATATACGCGTAATGGATTTGCGTGACTGGCATACATGAGTTTAACACAATATCATCACTTCCATGAAGATGTACTCAGAGTCGTTAAATTTTAAACTCAAAATTAATTATTTAATAATTGTATCAGTTTCGGTGCATGGATATTTGTACTTGAATACAAGAAATGTTTGTTGGTTCTAACACTTCTTTTTGTTACACGAATAGAATTGAAAAAAATAGGAAAAACATATTTTGCTTCCTCATAGAGGAAGCTTTGTTATGGTGAATACTTTTTTTTTCGAGATTTTCATGAAAATGTGTTCAGAATGTTCCAAAACGTCTAGAAAACATATTCGGAAAAAACGACCGCGCGCGTGTGTGTGTGTGTATTAGACCGATTGGGCTGAAATTTGGCATACAAGTAGAGTGGTTGGGCCTTTGTATTTAAGACAATATACAAAATAATTGAGACCTCCGTTCAAATTTTGCGAGACTTTGAATTTTTTGAAAAAAGTTTGTTCGCGATCTAACTGCCGCAAATATTGAGTTATGGGGCTAAAAAAAATTCCAATCGTAGATAAACATCGGACGATGGATGAGTTCGAATATGGTGAGGATCGGTTGAAAAATACTATTTTTATGACATTTTGAATTTTTCAAAAAAAGTGTGTTTGCGTTGCACAGCTGGTTTATTATTTTGAGGAGTGAAGAAGTTATTCAATGATCAGTAAACGTTTCTATGTGAACGGACTGTGAATGAATTAGTCTTTGGAACGCTTTTACAAACAAAAAATTACTCGTTTTGTTTTATCATAAAGGAAATTTTGTTGATATTTATAATTTACAAAGCTTTCCTCTATGAGGCAACGCTTCTTCGTCGAGCAAAATGAAGAAGCAAAATGCAAATTCATTTACACCCTTTTCTCTTATTATTTCTGCAGATTTTTGTTATGTATTGTTTTTACGAGTTATTATAGGGTTGCTATGCATATAAAAAATGCGGAACAATTTAGGGAATTTTTTCTGACTTGCAAGAGAAAAATCAGGTGTTTTTATAATTATCTGGATTTTTTTCAGAATTACGTCGACGGTCCTTTTACAAAAATTATCGATGGCTCATTATATGTTACTTTAGTTTTTTTTTTTATTTGTTCGTAACTTGCAAGCAAGTTTGTTTACAATGTAAGTTGTGTTTATATAAAAAGGCTTGAGGAAATATTTTTTTTAATATAAGTTACTACTTGTTGTAAAAAAAAAATGCATTACAACCTCATAAAATGGTACCAAATTTTATTTAATTTTGCTGACATTTTTTTTTAAAAAGATTTTTACGTCAGCAATGTCTTGGTTCTTTTAGGATTACAATAAAAAAATTATAAACACAGCGACCGTTCCTTGTACCAAATTCATCTTTGATAATCAATAATAAAGTCACGTTGAAAATTGCAGCCGGATATCTCAGAATTTACATCAGTTGAAGTGTTTACAGACATTAAAAAAAAAATTGAAATTGGGACAAAATTAGACGTACTCTATCGATTCTCACCAAATGTGGTGCAGGTCATAGTTTAATATTAGTCCATTTCTGTAAAAAAATTCAGCCCGATATCTCTTAATTTACGAAAAATTATAGCGAGAAAACGATTTTTCCATAATGTTCAAAACACCATAAAATTTGAATTTTCTGACCGATTCGCGTTAAATACAATCCCAAACATTGTTGTATGACTTCCGTTCCAAATTCGAAGTCTTCTCTCGACGTTTTGGATCATTCTGAGTGTCGTTACATGAAAAATCTAAAAAAAAAAAAAAAATCACGAAAATACAACTTCACCTATGAGGAAGCATGACAAAAAATATTTCGCAAAATAAAAATACAATATTGTTACGAGATTATTTTAGTAATGTTGAAATATACCATAATCACGAATCTTTATGTGACATTGTTAATATCTGCACGCTTGTGATACGCAGCTCGACAAGCTCGCTCTTTCCGAAGCAAGTGATCCAACAGTGAGTCCCTCTCTCTCTTCTCGCTCTCAATCTTTCGCAGAGTGTAACGTGCGTAGAGAGCGCTCACGCAGGTGCACTGTGTGCACACATTGAGCCACGCGAATGTGTGCAGTAGATATACCGGACTGTTGTCCAGTTTGCTTGTATAGCTATATCTATGCACGCATCGAAGCCACGCGAGTACACATGGGCAGGCATGCATGCAGGCCACAAGCGAGCGAGCTAGCTTAGCAAGCAAGCAAGCAAGCAAGCAAGCAAGCAAGGAACAGGCAGTCAGTCAGAACACGGGACCCATCGTTCCGAGTGTACATTTACGAGCGTGTTAAACGATCGAGTTATCCCTGCGGCTCTCCTGGCGCGCTCGTCGCTCGCTCGCCAGTCAGACCGCCGAGAGAGAGAATCCTAATTTGTCTCGCGCTCTCACATGTATCTACCCGGTTGCACTGTCAGTTGTGGTGGTAGCCATACGAGAATTTTCCCTCTTCTGGCTTCTCTATATCGCTTTCGATGCTTTTCGTATTCCCTCGCAGCTCGTAGCTGGCACACCGAAACATCGTCGCGACTTGATTAAATTTCGCCAAACGCGAATTTCGCTAAAGTATATTTTCATGTCATTCTGTTGAGCTGCGGAGAGAGAGAGGGAGGCGAGTTTCACTTTAGCGAAATTTGTTCAAGCCTATTCTTTTGCCAGTTAATTTTATCAGAATCACTTTTTGTCAATGGAATTTTGCGTTACTCATGTAGAGAGAATAAATTAAAACGAGTGTTTCGGTATCGTGCACTAATTGGATGAACGAGCTTTGACGCAGATCAAAGCATGATTCAATTAATTTAACGGCTCAATCGATCGTTAAAATTTGTTTTAATTGTATAAAGGAAAATTGAATGTACAGCTTTATTTTATACGCGTTTACGAGAAGGTAAAACCATTTAGTTCAAAATAATGAAATTTTTTAACAGATTGAATTGCCAAAAACAGCGCATGGAAAGTTTACGTAAAAAAAGTCTATATAGCATAGAGAGAAAAAAATTAATTAAAATATTATAAAGTACATACAATGTATGTAATGTAAGTCTGCAATTTTGTCCAACTGTGCAATGCACCAAAATGAGGGAATGCATTTTTTTTTTCAATTGTAGCTTTCGCATCTAACTAATTAGCAGACATTTTGCTATGAGTCTTACGTTGTTCGTGCTCTACAGTCCGAATATAGAGACTTTAATTTGAGGCCTCTATATATGCATTTTTATGTGTAAAAAAGATTTTTTGTTAATTAAAACCTTTCTGAATAATAACTTCCGGTTAATTAAATTTCCACTGCTTTCCGGATTTATAATTCTCTTTCACGAATAAAATAATATTTCGATTGATTGAATGAAACACAGAATTGAAATAGGACATGAAAAAAAAAAAAAATATTCATATCAAATTATGTTTTACTATGTTATTGAAATGCTTGTAACTTTCTTTTTCGATTTTCTATCATTTAAAATGCGCCCAGTAAATGTTATATAGAATCAAAATAGAAGATAAAAAGTTAATTTTTTTAAATTTTAGGTAAATTAACCCAACGAAATAGTTTTTTTTTCTCGACGATTTTAATAATTGACTTTAAGGATATAAGAAACAATGTTAAAAGTCATCTTATTCCCATATAGCTACATAAAAAGTACAGCCATGGATAGTACAAAAGCAATTCTATCAGTTCTGTCGATAATAATACACTTTTAAAAATATTATTCCTTTAAAATATAAAATTGACAATTTACGCGGAAAACACGTTTATAACTATATACAGTATAGTTACAACGAGTAAAAAACGAATTTATTACAATTCAGTCTGTCACCAGATTTTCCATTCCTTTGAGGTAATAAAATGGACAATTTAAACGTAAAAAGCTCTGGCTGCCCAATTTAATACAATTTGTAAGAGATTGTGAGTTACGGTATACAAATGTTGCAAAGTTCATATCTTTATTACTAGCTTAACGTGAAAAAGAAAAAAGAATAATTAAACGTCGGCGTCGATTATTTGCGAAGTCGGTGTTGAAGGGCTCTTTTGTTGTATTTTAGCTGCATATAATAATAACGATATACGTGGGGAGAGAGTGCACCCGTCTTGCGGAGAAGGTACATTGCGCGTGAGCCGATTACTCAAGTATATCCATCAGTGGCGAGGTTGGTTACGTACGTGGCCTACAAAAAGTCTGACCGGAATAACACTTCCTGTAGGCTGTCTTGTAGCACGTACTATATACCTGGTACAAAGCCCAAGCAAACGTTCTCTGCTGTACGATTCTTCATGTTAACTTTTTTTTTTTTTTTTAATTTTCATTAATGCTTGAATTTCAACGAAAAATACGTCATACCTTGAGTTTTATCTAATCATATAAATACCGCTAAAGCAAACATTTAGAAAAATATGAACACTTTACTCGTACCCAGTCTCGATTTATTAAAGAGGTTTAAGCGTTTTCTACTAGTGAATTATTAATTTTTTTAAAATAATAATAATTTTTTAAAAATGTAATTGAGAATACTAAAAACATTGATTTTGAGCAATAATAATGGCAGAAAAATGATTATGAATTAGTAAAACACACTTGTTTGACAAGTTCGATAGAATATTTTATTTTGTTTTAATTATTAAATTAATTGTATGTTTATTCCCAATACATATGATTTTAAAAAAATAATTTCTTTGAAAATGTGAAATTTCCGTTATTTATTATAATTTATTATAGTTTTTCCCACCAACCACATAACTTATTACAAAAATTTTTCTTCGTTCATTTGCAGCCATTTGTTGATACAGAAATTTTAACGCTAAACAGCAGACATTTTTTAACCGTCATTGAAGAAACACAATGCACCATTCTACAATAAAATCGGCAAAGAATTGTTGATTATTGTTAAAATAAAAAATAAAATTATTCTTAAAGATAAATGATAATCAGCTAATAAAGTTTTTGCAAATTCATCACTATTAATATTTCTCTAAATTAAGGGTACATTGCTATGACCCAGATTACCCTCAACTATTGTTCCTTAAGGCTCCTTAAGGCACTGTACAAACACGATAACATTTTTCATTTTTTTTCTTTTACTGATTTGTCTAACAGTGAAGCGCTTTAACTCTAAATTCATGTAGACATCGAAATGCGCTGTATACCGCAGTAAAAAGGGCTTTAACAAGAAATAGGAGATATACTTTGCGTAATGTACAGAGATGTGTGCAATATAGTTACGCAATAGCGCAATTAGGGACGTGTTTGCTGATACTTTCATTTTAGCACGTACTCTCGTTTATTTCTCGCATTTTGCTTCACGCGCCGCTCCACCTTACACCTTATATATGGGGCATTCCATGACATCTCGATTAAGGTCTGCCGCTGATGACTTAGATTTTTCCCGTAATTTATTTACACAGAAGTACATATTGAAAAACTCATGTCAACATTTTTTTTTACATTTTTCAAGTGCTTCGTTTATCAAATATAATTTTTCTAAACAAATTTACTATCAAATTTTACAAAAAAAAATGTATAAAACATATAACAATATTTTTTCCCATTTCGAAAGGATGGAGATTTCAAAAATACGGGAGGAAAGAACGAATTTTTTTTTCGTTTTATTCGTTAACAATAAATCTACAAAGTACATTTGTGGCCCTTCACTGCTTGAGATTTTTGCAATCATTATCAACGATCTTAACTAAATTATAATTTATTTCGCATTACATTTCTAAATATATTTTTTTTAAATTTTCGAAATTTTCTCCCACTGTTTTGAAATCTCCATCTTTTAAAAAATGGTCAAAAAGGTTGCTATATATTTTATAAAAAAAATTCAGACCTTAGAACATGGAATGGCCCATATATAAGGTTCTTCAATTTTCAAAAAATTATATATCAGAAACGAAGAGCTTGAATAATCTGAAACTAATTTGACATGTTCTTTTCAATATGGTGTCATGGAATGTCCCATATATATACACACACACACACACACCTATATATAGCGCGTCTATTCGTCCGAAGTACGGATTGCATTGTGTGTGCAACGAGCCTCTCGTTCAAGCGCCAGTTTGCCTTGCTCGGATTCATTTCTCACGATTCCGCGGATATGTAACGTCACCCAGTATAGAGAAATTTCTTGGAAAAAAAATCACGCAATGACGTTTTTTTTTTCTCCTTTTTTTTTTAAGTGTTCGTCGAATGAGCTACCGTGCGGGTTTAGATATATAATCAGCGAGAGTGTGGTTGTAGATATAATGTCGATTTCTCACGAACGTCGAAATTACAGCAGTACTTTAATTATTTTAAATGCTCTCTAATGATTTTTGCTCTGTAAAGTTATTGATAAAAAGAGATAAACACGGTCTTTGAATTTAAGCCATATATCTGCTCTAGTAATTAAACGTCAATCCCAGAAGCGATTAATGTCAATTCCCCGACATCCTCCAGTCCACTTTGAGCTATCAATATTTCATATCTCCAATAAAATCCGACACCTCACGAGTGTCGTTTTACGAGATATTTCAACTTATAAAAAAATGTAGAATATTCTCTGGACCATATTCAAGAGATGAATCCTTACGATTAATGTAATAAAAAATGTATGTCAAACAGAATGGATCGAAAAACAGTGAATGGCTTTGTCGTCTTAAATATTATAGTTTCAATTAATGATAAAATCATTATAAATTTTAACCTGTGCTATAACTTCTCCTTATGTCAACATTTAATTAATACAAAAATAGATAACTCGATATCCTTTAATTAACATTCCAACTATGTTCCTACAAATACCGATATTTTGGATATACCGTTCTACGGTATCTTCTAGCTTATTTAAAATATAGAAAACACTCCCTGGTCCACCAATATTCGATAGTTGAATATAATTAAGAAAATATATTTAAAGCCGAATTAAATACTGTAATTTTCATTCATCTCAGAATCGCTTTAAATGTTCATTCATGCTCTAAATCCTACCGTTTAATTAAATGCAAAATATAATTTATAATAAACAAAAAAATTATGTTTCGACAGCCTTCAATAAAGATTTCACAATATTTCACAATTCCAATAAATTTCAATCTGACCAAAAAAAAATTTCAACTCTCTGTCAGACGTTGTACGAATGTAACTTTTATCTGGTTATAAAATATAATAAACAAAAATAAATTTCCGAAACATTGTAATTATCATTCGCTTCAAGTGTTGATTAACGCTGCAAATCAACCTCGTTGATTATGTGCAAAATATAATTATTAATTTTAAAGCGTATAGCAGAATAAAAATGACACGATATTTTATAATTCCAATAAATTTCAATCTCACAGAAAAAAAAAAAAAAAAAAAAAAAAAAAAAAAAAAATAGAAGTGCCGATAAGATGTGTCGTTTTAACGAGACGTTTTTCCGATTTTTCTGTCAGACATTGAACAAATATAACTTTCATCTGGCTATAAAATAAAGCTTGGAAAAAAAGAAAATCATGTTTAAACACAGTGTGTGTGTGTGTGCAGTATTGGAGCATTTGTCGACTGCTGGTGTGAGCCAAAGCGAGAGAGCCTCGAGGCAGGAATATCACCCCTCTATACATCACTGGTATGACGATGCCCGATTGACAGTTCATTCCAATCAACTCATCCCCCGGATCTCCTGTAGACCAGTGCGCCTATGTACGATAGAAACTCGCAGCAGTTCTACAGTTAGGAAGAGAAGTGCTCGGGGCCGGAGGGGGCGTTTGGTTGTATAGGCTAAACTCGTCGATCGATATAAGCGTAAATTCACGGGCAGGTTTGTCGCCATAGTCGACACGAGAGTCTGCGGGGGGTCGAGAGCGCGCATTCGCATGACCCCGCACCAGGATATGCGAACTCGAATTCGCGGAAGCCTCGTTACCCTGTCGCCCGTTTGCTCACCCACTATATACTCTCGAGTGAGCAAGTGAGTCGCCCAGACGCCTCCTCCTCTCCTGTCTCTCTGCCTTTCCAACTGGTGTCTCTTTTCTCTTTCTCTTTACCGGCCGCGATGTCCAAGGACCTTCCCGCAAGGAGATATATATGCATCTATCCGAGAGACCGGGGCTAGTTGGGTCAGGGACAAGTAGGGAACTTCTATCAAGGGAGTCAGGTCAAATTTGGTCGCTAGTATTATTTTTAAAAAAGGTCAGAATTGATCTATGAAAGAAAGTAGTTTTTGCCAGATTGCAAAAGAATGCGGGCAATGAGGATCACAACATATTTTTTGTTTGCTTTATTTTTACATTACACACTCTGGGAAGAGAATCGGTAGGCTAAATATTCGCGAATAATTTTGAGATTGGGATTAGTTATTTTTCAGAATCGATCCAACGATTTGAGGCAAAGGCAAGCTAATTGGGTCAAGGAGAATCAACTTCTATTAAGGGCAGGGATTCGGGTCAAGTTTACGGATACTCAAAGACTTATCTAACTTACTTTTGAATGCCACTCGCAGAAAAAATTAAATAATAAAATAGCATTTCTGAAGTATTAAGAGTCGAAATATCCGAAGACTGTCGTAGTGGACTGAGACGTTGATATTACTTCGCAATTATGAAAACAGAAGCTTACGTGTATGATTTCAAGATACAATTTATGAGAGTTGTAACTTGAGTTTGTGATGAAATGCTTGAAAACTTTGAAAACCTATAATTTACAAGTTTTTTTTTTTTCTAGGGTTTGTAAATTTTCATATTTTTAACGACTGGGCTTAGAAAGAAAATACAATAAATTGTTATAATTCTTGTACTTTCATTTTATGAAATACTTTTTATTATTTAAAATTTTAAAAATTATCATGTCATTTTCGTTTGATAATACATTTTTAGAAAAAAAAGATGGTCACTATTACTTTAACAATTTTGTGGTTGTAGTTAATTTCAGAAAGAACTTTTGGTCATTTATAATTTAAGAAATATAATTTCATAAATTAGAAAATAAAACTTCGCGAACAGAAACTTTTTGACAGTTTTTTTTTTGTCAATTTCTAATTTGATAAAAAGAAACTGTAAATTGTTAAAAACTTTGTCAGTTTCATTTTGTGAGATATTTTTTTTTATTTTAATTTAACAAATAAAAATGGGTAAACTATAAAATAATACGTTAAATACAAAATTAAATGTGTCGAATTAACAAAACGTGGTTTGTTAGTAAAAACTCCAGTTTTGCACAAAAAAAAGTTTCTCATAGATTTAAATCCAAAACATAATTTCAACAACTCGTTCGATGGATGATTGAATTTGCCTCCTCGCGGGTAGGTTAGGTCGTGTGATGAATTTCTAGGTGGGTGATTATTCCGAATAGTGCTAATTAATTAAGCCATCACATTTAGTTAATTACATTAAGAATGACACGAAAAAAAAATATTTTTTTTAATCCGCTTTACTCAGATATTAAAAAAAAAGTAGAATGTGACCTTACTAGCCCCGGTCTCCTCTGTATACAGCAGAGTCGTGAGAGCAGGACGAGAGATTCGCCAGTACCAACCTTACAGTCTTCTCGTCGCGAGGTCGGTTATGACTCCCTTTGTTCCCCTTTGCGTCTACTTCAAGAGCTATGTGAAGCCAGAGAGAGACAGAGAGAGTAAGTTTACTCTTTGGAGATTGTATCCTGGTTTGCTCGTACAAAGGACTGGGAAGATGAGAAAAAATGGGAAGAGAAGAAGAGGAAGGGAAGGAAAGTTTTTCAATGCAAACGCGTGCTTTCCTTTCTTTGCATGCCAATCGGCTTATGTCTATCTACTTGTCAAAATAATTCAATTCAACAAATTCAACAATTTAAAACAACTTTTTGAAGAGTCAATTTAATTAATTCGTTATGGTAAAATATTTTTAAAATAAATTCTAACAAATTTACAAAAAAAAAAGAAAAAAGGTTATTTCACTCGTGCAACAAAAAAATTGTAAATAACAACCGACTTTTTGTTGCAATTATTTTGAACTTTACACGAAGGTACAAAAAGATTGATAAAAAAAAGATACCTTTGTTTTTGTAAAAATGACAAAAAAAGTAGTGTACAATACACATACAAACATGCCCTTGTGTGTGTATTTTACACTAACAATTTCTTCGTACTTTTGTTAATATTAAATTAAAAATGGCAAAACTTTTTTTTTTTGATCAAATAAACCAACAAGATTATGGACAAAAAGTTGTTCATGTTACAATTTAAATGAAACTTTAAACTCGTTACGAAAACATAGAAACTAAAATATCGTCGGTTAGCCTCGAGTATAATTGGAAATAATTCATCGTCGCTTTCCACAAAAGGGAGTTCTGGTGATATTTTAGGTGAAAATTTAGGGGCGCTTTAATTAAATGAAGTTCATTTACATTTTTCCCATTGTTCTTCGGGACACCCTTTCAAATTGAACACGCCAGAGAAATTTTATGTTTCCGTAACAACACTTTTAATTAAGTTCACGAATATTAGCGACACAACCCAATTTATAATTTATAATATTATAAATGAAAATAAATGCTGACTGAGCAATCACGATTATGAGATAGGAAACCACGATGTTTGGATTGTCTCATTTTTTTTTTTTTTTTTTTTTAAATATATGTTTATTCCCCGGTGAAAGTTTCATTATTTACAATGTGTTTGTTTTTGCAAATAATTTATTTTCATTTCATTTCATCCGCATTGCACAGTTGAGTGGTGCGGAGGAATCGTTTCTGCCCCCCCCCCCCCCCCCCCCCCCCCCATAGCTCACCCTGTTTGGAAAAGAGTGCACGCTTTACCGCAAGTGCATGTAATTCGCCGCACGATTGTACCGTGCAAAAAGTAGCGCCGCAAGAGACGAGAGAGGTTTAACGGGAATACTGTCGACAACCGTGGTCGATCCAATCCCCCCTTCTCGGTTATTCAGGTTACAGGGCATGGGTCGTGTATGAACTCTTGGTTTGATGGTGAATGCGGTCAAAATCAATTGTTCGATTGACGGTTGAATTCAGCAATATTGGAAATTGTCAATATCGGTTATGCTCCACTGAAAATAAACTCAAAGCAGCTAAAACGAAGTGAACATAATGCCACACTGCATTGTCTGTGCCTACTGAAACAAAAGTTACAAAAATACTTTTTTTTTATTTTTTTTTTTTACATTGTTGTATACAATTCTTGTGCGTCTTTTTATAATTCTTTATATTCACTAAATAGTCGAACAAAATGCGATGAATTAGATAAAGCAAATAAAAGTATATGTGTTTAAAATGTTCGACTTCGGAAAATGCGATTAAAAATAAGTCATTCAGATAATAAAATCAATAAAACCTTAAAGCTAAGTCTATTTGTAACGAATATCGATAATCGATATGTACGTTCATCATCTATTAGAAGTTGCAAGTGGGACACTTAGATCACTAGACTAGAATAATCTGCTTCAAATCTGTGTCAATCGAGAATTTAATTCAATCACGTATTATGGTCTAGATTATGATTAAACAAATACGGTTTGTATAAAATGCAGAAATTCCAGCTGTTACGAACAATAAAGTTTGAGATAATATGAAAATTTGACAAAAATGAACTTATTAGGTCGAAATTTAAGTACCGTTTAAATATTACTCCAGATGGTGATAAAATAAATACGGTTAATACAAAAATAAAAAAAAATTCAGCTATTATGAATAATAAGTTTGAAATAATATGAAAAATTTGACAGAAATGAACTTGTTAAGTCGAATTTTAAGTACCGTTTAAATATTATTCCAGATGGTGATAAAATAAATACGGTTAATACAAAAATAAAAAAGAATTCAGCTATTATGAATAATAAGTTTGAAATAATATGAAAAATTTGACAAAAATGAACTTCTTATGTCGAAATTTACATAACGTTTAAATATTACTCCAGATGGTGATAAAATAAATACGGTTAATACAAAAATAAAAAAAATTCAGCTATTATGAATAATAAGTTTGCAATAATATGAAAAATTTGACAAAAATGAAGTTCTTATGTCAAAATTTACATAACGTTTAAATATTACTCCAGATGGTGATAAAATAAATACGGTTAATACAAAAATTTAAAAAATTCAGCTATTATGAATAATAAGTTTGAAATAATATGAAAAATTTGACAAAAATGAACTTCTTATGTCGAAATTTACATAACGTTTAAATATTACTCTAGATGGTGATAAAATAAATACGGTTAGTACAAAATTTAAAAAAAATCCAGCTATTATGAATAATAAGTTTGAAATAATATGAAAAATTTGACAAAAATGAACTTCTTATGTCGAAATTTAAGTACCGTTTAAATATTACTCCAGATGGTGATAAAATAAATACGGTTAGTACAAAATTAAAAAAAAATCCAGCTATTATGAATAATAAGTTTGAAATAATATGAAAAATTTGACAAAAATGAAGTTCTTATATCAAAATTTACATAACGTTTAAATATTACTCCAGATGGTGATAAAATAAATACGGTTAATACAAAAATTAAAAAAATCCAGCTATTACGAATAATAAGTTTGAAATAATATGAAAAAATTGACAAAAATTAACTTCTTATGTCGAAATTTACATAACGTTTAAATATTACTCCAGATGGTGATAAAATAAATACGGTTAATACAAAATTAAAAAAAATCCAGCTGTTATGAATAATAAGTTTGAAATAATATGAAAAATTTGACAAAAATGAAGTTCTTATATCAAAATTTACATAACGTTTAAATATTACTCCAGATGGTGATAAAATAAATACGGTTAATACAAAATTTTAAAAAATCCAGCTATTATGAATAATAAGTTTGAAATAATATAAAAAATTTGACAAAAATGAACTTCTTATGTCGTAATTTACATAACGTTTAAATATTACTCCAGATGGTGATAAAATAAATACGGTTAATACAAAAATAAAAAAAAATTCAGCTATTACGAATAATAAGTTTGAAATAATATGAAAAATTTGACAAAAATGAAGTTCTTATGTCAAAATTTACATAAAGTTTAAATATTAGTCCAGATGGTAGTAAAACAAATTTTAGTTGGTATAAAATTCAGAATATCCAGCTATTACGAATAATAAGCTTGAAATAATATGAAAATCTGAATAGGACAAGATTATTTTGTATGCCGCATATACATATACCCACCGTATATCTACGTGCGGCGTAGAATAGAATTTTCTCATTCACTCTGCAATTTCACGCTAGTCATTGTTCCCTCCTCGGCTTCTCGCGGTATATTGTATGCAGCTGAAGGGGGCACCGCGAGCACTCGTGCGAAAATGGTAGAGAGCCGAAGAAAAGACGGGCAAAGAGCTCGCGCGACTCACGTACTCCCTCGCGTATATACTCTACCCATAAGGTGCATAAAATTCGCCTCGAACGCCGCGAGGCTCTACAGCAATATCCGCATTGGTATGCCAAGATATAATGTCTGTCTGTGTGTATATATATATATGTATATGTACATATATCCATATACATATGAATAGGCATTATGCTGTACGTGGAAGTACGAACGTACGTATATGTTTCTCGCACCGGATATGTCGCCGACGATCGATCCAATCTCGCGACGAGAGCCACAAAACCGCCGCACGTGAATCTTACCCGAATGTCTCACACAAACTTACAATACAGAGATGCTTCGTGGCGTCAAATTTATTCGCGGTTGGAACGATTTGTAAAATACAAAATTATGACTTCATGCAGGTACTGATACAACATTTATAGGGTCACATTGTTTTGCCAAAAAAAAAAAATACGTGTTACAAGAAGATATGTAAATTTGTCGAATTAATAGAAAAAAAATGTATGACATTGACAATACTAGTTTCGTTAAATCAGAGGCAACACTGACAATTGTGTGAAAATTACAGAAATATTGCGTAAAAAGGAATTATTTTTTTTTTTTTTCAGGATGACACGAAATTTGTGCAAAATGAAAATACATATTTTTCAACAGATTATTTATGTTAATTTTCTGTAAAACTAGAAACTGACAGAACAATTTGTGTCAAATTAACGAAAAGTTTCTTAAATTATATCCAACTAAACTAGTTTCGAAGAATCAAATATATGGATGAGTCATTCTATATAAGTTCAGCCATTGACAAAAGAAATAAAACGTTTTTCCAAATTAATTTATAAAAATCATCAGTTTTTTTTAATGGCCTGTTTTATATTTTACTGGAAAATCCTCGAAATTTCTTTACTCACAGAGAAAAACGGATATTGTTGCAGATTTAATTTTCTTAAAATTAGTAAAGAAAAATGATTTTTATTTCCACAAAGCTGATTTTTATTTACACAAGCTGGCCGATCTATTAAATGTTAAAATGTTATCCAGTTCCTAATAATTTTTATGGAAAAACCTTTTTTTATTTTTATGCATTTTCTTACCAATACGTTACACTTTTTTTTTTTTAAATTATTAATGTTGAATGATTTATGGAATAAGTAAAAAAATTATATTGACATATTGAAAATTTTTTTTTTTACTTATATTATGTTCTTAAAAAAGTGAAAAAAAAATTCTTTTTGCTTACAAATTTGTGATGCATTATCGTGTGTAAAAAAGAGAGCGAGAAAAAAAAACAATCTGTTTAATTTATTTTAAGCTGTGTACGGAAAAGTGTGTAGAGTTTGTGTAAAGGCGTTGCGGCACATTATACATGGCGGATATTCGCGGTAAAAGCGAAACTTTCATCATACACGTCTATAGTCAAGTCTACACGCACAAGCGCACATAATTCTACAGTGCAAAGTCCCTCTCAGACCTCTTTGTTCCCCGGCAGTTCGTTCGCGCTTGCGGTTCCTCGAATCGCTTATAACACAACCCACGGCAGATACACCCGCATCGCAAAAGAAGCACGCGATATTCCGCGTACGGCGCTCGTCGCACAAACTATATTTCGTTTACGACCCCAAAGGGTTGGCGAAACTCGAGATTGAGTGAGGATGCGAATTGGATACTCGAAAGTATATCCCTCAATAACCGCACCTAATATTAAAATTTTAAAAAATAAATAAATAAAAACTGCATTTTATTATAAAAATTATAGGTAAATTAATAAATCGAAAAATAAGAATAAAATATTTTATTGATGCAGTCCTTTTACCGGCTAGGGACCAAGTAAATTCTGCTGGGTATTCGACTCTGGAGAATAGAGTTATGTTTTGGTTACTTAGATTTTCCTGATTTTGCCAAAATGTCACTAGCAGAGGTGAAAATATATTTCTTACGAATTAGCAAATAAAATGTCTGTTAGTTTGTTCTATAAATCGTTTCATAACTTCTTTTTTTTTTTAAAGAATATTTTACAATAGTGGTAAGAACACAATTTAATTAAATACAAAATTTCATTTTATTTATTTATGAACCCGGCGATACTAGTTACTCAATCAATTGTTTAAATTACATTTGTACAATGGGAGAGTGAGTGAGAAAATAATATAACATACTTGAAAAAAATATCGCCGAGTCTGTATAAGATAAAATAATAGATTTGGAATGGAATAAATAGAAGGAAAAAAATGATAATGAGTAATGGAAATAATAATAATAGCCCATTACTTTCAGTGGCATTTTCAAAATAAAATTTTATAATGAACATTTTTAATTTTTTTTCATTTATTAAAAAAATATACATATTTATGGAATTCAAATCAGAATGAATTTGATAGTAATGGGACGGTTACAAAGCTGTTCAAATGTTTGCTCGAAAAGCAAAAAATTCAAAATATGGTTTCACGTTCTTTTTTTTCGATATTTCGAAATAATATTGAGAGATTCAATAAATATTAAATCATAAAGAGGTTTGCTGCAATACAAATCACTATAATTAGTTAATAATGTTTGAAACAAAATTTTTGTAAAATTATGTAACATTTCGTTTGACGATACCTTTAATGGTTGGAAATTCTTCACGTGCACGTGTATTCAGATATTCGGATAAAGGTATTTCAAGATCCTAGACATTCGCATCTTCTTTTTTGCCCTCCCCACCGTCTCGATGTCTTGATGAGGGAGTTGGATCCCAGATGAGACTGGAATGCTAAAGAATAAGGGCCGGAAGAAGAGGATGAGGATGGCCGATCTTCGGGTCCGCTGAAACGAGTCTCATCATCTCAAGTAATCTCAAGGAATCTTCGGCCACATAGGAGAATGAGGCGAGTCTGCGGGTCTAGACTTTGCTGGTTTACTTTTTTGCCTGTGGACTCGCATCAAGTCCTCCCACTCCTCCTGGCAATTGCCTCTCCCTGAAGAATCTCTATCGTACTTTTATTTCTATTCATCCCGAAATATTCTTTATTTTCTTCGTTGTCTCTTCACTTGTCTTCGTTTTATCTCAATTTCTTTTATTTATCTTTTTTTAATGTATTAAAACTAATGTGTAAACATGGTGACTGGTGGTTTGGAAAAATTTGGGAATCCTGAAAATTCATGGGGTTACATTTTTTTTTGCTTATGGGAAAATTAGTGATGGTACGAAACGATAAAATCAAGGACATTATAGATACCAAGAACCATTGACTTCTAATAATAACAATGTCAAACAACTACTAATTCATTAGTAAAAAAGAAAACAACGAAAAGTCTTCTGTAAATTAGGTGGAAAACTAAAAAAAATTTATTCTCATACTTTTTCGTTTACATATGATTTTTTTTTTAATTGTCTTTTTTTCTTTTGCAAATGGAAAAAGTGAAAATTTTATGCATTATCTTTTGTCGAAAGATTGCGCATTATACAGATGTTTCAATATTAATGCACGACCAATTACATAATTAATACTTAAAAAAGGATGCAAATTAAAACTTCGCACATTGCTTCCTCGTTATTTTTAAATCTTTACAAAGCTACCTTCCTACAAAGGAAGTATGTTGATCAATGTTGGCTTTCTTTAAAACGTATTTGTTAAATAAGTTTTTTTTGTATTCATTTGTTAATAATTTTTTTACTTTATTATTACAAATTAATATACTTGATATTTTCAGTCGCTGATTTTTTTCAGACTTTTCTCGTCTCAAAGTAATGGAATTTTAATCAAACTATATTTTTCGTTGAGAATTATTATTGATTAACATTTCATTACTTTGAGATGAGAAAAGTCTGAAAAAATCAATGACTGAAGATGTCGAGTACATTGATTTGTACTAATAATAATAAAAAATGATGATATAGTTCGGAAAAGTTAGGAATATTTTTTCACTGTTTTTAGTGGCTATCATGTGTAGTATTATTAACTTTATAATCCCAAAAAAAGTAACTGCTTATCACTGCGACACATGCCAATATGTCATAGGATTTATTTTGTCGATAGGAGAAATGTCATAATGCTTTTTAAAAAAAAAATCACTTCAACTACGGATACTTGACTGTGTCAACAGTGATATTTTCAAGCTTAGAAAGAAAAATGAGGATTTTCCAACGAATTGAAATATACGCTGTGATAAAAATGTCAAGACCAGAGAAGTCGTGTAAGCAATACTGACGTTTACCAGCTGTGCTGACAAAAAAAAAACTAGAAAGATATTAATCCCAATGTCCTGAACATGTTGCTACAGGTCATTAAACCCATGTGACATTAATAATTCACGAAAGCAACGATAAACTGAATAATTAAAAAATTTCAATAATACGCGACAAGACTTCAATAATTCATTTTGACAGTCAGTACCTCGTTTATAAATAACATTCACGCTCATACCGCTTATCGATTATTTCGTGAACGTTGTTGATGATAAAAATAAAGAAGACAATTTTTTTGACTGTTCCTCATATAGAGGAAGTTTTGTAAAAATTCAAAAATAATGGGTAAGCAATGTGAAAAGTTCTACTTTCCATCCTTGTTTCACAAAGCTTTAAACACTGTATCATATTTATACATAATTTCTTGCTCACTTTCCAATACCTTTTTAAAATAAAACATTCCCTATATCTAATATCTTTAAAATTAAAATACAATTGTGAATAAAAAATGTAATGTTTTGTAAAATTCAAACAACGTTGCCGATTTTTCACAAAATAACTCTGTATGTTATTGCGCGCGTACATGAAGTTTTAGTTCGGTTTGCCATGATGTTTCTGAAGTAGTATCGGTTCAAACATAAAAAATTCAAATTACTATAATACACGAACTCCTTTACCGATCGTCACCAAATTTGATACGTAGCAATGCTGAATACTATTTTTTATCTATAAAAAATTTGAATTGATTCATTGTTAGAAAAGTTCAAAATTCATTGTTAGAAAAATTCAAAATTTATTGTTAGAAATATTCAAAATTTATTGTTAGAAATATTCAAAATTTATTGTTACAAAAATTCAAAATTTATTGTTACAAAAATTCAAAATTTATTGTTACAAAAATTCAAACTTTATTGTTACAAAAATTCAAAATTTATTGTTAGAAAAATTCAAAATTTATTGTTACAAAAATTCAAAATTTATTGTTAGAAAAATTCAAAATTTATCGTTACAAAAATTCAAAATTGGATGGATGAGCGCGTGCGTTCATGGGGAAGCACAAAAAGGGTGGAAAACAAGGGAGACACTATCAAGGTCGCGTTAGTAAAACGAGAATCATCGCACGCGAAGTTATATGCATGAATAACGACAAGGGTCAAGATCCAGTCCACTTGATGCTTTTTGCCCGGAACGGAAACCCTTTCGGTCATGGAATTCGATCACGCATGCTCACACGATTACGTTTGTGCATGCACACAATTACTATACGACTGGACACACGTGTGGAGATAGTTTATATGGGAACCAAGGGAAGCAGCAACAGCAGGTGCACCCATGTACTCTGTTGTCTCTCATGAGAGAACGCAAACTAGATTTTCCCTTGCGTACGTTAATTATCTATGGGACATTAGACTAAATCGATAGGGTTTCTGACCCTCATATTTATATGTTTTCCTGTTATTATGTTGTAGGATGGTACTGAAAAGTACTTTACAGCAGTTTTCAGTTTTTTTTTTTAATGTCGCAAATCTTGATTTTGTCTTAATCACCAAAAGTGGTAAATACGAGAAAAATAGGTTTTCGATATTTCTGAAATTTTTGTAGTGTATTATTTGTTGCAAAACAAAAATGTTGGTATTACCTTGAAAACAGGCGTGAAATTAGGATTGCAGCTAGAAATAAAAAAGAAAGAGGATATTGAGAATATTTTCCAACTTTCGTGTTTCAACATTTGTTTCTTTGCCAAGAGACGGAATTGGTCCTCAATATTATTTAACAGTTACATATGATATTTTTTGTGTTCAAAAAAGTCCCAACTTTTCATTTCTAATATATTTCTTTCGTAAAATCTATTCTTATCACACACTTCTTTTTTTTTTTTTTTTATTTTATTACAATGTACTAAAATTTCATCTTTTAAACGGGCTTCAAAAATCTGAAGAACCCCAATTTCGAATACCTTCAAAAAAAAAAAATTATACATACAATTTTTCGCAATAACAATAAGTAAACTTGGTTTTTTCGATAGTGCAAAAAAGCTTATAAAATATCATACGTAACTGAAAAGTTACCATCCAATCGATATTTTGTCAGTCTCTTCAGCACTGCATTTTTTTGATGTCTGTAAATAAATCAATTTTTACAAAAATCTAAAAAAAAGTGGCTTTCTTAAAATACCGTATGAAATAATAAAAAGAAATCATATCTCAATTCGCTACAGCCATGCCGAAAAGACTAATCTCAAACACAAATGAAAAAACATTTGAAAATCTTTACCGGTTCTCTTTCAAAAGTGTGTAGAGTATAAAATTGAAAAAAATGTCAGTGGGTCACACACATTACCCACATGCTTTTGTCAGCTGGCAAAAAATTCTTCGTTTGATACATCGATAGTACATTTAATTTAAAAAAAATACCAGCGGCCACGTAAATAATATAATCTTTGAATATTCGTAAATTTGACCTAACCCACCACCCTTAAATACCATACAAAGTAATAAAAGGGAAGCACACATACACATACATACATACATACATCATGTATAAAATGCGAGCATAGCATTTGTGTTTCGTACATTGCTACTACTATATTACCCTGCGTATATTAGTCTCGCGTTTTGCAGGGCATAAATTCTGACTTGAGAAGTAATGAGAAGCAGAGAGACAAACAGAGAAAGAGCGAGAGAGGGAGAGAAGCCTCGAGTTGTAAAAGCCATTACGTATACATTACGTGAAGCTACCTTTGGCTTACGCCTATTAACTACGTAAATATCTGTTTACCATCGACTATAATGTACCTACACTGTACCGCGGCTACACGACTACACGAAGGTTAGAGGATCCTGCGGAGGACGTTCAGAGGGAAGGAGAGCAGAGGATGACTTAAGAAGCTCTTGAGTTACAGAAGCATAGCGCTCACTTCCCTTAGCTCCAGCAACAGCAGCAAGGTCTTCTACAACTTCGTGGGTACTTCATAGTCTCAAATTTGCAGAAGCTAACTTCCTTAGCAGAGAGTTTACTCGGCTAGGCCATTACGAGTCGATTCACTGCCCTCACAACATGCAACTTTGACTTTATGTATATATTATGGGGCGTTGCACAGAGCATCTGATACCGTGGCATTAGCAATCTCAAACGAACTTTACGCTGGACTCGGTATGCCTTCAGGAATACATTAAACTGCAGATTAATTATGTTTTCAATGTGAATTCATGACCTACCGGAGATCGACGAAAATATGCGTAATAATATTACTGCTTTGTGGCAAAAATGCGCGCGAGCTACGTGAGCTCAATATTCTTTTCTATCTTTGCGGACTTTTTGTAGACTATAACATTATTTAAGCATGTACTTCACACGTGAAGTGAGATGCGGGGTGAGCCGCAGAGACGCTCGTGATTGGCCCTAATAGCGGTTTCAGTTTTTGACATTTTTTTAAGAGAGGCTTAGAGATGTTAATTAAAAAGTGTTTTATCAAATTTTCAATTTCTTGACAGGGTTGCAAACAGAATTAATTGTGTATTTATTGGTTTTCTTTTTCGTTTCTTCGTTGTTTGAAAGTCTTTTTTTCTTTTTTTTTCAAGTTAGAGAAAATTGGAGCCATTTCCGTGCGAGTAGAATAAGGTACAAGGTATGCAGAAGTCTGGCCTTAACGACATTATCGAATAAACTTTATAATAAAAACGGCACATCTTTTTTTTTCTCTTCTTTTCATCCAACGACCAAACTACGAAGTGGACGCGATAATGAAAAGAAATGTTCAAGTTAATAAGCTAGTTAGGAGTGAGCAACGGAAAGCCACTTTCTTTAATAACCGTTTAAGAGTTTTAGAGCTTTGACGGTTCTGTTGAACACGAGCGTACTAATTTCCAGCACTGAGAGATAATTAATAGAAAAATTATATAGCACCTCAAAGACCAAGCTGCATTAATTGAGCTTTACCTGGAAATATAGTTCTTAGTATAGAAAATTATAACATTTTCTTATTTAATTTAATGTTATAATTATAGATATTTTAGTTTAAAAGTTTTTTTTTTATTATCCTATAGCCAGAACAAGTTTCTTTATATATTACTTATTTTCCATTAACAATGATATTTCTTAAATAATTTTTTTTTCCACGAATGTAGCTTCAATTTTTGCAAGTGTTTTGAAAAAAGAAAAAAAAAATTAATGTCTTCTTTAAATAAAAGCACACATTAATATTAATATTTTTTTGCGGTTTCAATCTTCGCAGATGAAAATTGAAAGTTAATCGGTCAATCTTCAATCCTATATGAAAAAAACTAAATATGCTCTACTTACGTGCTGGTTATATATATTCATTGCATTTTTTTCTCCATGTATCTCCCTCATATTCTCTTGTAGAAAATTCTAAAGTCTCCCAATGACAGAACTGCATTTACAGAACTTTATCCGGAATGGATTCTTAAAAATAGACAGAAAATTATGAGAAATTTACTTTTTCCCCTCATCGTTATAATTTGAAATTCTCTAATTTTTGTATATTTTAACTACACCAAAAACAACAAAAATAAGTTAATTAATTTTCTTGCTTAATTTTTTCAGTGGCTGTTTTTTATTCTAATAATTATTTAGCGTGGTTGTGATTTCAATTTTCTTAAGTGTATTGGAAAAAAATGGATTATACTATATTTCCTATTATAAATGGCTATATACTTGCTATTTATAGAATGTTTTTTAATATCTATCTCAATTTATCTCCGTATTTATTTTTCCCTGAGGGGATTTTCTCGACGACGTTCAGACAGACAAACCTCAAGCGGTTTTTCTTGAATTTCCGTAGATCGTCTTCGAATGAAGCCATATATCTATACTGTTCTAATACATCGGAAATGTAATTCCCCCTGTTGTCGAGCTTGGGAAGAACTCAATCCCGAAACCTTCGTCTGTGTGGTTTTTTTTTTTTTTTTCTACTAGAAACAGCTTTTCAGAACAGAATTATTATGACTATTTTCTCCATTCGGCTTTTTTCCTGACGCAAAAAAATGGCAATAATAACTTTGTTGCTGCGACGATAGTCCCGGCACGATTCATCATCAGCGTCGGAATTGTCGTTGCCGCATCGAACAATTCTCGCACGCACGACGAGAATCATTGTCCTCGCGGTGTGCTTTTCTTCTCCTTTGTTCGCCACTCCCAGGGCTTCTATGAATACCGATTGTTGAATTATCTTATTCTGAATATTGAGTATCCGACTATGCCTCCTTCTCGTAAAAATTTCACCGTCACGAAATTGATTCCGAATCTATTTCATAAAGATTTTTTGTGTCATATTGTTCTTTTAATATCACAATAACATCAAAATTCTGATACAAAATGGCAATCACTCATTTTTTTAACGTATGGACACTTTAATCTAAATAAATAAAAAAAACTGATCAATTTTAGATTCGTGTTTCTAATGTATTCATTAGTGTTATGAATAAAAAATCCTAAACTCAGTATTCAGTTCATTAATTAATTTAAGGTAATTTCGTGTGTAATCCATATAATGCTATAAAAACCAGATATTGATATTTTTTTTGGTGGCACTTAATGATTTAACTAAAAAAAAAAATATACAAAATATACTTAATGTTCACTTTCATTTTTTCATTATTTTCATTATTTCTTTAACCGTATTAATGTGAATATTATTTCTCAATACGAAAGAGCAAATTTTTTTCTTTTTAATCGAGACTTCAATTGCTACATTGAAGTTCGATTCAGTCGGCAATATATTAATCAGACATATTCGCAATTTTTTTCTCTATAAACTACATATATGTATGTATACTAAAAGTATTCCGCAGAAAAATAATCGGTATAAAAATATTGTTTAAAATAAAGAAAAAAAATTTCAAACACAAATCTGGAAAACACTAACATATCCTCGAATTACAATCCAATCGAAGATCCTGAGATCCACGAATATTTCCTTTATTCAAAGAACTAGCAATATTGTACATTTTTAAAATCATGATCGAATTTTTAAAAAACTAAACTGTAAAAGCAGAAATTGCCAATAAATGAGATCAGAATGAAATTTCATGATATCGATAAAAAGTAACAAGCGAATAAATGCTCATCGCTAATAGCGTAAAAACGTAAAACCTATTAATACTAAAATATCGATTTTAATATATTCGCGCTAATATCGTAAAGAGCAAGTTACACACTTGCTCTAAAAGTATAGATTAGACTTTCATGTATACTGTATGTATGTATCCGGGCTGCTGGGAACGTCTGGTTTCCATGACAGCATATAAACTCGGTCCGCGAGCCGCATGCCGCACGTCTCGTCGTAACACTCGTAATATCCGCACGGGCTGCTCCTGCTGCTGCTGCTGCTGCTACCGCTGCTTCTGCTGTTATACACTATTCCAGGTGTTACCGGATGCTGGAGCTTCTCGCGTTCGTTTAACCGCGCGACTGCTGCTCTTCGGCACGACGAAGGGCCGGTGCTTCTGGCCAAGTTTAAATTGCTTGCACCGATCGCCTCGCATTGGAATTACACTCAAAACTCTATAGATATACATATTCTATACGAATCCACCTAAATAGGCAATTCCAGTCCAAATCACCCTGATCGTGACCCTGTTTTTTTTTTAGAGCATCGCAAAAAAAAAATCTCCAATATTTATAGTGTAGAAATATTTTCAAAAATCCTTTCGATAGTCGATTTTTAAAATAATTCTTTCATTACTGCGTAAAATTTAATAACAAAATTCATAAAAATCAGAATAAATTTAGTGTCAATCTAATTTTACTTGACAAGTAATTTATTGTTTAATAAAAATACACCTCGTTAGACATTTTTTAGAATCAGGAAAAAAAGTTCGTTTGAAAAATTTTGCTTATAAAATTAATTGATTTTTGAAATATTTCTAACTAAAAAATGTTGTCGTCGATTTATATTTTTGTTATTTTAAAAAGTTTTACGAATGAAAATACAATAATACATAACAAAAGTAATTAAAAACGTGCATTATTGTTATTATTATTAAAACATATTATTTAACTATGAACTCATTGTTTAGAAAAAAAATTAATATCAGTTATCAGATCAACTTGAGGAATGTTCTACAAAAAAATGTACAGGATCTGTTTTTTCAGAACTAATACAACGTACCGGCAAAGCAAAAAAAAAATAATTCACACCAACTTTTGCATTGCAGTTTCCAAAAGTCATCTCACAATAATCCAAGCGTCGATTTTTCTTTTAATTTTCGCCATCTGCTAATTGACTTTAACGTTGTACAATAAATTCTTTCCTTACGAGCAATATTTTTAAAAATTGCACACTAAAAATCAACGTTAATTTTTTTATTTTTAACATAAAGATTTTCTCCACAAACATCGGCAAGTTTCCTTTTTTTTTTATGAAAAAAGTTTGTAAGTGTCCATGAAAATTCAGTGATACATAAAAACATGGATATGTGGTAACGTCGACTTGGACTGGAATATCCCTTATAAAAATATATGGGTTTTGCCAGTAGGAAAAAAAAACGGATAATGTCACGGAGCTTTTCATTTCACGCTGAATGCACATGTGCAGATGCGACGTTTCGCGGTTTGTAGAAATGACGCACGATATTTCTATTCTAAAATACGAGATTGTCTGCTTTGCATCTTTAGACACTGACAAGAAGATTCTGTTTTTTCGATAATTATCCGCAGGATAACCAAGTATACATCCCATTCTGCCAACCCGTCAATAGACGTGACGACCCAGTCGATATTCTTGGAACATCGCTTTTGTCATGTTCAAGAACAAAGACGAAATCACCAGAGAAATAAATTTAGCTCGCAATTCCTCGACTATATTGTTTCAGAATTTCACAGACTAAGACTTTAATCAAATCTGGTTAAAATAATAGTCCGTTTCAATATCGCGTAATTAACACCCGAACAAATGAACGTCGGCTTTATTTAATCGACAGGAAAATAGTTCGCCCTCTTTTATTGAACGGCCGATCATTATTTATACGTGAATTAATTAACGGGATTCCGATCGGATAATTAATTTTATCCACAGCGCGATACTCTGAATTAAAATATCCCGAGTTGATAGCAAATTGAACGCCGACCAAGGAAATATCTTTTTTATAATTTACGTTACACGAATATATATTTGACAAAAGTGTCAATGAAAAACGTGTAAAACATTTTTTTTAATAAAAGATACATTTTGCAATTAATTTGAAGAGTGAATAATATTTTATTTCTGTCGGTGCGTAAAGTTCACTTTTACGCACGCGAAGTGTGCGTAAAATTGAGCGTAAAATTTCACATGTACACATCATTAGATATCCAAAATCCAATATAGAAATACCAAAAACAGAAATTTATATATTTTGAACGTTTCTGAATACGAAAAAAATGTAAAAGCATGACTTTACCGTAGATTAAGGACGAAATATCGGTTTGAAGTTGTCATTAAACTCGCGAATACAGACAGATTTATGGTGTATTTACACTCATCTTTGTCTTCTAAAAATGGTCTCCACCTTTAAGGCATGAAAGTTCTAACTATTGATTTATGAATAGTTAATTAAAAATTAAAAAATTCTTTTGCTATCCGATTATAATCTTTATAACCTTTGATTCTTGACATTTGAAATTTGACGACGCGTTGGTCAAATTCAAATTCTCAATATTATTTTTTATTACTTTTGGGCAGCTCAATATTTTGTTGAACCTTCATATTTAAGTTTGTAAAATTGGTAGCTTTTTAATAACACACGTTTTATCGTGTATTACGTTATTAAATCAAAGTTGCATGTTTGATTACTACGGTGGTGATCGATCCACCTTAAAGCAGTTGAAACTAAATGCAAGCTCTTCTGTTTAAATTTTAAAAAATATATAATCATAAATTTACAGAAAAATAACTCAGTTTGCGCCAAGAACCTATGAGACATTTTTTTTTTTCACGCAGTTTTTAAGAAGTACAGTTTATAATATCAATTCGAACTTGATAAATGACAGCTAATTTTGTTCGATAAATGATGGTCTACGAATTCACCGAATAACTTGCTTTGTTTCACTCCCCAATTAGTTTCAAGAAAAAACAAATCTCTGCAATTTTTAAGCAATGGATATTACTTTAAAAAATTATTGGTGAATTCATAGTGCATATTTAAACAAGCAAAATGTGCTCTCACTTGTCAAGATCAAGAATCATAAATTTTACTTCAAAAGAACTGCGTATTTTGTGTAAATTTATTGTTGCATATTTTAAAAAAATGTAAGCAGGCCTTCATAAAATGGCTTTGATACAACTTACCTTTTGGAAATGTGTACAAAATTTTTACCGCCGAAACTTCCTTAAGCAATGGTTTTGTGGGTCAATTATTAATTATATTTCATAGTTCGTTAAGCGTCTTTAATAATTATTGCGAATTTGTATTAATTAATTTTATCATAATATCAGAGTTCGTCATAAGTGTCAAGTTAGATCATCTTAAAAGCAAAGTTTGATCTCAAAATCATCTTAATTTCGATGTTAGATCTTCAGATCGATCCCAAGTTCGATCCACAATTTCAGATGAATTATTTGAAATTTTTTATTATAATTTCACACGAATAGTAACATTGAAGTCACGCTTGAAAATTTGTTGCCATCGAAGGTTTCTGAAATCCTTTCATACAACAAATAATCGCTCGCTAAAGAATTCCCAAATAATACTTATTTATAATCAGTAAAAGAAGAATTGATTTCTAACGTTTGGAGTATAAAATGAAACGTAATTACGCATTTGTTGAACAAATATTTTCAATCGCAATTAATCATGTTGACCGTACTTTCCCTTTTATCTCTGCTATAGTCTTAAAACTAAGTATTGAAACGAGTCACGCCTCCGGTTCGTCCCTCCGGAGAGTCTGCGTGACGTTGTCTATCGATCCGGATATTCTACTCTCGCCCTCGGACGAGCTTAGCTTTCTCTCTCGCTTTATTTCTGCGTTCCTGCGCGTCCCTACACTCTGTACTCATCGATATATACCTATATGCAAATGTTAGGCGTCTGTCTCGCTTCTCGGTGTGCCAATGGACTGTTTGCTGCTGCTCTTGACGGAAACTCATATCAGACGGTTTGCACAGTTGAGGTTTATTCCCGTTGGGATTGATTTTATAATAAAGAGACTATATCCACCTTTAGCCACACGACTTTCTCCCCCATCGATTCCTGGAACAGGAAATAATCAAATGCGGTTTCCTCGTCGTAAATTCTCCACTCTCAATATTAACAATCCTCTCTATTCGTTAAAGCGAAATAAAAATGAAAAGAATTGAATTTATTCCATTCTTCGTTCATGCTTCATAAAACTTTAAGTATTAAAACGGTATAATATTACTCATTAAAATATTGCTGTTATATAATCCAATAAAAATTGATATCAGTAAATCCAGATTTGATGTTTCGATGAATTGTTATGCTGAGCTTTATATTAGTGAAATCAGTGCAAAATTTTTATTGTCATTTCTATAAAGTTTTATGCATCTAATAACGGTGTTTAAGAGTCATTGTGTACAGCTCGTGTCTTTAATCTACGGAAATATTAAGAACATTGAATTTGCAAAAATAACTAAGTAATGTTTATTTTTAGAGAGATACACTTTTATTGTGTTTCTACGAAGCATAATATATTTTAACGTGGGTCGACTCAGTATTTTTCTCGATATTAACCGTGTAGATATTTGTTAGTGTTAATCGTTTAAAAATAACAGGATTTTGGTAAACTTTTAGAGCATCTTTTGAGAAAGAAAATGTAGCAGAAGGCATTAAAATAAAAATATAAAGTAAAGCATAAGGAGAGGAATAAAGAATATTAATAGAAAGAAGAAAAAATTAATTAATCTGCTAACAATTTTGTAAACTCAATGCTTTTAATGTCTCTGATAATTGCAAAGAAATATAATTAAATAGCACTTCCCGAATACGAAAAAGAATTTTTAAAAAATTATTAATATTATATAATCGCGTTTATCTCTATCAAGACGTCACTGCAATTTACAGTTTTTACTGTACTTCCCAAAGTTTCAAGAATTTACATGAAATCTCGTCGTACTACACCGTCAGTCACCGACAACTTCGAGAACTGACGGTTTGAGCTCGCCTTTCAGTCCTTACTACTACTACAGGTACTGCGAGTTTAATGTTGTAAAGCGCTTACCACCGAAGTTTCTACAGTGTATAGCTAAGCGTAGGCGGATTAAGCTTACCAGTGCGATTGCAGCCGCGGGCGTTTATCACCTACACTCAGATACTCAGTATTCTACCTTGATATCTGAGATTCTGTGAAAATTGTTGCGTCGGAAGGGCTGCCGGATGCAATTTCGTCACTTCAAGCTAAGTATATATTGCCAACGAAAATCTAACGCGAAAGTCTTCTACATTATCGCTTTGGATTTTCGAATAAATATCTGGTATCCATGGATAATGAGTCACTCCAATTTCACGAGGTCGCAACAAAGGGTTCGTACTTTTCTTTTTTGAGTAATTTAGAGTGTCAAAAGTATTTGCAAATTACTTTCGGTTTTTTAATCAAGTATTTCACTCCCCTATATTTTTAAAATAAATTAAATATTAAATTGATAGTAACAACGATATTTAGTCTTCGCACTAAAACCATTCAAATGATGAATATTCCAAATTATTTAAAATAAACTTGAGCCTAAAATTATATTTTTTCTCTCGAAAATCCTTTATATACAAAATATGAGATATTTATTGATTGGCTACACAGTGGAGAATAATTAATAACAGAAGTGAAAATTATTCTTTCCTCAAAAAAAATTGCTTTAATTTCACGTGGTCTCAAAAAGTATTCATACTTTTTCTTAAAAGCTCCTTAGAGTGTCGAGAGCATTTGTAAATAATTATAGATTTTTAAATCACGTATTTTCAGAATAACATAACTATTTTTTTGTACCAAGAAGAAGTACCAATGCCACATTAAAAAATTATAATTTAGTAAAATCTGAGGCGGTAAACATTAAAAAAAAACAAAAGTTGGATCATATTTGAAGTAGAATAAAATTGGTTATCTTTTTTATACAAAAGTTGATTCAAAGACCTACGCTTTATACCGGGACGTTTCTCATGACAATAAATCTTTTCTAATATGCGGTGAATAATTTAAGAAAAACGATATTTAATTATGGTAGAAATACATTAATTAAAAATTATAAGTAACTTGTAAATATGTTCGATACTCTGAGCAACTTAGAAAAAATGAATAAACACTTTTTGAAATCATGCAAAATTGATTAGAACATTTGCCATGGAAGGTTTAATATATTATACGTACATGACATATACTTTTTTTTAAATAATATAATTCATATCGAACAACTTGTGGCAGACGCGTGCGGACAGATACATAAATGACGATATACTGGATTCTCGGTATAAAGTGAGTGCCATGCATTACCGTTTTTACTGCACGAAGTATGATGAATAGCATCTATCGACTTCTTCTTCTGCAAATTTACCCAAAGTGCCTCTCTTACATTTGCCTTGTACGTCTATTATTAATGTTATTATAGCTAATGTTGGACGAAATTGACTGACTTCTCTACATTTTCAGTCGCAAAATGCTTCACATGAACTACAGACAAAATCGTCAGGTTTGATGCGGGTAATCGTGTACAGTGTCTACATGGTAGACAAGAGTACTTTTGCTGCACTTACTGCATTACGTTATACCGAGAATATCGTCCTATAGCTTCAATGGAACTTCGTGCTCGTTGCTATCGCGTATAATGTGGTATCTATAGACGTATATGGTGCCCGCATATATATTTTTTTCTTGGAAACCCAATGGTATTAAGTGATAAGAGGAATAAAATTGCTTCGCATGAGAACTGCGTAATTTGGAGATACTCGTAACATGAGATTTCCTTCATGTGTGGGGTCTGCATTCGATTGCATACAATTTAAAAAAAAAAAAAAAAAAAGTTCTCGTATCTCCATAAAAATAGTACATTTTTATGATCCAAACTCCTACGATTTATATCGAACTTTTGAGTTTTCAAATGTGAAATGTGAAACATAACAAATATCTGTATTTTCAGAAACAAATTTTTAAAAATAATTCTAAGTAGAACTTTGCATATTGTTTCCTCATTAAATTTAATTTTTCACAAAACTTTGTTTTCATGAAAGCAAAGCTTCCTCTATGAGGAAGCAATAAAGAAACTCCGATACTTATTGATTAATTGCTGAAATATTAAAGCTACAAAAGAAATAGATCTTAAGAAAAAATGGTTTTATGAAGAGAAAATATTACTCGCGACTAGAAATGTAGTTCACCGACCAATGTGCGAGTTGTTTCTGACAAAATTTTATTAAATTCTCATATAATTTTCATCAATCTTTACACATTTTACTAGTAATGGAAAAGTCCTGTTTCGTGAAGAGTCTTTCAAAATCTTTGTAGAAAAATGAGCTTTCCAGTACATTCATTTTATGCCTCTCTCTGCATTTTCACGTAATAAAGTAGTAAGAATGTAGTATATAGTGGACAGAAATTCTATAGAGTTACAAAAAAAAAAAAGAGTTCTTTTACTTCCATAAAAATATTACACATTTGTGAACAAAATGGATGTTGGCATGTCCAGTATAAATAGCAGGAATTTCGTAATATGAAGTATGATTAAAAGCTATGTTTTGAAAATGAAATAAATTGCAGGATTTATGACACAGCAATGTCCGGACGACTCTCGGAAACCTTTCAAACAAATATTCTTAATTACTATTTCTGAAAAGTGAAATAAAATGTGGATTAATAAGCGATACCAGGATGCAGATTTTTTTTAAATTCGCCAAAGTACTCGTATACCCTTCAAAAGAATATCCTTTCATGAAGAAAAACGATGTTGCCAACAGCGAAATCTTTAAAATAAAACGAATGAATAAACCCACTCAAATGGATATTCCAATCAACTATCTTCCTTCTAAAAAGTTGGTGGAACAAAAAATCGCAGACATTGTCACCGTTTTATTCGTGCTGTGATTGGTCGCCGATGTCGTCAGATACACGGGCCCAAGTTCACGTATCGAATCTGTCAGTTCTATCAGTTCCTTCTATTTAATTAATTAATTAAATTTTTAATTAATTAAAAACTCGAGTCTGCATATATTTGTTTTTTCTTTCCAAAATTCTGTACAACAAATATATGAGAGCTGAAAAAAAACGTTCCCGACTTCTCGGCACATTTCAAGTAAATCGGCCAGCATTGTTGTTAAACGTAATAACCCTTTTTTTTCTTTCTTTTTTTGTCTATGACAATAAATATTTAAAATGAAATTATAAACTACTTTGTTTTATTAAAAAATTGATAAAAATTGTGGATGTTTGTAGACAACAAATATTAGTTCGACGTGTAATAAAATTATATTCATTAATAATTACATTGTATATTAATAATAATAACACAGATTTATTTATCAACTCACATGAAAATGTAATGAATCCTACAATTTTTTTTTTTTGTTAACGTAAAAACCCTGCAAGGTTCTTCCGACTGGGTGCAGAAAAATGTGAACCTTAGAGAACAAGCAGCTTCTCTGCAAGTACTCCACACCTCCTCATGGTTTCCACGTAATAAAGTGGTAGGTGGAAGGTAATCTCGTTGCATGTATGGGGACATCAAAGCAAAGTACACGACTAATACAGTATCTTCGTAAAAGGGACTCTGGTACATGAGTAACGTTACGCCGTATGCACGCTAGACTGGTACTACAATAACCAGCACACACGCACACACGCACACACACACACACACACACACACACACACACACACACACACACACGTGTAGAAGCTACGATGCATTGAGGTACTTACCTGGCCAAGGCGGTGGATTCACCGGCATATAGAGGCAAAAGAAGAGACGAGAGGTGGTCATCGGACGCGTGCAGTAAAGCGGGACCGATGCTTCGTTCGCCATTGCCGAGCGGCGTTCGCAACAATTCCGAGAAACTTATAGTATCGCAGGTACGTACTGTAAGAGCCACCTCAACTTGTGCTCAGCGCAGTGTGGCTTTGCGGTACGTGTTTCTCTGTTGAATCGCTTCGCGACTCAACGTGCGCACTTCGAGATTCTTTCCTCGCCTCTTTTGCTGCCCGCACGTACATGTATAACGTTACCGACGCTTTTGCTCCTCTCTATATGATCGCATATAGTGTACCTGTACGCTCGAGCTTATGTTCAACCAGAATGTCCTCTCGTATCTTCTGGTACGTACGCGAGGGAGAAAACTCCATAGCACGCACGTGCGTGCCTCTCGCAAACGTTGGCCAACCACTCGACGATGACTCTAACGCGCGCGGCACTTCTGCAGAAAGAGCACCGCGAGTCGAGACGATAATTAGGTGTCGCGCGAGGTTGCGAGAACCACCACTTCTCTACCTACTCGGGACTCTGCAAGAAGCTATATTAAAGACATTTATACCCCCAAAAAATACAATTTGTAAAAAGGAAGAAAAAAAATTGAGACAATCATGTTTACAAAATGTTTAGTCACAAATAGTTGTGAAATGTTTATATTGTTTTACTATACTTGGCGGAAATTTATGTATACATTGACGTTTATTATAAACTGGAAGCATATTTTATTTAATTAATTTGTGAACAGAGAAATGACTGTAGTACGTGGCGAAGTTTTACAGAAATATAAATATCGTTTATAGAAATAACGATTTTCTAGATTTCATTAAGTAGCCAAGTTCTACAGCGATCATTTTTCGGTTTTTATGAAATTTTGGTTTTTTGGATAAATTAACGTTTTGCAGTAGATCACGTCCACCAAAAGAACTTCAATTCTTTTACAGACGAAAAAGAATGGTCAGCGGTGCTACATACCAAATTTTGTGACGATCGATAAAGGGATTCGGATATTTTAAGGGCTTTTAATTTTTTATGGTTCAACCGCGCCTATACTTTCAAAACGTCAGATAAAACAGACTAAAACTTCAGATACGTGCGTAATAATATACGGAGATATTTTGCAGCAGATTTGCTGAAAATCGGCAACGTGGCCTGAATGTTATAAAACATTGCATTTTCCAATTCATAAGTGTATTTTAATTTTAAAGACATAGGAAATAGTGATCACCAGAATGAGAAAAAATGATATATAAATCAACTTTTAATAGATAATACTTTCATATATACTTTGATAGTTTTTAAATTTTCTTAAAACAAGAATGCAAATAAATAAAACTTCGCACATTGCTTCTTCGTTACTTTTTAATTTTTACAAATCTTCCTCGTAGAGGTAGTTTTATAAAAATTCAATAATAATGAGGGAGCAATGTACAAAGTCACAATATCTAACAATATATTCTGCTAGTCCTACAGAAATTTTGCAGCAATCTGTGTTAAAGACATTTCTATTTTTTTTCTGGTATTCAAAACATTCGATAGAAGAAAATGATTTATTACTCATTCACTCAGTACTCTTCGACTGATTATTTAATTACTGATGCATTGGGTTGATGTTAATTTGAAGAAGATCCAACAGTCACACGTATCTGCAGGAAAGATATTGAGTGAAGTAGGTGCAATACAGTAGAGTCAAAGGAAACATTATTGAATATTGAAAAAAATATGTTGATCATAAACATCCATCACTTTTGTTGTTAGTTTTTCTTTCTGTAAAAAAAAAATAATTTGTTAATTTCGGTTTTATAAAAAACATACCAAAGTACAAAAAATATTCTCATTTGTACAAGAATAGATAATTATTTTATTTTACAACTTGTTGATTATCATGATAAAAAAAAATTGGTCTTGCATTTAACAATATATTTCCCTCCTCCCCAGGATTTTTTAAGCAAATTTTTATTTAAGCCACTTATTTCTATTTTGAGTGTTGAGTATTTCCGAGTGAAGAAAATTATTTATTACTCGCCCACTCGATACTCGACTGATGACTTACTGCATCGGATCGATGTGAACTTCATGAATACATGACAGCCACAAGTATATCTACAGGATAGATATTGTGTGAAGTTGGTGCAATACAGAGTTAAAACAAAAGGAACATTTTTGTGCCCTGAAACACGAATCTTTTGTCCTCAAACTCAATTCAGAATTTATGTTGTCGTTTATTTAAAAAAAAATAAAAAAACAACAGTTTGTGAACTTTCGTTTATCAAAACGACAAATCTACATTTTTTTTCAATCACTTTACTGGTTTAATCATCGTAACTGACAAAAATATTTTTTCTAGAATTAACAAATGAATTAGTTTTCACGGATTTATTAACAATCACAGATTTTTTTTTAGGGAGGTGCATAAAGTTGTGATTTTTAAATTAGCAAATTATAAACAATAACTTTAATTATAATGTAACAGAATTATCGCAAATTATATTTAGAAAATAAGTTTTCACAGCTCTAAATATTAATCCCAATGCTGCAAACAATTAAACATTAAGATGTCTTATACTCAGTTTTAAGTATTCTTTTTTAAAATTTTAATTATACTGGATATTAATGTTCAAGTAAAAGGCTCCTGTTCATTTTCTTTTATTTATTTTTTTTCTGTTCTCTCTTCCCGTGAGAGAAAATACCCCAAGGAGTTTCTTATCACCCTTCTCCTCTATTTTTTTACATTTTTTTCTCTCTTTTTTTTTTACAATTCTCTTCTCTCTATCATCCTCGGGATGCAGGATCTTTTACGGAGTCTTCTTTGAGTCTCCTTCTACTCTCGACTTTGCAGGACCAGACGCAAATTAGCGGAGCCGCCCGCGATACGATCTGACCGACTCGCCCGGCGAATCCCTCTTTTATCCATAGCTATAACCACACGTCTATAGTCTCACTATATATATATGGGTCATTCCATACCGATTCAACCTCGATCTAACTCTCGATCCCCGCAAATGCGGATTTTTTATGTTATTGCTTAAACTCTAAGAGATAACCCGAATTTTTATTAAATTATTTATTTTTTTATTTTTTAGTATACTTATGATTATATGAAACCAACATATCGAACAACGTCATTTAAAAATCTGAAAAAAAAAATCTCAAAAATCCTGTATCAGATATTAATATTTCTAAGCTTAGACTCAAAGTGCGCTGGACTTCCCTTCGATGTTTTTTTTAAATTGAATAAAATTAGATGCGTAAGTCAGACCATTGCGGACTGTTGCTCCGAAATTTCTATACATAAATCAGGGCTTTTGAGAATTTTTTCAGATTCTTCGAAAGCGATTTTTTTTCCCTAAAAAATGATGATGTCATGGACATAGAAGAACTTTTTGATTTTTTATAATATCAAAAAAAAATCTGAAAAAAAGTTCCCTAAAATTCTGAATCATATATAGAAATGTTCAGGGAACGGTCTGCAGACAACTGACTAACGCATCTATTGTTTTCCGATTTTTTTTTTTTTAATACCAAACAAAATATTGATATCTGATGTAGGATTTTCGGGAATTTTTTCAGATCTTTAAAGGACGTCGAGAGGTCTGGGGTCAGACCCAAGTTGAATTGACATGGAATGGCCCATACATACATATAGTAGATATATACCTACACTCTTAATACGCCACATTTACCGTCACAGCCGGTCCACTCGGCAAACTGACCCTCCCTTCCACCTCACGAGACTCCTCTCTTATTTTTTATACACATTTTCATTTATTTTTGTCCACCTTTTTTTTTGTTCTTTCAATCCACCAAGCACGTTGTATTACATTTCATGGCCCCCGGCAGCTAGTTTGCACCGAAGGCTTTTGCTTCGCGAACGTCGGATACGGTGGTTCGACATCCAATTCCATGTCGACGATCCTCATGCTGCTTCTCACCAGGAGGTTTCGATTCCTGCTTTTTTTATTTCTCTCTCTCTCTTATTCTTATGCCCTCTCTCATTCCTACCGCAGAGTCACGAAGACCTTGCGAGCTGATGATTATGCTGCAACTCCTGCTTTTTTTTTTTATCACGTTTTTTTTTTTTGCCCACGAGTCTCATAATAAGCGGAAACCGTCCTGTGATCATAATGTGTATGGGACAGTTCATGACAAATCAATAGAATCTCATATTTTGTAAATGTCTTTTTCCTCTTAGTATTTTGTGGTGCAGCATGAAAAAAAAACACTTCACACCCTTAGAAATCCGGCGTATTCAAAGTGATTGGAGCTTTTTTTTTTACTGATTTGGTGTTATTAGTAACACGTTTTACTGTGTTAGATAAACACAAGCCAGTGTTTGAAAATTATTGGGCTCCCCACCTCAAAACTTTACACCGATTTTTGATCAGGGTAAATCGATGAAAATCAATCAATGTTCAGTAATCAATGGATAATACTGGCACGAATAAAATCCAGAAGATGTTATTGAATTTTGTTGACCTATTTTCAAGTAAAAAGCGTTGAAAGATTTGAGGTTACTATGCAAGTTGGCATGGCGTGAACTTTATGGACATCGCATTTTTGTACCGAAAAGCTTCTAATAAAATAATGCCGTAAAATTCTAGAAAAACTCTATTATTAATTTCTCATTTTTTACTCCAATCCCGTTTTTCAACAAAGAATATAGGGTAGATCGACCAATTATGGAACAGTTAAGCCAATGACGGAACACTTGACTTATAATTTTTCTTTTCAATCTTTTCACTAGAAACTAAAATAATATAGCAGAACGAGGTTTGGCAATTAGATGAAAGTAAATTAATGATTGCATCGATAAATCTTGTAGTGTATATTTAAAAATAGAACATTTTGTTCATTCATTGGTAAGTGTTCCGACATTGGTTTCCTTACCCTACAATAAATTTTTAAAAAATCGTCGACCTAACTTTACTAGACAATATTTTTGGTGATTAAAGCCAAATAAATTTTCCAAAAAAGATCTAAAAATTGGTGTGACAGTCTTGTCTTATGCCGCACTAAAGCATGAAGGAAAATCAATACAAAAAAAATGGCAATCCTGTCGATTCGTCGTGGATTGTCCCATATATACTTTTTGCACTTTATTCTTTATATTTCTTGGCTGAAAAGTGTCGAGCGATATCGCGAGTGCAAGCGGGCATATCGCCACAAGTTTCCGAGTATTTGCAGTCGAGTAGAAGAACAGAAGGACAGGATGGAGGGCGCAAAGGGGGAGCTGTGAGACGAGAAGGAGGTGGCGGGGGGGAGGGGGGGGGGGGGGAGGAGGAGAGCGTGGCGGAGGCCAAGCTCTCGGACTTCTCACGCAGCAGTGAGCTCCGGCGGAGCGCAATTATCCCTTTCCAGAAGACAATTACGCTTTTCAAGCGACGCGCGGAATCGCGGACGACCTCGTTCCTCTCCCGTGGTCTCTCCCCGTGCCGCCTTGCCCCTCGCTTCACCCGGCTCACTGCCCCGCAATGCGCTCTTCAGCTTTGGGACAAAAAGCACCCGGTGTTGCACTGGACTGTGCAAACGCAGAGAAAGAGAAAGAGAGAGAGAGAGAGAGAGAGAGGGAGAGAAAGACTCTTTTCGGGTTGTGCGAGAGCGCGGGCTGAATACTCGTAACTATGTGCGATCCCCGTGACGATTACGGACTTTTGTAAAAGGAGGTTGAAAAGAAAAAAAAAACGTAAAACGAAGCGTATGGATAGGGTGGCAGGGCGCGTTCTCTCTTTAAACATTTTTCTTTTTATTTCCAACGCTTGTATGTGCTGTGGAAGCACATACACTCTTCTAATACACTGCTTTCTTTAATACCTTTTAAAGTCTCGTTCTTGGGGGGATTTTATATTCTTAGTAATTATATTGCAAGTTTGTAGAATTGAATAGACGTCTCAGTTTTTTTTTTTTTTTTCGGTCGTTTCGATAATTAAAGAGATCTTTTTTTGTCAATTTTTCATTCGATGCATTTATATGTTACATTTTAAAAGTCACGAAGAAAATTGTCCACTTGTAAAGATGACAATTTTTTTTTAATCAAACGAACAAGTGTACACATTTTTTACTAACTTAAAAAAAAATATTTCTCATATACACAATTATTTTTTGTAAAGCAAAACAAAAATTGTAAACTTTGTGGACAAATTATGTCCACTCGAAAAATTCGTGATATTTCTGGTAACTACTTCAAACATAGGTTTAAAAAATTAGACACAAATTAAAAAATTCATTTCTGTCTCTCAGCCTGGATTATAATTATAAACAATTTACCTTATATGGTAATAATTATATGAAAATTTAATTTATAATTATTAAATAAAATAAACACAGAATGTTGTCAAAGCTCGCTTTTCATAACAATCAGCGTTAAATTATTGCCAGTTACACTCGGAGGTTGGGGGAAGACAAAATTATATTTTTTTTTGTAATGAACCTTCTTATTTCATTTTCGAAAAATTAGTGAAATTTCCATTGTACCTTTCATCCCATTCCACGATCTATCCCATTAACGCAGAAACATTGTGCACCTTTTTTTTTCAATAATTGAATGTCATCTTTCTCTTCCAACAGTATGAAAGTTCATGCACGAAAAACAATGCTTTTTTTTGGAATAACAAAAAAAAAAGCGTGAAAACAAATGCGTTTATCTTTTAGGTTTACAAAACAATTTGCAATTTAATTAAAACTTTTTCGTTATGCTATGAAAATATTTTGCTAACTTAACAAACAAACGCGTTTGCTGTCGGTTTTTTGTTTCGTTAGCCCAACAAAACTATTTTTCTTCGTGTAAATATTGAAAATCGTTGAAAACGCTGGAAAACGTGCTTAATCCTCCATTGATAAAGCCGTTTTTCGAGAGGATTAAGTCGTAAGTGGAATATCAATAGATAACGGAATCTCTCATTCGTTCTCTCTTTTCATTGCCGTACTCCAACAGTCGGCAGTATCAACATAGAGCCCTTCATCGATGCCTGTGGCACTCGCACGTTTGACGAACGAATTTCCAGTTTTGAAGGACCCTCCCGTGTTCGAATCTCGCGGCTCGACGATTCCACGAATTGCCGAAAATAATTGATGACCAGCGTGCAGGGCATAAATGTGGATTCGCGAGTCCTCCACAGTTCTGGTGCCTGAAAGTAGCAGTAGCTGTCTCTCTCTCTCTCTCTCTCTCTGTTTCTCCTTGCTGTTTGCACTGGGCTATAGACTCCCAACGACTATATACTCTCCCATACTCCACAAGCTCGTCCTGAGATCCATTTCGAACGAGGGCGAACGGGCAATCTTCCACTTTTCTCTTCGTAGAATCGTTTAGAAAAAGAAAAAAAAAAAAAAAAAAAGAAAAAATACAGGAGAGGGAGAGAGCAAGAGGAGGATGAAGCAATGGGAATGAGCTGTGAGTCCGAGTTAGCGCAACTACGAGCACGCATGCCCTCACGCACTACCGCGCGCAATTTTATAATATACTATATAATATATACATAGAAATATACCGGCTTTTGTATCACTCGGCTCTTGTTTCATATACTAAGCTGTAGGCAGTCGTAGTTGCAATGAAAAGCAATTGAAAGACACCGCAATTGTTTTCAATTCAAACTTTTTCTTACTCAAAAAGTTCATGATGTGTCACGAGGTTCGTGGTATTGGAACCTTTTTGTTTATGTCAAATGTCAAGTCTGACTTGAGGAGACCGCCTAACTCTAGTTGTATGTTTAAAATCAAATCACTCATCGCGGTGATCAAAATAATTGAGAAAATTATTTGATTATTACGAGCGGAAATAACATCTTTTATGCCACGCGGTGCGAGAAGCAGGCACTTCACGCACTAGTGCGATAAAGGAGTATACGAAACTCGTGCGAGAAACTTTTTCTGATCTCGTGTGATTGCAACACTCGCCTTCGGCTCCTGCTGCAAATTCACACGCGTCAGGAAAAAGTTTGATCGCACTCGTATCGTAATATACTATTATGCCACGCGGCACTCTTCGCTTCGGTTAGCGTGCGAGAAGTAGACACTTCTCGCACTAGTGCGATAAAATTGTATACGAAACTCGTGCGAGAAACTTTTTCTGATCTCGTGTGATTGCAACACTCGTCAAGAAAAACTTTAATCGCACTCGTATCGTAATATACTATTATGCCACACCGTGCGAGAATCGTGCACTAGTGCGATAAAGTTGTATACGTAACTCGCGCGAAAAACTTTTTCTGATCTCGTGTGATTTCAACACTCGTCAAGAAAAACTTTAATCGCACTCGTATCGTAATATACTATTCTGCCACACCGTGCGAGAAGTGTGCACTAGTGCGATAAATTTGTATACGTACCTCGCGCGAGAAACTTTTTCTGATCTCGTGTGATTGCAACACTCGTCAAGAAAAAGTTTGATCCTACTTGTATCGTAATGTACTATTATGCCACGTGATGTGTGAAGTGCCTACTTCTCGCACGCTTCGCTTAGCGTGCGAAAAGTAGACACGTCTAATTTCGCACTTACTAGTGCGAGAAGTGCATACTTCTATGGTAGCTTTTGCCATATCCTTCTCTTGTAAAAAATTACATACTCGTGTGGATCTATTGTTAAATTGCATATTTTCAAAAAAGTTGACTCTACTAAAAAAAAAAGGAGAAAAGTTCATTTGAATGTGATAAAGGTTTTTGATGAATATTTGATGGTTTGAAAAATCGAGAACGTAATAACAATCGCATAGAAGTACATTGATAAAAATATTTTCATTGGTCTTGTTTCTAGTAAAATACAACCAGTAAAAAACATAAAAATGTCTAGTGAAATATGAAGATATTTTTTCAACTTAAATACATAGAAACAATAAAAAAAAAAATATATATATATATATATATTCTGTACTATTAGAAATCTTAGAATTTCTCACACAAAAACATATAAATCTACAATTTTTTTTTTTTACAATAATTTATTACATTTTCAAAAAATGATATATAAATATATTATCGGAGTGTCGCAGAAAAATAAAGGAATAAAAATGAGGTTTCAAAGGGGAAATTCCTGAAGGCCGGATTTTACGGAGTTCCCAATGCCGATAAAGAATCTTATCGTTCTAAGTAGACTGTTTAAAATGTATTGAAAGTTCGCAATTATTGTACAGGAAAATAAAGAATTATATTGTGACTAACTGAACTGTTGGACACGGGGAGTTGGCGTATAAAATCCGCAGGGGGCGGAGCCCTCCTAGTGTACACATAGATATATGTGAACGCTTGTCACTGGAGCATAGTTTCATTCCTATGATTTCGCCGGCGGTTGGTCTCTCCTACGAACGCTAATCCACGCTTCCCGGAACATACGTTACGCGTTCTCTGTGTTATTTGCAGCGATAACGAGGTCGATCGTCAATCGCTAGGCTCTAGAGCCGCTGTTGCGTTCCACCACGCACCTCGAATTATTAGGCATTTCGCGAAACTGCCCGTTTCGTAACAACGCGTCCGTTACGCTTACACACACACACACATATATATATATATATATATATATATATATATATAATACACAGCCATATTGCATACAGACTGTATATTCACTACTGCACCGCGTATGACAACTGGCCGTGGAATCCTGAAAGCTTCATGCATATCGCTGTAAAATTGATTACCTTAAACTTTTTACGTTTTTTCGATCCTGGTTCTTGAAGGGTCGTGTGACTAAAATTTGGCACTAAAGAGCTTCACATCATTTATAGATCATGTCGACGGCTAAGAATTTAAAGGTCGTTAATTTATAAGTTCTCCATGTTAACTTTTAGCGGTTAAGCTAGAAATGAAGCTTGAATGAATTAAGTAACGTTAAGATATTTATTGAGTACACTACATTAGTTTGTAAAATTCAACGTAATTTTATTTTTCTGTCAATTTACTAATTGAATTATTAAAATGACGTATAATCAATTAAATTCGAATAACAATGTTCATCCGCAATAAAAATTTTTTATTTTTTTTTGCATTGAATTCTAGATGCCACTTTATTTAATCTTTACAATTAAATTACATAGTGTGCTTAACATTTTTTCCATTTTTCTAGAGAGAATTTACAATTGTTTAGAAATATTTTTTACGCAAACAACGGTATCATGAGAAGTCCGTACAACATCTAAAATTTATAAACACAACAATTTTTACTTCAAAAGTACTTCGAACTTTGTTTTTGAGAAAAAACACCGGATGGTCGTTCGCTTAAATTTTTAGCAAAGTCTGTAAATAAAAAAAGCGAATTTTTAGTAGTATTTTTCAATGGGATTCAAAACCGTGCCAAAGTAACAACAGCATACATTTTTTAAACTAATTAACACTCATGCTATGAAATACTTCAATGTTTTAAATATTTTAATACGATGGGCTGATAATAATAATAATAATAATAATAATAATAATCTTTAAAAAAGGGATTTTCTGTCGAAATGTTACAATCTCGTTTCGAAATTATCGGAGAGAAAAGTTTATTTTTTTGTGTCTTAACTAATAGAAAATGTATCTTATACGAAAAATAGGTCCTTACAATTTTTAGACGTCAATGTGTAAATAACGTTGATTTACATGCTTATTTACAATAATTTCGAATTTTCGATTAGACTCGGTTTGACCTGGTTTGCCTGATTTTTTAAGTGGTTGTACTGAGCAGTCAGCCACAGGCTAATAAAGACTGGAAATGAATGACTGTAAAACACGTGTACCACACTCGTTACTTTGTCTCGGTTAGTGTGTATACGGCACGCGACTCTACAGCGAGATAAGTACTTCTCTCGCGCATATACTTGTTGCGGCACGATGGGAGGGCATTATAGATAGTAACTACTGATGCTGTTGCTGATGCATGCAGCTCTCCGGCCGTACTGCTGCGGGTTGCAGAACCGGCGTGCATTCGAGCGAGCGAACGTCCAAGAGAGAGGGACACTTATCTCGGTCTCGAATGGTTTGATCACTTATGTAAATATACTCCTCCTGGTGGTGGATATACTATATCACCTCGGTTAGTCATTACGCTCGCGTTAGTCGATGGGAAATTATAGACAAGAGTGTAACAAAATATCATAACAACATTCCAATGTATATATATATATATATATTTTTTTAGTTTATATAAGTTCTTAAACACTCTAATAAGTATTAAATTAATATTCAATTCCTAATTATTTTATAAAAATGATAATTCCACTAAAAAATTATTTCTTGATTTTATGATACTGCCAATTTTTAAAGAAATATTCTGTTATTAAATATTAAATGCTAAGGCAATATAAAAAAAGACTGCATTGTTTTTTTTTTTTTTTGTAGCAGTATAAACAAATTTTTGCTGGTGAATTTCAGCTGTTGTGCTACAGAATATTTTATGCAGAAGCATGTAAAACATTCCAATTCCAATAAACATTTGCATCGCAAATATCATGAAAATAAATATTGCATATTGCTTTTTCATCGCTTTTCATTTTTTTAATTTTAAGTTTGTTGAACAATGTTGACGCTGTGCGAAAAAAAAAATAATGAGGACGTAACAAGCAAGGTTTTTTTTTATTTATTTTTTTGTTTACTGCAGGAATTGAAGAAAAAAAAATTAAAGCCTCTTATAAAGTCCGAGCGTCTTTATTGATTTGGCTTACATTCACTATTAATCATTCAAATAAAAAACAAATAGTGAATTTGTCGACTGAAAAAAAGGAGGCATTCTTTATCAGTTTGGCGACTATAAATTTTGAAAAACCTTTTTTTTTGTCTATATGACCCTTTAGATTACATAAAATTAAAACCAAAATTAAAATGTTAGAATTAGTGAAAAAAATGTACTTAAAATGTACGTAACAAAAAAATGTATCTAACTTACATATATTTGTTTATAAGGTGCAAAAAAAAAATGTTAAATTTGAGACAATAAAAAGTGCATTGAAAACTCGTAAAAAAATATCATAAAGCTTCTTCTATGAGGAAGCACAAATAATGTCCATGTCGAAATTTATATGAGCAACAAATAATTTTTCTCCCAACAATAAGCAAATATATTAATCAGTTTTGTCATGTTACTCCGTCGTTGAGTTAAACCCCATTTAGAGGATTTTCAAATGTCAAATTGTACGCTGAAATTCAGAGCTCATAATCACGTTACAGAGTTGCGGTTGAACGCATTTGTCGGTGATTCAAGCGGGAGCCTCATAAAGTGAACCAACGCACTATAAGCTTTGATGATATAGCTTGGCCGACCAGTGTTTGTAGCAAACAGAAGCAACCAGAGCCGAAAGCAGGGCTTTTCGCATCCCAGAGTAAATTCTGACGTTTGACGAGAAAGCATTATCCGTATGCTTTCACAATGGAGAATCTAGTGCGGCACTTCGTATGTCACTTTTGCGTTTTCCATATGCATATATATGGGGCGTTACATACCGATTGGACCTGGATGTAACAATCGACCTCTCAGATTTTATTCAGATTTTTTTATGTTATTGCTCTAATTCCAACAGACAACCACAGTTTTTATTAGATTTTTTTTTAGCATTTGATATACTTGTAATCATTTAAAGCCAACATATCGTTCAATGTCTTCTGAAAATCTCAAAAATCTTGTATCGGATATCAATATTATTAAGAGCGGAAATGGGCCGAAACTTGCTTGTATTTTTTTTTCCAAATTTTTTTCAAAAAGAAAATGAAATGAAATTCGATGTAAGTTAGTCTACTGCGGGCTGTTGTTTGAACATTTCTATACATAAATCAGGGTTTCCGAGATTTTTTTCAGATTCTTCGAGAGCGATTCTTTTTTTTACCTAAAAACGATGATGTCATAAACTTTTTGATTTTTTATGGCGTAAAAAAAGAATCTGAAAAAAATTCTCAAAAATCCTGACGTATATATAGAAATGTTCAAGCAACAGCCAATTTACTTTTTGAAAAAGATTCAAAGATAATTTTTTTTAAATAATAAAAAATTCTTGTAAATAATACTTTTTTTTTAAATAATAAAGAGAATACAGAAGCTAGATCCTTCCTTTTTTAGGTTCAAGCTTTAACATTGATATCCGATGTAAGATTATTGAGATTTTTTTTTAGATTTTCAAAAGACGTCGGTCGATATGTTGATTTTAGTCATTTAAATAATCGTATGTATATAAAATGAGTAAGAAAAAAAAACTAATAAAAATTTTGTTAGCGTATTAGAATTGGAGCCGTAACATTAAAAAATCGTGGATCCAATCCCAGAGGTTGGGTTTCAGATTCACGTCGAATCGGCGAGGAATGTCCCATGTACTGTACATACACGCATTATACAATTTTAGATGTGTGTAGGGCCAGTTACGAAACTGGAATTCTCGGATGAACCGGTATACCAACACTGTCGAACGAGCTTAGATTTCCTCGGGCTTCTAGTACTTGCAGAGGATATGTAGATCATTTTCCAGTGCACATATGTACCTTAGCTATAGCTTTGGTACAATCCTCGTTTGCAACTCCATTCGTTAGTGCGAAGCGATTTTGTGCGCCAAAACCCTTCCGGCAATGTGGCGAGATGCTACAGAAATTCTACCTCGCTTCTCATTATTTCGCTACCTACTTTGTTTGTCTGCAGTTTTGCCTCTAAAGTTCAGAGCTCAACGCAACATTGTATCACAGGAGACTTGGCGAATGTATACATTTCTGTCGTGGAAATTCTCGTCAATTAAACGAAGTTTTCATTAATGCTAGGAAAATTGTAAGTTCTTTAATAAGTGACGTTACTTAATTATTTATTATTTGGTTACGGTGATCTGTAGTTTCTATAATTGTATACAGGTCAACAGGGCTTAGAGTACAAGGCAGAATTTGTAATATGAGAGACTCAGCGAATTTGTATATTTTCATCATAAGAGAACTTTTGGCAATCAGAGGAAATTCCATTCGAAAACTATTAATGCATTATAAAATTCAGAAAAAATATGTACTATCGATCTATCAGATACAACCATTTTTATTCGTTTTATTTATATATTTTAATTTGCAATGTTATAATTAATTGAAGAATATTTGTTTAATATCCATTAAAATCTACGAAATCTGAAGTATAATTGAGAAATATTTGGCCTACTGATTTCCTTTCAAAAGTGTGCAAAGTGTAAAAACAAAAAAACTAAAGTTGCAGTAGGTGACCGTCATTGCCCCCATAGTTTTGCTACCTGACAAAAAAGGTCTATAATACATATTTAAGAAACTAATACGAGGGTCCAAATAAGTAAGATATTAGTCTTTGAATGTTTGTAAATTGCACCTAACTCCCTCCCCCTAAATATTCATTATTAAACGAAATTGATTTCTAGTTTCTACAATTGTATTATGGCAATTTTGAAGAAGCATTGTAGAACGGTAGATACAGAAAATTAATACAGTTTCATCATCAAACTTATCACTCTAAAAACGAAGCATGTTGCCAAGTGTGTTGTCTCCTATCTTTTGCATTCTAGTCACTTTTTACACATTTACAAGTGTGTTATTTTTATATGGCAATAATATTTAAAAACCACTTCACTTGCAAATTTGTTAAAAGTAACTGCAATGGAAAGGATATGGAACAGAACACTTGGCAACACGCTTCGTTTTTAGAGCTAATTTTCTTTTTATACTTGGCGTCGAGTCGCTACCGCGACTCTTAATTATAACTAGATCAGAACAGACTGACGGAGATTTTTATTTAATTTATTTTTTCAATACTTGGCGTCGAGACGCTACCGCGCTCTTCATCAAGAATTACGGAAACTACTCTATTTAATGGTAGACAGTTATTTCTATTTTATAGCTCCTTGCAATGATAGTCTGGGACACATCCTTTGTATATATAATCAATAAATAGGTCTTAGTACGAATCATTTCTTCATTTTATTAAGGAACAGAATTATGTTTGTTAAATGTAATGTAATTAAAGTCAAATTATTGGAGTATCCATTTAAATGAAAACAAATTCTTGAGAAATTGGAAGATTTTTCTTACATAAAAACGGTTTATCTAATTTAATTCCAATAAACCGGTTTTTAATATAATAGTCGCTTTGTAAGTCTATTTGAAAAATCTAATCATTTGAACATGTGAAAGTTGTAAAATATAAAAAATGAAAAAATGAGTAGGGTCAATGAAAATCCAATATACATTTTTTTTTTACATATCTGTGCGTATTTTGTTGGGATAGAAAAGTATGAAAAATAGAAATAAAATTCCTTTATTTCAGTCGCATTTTTTTTTCCCTCAAATAGGCAAATAATCTGAAATAAAAAAGATCAGATAAATAGTAATTCTGTTATTTATCGAATCTGCAAAATTTGATACAATTCCTTATTCTATTGATGTTTTGACCGAAATTTTCTCAGCTCACGATTTGTATTTATTTATTAATGTACAGAAATCAAATGTCACTGAAATTACTAATTGAAACTTGTTAATTTTGTTTTCAGGTACAAGGATAACAGAGCATACCCATGGCCCGGAGGCGAGAGCCACTTTATTCTTTATCCGGAGAGCGCGAATCAAACGATTTACACACAGGAGGTGAGGTCCTCGGATGCTGGAAGATACTCCTGTCGTGCGAGGAACGACACCACCGCTTTAGAGGAAGACATAACTCTAGAAGTGCTCGGTAAGTCGCGCATTTTTGTCAAAGGAGAATCTACCGTCAGCTTGCGCTCAAAATTGATTCTTTTTTACAATAAACGTGTAGACAAAAATATCAGCAGTTAGCATGTATCCAAAAAGTACAAATCTAAGTCGTAAGAATCGATAATGCATAATCGATTTCAATGTTTGAGGCTTCATTTTGTTCCGCCATTTTTTGAGTAATCGAATGAATGTTATCAACATTTCTTGCCAAAATTTCTAATGATCTAAATAACAATTATAAATTTTATGACCATTAAGGACATAAAATTTATCATTTCTAAATTTTATGACCTTCAAGGACATAAAATTTATAATTTCATGATTTATCTCACTAGTGCGAGAAGCAGGAACTTCTCGCATAAAGTTGTATACGAAACTCGTGCGAGAAACTTTTTCTCAACTTGTGTGATTGCTGCACTCGCCTTAGGCTTGTGCTACAAACTCACCGGTCAGAAATATTTTTTTTCGTCCTTGTAACGAAAAGTACTATTTAGACATCACGAATGTTCGTTTTAATTTCTATGACACTCGTACTAAACCTCCCAAATTCAAGCTCATATATCTCAGAAACCATGAGGGCAAAAATTAAATTTAAAAACGTAAAAAAAAATCCTTAATAATTTTGTTTATAACGATCGTCAGTTACAATATTTCAATATGACTTTTGTCTATGGAATATCCTTAAGCCCAATCTAATCATCAACACCAGTTTTTTTGTTTTATTTTGCTATTTGGCGGTTTTCCCGAAACGCTGTGAAAATTTCAGTCCCTTACTATTCATCATAGCGGTTTACACGAATTTACACTGGGAGTTGGGAGTGTTTCACATACTCCATCCATTAAGGCTCAACGAGTGTAATAATAGGTGGCACGCGCGGCTGTATAACTTAATATACGGACAGCCAGCGTATTCGTATTTGACTCGCTAACTAGTAAACTAGGGATTACTTATACGCGCGCTCTCAATACACCGCAGCCTCAGTACAGGATCGCATGCGTGTTTTATATATACACAGTTAAGTCCGTATATGCAAAACATATATACTAAAGAAAGATTGTGCTGGCGTTTTGGCGCGTGTGCACACACTTTGTTCTGCAGGAGAGGACGCAGCCGGTTACAGGGGAAAGCCATTATCCACCTATAAACCAGCCTCGCAAATGGTACCACTCGGAGCGTCGGCTCGACTCTTCTGCGAGGCTTACCTCGGTCGCGTGGATCTGCCGGACGCTAGGAACTCCGTGACTTGGTCCAAGGTCGGCAGCAATATTACACTGCCAAATCACGGCAGGGTATCGCAGCATAGAGTCTCCAGGTGAGCTTCGCTAATTAGTTTTATCATTTTTTTTTTTCGTTGATTTCTTGTGATAGTGCTTTTTTCATTCTGATTTTTTTTTCTTACTTGTGGACACTGTAAATATGCAATTCCAAAAGAATTTTCTGCTGCATTCGATTATTTTTAAATATTCAGTTGTGGTTTATTGGTAACTAAAATTTGTGTTGAAAAGAATCTCTTTCAAAATTATTAATTCACAAAGTTAGACTCATAAAGGAAAGCTGTATTTATTACGAACAAGGATTTTTGGTAAAAATCCGGTTCGGATCGACAAAGCGGTAAAAATTAAAATTAGTTTTAGCAGAAAAATAATGTCTACAGATATTCCCAGAAACGGCTACAGTAGCGTTGATTTGATACAAATTTTTCTGTCAGTTTCTAATTATACAGAAAAAAGATAAAGGCAATGTGTTTAAAATTGGGTATTTTCATTTTATGAAATATTTTGTTTCAATTCAATTTTTTTTTTAAATGTCTCACTTTACTTTTACACAATATTCGTGTTACTTTTAGAAGTTGACAGAAAACTCCCTGAAGTACACAAAAAATCTGTCAATAATAATTTTTATCAATTTTTTGTATGCTGTCTCGTGAAAGTAATTTTGAACAAATTGTTTTTTTTATTCCTCTGAATGGAAAGCTTCCTCTTATTACGAATACGGTTTTTTGGTCACAAAACTTTGATTCAGATTAAGAATTGGATTTAATATGAAGTAAAAAATAAAAATTATATAGTTTTGACAAAAAAAATAGTGTCGACAGACATCTCCAGAAACGTCCGCATTTGTATTAATTTCACACAATACTTTTATGTCAGCTTCTAGTTTTACAGAAAAATTATACAAAAATAATATGTTTAAAAATGTGAATTTTTCTTTGTTATGAAATATTTTGCGAAGTTTTTACATAAAAATATGGTAACCCATTTTAGGTTGCTGCTAATAGGGTTTTCTACCAGGCGAAACATTATTTCTCGGTCAGTTTTACGAGCAAACGTTGTCGCGAAACATAAATATAGTACCTACAAGTGGACAGCTCTTTATCTAGTTCCTATACACAATGGCATATGAAGTAATGACTAAGTGGGAATACGTATTCCCAGTGCACGTGAACGGGACTAAAACGGTTTGCTTTTTAATTTCTATCCTTGCCAACATTTTCATTTCAGCAAAACTTTTTTAGTCAGCTACAAAAATAAATCTTAAGGAATTAACCGTAATGCAAATATGCCATGTAATTTTTTTTTTGCTTACGATAAATCACTAAGAAAAATTAAATTTTTAATGACTTCGGAGTAGCACGGAAATTACGCCCTAAAAATGGTTAATCTACTTTTTCACAATATTTTGTAACATTTTTTTCTGAAAATTCGACAAATTCACAGTTTTTTAAAATGTTTTAAACGAATTATTTCCGTTAATATTATATATTTTTTTTGTCACGTCTAATTTTATACAAACATATTTGTAAATTCGCCAAATTTACACAATTCTACATTCCAACCGATGGAATCTAGGAAAGAATGTCCGCGAAAAAAAAATCCACACAAAAGAAGGACAGAAAAAATATCCGAAGGAAATAAACTCTCAGGAAAAGTGAATCATGGAAAATAATATGTTTGGAGTAGATGCCAATACTGATGTATTTTCGATTTTTGTATTTCAGCTTGCTGGTATTTTAGGTGTCGGTGAAACGAACGACATCCTGCAGAGCCATACGCATATATACCAGTTTATTCATAAAAACTTCTGATAAATTTATATTACCTTCCTGATTTTTTTTTTGACAGTGTAAACAAGGTTTTTTTTAAATGTGGCCCCTCCTCACTTATCACACCTTAAAGATAACATTTTCGAATTCCGACTCCTCAAAGGTCCTGATTCATTCATCCATATTATGACAAAAACTGTAAAGGACAAAAAAAATGTGATATTCTTTCCGCAGCTATGATTTGTGTCAACTATATTTTCTGGGATGTTTTTTCTGAGAATTTTCTTCCAAAAATATTTTTGGCCGATACCGAAGCGAAGTTATTGAAACTTTTGCGAATCCAATAAGTTCATCTTTTATAATCGAGATACTAGCATTAACATTATTTCCCGTATTCTTGTTAAAGTTCTCGTTTCCCCTCGAGTTGTCATATCCCTGTCATTTCCTCCACACAATATTGCGTTGTTACCATTCCACGCTTGTACCCATAGCAAAACATTACCCGCAGTGCAGTAACTCATCAAAGTTTCTCACAAAGTTTGTCTCCATTTAGACGCGTCCCAAAGCGTCGCGGAGCATGAAACATTCCCTTTGCTCGCCAACGGAAGAATCCCACGAGAATTTCAAGGATGAACTTGAGGCGGGGGAACGAAATTGTAACAAAATAATACCAGTATATTCTGAAAATTAAATTTTGCCCATTGCTTGCTTGTCATGTTCTTTCACAAAATATCATCTATGAGGAAGAGTATTATTTGATGTTTTAGCTTTCATAAAAACGAAACTTTGTAAGCTATGGAAAATAATAAGAGTATTAGAAGCTCACAGAAAATTTCAATTTGATAGCTTGAAATTTGCATAAGCTATCAAGTTCACGTTGATTATTTTTGAAGAAGAAAAAAAAGAAGACTGATTAAATCTTAGTGACTTAGTCAATTTTAATTAAATTCATCATGGTAATTAAACAATGACTGGTTCACTAGTTTGCCAAGTTGCAGCCCAATATATCAAACTGTTCTTGAATTACGAGCAAAAAGAAAGGTGAAATTGATGGGTACTCAAAGACTAATAAATTTGGCCGCTAGTGTTATTTTAAAACAATATATACCATTGATGTGTCCAATAAAAAAGGCAAAAGTGTGAGGATATTGGCGACGAAAGCCTGCGGATAATGGGGATCATCTGCAACGATTTTTGTTTATTTTCATATTCTGCACATTTTTAAAAGAGAACCAGTCAGCCGAGTATTGCCAAATGTTTATCCGACATTTAGATATATCTAGATGTCGATATAACGTCTAAATATATTATCTACATTTTGTGAAAGTCTCAACCGATTTTACTTACCCCTACATTAAAATCTCCATGTTTATTTATTTTTTTTACAAAAATAAAGCATCCTCTATGAACGAAAAACCATTTCTTATTCTTAAATCAAATTCTGAATTAATTGTTCTCAAAGTCCAATTTTGCATTAGGAAATTACAGACTTGTTCGATGAAAATATTAAGATTTCGGTGACAATTTAAGTGACGAATACTTCAATGTATTTTTTCATAATTATTTCAAGTATTCCCATTATAGATGACGGAATTCGCGACATTTCTTAAAGACCTTTTACCGTCAAAGAGTAGCAGACAGCTGGCTTTCAGCGTGCCTCCACTTGACGTGCTATTTAATTATAGGTACACACTAGTTTGTCGGTTGACGGTTATAGTGGGGAGATGAAAACTTATCCGGCGGCCAGATGAAGATCGTTGTGACGTTGTTTCCAATGACCCTCCGCTCGTACACTTACCACTAGAGTTTTCTTATATCTGTGGTTGGCTCAGTGATCGCAACGTATAGTTGTACCTCAACTGCTTTTGCCTGTTGGAGACTTCACAGGAGTGAAGAGCAAAGAGCGAGCGAGATGAGGAGAAGAGGCATCGAACAAGAAGTCGGGAATCTCTCATCGCTCCGGCGCGCTCCGTCATTACTGTAATGATACCTTTGCCCTCTCTTCCTCCACCTCCGCCTTCTCCTCCTCCTCCTCCTCCTCCTCCTCTTTCTCTTCCGTTCCCTTCTGCTGGAACCCGACCGGACCGCGTCCTCATCTTTTCTTCTCTTCTTCCTTTCTCTTCTACCAAGGCACTCTTCTCACCCTTCTACTTGGCTACGTGCTCACTTCTATCGACTTCACCACGCCGCACGCTCGACTCACAGCACCCAACGTCCTCCTTCGCTCTTCATTCTTCCTGCCCTTGCTCGCTGAGAATTCTTATTAACCTTGTACGTTGTTACATTACCCATACCGCTTGAAAACCCGCGCGCAGACAGTCAGGCTCTCGGGCATCGTAACAACCGCGCGGTCTCCGCACTAATCTCCGGCTGGGTGGTTCACCCAACCAAGTCTTGGCAAAGATATATATACTCCTCTTACTACCTTCTCTCGGCATCGAATCTGCATATCCTTTATTGCTGTGCAGTTTTCCACCGTCGCGAGAAAGACTATTTCAGTCATCTTCAAATCATGGTGACCAACGACTTGAAAAGTCATAAAAGTTCTTAAATCCACTAGAAGTCACTTAAAAACAGAACATAAGATTTTAAAAATAAAACTCAAGATTAAGAAATTGTTGATTGACAAAAAATGTTTGAATATCTTTACAAACTGGGAAAAATTATCCGTTACAGTTGGGCTACGTGATTTTATGAATTCAACGGACGATCCCTCGACGGCAGCGGATTCTTTTTCCTAACTTATAAATTTACTTGATTATTCTTGTAGATAGATTGTTTTTAGGTCACTCAGTGACCTTAACAACTTTCATGACTTTTCAAGTCGTTGGTCACTCTGATTTGAAGATGATTAAAATGTTCTTTCATTTTTATTCATATCTCTGCCACGGGGGACACAAAAAAATGGCTGTATTATGAGGAAGATAATGGATAAAACCTAAAACAAAATTTAAATGTCATTAACAAAACCCCGACGGAAAAATAGTTAAACTACAAAGATTATGAAGTAATTTTACAAACTAAGAACATTTTTAATGAAATTTTAATTTTTTTTTTCATAGGGATTTTTCTTGTGGCCGCTGCGATTAAATTATTAATTAAAATATATATATTTTTTTTAACTGATCGAATAATGGGTTATGGTTAAACAAATTTCCAACTGTATATTAAATTTCTATACAAGGTCCGAAAAGCACTCTTCCATGAACAATATAGAACCTCAAAAATCAATATTTATTTATCAACTTGATGAGAACACTGCGACAAGTAAATAATATTACATTTTATCTCACAGCATCCCGCTGCAATATTGTAAAATACAAAATTGTAGGGTTTGATATACATTTCATGGAGGCTTTTTTAAAAGCCAGTCTAAAAAAATAACGTATTAAAGGTATTTTTTATTATTTTAAAAAATTCGTTGATAATCTGACATAAAGTTGCAATTTTTTAAAATCCAGCAGTTTTAAAGAATCTGATTTAAGCATCTGAAAAAAATTAGTACAAGATACAAGTATTTGTAAAGTCTGACTAATTTTTAAAAAATCTAAAATACCGACAATAACTTCATGAAAAAAGAATCCCATTTCAACCTGAAAACGTCTGAAATGTCATGAAATTTCGGTTGCACACTTGGAAAGACATAATTTTAAACCTTTCTTAATACCAACTACAATTTTATATAAACGGACACAGGCATTTCATCTTTCTTTCCTCAAAACTGCAATTTACTCTCACATAGTATCAAGCCGACAACAAATATCAATCCAATTGTGTCAGCAATTTTCTAGAGGATAGAACCCCTGAAAGCTGCAGTTTCCAATAATCCATCTTTCATCATCGCGGTATTAATAAAACATAGTAAAATTTCTTCCTTTGGCAGTCACGTAGAACTCTCTTTAAATCTAATAAATGATGTGAAATTTATCGCAGTTGGCATTTTCCGTGGTGTACATTTATTTTGGAGTCAGCTTTCGTCAGCATCGTACTTAAACCCAGGTGTGCTTTCCACCTCTCATTCTGCAATTTATCTTAGAAAGTCCAGAAACGTCTCGGTGAGTCCTGCAGCAGAAGCAGCAGAGTAGCTGCTCCGTTAAAAGATAAAGAGAGAAAGAAATATATATATATATAGTGTGGTAGAGATGTCCCCTTTCTTCCTCCTATTTCGTTGAAATTCCTCTCAGCTATCCCCCGAAGCGGGCGACCATTCTCGTTCCAGAGGCATCCTAGACGTTGGACGAGGAGGATATCATCACCTCCGTTTATCCGTAGTGCTAGGGATGGGCTTATCCCAAACGTAAATCGCGTCCGAACGTATTTCCCCAAGGCTGGAGCGTGGAGTCTCTGGCACTGAGGATGAGGGAACAACTCTACTCGGATGCACGTTGCCTCCTATCAGCCAGCTGGAGAATGGCGAAAACTCCTCCTCCTCGCTTCGACGAGAACCCTCTTGTTCACTTCCCCCTTTTTTTTTTCCTCTTCCTCTCAGCGATTCTCCTGTCGCGATATAGTCGTCTGGGTTTGTTGAACTCCACCAGAAAGCCCCGAGAGCTTCGCTCTTTTGCTTTTCCCGTCCGTTCCACTGGACTCGCGATGGGTGGTCCAGCGCTCGTCCGTTCATATTCCCGGGCATTATAAAAGCTCTTATTCCACGATCGATATCGAAATTCGCATGGTTAAATCTCTACCGGGCGGGCTTAACATGATCGTTCTGTTGTCTGAAGGTTTAAAAAAAAAAATCATCGCATCGTAATACCGTACGGTTTACAACGCAATCTGCAGAGAAAGAGAGAGTATTAGTGGACGCTTAAATTGAGGCTTGAATTTTTTTCAGAAATAATTTTTGAAAGGAAAATATAATAGTTTTATTTGGTGACTATTCACTGTGTAATGTTTCACATGTGACAAAAGTTTTAATCACACATGTCATATACTTATTTGGCTGCACGATTATTCTCAGCTATCCCGGTTCTCTGTAAAGGCACTCGAGTATTATTTAAAAAAAAAAGATTATTGCGGCCTTTTTATTGTTGCGCAGGTTTCTTAAAAATACGTCCGACTTTTCAAAATTCTCAGACAGCCAGATTTTTTTTTGGCTGTAAATAAATATTTGTGCATTATAGAAAACAATTTTTGACCCACGTTTTTTTTTGTCCAGCGCTATTGTTATAATACTGAAATATATTAATTGTAATTGTAGTGCTGAACAAAAATAACGGTGTGAACGGCATGATTTTTCTATACACTTTTTTTCTTAGTTATTCCTGAAACCTTAATTTTCAGTATAAAAAGAAAAAATGTTGCTCATTACCTTTTTATGAAATGAATTGAAACTTAGTACATATCTGCACAAACTACAATTTACAATTTGTTCAACCGGATTTTTAAATAATTAGTTAAATATTGAAATAGTAACCAGATATAATTAATGAAGCTGTACATTATATACTATTTCGACATTTTGGTTAAAAAAAAAAAATAGTTGTAAATCAAATTTAAAAAATCCGGTAATACATATTGCAGCTTAAGGTGCAATCTAAGTTTTCAAGCTCAAACTTCAAATCAGTAGAAGAAGGTAAACATAAAGGGTTTTTTTTGTCAAATGAAGGCCATTTTTTATTTTATATTTGAATATTTCATTAAACGACCATAAAATGCTTCAGATTTTACAAAGATTTTCAAGAAAAAAAAGAAAAAAATTAAAATAAGAGTAGAAAGTCTAAAATTCATTATAGCATACCTTTAAAACTTTCCCCTCTCCAAAGCTGCTTAGCGATATTGGATGGATTAACAATTATTCTATATTCCTGAAACCGTAGCTTCCAAGCTTTTTCTATTAAAATCGCGATAATTTCTGTATCATGTTAATGATACCAAGAAATTCTATCAGTCAGACAAAAACGGACAGATAATCTGTAGAAAATATTATTCGATTTGCCTTTTTCTACTGGAATAAGTGATAAAATCTAAGCTGTGCTTGAAATATAGGATGTAAAGAGATCAAGAAGAAACAAGGAATGGGGATGTGAGAGGAAGACAGTCACGAAAGATTCAACACAGAAGTGGAAAGCCTCAAGTTTCTTCGATCCCAAAGACGTTCGCGAGATAGAGAGAAAAAAAAAGTGCTCAGCTTCGCAGACGCTGCAACTCGCTGGATTCCCAATGCTTTTCTTCTCTGAGTTACGGACGATAAGTGTGTACCGGGGAACAAAGAGTATAAAGTATCTTGGTCGCGGCACTTCCATCTTTCTCGCAGCTTCGTGAGCTCTTTCCATCAGTTCTGAACTTCCCGAAGCGATTCGCTGGGAATTCACTAGGTTTCTTGTCTCCTCGGTTATATTCTGTCCCTTCGGGCGTATCTCACAGCGTCGTGAGTTCCGAAAGAGAAGGAATTGGGGAATACATAAGAAGACTTAAGACTTTACTGCAAAACCTTCGAAAATGACTTTAACAATTTTCTTCATTTGTAAAGCATTTATTTATTGCTTACTCACAGAAGAAACTTTTTTTTCGTAATATTTGTTTTTCTTTTCTCGAAATTTTCATTGTCAGGACACTTGAAATTATTTAAAACATCGACGAAAGAGGTTTAGAAAAAAATTCTGTTTAGATATTTGTGTGTGTGTGGGAATGGCTTGCAAAATTCAAACATTTATGTCTCAAGAACTTCTTCATTAATCGAGCACAAATTTGGCACACATATAGAATGCTCAACATCTGTTTTTATAAATTTCTCATAGACTTTTTTTTTAATTACTTTCTCGTAGAGGTAGCCTTGTAAAATTTCTAAAGTAATGATGAAGTAGTTTGCAAAGTTCTACTTTGCATCCTTTTTTTCTAATTATATCGCAAAAGCGTCAGAAGAAGATTTTTCCTCGGCCACGAAGAAAAGTACAATTTTTAAAATAAATAAAAAATAAATGTTATGCAGAAACTTGATTTTAATGTGAAAATTCTAGTCCTCCCCAAAATGACGCATGAAAGGCACGATAAAAACAAAATACCGTAATGATAAAATAATGCAACGCTATAGTCATCAAACGCCATAATTTGTGAATACGATAAATGAGGTAAAGCTAAAAAGGTTTATTACAAAATTAGAAAAAGGGCAGTATAAATCTATTTTTAAAAAATCTATTTTCTTTTATTACCCTTAAAATATAATATTATATGGTAAACTACGCAAAATATCAAAATACATTGAGCTACAAGGTGTAAACAATTTCCATTTCAACCGCGCTTTACAATCACGATAGCTGCGCTCAACGACTTAATTAAGTAAACGATGCTACGGCAAGGCGAAATTCCAGCATTATGATATTTTGATACTGTAATATTTAAACTGTATAGTACTCTAATAAAGTATTTTTCTAGCAGTAATATTATTGACAAATAGAATTTAATCGTATGACTAAAAAAAAAATTATCTACCCCGATGATAAGATCTGTGCAGGATTAATGTCTCTAAAAAGAAAAACCTTAAATGATATGACATAAAAAATACTCCGAATCGAAACAAAAGCAATACGTTATATGAAATGGTACATCGACGAGTTCTGGAGACGCTGAAATGCATTACGTATAATAATAAATTTTATTCTTGTTATTTGCAGAGAGGATGACCAGATAGTCGGTTCTTACTTGGAGATTGAAGATATTACATTGGAGGACTACGGAGAGTACGAGTGTCGAGTCAGCAATAGTGTGGACGACGAGATGACTCTACCGGCTCACATTTATCGTCAAGGTAATAACTCACGTTGGGGATCTCTCTTTCTATTTTGCTTTCTTGGTCTTAGCACCGACTGTGTTTTCTCGTGTACCAAGAAAAATAAGATTCTCAGTGCGCAAGAGCTATTTAAGTCGCGAGAAGACATATCCGAATGCATTATAGAGGATATTTACCACGCTATTTATAAAACCATTACAAGCTTATGACGTTATCGTTCAAGCATATCTTCTTCGATGATCGATGAACCAATTGTTTCTATATATTTTTCCAGAGCCTCGCTATAATCTTGGATTGCGAAATGGATCGTGGAGAAAATCACTTTTGTTCGCTGTTCTTGTTCTCGTCATCGTCGTTTCTGCGGCAGCTTTTTATGCCAGATGCTGGTTACCCTTGGCAGTCCTGTGCCGCGACAAGTTCGGCCCTCTCGAGGATGATGGTGAGTACGGATATATGTATAGAGAAGCGAAGAAATAGGAGGATGGTCAGTACCCGTGACTCTATAAACGCTCTTTCTCCGAGCCTCTCTCGCGAGATTTTCCTCACTCATTCATAACTTCAAGCCCAACATGAACCGGTCGGCAAGACGACGATAAACTTGCGCACCGACTTGGGATAATGAGCGTTGCCGAGAGCTACACGTGAGAAACGTGCGATAATCGAAATATTCTCATCTACAGATGGAAAGGACTGCGACGCTCTGGTCTGTTACCACGAAAAGGATTCTAATCTCGCAGTTGGTACTCTCGTCCCGACCCTTGAATCGAGACATCGGTACAAATGCAACACTGTAGAACTTTCTCACCTCAAACACAATTGTAAGTTTTGTATTCGGTACACCGGGTGAAATATAGACGACTTTTTGTTGGGGAGTGGAATTTAGGGATGTTCAAAAACTTATATTACGCTAGTATTATTTTTGAAAAATATGTACTATTGACCTGAAAATAACAATTTTTTTGCCAGGTAGTAAAAGTTTTTTTTTTCTTTTTACATTCTGTACAACTTTGAAAAACAACGAGTAGGCCAAATATTCCCAAATAATTCTCAGTTGTGCTTGAGATTAATCTTTTAGGCATGTGTGTAGCGATTTGAGGTAGAGGTAAAGTTGCAGTAAGGTTTAAATGGTTATTTAAAAAATAATTTTCTTAAATAAATTATAACTTTACTAATTTTTATAATATAATAAAAAGCGACACTCGAACCCAGAGGGTTTATCTTAAGCTTAACTGAAAATTATTTGGAATTTTTTGGCCTACTGGTTCTCTTTCAAAACTCGCGTAAAGTATATAACCGAACAAAGAATAGTTTTGAATGACCCGCATCACCCGCATGATTTTGTCACCTGGCAAAAAAATTCGTCGTTTCATAGGCTGACGGTGCATTTTTTTTTTAATACTAACGGTCATGTAAATGAGATATTAGTCTTTAAATATCCGTAACCTTGACCTAACTCCTCCTTAAAATATGTTTTAATTTGATACACTGGGTATCGTCGAATGAATAATTGTTCACAGTAAAGTGTAAACGTAACATTTTAGTAGTTTTAACCAAATGCTTTTGTGGATAAAACGCTATAATTTAATTTAATTTTTATTTTTTTGGTGTTCCTTTTACTTTTCTCAACTCCGTCTTTTTTTCACCATCAATGGTGTGCGATATGAGGCATTTTTTAATTAACTGGACTACTATAACTTTTACAAAAATGTATTTATCCATGCAATTATGTTTTGTCCACTCTGCTAACTTTTCTACATGTTCTCAACATACCATTGTAGGTTATATAAAATTAGGAGCAATATAAAAACGGTGAAAGTTAGTGAAAAAAATATACAATTAAAAAAAAGGGGCTCAGTTGATAAAGAATTATTATGTTTTTCTCAGATTACTATAAGTACGACAAATATAAATAAATCTTATATTATGTTTTTCTCAGATTACTATAAGTACAAAATATAGCTAAATCTTCTTATTGCAAAGCTCTCTGTCACGATTAAACTCTCGAATAAAAAATGAGAACGGCTTACCTTTAGAATTGTGAGACTCGATTAGTTTATCGTTTTCGTTTCTTTTTTATTCGTGATATTAATTGGACTACTCAAATATGCATTACAGTTTTTTTTTTACCGACCTACATTACCTTCATTCATAAAACTTCGTAAAAACGATTTAAAAAAATACGAGTGAACCGCTATAATTTTTTTTTTTTCAATTTAACGCAATGTTACTAAAGCAATTACTTTTCATTTGTATTTTCAGGGGGTTTGGAGATCGGACCGCATGCATCTACAGCGCGAAGGATAATCGTTGTTCTAGGTCCAAATGCATTGGAGAACGTGTGGACAGAAACAAGCGTGGCGACAGCGCTGAAGCAATTGTCTTCTTTATCGACAAGTACGATAATAATCGCACTAAAGGATTTGCCGAATTCAACGTCGATCGCAAAATCCTCGAGACGCAACGGTCTCGGTGTAGTCAGTCACTGTAACGACGGAATAGCCTTCGATCGTTTGACGATACTACGATGGGAAGAATCAGCAAACGGTGGCATCGGTAGTGGCGTTGGTGGTTACAAATTTTGGTACAAAATCCGAATGGCTCTGCCGCCAATGAGGCCACCAACGACGAGATGCTGCTCCTCGAGCTCGAGAAGCCGCTCGGTTGCAATGATCGTCCAAGCAAACGGCAACAAAACCGGCCAGCAAAATGCACGCTCGCGCGAGAGTCTCGAGGTTCTCGTATAATAATCGAGTTCTCCTCCCATCCGGAACAATATCCGGAGATTATGTCTCGCTGATTGTGATTCTTCGTATACGGACCGCCAAAAAAAAAAAAAAAAAAGATATCACGTCCCGCAATGAGAAAAATAATCGCTCAACTTCAACAGAATTCTCTTTTACTCTTCGTACTGCGAAGCATTAAGTCAAATATTTTATCAGCCAGGACATTATTACGTTGGTTTATATATTTTGAGTCTAATGCAACGTTTTCTGAAACTGAACGATTATTTTATCTCGGCGCTGTTGTAGATTTTATGAATCTCTTCGAACGGTCCGTCCGAATATTCTGTTTTTTTTTTTTTACGGAATTGTTTTTATCCTAGGTTTTTCGTTAAATAGCTCAAAAAAAATTGACTGCCCCCCCCCCCCCACCCCCTCGCCCTTGCATCGTGCAACGATACAGAATGAATACACTGAAAAAAGAAAATCAGAATATTGATAGCGATAAATTGATTAATTCAGTTTAAGTTTGATTGATCCAATTAGAATTCCGTTAATGCGACGAAATTTTACTTGAATCAGCGGAAAAAAAAAATAGATTGCTGATACTATCTTTTTCCTTCAGTGTATGAAATTCGGTGCATTATTATAGATATCCCCTTCGTTTTTTTATGTACTCGTTGTATATACTGCTATTATTACTGAAGTCATTCGCTCTCACGCAAGCCGCGCCTTTATTTATTTAGTTAGACGTATTATTTATGTTACGAAAGAGCAAAACAAATCGTTTTTATTATTAGCGAGCCATTGTGAGGCAATCCGGGAGATCAAAAACAAAAAAATAAGAACAATGTATATATATATACAAATATATATACATATATATAATTTCCAACCGACAATTTCCAATCGTCGTAGCGCACAAGGCTGACTCTCGCGCGTGACAGTAGTGAAATTTAGCCGCCTTTTTTCCGTTAGTTTCAGTTTTTTAATCCTAAGCGATCCTTATTTTTATAATTATTTTTACAGTAATCTCTTTACTGTCAGTATTAAAATACTAGAGCGTACTACTCGCGTCCACGAGGAACTTTCGAGCGCGATGGATCGAGTTTTTACATATCTTTTAAATGTTTTTTTGCTCCCACGCTGTCGTTGGTCGCGAGTAAAATACAGCGCAATCTGTCAGTCTCGCCGATTTTAATCCGAACTAATGAACAGCGCGGGACCAGAGAGAAAGAGAGTGAAAAGGGAGAGAGAGGGAGAGAGAAAGAGCGTGAGAAAGGGAGAGAGAGAGAGAGAGAGAATGTGGAATTTTCAATCGAGGTTTCGAATGTACAAGACAGATGATTAATATAAATAGGTGTTTGTATCTATATATTTCATTATTGTTCGTTCGCTTTTTTGTTTAGGCACTTTGTACTTGAGGTGGAAACACGCACAGTGGTGTTCAAACTGTTAAACTCAAGTATTTTCACGTTATTCATTCATCTTACAATAATTATACAATAAAGGTACATGATTCTCATGATACAAATGTAACAATTATGTCGGTCGTTATTCACTTTGCCCGACCCCAATCGAGCCGAATATTTAATGGCAAAGAAAAGGAACCAGACTTCTCGAATTAACAACAATTCTATAATGGAAGTTGATAAACCTTCTGTCTTATTTTATCTACGTCATATACAAGGCAATTCAATTATTAAGTATACAATAACACGCTTTGGTAAGTACAAGAACAATGAGCATGATACGACGATTCTTAATCATCACACGTCTCCGCACCAGGAAGTACTTATTGGCATATTTCAGATCCCGTCGACCAAGCCAAGATTCTCATCTTCTCATTTTATATATGTATATATATATATATTTGTTTTAAATAAACTTTCCACAAATATTTTTTAAAAAGATTTTTTTCGGAATTCGGCGGTAATCCGAGTGATTAAAAGAATGAATGAAGGCTTAGCGTCCTCTTAGCCTTTTCTTACGTTGTCAAAAAAAGAAAACAAAACAGTGTTACAGACCTGCGTGTACAGTTGGCCTTTTACTTTTAACGGAAGCGATTACCGCACTTCACGACCGGGAAAGTATATGCCGGAAATAACGAATTTATTTTACTTTTTTAAAAAACACAATTTTTCCGGATTCCTTTTTCAAACAAGTTTCATGGTATCGAAACTTTAAAAAAATAAGTGTTTTGCACAAAACATGCGTAGAAGCATACAATAGTACGCTATGCGCGACAATTCTCTTCTATTGTATATGCTAATTTTCAATATTATAGTCTGGCGGTTTAAGTAGATATATTCACGATCTTGGTTAGTCGCATATACACGTAGCCGAACGAAATTACTCCGCATTTGCTAAATGATATTTATAAAAAAAAAAAAAAAAAAATTAGATAAAATAATACTGTCTTTTGTGTGTTTTACGGCGCGTGTGCGGTCTAATCTCTCATCGTGACAGTTTTTATGCATTAGAGCGAGGATGTATGCAGGCGTTAAAACGTGGCGATCTCCGAGTTTTCATAAAATAACGGAGATTAAAGACACACCACTCGAACGTTTCAGTGTAAGTTTATGAGTGGTCATGACGTTCGCGTTCGATTACTGCATTATCGTTAAACTAATTTCTGCGAGTTATAAAAAATAATTATAAACGGAAAATAATCACTAGTTTGGTTAATGTTGCGGTTTGGCGAAATTGGAGAGACGAATCGATTGATTTGACATTCTTATTCTCATCAACGCCTACTGTGGGGCTGAGGTTAAAGCGAAGTCGAACTTTGACGTTGAAGGTAGTTTTCCTTGGCGATCTTGGTTAATGCGTCTGCCATTGCTTTGCCCGTCTCTGCAACCATGCTGTGCAGATATCCCGACTCTGTGTTTTGCATCAATAGGTGCGGATGATCAAATTCCTGTGGAGATTAATGATTAATTATTCAATTTGCCGGCTTGAATTGCAGCTTACTCTTAGGAGATTGGGGACGATATTATACGAATGTCATATTCTAATTAGATCATGCGAAATATACTAAAAAAATTGTAGATAAATATAAAAAAAAATGTAGAAGGAATTCCATTTTTCGCAATATTATTCTCAATTAAAAAGAAATGGAAAACCTACAACTTTTTATAATGTTTTCTGCAAATTTTTTCACATGATCCATTAAGAGCGTGAGATTTTTTTGTACAATATTCTTCGATCGACAAAGAAAAAACATGTTATCTCTTTGAAACAGAATCGGTGTATAGAAAAAAAGTAAATTCATGTAGAAATTGTTTTCATTTTTATCTGAATCAATAAAATCTTACCACGGCAGTACCGGCGTCCATCACTAATATCCGATCGCTGTCCATGACAGTGTTAAGCCGATGAGCGATAGTGAGTACCGTGCGACTCTCAAATTTGCGCCTTATAGTTTTTTGTATAAGTTCATCAGTGCGTGGATCAACATTGGCAGTAGCTTCGTCCAGCACGAGAATGGGATTGTTACGGACGATAGCTCTTGCCAGACAGACCAGCTGACGTTGGCCGACACTTAAGTTGCTTCCTCCTTCGTTGATATGAGCTTCTAACCCCATTTCCTTGAGTTCAACTTCTTCAAGGGCTTCCCACAGTGGATTATCGCTGTAAGCACCAAATGGATCGAGATTCGATCGCAAAGAGCCAGAAAATAGAAAGGGCTCTTGAGGAATAATACTGATCTTCGAACGAAGATCATGAAGGCCAATTTCACTTGTTTCAACACCATCGATCTCGATTTCACCCTCAACGTCGGCAAGTCGAAAGAGCGCGGAGATTAGAGACGATTTTCCAGCTCCGGTTCTACCGACAATACCGACTTTCTCGCGTGGTTGAATCACAAAATTAAGGTTTTTAAGTACAGGTGGATCGAGGGGCGAGTAACGCATGTAGACTCGCTTAAATTCCACTTTGCCTTCATCCGGCCAAGTGTCCTTTGGTTTTTTGTCAGGAGCGCTTTCGAGTGGCGGCTCACTCTCGACGTTACTGTACTCGAGAACGCGCTCCACCGAAGTCATTTGATTCTCCATTTCGGCGCTCTGACGCATTCCCCATTGGAACATACCGGTGAGTCCTATACTCTGAGTAATAGCGAGACCGACGTTACCTCCGGGTGTCGCGCTCGGATCATCGTTGCTTCCCAATACGAGGAAGCTCAGTGTCACCAATGTTATGTATATAAGACAGAAGATATCGAGCCAGAAACCAAAGGCGCGCGATGAAGCTATAAATAAGTACCAAGCCGAGGAATGAAGATCCTGGTGATGATCGAACTCCGAGGTGAGAACTTCTGCCGCGTCAAAGGAACGAATTGTCGTGAGACCCTGAAGGGTCGCGTTAAGATGACCGAATACTGGCGAGCGAGCTGTAATCGATGAGAGACATTTTTATTTATTAATACTTTATTCGGATTTATCCAAATTTTATTTCTTTAAGGACGTCCTGTCGATAGACGCTGGTCAACAGACTATCTTTCATCAAAATTATGTGAATCGACAAAAAAGAATAGGATTTTTTTTTTTAAATTATTCACATTAAGAATAGGTATGTGTTGAAAATTATCAAAGTAACTCACTTTTAGAAATAGTTGTAACATGTAACAGAACAACAGAATTTGAAGCAATTTCGTATGTCCAGTCCATGAGAAACAAGTGAACAACAATGTTATGAAACTACTAGGTTTTTGCAAAAATACCGCAACTTATTTCTTTTAACTACAATTATTTTTTAAGTATTGTATTTTTTTTGTTTTTTAGGTTCGTAGACAATAAAATTGCGGGGCTAAGGAAATCCCTCATTTTATTTTTCGAGGTGAGAATTAGAAGCTCCAAAATTTCCCCAAATTTGGAAATCCGTCGACGAGGCTTTACGGAAATGCGCATATCATCCCTTCCTGCGCTTCTATTTTTATTGTCAAAATTAATTGTTATTGTTTGAATATGAAATATAATATTCTTAAAATTTCTGAAAGATCCGCTTAGCACTTTCTTTTGTAAAAAAATTACAAAGATCATCTTATTTTCAGCGTCATAAACTAGGCTCTTTCCTTAATAGCCATATATTAGTTCACAAGTTTTGTATTATCGGTCTATATTATAGGTATAGCTGCCTATATTTTTCATACATCGGTACAATAACAGAATGATAAAATATCTGATGGCTTTATTATTCCGTCGCAAAAACTGTAGTAAATTTGTTCAACAGAACCACTGCACAAATGCGTAGCAACTTTTGCTCAGGGTCGTTGGAAATACTTGAAAAAATAAAATGCATTTTATCAAATTGATCTCGGCTCCACGACGCCGTCTCACTGCGGTGAATGAATGATAAGATAAATATAGATTGAAATCTATTTTTAACGTACGTTTGTTATTTACTGTGATTGATTAAAGTATCTGTTTCACGATCCGGCAGTTTCTGTTCAAATGTTTTTTTTTTTATTTAAATAAATGAATAAATAAATAAATTCTTAAATTCATCGACCGAAACAATCTTTTAGTTACTTTTTAACGTACGACTATTTACTGTGTTTTAATTAAGTAACCTTTCGATTGGATGGTTTCTGTTCATTTTTATCTTTCTCTTTAAGTCACAGTCGAATTATTCTGTGAGGTTTCCATTTACGACCGATTTCAGGTATCTATGTTTTTTCATTCATGGGTTTAAGGGAAAAAAATGTTTAAAGCTACAAGATTAAAGAAACTTACAAATAAATTCTTGTATGCATCGAAAAAATACTCACTGATTCCTTCAAGACGCTTGACGCTCCTGCTGGTGGCAAGGAATATAACACGAAGGTAATAAAAGATGAAGCCGATTATGACAGTGGGTACCATGAGCCAAGGGTTTGCCACTCCGACAACCACTACGATACCCAAAAGTGCGAGACCGATCTGAACGCAGTCGATCATCGCAATGGGCAACAGTTCATCTATAGCACCCATGTCCTTGGAAAAACGATTGAGCACTTGACCGGAGGTATTCGTGTTGAAAAAACGCATGGTCGCTCGGCTTATGCTTCGGAACATTCGATCGTGAAGACGTACCGAGGCCTTCATACACATCTCAAAGAAAGCGAATGAACGAACCAGCGTCAGAACTACCGTGAGCACAGTTAATGCACTGAATATGTAGATACATGCTTTGGTGTCCAATGGTCTCTTGTAACTGTCCGGCTCTCCTGCAGTCAAATTCTGCAAATCAAATTCGTACAATATCTATTAGTATTGTATGTAAAAAATACCACATCTAAAAAAAAATACTACGCAACAAGTAAAAAATGTGATATACATGTTTTTTGATTTTCTTTTTTACTCGTTGTGGATAAACGCTGTTATACGCATGCTTTACGCGCGCAAAACCCCCATTTCGCACCTTGTGAAGTAAAATTTTGTACGATACTCGTGCGAAGAAAGTTTCCTTAACTCGTGTGATTTTCGAAAATTAGAAAATTATGTACAAAATTCTCGTTATTTTAGGCATCGCAAAGATTATCACATTCTGAAAACTTAAAAAATCTCTTCTCGGTTCAGCTGTATACTGTACTTGAAAATATTGGATTTTAGGTATGAATATTATTCTTAGGTATCCAAAACAATGCACATTCGCGCTCAGAATATACTATAATAAAGTTACGATTTATGATCCGAATACGCTGAAAGGTACATACATTTTCGTTTTGGCGTTCTTCCATGTTGACCCATTCGGCTATAAAGTAGTCGCCGCCGCTAGCAGCCAATTGCGATCCCAAGCAGAGTAACAATATTATAGATACAACAAACCAATTTCCTCCTGCTCTTAGGTAAGACGAGTAGACGTGTCCACCGATACTGCCCTTGGTTCGCAATTCGGCGACCTTACAACAATTTAAAAAATTCAATTTAATAGTTCGTTCAACAGATAAGTGAATATTTTGAGTTTTTTTCTTTTAATTTTATTTATTATTAAATTCATATCAAAAAGATTTGTTACCTCGTCGGGTTCTTCTCCTGGGTAACCGCCGGTGGTGTCGTTTGTCATGAATGAGCTGAGAGATGTAACGCTCGGATGACGCGAGTTGCTTCGACTTGGCGGGAGTGAAGCTTTTTCTTCTTGCTTCGTTTGAGCTTCTAATAATCGACCAAAATCGACTCCCATAGCTGATAATTCCTTGTAAGTTCTACAAGAAAATAATCAATTAAGAATGATTAAAAAAAAATACAATATTTTATAAATTTATCGATGTTTAGAAAAATTGAGGAACTGAATTTCTTTTCGGCAAAATTCAAAATCCCATAAAATTTGAACCTTTTTTCAAATTCTACCAAAATACAATACCAAACATTCTTGAAGATTACTTTATTTATAAAGAATAATTATGCGCGATTTCTGTAAATTTGCGATGATTAAAGCGTGCACGGATTCTTCGGAAATTAAAAAACGGTAGAAAATCTAAGTGACGGCATAGATTATGTTGAAAATCATAACGATTAAAATTGAGTTACTGTTTTACATGCGTGTCAAATTTCAGCACAATTGCGTCAAACATTCTTTCTAAACCAATTCTTTGACTCTGACAATTTTGAATATTGATTTTGAAACCTCGGGAGAAAAGTCATGATAACAAAGCCTTCTCTATGACGACGAGAAATTTGATCTATATCGAAAACATAATTCACCCTTCTGCTTGAATAGCGCCGTCTTTTAGAACGTATATCCTGTCGACGTTTCTGAGAAACTGCAATTGATGCGTCACGAGCACCCTAGTTTTTCCCGTCAAGTATTTCTCGATGCATTCCTCGAACATATGTTTTCCAACGTGGGCGTCGACCGCACTAAGAGGATCATCGAAGAGACATATTGGCGCGTCCGCATATACAGCGCGTGCTAAATTTATTCTGCAAGCAATAAAAATTGCAAATAATCATGAAACCACAAAAGCCAACGTACTGATTTACGTTATTGCGTCATCGTGTGTGACAAATACCTAGCTCGTTGACCACCGGAAAGACTTATTCCTCGTTCTCCTACGACTGTTTTATCTCCATAAGGAAGAAGACTAAAGTCTCGCTTGAGCTGACAGACTTTCACGACTTGTTCGTATCGGCGTTGTTCCATCTTTCGTCCGAAAAGAATATTTTGCCTTACCGATCCAGCAAAAAGCCAAGGCTCTTGACTTGCGTACGCGATATGACCGTTAACCTGCAAAAAAAATGAATGAATAAGAATTAATTACGTTTATTCAATTCTCTATTGCATTTATTAGATAAACTTACCTCTACAGTGCCTGATCTTGCCGACAATTCCTTTAATATAATATTAAGCAAACTAGATTTTCCCGATCCCACCTGTCCAACGACAGCAACTAATTGGCCAGGCTCGACTTTAAAGTTAATTCCACGTAACGTATCATCGCGATCGGAAGCGAGCCACTTTGCGTAAACGCGATCGAGAGTGACAGAGCCATCTCCACCAGTGCCATCTCTCCGGCTTCCCGTCACGGGCTTCTCTTTTTTACTTTTTTCCGTCTTCTTCACTTTGTCCGCTTTTGCGTCAACGTTATTATCGGTCTTTGGATTTTCGTGTATCTCCTCGACTTCCTCATACATCATAAAATCCTGCAACCGCGTTATCGAGACTGCCGCCTCGGCTATTTGTGTTATACCTACAAAAATCAAAAGACTTTTCACTCGATTTATACTCTTCAGACGCCTAATTCAATACATTTTTTTTTTAAATAAAAATAATTGTTATCAAAATTTGTATACATGATGGCCACTAGAGCAGAAAAAATTACAAATTACTATTTTTTTTCTAACCTTTTTTATACACTTGTATATAGCACGAAATCTTGTGACGTAATTGTGTTTCGATTTTCATTATTACGTTTCAATAAGAATTTGTAGCATGTAAACATTTCTTTTTTACATGCTACAAATGTTCGGTTTTCTCATAAATTGCGAAAGTATTACCATTCGATAGTGGATGTAAGGGTATTAAATAATATTTTTTCCTCTGTTTATAAACAAAATATTCAAAATTTGTTACGTAAACATAAATTTACGTGACGAACTTTAAACTTGCGTGCTATTTGAACACATTTACATTTATTTTAGATATACCAGTAAAAAAAAAAAGCGTTATAAAAATGTTATAAACGGTTTTCATTTTTGTTAATCATTAGGAAAGTGTGTTTTTCCGTTCTTTCAATTTATCAGAAAACCCAATTTAGCGTCATCATGAGGAAGGCTCACTCATTTTTTCCCTGACTATTTTATTCCCTGCCATTTCCAGATTTTTCCTATTCGATGACCACCATGTTTATACAGTAAAAATCTATTAACAAAACGTAAACTGTTTATTCACCTTGTGGGAAAAATACTGTCATGGTCTGTCGCAATATGTTGTAATAAGCTGTAAGTATGAAGACCTTTTCGGCGGTAATTTTTTTATCATCAAGCACATAAGCGAGTACGGTGATAAAGAGTGAGAGTCTCGTGGTGAATGTTATAAACGACATGACAACACCTCGTATATAAGAGGTCGATCTTATCACGTTGATTTCGCGCCTGTTGACATAAATTTGTTAGTTACAATTGGACTCTCGAATGCCCATCAATCACGCAACAATGGAAAGTAAGAAGAAAAAAATAGATTACGTGAATGTAAATACCTTCGAGCTTTTTCTATCAGATTACTAAATGGATGCTCCCAAGTATACATTTTTATCGCCTGAATTCCAGATATAATCTCGTTAGTCAAACGTACTCTCTCGTCGGTTCTGATAGCGGTTCGTAACCTCAGTACGGAAGATCTCTTTCCCAGAAACCCTGTAAAGTAAACGTCAAAGTCATCCGTGGATTATCCTTGAGTTAAAAAAACGTCGGAGGGGAAAAAAGAAACGCGAAACATATGGATAGAGGTGAATTACTCAACTGACCTTGGAGCGGTATGAACATTAGCAGAGACGCGACACCAATTACCGCCGCGAGACCAACTTGTTCGTACATAAAGTACGTAACTACAATTGTCTCGAGAGGTCCGATCCACAGATAATGAAGGAATATAATTGCCACGTCGAATCTGGTGACATCGTTTGACAAAAGATTCACTGCTTGTCCAATGGTCGTTGAGCCTAATGCCGTTTTCGAGAGTTTCAACGATTTACGATAAATAAGGGAACAACAGGCGACTCTCATCTTCATTCCCATGTGAAGTATAGCCATCATGTACGGATGTATAACAAATACATTGATCGCCGAGCATAATATTATTCCACCGGCGTACAGATAAGCGTCTGTACTTGATGGATTCTCGCCGGAATAAAAATTTAGCAATCGCCCGAGAAACAGCGGTTGCAGAACCCTGTAATTTGGATGAGACAATGTTGAACGAATTGGGGTTTTCGTTTGTTTCTTATTTTACGTTGAAGAAATAATTGAAATAAAATATCGACATGCGAAGGGTCTCACTACTGCCTCGCAAACGAATCGGAGATGGGCGTTTTGTGCGATAGACTATCTTTTTTTTTTGCGTATCGCTTACTGAATAATTGAATTCATTTGAATAATTATGCATAATTATGGAAGCAATTATCCCGTTACGTGTTGTTTTCTTTTCGTTTTGACCGGAGACTTACGTGTTTATTATTACGGGAATAAGTTCTTGAAAACAAAAAATCGATGAATGTCTCACTGAAAGGTGATCCAGCTTCTGACTATTTTTATCGTTTAGTTTTTTCTGAAGTATAATTCATGGGCCTATTTCAATTTGGCAGATTTCTATGAAAGAAAGTCTGAAGTAAATTTAATTATCTCCACTAATTGAAAGACTAAATGAAAAATTGTATTAAGTATTTTTGTCAGATGATACGTAAAGATAGTTACGAAATTTGCAGCCACATTACAGATTTTTTTTTTTCGGAAAAACTTCATAATAATAAAATTCTGAAGTTCTGTATTTATTTGACAAAATTATTCTCTGTTAAAATGTAAAAAAAAAACAAACTTATCGTTGTTATAAATTAACAAAAAAAGTGGGAGTTAATGTAAAATTTAAATACAATGTTGCCGGTCTCCGAATCAAACTTTTTATCAGGCTCGTTAATCTCTCCTAGCATTGTTAAATGATCAAATCGTATAAACAGAAAATTTCGCATGCCGCACAAACTACTGGGGGATGCGTAACGCCTTTTGCAATTCCAATAATAAAAAAGAAAAAAATAACAGGATGGTAACAAAAAGATGCATGATTTGTGGAATCAAATTTCACGAACGAAAGCGTTGCACGTGGGCAACGTAAATGAAAATCGATACAGGAAAGTCAATGGGAGCGTATCGTGAATTCAATCGCAATACCTGGACTAGCGGTGAGGCACGCCGTTCTTGGAACCGCGGATTCCGTCCTCATGGTGTTACTTTAAGCGTCTTTGTCTTAATATTTGTGCCAAACAAAGAAAAAAAAGTAACAAACCAAAAATTTGAAAAAATCGAAAAAAAATCCGAAGAAACTAAGAATGCCAAGGAAACAAAAAATGGGGATAAATGGTAAGAGACAAACGGTAAAAATTTCACAACTCTTCCATGGGAATAGAAGGCTTTTCTTTATCAAGGACTTAACGATCTTGTGGCAGCTTCGCTTCTGGGTATTTCAGGGGCGCCTATACCAGGCGGCGCGTGAATTGGCACATAATGAAATTTCTGCGGTCTGTAGTGACTGATGAGCAGACCGAGGAACAACGGTTGAAACAATCTGCATATCGTAATAAATATTTTCAACTGTCTTTCTTTTGTATAATATCTCTCTAGTAGATCAAAAGTAAATGGCATGATGAGACATTCCACGCCAATTCAGCCGTCCAAATGTTAAAACTCTCGGGACAACTTCGAGAATAAACGAGGTTGAAATACCAACGACTTAAACAAATTTCCCGGCTTTTGTGACCCTACGACGTCCCAAATCCGAAAAAAAAATCGATTTTTTTTGTTTTTTTCTATCGACGAAATTTCGGCAACTGTTAATTGTAAAAACAATTTTAAAAAATCCAAAATTTATGCTTTTTTATTCTTCCTTCGAAAAAAGTATATGGAATTGTTTTGGTTTTTAAATCTAAGATGTTTGAATGATATTTTTGGCATTTAATTACACTTCCTATTAAAAGATTTTCGTTATTTCACACGTATTTTCCGTTTTTTTGTCAAGTATAGAATACATTTTCTACAAAGAGGCTTGATTGCAAACTCAGTCGTTCATAAGATATCATTTTCTAAATATTGTAAACAAATTAAAGACCAATATAAAAAACTAAAAAAAAAGAGATATTCTTCCGAATTCATATTTCCTATGAAAAAGAAATTTAAAAAATATTATTTTTGGGTTCTAAAAATATTTTTTAGTTGTCTATGTGTCAAATTTTTCTTGAGAAATAACTTCATTTTTTTATAATTACAATATTTCAAGTTTTAAGTTTATTTTTCTTTTTAAGTATATATCTTGTTTTTAAGTTATTTGTCGACAAAATATGGATTTTCGTTTTTTACATTGACTTATAATTTATTTTAAAAAATAGAAAAGAGAAGAAAAAAATATCAAACAACTTGTAATAGAAAATGTAATAAAAAGCTATAAAAATAATTAAAAACGTTGTCTTTAAAGTAAAGACATATTCATATACTTTTTTCAAAAGGGATTTAAAAAAAACACGAATTTTGGATTTTCAAAAATGGTTTTGAAATTAGTGATTTCCTACATAGAACAAAAAAATTCAATTTTTTTTTCTTTTTTTGCAATCAGGATATCTTGGAGATGTGAAATTCTGGGACATTCGCTTAAGTCACCAATATTTTGACCTTAATTACATTCAAAGTTATCTCTCGAGACTTTGAAAAAGTATGTCGCTGAATTATTGCGGAATGTCTCATATATAAAAAAAGTCAGCGAATCTCATTATCTCTCACCTGATAACTAATTCCATAATTGCCAGGGCAATTCCGTACAGCATAATTCTAGGTCCAAAAACCTTAGCCAAGACTCGCAGAAGACTAGGCTTGAGTTCCTTAGATTTAGATTTTTCGTCTCCATCATTTTGCCTGCCACCTTTCTTTTTCGCTCGACTAGCATTGATTTTGCTGACACGCTCGAGTTCTGCATCCCACGCTACGGTAATACGCTCCCCTAATATTCCACTCGTGTGTTCTTTGAGCGGTTGTGTAAGATCTTCAATCTCAAGGTCTCGCTTGTAACCCACCCAAAATGTTTTAAGAATCCATCTGCAAAGTCATCGCGTCAATTAGATAATAAAAAAAAAGCGTTATCATCAAGACGTAAAATAGAAAAAAAAAAAAAAAAAAACGAAAACTTACGTAAATGTCAGAGCGCTCAGTGGATTAGCTGACGCTCGTGGATTCTTCCTTTTCTGAAACACATCCTTTCCGTCCATCTTCCACTTGGACTTATCGTTCAAACTAAAGCTGAAACAGTCAACAATTACGGTTTGTAATATTTACATTTTTTTCTTCTTCTTTTCGCACACACAGTTTGATTATCGTTGTGGCCGAAATTCGAGAGTTTAACGAATCTTTTCAAATTACTTCAAGGCATGTAATAAAATCCCCGGCGAAGGTTATCCGAGGAATGCGCTAAATACTGTCGAACGTTGTTACTACCGACCGTTTTATTTAATATAAAACTAAAGCACTTAAGAAGCCCCTTTGGCAAGATACTGGTGGGTCTGTATCATGCCTCACCACGCGTAAATTTGCTTCAATTAAATTGAGTGTAGTACAATCGGAATGTAGCGTTGAGTCAATCATATGATTAGCGGGAGCAAACAGGCTTTTCCCACCACGAGTAGATACAGCAGCAGCGGACTTGCGCGAAACACTAACTTGTAACCCACGAAGAACGCACGGTGGCACGCGAATGAAGCTCGTCGAGTGTTTGGATTGATTGTGAGCATCGGGAGCTCGCGTGCTCTTACCTTGTTGCTACTTACATACGAGCTAAAGTAAATACAGCCGTATCAGTCGTCGCTGATTGTGAAAACTCACCGAACGATGATAGTCAATCCGCGGAACAAATAAAAACGCTTCTTCCTTGTTTTAATTGCATAGACAACTGATGTACAATTAACGTGATAGTCAATTTATTTGTTGAAATGCGAAACTGAGGAACATATATTCGAAAGCATGCCAGACACAATGACAAAGCAGAATTTTATTTAAAATGTAGTGCTTGCGGTCATCAGTCAAGTCAAATGATTGGTACTATGAGATTGAAAAAATTGTTTATACACTTTTAAGGGTATCCTGGAGTAGATTTTCGGTTAAATACGCACGAGAAATGAAGAAATAAGTGATTACCTGAACTTCTCGAAAACCAATATGGCGGCCCGTGTTAAAGACGAATAGTGTAAAGTACACGAAATCGCCTCTATTTTCATCGACCAAAAAATCGGTAATAAAATCTATTTCAGCATCCCCTTAAATAAGAAATTATTGTAAACTAAGGTAAATCCGGATTAAAGAGTTTCAAGCTGACGTAAATGAAAAAACTTATACAAGAATAAATTTACAGAAATTAACTTAACTTACGCCAACAAAACCACAGGCATCTTTTTAATGCGCAGTTTTTGTGAATTGTGATCATTATTATGATGATATTCGTCGTTTACAAATTACAGTCGTTCGTCTATAAAAAAAGTAAACAAAGCTATAACGACGTGAAGTAAACTTTTATTCTCATTGAGAAGTAAAACAAAGCAGGGAGGTCGTTAAAATCGAACGAAAAGTACTAACTTCATGCCCGTGGATTTATTAGCGAAAAGAGTATCTATATAGCTATGAAAAAGGTTATAATTCAGGTAAGGCTCGCAAACCGTTGCGCATGTAATATGTAACGGCGGAATTCAACCTAATGCAAACTTGTCGACTTTGTATATAATAGCAATTAAAACGAAACGGACATTTGCTATATTTTTCTACCGTATCTACGCTAGCCCTCCGAAAGACGTTGTCGCTGAACACAAAATACTTACGCAACCTGATCTGTCTCGACAAGTAATTTGTCCGTAGATTTTTAGTCTTATTTGTGATTATTAAGAGTGTGAGGTCAGATGTTAGACGTTACCCCCTTGTATATAAGAGTCATTGTCATTTTACACTTAATGATGCAATAAACTATACAACATACATACATACATACATACATACATATATACATATATACATACAAATATACACATATACACACATCATACATACTCAAAATTTGGGCCCGAGCTGACGAGCAATTTCGGAAGAAATACGTTTTTGAATTTTTCAACTGGTGGGGGAAGTGACACTGCGTATTAAGAGGCACTTCCTCCTAAATTTTTCAAACGGTGGAGGAAGTGACACTGCCTCTTAAGACGCAGTGTCACTTCCCCCACCACTTGAAAAATTTAGAAACGTATTTTGCCCCAAATAACACGACAGATTGGGTAAAAGTTTTGAGAGAATACGTGGAATCATGGTAGAAATGAGCTAAGTTTCTGGCTCCGCGATATACTTAATGCCATTTTTTTTTTTCAGGGCTACGGAAAAACCAAAATCAAGTTTCGATGCGAGAAAAACAGCCCTATGGGCGTCTACCATTGAGCGAAGGAATTCCCACGGCTGTATCACTGCCTCTCAATGTCACGTGTTTGTGTCGCAAGGCGATGAAACATGTTTCACTGAACGGTTGGCAATGATGAATTATGCCTTTATATACACATGCGGTTCAAAGTCGATTTGTTGTTTTAGCCAAATGTGGAGCTTAGAGTTTTGAATGACTAACGATTATATAAGGCATTCCTTGTTGATTTAAACACTTGTTGCTTCTGTATATAAAAAGCTTAGTTTTTATGACATTTTTTTTTCTCGAGATTTTCATGATTATATTTAGAATTGTCTAAGATGGCGAGAATAGTAGTTTGGAAAAAAATGTGTGTGTGAGTGTGTATGTACGAATTTTCTTGTTGGTACGATGACGTTCTCAATTTTTTTAAGCATCATACTGAAATTTGCTAGTTGAGTACCATATAATAATCTACATAATAATAAAGGACACATTTTTTAGATCCATTGGACAATCACACAGTCACTCACAGACACATACAGACTCTTCCTATATCTATGGTATGTTATTTAAAGTTTGCATCACCACCACTGAGTTTGAAATACAAAGAATGTTCAAGTTTCAATTATGATGTTATATTGGTGAAGATAAAATACTAACTGAATGTCTGAAGACATTGTGCGTCTATACGAAATAGCTACAAGGTAAAGAAATTTGCATTCTCTGAATTTATGTTGAAACTTACAGTGAAGCATGATTGATGCCGAGTTTGGCGAGAATTGATAGAGTGGTTCAAATTTTATTGCAAATTTAATTTTTTTTTAAATGTTCGTAACTTTTACTTTTCTAAATTCTGGGATGACCGGCTGCAATTTACCACGTGATTTCACAATTATTGAGTATCGAAGATGAATTTATATTAAGGAACGGTCGCTATGTTGATAAATTTGGATTTTATTTAAAAAAAAAAGCAAAACATTGCTGTCGCGAAAAAAAAGATACGACTTTTTTAGGCAGATTTCAATCAAATTTGGCACACATGTGGATTGTCCTAGAACTAGGTCTGGGTATGAATTTTACGCAAATCGGTCGAGCGGTTCAAATTTTATAACGTTTTTTAACTTTTGTAATATATCGTTCGAGCATTCACTCGCGCAAATTACGAGATACCGGGCTTAAATTTGTTTTACTTCTAGACTATGATAAAATAAGGTTTTAATTCAAATTTGACACAAATCGGTCGACTAGTTCGAATTTTATAACATTTTTTATTTTTTGAGAAATCTCGTTTGCGCACTAGCTTGCACAGATTAAAAGATACCGGCTTCAAATTTATTTCACGCATTGAGCACCGTGAAGCAAGATATGAATACAAATTTGAAGAAAATCGGTTGAGAGGTTTAAATTTCACGCCGATTTTAAAATTTCAAAAAGCTTATGAATGTGAGTTTTATAGTAGACCAATTTTTAAATATTTTTTTTATATAATAATACATTAAATATTTTTATATTTCATAACAAATGTATTTTAATAAAAAACCAAGAAAATAATAAATATTTTCAATTTTTGTGATAAGAAAATCGTGAATCGGTAAAAATGTCGATAAAAATGTCGTTATGACATTTTTATCAACATTTTTCAAAGCTTCCTGTATGAGGAAGCCAAAGTAGATAAACGTACTTCCTCATAGTGGAAGCTTTGTAGAGAAAACAATTTGGAAAGTTCTACTTTGCATACATGTAAATATTTTTAAAAAATGTAAAATAATGAGGAAGCAATTTGCAAGGTTCTACTTTGCAGGCTTTTTCTTTATGATCTTTAAAAATTAGCAGTCATTATCATCATTTTCTCAATTACTCAATTACAAAACAAAAAATTAGTTGGACAATCAGGTGACACGATAAAACTGGCCAACTGGAAAAAAATGACAAAAATGACTTCCAATTTTTAAAGACCATTAAAAAAAACGAAAAAGAGAGCCTGGAGATAATAGCAAAACGCAAAAGTCGGTCATGGGAATTTTTTTTTGTCCGCCGGATTACATAATTACGGCTGGCCAAAGTATAAAATTTGCAGATGCAGAAATCTTCAGAGTCATGATATAACACTTTTTACATAATTGCTGAAGTGGTTTTTAAGATACAGATTTTTCATTATGCAAGCTACCGAAATTCTGAAGAGAAATTCCAAGTGCTCTAGAATCTCATCGCTTCAATATGTTTTAAGAAAAATTATAGCCAATAAGTGAAACTTATTGAGTAACCTTAATGTCAACATTTTTATATAATTTCTGACGAGATTCTCAAGATACAGATCTGTCATAATGCAATGCTATTTTTTTTTAAGTCAACATATCTCGAAAACTATGAGTCACAAACAAAGAATGTTTCACTGTAAAAGCTGTAGTTTGACATCAGCTTTTCAAAGAATTATTGATAAAGTTGATTCTTTTATAAAAACTGTAATCTGGATTTTTTTTCTTTGGAGGAAGGCTACTTTTATTTAGTTTTCTACTTTTATTGCAAGATTTATTTTCTACACTTCTCACATTTCCTCAGAGAAAATCCCGAATGTTCCGTTTTATTTCGGCCGTCAACTAGGCGACCGAAAAATCTGAAAATATTTCAACTAAAAAAATTACTATTTTTCAAAATTGTTACCATTTCTTTTTGCAAAAAAAGAAGATCTGCGCTTTTTTTAAAGCATTGACGATTGAATTAAAAACCACATAAAGAGTCGCGGTAGCGACTTGACGTCAAATATAAAAAGAAATTAGTTTGAATGAAAACGTCTGTTTACGTAATTGCATAGTCGAATCGTTGCAAGTATTTGTTCTTAAGCAAAAGGATGCTTTATATCGTCAAAGACTTAATTTCTTAACATTCAGTAAGAAAAACACAAATTGTGGGTATTTTTTTCGTTCTAAACCTCTCTGAACTAACTTTTTTTTCTCAATTATATTCAAATTTACAAAAAAAAAAAAAAAACGCTTCAGTGTATCTGTTGCAATCATATTAAATGATTTTTAATAACTTTTTTTGAAGAAACTTTATTTTATTGTCTGAACTGACGTGGAAGGCATTTTATTTTTATTAATATCAGCACTGTCTGATTACGATAAAACATTTGTGTGTTCACAGACATTAGGACACATGATCGAGAATATTCGTCATACAATTTTGCAACCCCTTCGAAAATGATGATGATGATTGTCTGGGAGTAATTTATAGATGCATATACTTACTCATTGCTTTTGGTGCTTAATTTTATTTGCATTTGAAACGGTACAATATGTGTGCCCAAGGCACACATATTGTACCGTATATTGCATTATATTTATCAATGAGTTTAGAGATTGCCAATGGATTATAACATTACAGATTGCTAATAGAAATTAACGCTTCAACAAAGTTGTTATCTTGAAAATCAGTGTGTCGTTGCTATTAGCAGGTGACACTGCCGAAGGTTGAAGAGTTTATCTCGATGAAATTGAGAAAAGCGAATACGTAAGAGAATTAATCAAATTTCGATTAATCAAGAACGTGAATTGATCGAGCATTGTGTAGAGTTGGAGATGTAGAGTCGAGCATTGTGTAGAGTTGGAGATGTAGAGACGAGCATTGTGTAGAGTTGGAGATGTAGAGTCGAACATTGTTTAGAATTAGAGATGTAGAGTCAAGTATTATGTAGAGTTGGATCTGTAGAGTCGAATTCCGTAGAACTGCTGTATGGTCGTTTTCTTTAAATGACACTGTCATGCAGTATTCAATATTAAAAACGTAAAGATGGAAAGAGAAAGTTATTTATGCTTGGTCATTCAGTTATTATTATCGGTGTATCCTCGAATGCAACAATGACCTCACTATAATGACCGTGTTTTTTAATTGAGAGCGTTATCTCGGACTTTCATGAACAACACCAGAGGCAAACAAAATAATCATTTTCATCATTCTAAATCGTCAATATTATTTCAGGAATCACAGCAAAAGGGATAATTAACAAAAAAAAAAAGCAATGCAAATTTTATTTAGATTTAATTTTATCCGTGTGGTCCCTGGCGGTCCAAAGACGAAATTACGATCTGAAATTTTACTCTAAGCAATATATGATTTCGATCAACTTCGGTTTAATCCCCTTTTTCCAAACATGTAGACATAATAAATGAGGCATTATCGGTAAAATTTCGATGCCCTGGCATTCAATCACTTCGATAACTAAAAAAAAATGTTCAAAATGTATTTTGAAAAAGAAGTCACGTGTATTTTTTTAGTTTGTTCCTAATACCAATACAATCAATATTCGCGATGGAACAAATTTTTGTAAAAATTAAAAAATTTCGCAAAGTTTCCTAATTTATTAAATTGAATTTGTGAAAGATGGAAAATATGATGAGGAAGCAATGAGCAAGGTTTTACTTTGAGTCCATTTTTCTCTATTTTCATTTATATTAAAACAATTGTTTTATAAGTTAATCGAGTATTCTTCACGTATGGGAAGCACTGGAAATGGCGAGGATATTTTCAGTTTTGTAGATAGTGCATAGATTGCATATACGAATCAGTATTAAATATTGTTTCACTTTCAGTTTTCAAAAGACATTGAAACCAATAAAAGTCTTATGTTGATCTTTTTTTCTGAGATTGGTTTAAACTGTTCTTTAGTTACAAAAAAGATTCATTGCTAGTCGGAAACAACATTATTGTCTAATTATTATTGCCTTTTATCGACCTATTTCTTCACTGCCTTTTTTCCTAGATTCGGATTAAAAAAAAAATTTTTGCCAAATTATGAATTTTTAATCAAGTTTTCTTTTTTCAATATTTCTTTCGAATTTTATTTCAAATTTAAAAAAAACCTTAAAACATTACCCTTCATCACCTATTGGATAATGTAGTAGATAATATGAATATTTCAGTATTAACACGGAAGACAAAAAAAAGATAAATGTTCACGCACTATATATGATGTGAATAAAAGAGATATAAAGAGCTTATCATATAATAGACTGCATTGCTGCCTCTTCCGGAAAATTGTAGCTTTTGCCCGTAATCGAATTTCTCATCGCTCTGATAGCCGTGTGCTATGCGGAATAAATCAATAACGAATTGGTCACCTGTAGGACGCTCTCGAGTTATCTAGGAAACGTAGAAGGTCGATAATAACGTTATTGGAAGCTTCGAGTGCTTTTACCTATCATTTTTTGACCTATTTAATTAATTCGATAAGAAAACTGCTCTCGAGTGTTGTGCCTAGAAGCAAGGAAAATAATGTTAGTTATAAAACAACTGTCGTGAACTGTTTGCTCGCAAAATTCATTGTCCCTGATTTAATTGGATTTTGATGAACGTTGAAGTGAAAACGCCACATAATTCGCCCATTATATAAGCCTCAAATTATATACTTATGCGATTTTTCGTTGGGTGGTCAGCGCAATAAAACACTATGTAATATTTTTTTAAATTATTTTTATTCATTTATATTTCTCTATCACTCCGTATTGTCTCAATCGAAGCAAACTTCTTGTATTACGCATTCAATAACGCTACATTATATCTCAGCTGTACCTATTACCGTTACCGGACCATTGCGAAAAAGTCCTTTATGCACACGCAAATATACGCAATGTAAAACGGATGATTAAAATTCTTCAGGATTAGATGTATTGGCTGTGTAATTCGTCGTTTGCTCTATATAGCGAAAAATCTATTTCGCTTATACTTGAAGGTTCGAAATACTACGATAATTGTAAACCTGAATTTGATAGTGAAATAGCTGCGATAAATACTTTTGTAATTGAATAAGGCTAATCGACCGTTTCCACGCCACTCCATTATGGGCAACATAAAAGTAATTTGGTATATATTTTGTGTCGTCTCATTGATACTCACAAATGATTTGACAATTTTTCTGAAATATCGGTCCTACGCTAAACTTATAAACTATAAGTTATGAGTAGGATCGATTATACCTAAAAATCATACGCCACAATTAAGTGACAATATATATTGGCAAATATTTCGTACGATTCTACAAAATGTAGAATCATAGCATTTTTTTTAGAAACGGTCAGTTGCCATTGAATAATATAATTCTACGTATATATAGTATTCGGTAACTGCTTTCTGGGCTATACCTTCAAAGTGCTGAGTAAAATCTTTCAGAGAAATTCAACTTTCCTATCTCAACTCAAGGATAATTTTTTTTTAGTCGGTGCAACGCCTTCCACGATCCGATGCCGGCTTCAAACGGATTTTCACCGTGTATTCTCAATTTTGGAAATGGATCGTGATTTATGATAAGAAAAGATGATAAACGCGCGATGAATATCTTTCCTTCTGCTTAAGTTCTCTTACAAGATTAAAAAATGGCAGCCATATCGTTATATTTGTGAGTTTTAATTCGATCGTTCGTCCAACTTTCGATGGACCACAAGGAGAGAATTTTTCGTGAAAGAAAAAGTCATTAAAATAACTGAAGCAAACAGGAATTATTAGGTAGAAATATAAAATCAGAAAGAAATTCTTCAAACTCTTGAAATTAATGAAAAATACAGAGTCAAAAAGAAGCAGCATGTTTTCTGTTTCTTTAAATAATTAATTTGACAAGCGTTACAGAAAACATCATCAAAATTCTCGTAATTTAATAAACACAAAATCTGATATTTTTAAGTGTTACAAATCAATTTACCCGAAAAAAAAAATAAACTCTCAAAAATCCGCTCCTTGCAAAGTAGCCTCGTGTGCAAAACAAGAAAACGAATATAACAACAAAACACACATGAGTGAAATGAAAAACCAAAAAAATTCTTGTAAAGTCATCCAAGTTTTATCTACACAAAAAGTTCTTAATTCACAAACATTTGGAATAGAAAAAGATTCACATTGAAAATTAAAACATGTTGTTTTTTTTTAATCATCAAACTGAATTTGGAACACTGTGAAAAGACGTGGTTTTACTCGACTCAAAGTTGGTAAATTTATTCCGCGATACTCGGAACTTTCCGTCTAGCACTGTCGAATGTGAATTTTAAGATCTAATCCGTGGGATCTTAATGAGCGGAAAATTCAGTTTTTCAGGCTGACGACGAGTACTGCTTCCTGAGCCTCTGAAATTCCACTTCCTTCTGCAAATACTCCTTTACGAAAGGATGATCGAGATTCGAGTCTTTCAATTGGCTCAAATATCTGTTAGCAACTTCCGGTGGTTTTCCCATGTGCTGAGACAATACGATCATGTTTATCAATGTATCAGGATTGTTGCTGTCCTTGTCGAGTGACTCCTGTAATGCATTTTCGGCCTCTTCGTACTTGGCCTGCCCAATAAAACAGGTCGCTTGTCCATTGAGCAGCATACTCGTGCTCGAGTGTTTGTCGATCATTTCCTGAAAAATGTAGTAGGCATCTTGAAGCTTATCGCCACCGCTGCTGATGTTGACCCAGGCCTGAGCGAGTTGCGTGAGGGTCGCGTCGTCGTCTTTCTCTTGCATTGCTTTCAATTCCTTTCGTGCCAAATCCAAACGGTCCATCTTCAGATAAATCTGAAGTGTCAGAGCGAGACACTCGAGATGATCGGTGTTGTGAAGTATTCTGAGCGCTGACTCCAAATTTTTCTCATGATAGTAGATTGTCGCGGCTACGATCATGAAATTGTGATTCTCGGCTGTTGCATTGTTAGCCGCTCTGTCCAATTCCGTGATAATTGCCTCGCGACGATTTGGAAACGCAAAGTACTCAGCCAGTGTCTTCAAGGGCTGCAATTCTGGCGGTGATGAGTTGTTTATCTCGTCGAGAACCACCCGGAATTTCCGCTGCGCTATGTACGCCCGGTACAGAAAAACGTCCCTGTCCAGAATGACTTCCGGTGAAGCAGACTGTAAATAGCAATTGATTGGCTGTGAGTCAGTGCTGAAAAGGCAATTCTTGAAACATGGGAGTGGTCTGATTTACTGTTAAATTAGTGTTGCATTTTTGGGATCAGATCTGTGGGGTTTTATACAATAATTAATAATAGTGAGATGTTTTGTTACAGCATGTGGCTTTAAATAATTAATAATAATAAAATAAAACAATCCATTAATGTTTATTTACAAAAATGTTATTTTTTGAAACTTTTACTTGAAATAATCTGTAATTTTTTACTGATTTTCCAGTGGTATGGATCATTCTGTTTTTTCAAAGATCCTTTACAAATTTACTGTATAGATATTTGATAGTGCTAATTGTTACATAAGTACAGAATGTTAACCAAGCAAAAAAAAAAATTGTTTAATTAACAGCTTGAATTATTAAACTATTAAATATATGGGTAGTTAATTTATTGAGCATCTTTTAAGAAACATATTGAATTTAAAGTGACTAAAAAACTATTCATTATTCTTGAAAAAAAAACTGAAGAAAAGTATCTCTAGAAATTACAATTTATCAGTTAATGTTTTTGTACATCTATTGCTATGGATTTGGGTCATAAGCACGAAATATAATACAAACAATCCTTCTAAAACTTTCTAAAAACAAAGCAACATTGTCACATTGATTTCATTAGTGAGAAGCACTCCAAATTCCATAAACTTTTAAAGGCTAATTGATTCTTGACTTGAACAAAAATGTTCTCTTTCAATTTAATTATGAATTATAATTGAATTTATTAAGAAAACATTATTGAAATATTAATGGATCTACATTTGCTACAATTTCACTCCAAGCTATCAGAAAATCAAGGCCCTCCAAAATATAGAATATTCAAGTTTTTTTAGAATCAGCTGCGATTGATTACTGTCACAGGCAGGGTGGTTTCTGGAGTATGATAGAGTCCTATCTTATCATCATTCTTTTAATTAACGTTTTTTTTTTATTAACAGTCAACACACTATTTTTTGTTTATTTTTTATAAACTACTTTAAAATTGTAATAGAATTGTGGAGCAAGAAAACATCAGACTCAATGTGGATAGACTTATGAATAACTTAATTATCAAAATTACAGAAAGAGGTCCAGCAAAAAGAAGTTAAAAATTTTAGTACACTGAAATTAATTCACATTTCAAGTTTGTAATTCTCCAAATTAATATACAAAAGTATATGTTTATAAAAAAAATAAGTAGAAAAATTGGTAGTATGACAACTATGAGAAAATGTTTCCCATGAGTCACATCAGGGTGGTGTCTGATAAATGACAGGATCCTATTTTACCATCGATCATCTGATTAATCTTCTTTGAAGAAAAAAATCAACAGATCTTTATTGAAATTTCTAAAAATTATAGGGCTATCCTAAAATTATACTTAAAGTTTAAAACATGAAAAAAATATTGAATCTGCTATATATCCATCTATGAGTAATTTGACAGTCCGGTGAAATTTAAAAAAAAGTCAAAATAGACCAAAAAAGAAGAAATAATTTTAGTACATTATAATTAATTCAGATTTTGAGTTCCTCGCTCTCGTAATATACAAAGATACACATTTGTTGAAAGAAAAAAAAAATTAGTGCTGCGAGTTGCTAAATTTTTTTTGTTCCGATTAAGAAATTGATTGCAATGAGTCATATAAGGGTGGCCCTGAAAAATTATAGGGTACTATTTTGTCATCATTCTTCTGATGTATGTTTTTTTTTTCAGTAAAAGTCTGCAGACTAAAATTGTTTTAAAATTACTATAAACTGTAAAACTATTTTAAAATTATACAAAAAGCTCAAAACAAAAATCACCAGACTCGCTATAAACAGACCTATAAGCATTTTTAGTTCATCAAAAGATCGCAGCGAGAGATTCAATAAAAAGCAACAATTTCATTGCACTAAAATAAATTCATGTTTCACGCTATCAAAATATACAAAAAAATGAACAAATTGCAGAAACAAGACACTTTGGTTAGCAACAGTGTTTTTGATACAATACCCACACCAAAATAAGTTTAGTTCAGTGACAATATAAAAAAAGTAATTCTCGAAACAATATATGATGATTTAAAAAAAAATGCTAAAATATTGTTGTTTTTATTGAATATTACGATTGGAAGGAGAGTGGGAGCGGCGGGCAGGAATGCTCTTAAATGCCATTCGTGTACGGTTAAGCAGTTTGGAAATTTAACAAAATTTCGATTAAATCCAATAAGCTCACCTTGACTTTCTGCGCCTCGTTGATACATTGTTGATAATTACCAATGTAGAAATGATTTTTTACATCGAATAGCTCGTCGACATCAGCTTGCTGACGTGCCATCTTGCCTAGTCCGGGGATGACGTACCGATTGCGGCTTTCCAAGCAAGTACACTGACCGTTGAGCGCCCGAGCACGTAAAAATCACCGTACTTCTCCGATGTAAACTGTCACCACGAGTTTTGTCGCATTAGCTCAGTTCATTCTCGTTTTTCCTCTTTTCTACATTGTTCTTTTTTTTTTTTTTACGTAACTCCGGAGGATAGATTGGGCTATATCGGCATTAAACTACCGCAGTTCCGACAGACTGGAATCTATAAAATTTGGGCTACTCACGTCGAGATTACGCGCCTGTGCAGTGAGCACGTGGCACCGTCGCAGTTCACTCAACACACACGTAACACATAAATATACACGAGTATATCACATTATATGTGGTGTCACAGGTAAAAGAATTGCGGGATAACCTGGAAAGAAATTTTGTAATTACCAGCTAACGTATGTAACTTTTTTTTTTGGCATTGTAATAGATAATTCTACAACTGCCAACAAAAACGTCTCAATTTATAAACATTCTATGAAACAATAACGAATATAACCTCAATTCGGATTATCTGTCAATTGGTTGTTATTTGTTGCATTAATAAAGGTATACTTTGTTTTCGCTCTGTATGTGAGATTAATGAAATTTGTTGAATTTACTGTAGGATTACATTATTCTTATTATTATTATTATTATAATTATTGCATCTTACAGAAACAGGATTTTATCAACTTTTTACATCTGTTTTGATGTAATAAAAAAGATAGCATTACTGCTTAATCTGAAAAGAAATTTTGCAATGTGCAGCTAACGTATGTAACTTTTTTTTTGGCGCTGTAATTGCCAAAAAAAGTCTCAATTTATGACAGTTGTGTGGATAAACAATGAATATAACCTCAATTTGGATTATCTATCAATTGGTTGTTATTTGTTGCATTAATAAAGTTACTTTGTTTTTGCTGTGTATGTGAATCTAATGAAATCTGTCTGAATTTACTGCAGGATTTCATTATGATTATTATTGTTGCATCTTACAAAAAGAAAATTTTATAACCTTCTTACATCACAAGAAAAAAAATTTACATTACAGGAAAATATTAGTTCTTGATATAATGGCTGTAATAAAAAATCTCAAATTCATACTTTATGAAATATCCATCAAACATTGTATATTTCCAATTTTGTATAGCCACATAGTTCAGCAGAAACCTATGCAAAGAAAAATTAAATTATTCGCTTGGCACAATTTATATATTAACATTGATAGAAATATTTGAAATATTAAAATACTTGAATACACATTTTTTTAGCATAATATAATGTATTAAACACAATTTTTCAGCATATCTGGTATACTGTATATTGATTTTATATTATACTTGTATAGTTATTTTGATGTATGCAGTTTTTTCACAAAAACTTCCATTACAAGTGTATTAACTTTCAGGATAAAATTTATTACAGTAAAAACAGTGAGGGTAAATAGTAAAACCAAGGGCTTTAGCTTTCAAAGAACTTTTTTTAATCAAAATAAACAATGTCATTTTGTATAATTATATGTTAAATGTTGTTATACAGACCTCAAATGAAAATAGCTAATTGATTGATTAATAGGTCCAATTCTCATTGCATCTTGCACTTTCTCACCCAGACTATAAAGTGTTCTTTCACAAACAAAATGAGACTTTCAAATCATTCACTGGTTTGATCTCATAGTTGCAATTATTGAAAAAATGTACATACATTTCTTCTCACAGTATTGTGGCACACTTCCTTTTATAAAGTTGAAAATTTTGCAATTTGAGGGTTGAATTAAAAAAAGTAAGTGTATCAGTAAAAGAAAAACATGTTCACCTGTGTATTTTTAGGTGACTTGGTCCTCTTAAGATTGTATTGCCCACTTTTGCTCTATACAACCAAAAAATGTACGTTCACTTCAGTGAAATAAACATCTGGACAAGACAATAAATTCATACCACAATATCTAAATACAAAATAATAAAAAAAAAAAAAATAATCACACAATTTTTCTGTTATTTCCAGGAGCTACTCAGTTTTTGGCTTGAATAGTCAATTAGACGATTAAGGGAGCATATTTAAGTTACCCTTGAGAAGAAATACATTATCAAACCAAAATGGATGTCAGCACTCTATTCAGGGCAAGTGTAAAAACGGTGACCCTGAGGAAGAAAGCTCTCGATGAAAACGATATAAAAATCGCGCCAAGGAAGCTACGTCACCCTTCCCCGTTTCAAAGCAAAGCTCACACAGTCGTCACTCAGATCTCCAAGCTTCGGGAATTTCTCATGGAGAATCGTTCGGCATATTTGAATTTCTCAAACCATCTTGCAAGCAAAGGTCAAATGTCGGACGAAGAGAGAGATCAAATAGACAACGGAGCGCAAAAAATAATGAGCACCTGTTCGCAATTGATCAAAGAGCTGAAGCGAGAAATCGCAGATGTCGAAGTTTCCCAGCAGAATCTCGAGCATCGCGAAATAATGGTATTTCTCATAGAGGAATATTTGAAGAGCGTTTGCAAAATTTATTCCGAACAAAAAGCCATAAGAGTTAAGCGAGCTATGGAGATGAGAAAAATGGCCAAAATCGAGTTGGATCCGAAGTATCGCCGTAATTCGTCTATTCAACGCGATAAATCGAAATTAAATACTCCAAATGAATTGACCTTTGAGGCTAAGGACAAAAACGGCGGATCCGCCGATTCGAGTCCTCTCAAAGTTCAGGAAATGAACGGCGACGTTAATAGTTTGAACTACGAGGAAGAACTCTCGGCTGAAGATATTCAGATGTTCGAGTCGGAGAATGAACAGTTGTACAACGAGCTCAACACTCTCACCGAAGAGGTCAAACAGATCGAGAGCAAAGTCGTTCACATTGCCGAATTGCAAGAGATTTTTACGGAAAAAGTACTGGATCAGGACAAAGATTTGGATAGATTGATGACTACTGTTGTTGGCTCCACCGAAAATGTCAAGGAAGCTAACGAACAGATTCGGCAGGCGATACAGCGGAACGCCGGTCTTAGGGTGTGGATCTTATTTTTCTTGTTAGTCATTTCGTTTTCGCTTCTTTTCCTCGATTGGTACAATCCTTGAACGATCTTTTTCATCAGTTGTAACATTTATCATATCTTTTGTATTCAAATTTAAAGAATCACATCTTTTGTTTTAAATGAGGAAAACATTGATTGTATTTAAAAATGTTATTTTTTTTTTTCGAACATTTTCGTAAGTTTTGGAAAACGTGACTAATACATAACGACGAAAGTTTAAATAATTATGCGAATTGTGTAAGTATAAGTGAATATATTTTGTTACAATAAAAAAATATTGTATATACTGTAAATGGCGATTTTTCACTTGCTGATTATATCGTTTCATCTTTGTGAGTTAGCGAAAATAACAACATTTATGTTTATTTTTGTGCAAATGACGCTAATAAAGTGATATATCTGAACAGTACATATTTTTATTATTCTTGCGCAGAATACATTTATCAAATTTTTAAGATACACAGAAGAAAATTTCACAAATTGCGATGTGACCATTATCAGAAATATCTGTATTCACTCTCTCTTCGCCTATCAATATCTTCTTTGCCTCACCTCATTTTCTAACTTAAGTTAATTCGAAAATATTTCTTAAGTGATAGCTACTTTTTTGCGGATTTCAACATAATTAAAAAAAAACTAAAATTGTAGGTGATTCAATTTTTTAAATATTTTTATTGTAGCGAAGTATTGTAGGAAACATTTATGCAATATATTTTGATACAGAGTAATGAACAAAACGATCGATAGAAAGCGATGTTATCACGTGTAGGTTTAGCGTGACTCTTTCAAGCTTGTTTACTCTCCATGGCGACTGTAGCTTGAGTAACTTCAGATAATAAATATTTAGTTTCACTGGAATGTCAGACAAACTTCTATAGCCTCACATTATATTAATTGAATAAATATTAACTTCGTTAGTTCTGACAATACTGCACGATGGAGAAAGACGAAATTGATCTCGTTGCTGATATCGAGGATGGTTTTAAGGAGGAAGAGAATCTCAGCGAAGAAACAAGTAATTTAGAAATATCGCCTTCTATGACGATGGATTATAGGTGAGACTTGTAATAATTATTCTGCAATAGTGGTTTGAAATTTGTTCAATTTTTAAGATTGTTACTGTTAATTATAATAGGATATTGTGGATTCGCAACAAGGTATTGAAGTTTCTTGGTCTGGCTTCAAATTACAAGTACCTCTTCGACAATCTCATCAACGTAATAATAATTTTTAATTAACAAATTGTCTCTCTATCCGAAAGTAAATTTCTGTTTTTTTTTTAAATTCATTTTTAATTTAATAACTTTCGCAGGAGAATCATCGATACTTTGAGGATAGATTGCTGAATTTTCTGGTTCTTGATATGTACGGTGTTACCGATTTAGAGAAGAAACAAGTTTTCTTCTACAAGACATACAGAAACGAGGTTGTGCAGGAAGAAGTTGCGGTATGGGAAGAAAGTAAGAGATACAAATATTTGACATTAAGAAAAAAGTATATTCAGAAATTGTAAACAAGATTTATATATATTTTTTTCTTCTGACTCATCGAGGCGCCGGTCACAGAGTTAAAATAACGGCTCTTGCGGCATTCGCAACAAAAGGCAGACCACAAAGATTGACAAAAAGTGCTCCTGGTAAAAAAAAAAATACAATAAAATAGTTACCGAGTGAATTTAAATGGCACTTTTTTAGAGCATGCAGCCTTTTATTCAAAGAGACACTGTTGCTTATTAGTTAAAGGGAAATATCGACTGACTACAGACAAAAAAGAGTACTTTCTTGTTAACATTAAAAGAAAGTCGTATTAAAAATCCAATATCATTAATTGCTTATAACGATAAATTTCGATCATGTAAAAAAACATGACTCATCTATTATTTGCAGATTCGTGGAAATAAAATTTGACTCAATGTATATGTAAAATGTTGTCATAAGCTTCATTTATTTGAGAAAACTGGTACAACGTTGTCATGTCTGAACTGATTGGAATAACAATTTTTTAATCATTAAAAAAAAAAAAATTAAAAAAATTTTTTTCTGCGTTTTTCGATAAACCCTTTTTTTAAATCATAATTCCATAGTCTTTGTATTAAAAAATAATAATAATAAATAAATATGGCTATAATGTTATTTTATGTTGAAAATGTTGCAATAGCAAAAAAGTTATAATGCTAACTCTTCTAGAAAAAGAGAAAAATTCGCTATGCTGCGACACAAATCACCTTCTAATGCTGTTATTTAATGCACACAAATTTACAAAAACAGTTAGGACAAATTAAAACTTATTTTATTAGTGTCAAGCGTACCATCCTCCTCAATTTGTTAATCGTCAGCATATTTATAGTTGAATCTGTGTTCGGATAGGAAAGGTAGAGAAAATCGAAGAAGAGACGAAAAAGGAGAAGAAAGCGAAGAAATCGAAGAAGGTGAAGAAAGGTGACAAGTCCGAAGAGAATAGTGTTGCTCAGAGTTCGATATTCACAAGCGTGTCAGCGATGCAGAATCGATCCGATGGCACTGTTGTGGGTGACAGCGAAGAAGAGATGGGGGATGATCATGATAGCGAAGCTGAAGAGCGAGCCTCTGGCCAAGGCGACGGATCGGCATTGCAATTGAAGAAAAAAATTCAAGCTAAAAGCACTACTTCTCGTACGTGTTTACTATATAGTATATATATACAGAGCAAACCATAAAATTTCGACCTGGGTCAGACCCTCGACTTCCCGGATTTGGTCTATGATTGTTTTATTTTATTTTTCCACCTTTTTAGATTTTTTCCTCTAAATTTGGCTTAGTTATAATTTTTCAAAACTAACATAGTGTTAGACAGAATTTAAAAATCTGATAAAAATTGTCAAAAATTCTGTGCTAAATGTCAACATTTTAGGTCAAGGCTTAATATGTTTTATATTTAGCACAGAATTTTTGAGAATTTTTGAAAGATTTTTCAATTCTCTGGCCTAACAATATGTTACTTTTGAAAAATCACAACTAAGTCAGATATAGGGAAAAAAAATCTAAAAAAGTGTGAGTAGCTTTTTAGAATTGGAAGAATAATATTAAAAGCCCATATTATTGACCAAATCAAGGAGATCGAGGGTCTGAGCCCGGTCGAAATGGTATGGATTGCCCAATATTCAACTATAATTTTTTACTTAGTCTTCGTCTGATGCGTCGGTTAAATATTGCTTAAACGCTTTTAGTCAGATCCACACCATTCGTACCACCACCAGGAGAAGAAGACAAATATATACTCATAAAGGTAATTTACCTTTGGTTTGGAATGTTGCCGGGGACGGACTTTTAACGTTGCTAAAAAAAATTCCCAATGCTACAACTTAAGAGCGGTTCGATACGCTATCGGCCCTCCCTTGGCAGCGCACTCAAGTATCTGATCTAAAATTTTACATAAAAGTTAAATAAAATGTGTCGATGTTTAATATTAAATTTAGCCGAAATCGATAATGTAGTTAAGATTTTGTCGGAATTTGTATTTTCGTAATCAAAAAAAAAATACTGTAACTCCAGAACGGTTCAAGCAACAGATCTACATTTTTTTGCATGAAACTTAAATAGAGTGAGTCAATGCGTGTGACCCAAGAAAAGGGTTTCAGTACAAATTTGACGCAAATAGGTCAAGTGGTTAAAATTTAGAGGCATTTTGAAAAATGTCGGTCGGGCAAATTACGGAATATTTTATTTTCTAGTGAGAAAGAACTAAAACAAAAGTATTAATATTATATATTCCCAAGCATAAATTTAATTTGATTAGAATTTGAGTACTTTGAGACAGGGAGAATAATTTTTTTTAAAATCAATTTCCTTGAAGATCCCAAAACATTGACTTCGTATAATGATAATACTGAAAAAGTTGTTAATCAGTGAGTGAAGAAAAAAGTTGAACAAATTCGTTGGAAAACATTTTTTTTTTAATGAAATATATATATTTTTTTTTAATCATATGTATTTGGAAAAATCACAAAATTCATTTTAATATGGCTAAATTTTTCTTCGAATTTATTAACCTGTTTTTTCATTAATTTATAAATACATTTTTGGCATAATTATTTTTCATAATAATGAACAATTTTTGGTATCTTCAATCACATAGTTTTTTTCCTCAAATTTGAAAGTTTAATTTTCATGTAAAATTGGAAAAATTGAAAATCCCTTAAAATTTAAACTAATCGGTTGGTTTAACATTGATGTAGAACAATTGAATTCAACAGCGAAAAAATGTCAGAGACCAAACTGAAATACACGCTTTTTTTTTAAATTCAACAATGTGTATAATTTTAACGACTGCTAATGTTTCGACAAAAATTGAAACATATAATGAGGATTGTCCTTCTAATACTTGAATTATAATTACAAGTTGACAACTCAAAACTTTCTCAATTTATAAAGGTTTAATACAAACTGCAAGAACAATTTATCTAAATGTCAATCTATCCAAAATCTCAAAAAAAGAATAATAGTAATAATAATTTTTAGAAAAAACTCTTCCATTATGAAGAAGAAAAAAGATAATAAACAATATTTCAATGAGTATCTTTGACACGAGGAACAACCTTTTTTTCTGTACTTCAGATTCTGTATTAAATTTAAGATTTTTTACAGAAAGTTGTGGACAAAGTCGTGGAGATTCCAGTTCTGCACATGCTATTCGGTGAAATTGATCCTAAGAATGCAGAAATTGAGAATGTAAACCTTGTTTACTTTATGAGAACCAGCGAGGAAAGTATTCCAGCATTCGAGACCTACGAAGCTTGCGACGAAAAAATAACGAGTTTCTTGATAGTCGGTTCGCTCAATGGTAAATTACTTCCAACGCTCAACAGAATTCTCGTCCACGTTAGTAGTGAAGCTTATATTTATTTTCTGTTGCATTTCGCCTTTAAAAAATATTTACAATTCAGCTCGTAAAAAAAAAAATGCACCTAGGTAAATTAATTTTCTAGGCATTCAAACCATTAATAGAGAAGCAATTTAGAGGAGCTGGATCAGCTCAACGACAAGTTGAAGAAATTCATTCCAGTTCCAAGAGCGATATGACTGCAATAGGAAGAGCAAGTGCAGCTTTATCCTCGGGTCTTGAGACTCAGGTAATTATAGTGAAAAAATATTTTAAAGACAATATTTCATGATAAATTGAAAGAGAAAAATAAACATTTGCTGCAACGATAAATCTTTAACGATAATAAATTAGGCCACAGCTTTTACAAGGCCCTCGAATTATCGCAGAGTTTCGGTGGCAATTCAAAATATGGAGAAAATCAAAAGTCTCTCATCGTTGGAAGGAAACGGGGATGGACACCATGTCGTACGATTATCAACTGATTCTGAAAAACACACAAAATCTCCGGTTTTGAAAAGTGGAGAACGTGTCGAATCGCTTGGCACTGATGCTTCTGGCAAAAAGTCTATTGAGACGACAATGGAAAAGCCAGTGGAATCTAGCAAGAGAGATATGCTGGAGTATCTTGAAAAGATGACGTCCACAGTCCAATGGTGAGACCTGGAATATATAAAATATGAGAAAAAATAGTTTCTTGAATTCTATATAGTTGATGAACTCTTCATCTAAGCATTGTTCTGAACCAACTGACGTGGAAACCTGTAATTAAACACCCCAAAAGTTTGAAAAGTTTTTGAAAAGATTCGTTTGATTGGAGTCGAGAAAGAAAATCGCAAAAAAACTTTTTTGTGTTCTAATTCAGTTTCCAGCTTTAAGGGAGGATCTCACTTATTTGGCCACTAATATATATTTTTTTAAATATGCCCTATTGACCTATCCAACAGAGAATTGTTTGCCAAGTGGAAAAGGTATTCGTGTAATGGGATCCACTTGCAACATTTTTTGTTTGTTTTCTACACTCTTCACACTTCTGAAGGAGAATCAGTCGACCAAATATTCCCGAATAATTCTCCGAAATATTCCCGAATATAGCTATTTGACATAGAGATGAAATTGAAGCTAGGCTGTAGGTTTTAATGGCTATTTAAAAAATAATTTTCTTAAGTAAACCATAACTTCCCAATTTTTATTAAAAAATATATATATATATATTATAATGAAAAGCTGTTCTCATGCTATAAGGGTTTATCTTAAGCTTAACAGGAAATTATTTCGGAATATTTCGCCTGCTGGTTCTCTTTCAAAACTGTGCAGAGTTTAAACCCGAACGAAAATTATTGTAGGTGACCCTCATTACCCGAATGCATTTACCACTTGGCAAAAAATTCTTTGATAGATAGATCAATAGGATGTATTTAAAAAAAATAATATTAGCGGCCAATCAAGTGAGATCCCCCTTAAAGGGGTAATCTGAATTAGAATGCTAGAAAAAGTAAAATTTCTGCTACTTGGCAAACAATCGATCGGTTCATAGATCGATAGTACCATTTAAAAAAAAAATACTATCTTAATTAAACGTATAATCACAGGACACTGGAACATATCGAAGGTGACATTTTACTGACTGTTCCAAACATATCAGAACTGATGGAATCCGACGGAAGAACTTCACCGTCGCTTGTGGAAAAAAGAGTTGTCGAGCAATTGGAAGAAGTTGTGATGTCCTGGGGCAAACACATACAAAAGGTGCTGGAGGCGTACGGAAAGAAAACTGCCCAGGGAAAAGGTCCTCTTGCCGAGTATGAGTATTGGGGAGACCGGGAAACTGGGCTGTCGATGCTTGTTGAACAATTGAAAACTCCGAGCGTCAAAGAAATAATGTCAAAACTGGAGGATTCTCAGTCGACTATTGCTTCAGCATTTAATTTCTATCAATTGGAATTATGGCAACATTATGCAGAGGCGAGAGACAATAATAAATTTCTCTTTACTGTACTCAGGTACTTCAAGGTAGGAAGATTATTTACTTGCAAATATAAAATTATAATGTAAAAAAGTATTATTCTAAAAATAAAATAAATTTTTGTTGCTATCTTACTGTAGCTCATTACTGAATCCGATGCGTTTGATGCAATTGCGGAGGCACTTCCGGCTTTCACTGAGGCAATGAGAATGATTTGGGTTTTGTCCAAGTATTATTGTACTGAAGAAAAAATGGTACCGCTCTTCGAACGGGTTTCCTGGCAGCTTTGTCAAAATATTATGAAGAATTTGGCTGTCGAAGAACTCTTCAAGTATTTTCAACTATTATTTAGTTAATAGAATTTAAGTATAAATATTATATCTTCAAGAATTTTGCTATTTAGAAGAATTTTCATGCAGGAATTTTGCCTCTTTCATTTTTTTGCAACTAATCATTATTATTATACATTTACAGTTACATCATACAATAATGCATATTGTTTCAGCAATATTTTTAACTTTTCATATCGTATGAAATATTTTAAGAAATGTACAAGAAAAAGAAGATATTCTGTATAGAAATTACAGTAAAATATATTCTACATTTTAATATTTGTTAAATGTTCTGCAAATATTTCCGTGTTATGCGACGAAACAATTGCAAAATTGTGTTAATTTTGTGCCTGTTTGAGGTGGCGTGACGTCTTAGTAGAATTAATGTAGAATATATGGGGCATTACATACCGATTTGATCTCGGTATGAACTTCGACTTCTCGGATTTGATCCACATTTTTTTATGTTATTGCCACAACTCCAAGAGAGGCAACCAACATTTTTATTACATTTTTTTTTAACATTTGATACACTTATGATTATTTAAAACTAATACATCGTTCGACGTCAGTTAAGAGTCTGAAAAAATTCTCAAAAATTCTATATCATGTACAAATATTCTTAAACTCGGACCCAAAGTGGGACGGACGGGACCGAAAGAAGGTGCTTTCAACTCGAGTTTCCGGGCGGACACTAACGGTCTGTGATTCCCTAACTCTAATTGTTAATAACTGGATCAACTTTGGTCGTAGAAAATTTTGACCGCTAACTTTTTTTGACAGCGCGATCTGCCCTGTTCGAATATATAAATATCATCGCACAGTTGCGAGACACCCTGTATATAAGGCAGGACTTTTGAGAATTTCTTCAGATTTTTCGAAAGCAATTTTCTTTTGCTAAAAAATGATGGTATCAAAACGATATGTTGGTTTTAAATAAGCATAAGTATTTCAAATGATACATAACAAACAATCGTGGATCATATATGAGAGAGGTCGTGTGTCAGACCCTGTTTGAATCGGTACGGAATGCCCCATATGTTTTCTTCAATAAGATTATCAGTAATATAAGCAATTTTCGTGTGCGTATAAGTCCCAATATTATTGGAAATATTTATAAAAACTTGTTTCGATAATACTGTATAGAAAACCATTGGAAGAAGTGCTGAAGAAAACAGCGGATGCCCACGAGATGATGAGAAACTGGAGGCTGTCCTATCTGAAGACACGAGAGAGTATCGAGCTATCGGGAAAAGGTTCTCGTTGGGAATTCGATCAAGCCTTTCTTTTCAAACAAACCGAATACATAGCTCACGTTTGTAGTGATCTGAACAAAGTGGCCAGTGTCCTAGAGGATTTTTACAATATATTCGGCGCTGAATTGAAATCTATTATCAACGATCCAGCGCAAATTGATGCTATTATCAAAAGAGTCGACAAGTTGGTTGTGCCGTTGGAAAAAGCGGATTTCAATGTATTCCAGGAATTTAACAAAGAAAATTGGGAAGCCGCAATGTCGTGGTTCTACGTTGAAGTCGGTTACCTTGAGAATGAAGCAAAGTTCTTCATTGACGAGTGCTTTACCGTTCTCATTAGTGCCGAACAAGCGTTGGAAGTACTACTCAAGTTCAAGAACATAAAAACACGTCAGGCTATTCAGGAACAGCTTTTGAAAAAATTTGATATTATAATGCGACAATTTAGCAAGGAAATTGGAATCGTTGAGGATATATTCATACGAGGTAATTGTATTTTACAAACTGTGACAGTCTTTGACTTATTTCAATTAATCGTATTAATTATAAATAAATTAACAAAAACGAGATTTTCCTAATTGTACACAGTAAAAAAAATGTAGAGAAAAATTTTTGTCACTAGATGTATGCAGAATCTTTGTGTTCATTTAACATCATTATTTCTATGTTTACGTTTTATAAAAAAATCACAAATTTACACAATTATTATGTCACTTCCAATTAAGCATATAAAAATGGGTCAAATGTTCACAATCTTTATGTTACTTTTTAAATTGAACAGACAAAAATGTAACATACTAGGTTTTTGTTATTTCAAAATCTTGCACACCGTTAAAAATTATTTCTATGAAGAAATAATTTTTTTGCTGTGCAGATAAATTGTGAATGTACATTATATTTTTCCTTGAAGGAAGACGGAATCCTCCGCTACTGAAATATCATCCACCGATAGCCGGTGCTATCTTCTGGGAGAGGCAATTATTTCATAGGCTCAAGAATCCTGTTCTGATATTTCAAAACGTTAAGGAACTCAAACACAGCGAATTGAAACAGCTGGCATTTCAGCAGTATATTGGCGTAGCGAAAAAAATGAAGAGTTACGAGGAGAGTAAATTCAATTCGTGGTTAGAAAAGGCAAACCCGATTGTCGTTAGCACGATGAACAAAAATATTCTTAAGATGATGCATTACGAACGTGAGAAAAGTACGCATATGCTCAAATTAGATTTAATTTTTGCTAATAACGAGGATTAATATATTTAATGTTTTGTGTCTATTCAGCAACAGGCTTTATAACAACACCCAGAACAAATCTAAAGATAAATAAATCGAAGAGCAAAGTAACACCTGACGAATTGGAGTCTGTGTTTACTGGATCTGTACAAAAAACTGGCAAAATGATGTCCAAACAGAGCATGGGTAATTTTATTTTCATTTATTTTATTTTATTTTATTTTATTTTATTTTATTTTATTTTATTTTATTTTATTTTATTTTATTTTATGCTAATAGGCAGTCAAAATTCCTAAAATCTATATTAATTTTAATAAATCTCATAAATTAATCACACAATTTTCTAAATAAAAAAAATCCACAATTTTTAAAACTAATTTTAGTTCTATTTTTAAACTAGAAGACCAGTCTGAAATGTCAACTGAAAACATCCACTTCAAGTTTGAGATTCATTGGACGAAAATAATTTTAAAAAATTAAATTAAATACGATGTGGTTATTCAAACAAATCTGTGAGTCATTCATAAACATGTAGCGTTAATAATAATATGTATATGGACACGAAAAAAGAAAATTACTTATTGCAGTTATAATAAAAATCCTGGAAAGATATAACTATGCTCTTCCATACCATAATTTGTAACCAATTCCTGAAGAATAATGACACTTTTTAGAAATATGATTGCCTACTACTCTTAATGATTTTTTTATTGTACCATATTGTTTATTTTTCTGACAGATAACTTTCTGAGCGGCGGTATCGATAGTGCACGAGTCGTTCTACCAAGTTTAAGACAAAAATCCGGTAGCAGAGGAGGAGATTATAAGACTGAAGCTTCCACAATGTCGAGCTTGACGGAGAAGCAGGGTGCGAAAGTAGCTTGGAAAGAAATAACTCGTGATTCAACGATGATAGAATTTGGAATGCGTTTTGAGGTCAACTTTAATACAGAAGTTTTTCAAATAATTCACGAGGTTAATAGACAATAAAAGCTGATTTCTATTTCTTCAACTGTAATTTACAATGTTTTCTTATTCGCGTTAATTCGTGTCTTTAAAAAGGCTGAGCTTCTGGAACAATTAGGATTCGAGCTAACGGAGATTGTAAGAAGCGCTGGATTTCAGAAAGATCGACTCCTGGCTGATATTGAAGCTACGAAAGCTATGATCAATCGGTACAACGAAATCGTCGATAAACTCGACGAAGCCGATGTGAGTTATAATTATATTTTATTTTTTTATATGAATTTTATAAGGAATTAATATTTTCATTTTAAATAGAGCCAAACGTCGATTAATGGTGTAATTAATTAATAACACTCGTCAGTTTAATAGCTCTCACACATTTCACACATTTATATAATTTCAGAATTTCCATACTTGAATGTTTTGATTGTTTTGATTTTTAGTTCGTTACTTACGTTACTTTTCACAAAATTACGAGCTTGGCAATAATCTTTAAGCGCTGCTGCAACTTAATATAACATAATTAAAACTTAAATCATTATTAATCATGTCAAATAAAGCCCAATATTTGTTTTTATTGGGAAAAGATTTTTAATATCGTAAATATTAAAGTGATTTTTCATTTCACTACTTCAGCGAAACATGAATCTCTTGTAATTTCAGACCAGAATTTTTACGAAGAACACTAAAGAAACGTGTAAATGTAAAATGATCGAGCCGGAACTTTCGGTACAAATATCAAAAATTTTGTTTTTATTTGGGAATGATATTTTCATAATTCGGGTATCAAAACTTATGAAATTTGTCATTTCAAATAAGCTTGCAAAAGTGAAATTTGCAAATCGCTTTCGCATTGCTTTCAATATTCCACAAAGCTTCCTACATATGAGGAAGCTAAAATCGACCAATATTCATCTTAGTTCTTAGAAGCTGTAGCTTTGTTTATAATCAGCTGATTATACAATGTAGAATTACTGAAAAAAATTCATGAGAGTGTTTTAAGTTAAACTAAAATGAAATACCGATTACAGGTACAATTGTTGAAGAAAAATCTTGAGAATATCGAGAAACATATTCAGCCTGGCGCGACTCGACTGAATTGGCATTCTTTGGGAATATCGGATTACGCGGAAGCCTGCGTCAAGTTACTCAAGAGCTTGAGTTCAATAGTGACACAGGTGAATCAGATGAAAATGTATTTGGATTTGCGAATCGAGAACGATATACGTTGCTACAATCTCTTCACTACGACTGCGGACGTAGATGGACCAGATCCCCAATTGAAAGCTTGCAAGGTTTGCCAATAAGTTGAAAGACCTTTTTGTTGGATTGTTACTTGATTTCACTGCTAACGTTTTTTTTTTTCATTTTCCAACTCACCAGTCGTATTTTCTTGATATTGAATCTAAGAGAACAGAGCTCGTGTGCGCTATGCTCAAAGCTTACAAGTCGGCCAGTCCAATGCTAATTAAATTGGAGAGCCTCGTCGAAGGGACGTCAAGTGGAAGTAGCTCAGGAATGCAGCTCATTTATGAGCGTTACGAGGAAAAAATATTCGATGCCTTCCTGAGCTGCATTCTGCAAAATCTCGAGACATTGAATGCTCTGCTATTCGGGAAGAAAGCTGTATTCCAGGTGGATGCTGTTCTTCTGACTTCCGAAGTTCTACTGAGACCGGGACCCACTGAGATCCAGACTATCGTTCTTCGCGACGTTAAAGACTTGCTTGAGAGGCTCAAAGTCTTTCCAAGATGGATGGCAGGAACTTGTCTCGAGTGTAAATCTATAAAACAAGGAAACTCCGAGGAATATGTGAATTTTAGCTTCTTCGAAGATGTTATGAGCATACAGGTAACTCTAACATTACTGAGAGGTAACTGAAAGGAGGTTCATTTTCAAACTCAATTTTTTTCTGGCCTCCCAACTGAAAAAGTAGTGCCAAATATTTTTTAAAAATCTTCCTAAATCATCAGTACATGTAAAAATATATTTAAAGGTCGCTACCGAATTTTGAAGAAAAAAAATACAGCCATTTCTTTATTTTTATTTCTTAGGTTGGTTTAGTTGGAATTTACTATATTTGTTGTCTACCACCAAAAAGAACGATGACAAATACTCAAAATAAAATTTTCCTAATACATCAGTGTAGGAAAAAAATTATTTAGTGGTTGCTAATGAATTTAAAAGACAAAAGTGCAAAAACCATGATTTGCCTCATTTATGCATTCACTTTGTTTTGAATGGTTTATATAAAATTTGAATTTTCATACTCAGAATGAAATTTTTCTTAAACTCGAGAATAAGCAAAAAATATTTAAACGTTACCAAATTTCAAAGAAAGTAGGAAAAAATCAATTTCGTTCTCAATTAGGTGAGAGCCAAAAATTAAATGCAAGTTTCAATGAACCACCCTGAACAAGTAGTAAATAATGAACTTAACGTATTTTTCGTTTAAATACTGTTGCGACCTCGAAATATATTTTTTTACGCAATAATGTTTTAGGAGAATCTTCTTTTGAATATTTTTCAAATTCCAAATAAACCACTCTGAGCAAAATAAAAAAAGAATTTACTGCATTTTTTTGTCCCTTAAAATTCCGTTGCGACCTCCAAATCATTTTTTTTTGGCACTAATGAATTAAGTAATTTTTTTGTCAGTATTCGGCACTGCTTTTTGAGTTGGGAGATTAAAATTTAAAAATCAAGTTCAAACATGAACCACCCTAGTGACCCTTCGTCTTATTCACTGTTTATTGATTGAAGACTATATTGTCGAATTTTATTCCTGCAAAATTTTCCTCATTACATGCCAGATTTAATTGCAAAGACAACAAATGGATTTTTTTCGCTCATTTTAAAAATCTAACGCCACTTGGAATGAGTAGCATAATATGTTAGAATACCCACCTTAGATTATCCGATTAAAATTGAAAAAAAAGACCGACTAAATAGACAATATTTCGATTAAAAATTAATCGGTTTTAAAAGGTTTCAATCGAATTGTTGTCCGTTTAATTGGTTTATAAATGTTCCCTCATTCAGGGTTTCAACATTTCTTTCTTCGTGACAAAACAAGTATATTAAAGCAAGTATTACTTGAACTAACAAAATTACATTTTATGGCAAAAGAATTTTTATTTATGTATATTACTATGACGTGGTTCTCAGTAGGCTGTTGAAAGAATTACACGAATGTACACAGATTATCAACGATCGTATAATGAGCGTTCAGGAAACGACTCACAAGCTGACACTGGAGTGCTGGAAGTATCTACAGCGTTGGAAGAAGTACGTGAATTTGTGGCGTTTCGACAAGGCTCATATATGCGAGAAATTTGCTGCGAACAATCCTACATTGCTTCAGTACGACGAAAAATTGACTTTCTATGGTACAATAGTCGAGGAGATTGAAGAAATGACGCCGTACTTCGATATTGCAAGTGTTAGGTAATCCTTACTTAGCCCGACGATCATCCTAATTTTGAATTTTGTATTTCGTCTAATCTCTGCCTGAATGTAGAATCAACTTGGTTCCCCTTCTCAAAGGGATCAAAGATCACGCGAATGAGTGGAAGCAAATTTTGGGAAATCATATATTAGCCGATACTCGAGTCTCGATGAACGATTTGAAGAAGAAGATAGACGCTTTGAGAAACGAGGTCGAGCTTGTAATCAGTGGATTGGATCGCTTCAAAATTGTCATGCAGGCCATCACGGATATTAAAAGAATGGCAATTCAGGCTGAAGTTCAGTATAACGAGTATCAAGTGAGTTTTGGCTTCACCCAAAAACCAGTGGGCAAAAAGAGAATTTATAATTTTATTGGTCAACGGTTTTAGGAAACTTTTAGAACTCTTCGTATGCACGGAATTGAATATTCACCAGAGGACGAAGAGTTGGCTTACAGATTGCAAGAAGAGTGGAAGTCTCTTCATCTCGGAGCACTTTACAGAGCCACCACTCTCGAAAGCACAAAAGATCAATTCTGTGATATGACTAAGGACGAAATTGCTGATTTTGGCAAAGAATTTCACGAATTTGCAGAACGATTTGAAAAATATGGACCTGGAAGTGTTGGAAGTGATCTCGATTCTGGAATTAAAAAAATGGAGGTAAGATTGTGGGGCTCTGTTAATAATAATTGTAGTATGCACTTAACGATAAACTGATAAAGTCGATCAACCTTCCTTTTCATGTCGCCAAACATTTTTCTGAATCACCAAAAAATGCACTATTTTTTAATTAGATTTTTATATTGCATATTTTACTCGGTAAGAAATATTAGAAATATTAGAAATATTAGATCCTTCCCTTATCTCTTTACACAAATAATTAATTAAATTAGTGATCAGGCAAAAAAAGTAAAAACATTAAATTTGGGTTCTTAACAAACATTTTTAAGGAATTTTCCGGAAATTTTAATTGTTATTTTACGATCTAATAAAGTTATAACATTCTTAGAAAAAACGATCTTCCATTTTTCTGAAATATTTACACTAATTTACTTGATTTATTTATAGTCTATGAAAAAATTAATGTTCTCGAAAAAAAAAAATATCTTATTAATACTGGAAAAAATATAAAATCTAAAAATCTAAAAAAAAAATGAGTGAATCTTAATGTAAGATAAAACAAATTTTAAAAAAATGATAAAAAATTCTGACTAACTTTGCGTGTTTGTCCTCAATTATTTAAATGAAAAACAAATTTGACGATAAATAGTGTTAACAATTTTTTTTAACATTTGTTTAGGAATACCAAAAGCTCATCGAAAAGATGGACAAGAAACGTTTAGACCTTATGAACGCTGAAATCCTTTTTGATCTTCCTCCGGCAGACTATTCGGCCTTCCTGAAAATCAAGAAGGACTACGAGGGCATGGAAGTGCTCTATACATTATACAAGACACAGAAAAAGGCTCGAGATTCATGGTCCAAGATACTCTGGGCTGATTTAAACCCTCAGCAGCTGGTTGAGGGAATGGATCAGTTCATCAGAGAATTTCGAAAACTGCCAAAGGCTGTTCGGCAGCTCAACGTCGGTCAGGCTCTTGACGCAACAATGAAGACCTTCAAGAATTCCGTGCCACTCTTCGTTGAATTGAAGAACGAAGCTATGCGCGAAAGACATTGGCAAGAGTTGATGAACAAGACTGGAATTCATTTTGACATGTCACCTGATAGGTGCGGTCACCATCAATGATTATCAACATTCTCATCTTTCATCGATTTTTTTGAATTCTCAGAAACTATAAATAACTGAGTGATCGAATTATTTTTCAGTGTTTAAATGGAATTGGAATTTTTACTTGGATTTTTTTTAGGAGACCTTGCATTTTTTATTTTAATTGTCAATAAGATTGAGTGCACAGATTATTTTTTAGTGTTTAAAAGTGCTTCCTATTGGAACTTTTGTAGGGACTGATAAGACCTTGCGTTAGTTATTTAAATTATCAATAAGACATTGTTGTAATTGTAGGATCAATGGCATCAACTAATTGCTTTATTTTTGTTGCTATTGATCCTTCAATATATGCAGATAAAATGTTTTCCTCCAGTGACAATAATATGCAGAATAACAGTTTGTTTATAGCAGGCACTCAGTCTCTACTCAATCACATACTTCCACAGCGCAAATTGAATTAATTGTACTGTAATTTCACAAAATAACGCTCACGTGGAAAACTAAAATGCAACGGTGAGAAATATTGATTCGTTATTAGATATACAAGAGACAGAAAAGGCCTAAAAATATTTACAATTATCTCTGTATTTTCTCTCTAAAATACATTTTTCTAAACCGCAGGTTTACTCTTGAGAACATGTTCGCCATGGATCTGGCGAAGTTTCAAGACATAGCTGAAGCTATTGTCACCAATGCCATTAAAGAACAGGCTATAGAAAGAGGCGTTAAAGAAGTCGCTGAAGTCTGGAGAACTATGGAATTCACAGTGATTAAACACTACAAAGGTTGTGCCGCAATTTATTAGAATAAAATAATTATTTAATCCATAATATTATTTTATAATTCTTAATAATTTGAAAATCAGCGTTTGCTTTAAAAAATAAATTTATAAATACATTATTAGAAATTAGAAAACAGTTGCACAGATAACATTTCATTAATGCATTTTATAAAATACTTAAAACCTGAAAAAATGCGAGACTTTTAATTTTTATCAAAGAAAAAGAAATATGGAAGAAATTTAAATTCGAAAATACCATTTTGTATATATTTTAGATATTTTATCCTAATAACTTTCATTTTATAAAAAATAAAATTTGATAAAGAAGACTATTTTTTATTTGTAATAATGTTATTAATAGAATTGTTTTTTTTTTTAAATTAAGGCTACGATGATCGTGGATACATTCTGGGTCCAATCGACGAATTGAACGTGGTACTCGAGGACAACACGATAAATTTGCAGAGCATGGCAGCCTCCCAATTCGTCGGTCCCTTTTTGGCCAATGTACAAAAGTGGGAAAAAGCTATGCAAACAATATCCGGTGTGATAGAAGTGTGGATGGAATTGCAACGAAAGTGGTTGTATTTGGAGGGAATATTCGTCGGTGGAGATATAAGAATGCAATTGCCAGAGGAGGCGAGAAAATTCGACGATATTGACAAAGTTTTTCGGAAGAATATGCTCGATACATCGAAGCGCTTGAATGTCCTTGAATGCTGCATGATTCAAGGACGTAAAGAAGAATATGAAGCACTGATTGCTGGTCTTGAGAAATGCCAAAAATCATTGACCGAATATCTCAGTGGTAAACGAGCGGTTTTTCCAAGATTTAATTTTATCAGCGACGAAGAACTTTTGGGAATACTTGGGAGCAACGATCCAGCAGTGATTCAGGAACATATTGCCAAAATGTTTGACAATCTGGAGAGTTTCAGATTCAGCAAGGACAGTAAAGACAAAGTTATTGCCACTGCTTTGATATCGAGTGAAAATGAAGTAATGGAATTCAGGGATCCTGTGATAGCTGAAGGAAAGATAGAAGAGTGGATGGTTCTCGGGTTAATGGAAATGCGAAAGTCCAATAGATATCTCACTAAGAAAGCTGTTTACGATTATGGCAAGGTCGACCATCATATAAATTTACACCATTTTTAAATATTATATTCAACCAGAATCCCCACTTGCTTTTTATTACAGTCAATTTCCTAATGGATCCTTCTATTTTTAGGTGAGAAGACCACGAATCGAATGGATGCTGGACTTTCAGGGAATGATGATACTCGTGGCAAATCAGATCTGGTGGACCGCAGAAGTGGAAAATGTTTTCAACAAAATATCTATGGGAAAAAAGCGTGCTATGAAACAAGTATATAGAATACTCTGCTTTGACGTTCACGTTTTCTTTTCTAAATTACAATTATTTATTTCTTCAACTCGATAGTATCTCGAACAGCTCAACAGTCAGTTGGAGCAGGTTGTTACTCTAATGGGTGGCGGTGGCGATTCACTAACACGCAATGACAGGAAGAAATTGGATACGGTGCTAACAGTTGATGTGCACATTCGCGACATAATCGATGGTTTTGTAAGAGACAGCATTATGGATGCAATGGAATTTGAGTGGGAAAGTCAATTAAGGTGATTCCTAAGCCAAGTCACCAAAGAGGTTGAACTTATCTTCCCGTAAATTTTAGTTCCCACAAAATTCGAGTTTCATTATATTTTTGGCTTAATCATTTCATTTGCGGGAGCTAAATTATTGTTAGTTTGAAATATAGTATTTTTAATAATTGTTAATGTCTGCATTTTATCTCTTTATTTAAATTATTATTTATTTTTTTACTAATATTCTTTTCATTTAATAACTGAATACCATTTTTGCTGTGAATCTGCTGTAATATATGCCTTCATTTTTGGTAGATTTTATTGGGTTCACGATCTCGACAATGTGTGGATGAATCAATGCACGGGAAGCTTTGAATACGGATACGAGTATATGGGACTAAACGGACGTCTGGTCATCACACCTCTGACCGATCGAATTTATCTCACGATAACACAGGCTCTGTCGATGCACATGGGTGGTGCACCTGCTGGTCCTGCCGGTACCGGAAAAACAGAGACTGTCAAAGACTTGGCCAAAGCTCTGGGTCTTCTATGCATCGTTACCAATTGCGGCGAAGGCATGGATTATGTGGCAATTGGAAAGACTCTGGGTGGTTTGGCGCAGTGTGGCGCATGGGGCTGTTTCGATGAATTCAATCGCATTGACGTTTCCGTACTTTCGGTTATTTCCACGCAGTTGCAAACAATACGCTCGGCTTTGCAACTCAAAGCCAGACGTTTCGTCGTAAGTCCAAAGTCCAATTGTATTCATAGAGTCACTAAATTTCTCGCTACTCAAGTAGATATTTAATATTTATTAGAAGAGTTGAAGATAGTTAAAAAATAAGTAATGAAGCAACTAACCATGCAACAAAGCCTCCTTTAGCCAGAAATTACAGAACTATCATAACAGAATTTTTATGAATAAATGATAACAGCAGGGAAGCAATATCGCAATTTCAATTGCCACCTTTTTTTGTTGAAGTAACATTTTAATGAATCATCAGCATACGTCTAATAGAAGCTTGGAATTAAATTTGCCAGTTTGAGAATCAAGATATCGTGCTAGACTCGAAAGTTGGAATATTCATAACTATGAATCCCGGGTACGCCGGACGTACGGAGCTCCCAGAATCCGTAAAGGCACTATTTAGACCAGTTGTCTGTATAGTTCCGGACAACGAAATGATTTGCCAGATAAAGTTGTTCAGCGCTGGTTTCCTCACGGCCAAAGTGCTTGCGAAGAAGATGACTGTACTGTACTCCCTGGCTCGGGAGCAACTCAGCAAACAAACGCATTATGACTTTGGTCTGAGAGCCCTCAAATCCGTACTTAATATGGCCGGTCACTTGAAGAGAACTTGCAGCGATTTGCCGGAAGACGTTGTACTCATGAGAGCTCTCAGAGACATGAATCTTCCGAAATTCATCTTCGACGATGTTCCTCTCTTTCTGGGCTTGATCAAAGACTTGTTTCCCGGATTGGACTGCCCGAGACTGGGCTATCCGGATTTTAATCATGCCGTTGAGACGATTTTACTGCAACAAGGATTCATCGTTCGTCGCGATCAGGCAATCATATTTTTCATTTAAAACAAGTATTTCAAAATGTTACTCTATCTTTTGTGTTCTAAAAAGATCTTTCTTATCTCCAAAATTTTAATAACTTAAAGAACCTAAACAGTTATTCATGTAAGAAAAAAACTTTTAAAGAATCACTGACGCATTATTTTTTTATGATACGATTCCAATTCCTTCGAAACTTTTTTATAGCTCAACTTCGTTCATTAATCGTAAGAATTTTTTTTTTTAAAGTAGAAATAACGTTATCATGTATATCTTTTGTTTTGCTTGGAATAACAGTTTAATTTTATCAAATGGTTGAGTAAATTAATGAAACTATGGATTTTTGAAAAATATTATTTGTCAGTATAAAAATGAATATGAACTAGAATAAATGTACTATAATGATCGATTTATAGGTAGACAAAGTCGTGCAGATGTATGAAGTAATGATGACGCGACATTCGACGATGATCGTCGGACCAACCGGTGGTGGAAAAACGGTAGTTATAGAGACACTGTGCAAAGCTCAAACCTATTTGGACAAACCCACCAGACTCTACATCCTCAATCCAAAGGTATAGGTTTTTGGACATTAATTTTTAACTGTATTTCAAAAAATTGTTATCATTATTTCTTGTTTCCCTATTCAGGCCTGCACGGTGACAGAATTATACGGCATCCTCGATCCTCTCACGAGAGATTGGACAGACGGTTTACTCAGTAATATCTTTCGCGAGATCAATAGACCGCTCGATTCGGGAAAAGACGAAAGAAAATACATACTCTTCGACGGTGACGTTGATGCCCTGTGGATCGAGAATATGAATTCCGTTATGGACGACAATAAACTTCTCACCCTAGCCAATCAGGAGAGAATCAGACTGCAAAACTACTGCAGTCTCTTGTTCGAAGTAAACTTAATAACCGAGACATTTCTTTAATTGAACATTTAGAGATCTCGTATATTCTAAACCAAAAATTTGATTTCATTTAAATTCAAGTTCTTCGCAATAAGAGAAGAATCCATGAAAAAATTAGTACAAAAACAACGTCATCGAAGATATACTAAGAACATTTATTTTGTATAATAATAACTGTGATAATAATAATCATTCTAATCTCTTATTAATAAATAGTTGAAAAAAATAGTTAGGACATTAAATATGCTGATTTTTCTGATTGCACATGATTTTTAAAACATTTTTTCAATGTTTTTGAAATGTTTGTTTTCGAGTATTATTGAAGACTTTTTTTTTTAAACTGCTGGTGCCACGAACCTGACATTTGTTTTCTGGAATATGAAAAACTTTTCTACTCAAACATATTCGAAATTCGTATATTAATGACTGATTATTATTATTGAATATCGATATTCTTAGTTCAACGATTTTTCTTTTTTTTTCTCTTGTCGCGAAATACCGACATTCTAATTGATTCTAACTTTTGGTTCGAAATGAAATCAAAATTTGAGGGACAATTGAACGAGATTTAAAATTGGCGATTTAAGAACTAACTATAAACAATGATTAATTGATAAGGTTGGAGATTTGCAGTACGCTTCCCCCGCAACAGTCTCACGAGCAGGAATGGTTTACATCGATCCGAAGAATTTGGGTTACCAACCGTACATGGACCGTTGGGTAAACGGCAGATGTAACTCAGAACAAGAATTTTTGAAGAGCATGTGCGACAAGTACGTTCACGGTGCTTTGAGGCTGATAATCGATGGAATGCTAGGTCTTCAACATGTGCTTCCGCTGAAGATGATAATACCGCAAACGGCTTTGAATATGGTGAGGCAACTGTGCGATATGATCGACGGTCTCTATCCATCGCGATCGGAAGATGAGCCACCGATTAAGCAGCCAGATGAAGTAGTCAGTCCGGAGGAAGAGACGTCAAGAACTGAGCAACTTGCCCAAAGAAATGATCTTCTTGAGGCTGTTTATATACAATCTTGTTATTGCTCTTTAGGAGCTTCTTTGGTAGCGCAGTCGAGACCAGATTTTGATGAGTATATGAAAAAAACAGCTGGGCTCATGATGGTGGAGGATACGCCTGAAAAATTGGCAACAATTAGTAAGAATTATATTTTTTGTATTTAATTTAAGCAAAATCGATAAAGTAGTTATGATTTTATAAAAATTTGCATTTTCGTAATTTTTATGAAAACGCAAAAACTCGAAAGGGGTTCAAGCAACTGATCCCACATTTTGCATAAAACTTGGATAGAATGTGTCGTTGTTTGACGCGGAATTTGATGAGAAACCAACAAAGAGTTCATATTTCAGAGAATTTTTTATTTTTTACAAAACTTCTTCTATGAGAAATCCAAAATTCATCAACTCACTTCCCTGTAGCTTTGTAAAAATGAAAAAATAATGATTAAGCAATGTGCAATGTTCTACTTTGTATCCTTTTGCTTCCTCATAGAGGAAGCTTTGTTATGGTGAACTTTTTTTTCAAGATATCCATGAAAACGTGTTCAGAATGTCGCAAAACGTCTAGAAAACATATTCGGAAAAAATTTCCGGATGTACGTGTGTGTTTATTTTTTTTTATTTACCGAAAAACCGTGTGTTTGCTATCTAACTTTCGCAAATTTTGAGTTTTCGGGCTAAAATGTTCTCCAATGGTAGACTAACATAAAAAATGTATTTTAGATTTTGTGAGAATAATTTAGAATTTGGCGAGGATTGGTTGAAAAATCCAGTTTATACGATATTTTAAAATCTTCAAAAAAAGTGTGTTTGCGTTGCACAGCTGGTTTATTATTTCGAGGAGTGAAGAAGTTATTCAATGATCAGTAAACGTTTCTATGTGAATGGACTATGAACGGATTAGTCTTTGGAACGCTTTTACAAACAAAAAAAAATACTCGTTTTGCTTTCTCATAAAGGAAATTTTGTTGGCATTTATAATTTACAAAGCTTCCTCTATGAGAAAGCCAAAAACAAACCAATGTAATTCGTCGAGCAATGCTCTATGGGCAATCTTGAACAATGAGGAAGCAAAATGCAATTTCATTTGCACCCTTTTTTTAGGATACATACCAATCTTTTATCGTTCTCTCTTCGAGTACGTTCTGGATATTGAGAGGAAGGTGTGGATGCCTTGGAAATGGCTCGTTCCATCGTATATTCACGATAAGAATAAGAAATTTAGCGAGATTCTCGTACCGACTATCGACACTCTAAGAACCACTTGGTTCGTGAAAATAATGAATGACTTGAAGAAACCGGTGTTGCTAGTCGGTGAAACGGGAACCTCAAAGACCGCAGTCATTCAGGATTTTCTTAGAGAACTTCCATCAGATAAATTCGTGAGTTTCACAAAAGTACTAATGTATATCTAAAGCAACCTTTGGATTTTCATGTCGGACTAAGTAAATGTGTCTGAAATGTGCCGAAAAGCTGTTTAAAATAACTGGCAAAATTCAAATCTATACTTCATCTAAAAATAAAGCAATATGAAAGATTCCACTTTAGATTCTTTTTTTCCAAGTGAAATATGTATCTTCTGAAAAAATGATGACTCCAAGAATGCTCAATTTTGTTACATCGCAATTTACCGATGAAAATTGTAAATAATTTGAAGCATTTATATGAAATTTTGATGAATTATTTTAGAATCAATTGCTCATCAACTTCTCGTCACGAACTACATCAATGGACGTGCAAAGAAATATCGAGTCGGCGGTAGAGAGAAGAACGAGAGAAGTTTACGGTCCTCCACCAGGAAAGAAGTTGATCCTCTTCATCGATGATATGAATATGCCAATTATCGACACCTACGGTACTCAGCAACCCATAGCACTGCTCAAGTTGCTCCTCGAACGTGGCGGATTTTACGACCGTGGCAAAGACTTGAACTGGAAACAAATCAAAGATATTCGTGAGATTATTCGTTTTTCGTAAATTCCTTATTTACAATGAAAAAAAAAAATACCTTTAAGATTTTCTATATTGGTTTAGTGTATCTGGCGGCAATGGGAAAGGCCGGAGGAGGAAGAAATGATGTTGATCCTCGATTCATCTCTATGTTTGCTATCTACAATGTTACGTTTCCAACCGACGCTACACTTCATTACATTTACACGAGTATTCTGTCGGGACATCTGCAATTCTTTCCCGAAGAGGTGCAGCATGTCGCGAATATTCTGATTCAAATAACACTGGAATTATACAGGGTAAATTTACAAACTTAATATTCTATTTGATACTATAATTGTTGTATTAATTCCCTCGCATAATAAATAGTTTCGTATAAATATTAAATTTATTTAAATGAATAAATATTTCAAATTTTTGTCCGCTATTTTCCGGAAGTATCTCAGATTTTGTAAAGATTTTGGGACATGAGAAACTACGATTTTTCCTAAAATTACAATTTTCTAGAATTTCTCAAAAGTATTATCATTATTTTATATATTTATAAAATATACATATTATCATTAATTAAAAGATCATTATTGATATATAAACGTTTATAAATTTTCTTCGATAACTGTGGCGGATTCAGGTTATTCCTAATTTTTAAATCGGACTGAGATTGAAAGATTGAATTTGAAAATCCGACTGCAAGTCAATCGAATTTGAGAGATCCTCGATCAAACAAAATTTTGTAAAGCAGTGCTAAACTTCGTGTAATAAAATTGAGGTTTTCGTTGACGATGCAGGAGAACGTTAATTACGCGAGGTTTTATCTACTATCACAATCTGAACGATGCATATAAAATTGGAATACAGGTGGTTACTACAGAATTACCACCAACCCCATCAAAGTTTCACTACGTCTTCAACATGCGAGATCTTTCAAGAATCACGGCAGGTCTTCTGCAAAGTCATCCCGACTACCTTCCGACAGTGAAACAGTTCATCAGACTCTGGCGAAATGAATTCACAAGAGTGATATGCGATCGACTGATAAACGAAACGGTTATTTCAAGACTTTCGTCATTAAAGATTTTCTATCAGAGCACGAAGGAGAATTTTGAAGATATACTCTTTGCAGGATCAAGAATTTGTGGCTCGAAATTTGGAGGAAAAAATTCGGGGTGTCTGGGACGAACAGCCTCAAGTCCAAGAGTACAGTCTGAGGGATCCTCTGCTCTTCGGGGACTTCAGAAACGCTTGCAACGAAGAAGAACCAAGATATTACGAGGATTTACTTGACTACGAAGCTGTCTACAGTCTCTTTATGGAGGTGAAGCCATATTTCGTTTTTTTTTTTTCAGATATTTCCAATGGAAATTTAATTTTTATACTTGAGAATCTGTTTTTTGGATTTAGATCCTCGAGGAATACAACGAAAGAAATACGAAGATAAATATGGTTCTCTTCAATGACGCTTTGGAACATCTCACCCGAGTTCATCGTTCATTGAGAATGCATCGTGGTCATGTACTGGTAGTTGGTATCGGTGGAAGTGGAAAACAGAGTGTAATAAGGCTGGCAGCTTTTGCTGCAGACTGCGATACGTTCGAAATATCTTTGAGTCGCGGTTACAACGAGAACAGCTTTCGCGAAGACATGAAGAGACTCTACAACTTGGTTGGTGTTGACAACAAAAAAATTGTCTTTCTCTTCACGGCGGCTCATGTAGCGGACGAAAGTTTTCTGGAGCTCGTCAACAATATGCTGATGACTGGTGTTGTGCCTTCTCTTTTCACTGATGAAGAAAAGGAAGCAGTTGTCAGCTCTTGCAGAAACGCCGCAAAACAAGCTGGCTATGGAATCACAAAGTCAGTTAAAATCGTTAAAACTGGAAAATATATTGCTTTGAATAATATAATTTATAAGGTGGATATAATTGTTGCTACTACTGAATTATTTGTATTTCAAAGCGTTTGCAATTTTTTAAATTATTTAGTGAGAATAATCAGATAGACATAATCGAGATGCAATGCGGCGAAATCGAACAAGTTTGGAAAGTAAATTGAAAGTTCAAATTTCATAAAGCTTTTTTTCATCGTTTTCAATATTAACTGTGTGTTTATGAATGTTGTTGCAAAGATATTTTTTAAAATTCACGATATTTGAACTATTTTCACATAAAAAATGAAAAAAAAGTCTTTAAAGAATCAGCGAATTTATTTCATACGATAAAAAAAAAGTTTTCCGAAGATGAGTTCAATAGTTTTTCTAATTAATACGCAATTCATTTTCGCGTATCATTTTTTTTCTTCAAAATCAATGGTCCTTAATATCTTAATCTTCATCATTGATTTATTAAATCTTTTATTCAAACTCTTATTGAATTTATCTTTTGGTTGGAAATGTATAATTAACACTTTTAACTGTGTAATCACTGGCAATTTTTTCAATTTTATTTTTGCAGAGAGAGCGTCTGGGGTTATTTCGCTAAAAGTAGCCTTACAAATTTGCGAATCGCACTGTCGATGAGCCCTTCTGGAGACACCCTGCGTTCACGGTGCAGAAGTTATCCTGGACTCGTGAATAGCACGACTATCGACTGGATGTTTTCTTGGCCTGAGCAGGCACTTTTGGCTGTCGCTAATGTCGTCTTGAGAGACGTGAGTCAATGGGCGTCTCGATTTTATCCTTGAAATATTGTTAATTATGATACAATGCTTTCCGTACAGAATCCAAATATACCGGAAGAAAATCGAGAGGCAATCGTCCAGCACGTCGTTCACGTTCACGTTTCCATTGGTCACTACACGTCGGACTTTCTCGCGAAATTGCGACGCAATAACTACGTTACTCCAAAGCACTATCTCGATTTTATAAATATTTATCTGAATCTATTGATCGAGAAGAAAGAGTACATTAAATCGCAATGCGAGCGTTTATCAGGAGGTATTTTCTTCCCTCTCGCTTTCTTCTAAAATCGAAAATCCTGAAGAAAATTGTTAATATAAATTTGATTCAAAAACGCAGGTTTAACAAAAATAGAAGAAGCCTCGATAACTCTGGAAGAACTAAACTCGATATTGGCAGTTCAAAGAATAAAAGTTGCTGAACAAACGAAAAATTGTGAACAATTGTTGGGCTCGATAGGAGATAGTACCGACGTAGCAATGGAGAAAAAAACGCTAAGTACGGAAAAGAGAGAAGAAATTGAAGAGCAAAATAAAATAATAGCAAAGGAATCGGCGGAGGCGAAGGAAGCTTTGGCCGATGCTCAACCAGCACTAAATGCAGCGAGGATAGCTCTGGGAGAGCTCGACAAAGGAGATATTACGGAAATAAGGTTCAACTATTTCTCAATAAAGACAACCTTCGGTGTCTTTATAATTTAAACAGTATTACATTATTTTAATTATTTCTGAGTAGATCTTTTGCAACCCCGCCAGAACCCGTGCAAACGGTCTGCGAAGGTGTGGCAATAATTCGAGGTCTCAAAGAAATCTCCTGGAAAAGCGCCAAAGGCATGATGAGCGACCCAAGCTTCCTGAGAACTTTGCAGGAAATGGATTGCGACCAGATAACACTCAAACAGCAACAGATGGTCAAAGCTCATTTAAAGAAATCTAACAAGTTGGACCAGATGCAGAGCATAAGCAGAGCTGGCTATGGACTCTATAAATTTCTACTTGCTGTGCTGGATTATTGCACTGTTTTCAGAGAGGTAAATATAACGATTTAGGCACGAAATCTTACTTAACAATCTGAGGGACGTTCATTTAAAATCTATAAACTTACTTTCTATTAGAATTGGAGTATCAATTTAGTGTAAAAAAAAAAGAAGCTATAACAAAAAATCAACGCCCTTGGTCATACTAAGTACATTGATTTTCAATAATATAATAATGATAATATTACCAAAAACTTATTAAAAATTGGTTTACAAATTTTCAGGAAGTTTTTTTTTTTATACGGAATTTTAATTAATTTTAAGACGCTTTTTTATGAAATTTTTCGTTCAATGAATCTAAAACTTATTATATGTAATATGGAATGTTCGCACGAAACCTAAACCAAGCTTCGCGAATTTTCAACCATTCATCAAAATAATAATTTAGTTTTTTTTAATTTCAAAAAAATTTCCAAAAGTTTGAGTCTTTTTTCATTGAGTTTTTGCCAATAATAACCCGCAATTATTTAGCGATTTAAATGCGGGACAACTTATTCCGTATCATGAAAGACGCTCTAAAAATAAACCGTTAGACAACTTGTTGTGTTAATTGCAAAAAATGAGTTCATTGTTTAATTAGCAAAAAAGATCCTTCGAAAGAAATGACAACAGTTACTAAACGACTCATCAAATATATACATGGAAAGCTCGTACAGCATCTTTTAAGAAATAAAACAAATAATTTTTATTAAATGGTAAAGAATTATGCATTATTTATATATAATTTTGTAAGAACAATGAAAAATATTGAATACTCATTTAACTGCTGTGAAGTGGTTTAATTTTAATTTAGCCTTTAATCACCCCATAATTTGTTCTACAGTAATTTTGCGTTCAGTTTTAAATTTGTTGAAAAATTTTATTCTCAGATAAAACCAAAAATGGACCGAGTTCGAGAATTGGAGGCTGAGGCTGAGCGAGCTCGTAAAGCTCTGGAAAAAGAAGAAAAGGAGTTAAAAAGAATAGAGAAAGAGCTGGGAGAGTTGAACGCAAAGTACGATACAGCAATGACTGATCGTCAAAGACTGCAGGATGAAACGGATCTCCTTCAGAGACGACTTATCGCAGCCGACAAACTAATCGGTGGACTTTCGTCCGAGAATACACGATGGCAAAAAGATCTGGAAAATCTGAATGACGAGATGCACAAAATTATTGGCAACTGTTTGCTATCGGCTGGATTCTTATCCTACAATGGACCTTTTTCGTACGAGTTCAGGAACGAAATGGTCTATGCAGACTGGCAGAGCAGTATTTTAGAGAAGAATATTCCACTGTCCCAGCCATTTAGAATAGAACAGCAACTGACGAATGATGTAGAAATTAGTGGGTAAGCCGGAAAATGTTTACCAATTGAAAACGATAATTTTGCAGTGAAATAAAAATATTGCAATGTTCATAACAGATGGAACTCGGAAGGTCTTCCTCCGGACGAACTTTCCGTCCAAAACGGCGTTCTCACTATGCGCGCATCGAGCTTTCCCCTTTGCATTGATCCGCAACAGCAGGCACTCAATTGGATTAAAAAACGAGAGCAGAAGAGTAATCTCAAAGTCATAACTTTCAATGATTCGGATTTTATCAAGCAACTTGAAATGGCTATCAAATATGGATTTCCAATCATTTTCGAAGATGTGGACTACATCGATCCTGTTGTGGATAATGTACTCGCGAAGAATGTGCAATGTAATTTTTCCACCGAAACCTCAATAAGTTAATTCTTTTTTTATTGCTTATTTATTGTTTAATAATTAATCATTTTTAGATGTAGCAGGTCGTAGCTTCGTTATGTTGGGTGACAAGGAGGTCGATTATGATCCAAAGTTTCGCATGTACCTCACTACGAAACTCTCGAATCCTAAATTTAATCCCGCAGTCTATGCCAAAGCTACTGTTATCAATTACATGGTGACGACTACAGTGAGTATATCATAATCCTATTTACAGGATTTTCATAACGTTATTACCAGAATAAATCGATAGGCCACTCAGTGCACTACTACTTTTTAATTCTCCAAATATTTCAGGATTATCAGATGAAAATCGTAGAATTTTTCACGAGTCTAATCTAAATTTTAATTTTAATTAATGAGTCGCAATTTCTGCCACTTATATCAGCCTAATGATATTTATTTAAGTACACTTAGAAAAACCCTACTGGATTTTATCACCTTTATCCAAGTTTTCCAGATTTCCAAAGGGTCATCCCGATGATATCAAAGTTTCCTATACTCACTGCAGCTCGAAATTGCATAAATCCAGTTATGTACCTGACAATATTTGATTCATTGTACTTCTATGTAAATATCAATTGACAGGGTCTGGAAGATCAGTTGCTGTCCGTAGTCGTACGAACGGAGAGGCCGGACGTAGAGGAAAAGCGTGAGAGTCTTATAGCTGAAACAAGCGAGAATAAGAAGCTTTTGCAACAATTGGAGGACAGTTTATTGCGAGAGATTGCGACAAATCAAGGCAACATGTTGGATAACATAGATCTCATCGAAACTTTGGACAACACTAAATCCAGTGCGACGGAAGTAATGTCGAAGATATATTTGGCGGACGTAACAGCGGTGGATATAAATAAGCTTCGCGATGGCTATCGTCCAGCTGCTAAAAGAGGCGCAATTCTATTCTTCGTTCTTGCTGATATGGCAACGGTAAATTCGATGTACCAGTATTCACTGACGAGTTATCTCGAGGTTTTCGTATACTCATTGAAAAAAGCGTTGCCGGATCCTACTCTCGTGAAGCGTTTGAGAAACATAATACAAATGCTGACGAGAAACGTGTACGATTACGGTTGCACCGGGATTTTTGAGAAGCACAAGCTCCTGTATTCCTTCCAAATTTGCACGCGAATCGAACAGAGCATCGAGAATGTCAGTCAGAAGGAGCTCGATTTTTTCATAAAGGGTAACGTCACCCTTGAAAAATCCTTGATAGCCAATCCTACCAATTGGCTTAGCTCCAGCGGATGGGACGATGTCTTGAAATTAGCTGCTGACTTTCCTGATCACTTCTCTCAACTTCCTGTGGAGCTGGACACTGAAGCAAATGAATGGAAGGCGGTATTAGAACATTCATTTTACAATACCCGTATCGTTGACTCAATCAGAGAAAGACAATATTTTTAACTGTATTATTTTATATTTGATCTTTCCCAAAAAAAAAATTTCTTTAATTAATTAATTTTTCATTTTATTATAGTGGTTTGACTTGGACAATCCAGAATTAGAAGAATTTCCATGTGGCTATACGAAGAAGTTAGGATCTTTCAAGAAGCTTATGCTCATAAGATGTTTTCGAGTTGATCGTGTATATCGCGGAGTAATTAAATATATCAGCGAGGTAATGGGCGAGCAGTTTGTTACTCCTCCGAACGTGAGCTTTGACATGATCTACGAGCAAAGCACTCCGAGTATGCCTGTAGTCTTTATTCTGAGCCCTGGTTCCGATCCGACCGCGGAACTCATGAAACTCGCCGAGCGATATAATTGCGGTGGAGGAAAATTTAGATATTTGTCGCTCGGTCAAGGCCAGGAGAAGGTTTTAATTCAAGCTAATTTTTCAATTAACTACCAACAAATTACTGGCATAAAACGTTAACTTCACTTTTCTTTCACTCGTTATTTAGACTGCAATAGAATTGCTCGGAAATGCAGGAGCCAGAGGCCAATGGCTGATGCTTCAAAATTGTCATTTACTTCTCGGATTTACGAGAGAGCTTGAAAAACGATTAGAAACTATGGGCAAACCTCATCCTGACTTTAGACTTTGGTTAACGACTGATCCAACCAAGAATTTTCCAATCGGCATTCTCCAGCAATCCCTCAAAGGTTCATACGCCTTCAAAGCTTTATGCCTACCCTGGTATACATGAATTATTATTACTTAATTTAATTGATAGTCGTGACTGAACCTCCCAATGGTCTGAAGCTCAATTTGCGAAACACGTACTTCAAAATGAGATCGCAAACTCTGGATTCCTGCGAACATCCTATTTACAAGCATCTTATATACGTGCTTGCATTCTACCACGCGGTAGTTCAGGTACCTACTTTATTCTAATATTTAAAAAAATCAAAGTCTGAACTGATATTTTACTGAGAGTTTAAATTCCCTTAGAATTATTTTACAACTATTTTCAACTGTGTAATGTATTGTTATCTAAAGAAGTTAAAGAAATCGTTTACTATTTTTAAACTTAGTCAGAATTTTCTTTCTTCTCATTGAGGACAAAAAGTCACCTAAAAAAAGAGTAAAATACAGCTTTTCTTTGGTGAAACTACTGTGTAAATTAAATTCAATATTTTGTAGCCACCACAATAATTTGCTAGTAATTAAATAAAGATTTCAAACGTGAAAAATCAAATTAAAAGTCTGAGATAAAATTACGAATAAAAAATGTTTAAAGGAGCGTCGTAAATACGGGAAGATTGGATGGAACATCAATTACGATTTTAACGAATCGGATTTTAACGTCTGCACAAAAATTCTTGACACTTATTTGACAAAGGCAATGGCGACGAAGGAAACAAGTAGAATTCCTTGGAACAGTCTTAAGTATCTCATCGGTGAGGTGAGTTAAAACTTAAAAGAAAAAAAAAGAAACAAAAACGTTACTCTTTGGAAAAATTGCAGGTGATGTACGGTGGAAGAGTAATCGATAACTACGATCGCCGGGTATCCAAAATCTACATGGACGAGTATTTCGGAGATTTTCTGTTTGATTCTTTCCAACCATTTCACTTTTACTGCGACGATAACGTCGATTACGTAATCCCGCATCTGGGAGATAGGGATGCTTATATAGATTTTATTGAAGAGCTTCCGTTGGTCAACTCGCCGGAGGTCTTCGGACTCCATCCAAACGCTGAGATTGGCTATTTTACTGAAACAACCAAAGAGATGTGGTCAAATCTTATAGAACTCCAGCCACAAACAGGTACGCAATATCAATAATTTTTTAAATATTTTTATAACATGTTACTCACTGAAAGTGTATTTTTTTACTGAAGCCGGCTTGGTTGCACGTAAGTATAGTATAGATTATAGTATCAATTTAAGCAAAATTGCTCTAACTTGAAAATCAAAATTATTTTTCGAAAATTCTCTTCTATTAAGATTGCAATTTGTGATTAGAATGTTTAATTTAATAAAAATATGGTTAATAAAATAAAAATAATTACAATAGCCATGTGCGGCACCGGAATCAGCAGAGATGAATTTATCGACAACGTAGCGAAGGAGATTCTTGCGAAAATTCCGCCAGAGTATGACATGATAAAGGTGAAAAGGAACTTTGGCTTGGCTGTGACACCCTCAGCGGTGGTACTTTTCCAAGAATTGGAGAGGTTTAACAAGTTGATTAAGAGAATGAGAACGACTCTGACACAGCTGCGAAAAGTATATATTAATATATCAAATAGCTGTACTTTTTTCTCTTTTCTCTTCTTATTCTTTACTGCCGTTAAGATTTAACGCGATTTTTTATGTTGACAAAAATGTCTATTCGCACGTTAGAATTTATCTTCGATGTTACAATTTACTAGATATTGGGCTAAATAGTTCTAGCACAAATATCACAACTGGACGGAATAGCATCGGTGACTGGTTTAGCGAAAATAAACAGACATGATTACATTTTATGAGATTTAAAAAAATGTTATATGCTTGATATTGAATTTGGTGCAGATCGATTTTTTATATATACAAATTATTTTACATTCATTATTCCTGGTTTCCTAACATAAAAAGCCTGTAATTTAAAAATCACTTGAATAATTAATATAAAATTTATCGCACTTAAATATATAAAAGCAATGAGATATTGCAATTTTTAATTATGATTTTCTCAACCACAGAAGTTCCCTTATAATTCAGAAATTACTGTCTTCGTTTTGTTTTTTTTTAAAAATGCAAAGTTGAATCTTGCACATTACTTTTTTATTATCTTTGTTTTCGCACAGCTTTTGCTATGTGAAAACCAATCTTTATGAACATATTTGGTCATAGATGTGGATTTTGTAAAAAAAAAAAAAAAAAAAAAAAAAAGAAAAAACCCCATCCAAGCTTTAACATCGGGTTCTTATTTATTTTTCGTTATTTTGGTCTATACCGAATCATCTTTTGCTTTTGCGTTTTCATTCGAAGTCTTACTGCATTTTTCCATTATTTGCATTTTACACCTAGTGCTATCTATCAAACCTAGCGCTATCTATCACCATTCGCCTCGATTAAAGACAAAATTACAAGGAATTATTCCACGTTAGGCTATTGCTGGTGAAATTGGTATGGACGCAACACTCGACAGCGTGTCAAATGCTCTCTACAATGGAAGTTTGCCCAAAGAATGGGCGGCCTTGGCACCGGCTACCAAAAAAAATCTAGCTGGTTGGATGGATCATTTCGAGAAGAGAATAGCCCAGTACACAAATTGGGTAATTTGAATCGTAACTGTGTGTTCATCAAAATATTACTCCATTGATTATTCGATATTCTTTTCTTTTTTTTTTTGTCATAGGCTGGTTGCAACGAGCCGATTGTTGTATGGCTATCGGGTCTTCATATACCTGAAACATATCTTGCTGCTTTAGTACAAATGGCTTGTCGTAAAAACAATTGGCCATTGGATAGATCACTCGTCTACACCGCAGTCTCGAAATTTACAAAAGCTGATGAAGTCGAGGAAAGACCGGAGCAGGTAACTCAATACCACGATAATTTCAAGTCAAGCCAAAATTATCGGTTTTTCTCACTCTAATTATAGGGTTGTTACGTGAAAGGATTGTATTTAGAGGGAGCTAGATGGGACGTTGAGAATCACTGTCTCAAAAGATCTTATCCAAAAGTACTGATAGAGGAATTACCCATTGTCACAGTTATACCCATAGAAGCTCATAGATTGAAACTTCAGGTATAATCAAGCTTAGTTCAACTCTAACTTCATGTTATTTCAGGTCGTTTGAAACACAGAATAGAAATCTTTTACATTAAGAAATTTATGGTTCTAATAAGACAGTAATAACGAAAGAAATAAATTCTAGCGAAATCCGATTGGAGGCAAATTTTTTTTTCTTCTGGAAATAACCTTTGCAATAGGAAAAATATTGATGGCATTTAAAAAAATACGAAAGAAAAAAATTGTTTTTAGTCAATTTTTGTACACTATCAATTTTTTTCCTATTGCAAAGGCTATTTTCAGAAGAAAAAAAAATTGCATCTAGTTGGAATTCTTTGATCGGTTTGTATAAATCCAAATTTGTCTTCTGATAATTTACTCACAATTGTTTTTTTTTATGCATGCTTCAGAACACGATAAAAACTCCCGTTTATACAACGTCAAATCGTCGGAATGCGATGGACATCGGTTTGGTATTCGAGGCGGATCTCGGAACCACTGAACACATATCTTTGTGGGTTTTGCAAGGAGTATGTCTCATATTAAACACAGATTAATTAATTTATTCTGTAGGTAATTTAAGTTTTGGAATAAGTAAAAAGTAAAGGATATGATGAACTCAAGAATTCCTTTATTCAGGCTCTTCCACCTGTGGCAGGCACAAATTGTAAAAAGAGCTATCAATAAAGTCATTCAAATTCTGCCACTTGACCCAATGGTCTTTCTGCAGTTTATATGCGCTCTTGGCGCGTCCAACGAAATGCGGATCTACTACGAGTAGATACGTGCTCTCTACTCCCATGTGAATTCCAACGATGCCCTTACTAGAACAATCTTTGTCACCACCCATCATTATCGGACAGCGGAAGCTTTTGAAATGATCCTTGATAGTTTGACTGTGCTTAGCCAAATTCTTGCCTTTGTCGATGTGAAGAATGTTGCTTCTTATATTGTAACGATTTTCCAACACGAGACAGACCTGATCATGGGGAAGAATAATTTTACATGGCGTACATTTTTTTTTTCATCCATAAATTACAGTAAAAATCTGATTAAATCGTGGGGGAGGATAAGAACTGATTGTCAATTTCCTTTTACTTGACAACATAAGTGATATTAAAAAAAATCTATCAAATATTTCCTTAAATGAACAAAAAAATTAATATAGATTCGAAAATTCTTCCAAATATATTCCAAACTGCGAAAGATATTCTAATTTATAAAACTGATTGTTTTATACTTTTTTTTATTTTGTATGTATATTTTTGTTTTGCAGCTGTGCAAAATCTCACATAAAAAATCTACATTAATAGAACCTGCAACTATTTTTAAACATAATAACAAACATAATATTTTTTAGAAAACATGATTTGATAATTTTACGAAATTCAAATTTCAGTATGAATACCATCACTGTAGAAGCTTTGTTTGGAGATGAAGTTGAGTAAAGAAACAAACAAAAAAATAGAAGGTGCACAATTTATCGTGTTTAATCAGAATTCTACTGTGATTTTTTAAATTCCTTTTCCTTTTTGCAAAATTATTATTATTATCACTGTTAGAAAAGAAAAATGTTTGCTAAATGTTTACATATATATTTTTTTATATATATAAAAGTACAATAAATTAATAATTGAAATAAATTACACTACGTAGTTTCAAAATTCAGAAGTTCAATGCAAGTTTTGTAATTTTACTTTATTTGTGTATTAAATCTAATATACCAACTGACGAGTAAAATTTTTAGCAATGTAAATTTCCAAACATTTTTAACAGTGATTATTATTATTACTATTATTAGTATTATTGTTATTACAAGTGTTTACCTCAAAGCTACCAATCCATGATCTAGAGCCAATAAAGGATGACTCTTTGTCTTCCATATCAACCAATATTTTCTGTATCTCCGGAAGGCTTGGCACTGATGGACCTGTACCTTTATTAGCTCTCAACCATGAAGCTATAGTCTGCAGCGTTCGATAGCCGCATCCCCATCCCTAAAATCGTACAAAATATTGTACAATTGATACTCATAACAATATCAGAAAATAAATATTGCAAAAGTTTCATTGTTGTGGGTGTGAAGGTATAGGGAACAAGGGGGAAAAAAATAGCATCAATCTTTATATCTAAAAATGTCTTTTTCACGGGATATCTTTCGGGTAAAAGACGAGAATGAAATTGTATAGAACAAGTAGAAATGTTACACACCTGATCGTTAAAAGCATCGCAGGCGTAATGCCAATATTCGTAATCGCCGGTAACAAGAAAAGTTTCACCGGGTCCAGGAACTACGAGTCCTTCATGTACGTTTCGAAGCAGCTGCGTGGAATAATCACAAGTAGGCGACATATTTTTTTTTTTATCGCTTAAATTGCAACTATCTCTGCAATTGATCGAATCAAACGTTAATAACAACACCTTGCAGCATATATCCATCTTTTTTACGAAGACGGAAATGGACAACATCAACAATACAAACACAATCATAAAGCCGAAACTAAAAATGGCGATCCCGCCGCCTGCCTCGCCACACAATATTATCATAAAAATGGACCACCCAATTAGGTTTACTAATGTATTTAAAAAATCTGGATAGTTGATATATGAATTGATAAATAAACCTTTTTTGTAAAAAAAAATATTCGGGAAAAAGAAAAAAAAATCCATTTTTAAGATTTACGCGGGAAAATGCTTATTCAAACGCGTCGATAGATCCCGAGTTCAACCGAACTGCGTGGATAAGAGGCACCATAAACCACGTAAGATTGCTTTTTCTAAAGAATATCAGAAGATGACCTCTTCTGTGAGAGCTTGTGATGTTTCGGGCTCAAAAGTGCAGAAATATAAAAAAGAGAGACACTTGATGAATTCACACACTGTAAACAAATGAATTATTCTATAATTAAGTTCTTTTGACTCATTTCATTGTACTCATGATTTCCTGGAAAATATACAAAATTACACAGGAATGACCTTTTTCGATTTTTTGACCGCTGCCGGTTTAGTTGCTGATTTGATGCAAAAATTTGTCGAAAACTCGTTTTTTTTTTTTTCATTTTCCTCTGCTGAAAAATGTTTTTATTTGTTATTTATTTTTCTACAAAAACGTAAAACACAAAGAATGATTTGTTACAATAACACTAATGTCTTTGCGCGAATGATCTCGACACTAATAGTAAAAAGAAAATCGTAAATGTGAATCTGAAAATGGCGTTCCCGCCAGACGGCCATCTTGCCACTAAATGGACCACTTAATTAATGCGTGGGTCGTGGCTAAAAACGACGTCGTTTCGACACATAAACAAAAGTAAGCCTCTTGCAACAATAATGGCTCAATTATGCAAACAGGTTTGTCGCGTACCTTTTCACTCAGCACTGCTCAAACTTTTTAAACGGCTGTCATATGAACTACACATAAATACGTACATCGTAACGTATGAAATGGTATGAGCGCACAAAACTATTTGCCTCTCTCTCTCTCTCTCTCCCTCACTCTCTCACTCCCTCTCTCTCACTCTCTTGGTCCTGCCAGAGAGCGCGTAGTCTGCTAGGAGAGCCGTGAGTGTCCCGAGAGAGAGAGTACAAACGGGGGGGGAAAAAGGTCGGGAATGCAGACTCGCGGACTGCGCGTCGGATTTGTAATAATCTCAGTAAAATATACAGTGTTGAGTTACTTGGTATGGCGTTATTATTTTAAGAGCAAAGTATCGGATTTGCGTAAATCGACAAGAATCACCTGATTTCAAGTGCCCATCGTCTAAATGTCAACGACAAAGAGCTTTTGAATAACATCACGAATTGCGTCACAAAACAGAGGCTTTGGATACATTTTCACTTGGTCTTTTTTTTAGCTTGAGAAGGAATATGCGATCACTGCGCTGCATTCCGTAAGTTAATTAACTAGTGTCTTATCTAATTAGTGTAAATCGGTTACGAGCCTCGTTTTCGAGACATTTTCGCGTTAAGCTGCTTGACAGGTACACAATAGCTCGCTTCCATTGATTTTTTTTTATCCCCATTGCACCTCAAGTATTTAACGACGAATTATTCATTCACGCTTTGAAACATTAAAGTGAAACTTTCGATTTACTTACGACAGTCAAAATATCTTTAAGCTGTTGTGTCAACCTTTTTTTTTTATTCTAGGTTATGTTGTTATCAAGGTTAGTGATTCATTCTTGAACTTTCGAGATATCGGGACAATGGAAGTCGACAAAAAGTGTTAAACGAAAAATCTTTTCTGTTTTTTTTTTTTTTTAAAGTAAATGATATACTTTGAAAGGAAGATGAAGAATATTTAATGAATGCCCGAGTAGTTTAGTGGCGTACTTAAGGGACCTGATTTGTGTGTTTTTTTTTAAGAACCAATACAAACTTCATAACAATGGATTTACAAGGTGATGTTTTGGTGCACTTTCTATAAAGTCGTGCAGGTAGTGTCAATTAATTTTTCCAATGTCAAACGTCATCTTTTCTAGTTAAAGAAAACTAGTCAATATCTATAGTCTCTATGTATTTAAAATTTTCAATCAAATTATAGGGACAGTTTTACTTGTGTGATTATCTCCGTGTTTGTCAAAAGCATTATTTTGTTGTTGAAAAAATAACATGTGCACTGAAAAGTTATGAAATCAAATGTGGGGAGTAAATGGAATGAGTTAACGCAAAACTGGTGATAGTAATTTAAGGAAATTAGCTTTATGTCGTAATACTAAATTATATTAGAGTCCGATGGGAAAGGTTGAAGAAACCATATATTAACAATAAATATAAAACAAAATAACAATTGTTTTGTTGTCAATGAACTAGCAAGCATTATTTTTTTTGGTCCTGTGATTCCTCAACAGAGAAGTCATTATATATAAATTTATTTTACACTTGAAACAGGAAGGCACATCAGTGCTTTGTAATCTTTAATCCCAGTTAACAAAAAATGGGCTATCCCAATTTTTCTTGCAGCAGAATGAGATTTTTAGCATGGACAATTTTGATAAGTTAGACAATTATTTAATATTTTCACTCTATATTAGAGTTTTGTCTGGAAAGATTATTATTATTACTTACAGACAGGAAAAAAAGCTTTTAGCTTTACAACATTTGTTTCATTGTAATTAAAATAACATAATCTCATTAGAAAGTTCTTTATTATTGTCTTTATTGTCTGTAGATTTATTTTTTAATTAAAAAACTGCAACTTATTGTTACATCCACACTATTAGAATCTTAGAGTCCACCACAGTTGACTACTAATAATTTTTTTCTTTTTGCTATTTATAGTCTGAAATAGTTAGAGTATATCCTATAGTCAAGAACTAAAGTCTTAATTATTAGGATCTGTAGGTAGCAAAAAACAAGAATTCTGAAGTGGATAAGTAAAATAATTCTCAAACTTATCACAGTTTATTATTGCTAAATTCTTATGTCTCCAATATAAGTACATAACAGCAGCATCAAAATACTTATTATTGAAGATATTGTAGCTCTAAAAATAACTTGCATTTAATCCTCTCACAAGAAAATAAGTCTTTGAGAGCTGCAATCCATTCAATCATTTAATATTTAATATACACATTTTTACAGTATACATGAACTATATATATATATATATATTTAACTACAGAAATGCAGATCCATGGAAAAAAAAATTAAAGTAGTAGAATCTTTAAAAAAAATTTGAATAATAGTTTTTTTTTAAAATAAGAAAAGCAAAAAGATAACATATAAGCAGTGGTATGAAATTGTATATGCTTTTAAAGTCTTTTAAATGTACTTTCACAGTGAAAGTTGAAAAAAAATGGCACACGTATAAGAAAAGAAGAAGAGAATCCATATCATAAAGAATGTATGGAGAGGGGGAACTGAAGACAGTGTCAGAAAGTTGGCTAAAGCCGCTAGATCTGAGCACCACAGACGATCCCAATATCAGTTCGGCGATGGAAGACAATGAGCACTCTTGCAAGCTTGCACTGTACAAAGAAATTCAAGGTTCAACGTGAGTCTAAAAAAAAAACATATGAAGATCCTTATCGAATGCTTCCTATAATTATTTATCGTTACTTCTTTGTTCTTTCCGCAGAGTTCGAATATGGGATGTGGCGATACTGGTGCCCAATCTACTGTTTTTACTCTTCATGGTGGTGCGATTCAATCGCGCGCGGCTCAAATTGAGGGCTACAAGTAGCCCAATTTATTTAGCATTCTATGGACTTGTATTTTGTAATATTGTGATATCAGTGATACGGTGCGTCGTGTCGATGTTCGTAAATCCGGCGACGACTGCTGGCGGCACGGCCGACAAGGTCATGTGGGTCACAGTCAGATTTTTCCTACTCGCAACGGAGATGAGCGTAGTCATATTTAGTTTAGCCTTTGGTGAGCATTTTTTTTTTTGCACATTATTTTATTGCTAAAAATCAATTTCATTGAACTGGATAAAGCGGTAATAATGCACCGACGCGTCACCGTCTTCAGGCACGAGACTGCGCATTTTAACAATATAGTTGACAAAAAAGTTAAATTAATAGTTACGCATTGAATGCGCTGTTATCGAATTATGCACCTGAAAAAGATTTACGTAATCTGTGCATAAGTAATAATTTAACATTTTAATTTTCTTCGGCAATGCTCGAATTTCGTTTCCGACTTTCAGCGTCTCAATTTTTTTTAATTTGTAAATATAATAACGAATATTATTTAGAAGTTTGAATAAAATCAAGATTTTAACAATATAATTGACAAAAAAGTAATAATAAAAAATTTATGAAATTCATTCTAGGCGGTTAGGACAATTTGGATTGTTTCAATATAGACCACTAAAAAAAATTGAAAATTAGTATTTAATTTCGCATGAAATATGAGATTACAAAGGTCTAAAACAATTGGTAGATATTCTTGATGCTCAAAACAACTTTCAAAAAGTGTAGCAATTCTAAATTCGTCATATGTTTGATGTCAATAATATATCAATTATGACGATATTTTTCTGATTGTAAAGAACGACTACATTTTGTTCAGTAAAATGCAGTAAAATGCGCAATTGTTCGAAAATAGGAAGTTCCGAAAATTGGTATTTGTCGAGAAACAGCCGCTCAAAAATTCGTACATTTCATTATTTCCTGCATAAATTTAAAAAAATGTATAATGTTGATAATTAATATGTTTTGGTGACTAAACAATTTAAACTTTAAATTATGTTTGGACATACATTTAACAACAACATTTTTTAAAATGTGCTCAATTCTGTTGTATCTTAGGAAATCTGGATAGTCGATCGAGCATTCAGAGAGTTCTGATTGCCACGTCTTTCATAGCTCTTGTATTTACGATAACTCAAGGTACACTCGAGTTCGTTTTACCGGATGACACATTCCATATCCCAAGTAGGGATTTTTACGTGTTTGGCCACGGGGGTATGATGTTCTGGTTTTGTAGCAGTCTCGTATTCACCTTGGTGCGTATAAAAACCTGCAAAATACCAAGATTTGGCACTTTAATGATTATCATTTTTAATCTCTACTACTTTTCAGATATACATGTTCATTTTGATCCTACCGCGGACAAGATTGCGGGACAGATTGACTCTACCAAGTAAGACAACGGAATCAAAGGATATTTCGAGACATTTTTTTCTTCTCATTTTTATTTCCAATCAAGTTATAAACACAAGAAATAATCTTATTACAGATAAAAAAAGTTTCTACGTGTACGTGGGCGCGTTGGCGACCCTAAATCTCGTACAATCGGTAGGAGCTGGCCTTCTCAATTATACACAGAATCCTGCAGGCTTGTGCGTCGTGGATCTCACTGCCGCGGTCTATTTGACACTATTCACGCCACTCGTATATCGTACATTTTTATCGGAAGTATTCGGGTAAGTTCATCATTTAAAATGGCTAAGAAAAAAAATGAAGACCGTCTTTCTTAAGGGTCTTGAACATTTTTTAAATAACATAAATTCTCGTCCAATAGAGATCTGATAAACGCAGTCAACACCAATTTACTTTCCCGAGAAAACTTTCAGTAGCCTCTAAAAAAAAGGATTACATTTTCCGTTAACGATTATTTTTCATTGTCGGTAACGAAAACTGTAATTCTGTACTTCTTTGCCACGGTTAATTAATTTACGTCAAGTCAGTCGAGAACTAAAATTGAAAAGAAAAAATCTTTTGTACCCGTTTGAAAGGAGAAACTAGTAGAAATTCAGTTTGATTTGATTTGAAGAGCTCCTAACTTAATGTTGAAAAAAGTATAATAATAACTTTACAAAATGACAACTGAGTTTGTTTTCAAATTTGAAACGGCAGATTTTTACGGTAATTTTTATTCGATCTTCACGGGTTATCCGTTTAATTTTCTGAAAGGTGCTTCACGAGCTCACCGAGTAAATTGCTTCGTTTAGCATCGCAATGAGAAGAAAAGTTTTGTTAAAGACGTAGCTTTGTTACCTTTTTCATAAGCAAATGTTTGTAATTTGTAAACGACGAATATCATCATAAATGTATTGCGGTGGATTCAGAGAGTATGAACAAAATGAGCTCTCACTTATAAAGATTTTGCTATAATCGTAAACTTGACTTAAAAATACAAAAGTACAAAAATATGTTCGGTGATCTATTAGTGTACGCTTCGTTTTTTTTTTAAATTGATTATTTTAATTTTTCGACAATAAATAGGATCTCTTTAATTCAGATCGACTTAAGTTCACACAAGTTTCTCTTTTAAAATGTGCACAAACAATTTTGGAAATCTAAGTACTCCATTGACTTTATCCATAAGAACTACCTTAAGGAGTTTGGAGCGCTCCACGCCATTCACAAATCAGTGCAAGAATTTTTAAGATCGTTTCTACAATTTTTCGAGAGTATTAACTGCTCTGAAAGGTTGATTGCGCAATGTATTCATATATTGTGAACATTAGTTCTTAATATATAAATAAATTTTCAACCACGATTACAAATGAAAATCGAAATGGAAGTGAAAATATATCCTAACGTCCGATGCCCATTTTTTTCGTTTAGTTCGTTGTATGTCTAATGTTTAGGATAAACAAACAGTTGCAATTGTTGAACATCTAATACTATAAAAAAAATCTGGTCGCCATAATCGGATTAATATTATATCGATAAAATAACGAACAATGAGCGAAAACAAATGGGATCACTGAGCGACTATGTCGTAGAGGATTAAGAACGATTATGTTTTTACTTTTTGAGTATCTTGAGAAGAAATAAAAAGAGCATTGACAAAATTTTGCGGAATATTTTCAGGATATCACAGCCGTCGATACAGTTTTCGTACAAGGCGCAGGTGGACGACGCGATGGACGAAGACACGGTATCGTTGCCCCATCAGCAGAGCTTTTCATCTCTCAGGACCGACAGTGATTACATCTATCAGGTCCATACTCCGTTTATTCACATGCCCCTGTACGAATCTCTCGTCTCAAAGCCGCCCGCCTTGAAGCAGCAAAAAGCCTCCCTTTATTCCTTACCATCCCGAAAGGATGAAAAGACCGCGAGTACGAGCCGCTCGAGTTCACAAGTAACGTTGTACGGCACACCGGAAGACGCGAAAACCCTCTTAAGTCGTAGACGCAACACTCTGATGAGTACGCCCGATCTCGGCAAAAATGCAATGTCCGATAGCGAGAATTTTATCGAAGCTGAAAAGAGCACATCGGCATTGAGCTTCAGTAATAAGCGAGGCTGGAGATCGGAAAATTCTTTCCCGAGCAATTATCCTGCTGTTGCCACAGCTTCCGATAGCATATCGAATCTCGTGATTTCGCCGAGTACCGCTAGCAATTTTATCTACAGACCTCCCGAAAACGACAGTAACGCTAATCTTTTCTCAGATGACGGTAAAATGAGCTCAACGAATGCCATTGTAAATTACGCGATTCAAGAGACATTCGATCAATCGGTTGCGAAATTTGCCGCGCATTCCGAGATGGAACAGAGCGCGGGTCCCTCGTGGTCAAATTTACCGCCACTTGAGAGCAGCTTGGAGAATATACTAAACAGTGACAGTCGCGATCCCATCAATATACGAAAAACATTATCCGAACGCGAAAATTTCATTGAATTGTCATCGACTATACTCGCAAACGCGGCTCATTCTGTTGATTCGAGTATGAACGTCGAAACGAGTATTGGATCAGCGACTTCTTCGCACGAAAATCCGCGGCTTCAACGCGATTCCGAAAAACCCGCGAAAACCAAAGAATCGAGCGGTCTCGGTGATTATTTGCAGTCCCTCAAATCCCCGAAGAATCAGAGTCCTCAGAAGAAAGCGGAACGCGAAAACTGCAGTGATTCTCAACCACGCTCCCCACATTAATTCACGTGCTTCGACACTTTGTATATAACCGACGAAACGATCGGTAGTATTTTCTTTTTAAATTGTAAATATTTTCGTGAATTTTTATCGAATAACTTTGTTATTGAGCTTTATTAATTTAGACTGTTTTATCGAGTATCGATGCTCGAATTTTGTCGTATATATTATATATATATATTTATGCAAGGAAAACAGATTGAGAATGCGAACCTTGTGGTCGAGGTGATAAACAAAATAGCCGTTTGTAGCTTCATATTGAATTTACTTAACGTGATTTGACACATGTTCGAAAACTGCTGGAAAATTGCAAGCTGTATTGAAAACTGTAATCAAATCTACTCAGAGATGATTAATATTCTAGACAAAAGCAAATTAGGTTTCACCCCGTCGTAGGTACACGCAGTAAAAGCTCGTTTGTTTTTGTCTGACTTATAAACCGGCTCTGAATAGATTTGATTACTGTTTTCGAAACTGATTGCAGTTGTTGATCATATGTCACATCACTTAAGACCATGTCAAACACTCGACTCGGGCACACAGGGATAACAAAATCTGTAATCAACTTTTCTCACGGGTTTTAGCGTGTACGGTAAAAAAAAGTTTCATCGAAAGCGCCATCGTAGCATTCGACAAAACTTTTATTTTGTTCCTATAAGCTAAAACCCGCAAAAAAAGTTAATTACTGCTTTGATTACCGATTGAGATATTTCATATGCTCTTAAGAGAAAAAGTATCTAAGTCACAATAAAGAAATTTCAATAAACCAGAAAAACTTTGGTTGGCACTTCGAAATAAAGTTTCTATTATTAAAGGGCTGTAAAGAAAAGGAATTTTATGATTAAAAATAAAAAAGAAAACGATACATGTGACTGAAATTTGGATGTATGGCTATCTTTGTGCGATTCGGAATTGTGAATTTCGGAAAGTTACAAAAATTAAGCGACTTAAAAAAATCGACCTGCATTCGCTCCTTAAAATTCATGTTTTAATTTTTAAAATCGCTCCTGCAAAGATACAAATGTGTATCTTTGCAGGAGCGATTTTAAAGTTGTACAAGTATTTTGCAATTTTTCTGACCTTACTTGGATAGAATGCTTCGAGATAAGATGTTAATCAGGTTAAAAACTGTGATTTGCTGATAAACGCTATTAAAGTTTTAGTTTCAGATATTTTCCCGATGAAATTGAATATTTTGTGTTTATTAATTCATTTAATTAATTCGTCGAGCAAAGTCTTCACCAACTTTTGTGAAAATGTACTTGAACCTTCAAACAGCCATGAAACACCTGCGACAGTAATTTCGTTATTGTTAATCTGTTTTCCTAATCCGTTTTAGTAATTAAAAAAGACCATAAGTAAAGGGACAAAAAATCGCGTCGAGAATTCGTCTGGCAGCGCACATACACGCGTTTATTGAATAACTTATATTTAAAAAACGATACTTACAGTACGTAAGATTATCATACACGAGCTTTAGTTATTTTAACTGTAAATATTAGCATGCCTAGTGGCTCTTTATTAAACGTGTGGTAGTAGCGAGCGCACTTTATTTTATTTATTTACACTGGTTTGGCAGTACAATAATTACTAACAGCCTGATCTCTTTTTTAAAACTCGTTAGAGTTAAAAAAATTTTGAACAAAAAAAATTGTAAATGGAATAGACGAACAACTGGCGATCGACGGCAGACACTAATTTTTATCCTCCCCTCTTCACGAATCACTTTGCTTATTCCCTCGCGTAGTATTGTGTGTATGTTTTCGTAACGCAACTGCGATGCATTCGCTTAAAAAAAAAAAGACAAGCGTTTTTGCACATTTTTTTGTTGCACCTGCGGGCCGTACTTACGATGCTTCGGCCTATTGGCGTACTCGAGAACAAGTTGTTCGTGAGCCTCGTAAAACTGTAGCACCGTTTGTATGTGTATTTGTGTCTGTGCGCGGTGCTTGGTGGTGCAGTGTTAAAACGTTACGGCAAACACTTATTGCAGCGGTCAAAGTGCTCGCTTCTTTTTATTTCATCATACATTTATTACATATTTAAAACACGGAAAAAGCTACTATGCCTAAATAACTTATGACAAAATATCTTTAGAAAAAAATATATATTTCGGGGATAAAGAACATAATATATACTCTGTATTTCATACAGAAATTATAAGCAAGAAAACCAAAAGCTTAAAGTGGTATTTTGAATTTTTAGCTCAAAATTAGCGACCTCAAAAATCTTTCATATTTATTCAAATTAATTGACTTTTTGCATTTTGATCAGTGTTGTTACCCTCTGATTAACTATCGAGCTCAGTCTATTTGATTATTATATATTCTATAAATACTTTGATATTTTATTATATTTGGAATATTCTGAAAATAGATTTTTCCACATGGATTTGTTTGTAAAAAAAGCATTTGAAAAATTAAGGGCAATAGGAAAAGTATGGCTCGTTACTTACTCCATAACTTTGACTTTCATCACATTTTTTCATGTTTTATGGAGAAACCTTTTTTTGTTATTTTGAATAATAAGTTTATTCATTCTATTACCAACATAGTATGATATTTAAACAAGTATTTACGCCATAAATTAACAAATTCACTGAATTCCAAACTAATAAAATAGTTACAACTCTCACTTTAGTGCGCCATTTTTAACTCCTGTATACATTTTTTTTTCTTAATCGTAATTAACGTCCTCAAAACACACTAATTACCAAATTTCAAGTAAGTCATGTTCAAGATGTGGTTTTAATCAAATTATCGAAAATCAACATGGAATGTCCGACATGAGAATTCTATGTCACGTTAATTAAAAAAATTAAAATTTGGATCATATACATTGTCACATAGATGATACTTATATTTTTTAGCAAATAGTATCATCGATGCCCAGTAATTTCTCACAGTTGCATTATTTTTCGCAAATAATTAATCCCTCGATAAAATATATAAAAAGGTGAGAGCTAAAATTTTTAAGGAATATCTTTTTTTTACATTATTTCGTGTCGTTTTAGATGGCATCTGAATAGAACAAAAATAATCATTTCATCACAAAACACATTGTCATTAAGTTCTTTTGACATAAGTTATTTTGGCAATGATATTCGAGCGTGTCACGAAAAAAGGCTTTTAAGAAAGAAAACCCTCCGTTTAGATCTGCGTTGGAGAATCCAAAGCGGAATGATGTTTTGTTTTGCAGAATCACAGTGTCTATGACTCAACACAATTCGACACCAATGCGACACCGGTCAACCCGCTTTACGCGGCTTCTCTCCAGAGTCCAGATAGCATTACTGGTTACAGTATAGACAGTCAAGATGCACACACCCAGGCCAATGGCTACCAGCAATGAACCGGTTCTTTCTATCTGTTTTTTTTCCTCCTTTTATTTTCTTTCATTCCATACGAAACCACGAGTCAATGTTCCGAAAGGAGTTTAAATCCTGAAGAGACAAAACAGAGCTTTACGATACTCGCGAACAGCGGGTTACGAGAATGTGTACATTACTCGCCGGGAAGACTGATTTGTTCTTCCTCGGCAATCGAGAGTCGGGATTTCGTCGCCGATTTCATCGATAAATCTTATTTTCTAGTCGCCGTTTACGCTGTGACTTTAATTTTTTCAACGAGTTTTACACGAACGGCCGTGCTGCTCGAAAAAAAGGATTGTATTTATGATTACGAAGTAAGGGAAGGCCTTGCAGGCTGTGTATGTTTAAAGGGGGTTGATACAGGCGTCGATTAAATTCTTTTGCGATATTTGACGCAACTTGGTGCGTATTAAACACTATATATTTATGAACATTGTGAGCTTTGAGTTTTCTACTTTGAGATGAAAGCGAACTTCTTTGAGCCATTGTGTTTCAGCGCAGAGGTACGAATATTGTATTTAATGTGACGCGTCGACCCTGAAGCGCTTATATTTTTTCCGTCCTTCGAGATTACACGTCGATTAGTATTAAAGTTCGAAGAGCTCTACGACGAATCGACGATTAAATTGCAATACGGTCCATCGGTTTATCCCTCGCTATTTTCCTACTTTTGCATCGAATAAAATGAAGAATGTCGAAATAAAAGGAAAAGAAAAAAAAAAGATGAAAATATCATAAACGAAAGAAATTGCGGACAGTAGTGAAGTCGATTGAGATTATGGTAAACTTCGATGACAAACGTAATTAGCTCTTAATTGAGGAGTCTCTGGTTAACTGAAACTATAAGAAATAATAAACAAACAAAAACTCCATCCATGGTGTATATAAAATAACAGTACTGTATAACCTACTGTAAAGTCATGTTAATTAATATGTATCTATACTATGTATCGATATTGTACGTCAACACTTTATCAAGATTGTATCGGGCCTGCTCTGAAACGACGGCGACTACTATGACGACGGCAAGATGGGAATCAAGAGTGCGTTTACAACGAGAGAACAACACTTCGCTCGAAATTTCATACACAATAAAATCTAAGTCTAATTTATACGACGAGCGTTAACTTATCTTAAGAAAAAGTGGAGCTCGTTGCTCTATGGCGTGTAAAAGGATTTGTGTCGAAGTGGACGACGAGTATTTTCTAATTATACTACGATGAAAACCAAAAATTATATTTAGAAGAAACTGCGTTAAATTGACATATAATGCCTCATAAATACTATACACGAGGCATTATCAGTCAATTTAACTGCGTTTTTCTCTTACTCTCAGATATTTCTCATAATTAACCAGATTTTACTACAACTTGATGCAAAATTTCGTTCAATTTGTTTCCCAAAAATCTAGGAATTGTATTTTTTTTTAAAACTATACCTTGGAGAAGAAAAATTGCATTAAAAGAACTTTGTACTTTTGAATGCATCGTACTTACTTTTTTTTACTTCTAAGTTTCTGAATAACGTCATTTTTAGTGAAAACCTAAGATTATTTTGCTGAAAAAATAAATGTTAAGTTAAAAAGTAACTACTATTATAAACAGAACTTCATTTAAAAAATATACATTTTTAACTTTCTTTTTCGTGCGCATGAAAAATGGTTAGAAAAATTGGAAAAATTAACAAAAAAAGTACTCTCATGCTGTAATAAAATTTGGCTTATGAAGAAAAATAACTGAATGGATGAACTTCATATGAATGAAAAACCAAAACGTGTACGTGACAGGAATACATAACTTTTTTTCATCATATTTATTCGACTAACGAAATAAACAAACTTTTTAGCTACATATAATATATATATATATATAGCTGAAAAGTTTATACCTCGTCTTTGATAGGATCTTCCAATTTGAATATTGTAAATACATCGGGATTTTTTCATAAGAAAAAGAGTTTAGTATACGACGAATCTGATTGTCAATAATCGTATCGAACGCCCGTTTGCTAAACTTATCGAGTCCCGACTGATCTCCTTTGCAAGTATCTATAAACATTCAAATATTTTACACGTATCGATCAGAAAGCGATTTGAGTAAACGCGAATTTTTTGTAACTATAGAGTGCGAGTGTGGATATAGCAATAATACTACAACACAATAGGTATACTGATATGCATACTATGGCTCTTTAGTGGAACTGAAAACCAAAAGAACAAAAAAGAAATAAACGTAAAAGGAAAACTTGTGAACGAAAAAGCGTCACTTTGTTGCCTTAATATATGATATCACCGCTATTGGCAATTCCCAAAAAAGTATCAAAACATTCGGCGCCACGTCTATGACGTAAACACACCTTATACGGAATACGGGATTCCCAAATTAATTTTCTATATTTAATATAGCGGTAATCGCGGCGTAGTCGGCATCGTTATCTACGACTTTAAAAATAGCTATTTCATCCCACAGTTTTGTATTTGGATACGGATCTCCGCTTTACGGCGAGAAAATTATGACACCTCCTCTGCTGGCGCACACGCTCTTTCATCATTTCGTTAGACGTAACGTCGTTCGGATAATAATCAGCGTTACTTTGCAATTCTGATTTATTGGAATTGGGTCGTTATAATTAAAGATAATACATAGTTTGACGATGATACTTCGTCTGCAGCATCAATTCTACGCTTTTTCTCTGAATGTCGGCAGACAACGATGATCAATTATGCTAAAAGCTTAGACTATTAAACAAACTCGTTTACATGCTTTCCTCCAGGTTGCTACATATCAAGAAAAAAAAGCTATTTAAAATCTTAAGGGGAGGTGGTTTTTTCACTTTTTACCCAAGAGTTGTCTAACAAACTCACAAATAAAGAAAAAAAAAAATTCATAAAATCGCGGAAAAATCTAATGTTTATGGAAAATTAACGTTTTAAGGAAGAGCACATTTTTTATTGGTCATATGAGGAAACTCATGCTGTTTACACGGTTGTTTTTTTTTCGGAAGTTGATCATCTTCAGGAGGATGATTAATATATTTTAAATTAGTATTTGAGAAAATTCAGCTTCACGTCATCTGTATTTTGTCAGAAAAACCGCTTCCGAATTAATTGAAACTTTGTGTAGATAAAGAATTAGCACAAAATAAATAATGCTACGCGTTCCTCTTTATTTTGCAAGAAAGTTTGAAATTGAATTATCGATCGATTCACCCTGTCAAACATAGAAAATTGTTAACTATTTTGCAATATTTGATGAGACTTGGTAGATTTCCAAAGTTATTGCATGGTTAGTGTAAAGTGTTATTTAATTCCGAAAGAACAATTTTAAGAAAATACTGAGTAAAATCGTGTACCATTACACCGTAATGTAGCAAATTACACAAGAAATACTTCTATTCAACTTTTTATTGCACTACAACGTAAACCATAAAAGTCCACGACTACGCAATCGATCATTATGTACATCTAGCTGGACTTTCCGCTGTTTTTCAACTTCTAGAATCCTTTGATGTGTTCTAAAAAAAATATTTTACACATTTTTTTCGGATTTTTTTTATTGTTATTTTTTTTTTTTATAAATCAACAGAATTTGCGTATTCGAATGATACACTGCGCGATAAGTGGACAAAAAAGATGACACGTGTCTTCTTTCAATACAATACCTTTTGCGTGCGTGATGACGAACATAGATTTTAAGCATGGCGCGCCCAGGTATAAGGAATGAATTAAAACGGTCACGATGCTCGACCTAGTGATTACGTGTGCGGGGCAAAGCGAGATAATAACTCCTTTCGTCTCGAGTCGCCAAGAGTCAGTTTGAACTTTGACGATTTTTTGCATCGTTGTTTTTATCTCTAAATTATCCGATCGCGCGTACATGATATCCTATTTGCAAAACGGCGCGATTATGTCCAGCTGAAGAAAAAAAAGCCTTATTACAAAATTCCTTTTCTTTATTATTTCATTCTCGCGACTATGACGATGTTAAATATTGAACAGACGATCCTTTCTCTGAAATTTTTTATTGCCGTCACGATCCTTTCTCCAAAAAGATATATTATCTTTTTTTTTCATTTAGAATTCATCTATATCAAATATTTACCCATTAGCTTACCGCGAATTCTGAGTTAATTTAAATTTTCGACGAAGGCAGATGTTGGAAATTCCACGTTTTTCGCACTATCGGTTCGTCCGTGTCGAGAGCCTCGAGAAATTTGGTTTCTGAAACAATAAGGCATTTATTAAAGCTGCAAATCGGTGGAACGGATGCTGTCTAAGTGTATAATCGAACACGCGCTAGGCTAAGCTAGAAATATCCAGCAGCAACAGCGGTAAAATGAGCGAACGAGTACGCACGGCCAGTTCTTAGGTATTCACCGAGCGGAACCTTGAGGATCGATACCGGTACTGCCATGTTCAAACGTGGATAGAGTTTGCTCTTGGACGTCGAGATTGCGTTGCAAACAACCATGCCTAACATCTCGCCTGTGGACCATCGAACTATCGGACCACCGCTCGAGCCACTCTGAATGCAACAGGTCGTCTGCAGCATACATTCCGATGTCGCAGATACGTTGCCGCGCGTTACTGTCGGATAGCGCGAAGAGAAGAAGGGAAATCCGGCGCTCCCTACTGCTTCACCTGCACAGAAATTAAACATTAAAAAATAATCATCTCGAGGTTAGTATTCTAAGCTGTTAGATAAGCAATTAAATATTAGGGTGGTTGATTTTCAACCTAATAAAAATCCTCGTAAATCATTAAGGGGTAAATAAAATATTTGGAGTCCACAGCGGAATTTCGGAGAACAGAAAAATACTGTACATTCTTTATTTATTTTTCTCAGGGTGGTTTATTTGGAATTTGAATTTTTGTTGTCTCCCACTTTACATGACGGTGACAAATACTCAAATGAAATTTTTCCTAAAATATTAGCGCGTAAAACAAAATATTTTTAGAAGCCGCTACGGTATTTTAATGAAAATAAGTTAAGTTTATTATTCAGTAGAATAAACTACGCCCTCCAATAAAAAAAAAGTTTCAAAGTAGAATTTTGCACATTGCCTCCTCATATAAAATTTATTAACATTATAAAAGTTGTAAAGAGGAAAATTTTAATTTTTCACAAAGCTTCCTCTATGAGGAAGCCAAAGTAATAAATATGTTTCTCGCAGAGGTAGCTTTGTGAAAAATTGAAATTTTCAAATTTCCTCTTTACAACTTTTATAATTTTAACAAATTTTCTATGAGGAGACAATGTGGAAAGTTCCACTTTGCAACTTTTTTTTCTTTATAAACGTAAATCCTGCTACCCTTAAAGTAAACATATCCGTATATTAACTATTTATACCACCAATGAGTTTCTAATAATTTACGATCTTTTAAATTTGTATTAAAACTTGAGTTCTTGTGTTTACAAAATTTACCGATAAATTACCCGGTAAATATAATCGATATGTTTATCGTTTGAATACTGAATTTTTGCAATTTTGTTAATACTATTTTAACTACAAAAATACCGTCTTGAAACTTACCAAAGATTGAACAAGTTTATAACATTTTTACAATAAATTGACAAAAAAAATGTAATCAATGGTAATCCCCTATCCATACAGATAAATTTTACTACTTGTGACCACAACTTCCACAATACATAAATGTTAAGATAACATTAATTACCTTTAATACACGGTATTTTTATTCGACTAAAAATGTTGCGGTTACGCCAAGGGCATTTTTTTAAAAAGCTCGAATGTTTATAGAGATACTGAACACCGAATAAAGTTGCAACTCCTAAAATCAAATTTATAGCCATTTTAGTGAATCACCTTAATTGGCCAAGATAATCAAATTTTTTTTCTTCCTCCCAAATTCAACTTTAATGTATGTTTTTTTTTTTTACTACTTCTATCACGAGTTCGCTACTGTCGATTGGTAGATAAACCTATCTAAAGGCGATTATAAAAGTTTATAGCTCAATTGAGTTGAAAGTAGCGTTGTACGCACGTTAATCGGAAGCTACTTATACCTCGAAGAACCGGTCGAACATCGTCGATCGTGATGGATCTCTGTGTGGGTTCTATTTCACGCGGATCGACCCTCAGCACAGCGACATCATAAGGTTTACCTCTGGTCGTTCGATAAACCAATTTCGCCCACGACGACGACGACTGTCCCGACGACCCTGAGGACAGTGAATCGTCGTCCCGACGAAGGACGACCTTGATCGGGCTCTCCGGCGCCTGAGAAGAGCGCGCGCGCTTATTATTAAAAGGATTCTCGGAAGTACTCCTAACTCTACTACACGTAGATTCTATATTTAGCTGCCACTCGATCATACAACTCTCCCCTTCTTCTCTCACTTATGTTGTTCTTCGTTTCTCCACAAGTAGCTGAGAATCTTCACCTTATGAACGACGTGAGCACACGTGATAATCGTTCCTGTCCTCACGTCCAGAATGATTCCAGTTCCCCATCCAGAGCCGCATCTCACCAGTACCAAACTCTTGTCCAATAAATCTGTTTGAAAAAAGTTGTCCAATAAACACAGGTGTCTTTTAAATTCAAAGGTGCTTTAAAGGAGATATGGTACAACGGAGTGAGCCACAATGTGGTTGAGTGAGATGGTACCATTGGCGATAGCAATGGAGCGATAGAGGACGACACAAAGGTGTAGCACATCGCCTTAAGGCGATGTGCTACTACTTTCTGGCGTTTTCTCTCGCTCCACCGTGGTCACCAGTAATGTTGTCTCTCTCGCACTTACGGTGACTCAGTCGGTGTAGCACATCACCTTAAGGGAAGGCTAAACGTGCGCGTGTGGGCCAAAAAAAAAAAGCCAAAAGTGCGAGCGAGATAGAAAATCATTTTGGGAACAATAATACACGAAAACTAGACTCATACCGGGAAAAATAAAAGTCTTACATCATTCAGAATTGAAAAACGAATGAATAATCGTCGGAATAATGGTGTACATTTTTTGTTACCGACTGAGCAGGTTGCACCTTCTCTTAAAATGAGTGATGTTGTCTCCCTCGCACTTATGGTGACTCAGTCGGTGTAGCACATCACCTTAAGACAATGTGTGGTACTTTCCGTCGTTTTCCCTCGCTCCACTGCAATCGCCAATGGCACCATCTCACACGTGCTCATTGTGGCTCACTCGGTGTACCACATCGTCTTGAGGTGATGTGACACAAGCCCGGGAACAGCAATCAGGATCAAAAACTGTAATCAAAACTATTTGGAGCTTATTAGTATTGCAGACAAATGTAAATTCAGCTTCGCTTCATTTATCTACGCTGCAGTGAATCCCAATTTGTTTTTGTCTAAGAAATGAACCGGCTCTGACTAGATTGGATTGCAGTTTTTGATACCGACTGGCTAATTAAATTTTTTTTAATTCATTAAATAAGAAAAACTGTTTACCAGTTTTTATTGTCTACTCGGCATGAGAAATTATCAATAATACCCGAATTATCAACAATTTGAGAAAACTGGTAAACAGTTTTTGTTACCGACTGAGGTTTTTTTTTCACGTGTTGCACTGCATCTTAAACAATGAAAAATGCTTAGAATCTTTGTCGGTGAATTTTTCAACAAACATAATGAGCTCTATTTAGATACGATTCAATAAAAATTACAAATTTGCTTTCTATTTTCAATATTCCAAGAATGCTTTGGGCTTTTCTGTAAAATGGCTTAAAAGTTGACGGCGCAGATCTTCACAAACATATAATTTATAATTTGTACTGCCGGACTTTTTATTTTCAATAAGGTACTAAAATGGCAACGTGATATAATTGATGAAAGCGGAAGACATAAATTTCGATGTTTTGATCAGTAAAAAAGATGTAGATGAAATATCTAGCAACTCGGTCACTTTTTGTTATCCTCTCAGATCTGTTCCATAATTGGCTATATAGCAATACTACTTAAAGGTACTCTCAGTGATTTTTTTCCGATTTTTTAATTCACTCTTTTCGGAAATGGTTTTTTTTTTCAAACCCTTATATCGAGCAAAAAAAAAATAAAAACAAAAAGGTTACGTTTTTCCATGAATGCAAATTTATCTGTTATATTTTTTATACAAATCTCATTTTCTCAGATTTTAAGCGAAAACATTCCAAAATAGAGTGCAAATTTGGGGAAAAAATACTTGATAAATACCAAATGTCTCTAATAATAGTCTCCCTTTGACAATTAACGATTGCGGAACCGCTGAACTGTCCCGAGGAAGTAATATGGAGAAAGTTACCCGCGATCCTCGTGTCCGATTCGTTAAAAAGTTCCTCGTTGACATTCAAGAAGGATGAGAACTTGTCGTGCTGCTGCTGCTGCTGCTGTTGGAAGTCGTTGATGTTGCTGCTAAAGAACAACCTTCGTAAACAAGGAAGGAGACTCGCCGCGAAGGTGTAATCCACCCACTCACCGCGGCACCAACTCAACGGAGCAATCACCATTCCGCATATGTTTCGTCTTGTTCCGCTATGATAAGAAAAAAAAAGGAAATAGAATAATGTACAGATTAATTACAAACGTCATTAGCCACCATTGACTTCCTCCTAGCGTTAAGCTAGAATCAACTTCCTCAGGAAATTTCGTCCGATACTATACACACTACACAGTCGGTGATGTTAATTAAATTGAGTCAACAAGATTTATAAACTTAAGTTATTAGTTTCGTGGAAAGTAACGAAAACGACTTCGAGGAAAAGAAAGAAAAAGAAGTTTGAATTAAAAAAAAAAATCAAAACGTATTTCTATGTAAAAAAAATTAAAGACGAAAATATATTCGAAGTACGAATGCGATAAAAAATGTGTTTCTTTTTTAAATATTTCTATTGAAAAGCGTAGAATTTTCCAGTAAACTTTGCAATAGTTTCAAACGGTTTAATTAAATTTTAATCGATAAATTTAGAGTTTCCAGGATGTTGCTAGTTATAAGTTAATTATAAATTTAATTAACAAATCTATGCGTTGTCAGCATCACTTACACTGAGATTACATGCATTTTTCCACATTTTGGAAAATCTCTATCAAATTATCAAGTTAAACAAAGGAAACTATTTTATAATGATTTTGCAGCACAAAAGAAATAAGATTTTAACATCTGTTAAATTACACATTAATAGCAGAAGTACTAGCAATTTTTTAACAGAAACTATAATCAAATTTATCTCAAAATTTGAAAATATAAATTTTGTGATTTTAAGAAATCCTGTACCGAAAAATAATAATTGCATTTACTATTGCGAAGAATTTTTCTTTATGAAATATTTAGTAAAAAAAAGAAGCAGAGATAATATTATTAGAAAACCGATATAATCAATATTACAAATTATTAATAAATACCCTTAGCAGCTATGAATATTATTTACAACAATTTTGATTTCATACTTTATTCTCTAATCTGAAAAAATTACTGTGTTGAATTTTCAATATCATTCATATTGTTAAAAAAAAATTGACGTTCATCCGCAATACATTCATATATTTTGAATGAAAATTAATTTTTTATTTAATCCCTCCGTTGTAAATCGGATTGATACAGATTTCTCTACTTAAGTTAATCGGAGCTCCATTGCCTTTTTCAGTAATGCACAAAACCGTGAATAAAATGTGTGCATGTTGTTGCATTTACTCTCGTCTCGTGACGTAGACCGGAGCACCCTCGGATCCAGGAACTGCATTGGCATCTGTGAGCATGAGACATCCGGCGTCCCCCAAGACATTACTGACTATGCCGCGTGAAATCGAGTCAATAAAGACGGGATTTCCAAAAGGCGTCGACGAGACTTCGACCAGCGAGGCACGTGCAGGAATTTCCAGAGACGGAGTGCAGCTACCGACGAATTGAGTCAGGGCTTCGATCGCCCTTGAGATTTTATCGGCATCCGGTGCTGCAGATTTATTCAATGAAATCATAAGGAAAATCGACAGCAATGATCTATCAATGTTGCGGCTCTTGTCGAAGTTCCAGCTATACAAAAGTTCGCCAAAAGTGTTACGAAGCAATGGACATTTCCACGCTACGACGATTAATCCTTCGTCTTCTACGACATTGCTCCTTTCAAGCTGAATAGATTTGTCATTCTCAGTAGATTGTGTTCTCAAGGAGGGTTCGTATCTAAAACATAAAAATAAATATTTCAGCCTAAAATACATTTAAAATTTAAAAGGGTCTCTGGCAGAAAGTGAAATTTTTAAATTGTGTCTTTCCAAATGTACATCAAATCTTATTGAGGAACAGACAGAATATGAATATTGTAATTTTATTTTAAGAATCTTTATTCGCGCGAACAATTGTTAATTGAATAACCCACGTATTTCTATTATGGAAATATGAGAGGTTGAGAAATTTCGAAAAATGCAACAATTTTGATGTATTTCTAGAAATCCTAGAAATCTAAAAACAAAATTCTAGGTGATATTGAAAATCCCAAGAAGTTTTGAGGAATCCCTGAAAATGTTAACAAATCACTAAAAAAATATTCAATTTATATAAAAGTTTTCGACAATTTCGAATTCCTCTGTATAGTCATTAATAATGAAGTATTCTCTAAATCTTTTGAAATCCCATGAAAGCTTTTAGATTGCTCTAAAATCATCAAATCCTTAGAATCATTTTTTGTCATTACTAAAAAGAATCTTGAAATCTGGCGAAATCTTCAGATCTGGTGTAGACTCGGTCTATTTAGATAATTTTTAATTGTTAATTAAATTATACCAATAACTGGAAAGAAAATATTTCTGCTGCCCCAGCGAAGAAAATATCAGTTTTATTCAAGGAAAATGCGAATATTGAAAGAAAGTCATCCCAAAAATAAAATTCTTAAAATATTCGTGTATACTCAGCCTAAATTATAATTATGCCTGAACCAAATATAATCGTGGTTGAAATCAAGCATAATTGTGCTTTTGGCTAAATACATATGGGACAATCCACCCCGTTTCGACCTGGATTTGACCTCGACCTCTCCGATTTGGCTCATATTTTTTTGTAGGCCCTCAACTGCATCATTTTTTTTATTGGAATTTTTTTTATATGTTTTTAAAGCGACATATCGAATGCCATAATTTAAAAATCTGAACAAATTCTGAAAAATACTTTGTTCATGACAAATCTATTTTTCTTCTTACAGTTTTCAAGCTTTTTTTATTTAAAAAATTATTTAAAAATTGAAAAAATAATTAATTTATTACAGGCGATTGGACAAATGTTTATTTACGTAAAACCGGATTTTTCAGAATTTTTGTCAGATTTTTAGGAATTTTTAAAGATTTTTCCGAATTATGCCAATTTGTTTTAAATATTTTTTTAAAGTAACATATCGAATGCCATAATTTAAAAATCTGCAAAAATTCTGAAAAATACTCTATCGAATATGAAAATTTTCTGGCTTATTGCCAAAGTACGCAAGATTTTTCTTCTTATAGTTTTTGAGCTTTTTTTATTTAAAGAATTATAAAAAACAGAAAAAAGTCAATCTACTATGGACGATATGTCAAACATTTCTGTATATTAAACTATTTATATATTATTTATATATTAAACACTTTTGAACTTAAAATTGTCGGTGCACTATAACTATAAGATATAATACTTTTTCCCATCGACATTGTATAATTATTACCAAATCCTTCTCTCCGCATATAAAAAAATCCAAAAAGAATAAAATCTTTTAAGAATTCGTATTTCTTTTAAAATACGATTTCATACAGAAACGTTAGACGTTGCCCATGCCAGATTGATCTTTTTTCCATTTTTCAATAATTTTCTAAATAAAAAACTGCAAGAAGAAAAATCTTCCTCACTTTGGCTATAAGCTAGTAATAATTTTGTTATTGAACAAAGTATTTTTCCGAATTTCTTCACATTTTTAAATTATGCTTTTCGATATATCACTTAAAAAATGTATAAAAAAATAATTGCAATACAAAAAAATGTATGAAGCTGAGGGTCCAAGTAAATCTACAAAAAATTATGAGCCAAATCGGAGAGGTCGAGGTGAAGTCCAGGTCTAAACGGGGTAGAAAGCTCCCTACGCTTGTTTGAAGAATTAAATTTTTAGGGTGATAATGTAAATGAGAAAAAAAAACATTTTGTACTGTTGCTGAAAGACCAGAAGCTTTAGATCGTCTTGAATTTCTCCAGGCAAGCTCGTCAATTGGCCTGTTTCTAGTAGTTTGAAGAATTCACGAAGCCTGGCGTTGCTCGTGACTTTGGTGTTCAAGAGGCTGCCGTGTGAGATGACCCAATTGTCGTTGATAAGAATTCCCGAAGCCCCGCATCCTTCGACTCCGAAGCCTTTCGCGTACGTCAGAGCCACGCTCCTCACTTCATTCATCGTTCGACTTCTTTCACCAGCAACGATCCTGAAAAACAATTGAGAAAAAGCATTCTCATCAGAATGAGATATTCATACGATACAATGATAATAAGTGCAATTGGCAAATGGATCTCTTCATGGCATAGATGACAAAAAATAAGAAAGAAAAGTCTCTTTATACGACACTACATAGATGAAGACATCAGGAGCTACGTATTCGTTCTAATCGAGTCTAATATCGATTCCACTCCAGAAATGGCTATTTAATATCGTTCGTCATTCATCGTATCGTTGTCCTGTGGATGCTGCTACCCTGCTACACATAACGTAGTACTATTATAGTAATTCGTAGTATCGAGAAAGAGTCGTTGAAACAAATACAAAACAGAGATCATCTAATCGACGCGTGGAAGCTTCTGTAACGCAATTTGCTGGCGTAAGCAATTGAGCTCAGTCTTTTATTATGTGCCATTGACTTGAATGTCCAATTGATACGAAAGGACGTCAGCAAATAGTGTTTTATCTATACCAGGACTAGGCAATCTACAAATAAAAAAGGGACACTTGATTATCAAATGTTAATAATTTGCTCTATCGATTCCAATTATTAAAATCAATTCATTTGTCAAATTATGAATAATCTTTTAAAAAATTGTGATCTTTTCTGGAATTAAGGAGACCAAATCACCTAACAGTCAGAATGACACAATATTTACATAATTAATTAGCCTATTTTACAACAGAGATTACAGATAATCGTAAAGTGCAATAACATCGAGGCTGCGGTTTTCAAAAGGTTGCGATCTTGAGTTTCTCTTGCCAGTTATGAGCGGACCGATCGCTCGTGTCTCCAGTGGTACCATAAGATCATTCCGCGAATTTCAGAGGCTGTGGAGAGAAGAAGATATGCACTACGTAATCGTGAGTCACGGCTGACGTAAATCGTGGAGCGCCAGATGCAGCGGGAGAGATCGTTGGAAATCGGAGCAAAGGAACGACGTAAAATGACTTGCAAACATTTATACTACACTATATAGTATATGGCAGTTATATGGTGTGGGCTCGGCATTCGTGGCTTTCGTCACCAGCAGATCGAGCCCACACCAGTTCGTCGAATCGGAAAAAGAGTCTCTCTCTTCATAAATTCCAACGTTGCTTCCTTACTATCTCATCAGATAGCTTTCTGCTGTACAAGCAACAATAAATAAACATTAATCAGAACATTGCCTTTAATCCTTTTTTATTTCACAATTTTTTTTTCACTATTAATAATTTAGATCAATTGAACAAAAATTGACTACAGAGACGAACTAATATTGAGCTTTACCACATATTTGAATTGATCTAGACTGGTAGAAGGATTTGGGTTTTATAGAAATTTTATTTACTGTATACAATTTCGGATTAATGTTTTTTCATTTTTGTTTAGTAATTTTTATTTAAATTGATATAATATCCGAATTCTTCTAGCAATTTAAAAAAAAATTAAATATCTGGAAGCGCTGATTATTAGTTCATCCCTGTAAAAAATTGAGCTAATTCTTCATCGAATTCTACTGTCCAAACATTTGCACATATTTAAAGGACTGAAAAATCAAAAAAGTGTTTTACCAAAAATAAGTTTGAAAATAATGTTTGGCGTTGAATTTCTTAATCCTTGAACAAAAAAAAACCTTCCCTTGAATAGAAAAAATTGTGAAGTAAAATCGTGCATTTTTATTTTTCGAAACAATTGGAAAGAAGAAAAACCACGACAACCTCTATTTAATTTTATATCAAATAGAATTACAAAAGTAATTTTTTTCTTTTTTTTTTTTTTTTTTTTCTTCAAATTATTCGAAAAATCTCACGCAACAAGTTTTGTCGTTGCAAAGTTCTCTTCGTCTACGAGGAAGCAATAAAAAAAAATCAAGAGTGAGAGGCTACTTAAACAGCGAAATAATAGTTGCAGCGAAGCGGTGAAACTCGGCCGATGCGGGAGAACGATGCAAGGACAAATAATTAAGTGCACAAGGACCTTTTTTTACTCGTTCACTCGTTAATGCAGCCCCGTTGGATGCTACCAACAAGTCGTCTACCTATATACACACGATCTTGACAAAGTAAAACTTGTCGATATAATACTAATACCAGGTAGAGTACATCAAGGTGGAAAAAAAATTTCCACTCGCTCATATATCCAACTATCGACTGGTGGTCCAGTTAAAAAATAAATAAATTCCTGACGTCATGCGGTACACAAGTAGGGTTCACCGGGGCTATGTGAGTCATTTTTTGCTTTTCCTCGAGAAAATTTGCTGAATACATCGTATTTTAAAAAATCAGAAAGAATATATTGAAAAAAGGAATCTGACCATTTCTTTAGGCATCATTTAGGCGCTCGAAGAGCCTAAATCTTGCCATCCAGACTTTTGGACGGCACACACAGACTCTTATGCTGTCTATCCAATTGTAGAATTTCTGAAAAAATACAGCTTTTTTTTTAAACCAAAAACACACAGTTTTTGTGTATTTCTGGTTTTAAAAAATATTAATATTAATGAAAATTAATTTTCACTTTTTTCACATGATCACAACGAAGTACAGACCCACAGTTTTTATCTATTCAAGTAATACTAAATATATAAATTGCATTGAGATGTGATTTAAAAAATATATTCTCATTTACCATTTCCGAATATCCCATTATTAGGAAACTTTTTATAAAAACTGTAAAAAATATCATTTTTTTTTTCTATTTACTATAAGATTTAGTTTAAAAATCAACTTTATTTTGATAAAATATTTAAATGGCTGAAAAAAAAAATCATTACTTTTTTTTTTATTAAAATAACGAAAATTATTTCGTTAAATGGAAATGAAAAGTTTACTTTTTTTTTGTGCAAACTTTTTTTGACCGTTTGTGAAGAAAAACTTTTTCTTGAAACTGCAGAAATTAAAATCTTTTTCTTATGATGTACTTGGTCCTGTGCCAATTAGCCCCGGTGTTCAGAATGTCTGTTCCGGCTGTGCGTTCCCTGGAGAATTAATAGAGCGTCGAGTGAAATTCTTATTTTCTTCGCAGTCGCGCCTCGCTGTAACCGTACACAATCAGGAAATGATAGTAATTTTAATCTGTAAGTATTCACGTCGAGGCTAATCAAAGTAGGTAGGATGGAGGACTTTGTTATCTGCATCGTCGCCGTCTTCTCGTATGTGTCGCAGACTACCTTCGTCACTCACTTAATTTCGCGTCTCAGTTTTTTTCCGTTTCTCCATTTTTTTTTTTCTCTCTTTTTTTTTTTTTCGTACACGTGGCTTTTGAAGTGCCCATGAATATGTTGGGGTGAGAGAATTTTTCTAAAAATAGCAGTGATTCGAGGAGTGGACCACGAGGAACATGGCTTCGTTCGTTCCGGTGAATGACGCGTAGAGGATAATTAGAGGGCTAAAATCGGCCAAATGACTACCACTTGTCAATGATGGATCGACGTGTTGACTCATGGCTACGTATATTTCGGATAAAAGAAAAATATTTTTATTACAACTTTTAGTACTTTAAAAGATTCGATGATGATGATGATGATTGCTTTCGGTGTGTAATAAAACAAACAAAATTAATCGAATGAATGAACGCGAGATTTTGGATCCCTTCCAAGTGGAAATGGTCGTTCGAGTAGTACAGCTGATGCGTATATATTAGTAGTGGTCAACGAGGTCCAACCGCGGACGTAATCTAGCCGGCCGTGATCAGAGGATCTTCTTACGAGCATCGCAATTCGCAATTCACAATCACCTACGAGTGTCGTATATGAGTCTAGCTTTTTATCAAGCTAATCGATATTCCAGTCAGTACAGTAAATATCTTGTACTTTCGGAAAATAGTCTTATTACAACTATTTAACTGTCTAACATTCTTTTTTTGTTTTATTTTGCAAAAAAAAAGGTTTGTAAGTTTTAAGTTTCACAACAACAAAAATTCTTTATTATTTGGACCATTTTAAGATAAATTCTTATCACTTTCCTACGTTAATAAAAAAGTGTTAATTACAAACGATTTTTAATTAAGATTTGTTAGTTATTTAACTATATTATTTTTCACGAATCATAGGTTTCGAATTTTTTAAAATGACGATTTTAAATCGTATTTTCTTGAGGTTTCGAATAATAATAATAATAATAATAATAAATATTTGACATAAAATATTGAATTTGTAAATTATTGGATAAGTATTTGCTTTTGTTATTTTCATTGTTAAAAAAGTAAGGATATTAATTACACTTACTGCAGCTACAGTTGGAGTCGAAGTGGTAGAAACTCTTTTTTTGTCGTATTAATGCGCCGATTTTAGGCAAGAAAGCGTATTTAATTTTATTTTTATTGATAAAAAAATGACATAAAAAATGCAATGCGATTGAAAATCTTCAACCCAATTGTAACAAACTGTAGGAGTTTCGTTCGATCAATGTCATATTTTCAAATATTCCCCATTTTTTATAAATCCATTTCCTACAATTTGTTTACATATGGATCTGAGGACATTCTAACATGATTAAAATGAATGACAACGAAATGAATGACGCTTTTTAACTGAAAGTGAGGCCACTTCTGGAAATTTTTTTTTTAATAATAAAATACTGCCATAAACTATAGAATTTCTTAATTATTTTGTTGCAAGAGAGACACATTGTTTTTCCTCGGCTTTTTAATTTAACTTCAATTTTTTTTTTATTTTCAAATATTTAAATAGATTGGATCATAATAGATTAAATTTTGTGTTGTTATGAAAGGTATACAATTTGTTGTGGAAATGCAAACTGAAAGGAGCGAAACAGGTGATGAATTAGATTTCTCATCGCTTCCAGAATATAAATCTTTTTTATTTAGCCAAGAAAAGTAATTTGAGCTAATAAATAATCTTTCTTTAAGAAAAACCTTTTCATGGCTTCTTTTTTTTTAAATTATTTACGCTTATTACATCAGAAGACTTATTTTTTTTTCGATTTACCTAAAACTTTCGAGTAATAAAAAAAAAATTTATTTTAGTTTATTAAATTCTTCCAATATCGACTAAAATAGTGGAATTCACGTGTTCGGTTATTTTCTTAGCCAAGAAGTTGTAACTGAATATAATCGACCAGGTGTGGACTAGTTTTCGCCTTGTGGCAGACGTATATAGCTGCAGCAGTCGCATCAGCAACAATAGCAACGAGGAATGCGAGACGGCAGACCGCTTGGCACCTATCGCCTCGCGATAGTAGATACCTCTAGTACGTTACTATCCGTCTTTCCATCTGTCCTCTTCTCCTTGTCAGACCACTTGCCACTGCTCTCTTGCATTGCACGTAATGCGCGTAGTCTTGGGCTCTCTCCTTCTTCGAGAGCCAACCAGCCAGTAGTAACGAGACTGCTCTCTTATTCTGACGGGTAAATCCAATTCTCATACATATATTCTCACCTCAAACAAACGCTCCCAGGATCCGAGCTCTCACGCTATTTTTCTTCTTAAGGTCTTAAGAATATATTGTAATGTGAAACTTGTTATCTAAGACCCTACTTTCATTTTTTTTTTTTTAATTATTTTTGTTCCCTCATTGAGGAAGCTTTTTTTTTCATGAAAAATTTTCTTTTTTGAGTTATCATGTCAGTATACTCAGAATGGTCCAAAACGCTGAGAAAAGTGGTTTAGAAATGTCAGGACTTCGAAAAATGAATCGCCTATAACTGAACAACCGTTCAAGCTGAAATTTGGCACACAAGTGAAGTAGTTGACTCGCTTTGACTGTTGTGATTCTTTAATAAAATGTATGCAGGGGATTTTATGTCTATTTGAATTAAAAAAAAAGGTTGTCATCGTTCTAACTTTCGTGAAGTTTTGGCTAGCTTACTAAATAATTCTTCATAAGTGCATATGAGGAAAAAAACACGTCAAGTCGGCCACCCCAATTTTTCATGTCAACAAAATGTCCCCAAATTTATTCAGGATGTTGGTCTGGTTGGAGAGGAATTTTTTCAGATTTTTTATTGCATATTCCAGCTATTAAAAATTTCTGAAAATAATCATAAGTATTTATCAAAAGTATTTGACATTATATTGGCGTAATTTTACATCTAACTTACATATTAATTTTAATATACAAGTTTATGTAAAAAGTGTCGTACATTTGTAATGCAAGTTTATAGTAAAAGAATTTAATAGTATGTGTTTTAACGAAATTATGCATTTTTGGCAATTTAAGATTGGGCTATTTAATAACTTAGGGGTTTTTTTTTCGACAGAATCAATTTTCGACAAAATATTGCAGTCTCCAAAACTCATTTTTAACAAAAATTTTTAATTGTTATTATCGTTAAATATGAAGTTTCTTGAAATATAATTTAAAAAGGCACATCTGAGAATTGTTGCCGGGACATTACTGTATTGCTCTAAGTAGTAAGAGACTGGTGCGGTCAGCCTTGAACAGTGTCGGGAGTACACAGAAAAAATAAAAATGGATATTCCACGGTTTTAACAGGAAGATTGTGTCCACAGGAACTTTGTGTTAATTTCATACATATTTTTCTGTTAATTTTTCGATTTACAAAAAACATACAAAAATAATGTGTTAAAAATAGTATATTTTTATTTTACAAAATATTTTATGCCATTAAAAAAATGTGTAATATCCTTTTACACGACTGTTTACGTAATTTCAATTTAATATATATTTATTTCGAAATTCGACATATTTATACAATTATTTCCATCACTTTTAATTTCACATAAAAATATTTGTTAATTCACAAAATTCACACAATCATTGCATTACTTTTCAATATCAACAGAAAAATCCGTGGAATACAAGCAAAAAAAATGCTGCCGAATTAACACAACGGGATTTTTTAATTCGTAATCTGGCGCTTCGATTTTACACACAAAAAATGGTATTTTGGGCCTCGCGTCAGCAATTCGCCTAATTTTATCGATAGTTAGTTGTTAATTTTTCAATTTACAGAAAACATACAAAAATAATGTGTGAAAAATAGTATATTTTCATTTTACGAAATATTTTATGCCATTAAAAAAATGTGTAATATCCTTTTACACGACTGTTTACGTAATTTTAATTTAATATATATTTTTTCGAAATTCGACATATTTATACAATTATTTCCATCACTTTTAATTTCACATAAAAATATTTGTTAATTCACAAAATTCACACAATCATTGCATTACTTTTCAATATCAACAGAAAAATCCGTGGAATACAAGCAAAAAAAATGCTGCCGAATTAACACAACGGGATTTTTTAATTCTTAATCTGGCGCTTCGATTTTACACACAAAAAATGGTATTTTGGGCCGCGCGTCAGCAATTCGCCTAATTTTATCGATAGTTAGTTGTTAATTTTTCAATTTACAGAAAACATACAAAAATAATGTGTTTGAAAATAGTATATTTTTATTTAACAAAATATTGCAAAATATTACAATATTACAAAATATTTTACAGATTCTTAATCTGGCACTTCGATTTTACACACAAAAAATGGTATTGTGGGCAATTCGCCTAATTTTATCGATAGTTAGTTAAGTAACTACCATTTTTGTTCCACGCGTTTAAATCAGCCTTCGTAAAATTAGTTCATTCGATCTTCTACGCACGTTCGTTACGATAAAGTGTCGCGTTAATCGTGACACCATTCGGAAGTGACAGCACTTCCGGTTTGCAAACGAAAGATTAAAGTTTACGATGCGATATCTATAATATAAATAGAAATGTGAGGATAGTATCGATAGACCGCGGTCGTATTATCGTATCTCAGCTAGCAGCGGCAACGAACAATGGGATACTCGTGCGCAGGTGGTGCAGCCGGTGCGAGACCGCGGAATCTCGATTATCTTACCGAGAAATCTAGCGACGGTGCGACCGCGCAGCATCTTAACGAACGGAAAAGGAAGAGCAGAAGGTGAGGATAGAACGACGAAGAAGTTAAAGTTGTTGTTTCGCACGAGCCAGCAACTCGCTTTGCTGTTCTGAGAAGTCGAAAAAATGTCTACTCTTCAATTCGTAAGGAAAAAAAAAAGAAGCATATGGGATATTTTTATAAAAAGTCTCTGGACCATTTTTATATTGAGCTATTGTGTTTAGTCCAAAAATGCTGTAGCGTCTCAGTGTCGAATATTTTGAAAATTAAAATTAGTATGCTTTTCGAAAATAAAAGTCGTATGAATTACTGCTTAGCAATCTTTAAATTAACGGCTAAGTATTCATTTATTTTTTAAATTAAATTTTGTTAACTTTTTTAATGAAAAAAAAATGTTTATGCTTTATTTATTTATTACGTAATAATCATTATTACGTAATAATATATAAAAAATATTATAAAAATGTCCAATAAGGTGAAACAAATTATTTTTGTCCCCGTAAATGGATAGATATATTAAAATAAACTAACTTTTTGAGTTTTTTGGGGATTGCTTTCTTGAATTTCGACTAAATCAGCAGTATGGTTATTAGAATACTGAAACTTTTTCACATAAAAATGCATTTTTTTTTCTTATTTTTGCTTCCTCAAGAAGCTTTCTTTTCGTGAACATTTTTACAAAACGTCGAGAAATCACATTTAGAAAAAATGTCCAGGTGTGTGTGTGTGTGTGTGTGACAACCATTTACCATTTATAACTTAGAAACGTCTTGAGATATCAAGCTGAATTTAAGCACACATGCTGGGAGCTCAATTATGCTCGCTCGATCAAATTTTTGGCAAAATCCATGCAGTTCTCTTCTTTCTACAAGATTTTGAATTTGCTCAAAAATATCTGGGCGCGCTCTAACTCGCACAATTTTTGAGATATCGAACTAAAAATTGATACGAAGTTGAACTATCATAGAACGAGTATTGTTATTGAATTTCGGAAAAATCCATGCAGTTCTCTTGTTTCTACAAGATTTCGAAATTTTTTCAAAAATGTTTCCCAGGATTGTTTCAAATTCAGTAATCGAATGAAAATGGTTTGGGTTCAATTTTTGATGGAACTCTCACTTTCACGAGGGAACCGTTGTCTTTTATCGCTAATTAAATGCAATCCGTCATCAGAATCCTACGAGGAAAAATTTGACGAATTCTATGTTCCATCACAACTGGACTTAAGTTAGCTAACAATTAAAATTCTCTGCTAAAAAGTCTGCGAAAAAAAATTATGAACCTTCATAATTTAGAGACAGCTTGAATTACGAAACTGAATTTTATCACATATGTTTTCTTGCACCAGCCGCATAATTCTGATAAAAGTAATCGCAAAACAAAGCTTCTTCAGGAAGCCAAAAGTGACATGGGCGTACTTTACATCAAAAAGAGCTGATGAGGAAACGTGAAAGTATAATTTGCAGCGTTTATTATATCATGAAATTATTTTAAAAAAATTATATTTAGAGTATGGCTTTAAATGAATAAAATCTCTGAAGAGAAGAATTTAAATATATATATATTTAAATATCTAAATATAATTTTTTAAAAATCATTTCATAAGAATTTAAATATATATATTTAAATTCTTCTCTTCAGAGATTTTATTCATTTTAATATATATCAAAAGAATAAATTCAATATATAATACTAGTATATATTATTCATCGAACGCGAAGCAGTTTAGTGAATTTACGTAAAATAGCGTATGCGCATGCGTGCATTGAGACAGCAGCGTGAATTCGTAATTCACCTCGTGTACGTTGACAGCCCTGTTCGTTGGCACGACGACTCGCTCACGTACCACACGATCTCTGACTTTCCTTTTATATATTCCAACGAATATACTCGTTGCCGCGATGCCACGCTGTCTGGTCTATACGCCGCTACTACTACTGCCACTACTACTACTACTACTACTATTACTACTCTTTTTACGTTCACTAGAGAGCCCACACTATGGACATTGGTACATATACTGCTGTCTCACGCTTTACTGATTCTATTCATGAATTTGTTACCCGTTAAGAATTTTCTATGAGACTCGAGTCATTCTCACTATACTTTATCGAGTCTTACTATTCAGACTCAAATGCGTGAAAGCAATGTCTCCGTCTTTTAGGTCGGCTTTAAACAGCTCTTTCGAGCATTCCTGATCATTTCGTTGGATGCCACTTGCATCATGTGCTCGCTATTAATTTCTTTAGGTACATAAATAGTGAATAAAATTTGTGTACACATACAATTTTCTTTGCTTGAATAAATGAACAAATTTCAGTAATAATAAACAGCCTTTTTACGCACGTTTCGCTTCGTTCAGCGTGCATAAAGTTGGCACTTTACGCACTAGTGGAATAAAAGTACATTACGATACGAGTGCGATCAAACTTTTTCTTGACGAGTTTGCAGCACGAGCCGGAAGCAAGTGTCGCAATCACGCGAGTTGGAAAAAAGTTTCTCGCACGAGTTTCGCGCACAACTTTATCGCACTAGTGCGAGAAGGAGGCACTTCTCGCACCGCGTGGCATAAAGTTCTGTACGAAACTCGTGCGAGAAACTTTTGCTCAACTCACGTGGCTGCAACATTCGCCTTCGGCTTGTACTGCAAACTCACACTCGTCGAGAAAAAGATTGATCGCTCTCGTATCGTAATCTACTATAACGTCACTAGTAAGTTAAAATACATTTTTAAACATGCATGACGACGAAGTCTCTGTAATAAAATCAATTTTACGAGACTATTGTAATGATGTTTAAAAATAAATGACAAGATTTAAAAAAGAAAATGATGTTACAAGTTTTTATTTTGCGTTAAGTGAAATCTGTCGGCAGTAAATTATCTGCGTTGATAAAGACAAATGATACGGCGCATTTTAGTTCAATTAAATGAGACGGCATTTGATGTTTTAAGAGTGTTAGAAATGGAGTTTATGTTTTAACGACTCGAACTTGATGTGCGTGTGGAAGGTTATTCAGGATGGAAGGAATATTTAGGAGAGGAGGGTAAAAAGAGTCACAGAGAGAGAGATCGAGAGCGGCTCGGATTTGCCGGATTGTTCGTCCACTCGCCTAGACAGCGTGGCAGCAAGCCCGAGCCATTTTTGCATCGGTGTGTCTCTCTGCAACCGTGCGTGCGTGTGTGTGTGTGTGTATGTGTGTGTCTGTGTGCAACCGATTCAAGCATAGTAAAAGAGCCGTAGTCCGCTCGCGTATCACGCAGAGGCGTAAACGCCGCGTACCACACAACAGATTGTGAATGCACGATGCGACGGTATGTCGGTGTCAATGCGCAACTGCGCATACGCTATTTCGAGTTCATGCCAATGCTCCCCTCGCGCCCGACCTCGAAGTGCCCTCGCGAGGGCACACGATTTCACATATTTCAATGTATCTTTGGTCGGTGGGTACACATTTTTTAAAAAGTCCAACTTTGCAAATTGCATCCTCATTTTTTCAATTTTGACGAAGGTACCTCTTTGAGGAAGTATGATGATCAATTTTGGCTTCCTCGTAGAGGAAGCTTCGTCAAAAGTGAAAAAATGAGGAAGCAATTTGCAAAGTTCGATTTTCCAGCCTTGTTTTACTTCTTTTTCACTAGAAAATAAAATATCCCGTGATTTGCGAGAGCTACTGCTCGACCGACATTTTTCAAAATCGAACGATTTGCGTCAAATTTGTACTGGAATCCTGTTCTAGGGTCATACACATTCACTCACTCCATTTAAGTTTTGTGCAAAAAATGTAGATCAGTCGCTTGAACCGTTCTGGAGTTATAGTATTTTTTTTTTTAATTACGAAAATACAAATTCCGACAAAATCTTAATTATATTATCGATTTCGGCTGAATTTAATATTAAACATTGACAGATTTTATTGAACTTTTATCCAAAATTTTACATCAGATACTTGAACCGTTCTCGAGTTATAGCTTTTTATAAAAAATTGCGAAAATGCGAATTTCTATAAAACCTGAATTACTTTATCGATTTTGCCTAAATTTGGTATTAAACATCGACACACTACATTTAAGTTTTACGCGAATTTTTAGATTTGTTACTTGAACCGTTCTCGAGTTATAGCATTTTCAAACAAAATTACGACAATGCAAATTTCTATAACATTTTAACTACTTGATCGATTTTGCCTAAATTTTATATTTAAAATATTGACACACACTATTTAAGTTTAATGCAAAAAATTTAAATCAGCTGTTTGACCCGCCCTCGAGCATTTTCAAAAAAGATACGAAAATGCGAATTTCTATAAAATTACTACTACTTTTTTTGATTTCGCTTAAATTCGATACCAAAGGTTGCACCACTCGATACAGTTTTTGTGGCAATTAACAGAAACTTAGCAGATTTTATTCGATTTTAAATTTTTCGAAAAAAGTCTGCCCACGTTTGCTGACGCAAATTTTAAGCTATATAACAAAATAGTTCTTACCAAATAGAGTAATATAAAAGGACAATTGGAATTGAGTTTGAGCGGAATTTATAAAAAGCTTCGGTTTTTATAGAATTCTGAATTCAAAAAAAAAAAAAATATACATTTTGGTCTAATTTCAAGTCAATTTCATACAATTAATTTCACATTTTTCACAGACAAAATCTACCATTTAGCATTTAAATTTATTTTTAAACTTTTACAATTTAACTAAAATTTCACAATTGTAAGATTGCAAAATTTACATTTTCTAAAATAAAAAATTCTTAAAATCGAAAATTTCACAATTGCAAGCTTATTCTTATGCTTTCGAAAAAATCATAGAATTCATTTCACATAAAAAAGTGTTCTATTGAATTTGTGAGACTATTTTATTGTTGCCCATTTTTTTTTTCATATCAATAAACACGACATTGTAAAAAAAAGAAAAATCAAGTCTGTCATGAATGATATCGCTTGTCCTCGGAAAGCACACATGTACTTGAATAACAGCATTTCTCATTTTCTTCAGTGTTCACTAACCAAACCCAGTTATTCGATAGGCAGTCGACTCGCGTTTATTCGAAACAGCATGTTGGCCCTCAAGCGCCACGTAAAGTACACAGTCATTTGCTCGTACGCATCGCAGGCAAAAGTCACAACCTACTTCGGATAATGCATACTTCTGGTAGTATATGTGCTCGGCGAGTTGATCATTCGTCTGGAGAAACTGACTGCTTGTCACAGAGGTAACGATTCCTGACAATGTCGATGGAATTCAAAGTGACCTCTCTACCGTGTTGGCACAGTCGTCGGTTTGTCCCTCCTGAACTCCTCTTTCACATTTCACAGTTCTGGTGCACTCTTTTCCACGTGGATTCCCCTGATTCCTTGTGACATTATGTATTGTCGACAATTTCGACGAAGGCAAGGAAGTCAGAAAAAAATGAAGGTTTTAATAAAAGGAATCACATGGTGAAAATACAAAATCAGTGATGTGTAAAGGAATGCTTCAATTGTCTGCTAGCTGAAACTAATTTTAATAAATACTGTTGCTGAAAAGAAGATTCTATTCCCCCATGGCTGAATTTTCTAGCTTAAGTAAGCGGCGAACATTTTTTTATTTTGCTTTTTATATTCTGCACATTTTTACAAAAGAACCATTGATCCAAAGGTTCTCTTCTAAAAATGTGCAAAATCTAAAAGCCAAAAAGAAAAATATATATTGTAACTTAGGCTAGATGCTTTTACGATGGTATCAAAAATGAATCAAAAAAGAATTCGATTAAAAAATGTGAGAAGTGAGAGTTTTTATTATTCATACCATTGCAGTTAATATTGCCAGCCTGACTTTTCGTTTTTTATGATTAAAGTCACTACAATTTATTAGCAAAATGACTGTAAGTACTTGAAGGGATGCTGCAACGAAAGTGCATGATTAATCCTTCCCACAACCGGACCTCGGTTAATCAAGGTTCTACTGTATTTATCAATTGCATATGGGAAGTGGGGATAAGACGAAACTCTCACGGTGGTTATAGAGAAGCCAAGACCTCGAGATATTCGAACGCGATACGAGAGATCACGCTGGTATCGTAAACTAAATCTATATACACCAGCAATGATTTATCGGTATGGCCGGATGTTGCGCTATCTTAATCCAACTTCCTCATTCACATGTGCATGCATGTGCAGAGAAATTCTAACATCGTAATATCATACAGTCACGACGTAGTTAATTTCACTCTGCATGTGAAAATACGAGTAATGGATGTAATGGAGCGGACAGCCTCGACAATCTCGTAATATGATTTTCGATAGATATTTAAATAAACTACAATAAATCGCATTGTCTGTACAAGTACAACTGACTTTCTAGGCATATCAATTTTTTCACTTCATTATATATTGTAACAAATGTATTGATTGATCTGAATTAATGTACATGAAGAAAAATAGTTGTCTGTATCAACGAAATGAATGATTAAATATGCTCTAGAAATATACTTTGTTGCGTGGACCAATTAATTTATTAGCTGGTTTCTTTATCAATTGATCAGCTAGGTTTACAAATTTGTTAGTAGATGAGATGATGATGAGATGATTTGCTGTGGGTGCAACTAAATTATCAGCTGGTTGGTCTATCGATTGGTCAGTTGGATGTATAAATTTGTCGGTAGGTGAACTGATTAGGAGTTGTATCAACCAGCTGATTAGTTGGGAAAATAAATGTGCTGTTCAACCAAAAAATTTGACTAATTGGGCCAACTAATCAGTTGGCTATTGGTGCAAGTTGGAACAACAAACTGATAAATTGGATCGACCAAGTAAATTTTCTGTGGCATATTCAACTATGCGTGGAAACTGGATATGTCACTTTATCCCAGTATTCTTATTAATATCAACCGCGATGTTCACTCTTCAAAGTATTGAACCACTTGATACGTAATCGGAAACAAAGTCACAAGAAATCATATCAACGACTGAAGTGAAATCATTTGAATTCGTCGTGACGAAAATATCGTTGAGAAATCTCAAAAAACCAAAGTGAAGTCGGTCCAAGACACTTAAATTCACTTGATATCAAAGCGAAACCGTGGAAATTCAGAAAATCAATTTCAATAATCATTGATCGTGACTATAAGGCTCGCTGATGACAAAAAAATGTTCCAATGCTTTTGAATGGTTTTCTCCAAAAGTGTCAGATACACTTCATAACGATACCAAAAACTAAATTAAAAAAAAAAAAATAAAGAACTGATTAAAAAATGTCGAACGTCTCATCGACAATTCCAAATTCACGTCCCTTATTCGCACGGTAAATGCGTCGAAACATTTTGGGATTCAAATACTGGAAGAATTCAAACTATAGACACAGTTGGAAATATTATGGAGAATTTTTCGGATAGCACAAATATCTTTAACGAAACAGCGCGATTTACGTATTTACGAAATCGGCGAACTGACGTGTCACAAACGTATTCAATTCTACACAGGTTTGTTTCTATATAAATATTAGCTCTGCGATCAGAGCGACGAAAGACTCTATTATCGTACTCTCGAAATATCACAATATTTTCCACGGGTTTTCATACATACAGCTGTACAATTATGTGCCACGCGCAAGTCTTTCAGAATACCGCCACGTGCGCCTCAAAATTACCTTCGAGCCCTACGCGTTTCATACTTTTTTCTTCTTCTTTCATCGTTCAGACGATTATGTCGACAATTTGACCCTTTCAAATGACATGAGAAGAAATATGACAAAGATAAAGTCATTGCAGTTAATGGCACTTTATGCTCGTGTGTTATTTCGGTGGTACGTCTAAATCTCACGGGTAAATATTATTATTATTGTAAAAAATAACACAGAATAATAACAACGTCTATTATATTTTTAAACGTCTATATTTAACGTACATTCCTTAAATATGTATTCAGTACCAATATTCACAAAGAAAAAACATATATATAAAATATGTATTTGAGCTTTACGTCTTTTGACGATATTTATAGTACCAGACGTGGATCATGAAAGTCACTGTGTGAGCTAGTGATCTCTTCAAGAAGTTTGGTTTGGGCTGATTTAATTCGAATAAGGTTTTAGGACGTTGGAATAAACGTAGTTGTATTTATGCAACGTTTTTTTTTAATGTAAATTTCGTGTGTGTTGTTTTTGAGCAATGTCATTAAATGTGCATGTTATTTTTGTATATGTTGTTTTGACGTGTTATTTTCGTCTGTGACTTTTTTACATTTTATAACTGTAATATATAATATTTTTTTAATAATGTTGGTCGTATAAACGTTGGAACCGTTTCTTCATCCAGAATTAGCCAAGCAAATGGTTGTGCCTTTAAAAAAAGAATACAGCCAGAAATCTGAATAGTGCACTAATAAAGCATGTTTCAGTAAACAAAATCATAGTCATCATAATCGAACCAACATAACTTTTAAAAAACTGGATAATACCTTTTTGAAAATTGCCATAAACATCTTCAAGAACATAACTATAAAGGTTTCTCATACTGAATGTTTTTAATATAGAGAAATGCATCTTCAATATAGCGTAAGTCATAAAAAAAAAATTTTGTGAAAATCAACGGTATGTCTACAATCATATTTGAGATTACGAGACAACAAATACTTTTTTAAAGCTTTCATAATGCTTATTTTCTTAATATAAAAAAAAAAAGAAATACCTAAAGATGATGACACAGTATCAGTATCGAGACTATTTGAATAATTCCTCTCTAGCCTCTGTCCAAAAATGTTGAATCTGCTTTGAATCAGTATGGTTGGCTTATACGCTGGACAGTCATCAGTATGAAGATTACCTGGACAGTCTCTATCCAGATATTGTCCAAGAGTCTTACACTCCCAAAACTAACCAAGCGCTCAATCTAGTCCATAAAAATCTAGAATAGTCAAGCCCATTATCGATTCCTCGAGAACCCCTACAATTTTCCTTCATGATACGTCATCTCCAGCTCAATTTAGACATCCGCGAACAGCTCGTTCTTCCATCCAAGAATCATTCATAATACGATCGGTGTGAAGTGAGCTCAATGAACGAGGGCGGTGGTGGGTTACAACCCTCCATCGTTCTTTCATCATCCTCGAGAAATTACCGCAAGGAAATGAGGGATAAATAAAAAGGCAGAGCATAGCATAAGTACAAAAAAAAAGCATCGTCTTGTGCGCGCGAATGTGGCGTCTGCGTATTTTTCTTAGGCCCCGCATCCGGATGCTGTGCTGTTACATGGACCACTACGCAACCCCTGTCAACGGCCTTGATCAGCGACTTTCTTCTGTAGGAAAAAAACATCGTTTCTCTCTCTTTCTCTCTCTCCCTCTCTCTCTCTTTCTCTTGCCTCATGCTTATTACCAAGATTACAGAGAGAGAGACTGTGCATTCGTGTGGGAGAGCAGAGAATACACAGACGAACGATGTTACAATTAGGTCGTTGCCAACGCGGGGATGAATTGACGCGGGAAGGTGCGCGAAAGATGTTTCGCTCGAAAGAGGTGCTTCGACGTTGGAGATGTAGCGAGAAGGAGGGAAACAAACAAGTATGGTCAGAGATAAGACGCATGTTATGAGAGTCGTTGAGAAGTGGGAGAGGGAAGATAGAGTTGCTGCCTGCAAAAGAGACGAAAGCATTTTTTTTTTTTTTTTTTTTTTATTTCCCCTATTTTCCCCTGCTTCAGCCAAGAAGTTGGACACCCGTCGCGATAATCGTCAGGGCTAGCCAACTCGTATATATTAGAGACGCTACCTCCGAGAGCTTCCATCACAACCCCGAGAGAAGTCATACGACCAGTATCGGAAACACTAGTTTTACTTTGTTCTTCTTCTTCTTCATCCCTCCGTTGCTCCTATCTCCGTGCTTCGCCTACACCGGCTAAGTTCCAAGGTAAGTCTGACAACTCGAACAACGAATTTACGATTTACGAATTTCTGACAAGGGTATTTTGTTCAAAATAATCTGCTTGGAATTAAATCTATCGGTACTGGCAGATTTTATATACAAACGAAATTTTAATATACAAATATTAAAATTGTATTTCCATAAAATTATATATATATTAAAATTTCGTTTGTATATAAAAAATGTAGTAAAATAAGATTTCGAAATTCGTGATTGGTATGAAAGTACTTTACATTTTTGAATAATATGTTTTAGTGACAAACGAAATGGTGAAATGAATTAATTAAAAGTTGTGTATAAATATTTTTTCACGTGGTGTAGGTTTATTTCTTGCTGACTGAATATTTGGAGACTGGGTTAAGCTTTGAAATGAGGCCTTCGAAGAAGTTTTTAGTATGAAATGCCATATATATGCGCGGGAAAATTGTTAAATACCTACTCAGTGAATACTAGGATTTCTATGAGTGTATATTTTACAATTCTTAGCAACTAAAGTCCTGGCAAGTAAAAGTGACAACTATTTATCTAGTCACGGTAACTATTAAATTGTTAAATAGTAAATAAAAAAAAACTAGGTAACTATTTAACTTAAAAACACACAGCATGAGATATTTTTACAAAGAGCATTGCAGTTTTCTTTTGATCAGATTTGACATTTGACATAAACAAAAAAAAAGTTTCAATACATGAACTTGGTCCCGGTCCAAGTGTGTCTGACGACAGTGAAATCACAGATATTTCGAGATTTGGGAGACATTTCGAGACACCAACTTTTTAGAAGGACTAAATTGAAATAAAAAATTAGACGACGCATAGGTATTCATAGGACTTTCAGTAAGGCAACACATTTAATTTTGTACTCAGCATTGTCTTTCTCAGACGGAGATAAAAAAATATAACTCAGTAAGCAGCAAGTGAGAAACCGATATTTTGCTAACAATTGAGTTCATTACAGTATAATGACAGCTTGAACAAACAGATAGAACATATTCGGTAATAATTCTAATGTTAACTCAATACCAGTAAAAATTGGAAACAAATAAAAATGTACATTTCCATAAAATTTGACAGCCAGCTAGAGGCAATACAGTCTTGTTTTATGCGTAAAATCTTTTTTTCTGTTTCCATAGAGGAAGCATTCCAGAATTTTATGATTTCGAGATTTTTGTGTCGAAATACTCCAAATAGTCTGAAACATTGATAAGAGTGATCTAGAAAAAGTGCCCGGAATTTGTGTGTCGCACTCAAATGTGAATGAATAAAATGTTTGGTAATTAAAATTTCTCTCATATTATCATAAAAATGTAATAGGAAGTTTATTTACTTTTTTTTATAGAGGAAGTCTCGTTGAAAGGAAATATAAATAAGATATCAAGTCTCTGATTCGCACGTAAATTGTGTCGAATCGTTTTGAAATTCAAAGACATCTTCCAACATTATATAGAAACATTATATAGGATTCTAACGGTAGACACAGCTGGAAATATTATGAAGAATTGTGCCCCACATGGCACAAATATCTCGTATGAAGCTGTAAATTACGTCTTTAAGATATTGACGTCTTGTAAACGTGTCCATTTCTACCTACATTTTTTTTTCAACATACAGCTGTACAATTAATTGCCACGTGCAAATCATTCAACATACCGCCACGTGTACCTAAAAAATACCTTCAAGCCCTGCGCGTTCCACACGTTTTTCTCCTTCTTTCATCGCTGAGACAAACACTCGACATGTTTATATTTACGGCCAATTAGCTGACAGAAATATGACGACGTACCGACCCTTTGAAATCACATGGGAAGAAATATAAGAACGATACAATCATTGCAGTAAATTGCACTTCATGCACTTCATGCACGTGCTTATTTGAACTTCAGCAATGGACCATTTACACATTATTTTTCATTACATATACATTTGGCCCATTGAGAGATGAAAACGTATGCGTCTTGTATGCATTTTGGTCTTTGTGATCATTCAAGGCTTACATTGAAATAAGGCGCAATTTATTTTTAATCAATAATTTTTTTTTATATTGAATATTAATGAAAAGTTATTTTACGGAGACTTGTACGAGAATATGATTACTGTTTCGTGATGAATTGATTGATACTTGTCTAATTAGCGCAATATTTTTTAAAAATGTTTTCTCAATTTTTTGTAAAAAAAAATCTTCTTAAAAAAAAATCGACTATTTATATCGGATGAGAAATTTCTTTCGTGCAGTTTTTCGGATGAATTACGTAATAATGTTTATCTAACGATTCATCATTAATTCACTGATATTTTTTATTTCTAAAAAATGAATACAGCCAAAATTCTAGAAAGTGAACTAATAAAGTACGTGTCAGTAAAGAAAATCACAACCATCAGAATGAGATAAACATAATTTTACAAAAATTGAACGTAAAAATACCTAAAATTCATTGAGCAACCTTAACCCTCTGTTAAAATTGTTTGCTATTGGATTCCATTGCAGATACAGAAAGATTTTTTACATAAACTTGTACATTAAATAAATATGTAAGTAAGATGTAAAATCACAAAACTTTATAATAAATATTTCGAAAGTTAGGTGGTTTAATATAAAAATTTATAACTTCACCTCACTCGTGTATTAAATTTAGTATGCCAGGTGACGAATAAAATGTTCAGTGATTAATATTTCTTTCATACTCTTATAAAAATGTAATAAGAGATTTTTTTTTTCCATAGAAGAAAATTTAATTTCACACTACTGAGCAAAATGTTATAGTGAATTTTACTTCACTATTAAAACACACAAAATACTTTTTCGCCGGTTAAGAATTTATTTCAAAAATAGATAATGATACCGACAACACAGAATCACTTTTTTACATTAACTTTAAGATAAACTTTCTGAAGAGAATCCTGGTCAGGGTAGAAACGTAAAATGAGGGTTTTTCTATACAACATTCCACGAGGAAACCCCAAAAATCAACAGACCCTTCTGAAGCCGGAGCGAGTAAAGGAAAAGTCAATTCATCGGTCGCAGCTTTTAAAAATATTGATTTTCGAAAAATTGGAAGCCACTCTGAAATCGTAATTAAATGTGAAAGTTGATGCTAAAGCGATTTCACGCAATTCTCTGCTCTTCTCGTTGATCGTAATTCTGGAAGTTTCGTTTCCCGCGTACGTCATTTTATTGGTAAGCGCATTAACGCGCTCGCGGGTTTGCTCAGTGCGCTCACTCGCGGAGTGACGTTTTCAACGTTTCAACTGTTGGTCGAGCCGACGAGGATGGGTTATGGTGAATCGGAATCGCGCGCATTGCGAGAGAGCAACAGCGGTTTGCGGGGCGCGCGAACACACTCGTGGATATGCGTCCAGCTGTCTACCCGAACTGTCGGCCGACTAATTATCTCTTAATTCAACTCAATTGCTTCTTGGCACGAGCACGCGGATGACACGACAAAGTTGAGACCGTGCCGCGATACGCTTTGCTCTCTTATACACACTCGTTTGCTTCTCCAAAGAACGCGCGACTCACTGTACACTAATTCTCCGGGCTAAACGAATCGCGCGGCTTTTCTATATAGCCTAGCTCCGGCTGTATACAGACCTATGACAACCCTAGCATTAATCTCTGTTTTTCATTTCATCCCTCTATTAATTAAAAAAGAAAAAAAGAAAACAATTTAGCGTTCTATTTCAATTCAATTTCATTCAATTCGAGTCCGAGCCAAAAGGAAAGTATTAAAACAGTATTAGAAGCAGTATCAAAATGAAGAAGTCTTAAATACGATCTATTGGACTGAATGATGGTGAAGAGCATTAGACCGAATTATTATTTTTTAGGGTCCAGGTCGATACGTTTATGGTTTTCGGTAACCAGCTCGATGTCTCCATAGTTTTCGGTGTCCAGGTCGATGTCTCCATAGTTTTCGGAGGAATTTTTTTTTTTGTGTTGGGAGACGAAAATGAAATTGAAATTTAATATGAACTACCCTACTAGATTCGCCCTTGCTCGTTTACTTCAAACAAAAAGTATTCTTAGACATTTTGTTTTCTAAATAAAATTGATTTGACATTGATGATTATTTCCGGCGTGGTTGGAACTGGCATTGTGTCGATGGATATCGATGAGAGCGATTTAAATCAACAACAATTGGTACATAGTTTCGTGGCGTGATATAAAACTGGCCACTCCTTTCTGTTTCTTCTCCCTCGCGGAGAGATCACGTACCCGCGGACGCTTTCGCTGGGCTCTGGCGCGCGTTAATTGATGTCGATCCCAGAGGAAAAATGCTACTCGGGCGATAAATTACTTAAGTTCAATCAGCCGACATCGGCATAACTGAGGTTGATGAAACTGAAACTCGTGAGTGAGCTAGCAGCATCGGCTGATACTGCTGCACGAGAGTTTCACTTGACTCACTTTGACGTGGGAGTTTTGCATCATCGACGATCAAGAACGCAACTGTTAAAAAGAACTGCGAATTATCTGCCGCAAGAGAAAGACGAGAATATATTAATAAACTATGAGATGCAACGCGTATGACGTCTTTGATTCGCTCCTTGTAGATTCGCCTTTGAAAGACCTTTCCTGAAAAGCGAACCAAAGACGCTTCACTAGATTAGATCCAGCGTGAACTGGTTCGACTGTAGATGCGACTGACGAGCTAGCTATAGAAACGGTGAACGACTATTGCTCGCAATTATTGCACGTGACCGAAAGCCTCACGGGCTTCTCTTGCCTGTCTTGAATTTCTGATGGACAATCTCCATTAGGCACCACCTCGTGGATACCGCGCAATTCATTCGTCCTCCAAGCCCATTGCTTCGCTGTTGGTGGGCGCATCTTATCACTCGCTAAGTCTTCACTTTGTCGCCACTTGTCTTCATCGCCCTTATATGCTTCTGACATCCTTTCTCCAATACCTTCATTCAATGTATCCACTGCTGTTTGTGATAAACCATCATATTAGGGTGCAAATATTACCTCCATTCTTTACTTCCTTAATAGCGAAAACTTTTTTTTTATGGAACAACAAGAATTCGTCAATTTTGTGGCAAAAAAAAAATGTCTCCTAATAAAGCGTAATTCTATTTTTTTGCAAAACTTGATTTTTAAAAACCTGGCATTTGAGCCTTATAAAATATAAGACAAACACTAATTCTATAATTTTGTACAATTATATAGTGACTTTTTCTATATTAAAATTCTAACAGTGTTCAACATTTCAGGAAACGTTATTGATTTTCAATGATTGCTCAAGGGCGCGAAATATTTAAATCCCTATACTCCACAAATATTTTATGTATAAAAAAAGATTTTTTTTTAAATCTTTAAAAAATATCAATTCATTAGTTGATTTGACAAAGACTTTTTAAATGGCCTCTCCTTTTTCATTGTGTCGATTTGAATAAGATTTTTATTTAATTCGGTATACCGTTTTGTTGGTTATATATATTGACGAGCAATTTTCCGACAGAAGTGCACTGACAGGCGGTTCTAAACGTGTCCTGAGTCCTGACTGGTAACTCACGAAAGCGGTTCGCACCGCTCCTACGATGATTAACCAACACAACCACCGAATCGCTCTAGATGTGGCTCTTCGTGCGGTACACAGTGATTCAGAGTGAATTAAGGTATTTGCTTCATATGTTGTACACGCAGAGGCAATACACGTATGATATACGTATGTAATAATAAATATTATTATTACTTAATTTTGTTTCTAAAAATTAGTGACGCTCTAATAACGTACATTAGACTCATTAGTACCGACGAAAGGCGACAGCACAAATAACGCATTTATTCATTTGTGTATTAGTATGGAATTACTTATACGTCAAACAAATATTTGCAATTTTTCGTTATTTGTAATAAATAAAATAAAATAATAATTTGAATATTTAAAATAAATAATTTCTTATTGTAGCAAATTCAAAGAATCTTAATAAAATATATATATCATAGCTTCGGTGCTCGAAAAAGGGGAAATAAAAAGTACGGTCGGAAATAAAATAACTATCTTATGCAGCAATTTGATTCAATGAAATATTAAATACAGTTTTTACGCTAGAAATTAAGGGATTTTTTTCAAATGAATTTTCTTTTTATACATTATTATTCATTTCCCCGATTTTCACCAGCGAAGCTATAAGCGTACTTCTCAGTTAGATTATTTACATTTGCTACAATAAAAATTAATTTATTTAATACGATTAACAAAGTCTTGCAAATATTTATTTGACGTATAAGCAATTCCATATAAATGCATCAATGGGGAGCGAAACAATTTTTTACAAAAAAAAAGAATAAAAGAAATCTCACAGAAAAGAAGTTCTAAATTAATTTGTCAAAAAAATTCTGATGCCACCTCAAGTGCGCAGAATGGAGAGCAATGCGAAGAAAGTTGATACGTTGATAATGGAACGAGGAAATACGGTCAGCAGAGGCTTGGCGCCGGCGTAAAAACTTCGACGAACGATATATTACATTATAGCATGAGTAAGAAGTTCCTCCTTCCTTATTTTAACGGAAGTATAATATAGGGTATGTGAGACTGAGAGCGTCGAAATATGTCACTCAATAAATAATTATGTTGCGGTTTTGGTCGAGCGCGGTCGGAGAGCCGCAACTCACCGCGATCATACCGCAGAGTGAGCAATCCCGTGAATTCGTTACGGAACAGCCCGAAGGCGAGCTACTTTCCGTTCTCGGGGAAGCTGCGACTCGCCATGTTATTTATAGCCCCCTCGTTATATGGCATCTCTAAAGGAAATTAACTCTCGCGGAGAATCTTTGCGTATGTACTTATATACCCCAAGCACACCCGCACCCTCTGCGCCCGCATCACTCCAAGCCGTCCTTTCTCGGACAGTCCCCTGTTTTTTTTTTTTTTTTTTTTCTCTTTTGCTTCCTCATAGAGGAAGCTTTGTTCTCGTGAAAATTTCTTTTTTTCAAGAATTTCAGGTCAGGACACTCAAAATGGTCCAAAAAGTCGAGTACGTAGTTTAGAAAAAATATCTATATGTGTGTGTGTGTGTGTTCAAATTGGTTGAGAGGTTCAAACTTTATAGTATTTTCTAAAAAAAGTTTGAAAAAAAAAACGTTTACACGCTATAACTTTTCTAAATTCACATATATCGGGCTGAAATTTTATACACAAATGGAGCGATATTTAAACATGTCTGGCGATAAATTTGGCGAAGATCAATCGAGCGGTTGCCATAAAATTGTTATATCAATTTCAATTTTTTTTTAAATGTCTGTAAACACTCCAACTCTTGTAAATTTTGAGATATGTGGTTACAATTTTCTATGTAACTTAAGTAACATTAAATCATGGTCGGTCAAAAATTTGACGAGCTATCGAGCATAATTCAAATTTTGTCAGAATTTACATTTTTCGTGTTTTAAAAAATTTCTTTTATCTAGAAATATTCCTTTCATCCCAAAATGTCGTACATTTTTTTTTCTACTGTTGTCAACCAAATCTAGATGCAGATATTAAAAAAAAAAAGAATTCTTGCCAATTCTTCTATTATCCTTCCTTTTTTATTTCTATTTAGTTTTTTTTTAATTTCAATACATGTTATGTATTCAAATAGCTCAAAAAAATCTCAAAAATACCCAAATATAAAGAAAAATCTCAAATACCCAAAAATAATGAAAAAAATGACATGTAGTTGAAGAAAAAAAGATATTTGAATTTAATCTATTATTAGTATTTTTTAAATTTAAATGCGTTATGCATTATTTGCTGTGAAAAAAACGAAAAAAATGACACGATTTTTTAAAAATTCCTTGTGCAGCAAAAATTTTCAATATTTTATCTCCTCACGCCAAAATGTCAAACCATTTTTTTTTCTATTTCATGAATATATCCGGACTCGGATAATTAAAAAATGGTGTTTACAAAGCTTTTTATCAATTTTCATTTTTATTGATATTTAGTCTATTATTAATAGAGTTTAGCAGTCGGCGCAATTGCAACCGCGGTGAAAGAGCAGTGAAGATTATAATTGTAAAAAGTGTGTTTGACCCGAATGGACAGACGTTGTTATAGGATGCAAGGGATGCTAAAGCCAGTGTCAATTAGCTGTGTCAATTCGAGAACGATGGAATTCAATGACGGCGAATCTCTTTGATTTTTATCGAGGTCCTTAGAGTCGAGAGTCGTAGAGTCTCTCTCGCAGCATCTCTCTCAAGATATACGATTTTACGAGTGCGTTATTGATGCCTGCATGGTTCACGGTTCAGATTCCTGCATCGCGCGAGACTCTGTCGAGTCAGCGACACGAGTGTGCGAATAATCTTCATTTCTTATTGCAATTCAACTCGGCGAATAGGCCACCAAAATACTCATTTTTCTCAATTTGCTTTTTAAATTCAATAGCGATCTCTAAATATATATTTTTTTTTTCATGACATATTAGGGGAATTTTATTTTGAGTACTTGTAACCGTTATTTTAGTTGGCAGATGACAAAAATAATAAATTGCAACTAAACCAACCTGAACAAAATTTAAAAAAAAAAATGGACTGAATTTTATTCTTCGTATTCGATAACGACCGCCAAATATTTTTTTACCTACTCATAATTTGAGAGGATTTTTTTTCTAGTATTTGACACTACTTTTTGAATCGACAGACTAAAAAGTAAAATAAAAATTGAAAGTCTAGATTACCAAGATTTTTTTTTCATGACATAGGGGAATTTTATTTTCAGTATTTGTCACCGTTATTTTAGTTGGCAGATGACAAAAATAATAAATTCCAACTAGACCAACCTGAAAAAAATTAAAAAAAAAAATTGACTGAATTTTATTCTTCGTATTCGATAACGACTGCCAAATATTTTTTTACCTACTCATAATTTGAGAGGATTTTTTTTCTAGTATTTGACACTACTTTTTGAGTCGACAGACTAAAAAGTAAAATTAAAATTGAAAGTCTAGAATACCAAGATTTTTTTTTTACGAAAAAAAATCTTGCTCCTTAAGGAAGCAAAAAATGAGAGTAAAAAAAAGCATACATTTAAAAGTTCAAGGCAAATGTAATGCGTAAATTCTAAGAGATCCAAAACGAGAGCAGCTGCAATAGTATTTAAATTTTGATTGGAACAGGTACAGTAGTTCTGTCCATAGCTCGAGCGCAAATACGGCGACACGAAAGCTCGTAGTCGCGGTGGATCATCAGAGAATTGGTAAAGCGCTGCTCTGATGCTTCGGTATCGCCGTTGCATCGTAACGTACGTACACGGTCAAGCGCACACTCGTTGTAGGCATAGCAGCGAGTGAGGAGCGCGCTGATGGCTCTGCGAGCGAGAGAGCACCGCGGCACTGGGTCTGCCACCGTCGCTGTTAACCCTGTTAAGTACCTCGTACGCTACAAGTATGCTTGCCTACACAGCCAACCTCCTGTTCCCTGTCTACAGCATCCACATATATATATATATATATATATACGAATATATGAGGCATTCTCTTTCAGTTCAGCCACATTTTTTTTTGGTCCCCTCAGATGTTCGCCATAATTAGCCACATTTTACTGCTACTTGAGACGATTTTATGCGATTTTTTTCTTAATTTTTTATTGCCAAAATCTTTGATTATAAATCTTTAATGTATATATATTTTTTTGGAAGGTAAAAAATGCATTTTTTAATAAATTTTATAATGCAATTGTATTTGTATTTTAATAATTATTTAGTAGTTCAAAGAAACGGATTTTTAAAGTAGAATAGTTAAAAAATATGATTTTTTTTCGGTCAATGCGACAGCCTTGATTGTACTTTTAATTTTGCAGAATTCACAGAGGTCTGCAGAATTCAGAAAAAAAAAAACATTGAGGGTGTGAGCATCGATTATATAAGCTCTTTAAATTTATTAATTTTTACTACTTTTTATTTCGGGTACAAACGAATGTTTCGCATTTTATTACTCCTCAAATATTGAATACCCATTTTAATTAATAAAAATTATCATTTTTTTTTTACATTTCGTTTTTTTCTTCCAATTTCACTTGAAATTTTACAGTATTATTACTCTTTAATTATTGAATGCCCGTACTGCCGATTTTTTTGTCTATTCTACAAACTAATCGACAGCAGGATCATTCAATATTTAAAAAGTAATAATCCTATAAAATGAAAAATTGTGAGTGTTGCATCGGGCAAAAAAATGTAAAAAAAATGTTAATGAATTAAAAGTAAAAATGTAACCAATATTGCAATCAAAGGCTTATCGAGAATAAAAATATTTCACCTTGTTCTATTCTTCGGATATTTTTCTCTTCCAATAAATAAACAATTTAAAAAGAAGCAACACCTAAATATTTGGAAAAAAAAATCATAGAAAATCCAGAGCGCGCTTTCAATTATGAAAAATACCTGAGAAATTCGGATAGAAAATTTCTTTTCTGGATTCTTATACTGCCTAGCTATTCTTCGCCAATACAGAAGACTTTTCTATGAACTTTACACACAACCCTCTAAATTCAATAAAATTCAAAAAATAGTACTCTGAAGTAGTAGTTAAAAATGTCGCTAATTATGAGAAATATTGTGAGAGGATAATATATTAAACTGTCTGAATTGACAAAGAATGCCTCATATATACGTGGTCACACCGAGAGGAGCCATATATTCGAACCAGGCGACGACGGGCCCTACGACAAAACCTCTCCTCCTCTATCTATCCCTCTATCTCGCTCCGTACGAGAAGAGCAGCGATACCGTTGCGTCTGCAGCTATACGAGGCACCCATCGACAGTCTGCTGACGCGTTGCTCACGCTCTCAAACTTTAACCTGTTGCTTGCTCCGTACGGCAGCTACTCGTGTCAATAATCATTACGTTTTTCTCAGCAACAATTGACATTATCTCTCCTGAGTTATGAAAAAATATTCCGCACTTCCGTTCGTCGTATGTAGCCTAAAAATTCAATTTGAGCGATAAAAATTCCGGCGAGAAAATTCGTCACGAAGTCTGTAAAAATAGCGGGATCACCTTTTGTTATTAAAAAACAAGGTTCAACGCTTGGATTTGCGATTTTTTAACGGAGCCATTACGAATATCTTGACTCGCAGTATTGAAGACAACGTCGACCATGCTTCGCCGATTGTGAGGAAGAAAACTGTGCTATTTATAAATTTTGTCGATTTAATCGATCTGCAGAAAAATTTTGCAAAAAAAAAAAATTAGTAATTCGGAGAGAAGAAGAAAAAGATTGATCTGTGGAAGCGATAGTAAAAGTGTTTCCAGGGTTTGGGTGTAACAGTACGCCGAACTAATTGACATTTTGTCGATTTAATAGAATCGCAGAGAAATATTGGAGAAATGATAATACAAATTTAGGGAAAAGGACGAAAAAATTGATAAGAACTCTGGAAGCGATAATAAAAGTGTTTGGAGTGTTGGCGCGTAACGTGTCACGCCCCAGCGAACAGACATTTTGTCGATTTAATCGAGGTGCGAAAAAATTTTCCAACAAAAAATAACAATAATTTGGGAAAAAGAAGAAAAGGAAAAGTTGATAGAAACTGTGGAAGTGATAATAAAAGTGTTTGGAGAGTTGGGGCGTAACGGCACGTCAAGCGAACGGATATCAAAGCGTGAGAAAATCGACTGACAAGCCCGCACGCTGCTGGCACTGCCGACTGGCACGGATACAGACATTAAAGTCATCAGCGTGGTACGATAGTGTATAGTCCCCGATACCAAAGAGTTCTTCGGGGGCGCTTTGGTGTACGAGCGTCCGAGTGAGAGAGGCAAAAGAGCGAAAGAGAGAGAGGAGCAAGAGATAGAGAGAGAAAGAGCGGGACGTACGCCAGACGAACAGAGCACCGACTAATCCGTTCATCAGATCTGTACTCGCCTCCGCTACACTTTCGTTACACGTACGACTATAAGTTTTGTTGAAAAAAAAAAGTCGAGCGCTCAAAAATAAAAAAAAAAAAATAGAATTTTAAATTGTCCGTATATTTGTTTTTTCGCAATATAGAGAGAAAAAAAAATTAAAAAAGAAGCGACAAAAATGAGCGATTGATAGTCGATTTAGAGGCTTCGCGTACGCGCGATGGATTCGATTGCAAAGGGTCGTGAAAAGTTTATGCTCTGCTGCTACGTGGGTCTCGAGAGTGAAATCGGTTGAAGGAGAGTTTTGTGCGCCAAGAGATCGGTGGTTATAAAGACACACGCTTATGTACACCGGACAAAGTGCGCGAATATATAGAGAGAGAGAAAGAGAGAGAGAGAGAGATTTTTGCTCACGCCTAGGAAAAGTGAAAGAAGAAGGCGAGAGTGTGTGTGTGTGCTTAGAGACATCGCTGCGAGAACTGGTTGCACATCGCACAACCACCCGCACTCGACCGAGCGAGAAGAAGAGAGAACGTGGGAACTGAATTTATAAATCGCTTATTCCTTACCCTCTTTATCTTGGAGATTCGTGCAAGAAAATTATACAAAAACAAAGCGAAGGATAGCGTAAGCACGAGCAACTTTACATCGCAGGCTTTGCTTCACTCAATCTTTCAATCGAGATCTTTTTCTCTACTCACCATCACGCACTCTGTCTTAATATTGCAATCAATACTGCTGCTGCTGCTGCTGCTGCTGATGCTGCAACGAGTACGTATCTCATTGCTACGCACGGCAACGCGATATCGTTTCTCGAATCCACCTCGTTTGGCATTCGTAAGGTGAGCAATAACAACTAGGGTAAAGTGTCCAATGAATGAACGGTTCAGCTGCATGGGGTCTTGCGTATGAGGCAATCCATACCATTTCGACACCGATCAGACCCACGAGCTCTCGGATTTGGTCCATGATTATTCATCTTATTGGTCCATCTCTAAAAGAGCACTCTAATTATTTTCCTAAATTTCACTGGGTTAAGATTTTTCAAAAGTAACGTAGCCAGAACTGAAAAATCGTGTGTCAAACATCAAATTTTTTTTGTCAAGAAATCTAGGCTTTAAAATGCTGATATTTGGCACAGGATTTTTGACTTTTTTTTTTTAGATTATTCAATTCTGGTTAACTGATTATTTATATGTTATTTTTGAAATATTATAACTAATTTAAATTTGGAAAAAAATGTGAGTGCTTTTAGAGTTGGTACATTGACATTAAAGATTATACAACGTGATATACAAACATAAATGTCACGCATAAATACACCAAAAGATTTCCTATATTTTCACTGGGATTTCAGTCCTCCTCAAGCAACTGTTTAAAAAAAAAGCGTCATTCTAAGTAAATAACCGCGAAAAAATATCTCTTTAAAAAAAACTGTAAAAGAATTAATTGCAACATTTTTTAGAAAATTAATAATAAATCAATTAAACAGCATAAATAATCATAACAACGATAATAATAATAATGCGAAGAATAATAAGAAACTGTTTGGGGGAGGATATGTTGAAATAAACAGAGAAGGAGAAATAGAAGAATGAAATAAAAAATAATCAAAAATCTAGTCTTATCAAAAGAAATTAAAGAAAATGGAGACCTGTGATCAAAAGACATAAAATCCATTCATAAAATCCAATGGAAAGTCTTATGGACCGACACCAGTATAAAAAAAGCGAATAATAACCAAGCTTTGTTTCAATAAAAATTTTGTTTTGTTCATTGCGAATGTGGGCAAAACATTAAAAAAATTATATTTAGAAAAATGACTCGAAACTTCCAAACCTCTACAACATGAGAATGCCCTGAACTATTAAGCTGAAATTTATCATGCTGAGGTCGAGCTTCATCGTTCAATTTTTTTAATAACAATATTAAGCAATATTAAAGTTTTGACGTGATTTTAGAACTTGTGAAAAATGTTTGTTCGAGGCTCGAAGAACTATTTTGACCTATCGGATTAAATAGTTTCACATGTAGTTCGAATCACAAGTCATTGATATTATCTTACGGCTAGGAATAGGGGCCAATGTCGAGGCCCCTTTTTGGGTCACGCAGTACGATATTATTAGACCTTGAACAATCTGTGTACGGCCCTCTACATTCAGGTACTGCCTTAATAATCTATTATTCTCTGAGCGCAATGATAAAACGAATTCCTAGCAGATAGATTTGTTGAGTACTTTGCTAGAACATTGCAAGTATTCTCAAACTTGCAATCAAAAGAGTGTGTGATCAAGCTATCGAAATTTAATAGAATAGAAAAAAAAATACTATTAATTGGAATTCTCATAAAAGTTTTTTTTTTAATCGACGCGAATCTGTACAACTTATCTGTCGTTAATTCTCAATGAAATATTTGTCTGCACTGTAAAAAAGAATCTATCAATAAATTTATGTATCAATAGAATTTAATTTGAAATTTGAGGTTTTATGCATAAACTGGTATACTGAATTTGATATTCAAGTGTGATGTAAAATTAATGTATGGCATTAAACTAAAAACATTAAAAGCGTACGAAAAGAAACAAAAAATCGCATCATAATTGTTAATTACATTTAGTTTAGGCACACAAATTTCGAGGTATTTTTTACATTGTGATGACAAATACCTTTGTCCTAGAAATATTTTTTAAAAAAGTGATTTCATTTTACAAAAAAAATGGACATTTCGAGACACTTACAATAAATTCCATTTTGGCTCGATAAACTTAAGCCTGCCGAATAAATCGAGATATACACATTGAGGACGGAAGTGCACTGCATCGGCTACTACGACGATGTGTACGCCAGTGATCCCGAACCGGACTCGCCCACGGCCCTCACAATCGCAGATAGAACAGTTAGGTAATTGCTCTTGCAATGATTTTGTTGCGAGACGTTATCTCGTGACGCGTGTGACTCACGCGAGTCACGCGCTCTCTACCTTTGCCGGGGTGTCCACGTTTATCGCACTTCGCCAACATGTTTTGGATATTATCGGGTGTTTCCAATTGTGTAGGTCAATTTTCATCATGAACATAAGCTTGTAGCACACGCTTGAAAATTTTTTTATTACGATTCTTGAGTTTCCTTTTTTAAAGATGGGTAGCAAATTGAAAATCATCAGACTTGCATCGATAGAGTCTGAAACATTTTTTATTTGTCAAAAAATAGTTCGTTTACTAAAATCCCTATAAATTTTCATTCCGACAGAATCGCGATTTTTTCGAAGCTCATTTAATTCGTAATTCATATTCGTCGATATTTCAAATATTAATATTTCATTTAATAGTATTATTTGAAAAAAGTACGTGCATGGAAAAAAAATCTGTACTGTTGATCCTACTAAATGAAGAATTGCTTGCCAGATGGCAAAACCCTCCGGGTAATGGGGGTCACCTACAATAATTGTTTCGTTTTTGTTTTGCACTCTAGACACCTCTGACGGAGAACCGGTAGATCAAATATTCCCAAATAATTCTCTGTTGTGTTTAAGATTAGTGTTGTCTGATTGAGTGTAGAAATTTGAAATAGTAGTACAATCGAAGCAAGGCCGTTGGTATGAGGGGTTATTAAAAAAAAAAAAATTCTTAGATATATTGTAACTTTACCAATCTTTGTTTAAATAACAAAAAGCTACACTCATGACTTAAAGGTTTATCTTAATGTTAACCGAGAATTATTTGGAAATATTTAGCCTGCTGGTTCTTTTTCAAAGTTGTGCAGAGTCTAAAAACAAACAAGAAACGTTGTAGGTGACCCGCATTACCCGTATGCTTCTGCCACCTGGCAAATTTTATTATCTTTGCTTGGTAGGTCAACAGTAGAGGCTTTTTTTGCAAACCTGTACTGTTTGGCATGAAACAAAGCAACTAAGTGAGATATTAGTGTTTGAATATCTGTGAATTTTATCTGAAATCTCCTTAAAATAGTGTTTCTATAGATTATAAGAGATACGACAGCTTAGCAATTTTGTTCACAGATTTTTAAAGTTGAACCATAGATTTTAGTGGATTTAGGTATAAAGCGATTTTCACAATACTATGATAACGATAAAAACACTATGTATAAACTTAGATTGATAATAACCATGAAAGTTATTTCAAAGACTTTGTTACCGATTTTATTTAAAACAAAATCCACTCGACAGTAAATGTACAAACTTGTGCTTCTGATTGTCGTGTTATTAACATTTTTCTTCTAAACCTAGAATTTACAAACTTTTCTTCAATTAAAAAAAAAGATTGTCGACGTTTGTAACGAAAAAGATTGAGTCAAATATAGAAAAAGTATTACCACCGTTTATGCTGCAACGGAAGGAAAACTGAATCTTTGGAATTCCAGAAAGTTTCGTGACGAACCAATACAAATTAGGTGACTCCAATCGAGTTTTCCCTCGAGCCAAACAAGGCTAATTATGATCTAACGCTTAGCATATATATAAAATTAGAAGGTTCTCACGGCGTCATTTTATTCCATAAAGTCTCACGCATCTTTCCTGCAGTTCCTCGCAAAATAGAATTTCTTATTAGATGACACCATGGTATCCTATTATATTCCATGAATGAACTAAGTAATTCAATGTGTCATTCAAGTCGAGTGTTTAACATTGATAAAAAAAAAAGGTACTCAATTTCCGGAATCCCATACAGCCACGTAACGAACAAACAATAGATGTGATGACTTTATGGTCGAAGATTTTTTCCTCAAACCCTCAAGGCTGATTTTTAACTAACATCACAGCGTAAGCATACAATTTAAACACATTTCGTGAGACTTAAAGCTGATTCAGCTCTGTGCTTTTGCCTCTCGGTATGATATACAAGTTCCTCGAAGCTTAGACACAACTTACGTCACTGTATCGTACGCCGATTGATTGGACACAGATAACGTCAGACTGATTAAGTAGGTTCGAGCGCTTCGCGCTGAATCAGATCAGTGCTACATTTTTTAAAGGCATTTCTACAATTTCTGATGGTTTCCTCAAATATTTCGAGTTATTACTGACACGTAGCAGCATCGATTCTTAATATATAAATAAATTCACAGACATGATTTGAAAAGAAAATCTAATGATATATGCAAATATCCGATGACATGATTTTTTGTCCAGTTTTTGTCATGATTAAACTGTAATATCAATTCGATTATGACGATGAATAGCTCAACTGTATTTATTGTAAGATCTAGTCGACATATGTAATCGATAAGGTCTTCATCGACAGATCGTTCAGATTTTAGATCATATGAGCTGTCCAAAAGTGACAACCGTTTGATTATTTTAACCTACCCTGGGACTAAATATATAAATGACTATAACTTTGAAACAATTGACGCTATTACAAATCTGTACGGTTAATCGATAAAGTATCTTTCTATCGATAGAACGTACTATTGTTCGTTATAATTGGAATGATATTATGATTTATTAGTGAAAAATGGTGCATGGAAAAAAGATAGCAATGTACTTTTGGTCACACGTTTGAATAACACAAATAAAAGGTAACAGACGACAAAATAATCTATACTCAAAGGTGGGGAGGGGTCATTTGAAACAAATATAGAAATTTATGTGAATCGATAATTTTGAGTAAATAAATACATTTATGTTATGGCTGGCCTATTAGAATCTAATTAATTTAAATTCAACTATATTTTATTTGATTTAAATAAAGTTATATTAATTTCAAATAAACTTCCATATTTGAGACATTTTTTTCTCCAGTTTTGCATAAAATGGTTTAGAATAAATGTGGATGGCTTGACAAATTCAAACCTTTGTATTTCTACAATGATCGAGCTGAAATTTAACACACATGTAAATCAGTCAGACACCTTTATTTGTATTGATTTTCGAGAAGAATTGAAATACGTGCTTCAATTTGAATTGAACTGTATTTAACTCTTTCTAAGTAAAGCAATGTTAATAACAAATAAAAAATAATTTTATGTCTCCCCGTAAAAATATAGTCACAAATATTTAACTGTAAATAGAGGGCCCTGGTAACCAATCTTAAAGGGTGCCTAAATTGATAAACGCAAAATCGAATTTATTTAAATTATGCAGCCCTTACAGTTATTCGTCACAGCTAACCATTAGTACCAAGTTGTGATTAATTATTTGTAATCGTATATTTAAGATAGGAGACGAAATTGTATTCTTTGTTTTTAACGAGATTTTTTGTTGAACTTTGTGAAATTTCTGAAACACCCTAATTTATGTATAAGGAACTAATGCTACTTTAGACGTCAGCTCCTCGGAATAGTTGATCAAACCACCAGAAATAGTATAAAAAAACTTATCAAAATTACCCATCAATTTTATTATTCTTAAGCGCTCTAACTTCCTTAACTTCCTAACTACTGAGAATATTGTTGGGTTTGGCACATATTGGAATAATCTACGGCGCCAATTAGGATTACACGCCGTTGCGTTCCAATTCATTCGTGAAAGTCATACCGAGTCATACACACGATTCTTCCGCAAAAGTCGTGTATAAATGAATGGTAAAAAGATTGATTTCTATCGGCATTCCCGAGAAATACGGGTCTCCACCGTTAGATCCTACAATACAAGCGTCAAGCAGCAGGTTCTCCATGTTGGCTTCGCAAATACGGAAAAAGCGGGAGATCTCGGTATAAACACGGCAACGTACCGAGGTGAAGTGGTGGAAGGATCGGCAGTGAGATCGGGACGTTTCAGAGCGCCGGAAGGACGCTGCGGTTGGAATTAGCAACGAGATGAAGAAGAAGGGTAAATTCACGACTAGCGGTAACGCCGGTTTTACTCAACTTATTTCCATTCTTTGGACGTGGAATAGGTAAAAGCCGATCGTTAAATGGAAATCCTAATGGCTTGCCGAGTCTTCCACAGCCTCGCGAATTCATACAAATTGCACTGACGGTATTCCGCGTATATGCAGCTGTACGAGGCATTCACAGCCCGGCAAACATAATTGCGCTTAATTGATTCTCGTATCGTTGTTATGTTACGTAGACTCGAAGCCAACGACTGAATCATCTGTGGAAATGTTGAAGGCATGCGTTTATGCCCACATCAACACTTGAAACACTTATGCTTGGGGCTTCCCTTCACGCTTTACTGACGTTGCTCGCGGAAATTATGCAATCGAATACCGCTCGTTGAGGTGAAAATAAGTATGGAAAAAAAGGGTAATAATTGTGGAGGCTGGAGATATACATGGGACTTTTCATGTTTTTCCAATTTTCAGGAGAGAGTCAAGTGAAATTTATGGATATTCAAAGACTGTCTTACTTTTGGCATTACTTTTTTTTTTTTAAATATGGGCAATAGACCTTATCGACAAAGAATTTTTGGCCAGGTGGTAAAAGTATGGGGGCAATGCGGATCACATACTAGATTTATTTTTTATTTTTACACTCTGCACATTTTAGAAACAGAATTGGTATGCCAAATAATCCCAAATAATTCTCAGTTGTGCTTGAGATTAGTCTTTCTGGTATGAGTTTAGCAATTTGACACAGAAGTAAACTTAAAGCAAATCGGCAGGATTGAATGATTATTCAAAATAATTATTTTCTTAGATAAATTATAAAGGGTAATAATTGTGGAGGCTGGAGATATACATGGGACTTTCCATGTTTTTGCAATTTTCAGGAGAGAGTCAAGTGAAATTTACGGATATTCAAAGACTGTCTCACTTACTTTTGGCACTTAGCATTAATTTTTTTTTTATTATGGGCAATAGACCTTATCAAGAAAGAATTTTTAGCCAGGTGGTAAAAGTATGGGGGCAATGCGGATCACATACTAGATTTATTTTTTATTTTTGCACTCTGCACACTTTGGAAAGAGAATTAGTATGCCAAGTAATCCCAAATAATTCTCAGTTGTGCTTGAGATTAGTCTTTCTGGTACGAGTTTAGCAATTTTACGCAGAGGTAAACTTGAAGCAAATCGGCAGGATAGAATGATTATTTTTTTCAAAAGCGCGCAGAGTAGGAAAACGAAAAAAAAAATCTTGTAGGTGACCCGTGTTGTCCGCATGCTTTTGCCTCCTGCTTAAAAATTCTTCCTGTCATAGGTCGATAGTACAATTTTACAAAAAAATATTTGTTATTTCTTATAACAAAATAATGTAAATTTGATATATAGATACTTTTTAAAATTGTATCACTTTTAACTCAACGAAAATATTTTCAAGTTTGCCAAATTATGCAGAATCTTTATGTTACTTTTGAAATTCAACAGAAAAATCTGTAACGATAAAAGAAATGCTGTCAAATTAATATATCATTAACACACATTTAGCTTAAAAAATTATTTCGAATGTAAAAATCACAGAATAAAAGGCAATATTTTCTTTTTATTTTTCCTTCAATTATCGACACTTTGCGTCGTATCTAAAAAAAATGTTGTAAATTTGTTTGAGTAACTTGAGTGATGGATTTGACACGGAATAGACTATATATAGCGTAGGAGAACGGAAGAAGAAGAGTCGAGAACATCAACTCGTAAACCTTTCGACGGAGGGAGAGCGAACGATGACGGAAACGTTGAGTCGGACCTTGGATCATAATTATTAGAGTCTGTACGTAACCGAGAAGAGTTAAACGCACTTGGCGCCTCGCAATCACCAAGAGATCTTTGACAGGAAAGAATGATTGAGCATCTATTGGATTAGTACGTTTCCATTGCATAGCAGAGATATAAAAGTCAATTCTTGACATGGGCTTTCATCTATGAAAAAATAGACAAAAATGATAAAAAATCTTTCCTGAAACATAGAAGAAAAAAAAATCTTAATTATTAATATTATTATTTTAGCAGAATCTTGCACAGTGTTTCCTGATTATTTTACAGCTTCCACAGTGGCAATCTCCATCTTGAGAATGGTGTGAATTAATGAGGAAACAAATTGCAAGTTTTCACTTTGCAGACTTGTTTATGTACTGCACACTGTAAGTGTGCTTAACAATTTCAAAATTGTAAAACTAAAGTATTAAAAATCAATTTAAAAAAATCTTAAAATACTTTTTTTTGTTATCTGAACGTGTGCTTGAAATATTTTTTCATCCATTGAGAGGTTCAAAGCTGACGAAAATTTCCATTTTTTCGAATTTCGTAGAATGGAAATTGTCGTCAGCTTTGAATCTCGAAATCGATAACCAACAATCGTATGTTTCACTGATTTTCAATGGAATTTACCGTATAAATACGAGTCGTTCGCAAATCATGTGCAAGCGTTGATGACTAACGAAATATTCGAACCAATTCTGTTAGAACTGGTGCATAAACACTTGTTGAATTTCTGAGAAATGCTTGAGATTTTTCTTAATCGAAATCGGTCTCATCTCGGTATTAACACATTGGCATTAACGCAGAGGAAAAGTCCTCGAGTTTCGTCATCATTTATTAAAGCGAAATTCATTGATGACGTTCATTTAGTACCCTCAACGTTAAAGAGAATGAATCTCAATTTTTTTTTAAATATTGATACCGGATCTGCATCTTAAAGGCAAATGGTATTTGATCAAATAAAAATACAACGAAATAATATTCACTTAATTAAAGAGACATTAATTACTCAAATTTAGTAACTTTTATGTTTAAAAAAAAAATGACATTCATTGTTTTTTAACTTTGCAGCCCAAACTGCATGTCAAAGGGAGAATTTTTTTTTTAAAAAGGCTGCAAAGTTGAACTTTGCAAATTACTTCCTCATTTTTCCACTTTTGATGAAGGTACCTCTATGGAGAAGTGTGATGATCAATTTTGGCTTCCTCATAGAGGAAGCTTCGTCAAAAGTGAAAAAATGTGGATGCAATTTGCGCAAAGTTCGACTTTGCAGCCTTGTTTTACTTCTTTTTCACTAGAAAATGAAATATCCCATAATTTGCGAGAGCTGCTGCCCGACCGACATTTTTCAAAATGCCACCAAATTTTAACCGCTTGACCGATTTGCGTAAAATTTATACTGGAACCCTGTTCTACGGTCATACACATTGACTCACTCTATTCAAGTTTTATGGAAAAAATGTAGATGAGTTGCTTGAACCGTTCTGGAGTTATAGCATTTTACAAAAAAATTGCGATAATGCGAATTTCTATAAAATCTGAACTACTTTATCGATTTTGCCTAAATTTGGTATTAAACATCGACACACTCCATTTAAGTTTTACGAAAAATTTTATATTAGTTACTTGAACCGTTCTCGAGTTATAGAATTATCAAAAAAAAATCCGAAAATTTCATAATGCCATAAAATCCGAAACGCCTTACCGATTTCATCCAAATTCAATACCAAACAACATTGAACGTATCTCCAGTTATGAAGAACTATTTAGCTAAATCAGCGAACTTTTACGAAAGTTAGAGCGACCACGCCATTTTTTCAACAAATTAAAAACTACGTAAAATCTTAATGACTATATATATTTTGTCAAAAATCGTATTTTGCCAAATTTGAGCCTGATCGCTCAAACGGTTACTGACTGAGAGGCGATTGAAATTTTCCAAGCCCTGCACACACATACATACGTACATTTTTTGTAAAATCCCTTTTCTCGACATTTTGGACCATTCTGAGTACACTGACATGAAAATCTCGAAAAAAGAAATGTTCATGAAAGCAAAAATGGAAACATATCGAAATTATTTTTATATATTATATATTTTTAAAATTGATTAAGTTAATTGATGAGAATTTATTGAAGCCTAATTTTTTCGTATTAATGATAGAAATCTTGGAAATCTCCTTTTTTTTTTTTAAATGCTCGAAGCCCGAAATTACTGAGAATATTTTTCTACATAAGTAGCTTGTAGGAATAGTACTATTATTTAACTTTTCCAACGTTGCCCGTCGTATAATAGCAACGCGAGAGAATTACGGGCGTTATGTGGTATACTCTTAATTATATTGGCTGCGCAATCGCAGCGAAGGGTCGCCCGTGTCGCTCTCCGCGGCGAACGCGCCAGTATATAAGGATAGTAGAGCAGCGCCGAGCGCCATGTGCATTTATATATATATATATATATATACACACATATATATATATATATATATATATATCTATACGGTGAAGGCTCGACTTGGATTCCGCTACTCGGAGAGGTTGATGCAACTGAAAAACTCTGTTGCACGGCGAATATCGCGCGATTATGTGGAACTACGGCGCGCGCCATAGCCTCCGGCGCTCGCCCGCTATTCGAATAGAAGGAAGGAAGTAGGCTTCCCACGATTCAATCTTTAGATTTTCGACTCAGTTCGCGAATTTTTGTTTTTTTATTTTGCCAAAAATTTTAATGTTTCTTCATCTAGAAATAGAAATTAAAAAAAAATGTTTCTAATAACTAATAAAATTCCCAAGTGTCTTAAGAAAATCATGTCCACTTATCTCAAGAAACTTATTTCCGTTTTTTTTTTAAATTACACAATATGATCCAGTGTAAAGCCAAAAATTGTTTAACCGAAATACATAAACCTTAGATTTTACACTATCAAAAGTGACATTAATGTTTGTGATAAGATAACGCAGAATCAAAGTTGCAAAATATATTCACAATTTTTTCTATGAAAAATAAAGAAATTTTTTGTTTTAAGAATAATTAATTTACGTTCATAGTAAAAAAAAATAACTTCACAACGTCTGAAGGAAATTTATTATCAGTTATTGTATCACAAAAAAATCCAACCTGATAAACATAAAAATGCAATTTTATTTTGAAAATGAAATGAGTGAAAATTTTATGCCAGATATACTTGAGATAAGCTAACGCATAATCGAACTGACGGCGCTATTTTCTGCCAAAGACAAAACCGTGACTTCACGTAGTGCCAGAAAAGCTAATCAAGCCAAATTAGCTGACGAAATAAGCAAAAATAAAAACATCATCAAAAAAAAAAAAATGGAAAAGCGTTTCAAACGAATCACGCGTCATATTTCCAGTTTTTTAAATAGCGAAAAATAGCGATAATCTGGTAATCCCAAAGTTGCAATTCTCAATACTAAATCGTAAAATCTAAGCTCCTCTCCCTGGTACAGCTTCCGTGGTACAAAAAGCGTAACGCGGACTTAGAATTGCAACACATTCGATTCTTCGAAAATTGCGAAAGTTTCGTTGAGAACGAGGGAGGAAAAAAAAGGACTGAAATATACAGAGAGAGAAAGAGAGAGAGGAAGGAGGGGAGAGCGTGGAAAAGGGAGCAGAAGCTTAAGAGCGGGAGGAAGTCGAAGAGGAGCAAGAATACGAAAGAGGATAAAAAGTCGAAGAAGAAGGCGAAGAAGCGGAATAAGAAGGATGAGGAGGAAAAGAGGGGAAGCGAAGAGTAAGAGAGAGAGAGAGAGAGAGAGGGAGAGCGCGAGCATAGAGGGTGGTGCGGGGGTCGGTGGAGGGTGGGAGGCAAAAAAGGAGGCACGACGATCGGGAATAACACGCGGGGGGTCTTTGCCGGCGATAGGGGGGGGAGTGGGGGACCCTGTGGCAGGAGCCGCGAGATCCGATTGGTTCGCGCCTCGGCCATATTATAAGCGACTGCAGTCCGCGGTAGTTAATGTTAGCCCGAACCACCAAGAGAGTCGCATCTCTCGATCCGTAAAACCAAACCCATATCACAGTACAGAGAACCGCGAGCATCAATCGTTACGTATATCTCGAGTTGCCCTTCGCGTTTAACGACTTGTCCCCTATCTGAAGCATCGAGGAAAAAGCGCGCGCCCGCGCTCATCGCAACCAAAAGAGATCGAACGCGCACGCGGCTTCTTTAAAACTCGACCAATCACCCACCCTAAAGTGTCAACAGCTACGGAGCGAGAAGCGCGCTTTTTTTTTTTTTTTTAAATTTCAATCGCGAGTTATTCTCTTTTAATTTAAACATATATCTACATATATATATATATATATTTATATTTATATATTTATATTTTTTAATATATGGATATATAAACCGGGATCAGTGTCAGTGTACCTGCCGGTTTAAAGTGCTACAAAATCTACTTCAGAAACGTTGAAACACAGTTTTTTCTCTAAACCTATATATTGTCGTCATAGTTTATTTTTTTTTTATTGAAAATGCGTGCAACGAGCGGAGACACAAACGTAAGTTGATGTGCGCTGAGGCGAAAGTTTTTATTAACACATTTATTATATTATATAATAAGTATTTGCGGTTTAATAATCGTGGTATAAGTGGCAACTGGTAATTGTTAGCTCATGTAACTATTTTTTTTTTTTTGTAGTTACCGTAAATTATAATTATTCTCATTTGGAAAATGCAACTGCGGAGAAAGGTTTGTTTGTCGGAATTTTTGCTGAATTTTTGTTTGGCGAAAATGTTGCGAATATTATAGTACCTATTTGGAAAGTTTTTATTTGCAATTCAGCATATTAAATAGAATTATGTAAAAATTATCTAAATTGTAAAGTTACAGTAGTGCTATATTAAAATTCATAATTTTCATATACTGTACTGTAATTATACATTAAATTTAATATACGAGTGAATAAAAAATTTCAGTTTTTTACTATAAATTTATAGTAGATTTTTTTTTAGAGACTGTTCGATATTTAATATACGAGTCAATCAACAGTTTCGATATATCTCATTTTAATAACTCGGAATTTATCAACATCATACAAATCCATTTTATCAGAACGTTACAAATACCTTCAGTGACTTTTTAAAATTAAATCCAACATTCAAGAATTTAAAGAAATAGAACAATTTAAGACTTTTTTAAAAATTATGTAATATGTAATTTTTAGTACGAAAATTCGAGTGTTTCAAAATTTTCGTATGCAGTACTTTAACTTCACATTGCACTTCTATGTTAAATATAATATACCAACATACGAATAAAATTTTTCAGTTCCAGTAGATTTTTTTAAAAACAACATAAATGAAATTTAGCGTAAGAGTGAATCAGCAGTTTCGACATATCAAATTAAAAACATCTCGGAATTTATCAACATCACACAAATCCTTATCAGAACGTTTCGAATACCTTCAGAGATATTTAAAAAATGTAACTTTTAGGAATAAAGATAACGAGAGAAAAAAAAAAAAATTAAAATACATTTGATTTAAAATGACTGTTCATTATATTGGTTCGATATCGCGAAGAATAATAATCGTCGTCGGATTTGTAAGGTAAGGTTGATGAAATAGGATATCTCCTTGTTGTGTAAAAAATCGAGGCGAAGGATATCTCTCGTTCGCATTGGTTATAACGCAACGTGCGCGGGCTGCGCTGTTAATACACACACACACACACACACATATATATATATATATTTATATATTTATCGACGCGATGTGATTCTCGATTCGATCGAGACTGGAACCGCGAAGCCAGAGATTAAATCCTCGCTGCGAAGTCACAGGTGGGCATGTATCCGCGCTTACACTTGAATCGCTTATGTACATACGTAGTATACATGGTACAGGTGTTTTCAGGCGGTCTCTGTGTGTGTGTGTGTGTGTGTGTGATATACACAGCCTCGCGGAAACTATATCGGTATCTTTAATTTAGCCGCTCTGCGTCACAGGTAGAGCGGAAGTTTTTCGTATCTCTTAAAAGACTCGGGGTTCACAGAAAGTTTGCCAAGCAGCTTAGGATAAAAATTGATAATACGTTGCCGCGGAAACGCTACCGGCGTGTCTCTCCTGATAAGAGCACGAGGGTTGTGCTGCTTGCATTAAAGACAAGCCGCATGACGGCGCTGACTCATAAAGTCTAGCGCGTTCCGCGACGACCGAGACACGAGCGTGCGTAGCATCGATGTACGAACGAGAGCGATGAGGGAGAGAGCGGCAGCCACCTGTTAGCTCGATGAGCTTCAGTCACTCACCGACTATATAGAGAGATGATCTTCATATATACCATTATTTTAGTTGGCCAATCAGTCGGAAATATTTTTCACTGTATGCGTGAATTACAGGTATAGGAAGCATTTTTACCTAAACTGGGTGGATTTTTAATATATGAGGCATTATTTATGTTACATGGTACAATGTAACTTATGAAGAAGTTTTTTTTTCGTTAATTCAGATATGGGGCAAAATATGGCAATTTTTTATGTCAACAAACGTCATTTCTTCAGGATTTTGGTCTGGTTGAAGAAAAAACGTAGGAATTTTTATTGCGTATTCCAGCCATTGAAAATCGATGAAAATAATCATTGTTTATTTTTTAATGACAATACTACGCAAAAATAAATTATGACAAGATGAAATTTTGGATTTTCAGCGTACTTTTCAAACATTTATTTTTTGTAAAATTCTTCGGTTTGTTTTTATGCTATTTTTCAATTAAATAAACTTGCCACTTTTTTTCGCATCCGAAACGGCATTTCCGACTTAGTTGAAATTTTCACATACAAAAAACAAAAATTACATTATAAAAAAATAGTGGTCGATAAAAACCATGTAGTTTATGCGACATTAAATAAAATCTTGAAAAAAAAATTAATAAATGGATTGCGGGCTTTCGAATATTTTCCATAGACATTCTCAGCTCTCCTGAACGCAGAGAGCAATTACAGATTAGATTACCACGATATTCCATCGTTCGAGGAGCTGCGGGGCAAAATTGCCAGCCCATCTCGTCAATTTTATCTAAGATTCTAGATATTTCAAAAAACAAAACGTGATAATTTCAGCTAAATCGGAAATGCCGTTTTGGAGGGGAAAAAAATGGCGACTTTATTTAATTGACAAATAGCATAAAATAAAATGGGGGAATTTACAAAAAATGTTGTTGGAAAGTACGCTGGAAATCCAAAATTTCATGTTGTTATGATTTTTTTCTGTGAGCCGTAGTATCGGCGTTAAAAAATAAACAATGATTATTTTCAGAAATTTTTAATAGCTAGAATATGCAATAAAAAATCTGAAAAAATTACTACGTTTTTTCTTCAACTAAACCAACATCCTGAATAAATTTGAGGATGTTTTTTTTTTTACATAAAACATTGGGGTTGACATATTTTGCCTCATATGTTTTACCCACTTTGCCAATTTTTTTATAGGTTCCTTATATTACCATTGTAGATTACTTATAATCAAGAGCAAAATAAAGAAAGTCGGAATTAGAAAAGAAGCATTCTTAGTTTGCAGTTAATATTTGGAAAATTAGGAAGTTTAATACAAACGTTTTGCAACTCGTATATTGTATTTAATATACTAGCTGACGAATTAATTTACCTTTAAAAATATTTGCAAAATTTCTTAACAGTGTATACACACGAATCTTTATACGCTATGACAAAGACTTACAGCTTTTCTATAGCTTTCGATATTTCAAAGGTTAATTTGCAAATTAATGCAAATTAAGTAAAGTTTAATTTTCCGGCTTCGTTTGAGCCGTACGAAGCAACCTAAACTCAATTTGATTTCCAATCATGTATATTCAATACACACGGTTTATTGAGCTTTAGCTGCGACTAGTAATTTTCACGAAAAAGTATAATGTAAACGACAAGTAATGGCGAAAGATAAAAATTAGAAAAATGATGATAGTTGCAATTATTAAAAGGACCAAAAAAATTGGAATACGAAATATTCCGATTTTTCAGAAATTCTAATAATCGATAAAATACACGAGAATATTATTCGTCAATTTATAAGACATAATATATCGTACAATATTCTGATGAATGGTTTCGTCAATGATTTGCATATTCGGATTGCTTTAATCTGTAAATATTTTTGCATTTTGTGATAAAGTACTTTTTTTCTTTCTTAGCATCCATTTCATTATTTCAATGTTTATTTTATTTATTTACATTTTACTCTCTTTAACTCATAATAATGATAATAATTCAAAGAAAAGAGAAAAAGATTCTAATTAAAATTCAAATAATCAGAATTTCCGGCATTTCGATAATTGATAATTGTCGATTATTCTGTTTAGTGGAAATTTATCATTCTTAATATATTAACACTTTTCTTTTTTTTTAATATTTATTTGGTCGCATCAACATCTCCGGTCATTAGCGACCAATATTAACATTGACAAATATTTAGAATAATTATTAATTGAAAAAATCGATTATGAATTATTATGAAATATCATAATATTGAAAATATATTTAAAAAAATAGGAGACACAATTTTCATGAAAAATATTACTAAAAGAATGTTCACGTTTAACAATAGAGATTTTTTATTTTTTTTTTTTTTGTATTGCTCGTGACTCACTCGTGGAGACTTCGAGTGATTTCCGAGGGGAAAGCCACTCACGCGTGATGCACGCCGGAGGGCCGAGCAAATTTGTAAATGTCCAATAAGCGACTAGGGCCAACGAGGGCCCGTCTTTCTTCTCTGTACTTCTCTCGCGTCACCGATGAATCGGTCACTCGCGACCAATCTATTTTTGGTAACAATCAATTAACTCGAGTAGGAGGATCGGCGTGTCCTCGACTCCGGTTCCGGGAAGTCTGTCCTTCTTCGTTCGCGTCTTGCTGGCTATTTTAAAAGTGAGCACACAACACGGCTTCCTTTGCACTTGCCACTCGCCCTTCGCCAAACGTCTCTTTTCTCATCTTCGCACTACAAAGCCATCGCGGAGATCGCCGTCCAGTTCTTCTCGACCTGTAGATTTTTTTTTTCAGACAAGTGTTTCTTTTAAGATGAAAAAAAAAGTTTCATTTTTTTTTCTTCTTTTTTTTACTCGTTTATTTTGGCACTGTCGTCATCCATCAAGTTTTTAGAGACAGCGAAGTCACTATAGAATTTCTCGCTAATAAGTCGCAACTATTTTCACGCTTCCGTGAAAATCTTTGAATAAATATTCGGTCTGATAATTGCGTAATGAGGTTGAATAAAAGAGGAGAAATAAAAATTCCGAAACGTCTAAAAAAAAATACCACTAATTTCGAGTTGATTACAGTTTTTTTACTATTGCAAAAAAATTACGATCTACTTGAAATTGCAATTGTTGTTATTTAAACAGGAGTAAATAAATTCATATTTAAGCCTGGAATCAAATGGATGCTGGAGAAATGCTTGAAATATTTTAAAGCATTGTCGTATTTAATAATTTTTCACATTTTTCTCTTTTGCTGCGAAAAATAAAACTGACGCTTCATCTGACTGGCGGTAGAAAAAGACATTTTTTTTATGTTGTTGAAGTTAGGAAAAAATTAAAATGGCAGCCAAACAATAATTTTTAACTGTTTCATGAAAATCATACGTCGCCAGTTATTTTATTCCAAAAAATTAGGTTCCGATGAACACAAATATTCAATTGCAATTTTTTAACCTGAGAGAAAAAATATTTTCTGCCAAAAACAAAAAGCTTACTTGATGTAATTAGTGAAAAGAAGTACGTCAGCAAAGAAAAAAAATCCAAAAAGCTTCAAGAAAATCAGACGTCATGAAACTCATTTCCAGTTTTTTTTTTTTTTTGTTAACCGTGAAAAAAAACGATCATCAGAAAATCCCAAGTATATAATTCTTGCTATTTAACGATTACAAATTAATAGCAACATATTTAATTTTTTGAAAAACATTCTGAAGTATAAAGAGAGCAAAAATATGAAATAGCTAAAAGAAGAAAAAGCGCCCAGCAGTTTTTGGCTAATAAATCTATTTTCACGCCTTTGTAAAAATGTAGAAACAAGTATTTTTGATCTAACATAATTGCGCATTTGTCTCAAATGAATAGTACTTTTGTCACATTTTTTTTTTTACACTATATGTGTGGAAACATTCGTGCGTAATAGTCCCGATGGATTAAGAGATTTATGGGAGAGGAGAACGCGGCTGTGACGGGAAGTGAGCAAACGTCAAAGGCATGCGTACCAATCAACGTGTTCTCCGTGAACGTCATTAATCGAGACGCTTACATAGACTGTCGATGCGGCTTTTTAACCCTAGGTCACCTAAACCTCCACGCAACAATCGCAACAGATGAGTCCATATTCAATTTTTATTCAACTCACACATCGTTGCATAATTCTTACGATATTATTCAATGATTTCTTCGTAAAGTATTTAAATTATTAATTATTGTCCACTTTAGTGACTTTTTCAATTTTCTAGTTTTTTTTTAAGAAAATTTTGTCTTAATTTTTAGAAAGTAAAGCTTTTAGAAAGTAAAAACAATGAAAATTCGAAATTGACAATTTCCGAAAAGTAAAAAAAAAACCCTACTTTCAAAATCATATATAATTAAAATAAATGTCAAGAAAACTTTTTTACTATTGTAATGATTTTTAAATGAATTTGCAGTATTCAAGAATTTTTCTAAGCAATTGACTGTTGTATTAAAAAAAATGGATAAATTCACAAGTCTGCAACTTTGTTTTGGTCGATTAAACAAAATTTCACACCAAAAATTCATTAATTAAAAATGATGCATAAAATTGTTTTAAAAAATCAGACCAATATTTATGTATACATAGATTTATTTTTGTGACTGTTGAGTTAAAAATGTATGAGAAATACCCATAAATAGTTTCGACGGTCGATTGCTCAGTATGTCGAAATTTTTGTATTCCAAGTATATCTAATTAAGCGGCAGGTAATCATCAAATTCTAGGAGATGACGTGTAGTCATACCTACTTTCTCAGGTTCATTGCTCACGGGCGTTGATTTATTTTTGGCGAGTTTCAGATTCTCCGTCGGTCAGAAAGAGCGTTACGCGTTTAGTATCATGTCAAACGAAATATATATATATATCGGGCTCTCTTCGAGGTTGCCTCGCAGCGACTTCTTCTTGGGGTTAAATGGGAGCAGTTCCCTGGAAACGAAAGCGCTAATAACGAGCCTGGGGCTCTTGTCTCGTCGCTGCTCTTCTCTACATATATATATACTCGCGGACGAGTCAGTGTTTGGAACGCACGGAAGTGAAACGAAATTCAAAAACAGTTTGCCATCACACAGATCAGTTTTAAGAATATCATTAATTCAATAATAATCTGCCACATACATTACTTGAAATCTCAAGTCTTCAGAATTTTATTCTATAGGCAAATAATCGAATCCTGGTTTTTTACAATGTTCAAAATATTTGCAAATTTAAGTGACCAAAATTTGTATTCTTCATGTTATATTAAATTTAATACACGAGCGAAGTGAATTTACAATAATTTAATTTTGTTATAATTATTTTATTCACCGATATTAATCATCGATGCTTTCAATAATTTGTACTTGAAAAACCACTTCAATCACTTTTACTTTTATTTTCAATTGTTTTTTTGTTGCTATTTCTCAGTTCTAGATTTTTTTAAACTCATAAAATCGGTAACTAAATTTACAGTAAAACATGTAATTTCTGTAGGATTTTGTTTACTTTGAAGGAAGCTTTAAATTTTGGTTTATTTACAGTCCTAAATTAAAACACAATGTTTTCAAATGATTCATCATTTAGTCATTATTTCAAACTCCTAAAAATTCGTGTCAATTCGAAGTGGTGTAAAAAAGACAAAATTTATTTGTAAGCAACCACTCATAGAATTATTATTGAATCAATGACATCTTTATATTTTTATTCTTGTTTTACTTTTTTCTTTATTTTTTGTTCTACTAAAGACTCTCGGTAACCGACGATTCAGTAACACCGGGGAATGAACGAGAGCGATGTCAACAAACTGGAAATTTGACCTTTCGCACATATCACTGCCGAATATACAGCTGGCGTTGTGTTTTGTATTTCGTTTGAGAGACACAGCAAAACACATGAAAGAACCATAGTTAAAAATAGTAGACGGTGAAATACGAGGAATCGCGAGGGCCATGTTACTTTTTTTTTTTGCTGTGGCGGTTCGATCAATGGGCAAGTAAAAGAGATGTCTTTGACGAGTTGGCATCGCGTCACGTCAACCGCGTGGATATAACAAGCGTTTACACGCTAGAGTAACTCTCTGCCAACTTGACCTTTGTCAGAGTCTTTGAAGCAGTCGCAGCTGCTCCCAAACCACTTTTACGGGATGAGGCGGAAAAACTAACTGAGAGTTGTATGTCCGATGAGAATGACAGTCACCAGTAAAACATTATTATTATTATTATTATAGTTACAACATCAACTATTGAAAAGAATATACTTTATGTATATATATATAATAGTAGCAAATATGAGTGAATCGCTAAAAATAATTTCTCAATATTTACTTCATAAACAAAGGATTATAATTACTTGCAAATCATTTTTGTTTTAATAGCACTAAATTTAATGTTAGAAAAAAGAATTTGAAAGAAAATGAGCTTCTTAACCTAACGAATTGAATGTCCGATTTTTAAATTAGTCTGGTTAAAATGATGCAAAAAAAAGCATCTCGTGGGACATTATAAAGAATTCAGACGAATATTAAATTTTTTTTAAATGTACTTTGGTTCATTGACTATATTTACCGTCGATAACTATTCAATTCCAAATAACACAATTGATAATGAAGCTCTGAGTCATTAAAACAGCTGTAACATGTGCGACATTAACTTAACTACTGGGATGTCAATGGACCATTAAAGGAACACTTAAAAAAAAACTAATACGGTAGAACGATGTTTAACAATTAATTGAAATAAATCTAATCAATGCTTTACCAATTGATAAAATTTAAAAAATTCGAAACGAGTGAAGAAAGGAATGAAATTAACGACGAAATTGTACAAACAAAAAATTGTGAGATAATATTCGAAGTATAATTTATTATTTCACAATTATTGATTTATATCAATTAATAAAAATCCATTTTTCAAAATTCATAGACAACCAATTAATTTACTAATTAAAAACAATTTGTCATGGCAGAATTATCAGAAATATATTTGTTAAGGTAAAAAAAAACACCTGTGGCAGCAAATTAATTCTCTCGAGTAATCATAAAAGATTTCCACAACATCCACAACATTGTCAACGTATTAACAAAATCATTGAAGCAGTTACTAAACAACCATTCGCGATATCGTGGTGTGACTTAACGATCTCATTAATTCCCCGTGGAAAACACATCTGAATCGGTTCACGTATTCATAGTGAACTATTAAATATATATTTAATAGTAAAGCAAGCGTGAGACGTGTTGGCGCACTCGTTAGCGCGAAAGATGAGGTAGAGTGTGCGGGGAGGGTAAAAAAGGCAGTGAAGTCGGGTTGCGCAAAGGCGCTTAAACTCGCCTCCTGCAGTCAGAATGGTGGTATAGAGAGTACCAACAGTATGTACTTTCAATAGCCAAGCATAGAGAAGCAGGGAGGTGGCGTGTACTCACGTAGCGTTCACGAACTCGAAGTTAACGCGCGGGGAGAGAGAGAGAGAGAGAGAGCCAGAAAGTAGGCAGAAGTAGCCTTCTTGAGAAGGGGTCTCCGGGAGAGAAAGACCTCAGGAGAGGGCTGAGGAGGGAGGGGGAAGGAGGGCCTCTCTCGTGAGAGAGCTGCAAAAGACGGGGAAAGGATACGGTTTCTCGTAATGCGAACCGTGCGGACGCCAAGCTGTCTGCCGGAACACGGATCCCCACCACTTGTTAGAGCCGCGCGCCGTCGGCCGCGAAGACTCAAGGGAAGGGAGTCCAGCAACGGGCAGCCAGGCTTCTATGCTTGTTCTCTCTGCTCACTCGCTCGTCGAGCGATAGCCTCAGCTACAGTCAGAGAGGAGGCCCACATTGCATCCGTCCTTCCCGTCTCTCGACAGCTATATATGAGGCATTCCATATCAGTTCACAAAAAAATTTTAAATAAACCTTCTTATCAAGCATTCCAACAATACCAATTTTACATTTTTTTTTTTAAATACAAGTTTCAATGATTTTTATTTATTTAAATAAAAGAAGAACATTTATTTAGATTTTTGTTTATACAGTAATTCAAAATCTTTTTTATGGCAGAATTATCACAAATATATTTGAGGTAAAAAAAATGCCTGTGGCTTCAAATTAATTTCCTTGAAATTTATCAATTAAAAATCTTCTTTGTCGGGACGATCTTTAATCATTTTTATTTTTCACTCAAATAGTCTCTGGATAAAAATGAAATGAGTCTTTCTAATCTACAATATTTTGGGAAAATTAAGTTGGCTATCACCGATGTTTTTCTCCTGTAAAATAAATCACTCATTTTACAGTGAAATATATTTTCGAGTTGATAAATTATCTTCATATAGACTTTATAAAGGCGGTTATATTTGTGTTTGTAAGAAACGCGAATATACGTGCTTTAGATACTCAGATCTTTTCTTTTCTTTTCATTTCAAAATTCCCTCCGAAGAAAATACAAAAAAATATATATACGTCAGCCTTAGTGTAGATGTTGGACAAAGACAAACTAGTTTTTCAAAATTGTTTTATTAAAAAAAACTTTTTTTAGTGGCTAAATTGATATGGAATGTCTCGTATATATGCACGACTCTGTGTACACAAGCGGTTCGCTAAGCCAACAAAACAGCCACTGAGAAGAAGATCCCGCGTGCAAGAACAGACCAGCCTCTGTCCTACATACATACAATACACGAGAATGTCTCACTGCGTATAAATCGTATAACCGGGATTTAATACAGTCTCGCAACTTGGATCGTGTTAATAAATCTCTTCTTCTGATCCCGGCGTTCCTTTTGCCGGATTGATTTCCTCTCTCTATTTTTCTATATCTGACTTTCTGTCGCCATCTCACTCGGTATACGATTGAGCCAGAAGGGCGAGGAGAGAACTTTGGAAAAACAGAGGAACCTCTGTTTGATTGTGTTGAGTGGTGTTCTCTGGCGGCTGATGCGCCTCGAGGGCAGAGAGTCGAGAAAACGTAGCACCCGGACCACTCTTGGAGTTTCTCCTTGGTCTGCTAAGCTGCTGGCGCTGCTGCTGCTTCTGCTGCTGCTGCGAAGCGACACGACCTCGTCAACGTTGTTTCGGTCTCGGTGTTGCAATCCAACGGGGCTCTCTGCTGGTGCAAGACGTAGCAGCAGCAGCAGCAGCAGAAGGTTCGTTGACACCGCGAATGCCTGCAAACGCTACTTTGATGTCGGATGATATATTCTGTATTCAAAAACATTCACACGACATTTTAATTTTTTTTCACTTTTCAGAGAGTTGAAATAACTTTGGCGACCTTTGCGCGGTCAGTGCTCAAGGAGACGCGCTATCAAGGGCTAACGACTTTATTCTTATCCCCTAGTTTGTGTACGTCCTGCATTTTTTGTTTTGCTTAGTTTCTCGATATGGAAACTGAAGGTCAATGAGATACGAGAAAATTAAATTTCAACGGAAATTCCAGTAGACCTTAGAATTTAATCGAACGAATTTCATGAATTATTCTGGTGTTTATGAAAGTAAGAGTAACGGGTTTACATTCAATGCTTTTTCTTATGTTATTGTTAAGAGAGGGGGGAGGTGCAATTTGCGGGTATTTAAAGAATAATGTCTCACTCGAATAACACATGTACTATTGACCTAACTAACGAAGAATTTTTTGTTAGGTGGGAAAAATATCCGGATAATGAGGGTTAACGACAACATTTTTTTTTTTGTTTTTACACTGCACACTTTTGAATAAGAGGCAGTAGGCCAAAGATTTACACGTAATTCTCAGTTGTGCTTGAGATTAATCTATCCGACATGAGTGTAGATATTTGAGATAGAGGTAAAGTTGATGACCGTAGGTTTCGAATGGTTATTTAAAGAAAAATGTTCTTAAATAAATTATAACTTAGCAATTTTTGAGAAAAAATAAAAAATAAAACCTACACTGATGTCTTGAAGGTTTGCATTAAGATTGTCTGAAAACTATTTGGAAATATTTGCCCTATTAGTTTCTATAAAAAATTGATGTAGGTGACCCGTATTGCCCGCATGTTTTTACCATCAGGCGAAAAATTCTTCGTTTGATAGGTACTTCGAAAAAAATACTTCTGGCCTCGTGAATGAGCTATATTTGAATATTCCTAAATTTGACCCGATTCCTTCGCCTTAGGACAGATGACTTTAGAATGAGGTTAATTCAGTAAAGAAAAAATTGCTAAATGACAATTGGTATACAATCAAAGTTAAACTGGAATTTGTGTAATTTAACAAAAATTTGGCATTCATTTGTTTTTGGTCATTTAGCAGCTTTGCAAAGAAATACAAAAATAATTTGTTAAAAATTGTACATTTTTATTTTTCAAAATATTTTCTGATTCAGTATTTGAAAAATGTGCAATTTTCCATTCACCATTTTTTTTTCTCATATTTACAATAGAAAAAAGTATTTGTTACCAGTTCAACCATTTTTAATTTGACAATTTTAGAGAATTTTTTTTTTGCGTTAAAAGTTGACACTGCAAAAAAATGATTGGCATTGTTGATCCTGCAATAGTGTAAAAATTATTTCGATATCGATAAAGTTTTTTTAATCGAAAAAATAGTACCAACACTTAAAGCCTGGCATTTTATAATTTTTAAATTAATTGAAATTAATTATTTACAGCCATTGAAAGGTATGAATAATTTAAAATGAATAAAAATGGCTGACTTCAGTCACGCTTCGTAATTACAATGTTATGTTTTCTATCCTTTACGCTTCTTCATTTACGATCTTTCTTGAAGCAGTTTTTCTCGGTGAATGAATGAGAATTTTAAAGAGAAAGGAGAAAAGATAATTTATCGCCTAGAAGGGCATAAGTGTTGACAAGAAGCGACAAGCATCTACCTCGCTATATAGTCCTTATGCGATTTACTGCACAGACAATATAGTCGGAATAGGCATGAGATTTCTCAGATATACGGAGTCTATATGGAGAACAGCAGGAGAAAAGGGTGAGCTGCTGATGCCAAGAGAGCATCTAGCTCCGCTCACCGAGGCACACCTGTTGAACATTCCTTCACGGATCCAAGCTCCTCTTTCTCTTTCCATAATTTTCTTACTCTATTCCTCGTGCCTCGGCACCGAGTACGTGGCTCACATACGGGAATAATTGCACTACCTAAGTAAAACAACATTCTACGTTCTATTTCACCCCTTTGACAACCCCTCTTCAGCTTTATAGCTCTAATAAATTTAATCGAACAACAAAAACAATGCAACTCTGGTGCAAGCAATTTAACTCGATAGCACGAAATATTATTTTTCATTTTTTTTTATTCATATTTTCAATATTCTATATTTTACGATGTGTCACTGAAATGTATGAAAAAAAAATACTAATATTTCGAGATATAATTGTTTTAATCAGGCTTGAAATATTTTTTAAATATGACGAATAAATATAAAAAATAAACAGATACAAATCTTTGACCAACATGCTTTAGAGATTTTTGAACTTTCGTTAATTTGGACATTTTTCTAAATAATACTGTACGTGAGTAACTTCCCGATAGGTGGCGAATAGGCGGAACGTTTCCCGCATGCGAATTGTCCCCTCTGTGTGTTGCAGTTAATCCTGACTTAAATATACAAATATATATTAAAAAAATATTTTAAAAACATTTGCCACATCACTGTTAAATAAATTCGCGATTTTTTATTATCAAAAATTTCATTCATCAGCTGATATATTAAATTGAATACACAAGGTTAATTATAAAGTAAAAACGAGGTAAAATTTAAAGCTCTTATAACAAACTTCCTAGTTCTTAAAAAAATTATTACATAATACTATCATTTTACATCTCTATTACATATTGAATTTAAAATACAAGATTATGTAAGAAAGCCTTCCAACACCTCTAGCGGTAGATTATAGTAAAAAATGTTAACAGTGATGTTACAAAAAGTTTCGTGCTAGCATTCTTCCATTATTCGAAAATATCAGTGCTATGTTATCCCTAAAAAAAAAAACTTCTAAAAAATAATTGTAGATAACTGCCAATAGCTCAAAGTGAGAGATTTAAAAAATAAAGTCAACGACAAATCGACCAATGACATAACATCCTTTGTAATCTCGAATTTTCACGTCACTCGGTCATCGCAAAGGTCGTTCGCAATGTCGGAAGAACGTTCGATCCGCTTGTTGGAGAATAATTTGCGGTTAATGCTCAGCGTTGCCGTGGAAAATGCGACGATAAATCGGCTGTAACAAATCGCAGCCAAATGGTTCCTTCAGCAAGACGAGGAAGGACCGCCGGGCGTCGAGAACACGCGAGTTTGTTGGAAGAAACGAGCCGTGTCGGAAAGTGGGGGGGGGGGGGGGGGAGGAGAAGAGGAGGAGGAGGAGTGGCGACGATCGTTTCGCATCTCCGGCAATGACTTGGCAGCGCGAATGCTTAGCCGTGTCGGGCGCTTAAAGAATTTGCGATTTTCCGCAAGCGGGCTAGCCGCGCATAGAATGCTTCACTGATGCTTCGGGGCACTCTCTGTACGCGCTCACTTCGCGTATGTAGGTATGCCCTGTCGACTATGTAACCGCCGCGGCCTTTATTTCATGCTCGCTAGTTGCATTCCACAGCGCTTCGAGATGCGCGTGGAGAATAGTCGCTTATATACTAACGTCCGAGAGCTGAGACATTTGAAAAACGTTGTCGACTTGTGCTGGTGCTGCTGCTGCTGGTGCTGTTACTACTGAGTGGCGTACGCCACTCGATTGGAATCGTTTAGCATTTAATAACGCCAAGTCTCCGCATAGGTTAATAGGACCGTTCTTATATAATTATCCTCGGCATTGACGTCATTGACTTCTATTTGCGTTTTCGCCGCAAAACCTTCCCTCCCACTTTGAGTCACTCGGTCAGTTTTCTTTTGTTCTTGGTCAGTCTGTTGTTAACACTCGAGTTACTTTAATGGAATATGTCACCCACTGGTGAGTCATTTAACAAGTTTAAAGTAAAAAATCGAAAATGTTGCTTTTTGAAGAATTAATTTTTCAATTGTAATTTACAAATAGAAGTGCTACTATTTATTATTGTGGTAAATATATGAACATAGTTTTCGCTGGAAAAAAAAAAAATTTGACTACATCTTTGTCTAAGTATTTGCTGATTTGATACATAAGTTTCCTGACAAAAACTAACAAGCATGGAAAAATAACAATTTCAGAATAAAAATAAAAGCGCTTAAAACGATTGTTTTGGTGGAAACTGCAGTTAAATTCGTACATAGTATTTTTTCTGAACTTCAATTTTTTACATTTTTTTCTGATTTTCATAAGTTACGAAGATTTTGATCAAGAAGCGTTTGCATATTGTTGCAGATAAATTCAAATGACTTCAGGCGAATTTATGTGATAGGAGCAATTATTAGAGTCTCATTAAAAGTGTATTAATGTTAATTTTCATAATAAATATATGAACTTATTTTTCAAATATACCACTAAGCTATCATTTTCGCCATTCAATCCACCATTTTAATCACTCAACTTTACTCAAAAATCATGTAGGCAATTTTTTAAATTTATTGTAAAAAATAGCCCCAGTTATACATCGATAAAAAAAAAGCCTACAGAGAATATATCATACATTCTGTCCAAATTAGTTTAGAATAATTATTCTGAATGACTTTACATTACAAAATAATAGAGAAATACTTATAGATACCACAAATAGATACAGAACTACTCAACAGTAAGCTTAACTATAATTAGTAATTATAAAATCAACGAAAAAAGTTAATTAAAATCTAAAAATAATTGCAGTGATTAACCGTTGTCACATTTTTTTTGTCTTTTTCGTAATTGCATAACGGTCTAATAATTTTTTTTTTAATCACCACAATATTAAAATATTTGATTTCATTTGAATGATTAATTGACTAAATATGAATACACAAATGTATTCAAATGAAATGCATTTTGAGAGCGATAAGATTCGCGGTAAATTAGCATTTATATTTCTCAATTTTTGCGAGTGAGTCGACCACCTCGATTCCGCGTGCGAAATATATCGCCCAAGGAGAAGGATGAATATTCTTGATCGGCAACGACTGCGTGGTTATATACATATATATATATATATATATAAAGAGTCGAGCGAGAGTCGCAGTACACCTGGGTGGCGATTGCTCTCGTGTATTAAATTATCCCCGTGTGCTTGTGTTGATCTTGGAAGGATCGTTACTTTTGCACGCGCGGCGCGGCGATATCCCGATCGAGGACACGGAGAGCGATTCGCGCCTGCAGCATCGGCCACTGCAGCGACAGCTTCGCCATCGTCGTCGTCCGTTCAACTCGATTCTCGCTCCTTCCCCACTTCCCTTTCCTATACGCACTGCAACACTCCTACGGCTACTTCGTCGCTACTTACAACTCTGCCCTCTCTTACCGTCGCGCTTCTTGTTCATACAGAAGTAGAAACATCCGAATGGGACAGACATACATTTTTCTTTGTACTTAAAAAAAAAAAAAAAAAAAAAAATTTACCGATTTATATAGATAGATTTATTGTATAAATTGTTCGACGTCATTGATCGTCACAAATGGAATTCATACAGATTTTTATGTTTCAACACAAACGCGTCAAGATGATGTTTTAGCTTTGATACCCGATTTGCATAATCTTGAGTCTTAGAATTTTGGTTAAAAATTTTTTAAATTCTAACAAATTTTCATTTATCGACATATTTTCTTGTTGAGAACTTAACTTGTATTATTTTTGTGACTTGACGATTTTATATAACAACCGCAAAGTATACAATCTCATTAATTTACATACTTCCTATTCGTGGCAAGGATTTTCTTTACGATAATTAGCTTGTATAGGAAGTACTTATGCACAATCTGGTATATTACATTGATATACTAATATGACGTAAAATGAATGAACGGCGTTTAAAGAAGTCATGAGAAATATTGCTTTATAGTTGTGTATTTAATTTAATGCACCAGTTTACGTATAAATGCTTCCCATGCTCGTTTCTTTATTTTCTAAATCTATGTAACAGTCGTTAATCGAGAATTTTAATAGTTGCTATCTGATTGCCATAAAATAAAATTTAAAAAAATAGAACATCTGTCAGAGTGAAAGATAAGTGACCGGATCAGATATCTGAGTGCATATCATTGCAATCGTATGAAACGTTCTCCGCAAGTGTCCTCGACGATATGGCTAAACCTCGATGATTGATAATTCTCGTTAACCGAATAGTCACGTCGAGTTGTCGTAGCCACTCTGCTCCGCGTGTGTTCAAACCCATTAGCCATTAGCATATACGATAAGAGCGCGTGTTCGACATAACGCACATACTATATACAGGGAGAATAGTATAACAGTCAGGGGTCAGAGTGACTAATGAGTTCGAGCTATTTATTATTGGCAACGTTTGACGAATATAGAATCTTAAGTAGTTGAAGTATGGTACAAAAATAGTCCAACTACACACGTCATAGATAACTAGTATATACAGGCATTATATTCATTGTATAAAATAATTGTTATAATTGTTTTTGGAGTACAGCAATAGAAATTGACATCAACAGTTTCAACGAATTGATGTTCTTGCATTTCCAATCGTACAAATAAAATCCAGCATCGAATTGCAAAAGTGTTCGCTGGTCCGCGACTCTATCTACTGTCTAACTCTACGAACCTTATCCTAAAGCTATCCTAAACTTTTTTGTGTGCGAGCACTGAATTTTAATCAATTTTTAATTCGCTCATCAACGTTCTCTCAAATACATGAACATTAGCTCGAACTCAAAATTTTCGAGATTGAACATCGAGCTTAAGATGATGATTAAGGTCGTACTTAAGTTGAAGCTTATGTGAAAAAAAATTGTTGCATTCACCGTAATTTTGTGACTTTTGAGTGATCTAACGTGAAACGCGATTAATATAGCACAAAGGCAGTGTCTGCAACAGCCCGTCAAGGTAGAAAGGCTTCGAAAATGACTGGATAATTCGCGAGCATGTCGAAGGACGTACGCTTGAGCATGAGGGAACGAAGATATCCTCGTTTATACTGGATGAATCGGGTGGATTGTCGGTGCAAGCAAGGATAAAAGAATAAGCGGGCAGTGTGCGTGCGTGCGTGCGTGCGTGCTCGGGCGCGTGATCTGAGAAGGGTTACCTGTGCGAACGTCAAAGATGCTTTGCCGACGAAGAGAACGACGAGGAACGAAGTAGGAGGGGAAAAAGAGGATGAGGGAAGGCCGGGAGCCGCGGGCACCGCGTGCACCAAGCCAATGTGCGGTACAGGCCTCGTTTGGCCCCTGATTTACGGCCCTCGTCTTTTTGGAGAAAACGAGAAAAAGAGAGTTGGAGAGCGCGCGTCGTACGGTATATGGGGTGTATATCGCGTATCAAACGGCGTATAGGGTTATATGTAATGCGGTTGGAGAGCCACGGCGGCCAAGAGCCTAATTAGAGGGCCAGCCCCAACCCCCTCAGGCCAGTATGCGCCGCGCGGAGCTATGAGAGCGAGAGCAGAAAGCGCTCAACCAATCACAAACCTGTATTGCAAGGCGCTGCACTCCGAGCGCTCTCTCTCTCTCTCTCTCTTACTGTAGGCACTACACATTACAGTCAACTCTCCTTAATGTAGCGCACCCGAAGATTTCGTAGTGCTATATCAGGTTCGAATTTTCAGTTAGACGATCGAACCTAAGATCAGACTTAACATCGAACTTAAGATCAAAACTAAGATTGAACTTAAGATCAAAGTCATGATTGAACTTAAGATCAAAGTTATGATTGAACTTAAGATCAAAGTTATGATTGAACTTAAGATCAAAGTTACGATTGATCTTGAGGTCGTACTTAAGATCAAAGTTACGATTGAACTTGAGGTCGTACTTAAGATCAAAGTTACGATTGAACTTGAGGTCGTACTTAAGATCAAAGTTGAGATTGATCTTAAGGTCGAACCTAAGATCAAACCTTAAATCGAACTTGAGATCGAAGTTGAGATTGAACTTAAGGTCGAAGCTAAGGTCGAACTTAAGGTCGAACTTAAGGTCGAGCTTAAGGTCGAGCTTAAGGTCGAACTTAAAATCGAACTTAAGGTCGAACTTAAAATTAAACTTAAGGTCGAACTTAAAATTAAACTTAAAATCGAAATTAAGGTCGAACTTAAGATCAAACTTAAAATCGAACTTAAGGTCGAACTTCAGATCAAACTTAAGATCAAACTTACGATCAAACTTAGGATCCAACTTAAAATCGAACTTAAGGTCGAACTTGAGATCAAACTTAAGATCAAACTTAGGATCCAACTTAATATCGAACTTAAGGTCGAACTTAAGATCAAACTTAGGATCCAACTCAAGATCAAACTTTAGATATTGGCCTTTAATAATTCCAATGTAGCAATATGTGGAGAACACCTCAACCAATTGTGCCCATATTTTTTTTCACAGAAATAAGGACATCGCAACCACTGCATTTGGCAGAATTTTCGCAATAATCCCTCGACAATTTCAAATGTTTGCATTAGTTTTAAAGTGCGTGTAATCTTTAACTCTCGTACAAGTAATCAGCTATAAAGTCAAATAATCCTTTATAATTTCTAATGTTTTATGCTGGCTGAAACATGTTTGGAACAAATTATACCAATTGAAGTAGATGTACTACTTGAATGCAAAAAACGAGCACGTTCGGTCGAAGGGTTCACGAGATATAGTTGTTTGAATTATGAAATCTCAAGTTCGATCTTAAGATCGAACGATTGAAAATTCGACACTTAGAGACCGACAATATTGGACACACGGTCGCAAGATTAATCGAAGAATCGATATTTTGTGTAGAAATTAATCGATTTAATAATCGATCCTTAAGACGATGAGCTAAACTTCTTATCATTAGTTGACTGAATCAATCTATAAGGTACAAAATCGACTCAGTGAATTAAATTTTAGCATACGTATGACGAGTTTCAAAAAGTTGCTTTGAAGCTCTTAAAACGTAACAAGTGTTCATCAGTATAACTTTTTATATATTAACATACATGCATAATTTAATAGCGCAGTTGAAAGCTCGTCATCAACCTTTTTCACCCATTTCTTTCAATATTTTTTTTAACTCTACAATATTTACCCAAACAAATATTGGTCAACACTAATGAGAAGCGTTAGAATAACCTTTTGCCGAAATAATAGATCGACATTGTATTTTCAAATATATACGATTTGTTGCATATCAAGTAGACACGAATTTCAAAACAACTATTACTTTAACAATATTAATTTTTGTTATAAAAAAAAAAAATTTACAACATCATACATCCAATACCGAATGGTAATATTTTCAAAATCGATGAAGACACCGAATTAAAGACGAAATGCAATATTGGAGAGTGCTACAGTCGGGAAATTTGACTGTACTACAGTGAAGCAGCGCCACTGCGGCTAGCCGCACCAGTGTCTCTTTCTCGGCTCATACCAACACACCGTCGTGTCTCGGTGGCGGAGAAAGAGACAGAGATAAAAAGTGGAAAGAGAGAGGGAGAGAGAGAAAGAGAGCTCGTACAGCAACTCCTTCTCACGATTGAGTCATCCGGCGAAGCACACGGTCAGGACCACCTGGCGAGGAAGAGCCGACGATCTATCTAACGATACCGCATCACCCTTGCTACGTCCCGCCCCTCCTATCACTGCTTTCCTTTTTTTTTCTTTTTTTTTTTTTTTTTTTTTCCTCTTCCATCCTTCATATTTCTCGTTGATGCTTTTTGTTGCTTTTCTTACTACCTCAATTCCAATGAGACGATAACGAGAGCACGCAGATTGCTCGCTGTGAACGAGCTTACTGAAGAGAACTCTGTGCTCGAGGGAGTGCCGAGTTAGACTCGGATTATCCGTAGGCTGATGCATGTATATTGACGAATGGGACACGTAATACACGCCGTCGTGACCACAAGCTCTTTTTTTTTTTTTTTCTTTTTTTTTTTTGTGTGAAAGATCGATGGTATACTAGCGTTATGATCGGGTAGTCGAGGTGGAGGTTATGAGAGTCAGTGGGTAATAAGGGTCATTGTTATTAAACTAACTTTTTTTTTAATGATTTTAATGCAATTAGGACTTGTAATTTTTGTAGATAAAAAAAATCCTTTATGTCATGTTCTAAGGTATCAGAATTTTATTTTTTTTACATTTTTTATGTTGATTCATAAGTTATTGAATTGCTGTGATTGTGTAAAGAAAATCTGCAGAAGATATAATGTTTGAGTAGGATGAATCGCTCATTTATAAATCATTTAAAAGAATAAATATGTTCTGCAACAAATCGGAGATACTCGTACTATTGGTTCTACAAATAGTAGAAAATTGTGATTTGACCGTTTGACTAGTACGTAGCAGACTACCTGTTTCGATGACAAAACTCAATGTCTTGTCAACGAAATCTAAGGTCGTATCCATTCGATGGCTAAAAGTTGAAAACCTAATCCTATGTGTGAACACCAACGTACTTCAGATGTTACTGTTTTGTTTTTATGGAAATTTTGTGATTTTGAAAAGCTATGTTTTTCATTTTCTACCAAATCTGATCAACACTCACTTTCCTTCAATAAATTAGGCGGAATCCACCAGAAATTCAAGGCTTCGCTAATAATGTATTGCCAAAAATGCCAATTTTTTTCCCACACGCATTTCACTACAGTTTAATAATTTCATTGCAACAGATGCAGTTGATGGAAGAAAATTGGCTGAATACAAATTTTGTTCCATCATTCAACAGTTCACCCCAATAATTACAAACTGAAAAAAAAAAAAATATATCTCACATGACTTTCCATCTACTAAACATGCTATTGTTAAAATTTCTGGCTATTCATTAAATCTTCGGTGATTAATATTTTTTCGTTATTCCTAACATCCCCCTGATTCCCGGAGCCGCTGAGTTTCTTTTCCCGGACATTTTCCAGTTTTTCCAAACCGTGGCCATCATAAAATCTCAACGTGAATATACGAATTATGCGTTAGGTGAGCCTGATTGCCCCCACACGATATGAGAATGCTTGTTATAGTAAACAGCAAGTGTCGTGCGTGAGTAAGGAGTATATAGTGCAAAGTGGTGAGGGAGGAGAGCCACGACCACACGAACGCTCACCGAGCGCACTCGATCGAGAGCGTGTGGCTTTTTACTAAAGGAGATTTGCAGATTGCACACCTGTGCGTGGCCGCGAGCCGAGGAAAGACCTCACCTGTCGACCAACCGGTCCCCATTGACTTTTTCTATATTCAACCCCTTCGCCTCCCCGCTAACCCCGCGGCTAACTCTCCTCACCGGGCGTCTCATTCTCTGATCTCGAGTAGGCTCGACACACACACTCACACACACACTTACACACACGCAGAATGCTCAATCCTACACGTGCGGACTCCTTTCTCCTCTTGAGCATGAGATACGCCAAGTCGATAAGAACCGCGCCGGATCACCACTATATTTCACGTACATAAACGTGCCTCGAGTTACAGTACACGAGCCGCCGAGATATACCCCTCCCAAGTCTCTCCCTCTTTCTCACGTTTATCCTTCAGCTAAATATAGAATATATGCGGTTGTACTACTATTTCACGCTAAATGGAATCGAGCAGTCACGACTGACACTGCAACACATATTTACACAGCCAACTTGACAACTTTTTACTCGTAATCCCAACGTTTTAACACGAGAAATCATTCAAATCTTCTTTGAGATTATAGAGATTCTGGCAATTTAGATGATAATGTTGTTGAGAAATCTCTGATACTGCACAGTAAAAATGTGTGTCTGTTGTTTCATCTTCAAACAACTTTTCGTGTGTTCAACACGTGTTTCGACAACACGGCTAAATTGTATCATCAAGAGATGAAAAATTTATTTTTCGAAATTTTAGGTGTGAAACAACACACCAGTTTTTAGAGTGTACCAATTTCTGTTGGTGGAGAATGTTTGTTACATTGCTGAAGAATTCACTTTGATGCAAAGAAATCGTGAAAAACTGGAGGAAAACAATGTAACAACGAGAAAATTTATATTTTTCTTAAGTTTGATGCATTTTTAGTTTTTTTTTTTTTTAGAATTATAAAAATACACATTGGTTAATTCGAATGGAACAGTCATTTTTTAAGTTTGTCAATAAAGTATAATTATCGAAGAATAAGAAAATTTGTAAACTTTCTGAAATCGAGAAATGGGAAATATTGATGAAAAATCAGTATTCATTTTTTTGATACACCGTATATTTTTTTAGAATGATAATGCATGACAATTAAAAAAAATTAAAGACAGAAAAAAAATCGTTGGTTTAATGTTGCGCTTCGCAGTTGATGCAATGAATCGTCCTGTGCTCATTAAGGGTCATAAAATACGAAAGTCAAACTATAAATTATACGTGAAATATACTACTTTCCAATTAAAACAAAAATTGAATAGTCGTACCTGCACGAAACTCTACAACCTACATAAATAAATAAATAAATAAATAAATAAATAAATAAATAGTCTACATTAAATAACAGCAAATTCGATAAATCTGTAATGCAGTAAAATTTCGGCCGTAAAAAATGAAACAAACATAGTTAGGCAATTGGATGAAACCAGTAATTTGTCTCTAAACAATTGATTACAAAATAATACAAGCATGTATTAAAAATAATAAAATATTTTCACGAAAATCGCATTTAAAATATTAGAAACACAGCAGCAATTTCCAATGACATAAAAATTGATGCAGACATTGTTACAAGATTGGATTGGATGAAAATAGTAATTATAGTCCAAATAATTGGTCACACACAATCAAGTTTAAGTATACAGGAACAGGAGCGTTAAGTCTTTTCTCGATAATTGGGGTAGTACGCGAACCACCATTGCAATTATCCTGGAGCAAGCGAAAATAAAAAAGAAAAAAAAAAAAAAAAAAAGCAAGACACATCAAAAACAATTCGCTCGTGGATCTCTCGGAGAGGACGTTACACGCACCTCGAACAACCGATTCGGGGGACACGCGCGGCGACGGCGGCGGCGGCCGCCGCCGCGCGTCTTCAAGGATGCCGAGTGCCGCGCGTGTGCGTCCTTTTCCTCTTGCTTCTGAGAAAGCTCGATTCAACCCGACGCACGTACGTTGAAGAGACGAGATAAAGGCAAAAGGAGGAAAAGGAATTGAGAGCCGAAGGAGTAAAGAGCATGAGAAAAGGATCTCCGAGGTGGCACGATTGCGAGAGACCCTCAAAGATAACCTCTGAATTTATATACACAAGTTGTCTATATACACAGGAGGCACGATCATCTCTCTGAAGACTCTCTCTCGAAAAGTGGACGAAATTTTAACGATCCCGAGCACTCAGGGCAAATTATCGCCCTCGAGCCAATTATATACCAACTCGGCGTCGACGTCAGAGTATATCGTTACCGAGAGTCGAGGTGGTGGCCAAGAGAGAGAGAGAGAGAGAGAGAGAGAGAGAAAGGGAGAAAGATAAAATAAGAAGAAGAAGAAGAAGAAGAAAAAAAAGAGGTTCGTTGGCCACTACTCAGATTCTCTCAAAGAAGCTGAGCCGACTAGCCCGGGGGCCCCGTTTGGCATCGGTGGGGTCTCTCGCGTCTTGAACGAAGGGGCAGGGGGCCCAAGAGGTTGCGCCGGCTCTTTCTCCGGCCCCCCTCGGGCTTCCGCGAGATCTCGAGAGAAGCTTTTCTCTCTCTTCACCTCGTTCAACCGCAACGAGGAGAGTGGTGTGTATATATATATATATATATATATATACGTAGCGTCGTTCCGACTCCCAAGATACCAAGCGGTGCCCCGCGTGCGATAGTCAAGGAGCGTGTGCGCAAAAAAATTCTGAGAAACGCTTCTCAACCACACGGCTAAAAATAAAATCCCACCCGTGAGAGAGTGCGGGGACGATTATGTGTGCAGCCGAAAAATAAAAGGTGAGCAACAGCAGCGGCATAAGCACAGCGCGCCCTGTGGAAAGAACTCATATATATATATATATATATTTGTATATATATATATATATACATATACATGTTAAGATGAACGCGCACGTATCGTTGAGTTCTTTCCGCAAGGCGTTCATATGTGCGAGCAGCACTAGCTGCGGACGGAAGCGAGAGCCTGCAAGCCAGTCAGGGAGAAGGACAGGAAGAGGTGGAACTAACGAAGGCAGAGAAGGATGAGCCGCTTCTGCCGCTGGTACGATGGCCAGTGGTTAATGAAGTTGTCGGTTGAGGACGTTTACAGCTGTGGGGGCCCTACCTGCGTGTGGTCCATTCACCAACAGCAGCAGGTTGCACCGCGACCAAACGCTGAAAGACTGGTTAGGAGTTGTGTTGCTTTACATCTCCTGTCTTCGCGATGAGTGGCCCTTTTGCGGTTGGATCCTTCCGTCGTATGATTTACTTTTGCCCTTGTTTTTTTTTTTTTTTTTTTTTTTTTTTTTTTTGGTAGGTTTCTCGCTATATCTACCCAATTGCGCGGATTCGCATTTCACAACTTGGCGAAAGTCTGTACGATTCCCGATTATGGCTAATGGATTCCAAAAATAGCTTTCGCGTTAAAGTTCATATGTATCTATCTATGTTATCAAAATATGTCGCCACACCGCCGACGTGTAGGAGAATCGAGCTGGACTAGGTGAAACGACACACCAACGCCCGGATTTTTTTAAGTTCGCCATGAGAACCCATAGAAGGGTTTTTTTTAAATCCTCTATGAGAGTAGATTTCCCCTTTTTTTTTTGTTATAAAAACTTTTTTATTTCATATAAAAGGCGTAGTTTCAAGACGTTTTTTTTTTTTAGAATCTTTCTGATACTTCCGGGACATTTTGATACTTCTAGGACGGACCTGAATTTTTTCTTAAAATGAATTACTAGTTTAAGGTCATTCAAAGTTGTATATTCTTGCTTTTTTTTTGTTCATGTACAGAGAAAATAACAGAATAGTACAGAACTCAACTTGAATTGATTATTTCCGCTTAGATTGAACCTATTAAAATTGGTATACTCATTTATTCTTCAAACGCAAATGCACGAAGCTTACGCGCCGCTACCACATAATAGTATAAGAAATCGCTGAGAGCTCGACAACGATTCTGGCGACCTTCCACGACTAGGGGAGCCTTGCTATGGGATCAGACCCTGTTCATCGCGCCAGACGTACTGAGTTTCTTTTATTTGTAGTTTCCTAAATTCCACACACACCATATTTCCTTTTTGTTTCTCTTCGTCTGCAATTTTTGCAATTTTTCGTTGGACTTCCTGTTCACGAACACTCGTGTCGTGATTGATAAATATTTTCGTGCCTGTCAACTTGCAATTTGTTCGTTATAATGCCTTTTTTAATATGGCGATCATGCAGTTTCACCAGAGTAATCGCAAACTTTGCGCCATTTATTATCACCGATGCGATACAGCTTGGCACTTAAATATCCAGTTCCGTCTCGAAGAACAGACACTTCGAAGAACGAATACTTGCAACACTCGGTGGAAGAAAAATAATTTCCAACGAATATTGTAGAAAATTTTACTTCACAAGGTGTGACAATTCCATACGGAATTCCAAACAATTCCAATACACGCAAAGCGTAATTCCATTAGAAATTCTTTAAAATTTGTAGTCTGATTATTATTATTTTTGATTGCAGATGATGCACCGTCAGTGGAGACAGTCCTCAAGAACCCTGAGGTCCAGCAGCAGTAGAGGAAGTAGCGTTAATAGCAGTAGTAGCAGCTTGTCGAGTGATTATTCATCCCCGTTGACGATCCTGTCGAGGCGATGCTCGTCGAATCGATCCCGGACCTCGGCGACATCTACCTCAACGGCATTACCCTCCTCGAGATGCTCATCCTCAACGGGTGCCACTTCTTCGTCCTCCTGTCCGGTACTTCTCTCGGTTCTTGCTTGGTCCGTCACGCTTCTACTGATCTCGTCATGTCTCGGCATCGCCGACGCCGGTGTACTAAACGGCCATCCGCTAGGCAAACGATCCTTCATGGGACTTCAGTGCAAGGGCATCTACGACAAGAGCATATTCGCACGACTTGATCGCGTCTGTGAGGATTGTTACAATCTTTTCCGTGAACCCCAACTCCATACGCTTTGCAGGTATGATCACATTTTTATTACACTATTAATCTAGATTCAATATTTTAATCTAGATTCAATTTTGAAATTTCTTTAGATTCAATATTTGAAGTAGTTACTTTGATTTAAATTAGTCAAATCTGTGATGAAATTATTTAATTGTTTATTCAAAGTTTAGTGCATGAAAGGGATTCATCAATGTCGCCGATTTTCATCGAGGAATATCTTACTTGTTATCTGCTGGTATTATAAGAGAAAATATATACTGTTGACTTCGTAAAACGAAGAATGTTTTGACCTGTGACAAAATTATCTAACTATTGTAGATAGCTCATCATACATTTATGAACTTTTTCATTTCTCACACATTTTTAAGCCACTGAAAACAGTGGAAAGAATTTCCTCGCTTTTTCCTGACCAAATCATCATTTCTCCCTGACTGAATTTCAAACTTCTCGTGCTAATGCGAGGAAATCATTAATTGTGCTCTAAGTTTATCGGTATTCAAAAACGTTTTTTTTAATCTATTTAATGGTCATAAAAATTATTTTTATATAGCTGAGTCTCAGAGATTAACGACAGGACTAATTTTTTTTTTATCTTCGTTTTGTTGCATAAACGTTTCCAGCAAATGTTTACCAACTTATTTTATTGAAATAAAAAATTCAAAACTAAATTGGATAAACGCCAAAGATTGGAACACTAATTCAAATATTATTTTCATAAATCCGTTACGACTTTGTCGTTACTAATAATAAAAAAAATATGCAAACTTCCGATTTTTTTTGGGAACATTGGGATGACCGGATCTCTTGGCAATATGCAACAAATATAAAACAATAGAAATTGATGGTAAGCTATCTACAATAGTACTTTTGTCACAGGTCAAATTATTCCTTGTTCTAGGAGTCAACAATATATATCTTTCATCTTACAACATCAGCAGCCCAACAAACGAGATATTCTTCAATGAATATCGACGATTTTGATCTGACTTCTTCCTCTTAATTCACTGCAGTGCAGGACAATTTGTATTTTATTATTTATCCCTAAACGAGAAAAAGATTAATGGTTTCGCAAAAATTTTAACTGATAAATGACCTGGAACATTTTCATATATTCTAATTTTTTACCAATTTGAAATTTATTGATTTTCTCATCAGTTTCTCTACGAATTTATAATACACATTTTATGTGTAACGTTTAAAAATTATAGTTTATCGTTCAATCAACAGAGAGGCTCCCTCATTAACAGATTCCTAAACTTTTTTGAACGATCTACATTATAAAATATCTATATCGATAACTTATAGAATTTTCTAGCTCTTTTAATTCCACTTAAATAAAATAGAATCAACGCGATCTTGAGAATTCCTCATAAATTAGGCCCTACATTTTTATTCTGCATTTTCAAACCTATTTCAATTGACTAATAACAAAAATATATATTTCTTTAAAAAATGGCTTAAAAAATAATGCACGTTTGACACTTAAGATAAATAATAACTTCGTAATTAAACAATAAATAAATTATTACAAGATATAAAAAAAAAAATGAAATTTATATTAACGCTGCAGCGCGAACAAATTGCAGTATCAATAGATACAAGTTGATACACTATACGCGATACCTACTTAAAATAGTGCAACAGTACCTGGGACACCTTTGCTCCAGGTCATAACTCTCATTCAAGGCATTGAGACACACGTATCGTGTGTCAACTCGTATTACAAATGAGATCTACCTACGCGCAACTGTATACTTATCCAGCTATGATTCTATCGTGTCACAAATGCATTAAATTAAAGTAATAAACAAGAAAAATTGACCAGGCTATACTATACATTTCTCCGAGTACTCTAATCACATATATCCCATATTATAATGAGTGAAAAAAATCAGGCAAATAAAAGAGATATCGAGAGAGAGAAAAAAAATAAAAATTAGTTCAGTGTTATAAAGTTGTACTTAGAAGTGTTGAAACTAAACTGTGCGCTAGTAAACGTCGAATGGTGTCTGTGTGCGTCTGCAAAGTGTACAAAGCTGGCGTAGGGCTGAAAACACCGGTGCACACAGAGCACGTCGGCACGCGTATCGAAACGGAATGAGATTTCTCTTCTATTTATAGCCTGACGGGAGCGAATGCCAGCGTACATCCGTTATTACCTGTGGCTGTGCGTTGGCTGCGCAAAGTGCGGCGTGGTTAACGCAGTTTGCCAGGCAAACACAACGAGCGAGTTACAAGTTACAAACGTGTCTCGAGTATCGTCACAGCAACAAACGCATGCACACACATACACACACACATACATTCTTAAAATGGGCGTACCTTTAATGCCTACCAGTTCCTAGAATTTTACATGTTTGTATTACAAGTTACAAGAGAGTATGTGTGTTCATGGGTATGCACCTGTGCCTCGTGAACGCCCAGTTGGCCCTGGATTGACAAAGCTGCATTTATATATTGTCGTAGCAACGACACCAGAGCCCACCCAGATGATTTATCATATATTTATATATTTATATAAATTATCATATACAACAGGAGATTCGAAAATGTTTGTTGAACCTTTGCAGAAAGACCTGCTTCACGTCGGACTACTTCAAGGGATGCGTGGACGTACTCTTACTGCAGGACGAAATGCCGCAGATCAAAAAGTGGATCAAACAACTCCACGGAGCTGATCCTGGGGTTTAGGTAGCTTTTTCACTTTTTTCGTTTATGATTTCTCCAAATATCTTATTTTACTTTATTAACTGCCTTCCGTATTCCTTCCTTCGTTCCTGTGTATCATTTCTTCACGGGTTTGAGCTTATCCACATTTTTCGAAAATTCATCGCCTCACGATGGAATACACTTATTTTTGATTTGCAAACAAATGACACCCAGATTCACGTCTGTAGAGATGATTTAGGTAATTCTGTGTCTCGTGAATGTCATCACAAATCGCCATGTGTTGTCCTTATCGATGAATCCACGATCTCGTTCATTCGTGCCTTTTGGCGTGAGAACAAAAATCCGGGGTTTCTTCTTTCTGTGATCTGTAATGAATATGAATGAATGATTAACAAATGTGCGAATGGCGTGTTTTCAGGAGGAGAAGAAATTTAACCGGCACCAAGAACTGTCTTTCACAAAATCGTTAAAACAATGTTCTCTCTTCAACGCCAAACTTGTTTAATAAATTGGCCCAATCTTTCACCATGCAATCACATCTGTCCGTCCAAATTACTAACAAATTGCGATGTCTTACGACTTACCGTTTTCGTTAATCCAATGTCTTTCGCTTTTTCTGTTCCGTCAAACAGGCAAGATTGCTTCAGCACTAAATACTTTACGAGCTGCATCCAAGCACTGCTGCTTGAGGACGAGAAAGAAAAGTTCCACGACATGGCGGAGTACCTTGGCCGCAAGAAGTAAATGGAAGATACTTATGCAACAAACAAACGTCGGAGCGAAGATGTGAGACGGTCATTTGGGTGGATATGTGGGTGCTTATGGGACAAGGGCAAAAAAAAAAACATCAAAAACAACACAAGATTTTAATTGAGGATGTGATCGACGATGAAGAAAGTCAACGGTATAAAAAAAAAAAAAGAGAGAGAACGGAAAGGATGGGAAATAAAGCTGCCTGATAGTTTGATAAGATAGATTGTACCCAGGTGGTACGTTGCCCTTGTTGGCACTTGCAAATAACCGCGCCTTAGGATCTCGATCGTCGTCGCGTCCGGCGGCTTAAAGCGTAACGGTACCGAGGGCCATACATCCCATTACGAATTCTAGTCGACATAATATATCTACGCGCCATAATTGCGTCTACGTACGGATAAACATTTTATCTTTACACTTACACACATACACACACACACACACACACACACACACGCGACATTTACACACACATACACGCATAATTAACACTAATACTAGCGGATTAGAAGAGCAGAGGGTGAGACATAGTAAAAATACATTACACATGTGCAGAGGCAGTCAAAACATAGTTTATGCACAATAAAACAGGAATAAACGATCGCGCGTCCGTATGAGAGAGAGAGAGAGAGAGAGAGAGAGAGAGAGAGAGAGAGAGAGAGAGAGAGAAAACGTACAAGAAGCACCGTTCTATACATCGAACGAATGTACATACGTATGTGCGTGTATATGTGGTGCGTGGCGCACAATATGATTTAAAACAAAAACAAGAAAACAGTTTAGCTATTGATTATTATTATTATTAGTTTATTATTGTAATTTAAATGAATTAACAACTATGCGATTATAAGGTTGTGTATCTATACCTTTGATCGCGATAAAAAGAAAGAATATTACAACTTGGCAAAACAGATAACACTACCTTGAGATACATCGAATAACGACGATACACTGACGAAGAGGGCGCCACACGAACGATCCGTTCGGGTGATTGCGCTCTCCTCTCGTCGAAAAAAAAAAAAAAAAAAAAAAAAAAAAAACAAACATAGCTTCACACGGAAAAATCGAGAGTATTACGATTACGCGTATTATTAATAATATTATTAACATTAACGACTATCACTAATATTATATATATATATATATATATTTACATTTATATGTATATTTATATATATATATTTATATATATATGTATATATATACATATACAAATGTTGTTATTATTGGTAAAGATGAGATTGCAGTTGCGATAAATGTTGCTACTGTCTTATTGTACGAGCTCACGACTCGTAATCTCTAAGTTTTTAGTATTTACTTATTCTTTCGCGTCCTTAAGTCGAGCGACTTGCTGTAGGCCCGAATGGTTAGCTAGTTGCGGGAGAGGCCGACCGCGTTTGTTCATGAGGAATTTTTGTGTTATCGAAAACATTCCAAAATCAGTATTCGCAGTGATTTCGACTATGACGTCCTTTCATCGCCTCAAAGGGGAGGAAAAAAAAAAAAAACAATGGTGTTTCTTTTTTACAGTCTGGACCGGTCGAATTATCGTTTTTACTCATACCCTCCGTTCACCAACTTTACACAGTATACTATTACTACTACTACTATTACTATAGATTTCATCGAATACTGGAGAGCCGGCCTCGAAAAAAAAAAGAAAAAAAAAAAAAAAAAAATTATTTTCTGGACTAAAATAATTCATGTACGTTGACAAAGATCGAAGGATTATTTTTTGCGGAAATGTTGCGCTTTGTACTCGTCTTTTATCCTGTAAAACTCGAATGCGTCTATCATTCCAATTTTTACGATCGTGTCTGAACGATCGTAAAAAAGTAGTCCTTAAGCACAGATAAATAAACAGCATGTCATTGAAATCGCCTCTGTGTATGTCTGTGTGTGTTTTTTTTTCTTCTTACCTTATTACGAAAAAAGTTGCCCGTAAAGCACCAAAATATTTCACAAATGTTTGGAATTTATTAATAATATTGTGAAAATATTATAGCGACCTTGCAATGTTCGCTTTAAATAATAATAATATTATTATTATTTATTGGATGCACAAGAGCCAGAGAAAATTGCATGTTTATTGTACAATCCACTCATTAGGATTTCTTGGCATAAGTCATAGGACATAAAGCATTACAATTGAATTTTGATGAGGTGCCTAAACGGGAGGTAGTCAAGTGAAATTTATGGATGTTCAAAGACTAATTCTTCTTGGCCACTAGTATCATTTTTTTTTATGCCATAAGGGTTTGTCTTAAGCTTAACAGAAAATTATTTGGAATTATTTTGGTCTACTGGTACTCTATCAAAAGTGTGTAGAGCATAAAAGAAAAGAAAATTTGAAACGTAGAACTTTGCACATTGTTTCTTTGTAGAGATTTTGTTAAAATTATAAAAGTTGTAAAGAAGAACTTTGAGCATTTCCATTTTTCACAAAGCTTCCTCTATGAGGAAGCCAAGATATTGATAAATAAATATTCCCCAACTTGCAATTTGAATAATTTTAACAAATTCTATATAAGGAGCCAATGTGCAAAGTTCTACTTTGCGACTTTTTTTCAATTTCAATTAGCAGCTTTTCCAATATTTTACCTTAACATTTTTGGTAGCTAAAAGTGCAACAACACAAAATGAAATCACAATAATTAATTATTTGTTTCTACTCTAGTTACGTGCAAAATTTCATATATATATCCATCGTGCCGTTCTGAAGTTATGAGCAATTGAATTTTTGATACAGTGATTAAAGATAACAAAGTAGAACTTTGCATGTTGCTTCCTCATTCAATCTTATTTTTATCGAAGCTACCTCTATGAGGAAGTTCATTTATTAATTTTGGCTTCCTCATAGAGGAAGCTTTGTAAAAAATGAGATTTAATGAGGAAGCAACCTGCTAAGTTATACTTTACATCACTTTCATTTTAATTAGCATTTTTTAAATATCGTCACCTCTACACTTTTGGTAGTTGCTTGTGCAACAACACAAATTAAAAGTTAAAAATGTATTATCTATAAAAAGAAAAAAATTATGTTACACATGACAACGAAAATTCTGTAATTAATATCGTTGCATCATATTTCCATCTAGTACAAAGTTTTTACTTACTTTCTTAACTTTTGCGGAAGTTAGAGCGAAATTTTTAATTCTTTGCCGATTTTACCGATCATCACCAAATTTGGTACGCAACAGCGCTGTATGTTATTTTTTCTCTGCAAAACATTTCAGTTCATTTGCCGAAATTCGACGTGATTTACAGAAAAATTAATTTTTTTCGAAAAATATAAAATTCTATAAAATCTGTATATATGGATACATTTCGTTAAAAATCACACCAATTAAAGAGGAATTACTACTCCACTTGCGTGCCAAATATGAGCTCGATCCATCGCGCCGTTCGTGAGTTATGGACGATTGAATTTTCTGTGCCTGGAACACACGTGCACACGCGCGCGCGCGGATATTTTTCCAGGCCATTTTTTTCGACGTTTTAGGTGATGCTGAGTATGCTGACATGAAAAGCTCGAAGAAAAAAAAATGTCGTGTTAACAAAGCTTCCTCTATGAGGAAGCAAAAGTTGTGGTCAGTGACCCACATTACCCGCATGACTTTGCCACCTGCCGAAATAATCTTCATTTGACAGGTCAAGTACATACTTTTTTCATATAATACTGACGACCACGTAAATGAGACGTTTTTAAGAGGCCGCATCACTTCCCCCACCACCTTCAAAATTTTAAAAACTATTTTCTCCCAAATAATTCGACAGATTAGGTTCAAGTTTCAAAATAATGCCCGGAAGGATGGTACAATTGCGCTAAACTTCTGGCTCTGCGGTAGTCAAAGCCGTTTTTTCAAGGGAGTCGAAAGACCAAAACTGAGGTTCAGTGCGAGAGAGACTGTCCTATAGGCGTTTAGCATTGAGCGAAGAAATTCCCATCACTGTCCGTTAAATATCCGTAAATATAACGCTACTTCCCTCCCCTTAATGGTTGTCAAAAATTAGTTAAAATGGTGGAGCTTAATTTATTAAGTGAAAAAATGAGTTTTTCATTGTTTTCATACATAAATAAAATTCGTCACTAAACCTTTGTTGACGGAGTAAAGACCAAGAGTCGCGGTATCGACTCAACGCCAAGTATAAAAAGTAATTAGTTTGAACGAAAACGTCCGTTTAGATGAGCTCTGACGTCACACGAGATGTCGAGGCTACCGCTGCTATTATTTACGCGAATATATAATGAAAAAAAAAGTATTTTTTTTTTTAGTTTGAAAAGAAGCCAATAATCACTGTTTGTTTATTCTTTCTCGTGAATATGCAAAAGAAATTGCATATTTTAATTACTAAAATGTTATTCATAAGCTGAAAAATGGAGTTTAAGACACGAGTGAGGTAAAGTTATAAGCTTTTATATTAAACTTCCTAATTTTCGAACTATTTAGTATAAACTACGGTAATTTTACATCTCACTTAGATATCAAATTTAATGTACGAGTTTATGTAAAAAAAAAAACACTTCCTATAACTGTAACGAAATTTTATAGCAATTAACGTTAACATTGTCATTCAAAGTATGTTTAATAACATATATCCTCCAATTTTTAAATAATAAACGAAATAAGAAAACAATATTGAATTTCCTTAATCGTCGTTTTTAAAAAAGAAAACATGTCTTAATAATTCGAAAAAAAAATATACGTTTATAAAAATTCCGGGATATCGTAGATTTTGGACTTACCGGGTTGTATATCGAGTTGTTGTCGTCGCAGCGCCGAGGGTCACCGACTGATGTTCTTTCAGGTTCCTAAGGCACGAGGTTATCGTTACGGGCTTCACAACAATGTAATTTATTGCAACTCTTATCGTTGGTTATGGCGGGATTTCGCACATGCAAGATTTTCGAAACACTACCACTTATCGCACATACAACACTGACCACACATTACAAAATTAGCCTTTTAACGATGAAAGTTGTTGATAAGTGTATTTACGCTACTGTACGCGATCTACTGCTCGACAGCCAATCGTGAATGATTTTGCACGCAACGGTCGCGATGCGACATCGATCTTTGAACACCTCGTACCGCCATCTGTAATTCACAAAATGCGGCTTTTACCGCGGCGAAACAATGGCGCGAATTTTAAATCATTCCATGGCTGCTGTTGCCGATGATCGGAGATTGTGTTTACATCTAATATCGTAATTCAAAAGATAATTCTTAATATGTTCGATGAATTATAATCAATCATCGTTGGATAATTACGAATATAAATTCAACATTTTATTATTGGCTCATCCTCTGGAACTGATTTTGTATAAACCTTGAAATTGCATTGAAACAGAAAAAATTCAAAATTAAAGATTTTTCAGTTGATAAAAATGGTTGGAATCGTTAAATCATGACGCTTTCTTGTTTTTTTAAATTTTATCTGAATGAAAGTCAACACTTTTTTCTGCAATTTTTTTTTCTCAATCCGTAGAAAACAAGTTTTTGTATTTGAATATGCAAAATTAGAACAATTTTTGAGCTTTCAACGATTCGTTGAATGTTCAGATTCCTCCGAACATGATGGCCACTTCTTTTTTTTTTGGGGAAAACAATTTCCCTGATCAAACTTCCTGTTTCACTAAAAAAGCCAACAAGGTTTAGAAAAAATTATGTGAAAACAGGTCTACATAAGTTTTTTTTTTAAATAGTTTATTTCTCACTGATTGTACAAGATATATTCTTTTACTAGTACTTACATGTCATTTTCAGGATTTATTTTTTTAAATATATATTTTGTACTTTTAAAGAATATCTTATTTTATTTAAATAACGAGATTTCAGGAAAAATCTTTATGTTAATGTTTCTTGAGAGTGAAATCAATTCTTTAAGAAAGACCCTTTCTATTATTACTGAAAATAACTGCTTTACCTTCTGATAAATATTTTTTTTGTTAATTTTTATCATCAAAGAATGTTTGAATTGCGTTTCAATTTATTTATTACACGTTCGGTCGTATATTTTTTCTTTCTGACAGAGTTTAAACATCCCCAACATTTCCCTGATTCCTAGACAATTTTTTTGATTCTCCAATATTTCCCGGTTTACCTGATCGTGGCCAAAATGTCTAATAAAGTTCTTGACTAATGTCATAATCACCGATGAAAAAGACGAAGAATATTTTTTTCAAGTTGTAACAAAAAAAAGTCTGAAGAACTTAAAAATACGATGAAATCCACTGTAACGCAGAAAAATTGAACCTAATTTTAGATGCATATCACACTTCTGAATGTCAAACTATCAACGTAAATCTTTGTTACATTTTTTTCGGCGTAAGATTCATGATTCTCCACCTATTTTATTCGAAAATAAAGTCTTACTCTCATAGCATCGTGAATTAGGGTTTGAGGAAGGGATCGAGTATACTCTCAAACTTTTGCAAAGTGTGATGATCATTTTATTAATTTTATATTGACAAAAAAACCTCTTAAAGTCTACATGTAACAGGACTGCGTACAAGCGTCTATTTTATGACACGAATGATCGTAGAATGAATGAATGAATAAATGAGTGACTGAACGAGGTCGCGCGTCTATGCCAGTTTTACCAATTTCCGATAATTAATTGAACAGTTAAGTACCGTAACACAGGAACGGGCAAAAAAATCTTCCTCCACGTCGAGTCTCTGATAGATAAAATTTCCGCAGCAAAACTGTTGCCTTTTATACAAGATTAAAAAAGGACGTGTGAGAGAGAGAGAGAGAGCAAATTGAGAATTATATTAGAGGGTCCGCGGCCGAGAAGGAATCAGTTTTTTTTTTCATTAAAATGTACTCGCGGTACAGAGAAACACAAATGGCAAGCTCCTGAAACATCAGCACTGGGAAAGCGTCCAACAAAAAGGTTGCACACACACGCGTGTCACTAACGAAGCGCCTTCGAATGTACAGATTCGTATTCGTCGCGAAACACACAATTTGCCGTCGAAGAAAAATAACGACCGGACTTTGGATAATATCGTCGAGAGATCTGAGACCGTGTCTCTCGAAATCGCTGCCGAATTACTATAATAATTATAATATATTCATACATACACATTTATATTAGACCTTTACAAAAGCAGGAATTCTTAGCGGGTCTCGCAGCAAAATCGCAAAACGAGACTATACTTATTCTCTACATATATTTAAAAAAAACGTGTTGTTATGTTTTTTTTTCTTTCTTTCATCTTCAATTAATTTGTACTTTCTCGTCGGTATCCTTACGCGTAGTATTATTAGTTAGATTTTACTTCACTTTGGGTAACTCGTTTCTGTTTTTTATTCCTTATTCTTTTTTTTTTTTCTTGGAATCCGACCGTCGCCTTTGGTCGTCAATTCAAAGTAGCTTTAAGAATCATCTCGTGCGAGAGGCTTTGAGTCTCTCGAAACATTTCATAAAAAATACTCTGGGAGGCAATGATGTATCTTTAGGTCCTGTTTTTAATACAGAATTACTTTTCTACCTGCGCTGCCACTGCTGCCAGTCGCGGCGTTTGTAAATAAAACCAAAAAAAAAAAAACCTGTTGCGTTTCTTTCTCTTTTGGTGAGCGGATACAACTATCGATTTATCAGCTCGGATGAAAAAAAGCTTTTCGTTATTCCTTAATTGTGTGTTGAGAGCTGACAGCGAATACTTTTTACAAAAACACATGATGGCGGTATTATTCACAGTGAAATATTGTTCAAGGCACATTACGTTGTTATTCTCCTCACTAAGGAATATTTACTTACCGTCCTGACTATGCTACTTGAGTTGAGGAAGTGACGTCTGATCGACGTTGTTATCTTTAGCTTTTTCTTCTTCTTTTCTCTTCAATTCCTTTGTTCTTTTGTTTTTTGCCTAAACAGGAGTACCGTGCACTCGGAACCTATAGAGGCAAGTGTACTCAAGCTGACCGTGATTGCTGTGTATTCTTAGCTCCACGTACTCGTAAGGAACCGTAATGTCGGTGTTCTAAGAAAAAATGCAAATTAAATTTTATTCGGAGCTTTGGTCTATCGAAAAAAAACGTGACACAAAAATGAAGCTTTGTTTTTCAATTTCAAGATCGTACCTGAACCGGAAAGTACTGTAGACTGTCTTCGGAGTCCAGAAACTCGTAGTCTCCGAATAAAACCGGCTCCCCGTCGTTTTCATCTTTCAACCCCTGAAAACAATCACAAAATTCTTGAAATTCTAAGCGAGTTTGCTACATTTCCGGGGGAAAAAAATGATTTTAAAAGGTTTTACACATGTTTCAAATGTTCAATACATTTCCCTCAAAAATTTGGCGTACTTTTACGAAACGAAACATAACAAAGCCTATGAGCAACTATCTAATATCAATATTTTTTTTCTAAAATATAGCACACTTACAGGCATTCGGTGTACAAAAAAAAATCAGGTGTGAAAAAAAAGACAGATTTTCAGCAAAAAAAAAACAAAAATTTGTAAGTCTTTGAACGAACACTACTTTTTTTTACCTGTTTAGATCTTTTGTGAGACAAATTTAATTACAACAAAGGGACTTGTTGGGTGAGATTAACTATTTTTTAATAACAGATAATAATATAGTCAATCTGCTAAATGTGCTAATAATAATATAAGAGTAGTTATTATTATTATTATAGTTATGAAAAAAATAGTATGGTTACAGTACAGAAGATTTTTCGAACGCACCCAGACATTGAACTTTCGTGGGGCACTTTTCATCTCACTGTTCGGCAAGATGGATCTTGGCACGTGTTCCAAAGTGAATCCAGTGATTCTAATAAGGCTTCGCAGTTTAATGAGCAGATATCCAGGGAAATCTTGGAAGGCCCAGCAGGCGCCGGGTTGCAACGGGTTTCCTTGGATGACGGTCCGCGGATTATTACTCTCGTAATACAACGTGAAACCCAGCAGCTTGAATGCTCGTGTGTTTACGTTGTACCGTTGAGTGCATCGCGTACTGATAATTTGTCCACCTATGAGTAAAAAAAAAGAAACATCAAAATGTAGAACTAATAGTAACTCAAACCAATTAAAATAGTCGCTCTGTTACGTGCTAGTAAAAAAACCTGCTAAGTAAATCCTTAGAAATAGCTTCCTCATTATCTTGCACCTTTGACCAAGCCACCTCAATAAAGAAATATCTGGCTCAATATTGGCTTCCTCATAGAGGAAGCTTTACCTAAGGTACAAAACAATGAGGAAGCAATTCGCAAGGTTCTACTTTGCAGGCTTGTTTAAACAGTGGATACACTAGTTTATCGACATGATATTTATCCAAGTCAACGGTTCTACAATATAAAAAGTAACACGGAAGGAAGAAAAAGATCATGACTTAATTTTACTTAAGTTATATAGAAAACTTTAGTCAGATATCTCGTAATTTGCACGAACTAGCGCGCGAACGACATATTGAAAAAAAATTTCAAAATGCTATAAAATGTTCACATCTTTGTTTTTTTTTCTTTCATGACAGTAATATTTTCTTTTTTATGAAGTAAAATCGAAAATTACCAACATAGCGATCATTCCTTAGACAAAATTTGTCTTGGATAATAAATAGTCGCGAATTCACGTGGAAAATTGTAGCCAGGTATCTCAAAATGTACAACAGTTGCAGTGTTTACAGACATTTCTTTTCTTAATTGATATTGCCATAAACTTAGAACCGCTCGAATTAGCAAAAGACAGCTAGCGAAAACAGTTTTTTCAACATTTTCAAAATGCTATAAAATTTGAAGCTCTCAAACGATTTGCACCAAATACAATGCTAAACATTGTTACATGATACTACATCTCGAAAACTAAACTTCCTCTATGAGGAAGCACAAAAGGAAAACCATTTTTAAATTTATACGTGCAATACTGAGTGCAATTACGGTTTACGTAATGCATAAATAATTTCGTGAATTCGCAGATAATTCTTCATTTACTCGTATATAAAAGAACTACAATCACGAAAAACGTACTAAAATAATTGGCAAAACGAAAACTGGTACTTTTCCCCAACATTAATTTCTAAGAAATTTGAGGATTCTTACCTGCTGATTCGAGAGCGTAATCCACTCTCCCGGTTTTATCGGCGTCGTATATCTTGAGAACCGCATTCACGATTCTTCTCATATCTTCATCGGACATTGACGTCGGTGTTGTACAAAGAGTTTCGGTATTTTCGATCGCGCTCACTTCACCATTAACAATCTTATTTGTTTCTTTATTGTTGCTGGCGATAATAAGGCTCTCGACGATTCTGTGAAGTTCCTGCTTCGAAACCCCGGCACCGAAGTACCCGCTCATCACTCTTTCAACATGTTTTTCCATTTCTTCGTTGCTCGCCAATCTTGCACTCGTGTCACAACACGTTTTCAGACGCGCGTACAAATCCCGCAGACTTTGAAACTCCAATTTTATGGCATCGATTTCACTGATCTTTTCTGACGTCTTCTCGTCGAGATTATTCTCAATTTTTTTAATTTTGTCGTTATACCGATCCCAGACATTTTTATTCGCGTTTCGCAGGTCCTCCACGGATGCAGTTATGTTTGCTAACCGTTCCTAGTAAGGAAATTCAATTTGTTTAATTTATTTTATTTAGTAGTAAAACTGAATTTGTTTATAATACAGTACATTAAACAGGCTTAAGAGGCAGTGATATCCCGGAGTCTTAACATTAGTTTTGGTATTTCGACTCTCTTGAAAATGCGGCTTTAAGTATCATGGACCCAAAAGCATTCACCATTTCTACCATAATTCCGCGTGTTCTCTTCAAACTTATGCATCATTTATCAAGCCGTTTGGAAAAAAAAATAGGTTTCTAAGTTCTGCAAGTGGTGGCGTAACTGACACTGCCACTTAAATAACGTGACGTTTCATCTTCAAGAATATATATTTATTGCCGGTATATTTATTAAAATGGCGCAAAATTACTCAATGATGACATACTGTATGTGGTGTTTCTAAACTGTGAAGATTCTATTTTTTGTTATGGTTATAACTGGTGGTTGAAGTTCAATTTCTGGTCTATATTTGTTCCGAATTATGTTGCATGCTATATATTAATTTTACGTTGAAGGCGCCAAAGTTTCGTGTGTGCGAATATTTCATTGATATTAAAATAGATGTTTAACCGCCAACAAATTGCAGACAAATCCGACGTGAAAACGATTGAGATATCGCAAAAAAGTTTATTTCATTTATTTATTTCATCGAAAAATTGCATGGTAAAGCGAAACTTACCACTTTATTTGTTTCCGCAGCCTCCAATTTCTCCACTCTGTTCGTCAGATGTTCCATAAAACGTTTAACATCCTCATCGTCGTCCTGACGTGCAGCTCGTGTAAATCTTTGCTGATGCACCTCAGGCGCCACAGTATGGTAGACTTTATCGATGTTATCTGTAGACATCGAGATTTCATCCCTCTCCCGATAGTCCCCGAGGGTAAAAAGAGATACCGCGTCACGTGCGTATGAGAAAAACCATAATCCTGAAATAAATTCGAGATTGATTAACGGTACTGTACGATGCACATTTGTAACACATTCGTGTCCTTCTCCTGTTACCGTTGGCCGAACGCTGATCTGACCCTTATCCGTACAAGATATTTACAAAAAACGAAAAATAATAATAATAATATTTCCCTCAAGAGATCACATCAGTGTACCGCCAAAAGGCAATAATATCACGGACACCAAAACGGTAACTGAGAGAAGGATAGACGAAGGAACTCACCGTTCAGATGACTTCATAATCACGCCGTTATGTCCCGGAAGCTCAAAAAAACCCTCCGATTTTGTCTCCACCAGAGTTTACCTCCCTCTATCCTTCTCCCATTTAATCATTGAATACTGTGTAGTTCTTTGCAGTGGTCTGGTTTTATTTTTATTTTTTTTAACAATTGTCTTATCGTTTTAGCATGAACGTGTTTAGAGCTCCGAGGGCCGTAATTTGCATTTTCGTAAAAACTGTTTTGGCGTATGTGTGAACGGCGCTAAAATTGGCATTGGCACATTTGGCAACGCGCAATTTTCATGTGGTATGTGGTTACGAAAAGTGTGAGAGTTTGTAATGTATTTCTTTTTTTTTATTGCGCAGGTATCCGAAATATAAACGAAAGTACAAGAATAACGGGACAGTCGAACGTCCCAATGATGATCCCACTATGTTATCTCGGTTTATTTTTATATTTTATGTTATATTTAATTTAGCATACTACGAAAGACAAACAAAAGTTATATACTTTAATACGCAAATGTTGACGACACTGGCAAGGATTAGTCCGAAAAAAATAAGCTCTCAATACAAAAGCGTACGAAAATAAGTAGCAAAAGGATTATCACTGTTACATTCAAAGAAATCGTCGTAGATTTGGCAACTATTAAGTGGCAACTATTAATTTTTAGTCTTTGCGACTATTTTTTCAAATATTTACAACAATTTTACTCATTGATTAATAATTTGCAAAACATTGAATGTGGTTACAGTAGCAACGGCAAAATTTAATCATATTGAAGTGCTTGCACACTAGTCAAACCAGTGATAAATATTTGTTACTTTTTTTACAAATTTTTACTAATTAATCGCGACTGCAGTGGGTATTTTCATTAGAAAATGTGTCTTTTTAACCCGAAGAAATGGATTTGGAAAGAAATGGATTTACAAAAATATTAACTGATTTACGATAATTTCCAAAGAATTTTTTTTTCTAAATCTTGAAATTTTAATACTAATTTAAACAAGATAAATCCTTTATTAATTCATTAAACTCTATGAAAATGATTATAAAAATATATCACTAGTTTGACTAGTGTCAAGCTGCAAATCCTCAATGTTAAAAAAAAAAAGAATAATTGTCATTTGGTGCTAGACCATCATTTGTTAGAGTGTAAAAATGTCTGTACGGAAATAAGTATATCAGTACATGAAGTTTTAATGCACATACTGGTATGTTTAATTTATATACGACTGTGACGTAACGTCAAATTATTGGTTTCTCTAAGGTAACAAACTGGTTAATAATGAACAAAATATTTATAATTAATAACATTAATATTCAATTAATATAAATTGATTAGTTATTTCAATGGTCTTGAAAGCATTCAATTCAACCAGTACGTAGCTCATCCTAGTTTACATACAAACATTTTTCATATGTACGACGTTAAATAATTGAAAAAATTGTCAATTATCGCTACTTTTACATACGAACTTTTTGTTCATGTGTCCTATAATTTATCTATCATTGTTCATCATAACTTCATGGTTTACCTTTATACAGAGTTCTAAAACGCAGTTTTGTGTAATAAATGTCATGAGAAAAATAGGAAAAAAACAAATGCAACAATGATCACATTTACTTGTTGATATTTGTTTCATGAAATTTATTGCAGAAACATGTATCAAAACGTTTTTACAGGAAGTAAAAACATACAGTTCTCTACAATGCTAATTTTATTTAACATTTTACAACAAATAAATTATTGGACAAACAAACAAAAAGTGCGTATTTAAATGCAGTAAAAAATGTCCATCTCTGAATAATTGTACACGCAATACAAGTTATTTCCTGTAAAATAAAAAATGCATTCCCGTTGGCATCTGCCCGCTGATCAATGTTACGAAAGGGGAGTTTTTGTTGTTGTTGTGGATTATGCGGAAGAACTGTGAAAAACTCAATGACCGACAAAGCAAACGAAACAAAAAAAAAACAAAACTGGCACACCATGCTAGTTAGTCGTGGGTTAATAAAAACTCCAAGAAAAGCAACAAACAATAAAAATAAGCTCTTAATGTGTAACAGACTACTGAAGATGTACACAATCGAATCATCACCACGTGACGTTCCACCCGATATCCCTAATCCAGGGTACGGACACGTTCATACTAGGCAACGAGGGCAAAGAGATATTTTCGAAATTCGTTATGTATTTTGCAACGAGGCCGTAATCAAAGAACGTTAGATTCGTCGCGTCGTTATAGATGCGATAGGTTGTCTCAGTGAAAGCATTCTGAACGCTCTGTAGCTTGTCCATAGTTGCTAACGAGTGCTTTTGCGCGATGTAAGCTCCTGAAACAAAAAGAAGACGAAGGGCCAGGCTTTAGAGCTGTCTCTCTTCGTTCCGTATTTATCTCTCGACGAAGGATATCCAATTCTTTTCTTTCTTTCGATCACGAACCAGCGACGGCGACAACGTCCTTTCCTCAAAGCTTTTCTCAACTACCGAGGGTCTGTTTAGGGCTGTTAAAGCAAGTGTTTTTAGCAAACTCACCGGCCAGGAAAAGCGGCGGCAGGAGAATCAGCCAAAGAAGCTTAGAACGACGTTCTTTCAGCTGCTGTCGGGCTGTGGAAGCTCGGCTCAATAGCCAAGTGTCAAGGAAAAGTATCCTCACCAACAAGAGGTAGAGATACTGCATTAAACGATCGACCGGCGCCCACGCCTTCTTCCATTTGGATTCTAAACATTTTTCAACTCTAAACATTTTTATTCTGACAAAATGATCATAAACGATTTTTCTAAACAGAAAATTTCGCTTTTTCTGATAATAATATCATACAATTGGTTGAGAAATACAATTTATTTAATGGATGTATTACACGTATATTTCCAAACAAAAGATTGATTTCACGATATTGTTAGTACTTTGAGACAAAAGACATAGCGAGAAAAAAGTCCAACGTGATTGAAGATTGAACTTTCATTTTGAATCATAAGAATGTCAAAAAGTTATTAATAATTTTTTTTTTTTACTTTTTTAACTAATTCGGTACGAAACCTTCAGTACGAAGTGCATTCTATAATTTTTTCGAATTTTTTTTCTAGAATTTCTGTGAAATGTATGTTTTCAAAAATGCTTTATTTTCTTATGAAAGTTTGTGCAATGAACTAGGAAGTTTTTATGTGTCATGTGAAACCTTTCTATAAAACATATACAAAGGACACCAATTTTCAACAAATTCTAAAAAAAATTACAATTACAGGAAAGTTGCAAACAATTTTTTTTTATGTATTCGAAAAAAAACAAAGAATTCATTTTGTATAATGAAAATTATGTTTTCTATTGAACTTGTAAACACTTTATTTTGTTTACAATTTTTTAAAATATCATTTTAGTAATATTATTATACAAAAACAGTGTTCTCGGTATCTGAAGACGTTGATTTATTTTTCTTTTTCTCATCTCGAAGTATTTAAATTGTAATCAAATCTATCTTTTGATTAGAAATGTACGTGTGATCTAAAGCACTAAGAGGATAAAAAATTGTAGTCCTTCTATTTTCACAGAGTCGGTTAATATTTCAGACAAACAGAAACTAGGTTCGGATGAATCTGATCATCCTGCACGTGAACATTATTTGTTTTAGCACAAAATATGGACCACCTCTAAGAAAATAGCGAAGGCAGAGAAAACGAACGTGAAAACTACCCCCCCCCCCCTCCCCCCAACCGCCCAAGATTGACTTCTCATATCTTCTTTATATCGAAAGATTTAAAAAGATTTAAAAAAGTTCGGTTTCAAAAAGTGAAAAAAGTTTCATTTTTTAATAACATCATGTTCTATATATTACCTAAAAACAGAAATTTTACAATTTTCTGAAATCAGATTTGTGGATTGTATTATGTGATGAAAATCATTTTACCAACGATCAATCGCATAACATTTTTTACGTTTCATTCTATTTTTCAAATAAAAATAATTATGTAAAGAAAATGTTTATATCAATCGTTTAGTTATTCTATATAATGTAAGATTTTTCTTTTATCCAAAAGCGCATAGTACCTTCGAAAGAAATCTATAAGAGATTTTGCTATTGATTAAACACGGTATGGACAAGAGAAGGTGTATTGCCTATCCTAAAATTGATGTGATTCTAGCCCATAACAAAAACTGTAATCCTAATTTCTCTGTCACGTTTGATCAATCGTATAATCTCTTATCATTTATCAGACAGATAATCCATGGCTATTTTAGAATTTCAAAATCAGTTCAATCTTTTTGGCACATACATGTTTTCACATCAGTTTAACGAAAATATAAATGAACTAAGCTTGCCTCGATAACGTTGATAACCGTGACTAGGTGTGACGTTCCCCCTTCGAAGTAGACTAACATTAACAAAGTTCAATCCACTGGACAACCACATAACGATCGTGTACCGAATCGTCTCCATCCATTCCGTGACTCTCCATTTTTGTTGACGATTCGCGTATCTTAACGACACGGCTTCGTCCAGCTCCGTGTCTGAATCTATCTGTGAATGTCCTCCGTAACTGCAAAAAAGGGGGGAAAATTATTAATACTGATACATTTTAATATAACAATATTTTTGTTTTTAATATTAATTGATAATTAGGAGAGACAATAACTTTACCCGTTTTTTTAAATTTTTACTCTCAACCGAGAATTATATTTTTCAATGTCCTAAAGTTTAACTCACGAAAAGTTGAAACCATCAATAAATATTTCGAAATATAAACTTTCGAGATTTTTATTATTAAATATTTGGACCACTAAATATTCAGATTTCTCTCTAACACTTGGATAACTTTCAGAAACTCTGAGCATAAAACGATTAATCATTTTTCAAATGTTGATTTTTGATGAAAAAAAAATATGTTAAGTTTTTGAGCGACCATCGAATATTGACATTTTTTTAATATAAAAGAATGCAGGATAAAATACAAAGAAAAATAAAATTTCACCGAAAAATAAACTTTTGAAAGTCTTCATTTCTTAAAGTTGATTTTATGACAATATAGATTAGAGTCCTTGGATGAACTTAATAATAAAAAAAGATAGATAAAAATAGGATTACTCTATTAACGATGCTTAATATGATCCATACATACCGACTGCGTCTTAACAATTTATCGGAGTCCTCATAGATTATTTCTCGATGACTTTTGTACTGTTCGACGTGTGTCTTTCTGTAAACTAAGGAACGTCCTGCCGAGTCTTCCTTAGAGACTCGTGCAAACAGTCGACAATCGTTCATCTCGTTCTATAAGAAACAAGAAATACAAATTCGATAACTCTACATCAATTCTCGATGAAACTACAAATAATTTTTTCATAAAACTCACAACTCGATTTTGTTCAATGGTATCTCTAGCCTCTCCACCGTCGTAAGACCTTTCTTCACCGAAGCTTTCTCTGGTGCCGAGTGAGCACTGGCTCAAATTTTGTTGACTCAACGAGTTTACACTTCCACTTGTGCTGTTACCGTCTGAATGTATAGACGGCCGTGACATATTTGGCATAGCCAAAACGCCTGGTGCGATTTCATATCGAAATTGTGATTTTTGTGAATACGTATAATCCGTCTTCGGGAAAACACTGTAAATAAAAATATCCTTAAATTACAATAAGCTTTTACAATTTTCCGTTGAAAAATGGTTGCGAGTTCTCCTGCTCTACAGGACTATTCACAGCCAATTTTGCGGCTCTACTGTGTAGAGAAAATAATAGAGGAGAATTCAGTCTCGAATTTAATGTTTACAAACATATTGAATTTTATACATGTGTCCTATAGGGATACTAAGCTTTAATTGTATTATATTACGGCAGCTTCTGTATACTTACTTCCACCAATCACCGGCTTGTTTGTATATTTCATATGCAGAGCCCGGCCTGCTTGGTGGATCCTCTTTTTCTCCCTCCTCTGAGGAATAATCGCTAGTTATCATTCTTTTCGGCGTCATACTCTTTCGCTTTACTTTCTCCTCTGCTCTACTCTCAGACGACGAATCTTCCTTCGTCTCGCTCTGTCCGTTTGCAAAAATTTGTCTCTTCACTCTTTGCCGCTCGGAACGTCTCTCGACCTTCCGTGTCGCGCTGGACGCTGTACTCTCGGATCTTCTACTGTTATCATCATTGGACGATCCTTCTGTCTTCTGCTCGACTATAACCTCCATACTCTTGTCTGCTTGTTTACCGGCGCTGTTAGGACTGAATAATAAATATACGTTTGCAAAATTATCAAATGAATCAAGATTTCATAAATAAAAAATATGCATAAATTCCCTTATTTTCATGAAAACAATAAATTAATTTTTTCGTAGGATTATTGTAGCAGTTGTTGTTCCCTTTACCAATTGTGGTCCATCTTAGCATTTAGATTGATGTTACCAATGTATTAACCTACCTTCTTTTCCTTCCTTTTTTTTTTAATTAAACCTCTGCCTAATGAATCCTGGTAATTAATTGCTGTAGAGATTTTCCTAAATCTATTTATTAACTATATAGCTATAAATTTTGAGTACTTTCTGTTAGATAGAAACATGTGTTTTGCCCTCAAGAATGTTTAGGTTTGTTAAAACACCTGAAGAAATTGTGAACTTTGTAATTATTCCTTAATATTGTCACTACTCGGAGAAAATATATCATATTTATTGAATTAATTATGTCAAAGCAAATTTTAAATAACCAAACATTTTACTTTTTGCAAAATATAATAATCATAATAAGAATAATAATTATGAAAATATCAAATTATACCATATTACAAGAAAAATGATATAAAAAAGATAACTTTAACAGTTGTTTATAAAATCACAAGCCGTTAAGATTTATAAAAGATACAGGATGGACGCAACGTAGCATTTAAATTAAATGAATTATATCATAGTAGTTTTTAACTACAGTAAAAAAAACTTTGCTTTGTGTAATAATAATATTGTGATAATTATTTGTCTAACCATAAATCTCTACAGTTTGTAAAAGCTAGAAGGTAGGCACAAGTGGTATATCTACTATGGTGTTTCACAATTTTTTGAAAATCTAACAAAAAGATGTTGTTAAAGAAAAAAAATAAATAAAATTTGATCACCCACCTTCAAGTATAATTACTAACAATTTATGGCTACTCCTTACAAAAAAAAAGGGTTCTTTTGATCATCTTTAATGGGTGAATAAATTAAATAAATGCAAAATGATCTATATTTCAATTGGGCAGCCTGTAAGGATAATATAAAAAGTCTTTTTTGTAAGAAGTAGCTGTTTCTTGTTAGTAACTTGTCTCCCACTTGGAAATTGAAGACAAAATTTTATGTTTCATTTTTCTTCAACATTTTTTGTCATTTTCCAAAAATGTATAGTAACACCCCAATATCTACCCAATTAATTTACACTTTTTAGTCAGAAAGCATCTAACCATCCAACAATCCAATAACAATAATAGGCTCATTTGTCTGACGACTCAATAATTTTCATAACCAGAACTAAAACATTTTTACTAAAATCAGAACTCCTAAGAATTAATTATACAAAGTCCTTATAAAATTTGATAGATTTTAGTTATATGGAAAGTTTTAGGTTAATATGTTTACATGTTTCTAGCTTTCATTTTTTTTCTGTGATAAAAGTTTTGAGTTTTCGTGTCATCTTACAAAGAAACACACCAACGAAATCGTCCGACTATCGCGCCATTAGACTTATAAACCTTCTTTCATCGATATATTTATTTCGTATTTTTCAGTAAATTGAAGGAAAATAGTTCAAACTTACAGTGACCTAGTTCCGGATCGTCTGCTACTGGTGACTTCGCCAGGAGTGTGAGATCTGTCGCGGCTTCTGCTCCTCAGATCATAATGATGATCCGTTAATTCGGATTCCGCGGGTGTTTGATTAAAAACCATTGGTGTGTGAGATCTCGATCTGCTCCTGCTTCTAAGTTCATAGTGATGCTGTTGCTCTCCTTCCATGTTTATGTTTCTGCGAATGCAAAATTACTGGTTTTGCTTTTTGTACAAAAAGGCCTTGGTTAGTGCGTCGAATCGCTTATTAATTCGTTTCGTTTACCGATATGTAAATAATCTTATAGCGTTCAAGGCCAACACCGGATAAGTAGCGCCCGCACCTACGCGACGGAAACGTTCTTCTGCTTTATTAATAATCTAACGCTTCTATACTTTCTTCAACGTGAAGAGAATTGCAAGCGAGTGCCCTCAGTATTCAAGAACACGACTAAAAATAGTTTTCCACCCCAAACGAAGTTCTTTCCATCGAGGACGTTAAGTCTGGCCCTTCCCCAGACATCGAGTTGAAATATCGAGTCTCTCGGCGCTGGGCGCGCTCATAGAGGATACATGGAGAGACCCATGCGGTTTTTTTTACGATCGCGTCACATGCACCACATGCTGAGAAAAAATCAGTTTGTATTTACGCGACGGAACTTAACATTACATCGGCTTAACAGTCACTCGCCATTTTTACAGTCATATTAAGAATATTTCATAAATAAATTTTGAACTATTGCAACGGAAAATTGCCGATGTTATACAAAGAGTTTTTAATAATTCTTGCCCATAGAGATTATGAGATGTATGAAACTAAAGTTGAGACGCGTAACGCGGGTAACATAGGAGTAGGAGTGAAAACTATTATTCATTACGTCTGCAAGTATTTCTAGTGAATTTTTACCAAAAAACTTTTTTTTTAAGTGGTACTAGAGTATTCGTGATACTAGGGAAAAAACAAGAAATTATGTAAAGTAGAATATTGCGCAATGCCTCCTCATAATTTTTGAATTTTTACAAAGCTACATCAACGAGGAAGTATGTTGATCAATTTTTGGCATTTTCATAGAGGAAGCGTCGTATAAAATTTTTTTTTTTTAATTCGAATATTAACTCTGCTGGATTGTCACAAAATTCAGTATCAAACAACGGCACATTGTATTCAATTATTATGCAAAATTTCGGATCATTTTTGCTTGAACCGTTCTCGGGTTATAGCGTTTTTAAAAAAAATTACGAAAATGCAAATTTCTAATTCTTCTGAATTTTACTGAATGTTTTCTAATTCTTCTGAATTTCTGAGATTTTAACTACTTTACCGATTTCTTAAATTCAATACCACAGTCTGTTAAAGTTTCATTCCAAATTTCAGCCAAATGGCTAGAAATTTGTACGAGTTAGAGCGATAAAGACATTTTTCAAAATCTTTAAAAGTGGATAAAATGGCATGAAAATTTCGAAAAAAAATGTTTTCATGAAAACAATGTTTCTTGTTTGAGGAAGCAAAATTAACTATTGCCCACATATTTCAGAAGATATCACGAGTTAAAGGGTTAATGAACCCCACATCTATACACATAGCTCAGCAAATACACAGCGCGCTGCTACCAACATTAATATATTTTGAGGATAAGTACGACTTTTTCTTAAAAACTCCATCAGCACAGACAATTGATGTTTTAAATAATATTACGTATGATATTAGACACTTGATATAATACAATAACTATTTTAAAAACTTATTTTTATTCTCCGAAAATATTTTTTTTTCGTTTTCATAAGATCTTGTCAGAAAACGTATGTATGTAATTTATGTATCAATTTTACATTTTCCAACATATTTACAGCACCAAAAAAAATTATTTCTTAACGCCCGTAAACATTACAGTCGTTAGTTATCCTATAAATACACCTCAGTGAACCTAGCAGAGCAAAGTGCCCGAAATTAAGTTTTCAATATCTTAAAATTAGGTGCTAATTAGGTGCTAATTTAGTGCCAAAGTGAAAAATTAAGTGCTCCTTTAGTTTAGCTAATAACTTAAGGTTAAAAATGCTCTGCTAGCTTAAACGCAAGCTAGCAGAGCACTATCGAGACTTGCATTATTGGCAAATTTTTTTTTCTAGGAATTAAGTGCTTTTTAAGTGCTTTAAAACAGTATAAAATTCAACTCCGAAATCCAACCGGAAATATTTTTTTTAACAAAAAAAAAATTATCAAAAAGTGAGAATCCGAAATTATCATTACAGCCGGATTCACTATCGACCAAAATTAGGTGCTCTTTAGGTGCTTTCGAACTGTATAAAAATAAACCCCGATATTAAACCGAAAACATTTTTTTATTAAAAATTAATTTATTGAAAATTAAAAATCCGAAATTATCATAATAACTGGGTTTACGATGTACCAGAATTAGGTGCCTTTTAGGTGCTTTTCAACCATATAAAAAAAAGCTATGAAATCAATCCGGAATTATTATAACAACCGGAAATACGTTATTTTATGGAAATTTATTCATCGAAAAATTACAATCCGAAATTATCATTATAGCCGGATTCACAATCGACCAAAATTAGGTGCTCTTTAGGTGCTTTCGAACTGTAAAAAAATAAACCCTGATATTAAACCAGAAACATTTTTTTTATTAAAAATGAATTTATTGAAAATTAAAAATCCGAAATTATCATAATAACTGGGTTTACGATGTACCAGAATTAGGTGCTTTTTAGGTGCTTTCGAACTGAATAAAAAGAAACCCCGATATTGAAGCAGAAACATTTTTTTATGAAAAATTAATTTATTCAAAATTGAAAATCTGAAATTATCATAATACCTGGGTTCACTATGAACCAGAATTAGGTGCTTTTTAGGTGCTTTCGAACTGTATAAAAATAAACCCAGATATCAAAGCAGAAACATTTTTTTATGAAAAATTCATTTATTCAAAATTGAAAATCCGAATTGATCATAATAGCTGGGTTCACTATGTGCCAAAATTAGGTGCTTTTTGGGTGCTTTCGAACTAAATAAAAATAAACCCCGATATTAAAGCAGAAACAGTTTTTTATGAAAAATTCATTTATTTAAAATTGAAAATCCGGATTTATCATAATAGCTGGGTTCACTATGTGCCAGAATTAGGTGCTTTTTAGGTGCTTTCGAACTGAATAAAAATAAACCCCGATATTAAAGCAGAAACATTTTTTTATGAAAAATTCATTTATTCAAAATTGAAAATCCGAAATTATCATAATAGCTGGGTTCACGATGTACAAGAATTAGGTGATTTTTAAGTGCTTTTCAACCATATAGAAATAAACCACGAAGTCAATCCAGAATCATTAGGAATTATTTTTGTATGGAAATTTATTTATCGAAAAGTTAGAATCCGAAATTATCATTATAGCCGCACTCACTATAGACCAAAATTTGGTGCTTTTTAGGTGCTTTCGAACTGTATAAAAATAAACGCCGATATTAAAGCAGAAACATTTTTTTATGAAAAATTCATTTATTCAAAATTGAAAATCCGAATTGATCATAATAGCTGGGTTCACTATGTGCCAAAATTAGGTGCTTTTTGGGTGCTTTCGAACTGAATAAAAATAAACCCCGATATTGAAGCAGAAACATTTTTTTATGAAAAATTCATTTATTCAAAATTGAAAATCCGAAATTATCATAATAGCTGGGTTCACTATGTGCCAGAATTAGGTGCTTTTTAGGTACTTTCGAACTGAATAAAAATAAAGTCCGATATTAAAGCAGAAACATTTTTATATGAAAAATTAATTTATTAAAAATTGAAAATCTGAAATTATCATAATAGCTGGGTTCACTATGTACCGAAATTAGGTGCTTTTTGGGTGCTTTCGAACTGAATAAAAATAAACCCCGATATTAAAGCAGAAAAATTTTTTTATGAAAAATTCATTTATTCAAAATTGAAAATCCGAAATTATCATAATAGCTGGGTTCACTATGTACAAGAATTAGGTGCTTTTTAAGTGCTTCTCAACCATATAGAAATAAACCACGAAATCAATCCAGAATCATTAGGAATTATTTTTGTATGGAAATTTATTTATCGAAAAGTTAGAATCCGAAATTATCATTATAGCCGCACTCACTATAGACCAAAATGTGGTGCTTTTTAGGTGCTTTCGAACTGTATAAAAATAAACGCGGATATTAAAGCAGAAACATTTTTTTATGAAAAATTCATTTATTCAAAATTGAAAATCCGAATTTATCATAATAGCTGGGTTCACTATGTGCCAAAATTAGGTGCTTTTTGGGTGCTTTCGAACTGAATAAAAATAAACCCCGATATTAAAGCAGAAACATTTTTATATGAAAAATTAATTTATTCAAAATTGAAAATCTGAAATTATCATAATAGCTGGGTTCACTATGTACCAAAATTAGGTGCTTTTTAAGTGCTTTTCAACCATATAGAAATAAACCACGAAATCAATCCAGAATCATTAGCAATTATTTTTGTATGAAAATTTATTTATCGAAATGTTATAATCCGAAATTATCATTATAGCCGCATTTTATAAATTTATAAATTTATTATTCATAAAAATTAATCTGAAAAGGATAAAATAAATTCCGATATAGTTTCAGTGAACAAATCATTTGAATTGTAATAATTTACTGCATAGTTTAGTTGAGTTACTGCATAGTTACTGCATAGTAATAGTTTATTTGTATACAATTCGAAAGCACCTAAAAAGCACCAAATTTTGGTCTATAGTGATTGCGGCTATAATGATAATTTCGGATTCTAACTTTTCGATAAATAAATTTTCATACAAAAAGAATTCCTAATGATTCTGGATTGATTTCGTGGTTTATTTCTATATGGTTGAAAAGCACTTAAAAAGCACCTAATTCTGGTCCATAGTGAACCCAGCTATTATGATAATTTCGGATTTTCAATTTTGAATAAATGAATTTTTCATAAAAAAATGTTTCTGCTTTAATATCGGGGTTTATTTTTATTCAGTTCAAAAGCACCTAAAAAGCACCTAATTCTGGCACATAGTGAACCCAGCTATTATGATAAATTCGGATTTTCCATTTTGAATAAATGAATTTTTCATAAAAAATTGTTTCTGCTTTAATATCGGGGTTTATTTGTATACAATTCGAAAGCACCTAAAAAGCACCAAATTTTGGTCTATAGTGAATGCGGCTATAATGATAATTTCGGAATCTAACTTTTCGATAAATAAATTTTCATACAAAAATAATTGCTAATGATTCTGGATTGATTTCGTGGTTTATTTCTATATGGTTGAAAAGCACTTAAAAAGCACCTAATTTTTGTACATAGTGAACCCAGCTATTATGATAATTTCAGATTTTCAATTTTGAATAAATTAATTTTTCATATAAAAATGTTTCTGCTTTAATATCGGGGTTTATTTTTATTCAGTTCAAAAGCACCTAATTCTGGCACATAGTGAACCCAGCTATTATGATAATTTCGGATTTTCAATTTTGAATAAATGAATTTTTCATAAAAAAATGTTCCTGCTTTAATATCGGACTTTATTTTTATTCAGTTCGAAAGCACCTAAAAAGCACCTAATTCTGGCACATAGTGAACCCAGCTATTATGATAATTTCGGATTTTCAATTTTGAATAAATGAATTTTTCATAAAAAAATGTTTCTGCTTTAATATCGGGGTTTATTTTTATTCAGTTCGAAAGCGCCCAAAAAGCACCTAATTTTGGCACATAGTGAACCCAGCTATTATGATAAATTCGGATTTTCAATTTTGAATGAATGAATTTTTCATAAAAAAATGTTTCTGCTTTAATATCCGCGTTTATTTTTATACAGTTCGAAAGCACCTAAAAAGCACCAAATTTTGGTCTATAGTGAGTGCGGCTATAATGATAATTTCGGATTCTAACTTTTCGATAAATAAATTTCCATACAAAAATAATTCCTAATGATTCTGGATTGATTTCGTGGTTTATTTCTATATGGTTGAAAAGCACTTAAAAAGCACCTAATTTTGGTACATAGTGAACCCAGCTATTATGATAATTTCAGATTTTCAATTTTGAATAAATTAATTTTTCATATAAAAATGTTTCTGCTTTAATATCGGGGTTTATTTTTATTCAGTTGGAAAGCACCTAAAAAGCACCTAATTCTGGCACATAGTGAACCCAGCTATTATGGTAATTTCGGATTTTCAATTTTGAATAAATGAATTTTTCATAAAAAAATGTTCCTGCTTTAATATCGGACTTTATTTTTATTCAGTTCGAAAGCACCTAAAAAGCACCTAATTCTGGCACATAGTGAACCCAGCTATTATAATAAATTCGGATTTTCCATTTTGAATAAATGAATTTTTCATAAAAAATTGTTTCTGCTTTAATATCGGGGTTTATTTGTATACAATTCGAAAGCACCTAAAAAGCACCAAATTTTGGTCTATAGTGAATGCGGCTATAATGATAATTTCGGAATCTAACTTTTCGATAAATAAATTTTCATACAAAAATAATTGCTAATGATTCTGGATTGATTTCGTGGTTTATTTCTATATGGTTGAAAAGCACTTAAAAAGCACCTAATTTTGGTACATAGTGAACCCAGCTATTATGATAATTTCAGATTTTCAATTTTGAATAAATTAATTTTTCATATAAAAATGTTTCTGCTTTAATATCGGGGTTTATTTTTATTCAGTTCGAAAGCACCTAAAAAGCACCTAATTCTGGCACATAGTGAACCCAGCTATTATGATAATTTCGGATTTTCAATTTTGAATAAATGCATTTTTCATAAAAAAATGTTTCTGCTTTAATATCGGCGTTTATTTTTATACAGTTCGAAAGCACCTAAAAAGCACCAAATTTTGATCTATAGTGAGTGCGGCTATAATGATAATTTCGGATTCTAACTTTTCGATAAATAAATTTCCATACAAAAATAATTCCTAATGATTCTGGATTGATTTCGTGGTTTATTTCTATATGGTTGAAAAGCACTTAAAAATCACCTAATTCTTGTACATCGTGAACCCAGCTATTATGATAATTTCGGATTTTCAATTTTGAATAAATGAATTTTTCATAAAAAAATGTTTCTGCTTTAATATCGGGGTTTATTTTTATTCAGTTCGAAAGCACCTAAAAAGCACCTAATTCTGGCACATAGTGAACCCAGCTATTATGATAAATCCGGATTTTCAATTTTAAATAAATGAATTTTTCATAAAAAACTGTTTCTGCTTTAATATCGGGGTTTATTTTTATTCAGTTCGAAAGCACCCAAAAAGCACCAAATTTTGGTCTATAGTGAGTGCGGCTATAATGATAATTTCGGATTCTAACTTTTCGATAAATAAATTTCCATACAAAAATAATTCCTAATGATTCTGGATTGATTTCGTGGTTTATTTCTATATGGTTGAAAAGCACTTAAAAAGCACCTAATTCTTGTACATAGTGAACCCAGCTATTATGATAATTTCGGATATTCAATTTTGAATAAATGAATTTTTTATAAAAAATCGTTTCTGCTTTAATATCGGGGTTTATTTTTATTCAGTTCGAAAGCACCTAAAAAGCACCCAATTTTGGTCTATAGTGAATGCGGCTATAATGATAATTTCGGAATCTAACTTTTCGATAAATAAATTTTCATACAAAAATAATTGCTAATGATTCTGTTTTAATATCTGGGTTTATTTTTATACAGTTCGAAAGCACCTAAAAAGCACCTAATTCTGGTTCATAGTGAACCCAGGTATTATGATAATTTCAGATTTTCAATTTTGAATAAATTAATTTTTCATAAAAAAATGTTTCTGCTTCAATATCGGGGTTTCTTTTTATTCAGTTCGAAAGCACCTAAAAAGCACCTAATTCTGGTACATCGTAAACCCAGTTATTATGATAATTTCGGATTTTTAATTTTCAATAAATTCATTTTTAATAAAAAAAATGTTTCTGGTTTAATATCAGGGTTTATTTTTTTACAGTTCGAAAGCACCTAAAGAGCACCTAATTTTGGTCGATTGTGAATCCGGCTATAATGATAATTTCGGATTGTAATTTTTCGATGAATAAATTTCCATAAAATAACGTATTTCCGGTTGTTATAATAATTCCGGATTGATTTCATAGCTTTTTTTTATATGGTTGAAAAGCACCTAAAAGGCACCTAATTCTGGTACATCGTAAACCCAGTTATTATGATAATTTCGGATTTTTAATTTTCAATAAATTAATTTTTAATAAAAAAATGTTTTCGGTTTAATATCGGGGTTTATTTTTATACAGTTCGAAAGCACCTAAAGAGCACCTAATTTTGGTCGATAGTGAATCCGGCTGTAATGATAATTTCGGATTCTCACTTTTTGATAATTTTTTTTTTGTTAAAAAAAATATTTCCGGTTGGATTTCGGAGTTGAATTTTATACTGTTTTAAAGCACTTAAAAAGCACTTAATTCCTAGAAAAAAAAATTTGCCAATAATGCAAGTCTCGATAGTGCTCTGCTAGCTTGCGTTTAAGCTAGCAGAGCATTTTTAACCTTAAGTTATTAGCTAAACTAAAGGAGCACTTAATTTTTCACTTTGGCACTAAATTAGCACCTAATTAGCACCTAATTTTAAGATATTGAAAACTTAATTTCGGGCACTTTGCTCTGCTAGGTTCACGGAGGTTATAAATACAATTTTTCGAAATCGTATGTTCAGTATTAAAATTACTTAACCATACTTATGGAATATCCATATTAACGGGCAACAGATAAAATCGCAAAGCTTGTCTGTAAATAGTCTATTTGTAAACCAAATTTCAGTCCAATCTCTCAAAAATTGTCAAAGTTGTAGTTAAAAACAAAATTTGTTCGAAATATTCAAATCACCGTAAAATTTGAACGACTCAACGGATTAACGCTAAATTCAATCCTAAACCTTGTCTGAAAATAGTCTATTTGTAAACCAAATTTCAGCCCGATATCTAAAAAATTGTGGAAACTGCAGCGAAAACAAATTTTTTTTTTAAATTCAAAATATCATAAAATTTGAAACGCTTAACGGATTCATATCAGATTCAATCCCATGTGTTATTCAATGATAATCTACGTGTGGTCCAAATTTAAGTCCGGTATCTTAAATATTGCGATCGCTATTGTTCTAACAAGATTCAAACAAGATTCACACATATATATAGACGTTTTCCAGAAACTATGTTTCTCGACTTTTTGCAGTATTTTGAGTATCCTAAAACGAAAATCTTGAAACACAAAAATTTCACGAAAACAAGCTTCCTTTACGGGGTAGCAATACAGTACATATATGTACGCTGTATTTTTTTACCGTATAAGTTTACCGGTCGCAAATGTTAAGTTTACCAGTTACAAATGTATTTTCGCATAACTAAACGGAACTGCATGACTTCATCGCTCCCCTTCCTCTCTTTTCGAGTATATTTTTTTCGTACTTGAGGGTCTCTCACATATGCTAATTTCCCTGTAACCGTTCCAATCTCTCGAGCTTGTGACGCTCTTATCTCTGTTATATATGTATATATAGCCTTTAGTTACATACATTAACAGCCTCTTATAGCTGGTTATAAAATACAAGTACACAACTTCCTCAGCGCGAACGTTGCTGGAATACATAACGTCGATTATGTATGGCCGGGAGTAGAAAACCGTGCAGATATCCTTGCACTCGTACATATCTTGTCGCCAAACTCGACTATAAATAGACAAGACTTACCGTAGTGGCTACAAATACGTGGAGGACGCGAAAGTCGAGACAATTTCATGCACGATATTCACTGATTATCGTCTTATCCACAGCGATGTGGATATTGTTACGAAAAAAAATATATACACAACGATTTAGTTACTTTTCTATGCGTTGTCAAGAGCACAGAACACACACACAACTGATCTATCAGTCGTGGAGGCAACAACAGTCGTTGCATTCATCACGCTCGCGAAACCAACCGCGCACTACGCAATACACACGCTGACGCACGTTCTATAAGTCGGTCGGACGGTTACAGCCTTGCCTTACGAGAGCTCTCTGCGGTTATTCAGGCTGCGAGATTACCGTATCGCTCGCGAATGCCAGTCTCTCCAATCGTCGCGAGAGAATAATGCTATAAAATCATTCGAGTGTTTTACCGTTTTGTGTCAGGATTTTGATAACTAACCAACTGCAAGTAAGCACGATTTATTTAGGCGCCGAAGGGACAACGAGAGCGCCATCTGGACGTAATTCTGCTTCGTCGGTAATAGCGAGTTCCTCTTTCTTTTTAGATTCATCTTGAGGTGTGAATTTACTGGTCAATTATGTTGTTTAAGATTTTTGACAGCAAATGTTTCAGTTATGTAATCGATAAATTTGATAAACACACTTTTCAAAGCTGGATAAAGTTAGCCATGCAACATTATTTTTTTTTAATTTAGCATATACCATTCGATTGGTGGTGTTTGGTAGTCTAATTAATTGCAAATTTAACATATTTACAATTTTTTCTTCCGTAAGTGACATTTTTTTTTTTTTTTTAATAAAGAAAGTTCAAATTCGTTTACAATCTTTTTTTGTTCTTGTTTAAAAATAAAATGAACAAAAACAGTTTCTCGACATTTATCTCGAAAAGCTTGTTGCTAATAGTACAAACAATTCAGAAGCAATTCAATTTATAAAACAGAGATCATCTCTGTATAAAATATAATAAACAGCCCGCGGTTAATTAACCGCAAGTATTTAGCCGGTTATTTACCATTTGACAAAACCACTGACCGATCAGCTGAGAGCCCAGATCGGAGCTTAGTTGAAGCCAGTAGAGCTGAGGGAACCACAAAGCACGCTGACAAAGAAGAACGTGCGAAAAGAACAAACACAACCTGCACACGTTAGCAACGTACTTGTTATTTACTGTCCACCAAACTTATGAGAAATTGAGAAAAAATATTAGTGTTACCTTTGCTGTACGATATAAATAAATAGAAGATAAAGAAAAATACAGAATGTCCGCACCTCCACCGCATGTTGAACGAGATCTCGATCTGAGCAACGCCGGCCGTGGAGTTTGGCTCGTTAAAGTGCCTAAATACATAGCTAACAAGTGGGAAAAAGCTCCGGGCAATATAGAAGTTGGCAAGCTCAAAATAACCAAGTAAGGCGACAATCATGGTTGCAAATATATTTCATCGAGTTAAACTTTGCTGACTTGTCAAATTATTTCAAGGAATCCTAAGCAAAAGGCAGAAGTATCGTTAAAACTGTCAGAAGCAGTTTTGGCCTTGAAAGAACCTAGCGAAGAAGAAATTCCAAAGCAACACAGACTGGACGTCACAACTGTGACTACTCAGATGCTCGGTGTATTCTCTCACGTTCTTCGTAAGTATTTTCCTTCAACTTCATCAATTCTTTGCTGTCAATTGTAATATGCAACATTCAATTTATGTTCCTCAAAGCTTCGAGTAACTCTGATGATGTTGTACCAGAGACAGAAAAATTGTACATGGAGGGTAGGATAGTGCAGAAATTGGATTGTCGTCCTGCTGGTAAGTTCCAACCTTTTTGACACTAAGCACATTTTTCAATGTAGAAAACACATTTTTTTTCTCAAAAACCATGTAGATTGTTTTGCTTTACAATTGCTTTACTTAGCAATTGCCAACAATTTTTGTAAGCCAAGATTTTGTTGAGAAATGTAGATATATTAAAACAATATCTTTTTATTCAGAACATTGTTTATTTACTCTAGTGTTTCCTTAAAATTAAGGGAGAGTAAATAGGACATTTTTAAAGCAGTCTTCCAGAATTTGCTATGAAACATTTTGAATACAGAACAAGGCCTGAGAATTACATAGGATAGGTTTTAAACCTTCTTGTTTTGTAATTTGTTAGAACTTGCACATTTTCTCAAAGTTTAAGATGTAATAATATTGTATTTTGTCTCTTGTACAATAATACAACTTGAATCTTTAATCCTCTCAGTAACAAACTTTCTACATGTATAATAAAAATGTTCTCAACAGCCAAAGGATGTAGATAAATAGTTTTGTATTTCATAAAGAACTGTAGTAATACTATTTTTTTTTTAACTTTTCAGCTGATAATTGTTATATGAAACTGAAACTAGAAAGTATAAAGAAAGCGTCTGTTCCTGATAGAAAAATGCAGCGTCTGGATCAAGTTGTACAAAATTTCAAACCCGTCTCTGATCACAAGCACAATGTAATGAAAGCAATAATTAAAATTTATTTTTCATTCTTTAGTAATTTCACGGTATTTATATATCTACGAATTATTTGTTTTATCGATCGATATTAGATCGAATACGCCGAAAAGAAAAAAGCCGAGGGTAAGAAAATGCGAGACGACAAGGACGCAGTTATGGACATGCTTTTTGCAGCTTTCGAAAAACATCAATATTACAATATACGAGATCTCGTGAAAATTACCAGACAACCAATCGTAAGTTTATTTACCAACAGCTTTTCTGAATTTTCTTCAATTTTTCAGAGGCAATTGCTGTAAAAACATTGTTATATCTCTTGCAGGTTTATTTGAAGGAAATACTCAACGAGGTTTGCAATTACAACCTGAAAAATCCTCACAGAAATATGTGGGAATTAAAGCCGGAGTATCGTCACTACAAAGACGACAAACCCGCGGAAGCAACCACGAAAGCCGACGATTCGGACTCAAACTGACGCGAAAAACTCATCTACAAATTTACTAGTTGCCTTCCTCTCTTTGTCTCACGACGAGAGAAAACTCCAAGAAAAGGAAATAACGATAATAAACATTTTCTATTTATTTTTCATTGTCACACATACAAGTCAAATGTCCAAAAATGTAAATATTTTTCAGTAAAATAATTTCACCAATTATCATTCAATGCTTTTCTGTCCTAGTTATCCACACTGAAGAGTGATTTTGGTCTCAAAAGTTGACGGACGATTATGATGTCATTTGCATTTTTTAAATTACAGTAAAAATTTAAAAATAGCTGAGAGAGGACCGCCGTTGGGAAAAGTAAAATTAGCAAAAGAGCGCCTCGTTAAGAAGAAGGTAACTTACGTTTTCAAATTTTTTTTTAATGCTTGCAATTACTTTTCCCCGTCGGGAAACGTAAAATAAGCGACTGCCTTTCAGGTTTCAAAATCTTTTTAAATCGTTTTTTTTTAATAGTTCTCTTTCCGTCTTAGACATTAACGAAGGCTTGAAACATTAAAATCTCTTCGTCCAAGAGTTTGAGATTTATTTTATCATTCGCTGGTATAAATAATGCCGAGCCGTGATTGAGAGTTTTGGAAGGAGCAATTTCGGCTTTGCCACATGTGATTAACAGGATACTGGCGGTTGATCTTGGAATTAATTCGTATGAGCCTCGTTCGGGATTGATCTAGAATACGATTGAATTATGAAGAAAATAGTATTTCATAGAATTAAATAATGGAGATAATGATGAATTTTTTGAACTCACATTTATTTTGGCAATTGCGAAGTCTCGTACCGGTGGTCGAAACACTACAGTGCATTCGTCCTCGCGAACTGGCTGCATTTTTTTAGACGATGCTGGCTCCGAAATGTATTTCAGCATTTCTATCAGAGTGGGAATATCCTTTTGTTTTGGAGTAAGACCAGCTCGGACGACATTGTCAGAACAGGCCATACACTCGATGCAATCTAAATCAATTATTGCCATTTAATTGATAAATTCAAGTGAAAAAAGTTGCAAGAGCCTATTTAGTGACCATGTTAGTAAATTCTTTTAATTTATGTTGAGTAGATGGATTTATTTACAAAACAGCATTAAAAAATACACTTTATTCATGATTCTATTACAAAACTAAATATTTATTTTATTAGAATTTAAGACGAAAGGAAGGAACCGAAAAAAATTAACCAGATTTTAGATATCAAAACCATTAATTTTGCAAAATAACAATGATAAATAATTATTAATAAATTAGTAAAAAAAAAAAAAAAGAAACTTGTTCAACAAATTTGAAAAAAAACCTTTTTTTATATGAAATGAATTCTGATTTTTTTCAATAAATATGATTTTTAATTAAATTTTCTTGGAATTGTGAAATTTCGGTTTTTGAGAATTTTCGAGTCATTCGAATCATTCGAGAAACCCTTCTATGAAAACATACAAAATTTGCGATTTTTTAACAATTTCGCAAAAAAAAAAACAATTATAAGAAAATTCTTTAAAAAATCACGTGTTCCGATAAGTCAATGAGAATTAACATCATATAAAAAAATAATTTTTTAAATAACTTTTTGGAGTTATTATTATTCAAAATCAATGACCTTGGTATCTTCAATCAAGTTAATTTTTTCACGTTTTAATTTACGTTTTCAATTAATTTTATTGATCGTTATATCCAGCAATTGAAGTACTCAATTGATTCAATGAGATACGAAAAAAAAGTGTCTTACCACCGAAAAGATAAGCATGAGGTTCATTAGGCGCGATATAAATTGTCTCGCCAGGTTGCAATTTCATGTGATTGAAAAAGAAATATCCAAAGCAACCAACGTCGCCTGGAAAATCCTTGTGCAGTCTTTCCAAGAGTGCAACATCTACAGTATCTCGATATGTATCACCTGAAAATCATCAAGTTGCGATAATAATTCACGTAATGATCAGCGCGCAAATAAAGTTAGTCAGCGAACTCACTGTGAAGCGATAATCTATTTATCAAGCTAATCAATTGCTCAGCAATCACCTCAGGCTTTTGGCTGAGCATAGTTTCGAAACATTTCTTTGTCGCAGTTTTCGGATCTTCAGCGTAAAATCGCGACCATTCTCCAACAACGGCTTGTAACTCAGGAAGCAACTCGATATAAGATCTTAATTCTGTTTCCGACCGAAATCCGCAAAATGCTTCGAAAGGCGTGATCGCTATAGCGAGTTCCGGCTTATGGTTTGGATCTTTATAAATGTCAGGCTTTTCGCTATGCAATCTTTCGGCACTTTTCTGAAACCGAAAAATATGAAATTTTAGTCAATTGTATGATTAACTATCTTGATCGATTTTAACTTTCTTATAGAAGAAATAGTCTTTCCTAAATGCAATATATATTATTGCACATTAACGTCCTCAAATATTTATTTACTTTTACGAAAATCTATCAGACATTTTTCAGAAAAATTTTAAATTTCCAATACTCTAACTCACCCATCAATTTACATAAAGTAAAATTTTTTTCTCCAAATTGATGGGTAGGTTCGAATTCTGAATTTTGAATAATCAAAAAAGAAAGTTTATTTAATAAATAAAAAAATTTATTTTTCATGAAAAGAAAATGTTGAATATGTTCCTAATAATTTAGAAGTAACGTAATTTCATCAAATTTTATATAATCACATTTTAAGAAACTTGCAAAATTGCATTCAAAGAAGAAGCTCTAAAAAAAGTTTATTTTAAAACACACAAAAATAAATTTCGTTAACTTTGTTATAGATAAATTTTACAAAACTTATTAAACTACTTTTAAAGAAAAAACCTTTAAAAAAAATGATTTAATACATACATAAATAAATTCGCCACAAAAAACAATTTAAAAAAAAAGTTAAATGTCAAACGGAGCCTTTCCCGCGAAAAATGTGTGAATCACAAAAAGCTGCTATAAATTTTCAACTCATCAACATAATTCCATAAAATTTGATGTGAAGACATTTTGCAAAACTTACAAAATTACCTTTGAAGATAATTAATCTCAAACTGAACCCAAAAATAATTTATTTAATATATACAAAAATTAATTTACTTTTATTTCAGAAGATTCAATATATGAAATTACCTTGTCAGGATGGACTTGAATAGACAGTGCTTTACCTACAGACAAAAGCTTGAAGAGAAAAGGTAAACCCTCAAATTCTTCTTCATTGACATTGCTCCCTAACACGTGTCTATTTTTGTCAATATAGTCCTTGAGTAGTGTGCCATCTGTCTTAAGAACAGATGGCCCATTCTGATGGGTACCCATCCACAGTTCAGCATAAGCTTCATTCTCATTCACCGTGAATTCTGGATCAACAGATTTCACCATATTGGCAACGAAACTTGCCTCACCTTTTTTTCCCCAGCCATAATTTTGCACAGCACACTTAAGTTCCATTGCGGAGCAAATAAAAAAAGAGAAGTTTGTTACAAGCCTGTGAAAAGACTAGATTTTTGTAGGTATTTTAGAAATGTTGTCGCGTGACGGGCAGTTCAATGGCACTAAATTACGTGGAGCACATCCCTAAAGGCATTATTGTAACGTGTAAGTTGGCTTCGCCCCTCCACCTATAAATAACCAAGTGTTTGATTATGACGAGCGATAAAGACCGACAATCGTTGATAAAAATTTCTCGTGTTGCTTGTCTTGCACTGACCTTCGAACAAGAACAAATGATGCAAGTTTTGTTGATAACAGAGTGACTCATTGCCGAAGATTAAATAGACTGTAAAGCATCTTTTGATAACGTTATGTTATCACTTGTGGTCGACTAGCGTGTAAAATAAACGTCTCTATAAATATCAGTAATTCCGCTATTTTTGACGTTTGACGTTTTCATTATTCGTCTGCACGTTTGCTCAGCTGACTAGTGTTGAGGTGGGAGGTTTGCGCATTCACTACGATTATAGATGCGAGCGGTAAACGTGACCGGTTATGTTACCGTGTCATTTTTCCGTTATTGGTTTTTGGCACCGGTTGAAAAATTACCGATTCTCTAGTACAGATATTTACCCGCCATCTTTTAAATTTAATATTTGTCGTCAAACGTCATGGTTTATTTAAAATTATTTAAACAATATTTTTATTATGACAACACTTTTAAAAATATTACCGGTCCCCATTTTGATGAAAATGATTGGTAATTTTGTTTTGTGACGGTAAGTTGTACTCATATAAATTCATACCGGTTTTATGCAACTAAATAAGCGTATTTAAGTAACCCGTTTTTACGGTAATTTATCACACGTAATTTTACTGGATTTGAATTTTACAGTAGTTTTACACGTTTTTCCTAACAGATGTTTATTTTTTAATCCATTTTTAAATCCAACTTTTCGCGAAAATAATGTATAGGTTTTTAAGTCAAAGAATCTAAAAAATTATACATTAGAAACAAAAATGTTTTACTATCGAAATTGTAGTTTTTTAATTTTCGTTTTAATGTAATTTATAAAGTAACTTTATAGACTTGATAACGTTGAAGTTTCACCAAAATGAACAAGAATCACTTTTTTAAATAAATTTTTTTTAAAGTGAATCCAGAATATGATAAAATACAGTGCTATGCGTGTTATGATTTTTTTTTCATTTACACACCTTTTTCTATTTCTCCAGAGTTATCAAAACCTTATCAACATTTTCCCTCGTATCTGAATTTTCAAAACTCCCGCTTTTGCGCGTACAAACGTAGAGGGCGCTGCTATCACCGAGAGTCGAGAGCGTATCCGGCGTTTTCCGGTGTCGCGAGCTACTCGAATCAAACGTTCACCATCTTTTCGCATTCAGCTCTCAAAGAGGTACGACGGTGCTGCAATTTCTCGCACTTTTTTATCGTCTATTCTTCGCTAAAACGCGTCTAATTAAAAGTTCTAATAATCAACGAGTTGCCTCTTGTTTTTATTTAGGTGTAGAAGTACAAAGCCGCCAAGATGGTTGCCCAAAAGAAACAGGTACGCAAAAAATGACCATCAAATGTACGGCCACGTGTCTACATAACCTCTTAAAATGCGATTACAAGATGTTAAATTTTAACGACTCTTGCAGAAAAAGGCTATGGAGAGCATCAACTCCAGGCTGGCTCTGGTTATGAAATCGGGAAAATATGTTCTCGGCTACAAACAGACCCTCAAGTCACTCAGACAGGGCAAAGCCAAATTGGTCATCATTGCCAACAACACCCCTCCGCTTAGGTGAGACTGAGAAGTAGTACTCCTTTCTCCGCTGTACAATCGTAACTTACTGCTAGAAATGCAGAATTGAGCTGACGGGAAACGTAAAAGAGCCTGTTCAAATTTTCAAATTCTTTTTTTCTTCACATATGATTTTTTTTTTAACCAACATGTATCGTTTGAAATAGCAATCTTTGTCTAAAGCTAATGTTTCTGTGAAAAACTTTAATCAAATAATGTTGTTTATCATGATTACACTGTTTAAAACCTGGTCATTTGTTTGAATAGTTTATGACAAAATTTGTATTTTTGTACCAATTTGACTTTATTCGCACAGTTGGGACTTGCTTTTCTCATTTTACAGACATAATACGTAAAAAAAATCTTAATAATTTATACTACAGAAAATATATTTTTAATAAGCACATGTTTGGGAAGATTAATACTTTACACTTTGTTATATATACCAGAAGGACAGAATCTTTGCCTAAGATTAATTATTTCAATACTGTTTGAAGTATTTTTGAAAAATTTGTTTTGTCATTTTTGCACCTGTTTACAGCTTTATTATTTGCTCCAATTTCTTTCCTTTTTTCCCTTTAATTGTTGCCAGTTAAGGTTTAAAAACGTGTTATTGGTCAAAACGAAATTATTATCATTAAAGCAGAAAACCTCTTCTTTTATTGAACTTGACATAGTCATTTAAAACTTGACATAGTCATAGAAAAACTTGTGCTATATATGCATTCAAAATTTGAAGAAATAAAAAAGAAGGAAAAGTCCTAGTTTTCTTAAATTCGCTCACCAGTGGCATTTTTAAGAATATTTCTTTTGCACAATTCCAACTTTTTTGGAACAGAAAGACTTGATAAGAAGATAAAAAAAAAGCATTAAAAACAATCTCATGATCATTTGTTTAAAGTAATGTAGAAAAAGTTAATCACCTTTTGAGTGATCTGTACTTTTTTTCTGTTTGTGTCCATGATTGTTATGTTTTAGTTCACTTCATTACGTTTCATGGAATCTTTATTATCAAAAAGGGTTGTAAAATAAAAACTGATTAAATAGGCTCTTTCACTATTCGTGAAAGCTGATGGTACAGCAGAGGAGTCCTACGGAGTAGTCTCGTGCCCGTGTTAGTAAGTGCACCGGGCGAGTCACAGTGTAAAATAATGAAAACCGCTCTACAATTGTTTTTGTAATATTCCCAGGAAATCGGAGATCGAGTACTACGCTATGTTGGCAAAAACTGGCGTCCATCACTACACCGGAAACAACATTGAGCTCGGAACGGCTTGCGGAAAATATTTCCGCGTGTGTACGCTCTCCATTACCGATCCCGGTAACTCGGACATCATCAAATCCATGCCTACCGGTGACCAAGCGTAATTTTGTATAATTGACTAAATAAATACAAAAAAAAACGATGACTATCGATGTGTATATTCTATATTGAGATTATAAAACCTTTTACCCTCAATGGAAATTTTATTGTTTCATAAAAACGTACAACAATGAGTAGCAACAATTGTTCGAAATGCTTCAGAGTCGAAACAAAGTTTCGTAATGTTGGGAACGAATGTTGCCGCGTCCGCGAAATATTTACGATATTTTCTTGCTCGTTGAACTTGTACTCGCTGGAGTTCCGAGCACTTTGCGTCTTTGGGAAAACATGTGCAAGTACATCTGAGGGAAAACTGAAAAAAAAAAATCAATTAACAGTAATCGACTTTAATGTAAGGAAAGTTGTTGCAAAAAAGTACGATTTTGTTGTTTTACTAAATATTCTATGTTTCATTAACGATTTTGAAACGAGAAGAATGCTTTTATAAACAAAAGACTAAAAACGGTTCGTGTTATAAAATATCTAGGTGGTCAATTTGCAGAGCAGTTTTTAAGAAACAGACTGACAATGAGCAATATTCCAATAATATCGGTAGAATAATATGAGCTGTTGTTTGCTGAAAAGCTTTAAAAAATGAAAATTTACGGAAATTGCAATTATTCAGTTAATATTCTATCACTAAGATTTTTTTTCTTATACGAACATGCTGTAATGCCAATTAAAAAAAAATCCATCGAGAATCAAGAATATTGATTTTGAGCAATAATACTTATAATAAGATCGAAAAGATATTGAAAAATTAGTTTTAAAAAACATTTTTAACAAATTCGACAAACTTTTTTTTTTATAGAAAATCTATTCTATGGGGTTTTCTGAAATTATAAGAAAATTCCTGTAAAAACTCGTATGAATTTGGAAAAGCAGAAATCTCATTCCATATTATAAAACATTAAGATCCGTACCAAAATTGGTACGATTTTGTTGTCTGGTCTAATTGATTAATAACTTCTGAGCGTTTTTTCTTCAGATTCTTACGTTATTAAAATTGTAATTAAAATGAAGTAGTGATTGGGGATGTATGTATAATGAATTCTTAAGAAATAACAGTTATTTTCAACTTACGTGGTATATAAAGAAGCATCACGAATATGAGTGAGTATCGATAAGAATAAGTGAAGTTCCAGGCATTCGGGAGGGCGTAACTCCACGCGTCTGGATAATCCCTCGCGTACATTTGAGCCCAGTAAAAGCACAACAATTCGCCGGTAATTCCGATCGGATACAGCGCGATAAACGTTGTGTATCTGCAAAATAAGTAGACAGGTGACACGTGAAAAAAGTTGCATTTATAGAAGGAAAAAACGTGCCATGAATAACAGGAAAAATATATAATACTCGTTTAATAGGCATGTATGCACGTTATGAGCGGTTGGTTTTTTACTCGCTTCTCGTACGAACTAATTCAAGAGGGTACTAAAAATTGTACAATATAATAAATACAGAAGGTAAATGAAACATGTAAAAGTCAGAATAACGAATTAATAAAAAGAGGTATTTAAAACGTTTAAAAAATGCGAACAAACGACTTGCAGACAGAGATTGGATACGGCACAATAAATGTCTTATATCTTCCAAGTGGTCTTTCCACAAGTGGCAAAATATATTAAAATAAGAAGCACAAGCCAACTTTAGTAAGAATAAATGCAATGCTTGTTCGATGCACATTTATGCACGTTCTATGCAGTCCATAGCTATTTACATTCACCCGTGTGAATTAATTAAAGAGGATACTTTACAATACCACAATATGCTAAACGTAAAATGTAAAAGAAGAATTTTAAAGCCAGTAAGTAGATTTACAGGAACAATATATTTCAAGCATTAAATATGAAAATGTAAAAACAAATGGTTATTCACTGGAAGAAATATTCAAACCTGTGGTTTAAATTATTTATCAAATGGAATACTTTTATAGAAGTCAATTTTCCTTAAAAGGGAAACGAAAATTGAATTCCTGATATAATGAAACAAAAATAAGAATGCAAAGTAGAACTTTGCACATTGCCTCCTCATAATTTTTTAATTTTTATGAAGATACCTCTATGAGGAAGTATGTTTATCGATTTTGACTTCCTCATAGAGGAAACTTTGTAAAAATGCAAAAACAATGAGGAAGCAATCTGCAAAGATTCACTTTGCATCCTTGTTTTAATGAAATTTAAAAACTATGTTATATTTGTATATCATTTCTTGCTCAATTTGCAGAATCTTTTTTTTTAAGTTAAAAAAAAAATTCAAATACAATTGTGAATACATAAATTTACTGTTTTATAAAATTCGAATCAGGTTGCTGATTCTCACCAAATATAGTAGGAAATATTTCTGTCTATTATTGCGCACGTGTCTTATGTTTTAGTCCGTTTTGTCAGATCTTTCTAAACTAGAATCTGTCGAAAGAAAAAATTCGAATTGCTAGAAAATCCGAACCCCTTTACCGATCGTCACCAAATTGAGTACATATCAACGCTGAATATTATTTTTCGTCTGTAGAAAATTTCAGTTGATTTGGTGATATTTGACCTCAGTTAGAGCCAAATTGTAAATTTTTCGAAAAATTCATAATCTCATAAAAGCCGAACCTATTTATAGGTTCATCCCAAATTCAATACCAATCATCCTTCAACATAGTTTTATTTGCAAAAAAAATGATTTAGCCCGATAGTTAAAAATTTGCGGCAACTCGAGCGTGTACAGATATTTTTCGATAAATTCAAAGTTGAATAAAATTTGAATAGATATTTGAATTTTTTTTTTTTATTATCACACATTCATCCAGACATTTTTTCTAAACCACTTTTCTCAAAGTTTTAGACCATTTGGAATGTCCTAACATGAAAATCTCAAGAAAAAAAACAACAAAATTTCACAAAAACATAGCTTCCTCTATGAAGAAACAAAAGAATTAATTTACCTGAGCCAAACAATGAAGTATGGCACAAAGCCCATCAAACTCATGAAATAGTATGAATATCGTATTATCTCCGTGACAGACCATGCAAGCAGAGCAATAGGCAGACCGGGAGAAGAAGCTGCATATTCCAGTGGTGTGGCTAGCAGAACTCCACAGACCACCACTACTCGACTCAGTACTTGGAAGGTTGTGATTACTGGATTAGAACGAACCAGTCCAAATGCTGCATGGAAAATCTGTAAAATTAATATTTATCTTGAGACTATATGTGTAAACATGTTTTAGAATATTGATACAATTCCTACTTGCCTCCAAAACAGCAGCATTCTGAAAAATGATTACAGACGTTCCAACCACATTCCACAAACTCTTCTGAGTACTTCTTGTACCTGTTTGATGCAGGATCAATAGATACAGTATATAGCTCCATCTGAATTGTTTAAAAAAAAGAATGGAAGAAATATTTAATAAATTAAATAAATCGGGAAGGAACAGTTGGAGTATTTTGTTAATACAAATCTGTACAAATTTTCATACAACATTAATTGTTCCAATCAAAAGATTGTAGTATTAATCCTGATAGAAATATGCACATACGCCTAAAGCATTTGAAACAAAATAGATATGAAACATTAACAAAAACATTTAGTACAAGGATATTAATTTAATTAATGCAATTTTTCAAACAGTACAGAAGATTTTGATAATACAGAACCTTTATTCTTTCCCTGATCCTGATTTTGTAATATATATTAATAATTACTCGATAAATATTAAAAAAGATTTGTATAAATCATGTATAGTTTCAAATGTTTGAAGGAAGGGTTATAAAATTCATAGGATATTAGCAATAAATATATATCTAGTAATATTTTTAGAAAATTGGCTATGACATAAAATTCATACCTAAAAATTATGGAACCAAGTATAAATGAGCGATTGCGAACAGATGCATAAAATTTTTCTAAAATAGATAATTAAATTAGGACAAAATTTTTTATGTTCTAAAGTTTGAAGTAATATAAAAGTTTGAAATAAAATAATAATACAAAAATCACCATATTTTTTATATTTTTGTTTTTGACTTTTTTAAATATCAATTATAGATTAGGACAGTCTTTTAGTAGGTTCCAATACCATCTTAAATCTTTTGTGATCGACTTGGAAATTTTGCAATAAAATTATTTGTTACGTTATATTATATTGAATTGTGTTAACTAACATATCAAATATCGTTGTATTACTACAATAGTTATGTTCAGGAATGGACGATATTCTAACAAAAATGAATAAACCAATATTTAATTTTGAATAACCCAGAATAATTCTCAAAAACAAAAGGTACTAAAAATTTCAAATATTAATTATTTTTCATAACTTTTCGTTATTAACCCAAAAAAGTGAATATATTTGGTCACCCGATCAAGTTAATAACTGTTGCTCAAATCAAAAAGTATTCTAAATAACATTTTATTTCAATATCATCAATTTCCAATTGTGTCTTAAATCGGTCATTAATTTTCACTTTTGTAACGAAAATTCATGTAATAAATAAAATCAACAATCGGATAAAAAAAACAAGGTAAAGATCGAATAAATTATAACTTGTTGAAACTATCTTTATGTCTATTTTTCATTGAATTCTCATGCCAATTCAGTTAATACTCAGTTTTGCGGGGGAAAAAAAATGAATGGGAGTCGAGAAAATAACAGCGATCCAAAGTCCGCGAAGGAGGGGACACTTGAATAGCATGAAAGTTATGAGAGGCCAAGGTCAGTGATTACGATTGTCTACTTGTTAACAATGTAAACATATTTTTCTTACCCAAGTACGAGTGAAAAATTGTAAGCACGTAGATACAAATTGGCTATTACACCAGGTTCCTTGGATTTAGCACTGTTTCCTTTAGCCGCCATCCTGCGTTGACGTGACTTGATCGACAATCCGGGTTAAACTGGCCACGAAATATCACAAGCGAGCCTGCCGACCGATGACTTGCTTAACAATATACCGCGATCACTCGATTGTCTTCCAATATGTATCGCGTATATTCGCGACTCGATGATATTTGCATACGCAACACCGGAACAACGAGGCTCTCGGGGTCGAGGTGCGACAGATGAACACGCGCTACCTGTTTGCTTCATCGCGCTGGACGCGTTGCTATACATCCGTTGAATGAGGCTAGAAAAGTAGTGGAACCCCCACTCCGTAGCTTAATCGCATATTTTAATACTGGGTGTATATTTAAAAATTATGCGAGCTTTCGAGCTGTAGAATGAAAAAAAAAATCGAGATAGAAAACGACAGTGTGAATTCGTTTTTTTTTAAAATAAAAATCACAACGATTTAGATGAAAGGCTGAATTAATTATGTAATTAATATAAACTCTAAATAAGCAACTAACATTTTTCCAAGCATTCTTTTTTCAATAAAATTACTGGACACTTCTGATAGGCCATTTGATAAAAGTCATTATTAAATGACCAATTTCGTTAAATATTAAATTGCTTACGTTCGCAACTCTATTTTTAATCATGTCTGTAATGTAGCCAAAGTGCAGTATGCGCATGGAATATATGAAAGAATTTCTGTGGACACAGCAGAAAATGAACTGTCATCCACAAGTTAATTATAGCTACGTGACACTGTCACTAGATGGTAATACGTTTTGCCAGTTTTTATGAACGCGCTGGTATGTTTTAGAACCGAGTATGGGATACACAACGGTACTTTGTTCTGTGTCAAAATAGTCGACGTGTTTACCAAGCACGTTTCTTTTCGATTTTCTTTGAATATGCCTCGTGGGTTCTTACTATATATATATATATATTTTTTTTTTTTTTCTTGAATTCGGATCAACTTGCGAATCCTTTAATTCATTATTTCAGATCCACCTGCGATAGAACCAATTAAAAAATGTGTACAAACAAATCGATTTTTCCAAAAAGAAAAGAAACTAAACTATTATAAATTGTAAACTAAGTATAATTGCTTCTTTGTAACGAATAATAACACGGAAATGAAAAATGTCTGATGACGCGACAAAATTCGAATTTACGTGATGTTTAAATTATTAAATTTTACATATTTAAGTAAACAAAATTTCGAACGATTTTTATTATTTATTTATAATAAGAAGGTACATTTTTCCGTTGTTTTTTTAATTTATGAAAAAACCGAATTTTCTAAATCTTCGTACTCTTTAACAGTGCATTTATTGATTTTTGTCGATTGAAAGGAAAATAAAAATTCGATCTTCTATATATAGAAGCTATAGCTTCATTTCCTGCATTCTCCTTCAGACACGACAGCTCTGCCGATCTTCTCGCTACCGCTTATCGTACAGTTGTATATGCGTAATCACAAACACATGCATACAGTCGTGAAGCAAGAATTGTAAGTGACCACAAGCCGGCAGTAGATATCGCGAACGTCTGCTGAGCGAATCAGTTCGACTGGACCATTCACTATTCTTATCGTGACTTTTTAGCTGATAACAATATAGATATGCGCCTTGCATGCTCTACTGTATCATTAAAATCATTTTACTATTCAAGTATATTATTACACTAAGCATACGGTAGACTTTTTTAAATCAATTTTTAGTACAACAAATTGGTAGGTTGAGAGAAAAATTGCTTACAGCTGTTTTTCTACAAATCAGGGCAAAGCACACACGACTACCTATATAATAATAATAACAACAACAACAATATGCATCGCCGGGTTCTTCAATCGGGTTGCCTGCCTGGAGCTGTAAATTTGCACATAGGCGGAATATTTAATGATAGTTATAATGGAATTGCCAGAAGAACTGCGGTGCTAAATGGTTCAGGTTATGCTTGCGATGGTCGACGCAGATCGACTTTAGCATGTGAAAGAAATTCGTTGATCCAGTACGGAAATGAAGTGGAGGAAGCTCATAAAGCAGATGCACCAATAGTGGCACTCGAATCAACGATAATAACACATGGTATGCCGTATCCTGACAATTTGGACACGGCGCTTCGAGTTGAGCAGATTATCCGCGAGAAAGTACGTATCTGCGATTGTTTACAAGACGCTGTTCAGAGAGCAATGCATGGAGCGTGTATTTTCAATACCGACGTATTACGTAGCTCCGTTGGTATGGAAGTTTTGTGTGCGAACTCATTAAAAACACTGATATATTACTTGCGCTGTATTCAGATACTAAAAAGTATGTATATAATAATGCAAAGTATATTATTATTATATACTATACGATAAAAAGAAGTCTGGACATAAAAAATATATGTTAAAATTCATAAATTTATTTATGAGCGCGTGCGTGTTAATATTAATCAACATATTTACCTCGTAGAGGGGATTTTTTGAAAAATGAAAAATTATGAAAAATGATATTGCATCTTTTTTTTATTTACATTTGTACATGAAATACTACAGTTTACCGTATACGTAGTTCTTTTTTTTTTTTAATAGGGAGTTGTTCCAGCGACTGTAGCGATATTTGATGGAAAATTACAAGTGGGCATGGGCCACGAACAGCTGGAAAAGTTGGCAAAAAGTGCATGCATGAAGAGCGAGAATTCCGTGAAGGCAATCAAGTGCTCACGACGAGATATATCAACGGTAATTCGCGAGAAACTTATTGGTGGAACGACAGTCGGAGGCACCATGACAATAGCTCGCATGACCGGTATACCGATAATGGCCACAGGCGGAATCGGAGGAGTTCATCGGGGAGCGGAAGTCACACTCGACGTCAGCTCGGACTTGATTGAACTCAGTCGCAACCCCGTTGCCGTTGTTTGCGCCGGAGTCAAAGCCATTCTTGACATTCCGAAGACTCTCGAATATCTGGTTAATACTCAATCTAACGATACTTATGGAGAGATTGTGTTTTTAGAATTTTAGAATTTTAGAATTTTAGAATTTTAGAATTTTAGAATTTTAGAATTTTAGAATTTTAGAATTTTAGAATTTTAGAATTTTAGAATTTTAGAATTTTAGAATTTTAGAATTTTAGAATTTTAGAATTTTAGAATTTTAGAATTTTAGAATTTTAGAATTTTAGAATTTTAGAATTTTAGAATTTTAGAATTTTTGGAGATTAAATTGCCGGAAAATCTCGATAGAAATGATTCAGTTGTCGCTGAATGCTTTAAATGTTGTTTTTCGGAAGTGACAGATTTAAAAAAATTCATAACTTGGAAACTACAATCCCGAACGATAAGTGTGTAAGCACTTTTTTTCTTCAAAATGACCTATATTTAAAGAGAAAAAGTTTGAGCTCCCTGAGAAATGAGCCGCTAAGAATGCCGACGTCCATTTGCTAGGCCTCGCATTCATCTACGTTTTAAACGGCAGGCGGAAAAAAAACCCCCGAAAAAAATACCCCCCGGAAAAAATACCCCCGGAAAAAATATCCCCCGGAAACAGACAAAAATTATCGATCGGCGAAAAAAAACCCTCGAGGGCTTTTTAGGGTTCTTTAGATTCTTTTAGGTTCGTTTAGGGTTCATTCTTTATTTTTCCGGGGGTATTTTTTCCGGGATTCGTGTTAAACAAATGGGAAAGCAAAAAGGTCGTTCAGACACCACTAAATTATTTTTTTTCGGGTCTCAAATGTTAACTGGCATATTTTGTGGTTCAACATGTTGGTGCCGATGAAATAAAAAAAAAGTTCATTTTGACACGCCCTAAAATACATGCTTCTTTAACTTATACTGATTTCAATCAATATTATTGTTATTATTATTTTGTTTTAAACAGTTCGTTCAGGGAGAGCTTCAGTGGTAATAATCACTGAGACCGATTTCAATGATTTTTAATCGAATTTAAAGAAGAGATTTTATTTCTATAAACATTAACAATTATATATAAATAAATATAAACATAAAGGCTTATTTAACGTTATTATTTCGGGTTCTTGATCAATATAGAAATAATAATAAAAATTTTAACCAAAAACCTTTTATATTTTCTCTTTTTTCTTTTAATTTTCTCAAGGAGCATTTACGCTTACTATTAGTAGTAATTCAGTAGTAAGCGTAAATGATTTAATTGATTAAATACAATTAAATAAATTAATTTCTATAGATAAAAAAAAAATCTACAATAGTGTTATTGATTCTGAATTAATGTTCATATAATAAAATTTACAATTTCCATTCATTTTTAAAATTTTTTTTACAGGAAACACAAGGAGTTCCCGTAGTAACAGTTGGCGAGACCGAAGATTTTCCGGCTTTTTATTCTCGCGAGACATCGCGAAGCAACCCGGTAAAAGCTCCGTCGCGAGTTTCTGGTGCACAGGAAGCAGCGGAGCTACTACGTATACAAGAGCAACTGGCTCTGGAGACGGGAATGTTATTCGCGGTCCCTATCCCTGAAGCTCATGCTCTCGACTCGGCAGACGTGGAGTCAATCATTCTCGAGGCTGTCGCGATGGCCGAGACAAGAGGAATTCGTGGAAAATACGTGACGCCCTATCTCCTTGAACAGCTCAACCAATTGACTTCGGGTGGCTTCTTAAAAGCTAGTCAGTACTCTAATAATCTCGACGTTCTTTTTTAATCCGCTATGGCTTGGAAATTGGAAATAATTGTATTACATTTATCGATACACTTTTCGAAAAACGAATGCAAATTAGAACGATGCACATTGCTTCATCATTTTGTTTTCCATTTTTTAAAAAGACACCTTTATGAGGATTTACGTTGATCAATTTTTGCTTTCTTAATAAACAGAGTAGTGAGAAGAATAAAAAAGTAATGAGGAAGCAATATGCACAGTTGTATATTGTATTCTTGATTTGAGAGAAAAAAAAAGATTGAAACTTAAGTGCAACGAGGCTTCAGCGGTATAGTCACGTCATTCGAGGATCAAGTTTTCAAAAATTGTTCGTCACACATTTTAAAAACTGGTATTAATGCAGGTGAAATTGAATTGATGAATTCTCCTGTTTTAACTTAAAAAAATGGATAACAATAAATTTGCAGAGAAATAATACAGTTTAAGTCATGGACCCATGAGACATATTTTTTGTACGTAGTTTTTTAGAAGTCAAATTTATAATATTCATTTGATATTGATAAATAATAGCTCATTTTGCTTCATCGTAGAGGAAGTTTTGTTTTCGTGAACATTTTTTTTTCGAGATTTTCATGTCAGCATACTCAGAATGGTCCAAAACGCCGAGAAAAGTGATTAAGATTTAGTAAGCAAGTGGGCTATACAACAACTTAAATTTCATGACGATTTAAAAATATCAGAAAGCTTGTGAATGCGATTTTTATAGTAGACAATTTTTTAAATATTTTTTTTATATTACATACAAACAAGCCTGCAAAGTAAAACCTTGCAAATTGCTTCCTCCTTATTTTACATTTTTAAAAAATGTTTACATGTATGCAAAGTAGAATTTGGCAAATTGTTTTCTCTACAAAGCTTCCTCTATGAGGAAGCGAAAGTAGGAAAACGTACTTCCTCATAGTGGAAGCTTTTATGTTTTCGTTTTAAGATTATTTAATTAACCGCGTCATAAAGTCAGCCTTAAAAACATCTCGAAAATGAAAAATTCATAATTGCAAGGCAATATTATGTATTCGGAGAAGCTATACAATTAATTTTATTTTTTAAAAAATTAAATTTTCTATCGAATCTTTAAGATAATTATTTTTGCTATTTTGTTAAGAACGTTTTGTCGTAATTATTATTAAAAATGAATGTCCTTGGTGTGTTCAATAACGTTGATATTTCTCAGACTTTCTTTTCGTCCGAAGCTACTCAAATAAAATCAAACTTCTGGTTTGGAATGTATTTCTTCAAAATTAAATCATATTCCCGTTGTTCTTTAGTAAATAAATTAATGATACTGTTATTAAAAACAAGAAAAAGTTGCTCGGCTTTCGTTCAAATTTGTTGACAAATATGAAACACATCTTAATGTAATGATTTTTAAAATGCCTTTTAGTAATACTACGTTTTGTTATTTATTGTTAATAGAAAAAAAAAAAATAATTATTATTATGGCAATTTGCCAACTGCGGTTTACAGACCAAGCACTCGTGGAGAACAATGCCCGTGTCGCAGCCGAAATGGCGCTCGCTTTGAGTCGCTTAAGAAGAAGAGACAAAGGTACTTGGATCCCCAGAGTTCAACAGCTATCAGCAAAGCCTCCTCCTGCTGTAAGTACAAACAATTTTTTTTCCTTCGGCTGCTCTTCTCCAAAGCCTCTTGATTCAAGACAGTATGTTGTGACGCAGGTGATCGGAGGCGCAACAATCGACGTAGTACTTCACGTGGATCACCCTCGCATCCAAGTAAGTTGAGGAAAAAAAAGAGTTTGAAAAATGTTCACATTTATACTAAATAACCAATTTCCCTTGTATTTTGTTGTTTTTTGTTCGTATATCATAATAATAATATTATTGATAATAATAATGATGATAATAATAATAATAATAATAATAATCATTGTACGTATACTATGTAGTACGTGGTAACAGCGCTATGTACACAGAATCGGGGCTAATTACAGCGTGGAGCGTGGTGATTGGGCGTGATAACGAGATTAAAGGGAGTCACGGTTGACATTTCTACTGCTTGGAGACCCGAGCCTTCCGTACTCTCCCCCAGCACACAATTTAATGATTAATTCTTAATGTTATACTATCGCAGCATTGGACATAACTAAGTACGATAGAAGATTTTTAATAGCCTATCATTTGAGTAATAAGTAAGTGATTGTGAGACAAACTGCCCAGTTTCTGCGCGCCCCTTGGCACGTTTTTTTTTTTTTTCTTTCATCTAATAAATATAATTAGTTATATCGGTAGTTCTCTTAGTTTATAAATCGCATTTACACAGTAAAAAAAAAAAGAAAACTTTTGTAGAAACAAAGTGCGTTTTTATAAAAAGATCTTTTTTAAAAAGTAAGTAACAAATTCGCTTGTTAATCTAAGAACAAGTCGTATTTACGAAATTTGGTGTAAAAAATTAACAAAGAAGGAATTGTGGATGCTTATTTAAGAGGTTTGTTGCAGAATGTAAAAAATAAGTAACCGAACAGGTCACTTTCTTTTTTGTGCTTTACTAAATTGTTGGATCTTTCTCGTCGACGTACGATTGATAATAATGAGTGTAGGCCAAGCGATTAAATTCCTATAGAAATTTCCTATGGCATATATGACATTTCTAGTGATTATGGTTTCATTTGTTTCATTAATATCTGTATTCGGCGATTATTTTTTCTAAGCATCAGAAACTGGACGTTTTCTTCACACAGTGCCGATGCAAACTGCTTCACAGAGTTTTAAGCCCGACTTATTTTATGAAAAATACATTTGTATTATATTTCAATCCGAATTATTGTTTTGTAACAATGGTCTGCAGTGTCTAATGAATTAATTTTGAACTTTTGGGATACTGGAAAGAAAATTGATACTAAATTTTCACGAAACTTTTCACTCCATTTTCCAGCAATAATTTTTAAGTTAAATATCTTCTTACAAACATCACAGATAATTGTTGTAAAATAATAGTTATTTAATAAATTACACAAATATTTATTTTCAAATAATGCAGGCTTAAAGCTCTGGTCATACACGGTTGAGCGAGCAAACACACACACACTCATTTATATTTACCTACAACCAACCTGGGATAGTACGATTCCCGAGGCGCTAAATTAAGATAATTGTTTCTGCTAATATTTTAAATGTGAACCAAAAAAGTATACGAGTCTTTTATTACTCTTTTTAATTTTCAAGATATGCCGTGTTAAACTTGAAAATGTTGGTGACAAACAACCTAAAGAAGTAACTAATTAGACACGTAAAATATAGTTAAACGTAAAAGAATAACACCTCAAACTAACTAACGAAAAATGAACGATTCTAGTAGATTTTTATTTGGATTTATTAGTTGGAAATATTTTTTGTAGATGTCGAGGGATTTTAATTAATTAATTATTTAGGTTTCTTAAATTCATCAAATTCTTTTACTTAAACATTGCGTATCTTTAAAAATTAAAGCTGCACTATAAGACTCATAGATATTTACTGCACATAAAAAATACTACGAGAAATAATCGGTATAATTTGGCGCCTCGGAAACCGCTACCTAGGAGCCAATTTCCTTTTACGTTTGGTTTTCCAATTTCTATGTATCTCTTCTTTTTTTTTTTTAGGGTAAGTCGCTCGCCTAGTACATTTTGTTTTACGCGCATTTGTGACACATCGAAATTGTGACGCATGGAAAACTTATACACCTGCAATACTCCGGCGCAAACTAAATAAATCTACGTTTATATCACGTCGATGAATTAGGTAATGAAAAATAGTCACGGTCAAAGCCCTTATCTTAAAAGCCCGCTGTTATTGTTATACTGATTTTTTTTCTTCTTCGAATAAACAACTACACGCCCTACCATTACATGTATAGTAAAACGTGGATAGACACATGAGTGCTTACCTAAAATCTACGAGATTATACACAAGTCAAGTTATTTACACAACGGAGTTATTCTACCTATCGAGAGAGGGTATCTGTCACTCGCCCGAGAGTCTTCACGTCACTTTCTGTCGGATACCTTTGGAATCCACATTCGATGGACCAGTCAACGCGGACATATCATCTAATCCCGATAGATAGCCGGTATACTTAACTTCTACAGCATAAAACTAGAAAAATTCATAGACAAGTTTAGCGCGTCTCGTGGCTTCTTATTTTTCCTTTTTTTCTTCTCTTTTTTTTTCTCTTTAAGCAGGCACTATTCAAAGCTCCCAAGTCCTCCTTCTGACTTTCGTCCACCCTTGCCTCATCAGAATTCACTAGTTACTTTTTTTTTATTATTATTAACTAATAATAGTAGTAGTTGTAGTAGTAACATCGGGCGTAAGACCTTCAAGTACTGTACGCATTTATTATAAACAGCTACGACGCATTTTTTTTTTTTCTTTTGCGTCTGAGCCAAGCATACATTTAATCCATTTATTATCTACTACCCAGTGTGCCGTTTATGGCTGCGTGACCAAACGACCGTTTTCTTTTTGTCCAGTAATTTATTAATTACAGACGCAAGGGACGCTTGCCAAATCGAGATGTGAGCTCGTTACGCTACGTGATAGCAATAGTCTTGCGCTCCTTTATGTATTATACGAGTAGATGTCTATTTATTAACGATTCTCTGCCAGTTGAGCGACTTTTTTTTCCCACCCTCGAAGATACATCTACTTGAAAATACTTTCTGAGCATTTTTCCAGATTTTACAAACCAACATTTCAGAATGGTCTTTTTTTAAATCAATGTATCTTAAAAGCTACAGTAAGTAATAGAAAAAATGTCTCTCCATCAAAGTTGTAGTTTTATATTAGATTAAAAACTTTCTTTTCTTAAGATAAGCCCCTTTTATTTTGCTGTAAAGTTCACAGAATCTTTAGGCTGGATTCCATTTTTTAAATAGCTGGAATGGGTTTAAGTTTCAGGAGTTAAAAAATGAAAATCATGTGAAGATGTATGAAAAAAAACCATTCCCTTGCTAGAGATGCAAATGTGGGAATCTATAAGTATCATTTAAATTGTATGTTATTAGTGCATACTAAGTTATTTGAAGTTTCTCGCGATTGAAGTACTTTCAGCAAGATGATGGTCTGTTTTATAAGATTTTGCATGGTTTAAATTTGTTCACTCCGCAATCACGGTCGGTCTGACTATTTAAAGAAAAATTAAATCCGTGAGCTCCTGATAGGGTTTCTATTCTGTCAATATTACAACATAAAACGGCGTTTCTTGAAGATGCAAAAAGAACGTTTTCAAGTCGATAAAGTTATTTTAAATATAATTTCAAAACAGGTATAAAACCACAACTTTTATGGCAAAACTTTTTTTCGTCGACTTGTAGTTCTCGACACACATTGACTTTTAAAAAAAATCACCATCTTCTTAAATGTAGGAATTAAACATTTTAAAAAATGGACAAAAAATACTCTTTAGTAATACTTAAATCTGGCTAGATATGAGAAACTTTTGGGTGAGAAAAGAAGCGGCTGAATTGACGGGAAACGCCTCTTATATGAACTAAAACGATACACTTCGATGGTCCGTATTAATTTTCTGCACATTATTATTTTTTTTGCTTCATTTTACGTTTTCTCTTCACAAGACATCGATTCAACACGTTCGTAGATAATCGTGATTTTTGAAAGAAATTTTCATTAATTTCTGCTCTAACTAATACAGCTACGCGAGGACAGGTACTTCATAAATAACTATCTACATCGGCACGATTAAACGTTGTTTTTTGTTCTCTCTCCCCTTTTAGCGATTTTTTTTTATGTACAGTCTGAATTTGTTCCTTGTGACTCGCGGAGACGACGTTCCTCATGTTATTTGAGTCAAACGACGCGCTTCGATCCTAATACTAGAGTAATTAGGAAGCCAATTTTATCTGCTCTTTGATACTGACCAGCCGCGCACAGCATTCCAGTAATAATTACTTTTTTTTACGAGGCCGGCACGCAATTACTCGCGTTTTACAGTCTATATACATTTCTTTACGCACTCTACGAATAGTTAGTACATCTTATACATACACCAAGTATGTGTTACGCATCGGTTTCCTCGATGTCCGCCCGTGATTTTGTTTTTTTTTTCTTTTTTTTTCATTTTTTTTTTTTTCTGTTTTTTTAATGGAGTCTCGTGGCGGCGGCATTGTGTTAACGTACGCCGGGTTGGCAGTAGTATAGTGTGTGTCGCGACAATCGAACATCAGTACTTAACAGGGACGATGTGTTTATTTTTACGTTGAGAATATTTTTCGATTAAGTCTCAGCAATTTTTATAAATCAAACAAAAGCAAAATAATTGCACAATCTTAATTTTTTACCGTTACTTTGATTTCCGGAAATTACTTCCACCAGGCGATACGTGTAGTTTTCGAAATAGCGTTTTTTTTTTTCAGTTGCAAATTCACTTACTTCTTCTATTTCAATGTTCATCTCAATTTCTCGGGTATATCGTGAGATTTCTGGACGATATCAGGAACGTCGAATGACCGGACATAAAAATTAAAGATTAGAAAACCTATTATCGAGGCTCAAGGATCTTTTTAAGAAGCTTCGAGCGCTTTACACTAGTCAAGTCAGTGATCAATATTCTTTTTAATCGTTCTTATAAACCGTTACGGGATCAATTGATCACGTCGAAAGATTATTTGTATTATGGCAATATGCACATATCCCAGAGAAAGATTAATAGCGATTTACAAAAACATTAACTGTTTAGCTTAACTAAACATTAACTCCAGCATTTATGGAGAGGATTATTGTTCAGTTCACTCTTAGAAGAATCTGCAATTGTTTACCAATTTTAACGCGGCATTTTGTTTTTTTTTTTTAAGATGCTCTACTAACTGAACGCCTAGTTATTTGATAGTCTTATGCGATTCATAATTATAGTCGTTTGCTTATAAAGGATTTTTATCGCTAGATAATAAACAGGCTCCAACATTTAGAGACGGTTCATTTTTCAGAGTGTCTTTCGAAAAACGAAATGCGCTGTCTTGCATTAAAATCAGTAAAAAATTACAAATTTTTAATGGTGAACAGCTAACAAGGGAGTGTTATGTAATTTTCTAGAAATAAGGTGATTTTTGGATTTAAGTAAAACAAAAATATTCAATCAATCAACTTGTTCCTTCTGCAAACATGTAGACAAATATATTATGATTTTTCCTCTCCACACGAATAAGTGCTTTTAATGATATTATTTAAGGTGATGATCTATATTACATAGTAATCTATAACAAAATTATGCCAAAATAACTAAATCCTTTTTACTCTGTGTAAGTCATTTTTTACGCAGTTCTAGTAAATCACGTTTTTTTAAACTTAATTTCGGACGCCTTGAATAATGTAGTTTATCCACAGTGTAATTTTATAAAAAGGACAAAACTTCTTCATCTTTTGCTTCAAACAAATATAACAGCCGTTCACACCGATAAATGACTCCTGTGCCAAATTACCTTTATTTTTCTAAATATAAAAATTATATTGTGACAAATACGAAATGTCTACCCCGTCAGGAATGTATAATAAAATATTCTAAAAGTTTATAAAAAAATATCGTTTTTTTTTAAAGAGTATTAAATAAGGAGTTAATGTTTTTGCAATCCCATCGATATTTATCTTCTTCTGAACTTTGTATACAGACTATAATACAAATCCCTCTCCATTGGTGTAATTTCTTCCATGAAACTTGACAGAAATGATACAAAAAAATGTAGCACTGATTTGACTGGTCTGAATTGCTTTAACTTGCATGAGGAGGCAGGAAAGTATTGCAGGAAAAATCGTCGATGGTGATTAAGGAAGAAGCGGGTGTCGATAGCGTGTCGATTAGGGTACGAAGAGCAGCAGCGGGAGGCAATAGGAGTCAACATTACTTGTTGTAGAGCGTGAGTTCGGCGGGCCTGTTGGTTCTATATAGGAAACGATTGGTCGTACGTCGCCACCACTTCCATAGTCAGGTGCGTCGGTTTCGTGCTCCAGCACCGATACTACCTGGACCACCGCCGTTTGATATCAATAATCTTCTGTTGAATTCGCGCATCTCGTAATTGTTGTTGCCGTTGCTCTTGTCGGGCCTCGTGCTCGCGGTACATCCGCTGTGAGTGCTTATCGAAGGTGGCGTCGTTTCCTCGAGTATCAGGGCACAATGACTATTCGTGTCACTATCCGCACCTCCATCTTGTAATGTGCTCGACAAAAGAGGATGTCTCACGCCGCTGTAATCGTCCGACTGCTGCAGAAGCGAAGAGTTTCCTGCAACACGTTAGAGCAATAAATAAATTGTCAACTCGACGTTTTGATGGCTAATTGTAGATTTTATAGCGCCGATAAAGAGCTCCGAATGTTGGAGCTCTTCCAAGATTTTCGTCTTGGCTAAAGAATGCAGCGAAACAAATTTATTTCTCAGCCAAAAAGCTACTTTTCGTATTTCGGATCTTTGAAGTGAATTGTATATTGACTTTGTACTGTACAGGTGGCTCATTTCCAATAATCATGGACATTTCAATAATTGATCCCGTTTGTTTTCAGAAGGTACGACTATCAACTTTAACTATGAATTCTCGAATTTTTAATATCGTAAAAAATATAAGTAAAAAACGACAGACCATGAGTTATTAAGTTTGGAGGATATTGATTGTGTAGTTTTAGAAATATAAAAATATTCAATGAAATTTATTTTATTATGTTTATAAATTTTCGTCTGTACATTTTTTTGTTTAAAAATGTTAAATCGAACGTTCATCGCTACTGTTTTTCTAGCAGTGAACAACTTTATGGCAAAATGGCTAGCATGAAATTGAAAAAAGAAACAGTACAAGATTTTACAGCTAAGAAATAAAAATGTAGGACTTAAAACATATTTCTTTTACTCGAAATAAAAAAATGCATTCGACCTAAGCTATAATTTTATTTCCTGGCTTTAAAATCACGTTTGCTTATTTTGTTCCGGTACAGCCGTTTCGCCAGAAAGCTATCCACAGTCAAAAGTACCTTATAAAAAAAGTACGCATAAATATCGACGTTTCTTAGCTCTCTAATATATTCGATTTCCTAAAAAAAAAAAAGATAACTCTTGCAATAAAACCTTTCGATTTAACAAAGCATACATTCCTATTGACCTCAGCGATAGAAAATTAAAAAACTCTGTCCGCTCTCGGCGAATACTCCACAAAAAAAATGAACTTTCAATCGAGCGTCGGAAGTTTAATTAGCAATACAATCAACGGTTTGCGCCACTCGAGAGTTTAAGCTTACCGGAAGGCAGCGCGGCCATGGGAAGAGTGGTACGTCGGGCCCCGGCGCCGACTCCGGCCCCGCTGTTGTTGTTATTATTGTTGCTGTTGTTATTATTGTTGTTATTATTGATGTGAGTAGTGGTGGTGGTTGTGAGAATAGAGTCAACGACGGGTGATACTCCGAGCTGCGAGTACGACTGAACGAACGGCGGTGACGTGCACAGAATGGAATTGGAACCGCCGAGTATAGCGGAAGGTGGCGGAGGCGGTGGTTCCCTCAGCAGCCGTATCTTCTGTATCATCTCTCGTATTTCATATTTGAGAATTCCGAGAAAGCAAAGCTTCCCAAAAGCGATAACGCAGAAACCGAGAACAAAAAGTAGATCAGCAGTTTTTCGAAGCCAATCAACAAGGCTATCCTCACATCCGCGTGTATACGGATGTTGGCAGGTGGTATCACTGCCATTGCTATTAATATTAATGTTACTGAGAGTGATCGGTGGACAACAAGTTTGCGGATAGCGACCAATACCGGTAGGCTCAAAGTCCTCTTTACCGGATAAACCGCAACACGCGAAATCTCGTTGAAGACGATCCCACTGTTCGCTGAAACGCGAATCCTTGCCATACTCAAGCTGCAAACGTAACCGAAGACTCGGTCGTAGCTCAGCGCGCATTCTCTCGAATCTAAAGACCCAAGCGACGCCGATAACAGCGTCACCGCAGAGCAAAGCCAACAACAATATCAAATAGGCGTTGAGCAAACGAGCGCTAAGTCTTCGCGCTGCTATACAACCAAGCAATTGCACAAGACCAAGTTGGATAGCTAGGGCAAGATAGGCGTAAAGCGCAGTCGGATCTAGTGCTCTTGGTACACCAGGCACGAGATGACGTCGTGGATCACCGGAGAACACAAGAGTCCAGGATACCGCTGCGGCAAAACCAACCACGCTTCCCAACAGTACTATGTTACAGGCGTAAATCCACAAGCGGTAATATCGCATCGCGACACCCTGGCTATCGTGATACTGTTGTCCAGCCGCAGCAGCCGCCGTTGACGCGGCGGCCACGGCTCCACCTCCGGTCCGCGAATCCGCGGTACCGGCTGACGTAATCGAACCTGCCGCCGTCGCTGCACCAAAACGTCCGTACAAAGTTCCACCAGCGACGGCGGCAGTAACACCACCACTGCAATTATGTCCAGCGCCGACACTACAAACACCTAAGCCAACACTGTCGCCACCAACAATCCAGCCCTCGACCTCGCTTTTTTCCTTCTGAAATTGTCCCCCGATCTTACGACCCTTTTCGTACTGACCAATGTCACCTAGTATCACCACGTTGTTATTGATTTTCTTGTTGTTGCTGTTTTTGTTATTGTTGCTCTCGGTGAAATTGGCAACTGTGGCTGAGCTCGCTAGTGCGTTATTTATTATGAGTGATGGGGCGCTTGCGGGTACCGTGAATGTCGCGTATAAACGACCAGAGTAATCGCTGCTTGGGCAAGTGGACAAAGGGGGAACACAGGGCTCGCTGGTTCCAACTGGTAGATCCGTTTCCCAGGACTCTTGACTCTCGAGGAGAAAGAGAAAGGGCACGGGGGTTGGCGATGGCGTTGATAACGATGTAACTGGCGGCGATGTTGATAGAGCTGACGATGCTACGACGTCGTTACTCTTTTGGCTGTGCGTCGAGTGCGGGCTGGCGAAACGTTGCAGCAGCATCACCGTCATACTACCAATCTTTCGCAAATCTCTCTCCCTTAGCCCACCTTCTCACTAGCAAGCACACTTCTTCTTGTTCTTCTGCTTCTTCTTTTCCTTCTTCTTCTTCTTCTTCTTCTTTTTCTTCTGATTCTCCTTCTACTTCCGAGGCTTCCGCCTCGAATGCTTCTAACTTTTTCGTGGCGATATGGTCTCTAGGTTTGCGGTACTTGGGTCGATGTCACGCGAGGCCAGAACCTCGGGGACCTCGCGATCGTCCAACCGCCAACTTCCAGCAAGACATCTTAGACACCTGAGAACGTTAGAATAAGAAAGAATTAGATAATGTGGTTAGAAATAGGGATAAGACACATTTGAATGAAGACATTTTTGTAGTCTGAACAAGTTTTTTTTTCACAAAAAGGAACTATTTGTTAATATGACACCAATATTTTTTTTTCAATTTCTAGTTTTACAACAAAAAAAAGTACAAGAAAATATTTTATGTATTTTTATTTTACAGAATGTTATTTTTGTTGTTATTTTAATAAAAAAAAATATATATATATTTGTCACTACGACAATACATTTTTCTTTGTGAATTTGATAAAACTTTTTTTCCACTTCTGATTCAATAAAATCATTTTTGACATTAGACAAATTTTCTTCTCGTCATCTCTAATTTTACAAAAAATATGTGTAAATTCGCCAAATTCACAAAAACTTCACAAAATCCGTGAATTACAAAAAAAAAAGCGTCAGTACCTCGATAAAAAAAAATGTACCGTGTAACACGATCAATATTGCATCAATATTCACGAACTTAAAAAACACCCATGGTTTTGTAGTTTATTAATCAAATATCTACGAAGTAGCATAAAAATAAACTTAAATGTATTATGCGAATGAGGGAACGATAAAAATTCTGTTTAATTTTTTACCTGAAAAAAAAAACCAAGTTGAAATATTTGTTTTATAAATAAATAGTTAACGGAATTTGAAAAAAAAAATTCTATGCTACTTCTTAGATATTTTATTTATTATGATAACAAAATCATGGATCTTTACGATTCTAGACAAACCAATCATAATCTGGTCATTTTTTAATATTTTCGTACTATTTTTATACGATATGTTTATTCGTAAATTTTTTGATGCTTTTTCAAGCGCGTTAGGGTCGAATTTTTGGGAATAAGTTCGATCTTACGATCGATCTTAAGACTGAACTTCGAACTTAAAATGATCTTAAGATCGAACTGAAGTCCTAACTGATTTATTTATAATATCTTCGAGTTGTTTATAATTATGGCTAAGGTCTAACATTTAAAAAATGAATTATGCAGAATAATTCGTTATTGTTAGTTATTCAAAACAATATTCTTAATGCTTTTTCATTCAAATAGTGCTCTTCCCTCATGGTTAGAAAAATGAATTTGTTGTGTCACGATCATGTGGACTATTAGGAGATCGTGGCCCGGAAGCAGAATACTGCTGCATCATAGTTGGGGTGAAACAGGAAATTACAGTAGAGGTGTAAGTATCCGGATGTATCATGTATACATGCCAAACGAAAAGTGAGATCGGATGAGCATTTTCAGTAGTACGCAATAAGATAAAAACATAGAAATACTCGACGGTGATTGAAGAGCCTTAATAAGAACACTAATTTTAAATAATAACAATATTGCCAGAAACCCTTCTAAAAAAGAATTTAAAAGAAGGTAGAAATTTTTCAAAAAATTCTTAATTTGGAAAAAACAACAAATACAATTAATTTCAAAAATAGCGTTCTCTAATAATTTGTAAAACTATCTTTTTTTAAACTCATATATCAATAACTTTTTGTTATTATTATTTTAAATCAATGGTATTAAAATTAGCAATGAGATTCATTTTTTAATATGAATTAATTTTTTCTAGTCGATTCAAACGTTTTTATAAAAAAATAAATAAACATGCACATTACGTTTAAAAAAAAAAAACAAATAAATTTTGATTTTCAAATGAAAACTTTTAAATCGCAATTCTCTTAAGTCACCGTAAACAATGAGAATTGAAATCAAACTCAAGTGACAATTAATTTTTTTTTTCCCCGGGCAGATAAAACGCGTTGAAAAAAAATTGATAAATTAAATTGCTATTCCACTATGAAGAAATATTTGCATTTTTTATTCAGCAAATATTTCCAACCGGTAGAATGTGTATATAAGAATATAAAGGAAGAGATAGGACAGCGAGGCCGGCCGAGATAGATAGGATACAGTATAGTTGCAGGATACACGAGCGTGCATAGCTCCTGTGGAATAGGAGCTATTACAACCTCTGCACGTAGTCCTATGTATAGCAAATTCTATCTCATCGATCCGTCTCCCGCTAGCTCGGTCGCTACGTGATACAACCTATCTATGTGTATATATATATATATATATATATACACGTGTATAAACGTAGAGGTATCCGGTCTACCACCTACAACTCTGCGCTCAAGTGTATAATATAGGTTTATCAGTGCATCGATATAGCAACACTCTACATATATTAATATTCTTATTATTATTATACTCAAGGGCTGTAATGCTATACGATAATACGGTAGAACACTTCAGGGAATCAAAAGACAATTTTGTAGCAATAATATTACTTTTTTTTTTTTTAAAGATCTTCGATCGATGACCGACCTTCGATCTTTGTAATTACCATCAGAATTGCTTAAGAATGCAAAACAATTTTTCGCAAACAAAAGTTTGATTACGCTAAGCTCAAATGTATAATATAGAATATATAGATATGTGATAATATAGAAGAACAATTCAGGAAATTAAAAAAAAATGGAGCAATTATTTAAAAAACCGGTATAAATCGATCATAAATTGGCGAAATCATTAGATTCTGTTCTTTTTAACGATCTTTGATCGATGACCGATCTTCGATCTTTGTGATTAGGGTAAAGAAGCCAATATCGGAACACCTACCGATGAATGAACAAAATGTTCTATTTCTATATATATACTACCTGATTTATAGATGCAATAATTTCTCCACTTTCATTTAATAGCCAAACCTCGTTCTGCCATATTATTTTACATTCTAATGTTAAAAAGACTAAAAACAAAAATTATAAGTCAAGTTTTCAAAATTCCACTATTGTAATGCACCAAAGAAAAGTCACATGTATTTGGAAAAAATGTTGAATTCGTTTTTTAATTCGTTATTTAAAAAAAAAGAAGTTATCTGTTAAAATTGTTAAAGAAATTTATTTTTAGTAATATTATTATTATTATTATTATTCGAAATAAATGTTATTTTCAATCACATTGATTTTTGCAGATTTTCTCTCGCCTAATTCAAATTTTAATCAAAGAAAACTTTTGATTGGAAATGTATTTGTAATTCATTCTTGAATCCATAACATTTTCAAGCATCAAAGTTGAAATATGCAGTCTTGTAAACCGCCCTAATGTTTACCAATTTTATCTCAGCAAAAAAAAATATATTATAAATTACATATCCTTAATTTTTCGTTAGTGTTCTGATTAAGAAAAAAGAAACCTCTAGACACAAATACAAAAAATTATGAAAGGATTTCCAATTTTTCAAAAATGGACTATAAAATTGATGAAAATTAAACGACTTTACAATTATTATTTTATATCTGGACCTGGCAATTTTTTTTACAAGATCCGTTATGCATAGTATTTTTTATGCAATTTATTTTACCGACAAAAAATATATAAATTCTTTACTAAATTTGGTGTAAAATCTCTTCCATTAAATGCACATTTGGTCATTTATTTAGGTGACTTATACCATAAGAATAAAACAATGAAAACAAATATTTGGAAATCCATACTACACGATATGATCGGTTCGATATTTGGTTCTATTTTTTTTTTTCTTTCTAGCAAGACATCAGGCTGTAATAGAGTGTCCAGGATTTGTAGAACGCCAAGTATTGATTTTTTTTTTTCATGCCTTGATATTGGGAAAAAATTACCCTTATTTCAGTCTTTTTTTACAGGTTTCACTTGCGTGCACCCTTAAGGTAGTTATCGCACGCTTTACTAGAGAAACTGTCGGCGCCAGGCAACGTACAAGCGCCGCCTCTTCTTATTGTACATAGACTATTAAATCTTTATCTCGAAACCTACATACTGAATCATTTCCCTAAAAATGATATTTATATGTTTTTACCTTTACTTTAAATCGTTTGAGTAAACCGTAAGAGAGATTCCGTTGTTGAGGCTTAGTTTTCACTTCTTATAGCAGATACAGTAACTAAGATACCTAATTTAAAAAAATATTAAATAAAAGGATGCAAAGTAGAATTTTGCCCATTGCTTCCTCCTTATTTTTGAATTTTTACAATGCTGCCTCTATGAGGAAGTATGTTGATCCATTTTGACTTCCTCATAGAATGTTTGTAAAAAAAAATAATATATATTTTTTTAAATATGAGCTCTTTGTTGGTTTCTCACCAAATTCAGTATCAAATAACGACACATTCCATTGAATTTTATTAATTTTATTAATTTTATTAATTTTATTAATTTTATTAATTTTATTAATTTTATTTATTTTATTTATTTTATTTATTTTATTTATTTTATTTATTTTATTTATTTTATTTATTTTATTTATTTTATTTATTTTATTTATTTTATTTATTTTATTTATTTTATTTATTTTATTTATTTTATTTATTTTATTTATTTTATTTATTTTATTTATTTTATTTATTTTATTTATTTTATTTATTTTATTTATTTTATTTATTTTATTTATTTTATTTATTTTATTTATCTCATTTATCTCATTTATTTTAAGCACATGAAAACCGAACAAAAAAAAATATAAATAATGACAAACACTAAATTTCAACGAATTGATAATAAAACAGGTAAGCTCGCGATAATTAACTTAAATATAGCATCTCGAATGGTCGCAGCTCGATTAGCACAAATTACAGGGAGGGATTACAGACAATAGAGCGGTGGGTAATTACGAGGGTTTGAATGTCACGTAGATATAAAGTGCGTTTTGTTTTCGAGTGGCGTGAAAAGAAAGCTCAAGTCCGAAGGGTTCCCCATCGATCGTTCGGCTCTCTCTCTCGCTCGGAAACGCGAGCGCTTCGTTCTCTAACCCCGCAAAACCCCGCAAGCCTCCTGTCCATCGTTTATATATATATATATATATATATACATACATCCACGATTCCCGCTTACAATCATTTCCTCATTCTCCATTATCCTATACACTCCTCTTTGACACGGACTAGTGCGCTCACCAGCTACCGCTTGCTCTTTCTCTCTATCTCCCTCTCTTTCTCTCTCGACCCACATAATAGATCGTTAATTAAACGCGAAACGCGTTACCTATCCCGCCTTCTACAAATTTTCGTCGCAACCTGGTTGCTTGTGTACATTGCCCTGGGTTCGCGACCTCTACAACCTCCTATTGAACTTTCAATACCTTTACTCGGCGTACACCGAAGACGATTCGCCTCTAACTCGACCTCTGGCAACCTCGTTCGATTCGTTTCAACTACTTTTTGCTTCTCCGATAGGGCATGCTTTGTTTACGTGAATTTTTTTTTTCTTTCGAGACTTTCTTCTCCTGAGAAATTATTAAACTGTAACCTTCACATTTAAGTTGCTGTAAATTTGTATTCCATCCAATAATTTGATGCATAATCAACTCAATTTATTTATTGTTCTTCGAAAAAATTAGTAAATTTTATGCTTAATATTTAAGCTGTTACTGATGTTTATTCCGTTTAATAATATGGTGTACATTTTTTTCGAGATCTCAGGATACTCAGAAGGGTGTGTAACGTGGAGAAAAGCAGTTTAGAAAAAAAATATTTCTGTGGATTTCTTTGTTAGCATGAACTAGAACTTGGAATTTTTATGCCATCATGCTCAAATTTGGTGCACAAGTTGTCTATTACATAACGATGGAGGGGATTACATTTGGTGTAAATCCATCCAAGATTTCAAATTTTATCGTGTATTACAATTCTTGAAAAATATGTTCTAGCGCTATAACTTTATGAAATAAAAATATGTTTGGCTGAAATTTTCTACATAAATTAATCAATATTAAACCATGATTAGTGTTGAATCTGGCGAGTATCGATCGAGTGGTTTTAATTATAATTTTTTTTCTTCTTTAATGTCAGTATATACAGGGTGTCCCATTTTAATCTTCCAGTAGATTTATCTCGAAAAATTCTGCAAAGATCAAGTATTGAGTATAATGAAGCGTTCAGGGGTTGAAGGGGGACGTTAAAAAAATATTCAAAATGGGTCCACCATTCAAAATAGCGGTGTTACGATAGCTGACATGCTTTTATAAAATGGAAACATGACTTTTTTTTCTACCAAAAAATTCGTCAGCCCGTGCTGACGCTAAAATAGTCAAAAATGGTCTTCTGATCTAACAAATATGGACTTCATAAAAAAAAGTTTCCTACAAAAGTTGTTAGCTTTGACATTACGAATTTTTTGGTAGAAAAAAAAAGTCATGGTTCCATTTTTAAAAAATATGTTAGCTGTCGTACACCCGCCATTTCGAATGGTGAACCAATATTGAATTTTTTTTTTAACGTCCCCCTTCGAACCCTAAAAGCTTCATTATACTCAATACTCAATAGAAGTGATCCCTCTTTTACAAAATGACAAAATTCTTTTATTTTACGTTTCGACTCAAAAATATATTTTGTTGTGTTGAATGGTTTACACAAGTCACACATGAATCATTTGTATCTGTCGATACTGTCTCTGTCATCAGTATTTCTTTTTTAAAATACTGTAACAGAGAACTGTTGATGCCCCGACGCGTCAACTTTTCCAAATTTTAACGCATATAGGAGAGATCGTGGAACCGGGTTCTCCAGTTGACATATTTGTTGTTGACAATGATGTGAGTTTGTGTGGTTGTTATGTGTGTACTGACTGTTTTGAGATCAATGTTATGTGTGTTTTTAAATTTTTTCGACCGAAGAAGTCCCGATAACTCGATTTTAGTTACCTCATGATAACAGTGGGGATCCAAACAGTCTATACACTCTAAATTTTGTAAATTCTGAGTTATCTAACTACAATTTTTCACGTGAATTCACAATAATTTATCATGACAGATGAATTTAGTTCAAGGAATGGCTGCTGTGTTGTTAAATTACAATTTTGCTTCGGAAAAACTAAAAAATTAATGTCGAGTGAAATAATAAGTACATTACGATACGAGTGCGATAATACTTTTTTTTAACGTATGTGACTTTGCAGCACGAGTAGAAGACGAGTGTTGCAATCACACGTGTTGAGAAAAAGTTTCTTGCACGAAGAAGTGTCTACTTCTCGCTTTCACGAGTGCGAGAAGTAGGCACTTCTCGCACGGTGTGGCATAATAGTATATTACGATACGAGTGCGATTAAACTTTTTCTTGACGAGTGAGAATTTGCAGCACGAACGAGAAAAAGTTTTTCGCACGAGTTTCGTATAGAACTTAATCGCACTAGTGCGAGAAGTAGGCATTTCTCGCACCGCGTGGCATAAAAGATATTTCAACATTTTTTCGCTTTTTTGCATGCCATTTAATTCACACGTGGATTATCCCGGATCAAGGTTTTTGGATACAAATTGCTCGCAAATCGATCGAGTGGTTAAATTTTTATGATAATTTGAAATTCTATTTTACGAGATATATACATGAAACTTTCTATATTACTGAAGTAACATTAAATCATGATTGACATAAAATATGGCGAGAATCTATCGAGTAGTTAAAATTTTATCAGAATATAGATTTTTCGTGTTTTAACATTTGCCTGTTTCTTCGCTATTTGTACAAATATCGTGCTGATAAGCTAGACTGTGCACTATAAACAAGCCTGCAAAGTAAAATCATGCAAATTGCTTCCTTATTTCTTATGTTGCAAATTGCTTTCTCAAATATTTGATAAAGCTTCCTCTATGAGAAAGCCAAAATTGATGGACATACTTCCTTCCTAGAGGCAGCTTTATGAAAGATGGAAAATAATTACTGCAAGCTTGTTTAATCCTTACATGCACACTTTTTTTTTTGGGTTCAATGAAAAATCATTAAAATCAAGAAAGAAAACGTTGAAATATTTAAAAAATGATAATAATCTAGGTGGGATGTTAAACATCCCGCTCTGCAGGTAAGGGTTAAATTTTCTGTATTAATTACTGGCAAATGGTTAAATTGTGATTAGGTAGAAAATTATAATGCTTGCTACAAATAATGCAGAGCGAATGGATCTTCTTGAAATGAGTCAAGCGAAGCGCAATTTTTATTATAATTTACAAAGTGCATAAACATAACATCATATATTTCCAAAGTGAAAAAAAAATGTAACTAACAATGTCATTAAAATTTAATAAAAAACAATGATTTCGTTTTCCACCCAAATTAAAAAGAGGGCACTCGAGCTTTAAATAAAAACAATTTTACGTTTATTTAATTGAGAAACCGCTCAAAGTTAGTCGCCAGAGACCTCTATTTATAGAAAATGGTTAGTTATTTATTATTAAATGGGGGGGTGAGAAACGATTTTTTAATTTTTTATTCGTATCATACGTTATCATACTTCATACGAATGCTAGAAATTCTACAATAACTTTGATTATTAATTATCGACGCAGCCCGAAAAACAATTAGTTTTTAAGACACAAAAACAACCACCGAAATGCTTATTTTAGTTCTACAGAGCAATGCCGATCATAGCGATTTGCGTCTCCCCTTAACAGAGGATTCAGACTTAGAGGCTTGATAATATAATAATAGTATACAATAGTGAAAGTCTATTTCTAGTGATACTATAATAGTCTTCAGTTTCGAGAGAATAAAAAATCATTTAAACGAGGCTTCAGTTCGTATACCCCGTATAAATGATTCAGGTGCTAAAGTTTGGATCCCATTCATGGCAGAACTGCCTTAAGAATGTCAATAAAACAAAAAGTTTACATTGCGCCGGTCTTTTCATGTATGCATTTCGCGATTAACTTTCTGTTTAAAATTCGCCATTTTGTGACACTTGGGTTGAATTACAAATGTAAGAATTACACTGATTAGTGTTTTTTCAACTGGTTACATTGACGCACACTGCGTGCATTTTTGTGTAATAGCATTTTTAGAAGATTTTATTTAATTGGTTAATACAATTAAATACGTTGTTCTATTATATCTGAATTATAACTAGTTTTTCAACGAATTTCTTGCTCAATCCACCTAAAGTTTTTTCTCAGCATTATTCGAATTTTGTTTTATTTTATTCGACCAATCATAAAACCTGCCAAATGAAGCCTTATGATCAAAGAATTAATTGGTCGCAGTAATCAACATTATATTCAACGATAAGAAGCCTCTGCCCCAAATTTACATTCAAGCAATAAAAACAAGCGTGCAAAAGCTTATTTTTTATCACCCTCACGTCAATCTGATCTTTCTCAATGGATCACCTTGTATATACGACAAAAAAAAAACCAATGAGCGGAAAAGGTTCAAAAGCTCACGCGATATTTTTTTATATATTTCATGTAAAACTGTAAGCATCGTTCGTCGATATTAACAAAGAGTTATAATCCTAACGGACATTTAGTCTGCTGTTTGTATCCAAGTTAATTTTGTTTTTTTTTTAAATCGCCATCTTTTGGGTTGGATTGTAAATGTAAAATTAGACTGATAGCGTTTACACTGATGCGCACTGCGCGACAAATTGGTGTGCTATAATAATAATAATAATAATAATAATAATAACAATAATAATATATTTGAAAATAATATTATCACAAAATACTTGGTTAGCCCAACGAAGTAATTGTTGAGCAAAGCTGTACGTTGTTAAATCTTAATTGTAATATTTGTAATTATTACTTAATTTTAATGATAACTTTATTGGATGTTCCACGTATTTCGCGATGCCATTTTCAGCCAAGTTCTTGCTTATGTTCAATCCAAAGTTATTTCCTAGTGTTGCTTGAAGCTTTTGGTTCATTCTGTTCAACCAATCGCAAAACCAGTCCAATTGAGTAAATACTTATGATGAAAAAATGGTTATGTCGAACCGATCAACCTTTAGTATTCAACGATAAGAAGTCTCCACCCCCAAAGTTACATTTCAAACAACGCAAATAAAGCGACTAAGCTTGTTTTTATCACCCCCATATCAATCTGATCTTTTTCAAAGGATCGACTTATTGTATATACGACAAACCCGATGAGCGGAAAAGCTTCAAGCTCACGCGATATTATTTTATATATTCGATACAAAGCTATAAGTCTCTCCTACACACACACATATACATTCAGTCATAAGCGGTATACTGACCTTGGATGTCGCCTCGATGATGTCGCTCTCGAGTCGATCGAACGCCAAGAAAAAAAAAAAGCCCTAACAGGGTGAAAGGAGAGTCGGGTTGGGTGAGGGGAAAGGAAGTATCCTTGGTCGAGATTCCGTCAACCGGGTTGGCACCTGTTTGTCATCTTCGATTAAAATTTTTTTTTTTTTTTTTTTCAACACTCGCTAGAATCAACTTTCACTGAAAATATATTATATCTCTTTAATTCAATAATGAAACAAAATAGTAGCATAGCTGTCGCGAACTCGCGAAACAGGCTGAAAACTCGAGTTTCGAACGCTTTCACTTCCACTAGTATCCACATTAACATACCTAAAAACCCTCATATTTGACACCGAATTCCTCTTTTTATTTCTTTCTTATAATACGACCGTCTCTGTCACCCGCAATTTCTCTCTCTCTCTCGCTCCCTCTCTCTCTCTCTCTATCACTCACACACACATAAAAAAAATTCTCTTTGTTCTCCTCTCACATCCATATTTATTCGTTGCTAACGAACGAGGCTTACGCTGCGTCGACAACGGCACTCGTGTTTCGTTAGGCACTCGTGGATGTACGTAAGCCAGGCTGACGAGCAGCTGGAGTCGAGAGCTTGCGCCTGCAAGCGGCGGCCGACAACCGCACGTCGTTGTCTTCTCTCGCATTCCACTGCAAGGAAATAAAATCGTTATTGTTACTCGCCCCGTTGTACAACAGTTGTACAGTTTCTCTCTTTCTCCCTCTCTCTCTCTCTCTTTTTCCTCTCTTTCCTCTCGCTATATATAGCGTCAGCAGCGATGATTCTACCTAACAGCCCTCGAAAGAGACACGGAGCTTTTTTTTTCTTTTTAAAAAGGCGTCTCGAACGACCCTACGTTCTTTGTCAAGCTCCGCCAGGCTGACTGGGTTGTACTAGAACTCTGCCACCGGGGCAGACTCAAGCCCCCCGACTATGAGACGTCCGTTGTTACTACTCTGTTCGATCGTTCCTCTTGCCTCGATGCTGCTGCTGCGACTGCTGCTGCTGCTGCTGCTGCTGCTTCGTGTTGCCGTGAATCCGTATTTCCGTAATACACCACTGGAGAGAAAAGCTTGGTAAAAAAGAAAGCGAAAAAATTCAACTTTTCGTGTTTCGGTCTCACGTTTTTAACTCATGTTTTTATTTTTTTTTTAATTTTTTTTTAAGAATCGAAGATGGACCTTTTGGGTGTCTTTGAATGATGCTGGATATTTTATATGGAGGCGCAGGATCCGGCGGAAAGTTCGCGCACAGATTACAAAAGGGAGTCTTGTGAGGAGGTTTCCGGCAATGGGGGATGCGAATTTATTTCGAGATTGTTGAATTTAGTTATTGCGATGATTGACAATGCTTTATGAAGGATTTATACACGAGTCTCCGACACCGCATCTTGAGGAACTCGAGCTTAAGGCTGTTTTGAGAGTCACTACGCGCGGCCGGCTACGGAGAGCTCGGGGCGCTTACTCTCCTGCTCGCTCTCTCTCTCTCTCACTCTCTCTCTCTCTCGCGTTGGCTTTTATTACGTATGTAAAATTGCTGTGGCGATTGCGCACCAGCACGAACAGCAACGGAGAGTACGCGCCTACAAATCAGAACTTCACCCTTATCGTGAATGTTAGGATGAGGCAAAACACTTTTATTCAGACACACGCTAAGACGATTTTTATTCAAATTTTATAGCGTTTTATGGAGACGTGTTCCAAATAAACAGAGAAATCAATGATGTGGAAGTAAAGTATCGAAACAGTTCTAACTAATTTGAAAAATCCGTTTCTACTCGAAATTGCACAACATCTTATTTTAGACATTTTTATTACTTCTGAAAGAAGAAATAAAAATATAAATATCGCATTCAAAACTTCTGAAAAATTTTCACATTTTTAATAAACTCTTGAATTGCAATATTAGTTGTATTTTTAGATTTTTTTCTAAACTAAAGAAAAGAATATAATTTTTTTCAGTAATACGAATTATTGAATTTGAACATAAATTTGAATTAAAATCAAAAGTTTTGTACCTTTTTTTTCAAACTTTTCCAGAAATTATAGGAACTGTGTTTTTAACTTTTTGTATCTTGAAAGGAAAAAGTAGTTTGACGATAATTTGCAAGATAAACAAATAAATATTCTTGTTGGAATTTTCAATAGTAGTCGTATTTTTTCTTTTAGTTCGAGACACAAAAGTACTTTTTTTTTCAGGAAAATAATGAGATGTACCTTTTTTTACCACTGTTACGATCAATGTTTTTCATTTATAAAGAAAAATTCTCAGTACAAAAAATCATTTTAAAAAGTGACTGAATTGACAAGCAAAAATTGCCTCTATCACGACGAAGAAACTTTAAATTTAATTTATTAATTACGATCGAAGTTGGGCAGATGAAATTACTCATAAATTACTGTTTTAATTACAATTAATCCGAGTAATTGTATTTTTCTGGGTAATTACGTTTACTGAATGCAATTGTCATTTTTTTCTGGATAATTACAATTACTTTCAGTAAATGTAATTAGCCAAAAAAAGTTACAATTACTTTCAGTAAATGTAATTAGCCAGAAAAAGTTACAATTACTAAAAGTAATTAGTACATTTACTAAAGTTACAATTATTAAAAGTACAATTATTTTTAAGTTTTATTTACAATTATTAAAAGTTAGATTACTTTTAGTAATTGTAACTATTTCTGGTTAATTACAATTAACCAGGTTAACAAAAAGTTACAATTACTAAAAGTAATTGTAGCTTTATAATTACTAAAAGTAATTGCAGCTTTACAATTACTAAAAGTAATTGCAGCTTTACAATTACTAAAAGTAATTGCAGCTTTACAATTACTAAAAGTAATTGCAGCTTTACAATTACTAAAAGTAATTGCAGCTTTACAATTACCAAAAGTAATTGTAACTTTAGTAAATGTAATTAACCAGAAAATATTACTAAAAGTAATAGTAACTTTAGTAAATGTAATTAACCAGAAAAAGTTACTAAAAGTAATTGTAGCTTTAGTAAATGTAATTGTAACTTTTTCTGATTAATAACAATTACTTTCAAGCCTAGATCAACTACAGTTATTTCGAGCAATTCTAATAAATTTCAAATGAATTACAATCACTAAGAGAAATTGTAATAAAATAAAATAAAAAAAAATTACTCAATGTATAATCAGTAATATTTAATAAAAAAATTATCCACCTCTGATAACAAATATTGTTTGTCAAATCGACAGCTCGACGGACAAACTCACCGTGCCAAAAGTCGCGAGAGTTACGGCGGTGTCGGTAGAAACGTTGCCGCGGCTCTCGTGTCCCTTGGACTCGAGAATACGAGATTGATCACCGTCGTCGGGGATGATGCGGCTGGCAGGGCTATCGTCAAAAACCTTGGCAAGGCCGCCGAGAACATCGAGCTTTTATCGAATGCCGTCACTCCCCGGTAGGAAATATATATTTATATCTTTGCTTTCACTACATATGTCCATTATAGTGCTGTTTGTATAAATATATACTTTATTTCATAATACTTCCATCAATGTAATAGCTATACCAAACATTGATACAGGCATATTTTTATAGCATCAACATTGGCTTATAATATACATATCCTGTTTGCTGACCCCTTGCTCAATTACTGAACTCGTAAATAACAAGCGATGCATTTTTTATGATGAAAACTTTGCATTGAGTTGTGATCAATAGCTTAAGGGTTGTTCAGCTCAGGATCAGAAAGAGTATTGAGATTTTGGATTATTTATCAATTGGGGTTGATTAAATCATTGCCATCGTATGTACAATGCAAGTAAAATCATTAATTATTCATAAACAATCTGCTATTTATTTTTATTATCCTTTTTTATTCAAGTATTTTGCTTTGTAAACAAAATTGAATAATAGGACTGAAGGACTCAGGTCGATGGGGTATTGGCAATATGTTATTTTGTTAATAATTGTGTGCCTCATTTTAAAAATATGTCCTCATAAAAAAATGGTATAATGTCTTTTACTACTGCTGGAATGATATAGAGATTGGCTGAATAATGGCAACATAATAATTCGAGAACAAAAACGAATAAAATGCATATGGGAAGATTGTCATATAAAAAAGACTGTTTTTTCTTTCGTTAAACCTTTTTTTGTCAGTAAAAAAAATCCTGTGATCTTAAAGATTATAAGTAACGATTCTCTGATCATGTAGCAAAATCGTCAGATACGAATACTAAAATGTAATCCGAGTATAAATATGTATGAGTTCAAATTTTGAAAAAAATAGATGATATCAAAAAGATGATGATAAAAATTAAGCTCGTACAATTTTTATTTTTGGAGGTTCTTTTATTATGTACTTTCCCCTTAAAGTTCTTGAATAGGTAGCATTTATAAGTAAACCAGTATTAAATTTACTTTAAAATTATAAAGTAATACAAAAGTACCTGTATATTAAACACGATTTTTTAAATGTTTTTTGGTCAGAATGAAAAAATAGTTTGAATATCTAGCTCAAAAAGTTATTTGTCGTAATTGGGAATCTTTGATTGTACGCAAAATCTTTTGAATTTACAGAAAAATGTGTAGAAATAATCGAAAAATCGACAGTATGTAAACACTTTACTTTTTCCTGCAAACAAAATTGGATAAACAATTTTTTTCGCTATGAATGCTTTACTGCACTACGAACGGATTCTGTAATGAAAAACACCCTGACCAGTTGATCCGTTAAACTTTGTAATAACTATAAAAAATATTTCTCCCTTTATTTAACATTAAACTTTTATATTAAATTTAATATACCGGATTACATGTAGAAGGCTTCTATTTAAGTGTGTTCCTTATCATAAGATTCGTTAGCTTAAACAAGCAAAAAAATATGTGCAGACAAAAATAATGTTTCGCATATTTAATGGCATGTAAAATAATAATTTTGCCAAGCATGAGACGAGCAGTTAACGCTGCACGCGAGGTCTATTAAACACTTACAGCATTTGCGTGTACTTTGTAAAACTGGAATAGCTACATTGGAGAGAAAAAAAGGTGTAGACATTTTATAAATAATTAATCAATTAGCCCCGTCAATAATAGAGCAAAGCTGCGGAACGAGATTGTTATCATCTTTTAGTGGTGATTTAATGTTGTTATTTTATTCAGATACACGGCGATACTCGACAAAAACGGAGAGTGTCGCTTCGGTGTCGGCGAAATGGATTCTTTCGAGGCGATCGATGAGAATCTCGTGAAAAAGCATCGATTGACTATTGAGAAAGCTGGAATCTTGGTTATCGATGGTAATGTTTCATTGGAGACTATGCGAGCCGGTATCGATATTGCTGCGCGTAACGAAATACCAGGTAAGTCGTAATCAGATCTATTTTATTGTATACATTACTCAAACATACATAATAGTCGAGAGATACTTGTTGGGCAGGCACTTTCTTCGCTTCGCGAAATTTCGGTCTATCGGACGGAAGTCGTTTACCTCAGTCTCTACTTCAGGCTTGGATATCATTTGAATGAAAAAGCATTTTATATATTTAAAAAAAATACAAAATTAATGACTAATTATTGTACAGAAATAAGAAGTCTCATTGAATTTGAAATAATTATGAATTAACTTAGAGTAATTGTTTGTTCACAATGAATGATTGTTATCATTGTTGAACATACTTTTCATAGGCGTAAAAATGTAGTCAATTGTTTTAGCTATAAAGTATGTAAAATACTTTGTCATTCAAATGCTGCTCTTAGCTGATATATCTTATTTTCCTTACAAACTACAGTTATAAATTTCTATAAAAAGATAATGGAAATGAGAAAAACGTTGATTTACGATTTCTCTCTAATGGACGGACTCGGTGAAGAAAACACGAGTGAGTTAAAAAAAGAAAAAGAAAAAAGTAACAATACGAGACGAAATTCCGTATTAATTATATGTATCCTCCACGTTGAGAGCCGTGATGACTCTGCGGATTTGGTTGCATCTGGACAACCAAATTGCGAGATTCCTTGCGTAATTTGTAGCCAGCCTGTGCGTCAAGGTAAAGCAGAAATGCGCCGAGACAGTGAAGCATGAAGGATATTACCGCGAGGCCGTAGGACCACGATAGGTGGTTAAAGTTCGGGTACATTATCCAATCGCGCCTCCAGCATTGACCTCCGAATATCGAAACGGCCAGAAATAACAATGCGCCTGAAGAAACGAACGATAACGGTTACAAATTAAACAATTATTCGTGTCATTTTACCTCTATTCTTCTTTTTGTTAGAAATGTTTCTACAATTATCTTAATTACTTCTTAAGATTTGAGCTTCTAAATTGTAATTTAAAAAAAAAAGCGATCTTGACGTCTGAGCGAGAGTTCGTCAAATATCGTATAATATCGTAATATAAAATATCGCTTGCTCGATGAGCAAATTACCTGAGACAGCATCGCAAATGAAAGCGATGGATGAGAGCATCCACTCGTAACGAAGAACGAATTTCAGCGGCCATCTTGTAACGATCATGGCAAGAATAACCAGACTAAAGGCAGAAAGCAGAAATGGGATGGTGACAAAAGTCTGAACGACCATCAACCATCCTGGCAAAAGCCACTCTCTAATAACGTGATATTCGTCTGAGAATACATAGTGACATCCGTTAAACTTCTTGTCATACTGGTAGTAAGGATAGCGAAATTCTTCAAAGCAATATTCCCACAGTCCCATGTGCTTGAAACTGCTGAACGTTTCTTCATAGGATGCAATCCAGTATGGGCTGCAAAAACACATTATTTAAAAAAATTAAGCATTATCCTAAATGTCTTACTAACAAAAGGATGCAAAGTAGAGCTTTGCACATTGCTGATTCAAGATCTATGAATTTTTATAAAGCCACCTCAATGAGGAAGTAACGTTATCTATTTTGACTTTCTCATAGAGGAAGCTTCGTAAACATTCAAAAATCATGACGAAGCAATGTGCAAAGCTCTACTTTGCATCCTTGTTTTTAATTCATAAATAAATAAATGCTGTTTATATATCACATGTTGCTCTCTTTTCGCCATTTCAATTCAACTAGTTTCAGTTGACCTGAGTCAGAAAAATCCGGAAAATATTATTTTTTAATAAATTCAAAATACCATAAAATACAAACATGTTTATCGCTAATCACCAAATTTGGTGGATAGCAGTGCAGAGTATTATTTTTCATCTGTAAAAAGTTTCAGTTCGTTCGGTGTGATCCACATGAAAAGTGTAATGTTTTATAAAATTCAGACCATATTGCTGATTTTCACCAAATCCAGTAAAAATATCTCTTTAAAATTTAATTCCATAAAATCCAAAATCCTTTTCCAATTGCCACCAATTTTGGATGAATATTTTCTTTCATCTATAGAAAACTTGCGTTGATTTAGTGGAAGATAATGCGAGTTAGAGCAAAACATTAATTTTCCAATAACATTCCAGCAACATTGCTTTATGCGTAAAGAACTATTTAGTTTAACGAAAAAATTGTAGTGGCTACAGTACACATAGAAATTAAAAAAAAAAATCAAAATCATAAAATCTAAATAGGAGTTTCAATTATTAAAAAAAACAATGATTACAAAGAAAGGTGTTTGACTATTTTATTATGTGTGCCAAATGTCAGCTTCATTGATCCATACCACACACATCCATATATTTTGTCTAAACCACTTTTCTCGATGTTTTAGACAACCTAGTGAGCTAACATCTTAAAAAAAAAAAAATTAACAAATGCAAAGCTTTCTCTGTGAGGAAGCAAAATTGGCTAAAAGGATAGGGTTTGTTTTTAATAAAAATTTACTTGGATACAGCCAATAATTTATAAAATTTGCATAGATCTTCAAGAAGCATTAAATTAAAAGTAGGCAAATTTTCCACAATTTCATAAGAAAGTTTCTACATTGCGATAGCTAGCTTACTGTTTATTAAAAATTCACATGCACAGATTAATACTGACCTAGCAAAGGACATCATCAGAATAAAGAAGGCAACAAAAGTCACCATTCCTCCAAAGACCACCGCATCTGTTTAAAAAAAATAAATAAATAATTAATAATAACAAGAAAATTCATGAGATTATTACCATCCGGGATGAGTAACTTAAAAGGTATTTTGCAACAAAATCGAATTTTAAGGTTAGTCGGATAATTTATTTTCTTCGTTGCTTGACTCACTTGAGGCTCTGTGGTATTCCTGTTTCTCGCTGCTCATTTTTCAGCCTTTTTCAAACACTTTTTCCCGAAAAATTTACTCCGAAGCTTCGGAGTATCGTTCAGTAGATTTTTGCGCTTTTTTGAGTTTTTGAACGAGAATGTAATCAAAAAAAGACGACGCAATGACACTGAGCTTGCCACGCCTTTTATCAGCTCAGATGGCGCCACCGCTTCCATTTACCTACAAACACAAACACAATCCACGTGTCGTCATAATAACAAGTGACAGTTGATGCTGACTGTTCTAATTGCATTAGAAATTTATGATTCAACATGATTTTCAGAATGACATTATTAACTTTACAGAAATGATTTTTTTTTTTGTTAAGTTTTTAGAGCAGGTTGCGTGGTAGTTTTATCATATATTCTTCTAAATATTGGTCCAAGGTATTACAGGAGAATTATTCATTTTAATTGAAAAAATCTATGATAAGATGATGAACTTATATCTAATATTCAATATGATACCAGATGATTGACGAAATCCAATAAGATTGAAGTCCTTACATTTTTTTTTACTTTTATAATTTATAAAAGTAAAAAAAAGTCGTAAGTACTACTTTTTGTACATTATTTCCCATTTACACAAGGTTGTACTTATTATCCTTGTTATTTTTAAATGGTAGAAAATGAAGTTTAGCGAAATTTGAGTGATCAAGAAATTTAAAAAATTCAGGTGCTTTCAGATGTTTCTGCTTGAATTTATGCTTACAAAATGTATAGCCAATAATGAGAATATATTATATAAACTGGTGCAACAGATTTTAACTCAATTGCTCAAGTTACAGGCCTTTCACTCTTCAAAGTTTTAGCTCGATTTTTTAAATTTTGTCAGAATTGTAGCACAAAGTTGAAAATCCCAAAAAATTGGAACAATCGATCTTATCCAAACTCAATTTCGGCCACCGCTGAATTTTAGTTTGTTTCGTGTAGAATAATTCTGTTGAATTAATCAAAATAAACAAAAATGAGAGAATCGATCTTTATTTTTTAGAAAAAATAAAAAATCTTATAAAACCTGAATCTCTTTATAGATTTGACTAAAATTGAATATCAATCAACCTTAAATATATTTGTAAAGAATTATTCAGCGTGATATCTCCAAATTTATGAAGTCTGTCTAGAATTCAATAGCATACAATTTAAAAAAAATCGTATAAATATTGAAAGAAAGAGCAAATCTTCTACGTTATTTCTGGAGTACTTACGATATTTTCTAATTACTTTACTAATTTCTCAATTATTCACCTGAATAAATTATACATGCTCGATTTGCTCTTTCTTTCAATATTTATACCATTTTTAAAAATTGTATGCTATTGAATTCTAAAAGAAATCAGACATAATTTATGAACTTCGATGAATAAATAAAAAAAATATTGAAATATATTAAAGGTCAAGTATTTCCCTTGCTATTCTTCTTTATTAAAATTTTTGAATAAAAATTGACTCTACCATAATGTATAAATTTACAGACATAGCATGAGTCATTTTTTATGAATAAAAATGTATTGTATATATTTATAGAGTTTCTGTGTCTGCGAAAAAAAAATGATTAATTTAATTTATTGTGCAGAAACACAAGTTTTCACGATTTTACATTGATTATAAATAAAATAGAGCAATTGAAATCTTTTACAACAAATCATTCAGCTTTTGATGAGGAGAATATTTATATACAGGAAAAGGAAAACTATAAATACTAACGATACGCGAATATACAACGAATTACTACTACTACGCTTACTATTATTACCTTTTGATTTGTATCTTATCCATATCTTTAATACCAGTAAACTGAAATATTATGCATAACATTACAAAAGGGGTTGGAAACATCGAGGCAGGCATTACAATAGATAAAAAGAGTCTTTATTTAGTAAATAAAAAATAAAACGGACTATCGAAATATTACAATAATATGCGATCAATCAATTGAAAATAAAACATTCATTCAATTGCCGCAACTTAATGATCTATGAGCTACGTTTGTACTCGAGGACGGATTAGAGTGATGATATTGTCAATGCTACAAAGAACGAACACTTTCAACGGGGTCCTTAAAATTAAATACTACATATAAGGCGATTGAAATTGGCAGCACAATTCCTCTATATGATATTTCATGAGATTTATGCACGAGATTCACGAAAATTACTCATTTATGGACGGACAATTGTGAGGAATTTGAGACGTGCAGCAGAATTAGGATTCAGGCTCTAGCAGGGAATGGATCTATATGTTTTGTTACGCTCGATCCGAGAGCTGGAAGCGCGTCTGAGATTCTTTGAGATATTCGCGCTTCTTTTTTTGGACATTAGCCTCAACGAGAAACAGCAAACTTGCAATAAGGCACAAAACCGCTCCCGCCACACCAAGACCAAAGGAGTATCCAAAATAATTGTTATCGTGGCCCAGCATCCAACGATCGGTATTACCGGTGCTCGCAAAAACAATAACGGCTATAGCTCCGGAAACTCCTGCCGCCAGGAGTATAAATCCAATGACCCTGATCAGCAGAACATAACGTTTCTGCTCGGGGAGGCAGCACAGCACGAACAACAGAATCAACCCAAACGACACCACACAGCATAGGAAACACAGTGTGAAGAAGAGTTGGGTCGCTACCATGAAGCCTGTTTTCATGAAACAAACAAAACAAATGAATAAGTGAAAATGACAACAAATAATGGCTTAATACTTTCCCAAAATATTTGTAAACGCCTAAACTCACACAATCCACAGAACACAGCTGTATATTCGAAAAAGGGCAATTGTGAATTTACTATTTTTACCGATAATTTTAACAGTAATTTTTGTAAACACAGCCTGTACATAAAATCAAAATCTCGATAAAAATTCGAAAAATTGCAAATCGTATAGTATAAAGAGAGCTTATTTGAATATTTATATTTATAAACAGAAAAAGGAGTTTTATGTTTTTTGTGTCAGCAAAGTAAATATAACATCACTAGGACAAAAAAAATATTGTACATTAATATCATAATTAATTTCAACTCGTTTGTTTCTTTTTAAAAAACACAGATTTTTAATATTAAATTAGTTTGTTTTTATGTTAAACTAAAATTAAGTGACACAAATAATGTCAATTTACAATTTTTTAATTCTGAAATGGAATTACAAATTTATAACAAATTATTTATGTACTTTTATTTTTGTTTCTATAAACAAGAACATACAAACCTATTTTTCTAAAAATTATTAAAAATTCTCTTTCGTTTTTACTGTTCAGTAGCAACTGAAATATATTCGGCCATGGTTTAAATATAATAAATAGCAGCGGCTAACTAACCAGATATTTTGCAGACTATTAACTGACTCACAATGCAATATTCAAAGATATTGAAAATTTCTCAGCATTGTTAGTGTGCTGTAGAGGGATAAATAACATTTTGTGACTGTCATATAAGAATGAGAATAAAATAAATATAGTAGTTTTGCTTTCTTGGATTAACTGCATCAAGCGTGAGCAATATATAAATATGAATGGATTCAAAATACTTTTCAGTTTTTATACCTATGAGTAATTATATAAGAGCAAATTGTATTGAAAATCTTTTCTTGAATGATGAAAAGTAAATTGTCAAATCAAAAGTATGTTTCATTTTAATTAAAATACTGACTGTGAACCATCATCTTTTATAAAAACATAATATGTGTAAAGTTTTTATATGACAAGCAGAAGAATACAGATATGTTGATCCATCTATTTTCATACTTTAAAATTCATGTTTATACTTTCATATCAGAGGTTTCATACTGTCTATGAAAATATAAAAATTGACTAGAGAAGAGACAAAAAAAACCAGAATTTTTCATTGATACCTGCAATTGACTATTTACATTTCCACTAAAAAAAAATCTCATTAATTAATAAAATCAGTCATTACCACACATGTATTGTTTCTTACTTGTTTATTGTTAAGCTTACAATAGAAAATTTAAAAAATATATATATATAAAGTAATAATTGAACATTAAATAGATTAGACAGATATTTGATTAGATTATTATTATTATGATTATTAGATATTTTGATATTTATTAGATATTTGAAAAATTAATATACTTGGATGATATTTTTTTTCTCATCCTGGATATACAAAGACAAAAAAGGAGATGATGCAAATTTGACCTAAAAGAGATAAATTAAATATACAAAACAATATTAAGCTTGAATCTTAATAATATATTTTTAATACACTTTTTGCAAACTTGCATATGAAATTTAACATAGTATCTGCACAAAAACATTCGATACATGTATATTAATTTTCATAAACAATTTTTTTACAGTATACATTTTTGACTAATTATTTTGTATATATTTTTAACATGCAAACAATTTGCGTGCCGTATACATTTGTATGGCTACTTATTTAGAATACAAAAAATGTATGTTTTTCTTTAAATTTTTAATCGACGAAAAATATTGGAAAATGTGATTTGGCTTTTAACTAATGACTAATAAGAATTATAGGAGAGGAAGGATTTTAAGTGTATTATTGACTTACCAGGCAATAGAAAGCCTCTAATATCTGAATAGCCAGCGGTAAATGGATCGTAGACCCACCGACAGCCGACGAAATAACGTCTGGGTGCATCGGATTGCTGTGGATCGGGCAGCGATCTAAAGCAATGACTCCATAGTCCTAATCTGTCAAGTTTCGCCCCTGTTATCCTGTAGTCGCTAACGAGCCATGCGGGGGTAGCAAAAGCTACGCAAACGGAGATAAGAGCAACGAAAAAAATGCCAACTCCGACGCTTCCCGACAGACTTCTTTTCTTCCCTGACATCGTTTCTTTTTGCTTTTCTCTTATTTTCGATTTTGACGTATAAAAATCGTTAACTAAGCGTCGAGCTCTTTTGGCTCGATCGCGACTTCAAGATAACACTCTTCCAGATTGTCCTATTTTCACGGAGCACTTTCATCAACACCGACACTCAATCGACTTTGCAACGACAAACGAAACAAACGAATGATCCAATGTGTCTCAAGTAGAATCCCACGTTAACCACACCCAAGCGTCTAGCGAAGTGATGTGAATTGTGAACGTCGTGGAGAGGTGCTTAGTAGTGGTGGTGAGGTAAAAGAGAGGGGTCAGCTCACACGCACACCTAACAGCAGATAAGTATAGTAATGAGGAACGAACGAGCGAGGTATGGCTTTTCTATGTTTGATGCCACGATTTCGCGAGAGCCACAACTTTATGTAACTTTTACGCTCTGGGCTTTAGAAGACGATGAATGAATCTTATAGTTAAGCGATGGGAGAACGTGAGTGGCATAAGAATATGTTTTCAATTATGTATAATGAAAACAGGTACGAGAGAGGCAACTAACCGTCCTCTACTTGGCGCAGTGGCGCATGTGGCATTCCACCTGCCTGTAAACACCGAGGTTTTTCTATAAAAATATAGTCGGGCCTCTCGTAACTCAAAATCTCAACTATAGGAATGTTAGATGGAGTAAGTCAGGTTTGATTTACGGATGTTTAAAGATTCTCGTTTAAGTGAGCGCCGGTAATATCTTTTTTAAATATGTACCATCGATATATGAGACCAAGAATTCTTTTTGTGGGTCACATACAATAATTTTTTTTGTTCGATTGCTTCTTCATTGAGGAAGCTTGGTATCCATTTTTATTTTGAGATTTTTATTTCAGTACACGCAAAACTTTTGCGCTGTATACAGTAGTACAAATGTTTCTTTGGTATATATATTCCATAAAAATTATTTGAAGCATTTTGATTTTATCCGATTTTTAAGACTTTGAAAAATGTCCGTTATCACTCTGACCATCAGAGTGCCTAATGCTAAATTGATAAAGTTGTTCAGATTTTATAGAAACATTTTCGTAATTTTTTTTTCTTAATCTCCTACAATAACTCGAGAACGGTTTAAACTGATCAAAATTTTTGCACATAACTTACATAGAGTGTGTCAATGTTCGATACGGAATTTGGTGAGAATCCAACAAAGTTCCATACAAATTGGCACAATTTTCTAAAAGGTCCATAACGATATTATTCCAATATTTGTTAACCCATAATAACTTAAAAATACACCTTATTTTTGGTTTAAATTTAAAAGAAAATCATTACAAGTAAAAAGCTTGTTTCCTGAAAGTTTCTACTGTAGCGGTAGTAATCTACTTGGGATAAAATTCCCACGATAAAGTCAAAAGGATCTCTCGTGTGAATAAGTGTGACAGCGTTTGTTACATATATTCGCTCTCGAGGCCTGCACCATTTTTATCATACGTTTTTTTTTTCATAATGAAGCTGCAACTACTACCGCATGATATAATGCGCGTATAATTATACGAGCCAAGGTCCCATTCGATGACGACTAGTGACCCACCCCGTAAAAAAACGAAGCGGGAGCGTCACGCATGTATCATTCGCAAATGAATCATAGCCGTTGCTGTAATGTGATATGTGGGAGGAAGGAATGTACTGTGACAAAAATTCGAGACCTCGATAGTAGTAGTATAACCGCAAGAACTTACAACTGCACGCTTTATACTTATTGGGAACGTTCTGCAGGAAAAAGAGGAGACTTTGACAAGATTTCTTTCTTGCATAAAGTCAATTGGGACAATGGCTTAGTTCAGAAAGGATACTTGCAGTGATAAATAACTCTTTTATTGGTGTTTGTATTTACAAATGTTACACTTGTATTGCATTAAATTAACATTACTCCTAGATATGTTAATATTGGACGGATTAAATTTACGTTGGACGTGTTCATTTTTTTTTTTTTTTTTTTTTTCATATCGCTCGCAACGAAATTAATATCATTTTCCCTATAATTATTTTGAGATTTTTCGAAATATCGATGTATATTGTTACGAAAATTAAAAATACAATATCTGAATAATAATTCGCAGTTATTTGAGACATATATAAAAAAAAGTCTTTATATAAAATATCTTGAGTAATAGCTGCTAGTGAAAAAATAAAATAAAATAGATTCTCGATGACAAATCTAGAGTAAATGGGACTTTTAATCATTCCATTACTTTCGAATTCACTCTATTGATTTATTCCACAAAGTAATTTGACAAGATTTTTTAAAATATCGTATAATATTGGTACGAAAATGTATAATCATTTTATTAAAAACAAAAAAGATCTCGTAGGTTCTATTAAAATTAACATTCAAAGAATAGAATTGAGAATTCGAAATTCTTAATGAATTTTTATGGAAAACATTTTTTTCTAATAAAATGTTTATACATTGAAAAAAAAGAAAAAGTAATTTGGAAAGATAGTATCAAAATAAATGCAAAATTATCGAAGTCTCTAAAGACCCGAAAAAAAAGTATATATTCTTAATGTTTATGTTAAAAAGAAACAATAATATAAAATTATTTATGGAATAAACAAACAAATGCTATGAGTTCGAAAGAAATGATTAAAACTCTAAATGGAACGTTGTCGCAGTACGAACGTCAGCGTCAAAATAATACTAAAAAATCATATAAAATAATGGTATACAAAAAATTGTTCATTTTTTTCGACAATACTTGCTACTATTATATAGTGGTGTGAGTCTTTAGCTCCTCGCCGAGAATGCGCTCCGTCTTCTTTCTGTATCTTCTGCCCTCGACGAGGAAGAGAATACCCGCGGCAACGACAACGAAACTGCCGACCACTCCGAGAGCGTACGACCAGCTTATGTCGTTATGCTCCCAATTGGGCATCCAATCGCGACCATCGCCGTGCGCCCCAAATATTATACATGCTATAATGCCGCAGATTCCTGAAAGCGCGAGATTTGCTCCTGTTGCCCACAGGAGCAACTGATATTTTTCATGATGACGGGAGCAACAGGTATACAATGTCGTGAGGAATCCTCCTATCAGAAGGAGCGTCATACACAGCGTGAAGAAGAATTGTGTCCATACGTAGAATGTTGGCAACAGCGTGTCGTAAATTATGTAGTATTCCTCTTCGAAAACCCACCAGCATCCGTAGAATTTAGTGTCGTATATGTGGCGCGTGTCTTGAAAATCCTGAAAGCATACTTCCCAAAGTCCTGTATGGGATAATCGTCAATTAATAATTAATCAGTTATTTATACAGAAGGAAATTTATATTTTCAGTATTTTAAAATTCAATTAATTTTTGCCAATCTCAAAGACAAAACCAATTTCATATAAAAGCATACTTTATCTTTTTATATATGTAAAAAAACTTATAAAAATATCCCATGTATTTGATTGTTTGTTACAGTGTTTTGATCATGTTCAACAATCTCAATATCCAAATTTATAAAAATTGTAGACTTTTTAACAAATGAAAAGTATTTTTTAAATGTATCAAATAACAATTAACTGCTACAATTTGTTTTATTTGGGTCTGAGAATTTTTGTACGTGATTGAAATACTGATACAAATAATTAATCATGTGGGACTTTTAATATGATTTTTTTTTTAAATATGAGAAAACAAAACACACTTTTCTGAAAATAGTTTTTATTGATGATAAAAAAATTCAAAAAAATTTGCAGTTTTGTAGTATGCAGTGTGCCAGAATGCTGTAAGAAGATATATACAATTTCTCACTTGTTGCATCTTTGAGAAATAATCAGTGAAGAAATTTTAGTTTTGCAGATCAGATTCTGTTGACTCAAGTACAGAGAGTTGCATTTGAGGCCTGTATGACAAAGTTAATATTTAAAATGTATAAACAAATGTTTATCTATCACAAGACTGGTTGAATAGTAAGTACACTGTTGAAAATATTTAGTGTAAATTTCCATTATGGGTGAAGGAAGTTCTTTTACAGAAACTGGTATATTAAATTTGATATGCAAGTGAGATGTAAAATTACAATACTTTTTACTAAATTCTCCTAAAATGAGGAAATTTGATATAAAATTTTGTAATTATACTACACATGTCTATTAAATTTAATATATCAGCTGATGAATAAAATTCTCACTAATGTAAATTTGCAAACATTTTTAACAGTGTTATGGTTGACAATTTTTGCACTGTATGCAGAATTCTTATATTCAGATCAGAAAGAAATCACTAACTGATAAAATAAGACTCTGAAGCTAAAATCAGTTCACAATCTTGATCCAAAAACTGCAACAAGTGACAGAGTATATATTACTTTTCATAGCATTCTGGTGATCTAAATGGCTGCAGAAAATTTTTATCAATAAAAAAGATTATTTTCCATGCCCATTTTTAGGTGACTTACTCCCCTAAAAAGTTTTCCTTGTTCTAACGGATGAATAAATTTATAGCATTTGAAGATTTTCAAGTAAATAGAAAATTATATTGCATGCAAATTAAAAAATTTATTCATAGACAATTTGATATGGAAATTCCATTTTCTTTTTTATATAAGATAATTTTGTTTGTTTGGTACACACATACAAGTGTCGATGGATAGAAATACTGTAATTAAATTCCAATGATACATGTAGTACATATATCATCGGAAGGATGAGCTACAAAAAAGAACCAATGCTTTTTGTAAAATACAATTAGTCCTTTAAAGTATGAATAAGCATAATACAAAAATTAGAGAAAAAAAAGAAATTATCATGATACTGTTGACATAAATGGAAAGAAAACTAAAAACCCAAAATTATAGTTTCCTTCCAAGTATCATTTTGTTGATAATGATATTTATTTAATTTTCTTAGTTTATACTGTTAAGAACTAATCACAGATATTTAAAAGTGTTGGTTTTTTACTGTTGTTGCAAATTTGTTTATCAACAAGATTTTTACACCATACCGTCTATTTTCATGAGCCTGTAGATAATAATAAAAATATTGGTATCCCTAAAATAAAGGAAATTCCATGTCAAACTGTTAATAAACAAAATATAAAAATTCTCAAACTATTTTATTTTGTAGTTAACCTTTAAAAAAATCCAGAATTCGTATTAATCGTTACCTAATGCCAGACTAAACTGTATTAATAAATTTTTGTGAATTTGAAGCAACAAATACAGATTATATTTTTTTAACATTAAAGTGGAAGTAATCAAAATTTGTCCAGATTCTGCCATCTGCCATCTAAATTGGTATATCAATTAAGCAATAAACTCAACATGAATGACTAACTGTAATAGTTTGGATACTGCACGAGTGTTATTTAAAGTATGCAGAAAATGTTGGTCCAAAAATGATCACTGGTGCTCGAGATGCTTTCCGATTGTTAAAATAAACTAAAATTTCATAAATGTTTACCGATTTTGATGAATTTTGGATTTTCGAGCTTGCCATCAGTCTCCAGCCAGTTGGGTGTGGTAAACGCAATAAGAACCAAAATAAACCCCACCACTGTACACGCGGCGGCTGTTTTTCCTGTCCTCGACTTGCCCATTTTTTTTTTTTCAAGCTCTCAGGAGCTTCGTACGATCGTATTTCGTATTTTGGATATTTATATATCCAATGTGTCCTGTTAGATTTTTATGAAAATCTAGAAGACAACAAATTCACTAATACTAGGCAGGAAGGCAGGTACGCGTTGGAAATTGGACGGGAATGTAGTTATTAGAAGCAATAGAAGCATTCTTGTGTCGTGCGATGGCAGCAGTTGTCAGTACGCTGGTGCTTCCACCTGACGTTCTTCTCAGCGCGGCAAACCACCTGCTACATTCAAATACAATAGCAGAGGTGACGCATTCTTTATCAATTGGATCACTATACTTTTGAAAAACTTTTTTTTCCTCCCCTTAAAAATGTTTTGCTCACTCTGCCAATTTTTTTATATGTTCTGTACATGTCACTATAGTTTATATAAAATTGAGAGCAAAATTAAAAGTATCGGAATTAGTGACAAAAATATAAAAAAAAAAAAAATAATAATTTCCCAATTGTCAAAGAATGTCTCAGGAGATTTTTCACTTCCATGTGGTGAAAAATAACTTGCAAAGTAGAATTTTGTCAAAGGTATATTAATAAATATTACTTTATTATTTTGACAAAACTACCAATATGAGAAAGTATTTTGATCAATTTTAGCTTCCTTACAGGGGAAGCTTTAACAAAATGTATACAATAATGGAAAAACTAATAGCTAAGTTTAACTTCATATTGTCTGTGATCAATAGTCACTGTTTTTTAGAAGATGTTTAAACAAACTCTTACAAAGACGATCTTTTATACCAGAAAAAAAAGCTTTTTCATAAATATTTCATTTGAAATAATTTTATCGTAAAATTTGTATTCTTATAAAATTATAAACACTTGATCTCAATTCTTGACAAATTCCATGACAATCATTGTTTAATGTTAGTCCATTTATATAGAAAATAATACAAATACCGTAAAATATTATTAAATTTATCTTTCATAATCAAGTATGGAGAATTGACCATTCTGAATATACTGGAAAAAAAAATCTTAAAAAAAAAAAGAAAAAAACTTGCTCTATGAGGAAGTAAAATTGTTTCTTCAATTTGCTTTAAGAATTTAAATAAAATAAAGGGGCAAGTAATCCACTTAACAACATTTTTCATGATTAGATGTTGTATGTACACCACTGAAATAAAAACCAGTCACACAATTATATTCAGACTACATAATTAAGAATTAATAGAATTATTAAACGATTTTTAAATTAACAACCAAATTTTTAGATTCTTTTGAACTATCTTTACAAGATATATTCAATAAATAAATTAATAAAGGATAATTCTCAAATCAGCGTTTTCGAAATCGGTACTGAAAATATTGTTGAGACTAGCGGACCGATTTTTTAAACATTTTTTTGCAGCTTCTCACAATACAATTATTTAATACTTGTCATATAATTTTTCGATGTTTCACCTACATTTTTTAGAAATATAAATAATTAATATTTAATTTGTCAGTATGGTACGAGCCAACGGACATATCGAAAGCCACGAAGATCTTTGAAGCAGAATCCGTGTGGATCAGCAAAATCAGAAATGTGGAATGCTCCGTGCTTCAGTTTATATCACCGAACGTTAATGAACTTTTAACGATCGCAAAGTATCTTGGAATTCAATCGCACACTGACGAAACTAGCGAGCATCCCAGTATCGAATGGATATCGAAACTTGCTAAAGGATTAGCTGAACGCGTTCCTGTCGTTATAACAACATTAGGCTCACGCGGACTTCTCGTACGTATAATTATTTTAGATAGATTATTTTTTTAATAAAAAAATAATAATCTTTTGTTTGTCCTTTTGATTAAATACGAATCCCATGAAATAATTTCGACAAAAAATTTAAAACATCATTTAAATCAAATAAGTCGGTAACTCTAACAGGTGTTTTTTTTTACCAGGAACAGATTAATTTTTTGTTTATTTTGCCATATAAGTTCTGTTCAAAATTACGCAATTAAATTTCAACAAATGTTCTTCTTATAGGCCATAAAAACGCATGTTTTCATTTTTTTCAATTGCAGATAGCGTAAATCGTTTTCGAAATATAAAAGTTTTAGTGAAAAGTAATAAATAATTCAACAGTCCATACAAATTTCTTTTTTAAATTTGAAATTTGGTGTCTGTTGGAATTATATCATCTGATTTTTAGACATTTTTTGGAAATTATTTTTTTTTTTGTGTGACTGAACTGATATGGAATAAGTCTCGTATATAAATATATAAATTGTCAGAATTATAAGCTAACCGTTTGCGTTTCATTAGGTTACAAAAAGAGGTTCGACACGAGGGCCCTTTTTTTATCCGTCTCGAAAATTGGGCGAACCAGCGAGAGATATCAACAATCTGATTCAATCACGTTGGTATCCTGCGCCGGAAATAAAAAAGCAAGACACCAGCGAAAAATTCAGCGTGAGCGGTTGTGGCGATTGTCTTGCCGCTGCTATTATAACTGGTTCGTATTATGGACTCGACGAAGCCGATTGCATATCATTCGCATTTGAAGCCGCTGCCATTTCCCTCAGATCATATGAGCCTGTTCCGCGTGCTCTTATAGAGTTGCGAAATTTTAGGTTTTCACCGAACGCTACGAAAACAGCGCTCATAATCGACTGATAATCGTCACTATTTCTTGAATACTTGTAAAAAAAAACTATCACTACTCTACAATCCTACCGATCTTTGAAATGCTATATCTGAATCGAATAATGATGTGTCTTAAAATTATGTATTCGCGAATGTTAAAATTATATATTTTCTTACACAGATGTGTTTATTTAAATCAGTGCAATATTTCAAAATTAAAATTACATGCTTCACGAAGCCGCAGACTAATAAATAGTGTATGAAAATAAATCTTTTTTTTTTTAAATAAATTAGTTTCATTATTTTTTCTTCTTCTGTATGACTTTTCCGCCCCACTTTGTCACGAAGGCTTCGACGTCAAACTTTCTCTCGCATCCCTTATAATTCATATAGCGAATTTTGCCGAAGATCTCACGCTCCTTCCACCCTTGATCGTGTATTCCGCAGATTGACCACATACATCCTGAAATTCAAATTTTTTATTAATGCTTCATAAAGTCATGGATTTTACAGCCCTTTCAATACTGACGAAAAGCAAATATGTGTCTCGGATTATCGTGACTGTTATTATTGAATTTAATTACTTAATTAACATATCACATGCGATTTGTTGTTTGCGTTGTGATCATGCAAAAATATTCTAAAATCCAAATATAATTAATTGTGGTAGGCGTTTAATTTTTTCCCCTGTTTTTCGAAAATGTGCTACAATTTTGTATTTTTTGGATATGAGGATTCTTACACATGATCAAAACGCTGTTATCAACAATCAGTCGCATAACAATTTTTAACAATATTTTGCTAATAAAAATGGACCGCGTTTGTATACCCTTAAAGTACGTTTACAAATATTTTTAAAGGATTTTGATTTTTTAATTTTTTGCGGTTTTTGAAGAAATAAAATAAATGAGATAATAGGTTTTTCTAGATTTTTTTTTCTTTCTTTCATTAAAAAATTAGTTGAAAACGCAGATAATTATAGTTGAATTTATTACGAACCAACGTAGCCATTGGGATCACGACCATCCATACTGTATTTATCGTTGAAGTAAATAGCCCATTCGAGAGCCTCTTCGGGACTCTTGGTCCACTCCAAAATCTTTTTCGCCCAATACATCCGTAAAAATCCGTGCATCTTTCCCTCAGCGACTAGCTGTTTTTGAGCCGAGTTCCACAGGTCATCGTGCGTCAACGAATTTTCCAATTGCTTTTTATTGTAAATATTCTCCCGTTTGTCTTCCCTGCAACCCCGCGCATGAAATATAATTTTTATATCAAGAACCACGGCAGAGACTCGACGTCACGTATTAAAAGAAAATTAAATTGAAGTCTCGATCCCCCATCTCTTCATGGTAGTTTTTCGTACGAGTAACGAACAAAATTTAAATTCACAACGTGTGCAAATGGGGTTTGACGTACGAGAAGCAAACGTAAAAACGCGCTTTACGGACGCAGTGAATTAAAAACGGTTTAGAGACTTCTAAAACAAAAACAAATTTCACACTGTAGCAGAGGCTTGAACCTCTTATTCACATTTTTTAAAACAGATTTCAAAGTTTGCTAGAGAAGAAAAAACACGGACATGATTAAGAATAAGAAATAAAAATAAGAATTTTTCATATTATTATTAAGAATTATAGAAATTACAGATAATATTACCGGTGTTTATTCAAGGACTCGATGGCCCAGCTATTGGCGCCTTTGAGACTATCGTAATTCTCATTGTAGTAACAAAAATTGTCTGCAAGCTCACGCCGCACTATCGCTTCTTCCATAAACGCCGCTACCGACTCTTTGTGCTTCTTCTTGTGAGCCATTACTTCCAAAATTGATCTTTGTGGCGATATCATACCAAAGTGATACCAAGGCGAGAGATTGCTGAGTACGTTACTCATCGGATCGTTGCGTTTTGCCTCGTACCACATAAGGCGATCGTTTATAAAGTCTTCGAGCTGACTTATACCAGCCTCGTAGCCGGGCACAGCCCAGTTCACCTCGTCCACGTTCCTGTCTACCTTCACGTCCTTTAGACAATTTACCCAATCGATTTTACTAAATTTCGTCGAGCATTTGTGAGGATGCTTGATTAAAGGCGGAAATTCCGTGAGGTACTCGTCGAGCTTCGAATTTATTTTTGTACGAATAGTTCGAGCGGCGTACTCCAATTTTTCTGAGGCAACCCAGCAAGGCACAATGTTGTGAGCGTCGACCTGAGAAAGATTGCAACTTCATTATTAAATTCGGTAAAATTCCTCATGGAGAAATCTTTGGTTTCAGGTAAAAAATATAAAAATTTAATGTCAAGATACACAAGAAGAAAACTGGTTTAGGACTCTGGAAGAAAGATTATTTTTGTGAACTTATTTTTATTTTTATTATTATCTTTTATTATCGTTCTTGATAACTTTACTTTTTGAAATTTTTCGACGTAAATTCGTGGAAACAACAGAAAAGAACTGCCATTTCAAATGTTAGAAAAAAGATACAAAATAGCATGCTCCAAGATTAATCAACGAATTTTCTCATAGAAATCCAACAGAATGAGGAAGCAATACGCAAATTTTAATATATTAACGCATTTTTCATAGCTATATTTTTTTTGGGGATTGTTGTATTTTATTACTTGGCATATAGGAATGCTTTCGGAAAGCTTCTTCTTCAGATCCTCGAGCCAGAAGCGTGGCAATCTCAGCGGATGGAAATCCACAACGAGAACGCCTATTTTATGTTTTTTTATGAAATCCACGACAACGCTGTTTGGCTCGCCGTGTAGAAGATGAAAATTAATGTCCAAATCATTGCATTCCTTGGCCACTTCACTCAGAGATTTGACCAAAAATTTGTAATGGCGTATTGTGGCATCGAGAAAGGTTGGTAAAATGCAATAGCAAGCGTGAAGAGGCACACGATTCTTCAAAGCCATTTTTTGCGCGAAGAGAAAAGCCCAGTTATCTGAAAATTTAATATAAATTTTAATGCTCTATTTTTACTCCACTTTTTTTTACCTAACTGTAAGAAATGTAATACATGGTATCTTGCAATTTGTCTGCACAAAAGATGAAGCCCAGTGATACTCTAATATAATTCTGGTATATTCTGAAATGCAAATATAAAAACTTATACAAACTTTTTGAACATGTATGTTTTAAGATTGTAAAAATATACATGTAAGATACATGAATTCTAAAATGAAAGTGATTAAATACTTGTTAGAAAATACAAATTTGGAATTAAATTTTTATAGTTGTTTACATTCAAGTATATTTATAGGCTTTTTTAAGGAAAAACAAAATATCCTGTAATTTCCAGAATTTTCAGTACCGTTGGACACCATGTGTTAATTTTATTAAATACCTTGCACTCTGCCATCCCGAAACATCCAGTACAGAACACCCTTGCAACTCTTTGGAACATCTTTTAAATCCGTTAAAATTTTCACTCTCTTCTTGTTGAAGGGAAAACTTAGGACCGATTCTGCCGTCTATTGCGAGAAAACAAATTTATAATAATTTGATTAAGTGCTTAAAATCTTTCGTGTGTAAATGTTACACTCAAAATTTCCAAATTTCTCCGTATACCTTCTAAATAAAAATCCGAATATCGTAATATTCAGTATCAGCTCGTAATTTTACAACACCAGTTTTTAAAAATATTTACCGCGATACAATTTTTACACGGTATTTTTAAAAAATTCAAAATTCTATTTTTACATGGTATTTCCATACCTTAAAAAATTATTTTTACATGGTGTTTCAAAATTTATTAAATTATTTTTACATGGTATTTCAAAATTTATTAAATTATTTTTACATGGTATTTCAAAATTTATTAAATTATTTTTACATGGTATTTCAAAATTCATTAAATTATTTTTACATGGTATTTCAAAATTTATTAAATTTTCGTTTTACATTGCATTTCAAAATAAATTTTAAAAACATGTTTCTTTATGCGGTATTAAATTTTTGTTTTTCATTTTTTTTACAGAGTGTTTTAAAAACTTAATTTAACACGGTATTTTTTTATAGCTCTAACTCATATCAACTTATCTCATTTCAATTCAATTTTTCTTCAAGAACGAACTAACATTCAAGGTTGCTAGATTAAAATTTTCTAAAGATCGGTAAAGGATTTCCGATTTTGTAGCACTATGAATTAAAAAATTTTAAACCGCTTCTACCTTCAACAGATAAGACAAAACGTAGAATACGTGTGTAATAATACAAATTTTGTGAAAATCGTTGGAAAAATAATCAGCTATAAGATATTAGAGCACATTGAAAAAATGTATTTCCTGATAATAAAAATGTGTTACATTTCAGTTCAAATATTTTTCATTTATTCAATTTCAAATAGTGCGCCATTTTCGACCGAATCAGCTGATAGCTCTGATGGACATCGCGTCAAATTACCGGTCTTTCCGAGTGCGAAACCAGTGTGCGAAACATCTCTCTGTTCACAGAATTTACAAACATTATCGCGAAATATGAGAAAATCAGTAAACAAATTAACCAATCTGCATTAAATTACCATAAATTTTTCTCCACTTTTATGCTTTTGCGAAAAAGCGTAATTCTAGTTCTCAAGCTGATTCTGAATTTTATGAATACTAGATGTTGCGTATAACTACCACATTTTTGGCGGTTCTTGGTCAATCAAGGTTAACCCTTACCGCATTTCGTTTATCGACTAATTGATTGCTTAGGTTTGACCGTTTGGCCTGCTTTTTAGGTGGTTCTTCATCCATGTCTCGCCTCCTTATTTTATTTCCAACAATAACTTTTGTGAGGAATTTCTCGATGTTTGCACACTAATTTTGATAATCAAAACCGTAGACGTATCTTCGTATATTTTGCTATAGCGCTCGACTCCTTTTAATGTCTACTTAAGAAATTACATCAAGACACGAAATATACTAATACAGCAAAATAGATGTTAGCAACAAGTGTATAAACAAGTAAATTGAAGTAGTATGATTGGTGAGGTAAGTATGAGGAGTAAGGGTTGACAAACATCGAGAAAGAAGGGGAAGACTATATGGGGCATTCCATGACAAAATCGACAAGTTTGACCTTCGTATCAAATGGTTTTTACTTCTCAAAATTTTCAGCTTTTTTTTTTTTTTCGCTTTTCAATTTCTTTTTTGTCAAAATTATCAAATTCTTTTTTCGTCAATTTAAAAAAACAACAATTTTTCGAAAGTTCATTTTTCGTCACAAAATCATCGAGAATGTTATTTACGAAAACGTCAGTAATTTTATTTTATATTTGCATATATATTTTTTACTTCTTTATTTTTTCAGTTTTTTTTTTATTTTGTCGAGAAACATTTTTTAGGAATATTAAAAATAGAGAGTTTTCCTAATTTTTTAATTACGCCATTTCTGGCCGAAAACTGTATTCGGTCTTTAATAAGAATAAGTTTTGGGAAAGGATTAAAAAAATCGATTGGAAAGTATTTTTCCATATTTACGTGACAAATTCTTAACGATATTATTAGTAATTATAAGTATTAACATTTTTTAAGCGTGATGGCTAATCATTTATCTGTTTTAAGCTTTTTTTTGTTCAAGCAAATTAATGTAAACAATGTCATGTAATCACAGGTCATTCGTGTAAACCCATGTTTAATGCGCGTAACACCCTTCGTGGAATACAATAATAATAATCATAATATGCAATATTTTTCGGTTTATTTCAATTTTGTATATACAATTTTTTTGTACTATATACGTGACACAAAAAAAATATAATTTTAATTTATTTTAGCGATTATTTCGAATCCTGGCAAATTCTGTCATCGAAACTTTAACCAAAAACCACTGGAAAAGATAAGTCGCGATTTTAATCAATATTTTATATTTTTTTGTCGATTCGAGAAATATTGTAAAAAATAAAAATAAAAAACGTTTGTTGTAAAATTAAGAAAATATTTCTCCATACTTTTTATTTTAAGAAAAACTTTTTATTAAAAGTACAAATATTTCAGTTCCAAGCGATAAAAAATTATTTAGCACTTATTTCACGTGTGCGAAGCGCTTCAAACTCCTTAATTTATACATTAATGAAAGAAAAATGTTCATTAATTTAACTACAGTAAAAATTGCATTACAAAAACGACTTAAAAATATATGCCTTCTCTCTTATTACCAGATATATAAATAGTCAAAAAGATATATAACTCCTAAGAAAAACAAAAATCTGAAAAAAAAACACTTTCAAGCAACCACCCAAAATTCCCAACACTCGTACCCAAAATTCGGCACAAATTACGAGAAAAAAATCGGCAAGGTTGTGAAAAAAAACGGTAAATTGACACAGAATACTTCATACACATATGTCAACTTACACGACATGCATCGTTTCGTGTAACAAGAATCTCTTCTCTCTCGGCCGGGCAAGTAAAGCAAGAAAACATAAAGAGAAGACAGGATCGGGAAAAGGAGGGGTTTGGCGGGTGGTATACCAAAGGAACAGCAGAGTGGAGCGGTAAAAAGGGAGGGGGGGGAGGCGAAAGAGATCGTGTGGCTCACGACTGGCACTATCGTGCGAGAAGCCGTAGTAGCAGCGTGGTTGAAATTTTCAGCGGCTGTTAACGAGTCAGTAGCGCGAGCGAGGATAGGTAGAACAGACCCAAAGAGAAAGAGAGAGAGAGAGAGAGAGAGCGAGCCGTCGTCGTCGTCGCCGCACGCAACCAGAACTCAAATCACAATTAGGACCAAGGGAGGAAAAATAATAATAAAAAAAGAAAAGAGTGTATAACGAAGGTTTATTTATCATAGAACGTTGAGGAGAAGAAAACGCGTGCTACTTTTAAGGGGGGGCGGGGGGAGGGGGGGAAAAACGACAAACCAACGAGTTGGGTTACGTTGTTCCACGGAAGATACGTTCGTTCAATGGCCGTACAAGTTATGCGCTACGTCGCGGTAGGGCCCCTAGCCTAGCTATAGTTCCGTAAACGCGGGTTTCGAGTCTCGGGCCACGGTTTCAACAAAACGGGCTCGGTAACAGTACACAAGAAAAGAGTTGTGTTCTCGTAATTAATACGAGTACACGCTCTCAACATTTAACGTCCAAAGATGACCATAATAGTCTTTCTTATCGACACCTCGGCATCCATGAATCAGAGAGCCTATTTGGGCGGTCGACCTACACTCCTGGATGTTGCCAAAAGTGCTGTTGAGACTTTCGTCAAGGTACGCCAAACCAGCTTTCCTTCAGTTTTCACGCGTTTTTTTTTTTTTTTAATTTAGTTTAATTTTATTTTTTGCAACCTTTGAAGATTGCCACTGCCCTCTTTCTGTATTACTTCTGTGATTTTTTAATTTTTTTAATCACTGATGCGAATAGCACTCGCAGTGGATGTTAAATAATTTTGAACACAGCGATGTCAGATTTATAGAGTTCCTATGCTTCAAAATAGGCTATGCTGAAAGGAGATAATACAGGGAGTATGTGATTTGTTTTGTAATGTGAGAAAGGATAGGATTTTACGATTCTACGTAAGTTTGAGTTTGTTGTCTTTGTTAATAAAGATAGGATTTTGCTTTGGTTTGCAGTTTAGATGCTTCAAAAGAAGCTGTACAAAATTTGCGGTGATACATGTTTCAGCTGGATAGTACTGTTTTTTAAAAATGCTTTACACAAAACTCTGGAAATATAATTCTATGTTGTCTTCGGTAATGAAGTTAGACTTTTATATCAAAATAGTTTCCGTACTTAGATTTGAATCTACAAAAACCTACTATAATGCACTATTAACTGGGTAAAACAGTTTTTTTAAATTCTTTACAAGAAGCATGGAAACTATGCTTTTATGAAACTCTGAATTCAATGATCAAAAAAAAAAAAAATTTTAGCCAAAATTGCATAGTATTTTTATTTAGTAATTTTTAGACTCAATTTCACTGTAAATTTTGTAAAATTTATACATTTCTATTTTTTTTCCAATAAGACTATACAAAACTAGGCTCTTACGTTGGATTTAGCTGCATACTCAAGTTTATTTTGATTCCTAAGAAGCATAGCAAGTATACTTCTATATGTTTTGAATTTGTTCCTAAAGAATAAATGTAGATGTTTCAAAAGTGGCTTCACAAAACTACAGTGATACATGTTTTAGCTGGGTAGCATAATTTTTATGTCTAACAAGATAATACTGATAGTGTGCTTTGTTATGACTCCAAATTTGTCTTTGATAATGAAGTCAGACTTTTGTATCAAAGTTCCTATACTTAGAATTAAGGTTACACAAAAACTGCTATAATGCACTATTAGCTAGGTACATTTTTCTTATGCCTTAGCAGAAACACAGAAACTATGGTTCTAGAAAACTCTAATATGGATGATTTTGAAACATTAAAAATAAATTTTAACTGATTTTTTCAAAAATTTTTCTCAAGTCAACAGTGATTCATTGGACAAAAAGTGAACTTAATTATTTTGCTTCAAAAGTCTTTTCTTTTTTTAGACTTGATTTCACTGTAAATTTGTAAAATTTATATGTTTCTATACTTCCAACGTGACTACATAAAACTGGTTTACTATACCTAATTTAGCAGTGTACTAAAGTTTTTTTTTCCTCCCAAGAAGCATTGAAAATATACATCCATGTGTTTAGAATTCATTGCCAAAAAAATAGAATTGCATTTATTAAACAGCTTTTTTTTAATGCTCTTTCCATATTTGCAGGTCAGACAGAGATCATCTGAGAGCCGAGGGGATCGTTACATGCTGTTGACGTTTGAAGATCCACCTCAAAATATTAAGGTATGTAAAATATATTTTGTCATAACAGATTTGGAGCTAAAATTTTGTGTTGTTTTTACAGGCAGGATGGAAGGAAAATTTGGCAACTTTTATGAACGAGCTGAAGAATCTACAATGTGTGGGCCTTACTACACTAGGTGCTGCTCTGAAGCACGCTCTAGATGTTTTAAATCTAAATCGCATGCAGACAGGTATCGACACTTATGGACAGGGCAGGTGTCCATTTTATTTGGAACCATCGGTCATTGTTCTTATAACTGATGGAGGAAAATACACTACCAACAGCGGAGTACATCAAGATGTAAGAATAAAGGATTTTATAGAGATTCAAGAGCTTTGGAAGTGCGACTTTAAGAGTGTGACTTACATTACAGCATGCAAATATTAATCAATTAAAGTTCATTTCCAAGCTTTTTTTTTTCCTTGTTCAAAATCTATAATTTTTTACCATTTTTAAATGTCAGCCTGTTGTTTAGTCAGCATCGAAATTCCTTCATAAACGAACGGCCGTATTTATTAATCGTTTAAATTATCGATTAATTACAATATTAAGTATCTAACTAGTCAATTTAATTTGGTAAAAATCTATGGTTTCTCAGAAGAAACTCAAGGTAAATCTACCAATTTTTGCAAATTGCTGTTAACATCTTTAAGTTAGGGACATATGGTGTAATATAAAGAAAAGTGACCTTCCACTGAAGTTAATTAATGCGTAAAACTCTATAAAAACATTCTTTTTTTATTTTTTATTTCGCACAGCTGTGAGTAGTGTCAAGAGTTCCAATCTTAATATCAACTTCGCAAAGGAACAAAATATTCTGATTTGATTTTTTTTTTTTTTTCGATTTTTCTAGTTTACCCTACCGATGCATTCGCCCATACCGGGCTCAGAATTGACCAAAGAACCGTTTAGATGGGACCAGCGGCTATTTTCGCTCGTTCTCAGACTATCCGGTACGCCAGCAATAGAAAGGGACACGGGACTCGTAGCTAGTGATGCTTCGCCTATAGACGCGATGTGTGAAGTTACAGGAGGTATAAAATCAGCTTTTTTTCTCTTGTTTTATTGATTCTCCCATCGGCCATACATTTTTGGCGAGTGGATTGTCTTCTTTTATGGAAAGTAATAATGGTTCTTAAAACTGATGCGGTTTAGAAAAAACAGTTGAAGAATATCGACATGGTAGTTGTCAGTACCAAGTGAACTTAATGTTTGCACGCAATTGGTTGTTGAATTAACGCTAAAAAGAGACGATCCACTCGCCTGCTGAAGCTCCAATTATATTCCAAGAATACCGTTTAAATATTTAAAAAATTCAATTTTCTTTAATATATTAACTCTAGGTTGTCACACTGGATTAAACTGACCCATTGTTTTCTATTTTTAGACTCGTACTAGCGGACTATTTTTTTTCTCTTAAAGAAGTACATTTTAAAGATGTCTGTAAAGTAACTATCAAAAGTTTGATTTGATTATTTGGAGACAAGCACAATACCTGAAAAAGTCATTAAATATACCAAGAACACTGATTTTTAAATAATGATAATGCCAAAAATTTATTAATAAACTAATTTAAGAAACACTTTAGTTAATTCGATAGATCCCTTTTTTATATAGAATGAAGTCTGTAATTTAAAAAAAAAATGCATATATTTTTTTAATGAATTTTCTTATATTTGAAACTTTATATGTGTAATGCGCAACCTTTTTACGAAAACACATCCAAAGTCAGTGACATTTCAACCATTTCTCAAAATAAAAAAAATAAAAAATGTACGTTTATAAGTTAATTAACAAAAGTATCAGTTTTTTTTCACAAAATTCAATTATTAAACAAAATACTCTGATTTGATTTGTTAAAAAACAACTATTTTGAAATCACCTTCTTTAAGTTGACTCAGTGTGACAACCGCGAAGTCTATCACTTTCGAGATGTAAAAACGTTTATTTAAAAACTGAGAATTTATTAAAGTTCAATAAACCTAAGATGAAAAAGTAATGATTGAAATGAAGAAGAAACACGTCGTAGGTCGTTGATAAATTTTGTGTGTGTGTTTTTTTGTTTCTTTTTCCTTTGCCAAAGGACGCTCGTACTGTATAACGTCACACAGGATGATGATGCAGTGTATAGATTCGCTCGTACAGAAGGTTCAGTCTGGGGTTGTTATAAATTTCGAAAAGATCGGACCAGATCCTCCACCGTTGACGAACGAGGGTTTGGCGGTGACGGTTACAACGCCAACGTCGACTGGTCATCCGGAGCTCGAAGAGAATGAGGAGGATGCGAGCACGAATATTTTGGCAACAACCAATAGCAACAATGCCGCAATTGCTAACGGTCCAAGAGCTCCTTATCCTGTGAACGCGACGTCTGGAGTTACTCTGACATTAGCGGGCACCGCAGCTTGGCACACCTGCCGAAGATTGATTTACGTGCCTCGTCAGGCGCAAAAAGGATTTCCCGTTGGTTTTTGGCCAATACCCGAGAGTTTTTGGCCAGATTTAAGCGCAACGACACTGCCACCAAGATCCGCTCATCCAAACGTAAAATTCACTTGCACAAGCCAGGAACCAATGGTCATAGAAAATTTGCCATTTGACAAATACGAACTGGAACCAAGTCCCCTAACGCAATTCATTCTCGCGCGAAAACAGCCGACAACCTGCTGGCAAGTGTTCGTCGCGAATTCTTACAAATCAAGCGAGGTTGGACATCCCTTTGGATATCTTAAAGCCAGCACCAATTTGACTTGTGTCAATCTCTTCGTTATGCCGTATAATTATCCTGTACTTCTGCCGCTGCTTGAGGAATTGTTCAAGGTTCACAGACTGAAACCTACTAACGAGTGGCGCACGCAGTTTCAGAATTATATGCGCACAATGCCCACGTATTATGCATCGGTAAATTAGATATTTTTTTTGTATTGGTTCAGAGAACACTCGGGCGAAATTACGACAATTTTGTTTGAATATTTTATTATCACTCGCGCGAAGAAAAAAGTATTAGTTAAGGTTACCAGTCACCGGTTAACGAATGTAAAATAATCATTTATTACGATATTTTAAACAAACAAAAATGCTTAACGATAATTACACAATTATATGTGGAATTTACTATTTTTTATTTTACGATAATTTGACGAAAAATGTTGTGATTGTAATTCTACAATACAGGATAGTTGATTTAAATGAATTAGGTAATTTTTAGGTATTTTCGTATCTTTAAAATTAAAAAAAAAATTACTCACTGCACCCGAGTCTTCTCTAAAATTTCTTCGTGTTAGTAATAAAGGTGAAGTATTAATCATACCTGTTTAATTTACAGTCGTTAAGAAGAGCTCTTACGCGAATGGGAGCCCCAACGCCACTCGCTCAAACTCTTATACCCGATAACATGGACAACTTCTTGTCCTACAGCGTGCTGAATTATCTAAAACGACTGAAAAACTCGGCGAAAATAGAGTTCGACAGATTGTGCAACGAAGTGATCTCGAAGCAAGTGGCTAACGCAAGCGCGATCAAAGCACTTTCCAATGGCAATTCCACAGCAATTACAGAGGGTGTCCGAGTCATTCCTCGAACCCCGCTGAAAAAGGATCTTGTGAGTTAATTCAATGTCCAATTATTTTGCTTTTTTTTTATCGCTCGTCATTTTTTAAATCTTTTTACGTGCAGATTGGGTTCACATTTTTAATTCAATTTTTTTTATTTTTAGTCTCAGTCAAGAATTCTATTGTTGTTACAAAATTGAGCTTACGAAAACTTCAGCCAGTTAAGAAAATATTTAGTGGTTTCCCAATCTCTTGAAAATATTTATTATTCTCTAAGCATAATTTTTTTGTAACATTTATTTGCTAACCTTTTACGCTGTTCCTTTTTTTTATACACACCGAGTTCCGGAAGAAAGGGCAAATATATATTTTTTTTAAATTCAATACTTTTTTGATTGAATAACTAATTTTAACTGTTACTCTTCTTAACTTAAGGAAAGATTGATTTAGCACGATTGTATAAATTGAATAAGAATTTGCAATTAAAATAGAAAATTAAAAACTCATTTTCTTAGAAGAATTAAAAAATTAATTACCTTTGAGTTAAATTATCGTTGATATTGATTTACTTATTACGACGTTGATTGAACCTGAAAAGTATTCTGAATAAATTGTTATTTCAGTATTTCCCAGCTCTGTTGAAACAATTTTTTTTTTACAAATTCAAGTTTTAATTGGCGGTTAAAAAATTTCAGGTTTCTCATCCTCTGCTACAAGACAAGTTCACCGGTCTCCGCGATCAGTTGAACGAGTTTGGTGGCTTCGTAGTCGGTCTGGTGCGAAATCAGCAGCAGCAGCGCGGCGCCCAAAGCTATCGAAACGCCTTCGACGTGCCGCGAAAGTCGCTCTTGGACCAAGTAGTTAGAATGCGGGCCAACTTTTTACAGAGCGGCCTATCGCACACCAAATTGCTTGACGACGATTACGTTCATTCAATGCCCGTCGCGCAAATGGGCAATTACCAGGAGTACCTTAAACGCATGACACCCCCGCTCCGGGAGATCGAGAGCGTTCCCGTCAGACAACACATGTTCGGTAAGTCTCGTCTTCCTTTACTTATAATCAAATTTATTAGTTTCAATTGATTCATTAATTAACGACAGTGTAGCTTTGCACCATGCTATTAGATACATATTGAAATTTTGTTCCACCCGCAAGAGTAAGTCGTTAATTTTCCTGTAGAGGATCCACAAAGCCCGCATAGCGACTTGCGCCAAATTATATATATGACTAAAACACTTTTTCAAACATAAAAATAATATCGTGCGAAGTTACGTAGTAAACATTTAAAAAAAAAGTAACACGGTAACAAACTCTGTTGTGTTAATTGGACAGCAATTTTTTGTTGTTTCTTGCGATACAACAATCTTAAGTTTTCTCTGTAAATATGAAAACTAGCACAAAGATTTCTTATTTGTGGTGAATCTATAAATATTTTTATTTCAAATTCACAGAAAAAAAAATTGTAACACAATTATTGTAAATTTTTCGAATTTGCAAGGTCATCTTATTGTGTAAATTCGACAAATTAACTCTTCAGAAGCATCCTGTATCATTAAGTTTCTCACATGAAAAGTCATGAAAATGAAATTGTGTTGCAATTGCCTTTTTTAAGTATAGTATTTAGTTCGTGCCTGCTAAGTTTTATTTTCATGATCTTCAGGTGCTTCAGTTCCTTTAAATATAACCGTTTAATGTATCTGATTGATGCAATGGCCTCTTTTAAAATTACAATCATTACTGTGTAAAATGAAAATAACCATTTTTTTGTCATATTACATAAAATATTTCGTAAAATATGAAGAAAAAAAAACACATTTTTAACGCAGTTTTGAGACATTGAGATAATTTAACACAATTTTTTTGTGGGCACAATCTTTCTGTTAAAACTTTCAATTTTCAATTTTTGCTGTGCAGTTTTTATGTAAACCTTTTTTTTAATTACAAGTAACTAAAATCCGGATTATGTGCTCTTCCATAATTTATATATTGCTATACATGCTCCACATGACAGGTTTGATAACAAAGTTAATATTTTCTTTAAACAGGTAATCCTTTTAAAATCGACAAGAGAATGATGGTGGACGAAGCGGATATAGATATGGTTGGTTCAACGTCCTCGTCGTCGACATCATCGTCAGGCTCGTTATCCGCAAAAGGCGCACTGAAACGTAGTCTCACGCCTGTCGATGGTGGCGTCGGTCCACCGCGAGCACCGCCGAATAAACGAAAACCCGGTCCAATACCAAAGGACTTTATTCTTCGGAGACCTTCTTATTCACCCAGTAGATCCGCCTCTGTGTCGCCAGTTTCGTGGCAGATTGAGCCAAAGTTTTCTCCTGTCGTCGGCACAATTGACTTGAACATGCCGTCGTACTCGCCGACGTCACCTTCGCCCGCGCCGTTTCCGACAATATCGAACTCGATGCCCGCCTCGCCGACTCTGCCCGAAAAATTGGTAAACGGTCTCGCGGAAACGTCGACGATGCCGATTTTCGAGCCCATTTCCGTAGAATCGAGCGACAGTCATGTCGCGCCAATTCTCGCTGTCTCTATGACCGAAAATCCAACACCGGTGACTTACACACCGTTAACCGTAAACTACAGCGTCGGCGAGAGTGCGAAAATCGTCGAAGTGACGAACGAACGAAAGCTACAGACAGAATGCGTCGTTAAAACAGAGTGCAAAGTTGCGGTTAATGATGTCGCGCCGGATAATGAAAGTAGTGCGAATGTCGAGAGTGCGGTACAGGAGAGACTGACGAATCACGTGGATCATGAAAAACGCGATGGAAAAATCGAAAAGGAGAAAGTTCTCACGAAGAAGGAACTTGAGGATATCAGAAGACACAATCTGTCGATTAGAGAACTCGTTTACAAGGAAGTCCGAAGAAGGGGGACGAGTGAGTGAACAAAATATTAATCTTTTTTTTTTTTATAGATGGAATTATCATCGATTTGCAGCTCATATTTGACAATTACTTTGTGAATATTCAGTAGAATCTATTGAAAACTAGCTTCCACGAAAACAAAGTAACTCCCATTTATGCTTTTTTTTACAAGTAACCGGTATTTTAAAATTGTTTTGAAATTTTAGTATGGATTTATTAATATTTTTTAAAATGAAGATACAATTTTTTTGTTTGTTTAAAACGATAAATATTTTTCAAATAAAATTAATATTTTTAGTAATATTCGCAGTCCAGTGTAGATGAATAAAAATCGACGGTGTGACGGACACGTCGTTGGGAATTTAAGCTAAAACAAGAACAACAAAATTCTTCTTATAATGCGAAAATTGTTGAAGATAAATTTGTTTGGTCAGAATGCTCAACGAAAATTCAGTAATAATCATTGTTAAGAAAATGGCGGAGTCATAAATTATATTTTACTCCTGGCAATGTATCAAAGAAAAATAGATATTATTTTCCTTCTATATCCAGCCATTTTGTTGACAATTATTATTTTTTAGTTATTTTATACTATTAACGATTAATTACGGATTATAAAAACACTTGCTTTTTTTATTTAGCTCATTTTATCAATAAGATGTACAAAACCCATAGAGTTTCGTTTATCTATATCTGCGAATATCACAAAAAATATTAATCTTATTTTTAAAAAAATGAATTTCTATGTCACAATGTTACTAAAAATGATTAGCTTTTTTTCTTCTGTTGGTCGTATAACGGCCCTCGATACATAAAACTTTACAAACTCGATTATAAAAAATTCACACTGATTTGACTAATTTCAATCTGTCTAATCTCTATGGCTTCTAAAATTCTTCATAGATTTCTGTAATTGTTCGATGACGATCGAAACCTTAATTGGTTAAGGAAACCAAAGTGTTACCCGTAGTACCCAAATTTTAATACGAGTTGCAGATTACTGATAATCTCATCTTAAGTAACCCATTTAAAGCAAAAAAGTATGGTTGATTTTCTTTAATCTGTAAAAAAAAATTATATAAATAATGCCAGAATCCTTTATTGTTCGTGATGGTCTTTTGATCATGAAAAACAAATAGGAAATTTGTAGGAAGGGATTAACTTTTAATTACGAATTGTTACGAACAATTAAGGGTATGGGGTTTTTTTTTTATACGATTTTGTCTACGGATAAGATGCATCAAAACACTTTTCTTCCGATTGAAATGCATATACTTCCCTTTAATCATTATAAAAATATCTGTAACAAATAACATAATTTTGTTTTTTTTTTAACATAATGTTTTAGATTACGCGACCCTCTTTTCGCATCTTCATCAAATCCAAGGAACCCTCGACATACGACTCTCGTTCGTTCGCGACATCGTGAAAGAATCGTTGCGTTTCAAGCGTCGAAATCTTGCGAAATTATTGGAGGAATATTTACACTCGGTCCAGGAGGACGGGTGGCTTGTCGTAAATCACAAACTTAATCACAATGGTGCCACTAAAATAAGTTAAGACTTTCGGTGCTTTAGATGGGCATTGATAGATTATTGAAATTATTGAAAGAGCTAAAGTGGAAGGAGAGATGACGCTAGGCGGAATTCCGAAGGGTTAAACACGTCCTACAGACGGGATCAGCTATAGCCGATATGTGGAGACTTTAAATTAAATATTATACTTTTAATCGTTTATCACGGTGGACTGATTTTTCTTTCGACCTGTTTATTTCTATTTTCTTTTTTCTTTTGCCGTAAGAAATTTCTCAGCATGTAAGAAGTGAATAAGTGGATGATTTAAAGATCGTTTACGAAATGGCGAAGCAAAATACGCGCTACTGTGTAGCCAACGCTGCGTCCAGTCCTCTCGACTCCAACATCACTCGAGCACGCGTTGCTCTAAAAGATAAAAAAAAGGCTTGTTAAACAAACAGAAAGAAAAAATCATCGTCTATTTTCTCGTTATTTTCTCCCTATGTGTTATAATTCCCTATAAGAACGCGATCGACATATCATCGCCGCCGTTGACATTACGACGTCAGAGAGTACGCCTCAGTTGATAACTATTGCTGTTCGCATGAAAGTCTAATAGAACGATTAATAAAGGTTCGAGAATCTTTTATTCTCGCGTAACTGTGGCCTTCGAAAAAAAAAAAAAGAAACAAATATATTCGTAATCATTGTTTTCAAATATTAGAGCGTCAATTCTCGATTAAATCATATTTTCTGTTGATCAAAAAATATCGTCAAGTCACCTTGGTGTATTTCCGAAGAAATGTTGACTTAACTATTTTATCAATAATCATGTACAGCTTCTTCTTTTTGTATACTATTAAATTTAACGTGTCTATCGAGTTGACAGTAGTTTTTCTTCTTTCATTCACGGAACAATGCGCATCAATTTTCATACCGCGTGAAAGGGTATGACGAGATATTATTTGCGAGTGGATACACACACAATAAGTGGGGTTTCTATCGTTTCTGTGATATTCGATATACATACGTTATTATAATTATAGGTAGAGAATACCGCGTATTACCCAAATGTTATTGATAGGCGAGCTGAAAATAAATTACAATCCAAAAAAACAAAGTCTAGAAATCGAAGAAATCGACCATTCGCGTTAAATCGACTAGTTTCTTTTATATCGGTAAAAAAGATCGCATAATAAATCCCATACGATCGACTATTTGTAACGGCATTTTTATCATGTAAAAAAATCGTAGATCGGTATGTAGCCGTAGAAGTTTAGTTTTTTGCAATGTCATTTTTTTAAACATTTTATATTTTTCAAAATTGGAACGCCTACGATTTTTATATTCGGATTCGAATCTTGTGATTAATTTACATGATCTAATCTCCAGTACGAGCCATCAATCGCATGGGATTTTTATACCATTTTTTTCCTACAGACAAAAAAGTAAAACTTTTTTTTTTGCCTCATCGGTGTATCCTCTTTTAGTGTACATTGCTGGTAAATTCTCAGCCAAAATAAGATCTCACGAAAATTTCCAGCAGTTCACGTTTACGATAAAAGTCTGGGGAATAATAAACAATATTGGAGATACTAAGAATATTGATTTGACATAATAATGCCTAATAAGATAATAATAAAGTAGTTCAGGAAAATAATTTTTAAAATTTTTATTAAACTTGATTGCCTTATGAAATGAATTCGCTGAATTTTCCAGTTTATATGATTTTTAAGAATTTTCCTTCTTTTTCGAAATTCACGTTTTTGAGATCTTTTTAAAGCTGTTTTTCTAAAACTATTAAATAACTCTCAAGTTTCTTATGTGTCGTTTGGAATTTTCCTATGAAAAAATCTAGAATCAACGGTTTATCAACAATTTATCAGATATTAAAAAAATTCCATAGTTACAAAGAAAATAAAAAATAAATCGGTTGTATTCGAAAAATCCAGCGAATTAATTTCATATGACAAAAAGTAAGATTTCTAAACATTTGCTAATGTATTCTTTTTTCCACTGATAGATTAATAAGCTTTTGGTATTATTATTTTAAATAAATTTTCTTAGAATCTTCAATATCGTTGGTTTTTTAAACATTTTTCTTATCACAACGTACTTTCTTAAATTCTGATCAAATTGATCTTAGTGTTTGAAATTCTGGACTGTAAAAATGTTTTTTACAAAAATGATTATACTTATTTAGGAAGCATTCATGTATAAACTGGTACATTAAATTGAATATTTAAGCACGATGTAAATTTATTGAGCAGTATAATTAAACGCGTGAAAAATTCGTGTTTAATATTTAAACAATACTTTAATATTGCTTTATAGTTGTAAATTAATTTTATTTAATCAGTTTATGTATAAATGGTTCTAATGAAAGTATTTTAGTTGCCCAAATACTTTTATCAATATTGAGTGAAGTATTCCAAAAGAATAGAAAACTCACGTTCAATCGAGAAATTCGGTCATTTTTTTTCGACTGTTAATGTGAATAATTTATATTTACAAAGTTATTATTGCTCATAATTGGCTTAATGTACTTTTTGAATTAATAGACGTGATCCATGCTTCAGTCTTTTTTTTTTAACTGTTTTATATGACTCAAGTTAAACTGTCATTAAAAAAAAAAAATTATGCACTAAAACGCGATTGGTCGATATAGGTGGATGCATAAAAATTGGCTCGTCAATGATATAAATGAATGCGTGAAATCAAAGAAAGCAGCACCTTCATGATTTAAAAACAAAAACCATGTATCGGCGATTTCCTTATCCGAGAGCCATCAACGCAATTTCGTACCAATTAAATGTATATTCTATGACGCAAGAATGAAAGCACTAGCACATTTTTTGATGCATAGTATAACTATGCCGCTCTGTACATAATGTAAATAAAATTATTATTATTTATCATACGAATTGTTTCCATATTCCTAACTTTAGACACCTACTTATGATTATCGTGTGTCGAAAATACATACAAAAAAAAGAAGACCGCATTTTTCAGCGGACAATTTTTTAAAAATGTCCGGAATTTAAATAAATCACATTAAAAAAAAAAAAGTACAAATCTAAAAATACTGAAGTGTCATATTCATAGTTGGAATAGCTCTTTTTTCTAAAGTAGTACTATAGTATTTATGATACTAGAAAAAAAGATACTTGCCCATATATTTTGAAACGTATTGCGAAATAATCTGCTATTGAAACCTATTTCTATAAAAATATATGACTGAGCAAATGACGAGGCTGCCAACACATTTATATTTGTGAGGTTACGTACAATTTTTTTCCTAAAAACTCAATAAATATTGACATCTGTCGTTTTCAATAATACCGCATATTTTATATACTTAAAATGATAAAATAATCGTATCGAACACTTTTATTTTTATTCCGAAATTGTAACGATTTTTCGTTTTCATAAGTTCTTGTCGGAAAACTTATGGATCAAATCAGCAACTAAACGGGCAGTAAAAATTGAAAAATAATTTAATTTCCGTATCGATTTGTATATTTTTCACTAAAGCAAGATTTTTTTTTAACAACCGTGAATATTGTGGCTATTTTTGTTAGCCTATAAATACAATTTTCCGATGTTGCATGTTCAGTTGTGAAATGACTTAACAGTACTTATAGAGTATCGTTGTTTACACTTTTTACTGCGAATTTTGTTCCAATTTCGCAAGCATGGGGACTCCCCGCCACTTATTTGTACTTCGGAAAGTGGTGTCATACGTATAAGGGAGTAATTGGTGTAAAGCAGTTTAAAGACATAAATTTATATCGTGTAAAAACACATTTTCGACATAAAATTAGTAAGCGATATATATACATTTCAACATCTAAATTCTTTATAATGCATCTATTTTTAGTGTAATTAGGGCGATTTCGTACTTTTACACTATTCGTCGTTAATATGCTACACATATACGTCAAATTGTACAGGATTGTAATATCAATACAAACGCATGGCCCTGCAATCGAATTTCGGTTGAAAACTCACGAGAAATGTTTTGTAAAAGATATAAAAGTTTCTAGGTGATTGTAATTTTGAAGCCTTGCACACGCACATGTACACAGGGACATTTGTTCGAAATTACTTGTTATTTTATTTTCATGAAAACAAAGGCGTAAATTGAACTAATTTCTGTGAATATATTGTTATATCATTTTGTTTCTATATCAAGTAGGAACTCTTTAATCCAGATACACCTTAGTTCAGACTAGTTTCATCTTTAAAGCGTGAATAAACATTTTTTTAAATCTTAGTAACCGATTTTCTCAAGAGGTGTGAGACATATTTTTAGCTTTTCTCTCTCACTCTGCTGTGAGCGCTATTTAATTCTATCTCTCTTGCATTCATACATACTTCACATCACCTTAACTGTACCGCAAGGTCTACGTTAAAGAAAGGAGCCGGTTCCGGTGACACTCGCGACGAACATACATTTGTCAACGGAACAAACTCTCACTATCTTTATCTCTCATTTTTAGTACCTGCATCGGGTTTAAACGTGAGAGATCTCTCTCAGCAGAAGCCCCGCGCATAATAAGATCAGAGCAATAAAAAAAAGAGAAGAGCGTGTCAAATAACAGAGAACTATAAACTGGACTAGGCGGTACTCTAATACAAACACACATACACACACATACAGCAACACACACCTGCCCTTTGAAGTGTGCAACCGCACAGATCCTCGACTAAATAAATGAATATTTAGCAAAGCATCGACGTAGAACTCCATTTAATCGAGCCTCGGGGTTTTATAGTGCATTTTTCAATCGCTAAACTTCGTGCACCGAACGAGTGACAAACCGTGTACAACCAGTAAGTAAAAAAAGAAAAAAAAAAGAGTGGGGTTTGTACAGTAGTTTTGCAGTGGCAGTCATAGGCACTTCTACGTGTCCTACGGTTATTACAGATAAAAACCTATATATACAGTGGAGTCTACGGTACCTGCTCAAAATGGCCGCATTTCAGTCTTCGGTGCTGTGTGCGACGCGTGCGCGCGTGTCCGTGTGTGTATATATGTGTGTATGTGTGTAATTTTTGTTGAATTACGAACGAAGGTGTGTGCTTTTACAGTGGCTTTTTTAAAACAACCCAAGGTACACAAATAAAAATATAGTTAAAATAGCCGGGGTACGGTGGGGCGGGAGGGGAGTGTGGAGTGTTTGCCTGTCGAGTCAGCCCGCCAGTTCGACCATCTTGCGCCTTTGACTTTTCATTCCTCTATCCTGCATCTATTCGGCTCTCACCTCGGAAAATAAGCTCATCGATAAAACGCTTCGGGACAGAGAATTTTTTTCATTTCTTTCATTTTCGGAAATATCAACGGTCACACACGAGGGTATGTATAAGAGAGTGTCGGATTTACGTTATTGTGTACTGAAACGCTAATGGTTTTCTCTTACTGTACGGAATACGCGACGAATTATATTAGCCGGGCCAAGCCCACTTCATATATTCGCTTTTTCGACTGTTATACAGCGGCGTTAAATGTTTTTTTTTTTTTTGCGGTTTTGTGAATTACTTTTAGGGTCGGTAATATATCAAGGGTGAAGTGCTTGAGAATCTTTTTTATGGTAATTACGCTGCAATTTGGGCTTGTGAGTTTTGTACTGTCGAGAATCCCTTAACCCTTTATGCCGCTAATTAAGTGATGAAAATTATCGGGGATTATTGAGAATCTGTAGGTTTTTTTGAATAACTTAATGCATTATTGGGATGTTGCATTTTGCAGTTGTTAAAGGAAAATGGTTTTGTTACTTTTGTAATATGAGTTTCGCTGGTATACTTTCAGTAAATTGGATGAAGTGTGGAAATTCTTAGATATTTATTTCTAGTTTCTGTCTAAACTCAGTCTTGTTATTCTCATAGAATATGCATTGAGTTACAACGAGTCTGGCATTAGAGTCTAGGTAAAGCAGGGCATGAATTCTATTCTTCTTGTATGAGAAGATATTTTTTTTATGTGTATAACTTAGTGATGGATGATATTCATTAGATGCTTCAAAAATCAATATTTTTCAGGGCTGCGTCAATTATTTCTGGCTGATATTTTGAATTTTGATTAATTGAATAAAAACTGATTATTAAAAACGAAACTGATGTTTCTTAATCATCAGGGCGCTGTAACATGTAAAAATTGAAAATTAAGAACTTCAAACCATTTAATTACCTCAGTTTGTTTTATACTACAAAAACACAATGTGTTAAAAAGAATCTTGTGACAAACACATTTACATAAATGGTCACCAGTTAGTAGAAAAGGTTGTGAAATAAGCTAAAAACAAATACATGTTATTTGACAATTAGTATTTCAGATATTTTATTTTATAACTTTTTGTAAGTATAGGTGACCTTACCTGTGTAAGTTTGCTTATCTCCAAGTTTTGGTATAGATTATGTTTTTCGCACTATTTTACTACATTTTACAAAAATTTTATTGACTCAGAAATTTGTGTTTGGACCGAAGAGAATTAAAATTATACTATAAACCAGAAAAAATATATCCTATGTTATGTTAAAAAAACACATGAGAGGCTATTATGATCCCTTTTTTTTTTCTTCAATATTAAAGTGCTTCTATAAAGAACACTTATTTTTTATACTAATTTCTTGTCACAGGTATCTACAGGGTTCATGCACATGTAATATTTTTAAACTTTGTAAAAGCAACGCCACTTGAAGATGGCAAAAAAAACATTTGAGGAATACTCAAAAATCAAATTGGCTCTATAAGATCTCGTTTTCCTTGTACAAAGATTCTTCTTGGTATTGTTCATTGTATTTATTTGCAAAATGTTAGAAACTTTATTTACTCTACTGAAGTTTTGTTTTAACCTTGTTATCCGACTCTTTCATTTAAAAAAAACAAAAATGTAGCTCTTTCATTTTATACACAGTTGAAATTAGAGCAGTTTTTTAAATTGAACAATGCAAGAATTGTTACTGACATTTTGAAAAATAAATTGCTTCTGAAATATCGATTTGATAATAGACTGAATATCTTAACATCAATGCTTTTTGTCAAATTGTGATTATTTTTAACTGACCACATTTTTTTTTTCTTTTATTTTCAGGTTTCAAAGTGAACTGCCTTGAGGGGTAGGATGTTGCGGCATCAACATCATTCGATGCAAAATCAACTGAGAGAAAACAAGTTTGCTCCGAATATGATGTACGTTGGTTACTTTTGTTTTATAGCAGTGAAAAGATTGTAGCATATTTTTTGCTTTTCATTCATTGTCCATTCTTATTTTTTATTCCAATTAATTATATTTTATTTACCTATTTGTGTTTACTTGGCTTTACTATTTTTCAACATTTTTATATCAATTTTCATACTTTTGGAGCAGTTTGTATTCATTTTATTTGATAAGCACAAAATTGATTGATTTAAGGCGGTTGAGTACAGATCAGAAAAATTTAGAATTATAAACATCAAAGTATACAGAATTCTATCAACATTATTTGAACAAACAGAAATTTATTATTTTTTTAGATTTTTTAAATTTATTTTTAATCAACACTTGTGTCACTGTCGTTTTTTTTTTTATCAAAACATGGTTTAAATAATTTACTGAAAAATGATTGAGCATTAATTCTACATTAATTTTGCAAATACACATTTATGTAGTCGCTTTTCAGGACTCCTACCAGAACACTTTCTCAGGTTTTTTTTTTTTTTCTACGTGTAAGCTCCTTATATTTAAATTCAAGTTGTGTGATTTTTACAATCTTCTACAGAAAATGAACAAAAAAAAAATATTTTCCACAATGAAAACTTATATTGAAATTAAAAAGTTTATACTTTGGTATCTTCTACAGAAAATCTATAAAAAAAATTTTTCAGGATGGGTGGACCTGTGCGTCCTATGCAACAGACAAATATGGTACCTCCTCATCAAACTCAGCAGCACATTCACGCTGCCCCTCATAGAACGCCCCAGCAAATGCAGCATCAGATTCTCTCGATGCATCATATGCAGCACGCTGGCCCGCCAGGTGGAAACCCGCGTCAGCCGATGCTTTTGGGTGTAAACGGCCCGAATCCGAACGGTACGTTTATAACTACGAGGATCTTGACCAGCATCGTGAATAAGCATCAAAAGTGTGCGATATTTATCAAGCGTGTGGTAATGAAAAACTGCTGTGTTAAAAAAAATAATGGATAATTTTTAGAGTAGTACAGCAAGCACCGAGGACCAGTCGCGATACCGACACTCGATTTGTAAATAGCACGATTGCATCTATCCCAACACCATCTACGATTTTCCAGTAGCAACAAATTTGCTGATTTACGTTGCATTATTTAATCAACGCGAGAAACGCTTGGCATTATCTCACAAATTATAAATTTCTGGATTCTCTCCAGTTATTTTCCGTTTCAACTGCTATTACGAACGAAGAAAAGGAAAAACGGCCTTTCTCTGTTAGCAGGGTCCTTACACAGCGTTAAATCCCTTAGGTGTTCTCGATTGGTTCTCGTTTTCTTAATTTATTTTATTTTATTTTTTCAAATTTTTCTTTCACGCTTTTCACAGTTCGTCTCGAGGCGATGTTTTAGAATGTTTTTTTTTCTCCATCGGCTCATCGTAAATACATTGTTATCGTTTACCGTTTCTTTGATTTATCTTACGATAAAGAAACATGACAAAATAACGCTAATCCCGAAATTTGTATTACTTATTAAATGGAAGATTGGAACTTTGCGCACTGACAGCACGATTATCTCTTTAATTTTGTTAGGGTATTACAAGAAAGTTTTAACCGTCGCGTGCCTCTTTCTGGTACTGCTAAGCGGTGTGGACGGTAAAGATCATCGACCGTTCTTAAACATAACGCTTGACAATTTGGATCTATTGTTTGGACCAACAGGGTGCATCGAAGGTCGGTTCTTTTATTCACAAAATTATAACATATCAGCCAACTATCTTTTGTTGCAGGCTCTAGTCGGATTGTCATTGAATCATAATTGTTCAACAACGTTTTTTTTTAATATAAAGAATACAAGGTTCCGTATTTTCTCTGAAAAGTTTGAGTTTCAACAATGTCTAAAGATTTTATATATTACAACAATAAGCATTGCTTTGAAAGTGATATTATCTTATCACAAAAAAGCGACGAATTTACCGGTAAATTCGATTTCTAACTAGATAACGACGTTAAGGGAATCTTAGCCACTTAAAAAAGGGCGGTAGAAAACATTTCGCGTTGATAAGACTATTGCTTTTAACCCCCCGATTACACAAACTTCGGTTATTCAGACAATTAGTTTTACACAGTAGAGCGAATTTTCATTTCGAATTTAGTTAAAGTCCAATTTTTTCAGTATTTTTGAAAGCTCAGAACATTCCCAATAAAATGGTAACAATAAAAAAGAAAAATCCAATCCCAATAACAATAGTAGAAAATACTGTTGTGGAAAATGCGAAATAAAAAATATAATAATATGGCAATACCATTGATTGTCCATTGAAGAAAACACGAAATTTCAAAAATGATATTCAAGAAATTAGTCATTGTTTAAGGGTGTAAACGTCTTTTCATATAATTTGAAAAACCTGATTTTCTGACAAGGTCGAAAAAGGCTTTTAAGTTCCCATAGATTTGCGCATAGAATTGCACATTTTACAATGATGTGTCTATAATCAATAACAACTACAACTTCAAAAGAATGGGGGAAAAAATACAGACACTTGTATTGCAAAGTGAGAAATGATATATTTCTTCTGACAGCATTCTGGTGCACTAAACTTCATAAAATTGTATGTAAAATGCAGTAATATGCATTTTATGAGATTGAGATGCAACTTAAAAAAAAAGGAATGGTATTATTATAAATAATAAATGTTTTCTCCCGCTCCTTTTTAATTGTCATTGTCTCCTTAGGTACAAGTAGCTATCTTTTCTTTTGATAATTTTGACTATACAATTACAGAAACCGCGACTTGACTCGGGTCTGCGCATGTGAGCTTATTGTTTTTTCGTTATTTTTATTTCTTTTCTCTTTCTCAATACCGGAACCCTACACGCTATGCCTTGCATGTTACGTATTTTGTTTGGTTTTTTTTGGCTTTTATTGGTCAGTGATCTCGACCCTGTAATGCTTAGATGCTCACACGTGTAGTATGAAGCAGCCGGGATTCGGATATATCCGTGCGTTCCTCTTCGTTTGGTAATTGCTCTGTGTGAACTCTCTAAAAACTGAAACTGTTGCGAACGAATGATTTATTTCACACAAGGAGGGAAGTGTTCTTCGTACTATCGCAAAATCGTAACATAAAATCATGCGTTCAATTTAGGTACGATGGTTACGGTTGGTTTGAATCGAAACATGGAGCCATTGACGACAATACAGAGCCAAACGATACAGCAACAGTTTCAGCAGCAACAACAACCGTCATTGCAGCAAGGAACACAACAATCTAATCAACAGCCGCAACTTGACTCTCTACAACAACAACCACAACCTCAGGGCCAGAGTCCAGAGCAGAAGAAAGCTTCCAGTCAAGAGGAGAATAACCGCGTAGACTCGAGAGACGAAAGTCCTTCGGCTCGTCCGTCAAACCCAAATCCCGCAAATGTAACGAACGCGGCACTCGCCAATATGAAGGAAAAGACACCGATGTGTCTGGTGAACGAACTCGCGAGGTTCAACAAGCTTCAACATCAGTATAGATTGACCAACGAGGAAGGACCCGCGCACAAAAAACGTTTTACCGTGACTCTGAAACTTGGCGAAGAGGAATATGTCGCTGAGGGTCAGAGCATCAAAAAAGCTCAACATAGCGCGGCTACTGAAGCTCTGACAAAGACTTGGTACAGGCATCCGCCACCGAAACCCACAAGAGCTATGAGAATTGGACATTTAGGAAAAGGCTCGTCCGCTTCCGGTAAATATTATTTTTATTAACGTTGTACAAAATATTATACAGATATAAGTGGAGGAGAGACACATGAATTTACTTTTTAATCTGCTGAATTCTTTTCCGATTCTCTTTGATTTTTTTTAAATGCTGCTTGTACTTTTAAGGTTTTTTTTTCATTAAAAAATGATATACAGTATGTTCAATTTTTTCAAGAAATTGGCTATGAAGTATGACATATTTGTTTTTAATTATATTTTGTTCTTTAACGCCACGTACCCAATTTTAGAAACGCTTTAAAAAAATAGTTTACATCGTGTATGAGTTAAACAAATTTTTTTTTGAGTCTTTCTAGAATTTTATTCTGAAACTGAAAAAATTCTATCGTAGACATTTTTCATTAGGATACATTTCATTTTCAAGTTATTAACGTTAAAATAAATAGAGACACCGAAAATTCGTTCTGGTGAAAACATTGGTCGTAGAACCAAACGAACAAAAAAGTGTTTTTTATTTTTCAAAATGCATTTGGGGTTAAAAAAATGGTCAAAATTATGGACGTTGGGTCAGAGTCAAATCATAAAAATTTCAGCGAGAATACTTGATATATAGCTGTGAATCGTAAATAACGTTATGAAAAATTCCACGCTTGTGTCTGAAAAGACATAAAAAAAGTCATAAAATTTTGTTCTCCGACATTGATTAAAGGAAAGGAAGGAAAAAAAATGTAATAAATGAACAAAAACAAAATGTTCCATTGATATCTTTCCGCAGGAAACTTGCCGCCGACGGTAGAACTTAACGCCCTGGCGATGAAACGAGGCGAATTAACAGTCTACACTATAAGACACGCGCCTCCAGCAACTCCGCAACAGTATTTCCAGCACGGTTTCGGCAATATACCGCGTTTATTTAATCCACATTACGCTCCATTCAATCACGGATTCGCGCCAAAACAGGACAAACTGTACCTCGTTACGCTGAAGGTGGGTGCTCGTTTAATAAATCCTCAATGAATCTCTATACTCCTACATAAATAAGTATTTATTTGTATAACAAACGTTTACTCTGCAATTAGGTCGGGGATCGTGAGTTTATCGGTCGAGGTGTGACGGGACAGGCGGCTCGCCACGACGCAGCGAGTCGTGCTTTAGAGCAGCTGAGGCAGCTTCCGATACCAGAGGAATGTCCAGCGAGCGCTAGCGCAGGAAATATCGGTGCCGCAGCGACGTTAACCGAAAACGGTGTATCCGCGACCGGTAGTATTGACGATCCTAATGCCGAAATCAAGAGTCCAGTCTCGCTGGTACACGAGACAGCATTAAAGAGAGGCCTGCCGGTGAGTTTTAAAGTAGTTTCCGAGAGCGGCAAGCCCCATATTCGTACCTTCACAACGAAGTGCATAGTCGGGGAAAAGGTTACGGTTGGCGAGGGTGCATCGAAAAAAGTGTCGAAGAAACGCGCTGCTGAATTGATGCTTGACGAGCTTAAGAGACTGCCGCCTTTGCCCGCCGCGATAACCGTACGATCGCTTGGCTTAAAGCGCAAACCATCGAATACAAAGAAACCGAGACGTAATTTGATTCGCGATAATCAGGGACCCCGTTCGGACTCTGATAACGTCGAGGAAGTCGATCCAATATCACGACTCGTGCAAATTCAGCAAGCTAAAAGAGAACGCGAGCCTGTTTATACGCTTGTGGAGGAAAAAGGAGGCCCGAGGAGGCGTGAATTCCTCATGGAAGTTACGATAGGACAGTATTCCGCTCAGGGAACTGGTTCGAACAAAAAATTAGGCAAACGCGCCGCTGCTGAGGCTCTTTTGGCGCAATTAGGGTACAATAAACCCGCTCAGCCACAGCCGGCCAAACCGTCGATAAAAACAACGCCTAAGGATGTTAATAACGTTGACAGTAGTGTTGACACTAGTACGAAATCGAGGAAAGTCACGTTTATGGAAGATGATCAAAAGACGAGCCAGGAATGCCAAAAAAATCAGCAGACTAGCGGCGTTTCCATTGGACGACAATTGGTACCTGGATTATTGCTTGTTGATGGCGCTAGTCAGCAAGACTCGAAATTAATGGGCACTTGTGGCAGTGGAAATAATGCTGGGCGTCCCAATTCACCGAATAGTCCCACTGGACCAACGCTTCAAGCCGTTGCTGAAGCTCTTCGAGGTCAACAAAATCAGCAACATACGAGCAATAGTTTATCGCCTAAGGATCAGTTGATGTACTTGTCTAAGATGCTTAACTTCAAGGCCACCTTTGTCGACTTTCCAAAGGTTCGATTTCAAATATTTATTCAGCATGTAAATTTATTGTTGCACTTAATTATAGTGTATAGTAATGAACATTGTTTTTCATATCGTTTATCTGAGCATGCCGTACACATATCTTTTAAATCGATACTTTCATTTTATTAGGATATTAGTAGTTGAGCCAGTGTCACTTCTCCCACCACTTTCAAAATTTAGAAACCATTTTTTTTCTTTCTAATAGCTCGATAAATGCAGCTCATATTTTGAGAGGATACGCGGAATTATTGAAAGAAAAAAAAAACAAAAATTACAAATATAAGAAAATTGAAAAGCAAATCATCTGTATTCGGAAAAATTAGAGAATACATATTTAGAAACATTATATTTTACATAGGATTTGAAAAAGATTTCTTTTTACTAATTTATTCATAACCATTCAGCGTTTTTATTACTTGAAATCAATATCCTTGGTATCTTCAATATTTCATAGCAGAATATCTTTAATGCATTCATAGTTATAAAAAAATTACAGCTATTTAACTATGTCGCATAAAGTTAATATAAAATGCCGGATTGCTACAGAAAAAAAACTCAACCACCCGTAGCTCTCCGAAAACTGTCATGAATCATTTAATATTTTTATAAATCGATCGCTTTGAATGGCGAATGAATGGCTCTGTATTATCAATACATGCCGCAATATAAACAAACCTTCATTGTGGTCTATTAATTCTTAAATTTTTATGAAAACGATACAAACTAATTTAACTTCCAGAAAAGTAACTATTTTTCTTTGTAACGACTTTGACTTACAAATTGTGGATTTGGACAAATAGTTCATAATTTGCAAAAATAGTGCCCCTTAAAGTGGTCATTCAATTTAATGAATATTAATCATAAACATTGTAGTGGACAAACGTACACTTTCTTAAATATTCAATACAAGTCATTATATTTTTTTGTAAAAATTTTCACTTTCAAATAATAATTTGAACTTCTGCAATAATTCAATACAATATCATATTTAATTTTATTCAATAGAATTTTTATTTGTGTCGATGTAAATTAATGATGAAAATCTTATTTCAGGGCTCGTACAATAGTTGTCTATCGTTAGTGTCTCTGAGTACCGATCCTCCCCAAGTATGTCACGGTAGCGGTGCTTCGATAGACGAAAGTCGAAATCAGGCTGTGCTAACGGCGTTGCGTACCCTCAGCAAATTGGGCCTTGACACCAGCGCACCATCCGAGAAGGAGAAGCCCCTGTTACCCACCGACACGAATGAAATTCACGATCAAGTGAAGAAGGACTTGTTGAACCACTCGATCGACAAGTAAATTACGTTAATTCGATAATTGCGTGCTGTAATTCACAGACCATGAACGTACGAATTGAAGATACCCAAATCTTACCTTTCTCGCCAGAAAATTCTACCGATTTTTTCAATCAACAATATGTTACTTTAGCAAATTACTTTTTCTCATCTTTTCAATCTCTCGAGGCAGTATCTTCTGATGGAAAAAAAAAATCAGCGATCGTACACATATTTGATTTAAGGTATTATTAATTTAACGTAAATGTATTAATTTCCCAGCTAAAAAAACATTGACTGCGGAAATAACAAAGTCGAATGCGGTGTTACTTGCAGTCCAGATTCAAATGTACCTACGTAGTAGTATGAACAATGCATTGCATTGATTATTCACATAGTTCTCGTATTCTTTTTTTTTTCCTATTAAGTTTTTCTTTCATTTATATCTTCGTGAGTGCTTGACGAATACATATGTTCAACTACTACTACTAAATATGTACGTTATTTACGTTCGTTCGCATTAATTTTTCTAATTTTTACAATTCCGTTGGGGAGACAAACGACAATTTTAATTTAGAATTTGTACGTGATTCATCGCTGAGGCTTCTCGCTCTGTCTATTAATTATAACTCTTCGATTGCGTTGGACATTGTTACCCAGCTTTGAGGTAGTTATATTTGTTTCCATATTTTTTTTTTCTTTTCGGAGCGTACCGAGATCTCCTGCCGTCGCTCCTCCGCGGGTTCCTCTCCACCCCTTACTCTTTAAGCCTGTAGGATTAGTTTCCTATTACGGAGAATATCACGTTCGTTTCGTGATAAGCAAGGCGCTAAGAAACACAAAATAAATTACTAAGTACGGATAGGTGGGTGGGATGAATGGACGAATGTATCGCGAGGTTCAATTTTTCGTCGAGCAGCCGTTCGGGCTGCCGAAGAGGAAAAATTCTCGCTGGTTTGTTTTTTCTTTCTCGACGATCTGAGAGAAAAGAAAACAACGTTAGATTATAGCAGGCTTGGAATTTTATCGAAATAAAAATGTACTCAAAATGCTTTTTGATTCGAATGTAAGGCAATTTCGAGAGCCATTAAATTATACATTTTTTCTTAAAAATAAAGTCATTTAAAAGTTATTTTCACCGTTTGATTTTATAAATTTTCAATTATTCAAATACTGAATACTGAAAATACTTCCCGATTCAAATAACTGTTAGTAATTTACTCGACCGATAATATTATTGTTTGAATAATAACAGTAATTTGAGATAATTCATTTTATAAAATCTGATTACCGCTTGTTTTTTTTTTCAAGATTTACTCGCAGTTACTTAAACCCAGAAATACAGACGAGGAATCGGAGATGATTGATTTGAAAAAAAGCTTATCATTTTTTAATTAATTATTTACAGTTATGTAAACTCAGGAGTATTCTGAATACAATTTTATTCAGATATTAGCCACGTCTGGATAATAGAAGCATGATAGTACGCGGGTAGGAAAAGAGAGGATCGAGCTCGAAGCAGAACTAAATTATTTAAAAAAAAAAAAAAAGCAAATAATTCTTCGATGTAGGTAAGTTATTAGTCATCGCAGCGTCGTGTCTCTATTCCACTTGCAGGTACAGGTTTAAAAAGAAAGTAATAAGCGGTTACTATCGATGCACTGAGCGCTAAAAAAAACCCAGTGGTAATGGAATTTTTCCCGTGAAAAATTGAGATTGACTGCTGAAGGCTTCGGCCGAATTAGTTTACTGATTAGGGATCGTTTTTTCCAGAGTCAAGATGTACAAATTACGTTTTGCACGTCAATGATTCGACTGCGATATCGTCATCAATTCGTAGCGCGTACTACTATGATAATCATTGAATTGTAATGGTAGCACGCTATACATATACATCGCGACGATACAATTGCGTAACGCTATATTTGTTAAATAAGTTTACTCAATTAAAAAGTACAACGCGGCGGCGGCGCCGCACGCGTGGCGTACGTTAACTGTGCGATCGCAGCTATTATAACTATATACATATTGACACCGAATGTTCGGTCGCGTACCGCGATGATTGTGTATCTCGAATCAATAAACGAAGGCGCAAATGTTATGATTATCAAATAATATTGTTTTTTGTGCTCATTTTTAAACTTCTCTCCACCCTAACATTTGAAGTTCAAACGTATCGTAAGGATAAAAGAATAATTGCTCATTTAATTGAGCGGAATAATTACGATTATCCTTCTTCCTTTTTTTTTCAATTAAATCACGAAATAATTTTTTTGGCATTTTCAGGATTCGTTTATTAGTAATTTAAGATTATAATATAATTTTTAAACATTTTTAGAATGTAATATTTATAATGATATTCATGAGCCAGTGCAGAATAATAGATTTTTACTACCGAAAGTTATTCTTAAATTAACAACAACAAAAATTAGTTTAACATATTTTCAGTACACTTTTTGTTTGTCATAAGAAATTAATATTCCGATTATATGTTTTTGTAGAAATATTTGATATTACGTATACAAAGTTGCAGGATCATTTGAGGAAAAGTTTTGTAAAAAGAACTTTTAAAAATCTCGAAAAATTCATAAAATATAAAATTGAGTTTGTCAATGTTCGTTTATCAGTAGTTTAACCCATTAATGGCTAATGGGACACATGCTTCCCACTTTTGAAAAATCATAACTCCTACAAAAGTTGACCGACTCCAGCGAGCTTGGACTTATTTAAAAGATATACTTTATTTGAAAAAAAAATTGGCATAATTTAATGTTGCACTCAATCCGTGAATTGATGTTTTTAAAAAACCCCCAAAGTCGGGTAAGAACAAAAAATAGATAACAACTACGACCTGCATTTTTTTTTTTTTTCTTCGCTTAATTGCCTTCAGTTACTGACGTCAGTTTGGGGAAAATATCGACTTAACGAAAACCATCCCCCAAAATATACATCACGATAACATCACAAGTTTTTAAATTTGAAGGGTGTTTTATAAGGGTGGTTTATAACCGTTAAACGGTTCAGATTATAATATAATTTTTCAACAGCCTCAAAATATGATATAACTATACTCACAATGCTGTACAGAATGATAGAATTTCACTACAGAAAATTATTTTTTAATTTACTTTAAAACAAAAAATATATTTTCAAAACACATCATGTATGTCGAAAAATGAATATCCGGATTATATGTTCTCGTACAAATGTTTTACATTACGTATACGAAATTTCAGTCATTTGAGGAAAAGTATCATAAAATTTTTTAAAATCTTGAAAACGAGATTTAAAAAAAAGGAGAACCTCTTTTTAAAAAATCATACATAGATTTTTGAAAAATAAGGGAATTTCTTTTGTACTTACCACATTAAATTTAGGATTTAATTCCAATTTAATTGGTCAAGGGGCTTTTCAATCAGTAATATAAAAAATTAACGCACATTCATATAGAAATAAGAACATTTTAGTTTTCTTGTGTTGATATGAAAATTCTGAAAAAATGAATAATTAATAGAGAATAATTCCAACTGGTACCTAATATCGATCAAACGCTACTCACGACCTCCTTCTATCGGCCTCTCAGAGATGAAAGGGTGAATGTCCCAGTTACTGACCCCATAATTATAATTCAGATAATAAAATATACAAATTATTCCAATTCACATATATTTATTACCTTTGTAATATCTATGCATAATATTGACAAAAACTTGAAAATAATTATAATTGTTAATAAATATTCGTAGCTTTTAAAATTGGAGTAAAGTATACGTAATCTGATCAGTCACTGGGACATTGCAGAGGTTATTACGACTGTTTATAGGCTCAGGCCGAGACCTCGCGGCGCGCATAAACATCGAAATACTGTCGTCAACGACGCGCCGAGCGAAATTAACAAAGGCACAAGATGACTACAACAGTAAACAGAACGAAATGATGGAAAAATGATGATCTCGCGAGTTTTGAGACAATCGTGAAATAAAAATTTTGAGTGTACGAGTGCCGGAGTAATCGTCGAAAAAAAGAAAAAAAAGTGGGGTTATAAAAATTGAACAGTAAAGAAATACTAAGAAAAATAAGATGTTCAAGAATACCTTCCAGAGTGGTTTTCTCTCGATTTTGTATAGCATTGGCAGTAAACCACTGCAAATATGGGACAAGAAAGTGCGTAATGGACATATCAAACGAATAACCGACAATGATATACAGAGTCTTGTGTTGGAAATTCTTGGGAGTAATGTTAGCACTACGTACATAACATGCCCGGCGGATCCCAGAAAAACATTGGGTATCAAACTTCCCTTTCTGGTCATGATTATTAAAAATCTCAAGAAATATTTTACCTTTGAGGTTCAGGTGAGTTGAAGAACTAATACGCACACATTTTTAAGCCTTTTTTTATTTTTCAGCTTGCTGTATTTTGTTTTTGTTATTAATTATTATTTCATTTGTTGATTAACATTAATAGCAACAGTATATTCTATTTGCATAGAACATACGATTATCAAAAGTCTAAAGATCTAAATATGTGTGAAAAAGTGATAAAGCTATATGAAATAATTACGGTCTACGATAATCTGTAAGAAAGAATAAACGGTGTAAAACTGAATTTAGTACTTTGAAAAACTGTAGGTAATGACTTAATTCAACTGGCTGCTAATAACTGCTTTGTTGATGCGACCTTAAATAAACACAAAAAAAACAAAGAAAAAAAATCTAATATTTCAGCTTAGAGATTCAAGAAAATTAAAGAATCTCAAAAAAGAAGAAAAAAGGATTATGAAGCTTCCAATAATTTTCTAACTTGACATATTTATTTGCACTATTCATTATTATTCAAGTTATTGAATACATATGATTATAACAAAATTGAAGATACACTTTACCTTCAAGGTTGAAACGAGTTGAAGAATTTATTTAAATAGAATTGTCGACCTTTCATTAGTTTTAAATTTTCTCTATTTGAGCTATTAATTATTATCTAATTTATTGAATAGGATTAGTAATATATAGCAATATGTTCTGTTTGTACAAAATAGATCTAAAATGCATCCATAAAAGTTAATTAGTTTGTACATCGATATTATCAAAATGTTTCATATATAATTCATACTGAGCAATGCCAAAAAATAATTGAAAAACTTAAAAAGTACTTTATAAAATCATATGTATTCAATAAAATTAGCTAATTCCATTTTCTGAGAAGGTAAATCAATTTTTTCTGAAAATTTAATAAGCAATCTTTTTTCTGATTTAATTAATCAATAAATTTTTAACAATATTATTATTAAAAATCTGTTGTCAGTATCGTTTGATAAAATTAATTTTTCAAAAATTATTTTCTTATTCAATATTGATATTGCAATTAGGTATTGATATATTGAATTAAAAATATGTTTGAAATAATAGGGAGCATATCTGTAATTCAATAGTAAATGTTCACTTTTGTCTTTTCAACACATTACCTAAGCATTGGTCAAAACAACATGTTTCTTGATACATTTCAAAGCAAACACAACTGAATGAATATTTTCAACTATTAATTATTCTTTTTAAAACAATATCTCAATATTGGTTAAAATAATTTTTTTTTTTTCAAGTAACTGAAATGAATTGTTATCATTCATGATTCATTTTAACGCAATGACTCAACATTGGTTAAAATTATATTTTTTAATTTTTTTTAAAAATGTTTTATTAAAATTTGTTCATTTTTTCTTATTTTTTCAAGGTCATCGATGACAAAAGTGTGAGAAGGCGCTTTCGCGCAAGCAATTATCAATCCACAACGAGAGTTAAGCCTTTCATATGTACAATGCCTATGCGCCTTGATGATGGCTGGAACCAAATTCAATTTAATTTGGCTGACTTCACAAGACGAGCATATGGCACAAATTACGTGGAAACGCTGAGGGTCCAGATTCACGCCAACTGCAGAATACGAAGGGTGTACTTTTCCGACAGACTCTACTCCGAAGATGAACTACCTGCAGAATTTAAGCTCTTCTTGCCTATCCAGAACAAGGCCAAATGCTAATATCAATATGCAATAAACAATTTCACGATTTAAAAAATGTACAGTAATTTATTATTTTATTTATCCTCTACAGCTGCTCTCACAACTCTACTTTTGTTTTCAACAGTGTGCGTAAAAATCTAATGAAATAAAATGAAAAATATGGTTTTTTATGTTTCAACGTTCGTCTGATACAAAGAAAATAAAACGAGAGGGTCTTTTTCCTCCTCGCCTAATAATACATGCGCAAATGCCAGATGCATTATATAATCTCATATCAAATCCGGAAATGTGATGTTCAAATTATTGAGCAAATTAATGTTTACTTCATAAGTTTCATTCGCGACTATATCTATCCACCTGGAAGGCGACATGACGTAAGCTATGTTAAGTTTTGCACAACAGTCATTTTGTTTTTGAATTAATTTGATATTTTTGTATAAATTAATATCAATCGAAAAATGGGTTTATTTCACATAAGTTAAATCATTTTTGTAACAATCCGATGTATATATTCATTGATATATATTTTTTTAGTTTCATAATTAATTTCCGTATTTCTTTTTGTAAAAACAAAAGCTTTATTTATAGCAGGGGCTCAGTCACAACCGCCCCCCCCCCCCCCCCTCGCCGGGTTTCGCAGCCGACACACAACCCGCTTCCATAATTTCATGATTTATCGTGGTATATAAGTTACTTAAACGTACGAATTTTCCGCACATTATTGCAAAAAAAAATAGTGTATGAAGCGCGGGTGTACGATTTACCACCTCGTGCTGATCAGCGCAGTGGTCAATACGCGGGCGTAAAACCGTCAATTACGCCCATGCTGCAAGGATTTTTTTAGTCATCCATATTTTGACCGTGTACATTTTTCACAAAATTTTTATTCAGGTCTAAATTTTAGATGATAGATTTTTTTCATTGCGTTCACGTCTAATTTATTTTCCTCTTTTTTTCTGTCGTATTATTGGTTGGAATGAGTTTGTTATTGTTCATAAAAACAGCATTGACCTTTTTAAACTACCAGTTTGCAAAGAAATGTATGCTCTGCATTTTTTTTATTAAAGATAAATTTTTACTCTGTTTTTTTACTCTAACTTTTACTTATTCCACCAAATATTAATCAGTAGGCCTTGTATAGAAACTGCATAATTTCTATCAGATTTTTTGTAATTGCATTTTTTAGAACTTGTCCATAACAATTCCGACCTTCAAAAGTATTAGAGTATTTGAATAAATGTATCCTCTGGTACAGTTTTATAATAAAAAAAAAAACATTTCTTACGTTGCAATATCGTTGTGTAAAAATATTTAGCACGCTGCTAATTTTTTCCTCTCTTTTTCATTTGAACTATTTTCAGGAACAACACTGCAAGCCTTGTCGAGGCTTAACCGATGTTTCTCGACCAGTTTACCCTGGCCATAAGAATTCCGACGATGCTTCGAATTATAAATTGATAATTCAACCTCGGTCATCGTTAACCCGCGAAAATGTTCAAGTATCTTTTTGTTGATCACGTGACGCAACTCCAAAAAGTTTCCAACCGCTTCATCGGTCGTCAGCAATTTGCTCCTCGTAGATTCGACGTTTTTGGTAGCTTCCATCGCTTCCACCTCAATTTCCAGCGGAATTGCTGGAGCTGGTTCTGGCGAAGCGTTACATATATGCGTATCAATCCACTTTCGTTGAGGAAAAGTGCTGCTTAGAGAGCTAACAATGATAGGATCTTTTCCTCCAATAATCGGCGAATTGATAAATCTAAATTTATCCGATTTGCTCTGTCCAAGTTGTTGCAAAGGCACGTAATTATACGGCCACTTCCGAAATATTTCACCCTCTTCTTCATTCGAATTCAAATCCTTTTTGTCTTTTATCGATGTCGAAGCTAGCGAAGAACCTAAATTCTTTTCCTTCTCTGCTGTATCATTTAATTTCTTCCTTTTTCGCGTCTCTGGCTTCAAAATCTTTGCCTTCTTCTCGTCATTTTTAACTACGTTGTCCTTGCCGAAGATTTTCTTTTTCTTAGTCATTATCTTGCCCGGTGAATGTCGTGAAGACATCAACGTCGACAATTTGTCTGAAGAAATGGATTTCGTATTTTTAGCTTTAGCCGACTGTATTTCAGCTGAAGTTTCAAGACAACGGAATAATTATGTCAGCTGAAAGGTCAATGAAAGTTATGATTAAGGAAAAGGCAGGGTACAAACCACTTTTGACCTCTCTAAAAGTCTCATTGGTCTGACAACTCTTTTCCACAAAGTGGATGCCCCACTTGAGCATATACATATCGAAAAATGCTTGACACAATTCCACGGGAGTTTCGTTTTGCTCGTAGTGACGATCCTGAAGATAAATTCGTCTGACGCGACAATTGGGATAAATGATTAATCGTTGGAGGGCTCGATATTCGGTGCGATACGTTGTCTGGCAGAGATTCCGCAGATTAATCTCTAGAAGATTCCATCCCTCGTCCAATTTGAGAGGAAGACGAGCTGTTTCGGGCTCGACACTTGACATTGTCTTTCCATTGTCACAAGTCGATAAGATAAATTTTCGACGAATCTTCTCCTCGTCTATCACCTAATTAACCCAGAAATCATTTATGTCATTTGGTGCCAAAATGAGTTAAACAATTAACACTGTGATAATTCAGTCACTCGAAAGAAGCGTATTAAGAGGAACGATATTTTCAGGCCAATATTTTTGCCGATAGTTTGATGACAATCGATCAAATATGATAATAGCATAATTTTCTTGGTGGGTGTAAGAAATATTAAATGCTTGAAATGAATGCCGCTTGGAGGAAAGCTGTTCCAGAATCAAACAAGGGTTAAAAAGTACAAATTTTATAATATTTTATGCACGACAGTTCTCTCTTCTAATTGACCACTACTAAAAAATTAGTAGTACTATTGGCAAAAAAAATGTTCGTATAAGAGTTGGTGAGAGTTGATTGAATGATTCAAATTTTTCAGGAATGTAATTTTGCGGAATAAAAAAAATGTTGATTAAAAGTGAAATGTTGATTCGATTAGTGTTGATTAATTATTAATCCGGAGTTAATAAACATTTAAACCTGAATGTGTTTTCGTGTATTGTTAAGCATCGCCAGAAATGATGAAATAACGATTATCCTTCTTTTTCCATTTTTCAGATTTTTTTTCTCAACACATATTTAGATTTTAATGCTAAAAATCTGAAGTTATATCTTTCTCAGGCACGAAATATATATGAGTTTAAAACTGTTCTACACATGTTGGTTGTGTCCATGAACTTTTAAAGATGAGAAAATACTTAATTTGATTAAATTTGATTTTAGTTACTCCGTTTAATTGTAATTTTATGTAATTTAATTTCAATTGCTCCGTTTAATTGTAATTTTATTAATTTTGATCTCAATTACTCCGTTAAATTGAAATTTTATGGAATTTAATTTCAATTACACGGTTTGATTGTAATTTCCTGAAATTTAATTGCAGTTACTCCGCTTAATTGTAATTTTATGAAATTCAATTTCAATTACTCCGTTTAATTGTAATTTTATGAAATTTAATTTCAATCACTTCGATAAATAGTAATTTTATGAAATTTTATTTCAATTACTCCGTTAAATTGAAATTTTATGAAACATTATTTCAATAACTCCGTTTAATTGAAATTTTATGAAATTAAATTTCAATTACTTCGTTTAATTGTAATTTTATGAAATTTAATTTCAATCACTTCGTTAAATAGTAATTTTATGAAATTTTAGTTCAATTACTCCGTTAAATTGAAATTTTATGAAATTTTATTTCAATTGCTTCGTTAAATTGTACTTTTATGAAATTTAATATCAATTACTCCGTTAAATCGTAATTTTATTAAATTTATTTTAATTGCTTCGTTAAGTTGAAATTTTATGATTTTTTATTTCAATTGCTTCGTTAAATTGTACTTTTATGAAATTTATTTTAATTGCTTCGTTAAATTGTAATTTTATGAAATTTAATTTCAATTACTCCGTTAAATTGTAAATTTATGAAATTTAATTTCAATTACTCCGTTAAATTGTAAATTTATGAAGTTTAATATCAATTACTCCGTTTAATTGTAATTTTATTAAATTTCATTTCAATTACTTTATTCAATTGTAATTAAATTTGATTTAATTTAAATTATCATCTGTGACTTGTAATGGGTAACTTTTTTTTATTACAATTTTGCCCAACCGTTATCCGTCTTCATTTAATTGGGCACGAATGCGCAGGCGCTAATAATTTGAAACATTTCTCGAAATATCATCCTACAATTCGATGGATAACATCGGAAATTATAAATCATCCGAATGTCGGTTTTCCGTCGACTACTAAGTTCAACTTCACGACGATCGATATTTTACCTGGAAAGCAATATCAACACGAGCTTAAAAAATTTACAGAACAGCAAGAACCGGAAGTCGTATATTCAAAAAAGTCTTCAGAACTGGCGGGACAGGATATATTGGTGTTCATATTATTTAAGGTTGCCAGTTCTCATATCTCAACAAGCTTATCACCATTTAGCGTATTTAATTATTTCCTTCAATTTTGTACTTTAATTTAATATTTTTTTTTTCATATACTCTGTTTAGTTTCAATTTTATTGAATTTATCAACTACGTTTAATTGTAATGTAATTTGGTTTAATTCAAATTCTCCCCTGTAATTTCTAACGAGTAATTTTTTATTAGAATTTTGCCTAAATCTCCGTCTTTATTTAAATTGCGCACAGTTGCGCTGCTGCTAATAATTTGAATTACTTCAGAACCATTCGTAACCCTTGAAAACAAAATGAATTGCAGTTTTTCCTACCGATTTGAGAATCAACAAAATATCCTCAAGTTCATTGGATTTACGTTGAAAATTATAAATCATCCGGTTGCGTCGGTTTTCCGTCGACTACCAAGTTCAAGTTCACGACGAACGATATATATATATTTTACCTGAAAAGCAATATCAACACGAGCTTTAAGATTTTTCAGAACAACAGCAAGAACCGGAAGTCGTATATTCAAAAAATCTTCGGAACTGGCGGGACAGGATATATTGGTGCTCGTGGGAGAATAATCCGTTCCTCTTATCTCAATAACCTTATCACCATTTAGCGTATCGTCTTCCACTCTTCGAATTCGTCCATCCGTCGAGACGTGCTTCGACCAAAGTAACAAAGGATTTTCGCTAATGCTGTACAACAGCGATATGAATCCATGACTATTTAATTTTGACATTTGTCTGCATCAGATCTTCCTATTCACCCATATACGTTTTTTTTGTAATAATACACACACACACACACTACATAAATTACATGTATTACACACGAGTGGCAAAAAAACACATATCAGGCAAAAAGTCTGAAGCGCGTGCGCCTGAATTCAAGCACAAAAGCCAACGATACACCTCTCGATCCCCGTCGCGGCTTATTAATTGTTAATTTTAAGTATTGATTTTTTCAACACGAGAGGAGAGAACTCGTCGTGCGTTCATCGGTGCGGGAATTGAGGCGAAGACCAGACAAGGGGCGGAAAATAGGTGGGGTGTGCTTATTGGCGGTGGGAGAAGTTAGCGTGTGCGGAGAATCATTGTACTGTTGTAAACTACTTCACATGGGTCAGAAGGGGCGCCACCCAACACCACTGGGAACAACCGTTTCTTTTTTTTTTTTTCTGCACCGTATTATCGCAACAAAAACGCGAATGAAACGACCACGAGAAGTAGAGTGGCGCAGCGGCGTGGTAAATAAGCGGATTTTTGGTGAACCTTTGGGCCAGTAACGTTGTATATAAACATATATGAACACGCACATAGATCAGCGGATATTGGCGGGAAGGGTTGAAAGCGTGGGAGCAAGATTTTCGAAAATACCACTCAACGTGTGTGGTACGTTTTGGCGGGAAAATTCCCGCGAACGAATTGAAACCCGATGAAACACTATAAGACACAAGCGATGCTTTTAGCACTTTGTTGGATATCTTTTTAATATGGAGTAGATAGTAAAAGAAAATGGCGGACCAATTAAGTGTCTCGCGAGTCGATATGCATTTTATTCTTTATTTCGCAACGGAAATTCGCGACCGACTCGTTCGAGACGAGAGATTTGTCAACCCGGAAAATTCGCGAGCGTTGTGTATGAGGTTTTTTTGAGAGGGGATAGGATTATTAATGATAATATTAAGGTAGGTCACATGCTAGAATTTCACATGTCAATAATATTACCTGTTAAATATATGTATTGCGCTACGGGCGGAAATTATCGTGATGAAAAATCGTAAATAATAAAAGATCATAATTTGAAGAATTGAAAAAACGATTATTGTCTCTTAAACCTCAATTATTGTTTTATTTCACGCTGTTTATAAAAAAATAATAAAATGCTGAAATTAAAAAAAAATACTAAGCAGCATTTCTCTCACTATAGCAAATTCCACATAATATCAAAATATTTTCGAGAAACGTTACTTTGAAATATAACAATATTTTCAGAATGTTAGAGTATTATTGCATATCCAATTTTCAAGTGCATTATTATTAATAATAACAATAACGTTGCAATAATAAATTTGCAAAATATTGCAAAAACTTGTTAAACAAATAAACGTCAATTTTTAGATTAAACCTTACCATTCATTAAACATACGCGTTATCGTAACAAAAATTGTATTATTATTATTTTATACAATGGAGAAGTCTGAAAAAAAATTCAATCTGCAAAAATTTGAATTTAAACGATTTTAAGGTTCCTGATTTTAAATATAACTTTAAAATTCATCAATTTTAAATTCCGAGAGGATTTTATTGGCGCTGTTTATTTATCATTATTTTTTCTTTTTTTAAAATCTAAACAAGATTTCTTCGAAATTTTAGAAATATTACTTTGTAATATTTCAACAACATTGCACTAATAGACTTGCTAAATATTGCAAAAAAAACTTTTCAAACAAATAAACCATTTTTTGCATTAAATTTCGCGACTAATTAAAAGTACATGATATATTAATATCAATATTATGCCATGAAAAAAGATTGAAAAAAAAAATTCAATCTGCAAAAAACAATAATAAAGCACTGAGAATCATGATTTTAAATATAACTTTAATCTTCATAAATGTCATACTCTGAGAAGAGTTTATTGATAGCGCTCTTGGAATCAAACTGTTACGACGTAATTTCGAGGTAGCTTGCTAAATTTGGTATAAATGCTTTTAGTATCAACGCCTTTTAAAATCTGTTTATTGCTTTATAATTTAAGAGAAAGCAGTCTAAAGTTAACAAGATATAAACCATCATATTGATATTCCATGTAGAATTTCCTAATGTATTAAAAATTTCAAAAAAATATGAAATAAAATATTAAAAGAATTTCTTGCAATATTCTGTACTATCTCGTAGATTTCGTCCCTGTGATATTTTGTTATGTGTTTATTCTAACGTGAAATTCCGACGCAAAATCTTAAGGACCAAATGCGTTATAATCGCGCACGGAACGAGGACAGTGTAGAGAGGGAGAGAGAACCCTAAAAGAATCTATAAACAAAGCAAAGCGTGGATTCAACTTGTGCGTCGTCATCCAGATTATATCTTTAAACATCTCGATAGCTCTACACATAATCCCAGTAGAAAATATTACCTACAACATATACAATACATTGTTAAATATCCATAAAATACGCGGTTACCTATCTATAAACTCAGATATAAAAGATAAAACGATCTACAGCACATACACATCTATATATAAATCTAGAGGACGCTCTTTACTGGTAGTAAAGTACTCCCTACATAGGTGCTTTTTTTTTTAATCGACGAATGCCATTAAAGTAGTATAGGTATTTTGTATCGTGCACTCTGTTCGGCTTCGGGTGGTTGTTGCTGCTGGCGAAGAGTGGCGAGAGAGCGTCAGACGGTGAGCGACGCCCGCCGGCGCCGCTTCTTTTTTTTTTTAACAAAGCGTTATACGTCGTCGACGTTGGCTGACAGAGTAATCTCTCGCCAATTCTGAGGGTCATAAGTAAAAAAAAAAAAAAAGAAAGAATAGGAGAGAACGAGAAGATCGTTAGAATATAATCAAGCTTGACGGAGCTTTCTGAACCGGTGCGCTCAGTCGGGTTCGCGCGGCCGAGTGCTGCTGCTGCTGCTGCTTCTTTGCTGCTCTCTGGGTATACGCTTTGTTCGCTGAGGGTTGAGAATCTAGGAGTGAGACATGCTTCGAAGCGCCGCGAGCCAAGACGACGACGGCGATGATCCAGTCCAGGATAACCAAGCGTGCCAACCGAACGAATCATTCTCCTCGAACCTTTGCAAAATATAAAACTCCTGTGAATTAATAGTACACTGTGTGGAAATGACACGAAACTCAGAACGAGGGAAACACGTTGTAACGAAATGTGCGCCAAGATCGTCACGAATATATAAAGAGGATAAATCACGCGTTTTACGGGGTGGAGAGGGCGCGCAACGTCAACAGATATCAACGATAATTATTTTGCGTTACAGTTGAGAAAAACACGTTTTTTCTTTTGTTTTCCTTTTTTTTTCTTTGGGAGGGGGGGAGCCAACCAACGGCTTTTTGAAATGGGCACGGCGGGACGGGATGCATTTGAACGTACTGAACGTCGCGGGCAACACGAACAACAGTGCAGAATATGTGCCAGCGATGTTGACGAGACTGAGAGAATCGACATTTTTGCCGATGATGCCAGACGGAAGTATCTACAAACCAAGATTCGCAAATATCTTTACATACTCGTGAGTGTTGTTACTTATTATTATTATTCAGTTCTCTTTCATCTTGCTATTTGGAAACTTTTAAATGCAAATATCTTTACATGCTCGTGAATATTGTTGTTATTATTCCGTTTTTTACACACGATTATTATTATTATTATTATTATTATTATTATTATTATTATTATTCTATTTTTTTCGACTTGCACATTGATTTTTTTATGCAAATATATTTCATTATCGCGAGTGTTATTGTTATTATTATTCTGTTTTTCTCGTCTTCTGTGCATTTTATGTTTGAAAAAATGCATATCAATTTTTATGCTTGTCAGTATTATAATTGTTGTTATTATTATTACTATTTAGTTTCCTATTTTATTGCAAAGCATACATTTTAATTTATATTTATATTCTGTTTTCTATACGTCACTTGATTTTTAAATGTTTAGATCCGTTGCTTGAACGGTTAGAACTAGAACTAGCGCGTGCAGCGTGCTTTCATTTTTCTTTTTTTCTCGAAGTCTCGTGCACCTGTTTTTTAATATCCGTTTTTTCATTCCGTTCGAATATTAAAAGGCTGATTAAAAGTAATAATTCTACAGGAAAAAAATTGCTAAGCAACGATTTTGTCTTAATTAATTTGGCTATTTGAGGACCTAAGGTTTGAAACAAAAAGATTTTTCGCGTTTTCGGTAAAAAAAAAAATGTAAAAAATATCATGCGGTTGCCGTTTGTAATGGTATTTTGATAACTAATTACAAAACTGCGATTTTTAAAAAAACATATTAATATGATATTGTAAAAAAAGTAAATTCCTATAAATAGTATCAATTTGTACGTGTTAATCATTTTTGTACCAATAAATATTAATATACCTTTTTCCAGCAATACTTCTTGTTACTGCAATAAAATAATTGTTGTAACAGACTTTTTTTGCTGTTGTCTAATACAAGAAATTATCATCAAAACGCATTTTGTTAGAGTGAACAAAAAAAATTCGATAGAATGAGTTAATTCTCGTGTTAATTGTTGCAAATTATAATTACAACAATTAATTTATAAATTATAAGTAAATTCATTATATTTATAATTATTGAAAAATGAGGCAGGAGAAAATTTGATCGAAAGTCCGTAGCTCTGTTGGAGAGATATGGAGTTGATACTTTTTCTTTTACGGGGATTTGAGGAAATGTCGTATAGGGAAGGGTTAGGTTTTAATGGCAGCCATTTTGCGAGGAGCTACGAAAGTGTTAAAAATTAGCATTTTATTGATTGCCACGAGTAGCGGAGAGGAGACCCCTCGCGCGCGCTACATAACGCGACCAATGGCAGAGCCGGCCGGCCGGGTGCCTATAAATATAATTGGGAGAATAGAATTCCGCGATTGTGGAGTCATGACGTCCATTGGAATATGTATTATTGCAAAGAGAGAGAGAGAGAGAGAGAGAAGCTTGAATTCTCGCTGGAGGGAGAAGGGCAAATCGCGCGGCTACCAAGGAAAACTACATATAGACACGTTAATCAGATTGCAATACGTATTATAATGCGACATTGATAATAATAATAATAATAATAATAATAAAGAAATGAAATTTAGCGAAATATTTTATTATCCTCACAGAGGGAGCTCAACATTGATTCAATTTTTTAAAAACACTTGAATGATATTGCGAATGGATTCAATAAATGTGATTTGATTTTAAAAATGAAAAAAAAGAAACAAGGTTGCAGCAAACTGATTAATTAAAAATATAATTTTAATACTTACAAAAAGGTTACTTTTTGGTCTCATAGAGGATACTCAGCTTGAATTCAATTCTTTTAAAAGATTTGAATATTATTTCAAATAGACTTGGCAAATGTCGTTTAGAATGAATAATAAAAAAAGATTAATTAGGAAAACTGACTAATTAAAAAAGTAATTTTTTGTTCAGATTGAACACCATTTTTTTTTAAGATTTGAATATTTTATTGCTAAATGGCTAGAAAAATGTGGTTTAGAATAAATAGCAAAAAGATGATTTAGGAAAACTAATTAATTAAAAATATAATGTAGCTTTTTAAATTTGAAGATTAGAATATTGAAATAGAGCTAAATTCTCGAGAAATGTCGTTTGGAAATAATAATAATGAAAGCAAAAAAACAAATATGTAAAATAAAATTTAATACATATAAAAATTAATTTCCTTTTCAAAAATGTATAGACATTTTTTTTTTTGCCTCATAAAAAAAGTAATTTATTTTGAAGATTTGAATGATAGGATATTGAAATAGTGCTTTAAATAAAATTGAAATGTAAAGTTGATTTAGAAAAAAAGATTCGTAAATAAAAATGGTCACTTCAGTTTTAATTAAAAAAGCATTCAAATTTTAATCGAAGCTTTAATCAGATTGAAATATTGATTGCGATATTTACAACTGAACAATAGATATACACATCGAAATATTTGTTATTTCCTGGTAGACGAAGGGCAGCTTTGATGCTATTAATATTTACCATATGTTTATTTTTATTTATAAAGGACATTAATAAGATTAAAATTATTGACGCGAAATTTATAAATAAAGAATATAATTTTTCTTCCGATTTGAATGCTAGGAGAGTCGAGAGAAACTTCGTGAAATTGTACCAAAAACATTACATAGCAATGTGAAATTAGTTAATTTTTTCTTTTATTTTATTTTTTCAAATTCTTCTCAGGTATCCACGGAAGATAAATTACCGAAAATGGTGTGCTCGACGTGCGTCAAGAGGCTCGAGGGTGTTCACAGATTTGCTACAATGGCATACAGAACACAGGAAAGACTTAAAATGCAAATCGAGCATGAAAACGGATCCGGTGGACTCGAAATTAGCTCGCACATGGACAAGAGTAACGACGAAAAGAAACATTTTATTGGCGCTTACGAGAGGCAACAGCAGAAGGATCGTGGGCTGCTACACTCCATATTAACAAAGGTCTCGAACAGCTTCTTTTCATTTTCAGCACCCGACTACACCATTATTCTGCATATATATCCGCACTTTTTACACACTCTAAATTCTCATATATATTGCAACGTCGTTACAATCATGAACTTTGGAAATGGTAATAAAGCATTACAAAGATTTTAAATAATAACGCCTTTTATTATTTATTTTTTAATCATGTACAATGTATTTATTTTAAATTGCGATTTTACGAAACAATCATAGCCATAGTAACACAGATTTCTCGTTTTCGTAAGATTCAAGTGCGCATTTTTCGGTTATTTATCCTATTATTTATATGAATCACGGCAACATCTAAAATCTGTTAGTTTATTAATTGAGGTAAATGTAAACCATTTAGAAACATCGTGAAATTTTGAGATTCCCGCTCTTTCAAATACAAGTGCAAGCTAATTTTTTAAATATTGTGGAAGACCGTTAAGAACACATTTTTTAACTTCAATGCTAATTTTAATTATTTTACCGCATTCCTATGTCAAAAATTATATATATATTTATAACTGACCATTTTTGTAGTTGGTAATGTATTATAAAAAACACATGTATTTATATAAAGGTTGATAATAAATATTTAATTGTATGATCCATGTAAAGTTATAACATGTAGTTATTATAAAGTGCGCTTCTTTAGCCCTAGAAACATGTCGTCGTTTTCAGCATCAGTAAACCCTGAACATGGGTCGTTGGTGTTGGTTGCTTATTCGACTGTATTATTGTGCAAGGAAAAATCTTAAAAAATTCATGGGTCTTCTTCGGACTCTTAACTATACTATAAAATTGTTGCCATCCTTGAAAAACCCTTTTTCAATTAACATTTTCATCAAAATTCAGATGTATGCTAGCTGTTTACACTAAAATGTACGGACAGAAACCACTCATGTTCAGGGTTTTAGGAGTTAAAATTAGCGAGATTTGCCTCTGCTCAGCATTTTGATTAAAAAAATTAATAAACATTATAAATTGCAGGGTGGAATAGAGATACTGACGGAGAAGGAGTCAGAGGAAACACCGGTTTTATCCGAAGTGGATGCAGGGAGAGAGGAGAGTCAATCGTCGGTATCGAATATGGAAGAAATGGAGGTCAAGGTGGATCCAATGATATTTCTGGAGTGTGACTTGGAGGAGGGTTCGTCGGATTACTCGGACGAGTCCGACAGTAACGAGGAAAAATTAAAAGACAAGGAATCGTCGGGGATAGTCACATCACTGGTCGAAAAGTGATTTTTACTTTATTTCTTTAATTAAATAAATCCTGTATCTAAACGTATAAATAATAAAGTTGTTACTTTTTTCAGGTGTTCATCAATGAGCAAACACAACGAGGAGAGAAGTACGAGCAAGGATTCGTCGGAGGAAGGAAAAGGAATGGAGGAGAGCGACGAGGAGATCGGAAACTCGAGCTTGAAACCTTACGAATGTACGATATGCGCGCGGTCCTTCATCTCCCAAATAGGATTACAGAATCACCTGTGGTCTCATTTGCCGCGAGAGCGACGATACGGCGATTCCAAGCCGATATTGCGATCCCAACATGTTTATTCGACGAACGGCGTGCTTCATACTCATACAGCCGAAAATTCCGCTACTACCGGAAATTTTGTATGTCCCATATGTAGCAAAAGAATATCGACAAAGGGAAACTTGAAAGTACATCTGGAAACTCACAGGCCTAAGGGAAAATACGGATGCGATATATGTGGAAGAATGTAAGTATTTTTGAAAAGTACAAATTTAACCCTTTCAGAGGAGACTACATATAGCGATTGTTTTTTTACTAAGAAAATTATTATTTTTTTTCAATCTACTGCAAATGGTCCTCATTTTATTTCCGACTTTATTGTAAAGTGCCGAGACACCGAGAATTTTGTTTCCACCTCAATAAGGCCGTTAGAAATTAAAAATAAAGTACGAACAGATCGAAGATAATTGGGTTTTCCAATAAATTAAAAAAAAACGGAAAATTTCACTCTAATTGTAGATTAACAATAATCGAAACTGTTAATCATTTCCTTACGTCCTTTTTGCGACCTTTCAAGTATTTCTTAAAAAAAAAAAAAATCATAATATAAGAAAAATGTAAACAAAAATGTGTTCGAAAAAATCAGACAATTTCATTTTCGAAAATTCTACCGAATTTGTTAAACAATCGTTAAAGCAACCTTTTGTCATTATTTTCATCTAAATTGTACTTTTCTCAAAGTAATCGAATTTTTATTAAATCAATCTTTTGGTTGAGAATGTATATGCAATGAATCCTTAATTTTTTAATTAAATTTTGAATCAGATTTATTTATCCTTTATTTGACATAAAAATACAAAAAATGGTAATTCGTGTTTGCAGTTTCAAGACCCAGTCGAATCTCTTTCGTCACAAGGAGTATCACGGTGGAATACAATTTCCGTGCAACGTATGCGGCCGTGTTTACCCGACGAATTCGACGCTCCGCGCGCACAGTATAACGCATTCAGATTTGCGACCGCACGCTTGTCCGCTCTGCGACAAGACGTTCAAGCGCAACCAAGATCTGAAATTTCACATAAATCAACACACCGGCGCCCGTCCCTATCAGTGCCCGTACTGTCCGAAGGCGTTCGCGAGCTCGGGCAATTGCTTCTCTCATCGAAAGCGAATGCATCCTCGGGAGGTACACAGAGACAGACAGCGCGCCGCAGATCTCATGAGATGAACCGCGGACGATCGCTTCGAGGAATGGCTCTAATTCTAAATGATTTCATTCCTTCTTTTTGGGTTTGTTTTTTACTAGTCAAAACCGAATAATCGCGAAATTATTGCGTAAATACACGCAACAGGACATAAACGGTGCTAAATGACGATTGCATCTTTGTCGAGACTCAGTATTCAAAGTGACTGAAAGCGAATATGGCGGTATTTATTTCAAGAACGGTTGGTTTGTGCAGTCTGACAAAATAAGCCGGACAGAAGGCCAAAATATGAATAGTCAATCGGTTCTAATAAACCCTCTTGTTATATTTATTGAAGAATGAAAACTACTCGGAAAAATAGTTAAAACAATTTACTATACTTTATTAACTTAAAATTTACATTTGTTAAACATTATTTTTAAATATCTTTCTATATACAAAGCGAGACATCGTACATAAATACGACCTTTTATTATTAAAAATGAAAAAGCGAATTAAACCGTTTTTTAAGGCTATATAAAAAAGCCGTGCATGTTTGGTTCTTATTTTGATCAGACTGTAATATCCGAGCCTTCGTTATTCTAGTGAGATTCTATTTATTACGAGTCAGTAGGACGGGCGCTTTTCGAATCCTTTCGGCGTTTGAATAAAAAAAAAATTGAAAAATCAGATGCCAAAAGCAATCGAGCGTTAATATCAGTATTCGAATCAGTGTAAACGCGAGTAAAGACTGTAAACACACGAAACGTCAGTGTCAAATTAGGGCTAATGTAGATTGTACCCGATATTTAATGCAAGTACTGTTAGAGTCGGCATATACATAATGGGAGTATTCTGAGGCGAGGGGTGCATTAGATAATAGAGTGAAGGTGCACCTAAGTTTTTACGAAATGTACACACAAAATGTTATACGCATATACCTAGACAGGTATCAATACCAGAGCACTGTTAAAAATGTTGTGATCATTTTTGTCCACTTGTACATGCATCTTTTATACATATACTAGTATAGAAAAATTTAATATACTTGTATATGCACAAAAGCCCCGTACAATGGTGTATAAATATTAAAAAGATCGATTCGCCTAAAAAAAAGCACGAGAAAATATTTTTATTGACGTTATCAGTCGTTAATAAAATATCGTTTCATAAAATGCACATTAAGGAGATGTTGGAGGCGAAAATTCAAACTGACGCGACCCAACGATTATCTTAATTGCTTATCCTTTTTGAAACGAAATTCAAGTGCACGCCGAAGCTGAAGCTGATGTTATTGCGGTTATTTACAATTTGAAGCATATAAGTAGCGTGTTAATAGTGCAAAGTCGAAACTAAGAAGCAGTGAACGGATTTACGACAGCCTAATATTCAGTAATTATTTAATAAGTGAAATTTGATTTACACATTTAAATTAACGATATAGTACGGGCCTAAAATTATAATCTCTATACTTCGATAGGAGAGCACTTTGTCCCAAACAAAAGAGGACCTCGTAACCGAAAATCCATTCGCTGGTGTCATCCAAAAATTGCGACAAATATTGTTTAATTTTTCTAGAAGCTTTTTCGATCACTGTATGAACGTACAAAATTGCAAATTTCGTTACACTGCCTCATGTGTAATTTATGAGGTTTAAGTGAAAGTTATGATAAAGCATCAGCAATAAAAATATTTTCTCAGATCCTTTTTTTTAAGCGACTCGGAGCTCTTAATCACAAACATTTTTTTACAGTGTACGAAAAATTCGTAAATTAGCGATACCTACAAAGTAGGTGATTAAGAGTAAATGTGAAGTAAAGACTGTAGCTAGTACGGATACATTATGTATCGCAGCTAGTAATAGCGGTACTCTTCGAAAAAAAAAATTACCGCTATTATCGTAATAAAAAAAAACAAACAACTAACGTACAACCGCAACGTACACTAGTGAAATAATTGTATTTAGTGGTGAAACACATTTTTTGACGATTAAAAAAAAAACGAAGAGAGACAGAGAGGAAACGAATAATCACTCGTTGCGCAATAGTTTATACACAGATTACCAATATGTATTTTGCGATTAATTCTTTTTTGCAGATGCTTCCAAACTCGGGCTCTTTCGCGAGTGAATGCGCGACTAGAGTCGGAGACCGCGAGTGTGAATTCGAGTGCGTGTAATTGGCGAAACAGCCGTGTCCCCCCGTCTTCCCGTCTCAGGTGAAAAATAACATGTATTTCTCGTTGAACAATCTACTATCCATGCCTAACTCCGCTCCGCGAAATATACGAGTACATGAATCTTTTTTGCCTGAGAAGATAAACCCAAATGATAATATCCCAGTCGAGAAGTCGAATATTTTTCGTAGATGAAATGTGTGCCAAAGATATAGCCCGATTACTCCGCCTAGAATTGCACATTCACATATCTAACAGTTTTCAACTCTAACAGCAGTCTAGTTTTAACAGAAAATTTCAGTCCAATATTTGTCAAATTGACAAATTTGGTCAATTAAAAAAAAAACGGTTCAACATCATTTGCTAACAATTTTATGAAATATTTGTTGTTGCTCTAAGAGAAAAAAAGTCTTTAGTTGTACGATATATTTTTGTAATTAAACGAAAATTGTTATTTTTCTTTTACAATTTTTGTCTTCCCTTTTTGTTGTATATGTGGAAAATTGTGTTGCTTCCTTTTAATGTTACAAAAAGATAATTGTATAAATTCAAATTTACAAAATCAGATTTCTTTGGTATTCTAGTTTTTTTTTCCTGCTGAGCTACTATATGTTTTTTAATGTTTTAAAACATTTTTGAAACAAAATAAGAAAAATCAAGTTTTACTTAAGATTATACTATGATTGAAATGTCCTCCGAGGCTCGTATTATGATAAATTGTGATTTGGCAGAGTTGTAACTGGTAGTGATGTAAATGGGCTAATTAGAATGACAAAGATTTTATTGTTCAGTTCCTGACGACATTGTTATTATACAGCTAAGATCTTAATTTGGAGAGGATTAGGTAGAGAATGAAATGCCATGTGAAATCGCAACATTGTAGGAGATGAAGGAAGATGAAAAAAAAAAAAATAGTTTAATCACGATGGTTTGGTGTAACAAGACTTAGAGCAGCGCGACAGATCCCTCCAATATCCCCTTAAATGCGATACTTAATAGTACAATAATGTATACTAATGTATTATCATTAGAAAAACGAGAATAAGAATTAGCGAAGCGAGATGATGGCGCACATAGGTGCCATCGTACATACATAATCTGAATATACACTATTAGTAGCGAAAAGATAACGTACGCGCTAACATCTTATCTTTACACCGAACAAAATATACGTACAGCGTGATCGTCGGATCCGTAAGATTCACAGTTTAAACGCAATGTGCAATAAATCTGCAAGATAAAGCGTGGGTGTGAATCCGTCTTAATTGCTTCATTTATTTACCTATTAATAAATCCTACCTTTCTACTAAGCGGGTTTAAGTAGAGATATCCGTTAATCTTCTGATGTCTCATACTTTAATTTGTTTTTTTTTTTTTTGCAATATATCTCAGTGATGGATAAAAAGACAATCTCTCACTTTAACAGTCTTAATTAATAATGATAAATAATGATATGGAATGTTACAAAATAAAGTTTATAATTTGTTTGAGAGTGGTGTAGAATATCTGAAAAATCATTTTACATTTTTTAATCTTATATTTCAACAAAAATTAAATATTGATTTTTTTAAACAACGATCCATTGTATAAACAAAATATTCAAAAATAAAGTGTAGATATTTGAATGTAGGTTCCACTCAAAAATGTTCATAGCTGTGCAGATTAAGTTTCATGCATTTTTGAAAAGAATAAAGTTTCCTTACTTTTATTTTTGTATTCTAAGTATTTTTTAAATTTTCATTTCCATTTACATTACATTTTTTTCGAAAAAATTGACATATCGAATTTTTTCCTTCGCCATTCGTTCCAAGTGGCATATTTCCGCACTGACAGTACCCCCTAAACACCTTTTTAGAGTGATATTTTCGAGACCACCATTTTTTGGCCGATTCTCGGAACCGAAACTTCGAGAAAAAGTTCCGGAGACAACCACTTTTTTTCGAAAAATTTTATTTTAAGAAAATATAATGACATAAAAAATATTCGGACAAATGTTTTTATTTTAAAATAACTTTTAAATATGAAATTCATACAAATACTGTAGGATGTCTGTGTGCGTTCACTTGTGGTATACATGTGTGATAGAGGGGTTAAATTTCATATTGCCATAACTCGTGAATTACTCAGGTGAATAAATTAAAATTTTTGTGTCGCAGTAGAGTCCAATGTTTCCTTGGTATACATTTTATAAAAATTGATACAAGCATTTTTTTATTTTATCGCATTTACAAGAGTTTGAATTGAAACACGATGGCTGTTATCAACAGTCGCGGTTGCGTCTCGGCACGAAGTCACGTTACTCGACAAGGTTGTATTCCCAACTTAGCATAAAACTTGATTGGAGTGATGCGAGCTTTAATATCGAATTTTGGCGAAATCGATACCGTAGTTCCTATTTTATAGATAGTTTTCAATTGTTTAAAAAATGCTATATCTTGTAACGAGATTTCTCCGTTAACATCAATTTTTATAATCTGGAGGATCTAGAGTTAGAACACGAGCAGGGAATAGATTAATTATAGGCGGCTTTAATAGGTACAAGTAGGTTTTATTCACTTGATCAAAATATTCAATTGAAATTAACACGCCAAGAAAGATTACACTGACATCTACAGTTGCTTGTTAGCCGTGTATAAAAGCCGCTATAATCGTTTGCTCTCTATTTATCGATATTGAAACTGCTTTATCCGCTAAGTTATCCTACATTCTTATGCTAGTCCTATTTTACCTGCCGGATTTCTATTTCATCTATCGCTCAAATAAACTATTCTGTATAATACGGTTTAAATATTTACAAATTGGAATATTAATTTCTCGCTTGTCTCCCTGTTTAACTTATTTTAATTAATCTACGCATCTGCGAGGGTTCTCCCTTACTGAATTAAATAATGTTTTCGCTACAATATTTTCGCTGGTCGGTCTTACAGTGCTCGATGATATCGGTATCAGAAGCGTAGCAAGAAAATAGCTAAGAGATAAGAGGAGCTCTCCAGTGCGCGCGTCGTTATATAATACCTCGCCTTCTCTTCCCTACATTACCCTACGCGGTGCTTAAATTAATCCCGATCGATATTTGAATTGATTTGTAGCGTCGAAAATTCGAGACCTCACCGGAACTCATGCTCTTATAACCAACGAATAATGTACGTTAACGTGTGTGTAGGCAGGGAGAAAATGAGATAGAACAGCTGCAGTGCTGTACTTGACAGAAAATGGGGTCAGTATTATCAACAAACGTGTTGCCCCGAACGACGTGTTTAATCGAACGTTCGGTTATGTATTCTTGACGCGAGGTCAAAAGGTGATGAAGTTTGTCTTCCCTTTCATCGTTCCCTTTATTTTTATCTTCGTTTACAAGGGAAAGCTTAAATATAGCTCTTAATCGGGGATGAGCATTATATCCAATGAAATAATGTATTTCGTAAGATTGATAGTGCAGATAAAAAATAAGCATTAAATTGGAAAAGAATAATTCACCTAAATTAAATAGTTATTTGTTTTGAAAAGTATGTTAAATACATTTTCAATTGAATTAATACATTTTCTTCGGAGGAATCGTTTATTATTATATTACGCCATCTATGCTGATTTGTATGTACTTCTATTGCCATAAATATATGTTATTTGCCGTGCATTCGGAATGGCACGTTATAGCATTGACACGTGCTCCTGCAAAAACTTATTCGAAGATACGTAATTGCATCCTGACTGCAGCGTACGAGAATAGAGGTTGCGACACATAGGGGGCGTTCTTTGTCATTCAACCACTTTTTTTTTATCTCTCATCCTCTCGGATATATGTTTATCATAATTAGCTGAAAATTGCTGCTGCTTCAAAGATGCATTAATTTTGTAGAAAACCAGCTTATACGTTTTCAGGCAATCCGTTATCACTATTTTTTAATTTTCTTCAAACTGTCGCATGGCAACGTAGATAAACGTCATTTAAAAAAATACTTTTTATAGCATTTTTACAGAGGATGTTTGTCTCAGTCAATGTTGTACTTTTCTTTACTTCCTAAGAAAAATCTGAATAAAATCGACGTCATTGAGGACACAACATTGATTTTGATTAATAATAATAATGACAAAAAATCTTAATGATTAATCAGTTTAAAAAATCCTTCAACAAATTTGATAGAAAATCATTTATTATCTCACTAATTGTCTGGTTTATTTGGATAAATATCTTTTTTTAACAATCTCCTTATAACTGTGATTTTATTGTTTATTTTTAAAAAGTTTAAATAGTCACGAATATCGAACATATTTTGGTAGGTAGGTTCAACGTTACAAAAAAACTTTCAAGATCATCACAAAACATAAGAAAAAATATGTGACATAAAAATTCGGCCCTAAAAGATTCTCGAAAATGGAAATTTTACAATTTTAAGAAAATGGTTTTAAAAAGTCAGAAACATTTGAAAAAAATTATAAACTTCATTTGAGTATAAAAAAATTCTATCGAACTTGTTAATTAAGTGAATCAGATTTGTGATGTGAACATTGTAAAAAATGCAAAATTCTTTTCTTTTTCCAAGACAACGAATTTCGAAACTTAGGTCACAGAAAGTAGTTTTATTATTTTTATTTCTATTATTTTTTTATTTTATTTCTATTAATTAAATGTAACATATATATGTATATATATATACAGGGTGTCCCATTTTAATCTTCCAGTTGATTTATTTCAAAAAATTCTGCCCGGATCAAGTATTGAGTATGATGAAGCTTTTAGGGTTCGAAGGGGGACATTAAAAAAAAAAATTCAAAATTGGTCCACCATTAAAAATGGCGGTGTTACGACAGCTAACATGTTTTTTTAAAAATGGAACCATGACTTTTGGTGAAAAAATGGTCTTCAGATCTAACAAATATGGACTTTATCAAAAAAAGTTTCCTGCAATAGTTGTTAGCTTTGACATGACGAATTTTTTGGTAGAAAAAAAACTCATGGCCATTTTGAATGGTGGACCAATTTTGAATTTTTTTTTAACGTCCCCCTTCGAACCCTAAAAGTTTCATTACACTCAATACTTGATCTGCACAGTATTTTTAGAGATAAATCAACTGGAAGATTAAAATGGTACACCCTGTATATATACTAGCAGGTTATTGCGGCTCGCGCGCTCGCATTGACGATGCTGGCTCGGATGCCTCTTTTATATATTTATAAATGTAATAACAAGAGACGCGCTAGCGACTTGACGCCAAATATAAAAAGAAAATTACTTCAATTGGTTTGACGCAGTTCTAATTAGCCTCTTATCATTAGCATGGATTCCAAATTTAGGCCCGAGTCGTCCCTTAAAGGACTTAGAAAAATTTAGGCTTGGGTGTGTCATTTGACCCCGGCCTGTCTCGATTATTCTACACGGCGAAATATTTATATATAATATAAGCTGCTATAATTGATTGTTGAGCAAAAAATGTAAACATTTTCTTTCTTCAACAAGCGGTTAAAGAAAAATTACTTTAATTTAGCTAAAACATTTTTTTTAAGTAAAAAAAATTCTATTGTCAATACGAAACAACCGACTGTTCCAAGCTCAAGAACACTACAAGCAAACTGTATCCACCGTCTCGTAAATCCCGAAACAAGTTCGTCGTCGATTCTTTCATTCGAATGAGTTTTGCAAAGCTCACGTGACTAATTAAGTCGCGAATGAAAGGGTATCACGCATTATTCTGATTCGTGATGCAACTTGGCGATAACACATCGTCTACAAACGCTCTTATTGCTGTCGAGTCACGCCTACGCTCACCAGTACTGTTCATATCAGTGCTAACATAAAATAGGATGCAGAGTAGTAATTTGCACATTGCTTTCTCATTATTTTTTCATTTTTACAAAGGTGCCTCTATGAGGAAGTATATTTATCTATTTTGGCTTTCTCATAGAGAAAGCTTTGTATAAATAAAATTATTAAATCTGAAGAAACAAACTATCTTGCACACATTTTTTTTTGTGTATTTCATAAACAAAATGAAGAAATGACGAAAAGATGAAAAATTCAAAATCATGTAAAATCCAAACCGCTTTACCGATCTTGTCTTAATTCAATACCAAAAAATGTTAAAGGTATCTTCAATTATGAAGAACTATTTAACTGAATCGTCCAGCTTTTATGAAAGTTACAGCAGTCACACCCTTTTTTGGGAAAAATTAAAAATTTTATAAAACCTATGTAATTAAAGAGAAACATACACATTTTTTTCCTAAACCACTTGTTTCGAAATTCTGGATGATTCAGTCATGAAAAGCTCGAAATAAAAGTTTCATGGAAACAAGGTTTCTTCTATGAGGAAGGAAAATAAACGATGTATCATCGAATATACACTGTTAATATTTTATTACTGTTAACTTCGGTTACAGGTATAAGAATCTTTTTCACATAAACTTATATATTGAAATTAATCTGAGATGGAAAATTACAGTAATTGATGATAAATACTTCGAAAATTCGGGAGTTTAATATAAAAGTTTCTAATTTTACGTCACTAATGCATCTTACTTAATATGCTAGCTGATCAATCAAATTTTCGGTAATAAAAATTTGCAAATATTTTTTAACTGTGTCACAACGTACTTTTGTTTTATTGAAACCATTTTATGGAAAAACGTAAACTCTTGTAAAATTAGGACTACTTGTTCGATTCTTGCCCAATTCCATACCAAATCATTGTTCAATGTGAGTTCATTTATACAGAAAATTTCATCTTTCGTAATTTGCGTCGGCAATTAAAAAAAAAAAATTTAATTCGCTCGATTTTTTTGTGTCGAATTTGTACCCAAAAGTATAGGATAATAATAATAATAAAAGAGCACTTTAATCAAATTGCATCTGAAACTACGTAAAGATTGAATTTTCTTCTTTTTGACACCAGCAATGTTTTTTTTTTCGGAACAAAATCGAAATTTACCAACATGGTAGTTCTGCGAATTGATATTTATCTTTGATAATAAATTATCATACATTGAAGTGAAAAATTGTGACCAAATAACTAAAAAAGTTGCAAAAGTTAGTGATTTCTATATTAAAAAAAAAAATAAAATGGACTACTCTATCAATTTTCGTCAAATTCAACACCGAGCAAGGTTCAATGATAACCCATTTAATTACAAAATTTCAGCTGTTCATTAATCTTTAAAAAAGTTGTAGCGTGAAAAAACTTTTAAACAATTTCAAAATTACATAAAATTAAAAAGCCTCGCACGATTCCCGCCAAATTTAATCCTGAGCATTGTTAAATATGATGATCAATTTATGTACCAATTTTTAAGTGTAATGTATACAATTCTTATTTTCAAAAATCTTTAATCATAAAAATGTCATCTTTTGTTTAAATATTTCTTGTGCAAAGGAACGAATAGGTACACATTTTGTCAAAAACAAAAAATTAGAATTTGAAACTTGGAAGTTGTTAGCATACATCAAATACATTTTTTAAGTTTTCTTTTTTTTTTGGGAAAAGCATTTTTTTTTTTTTTTTTTCAAATTCCAATTTCACATTCATCTTCGAAAGTTAAAAAAAATGTTGAAAAAATAAAACTTAAAAAAATGTATTAAAAAATCAAATTTTTGACGATTGTTTTGAATCAAATCTATTTTCGAAAAAAATATTTAAAAAAAGGTAAAATATATTTATATACTTATGCCATTAAAATAGATTTGTGCCTGAAATATATAATAAATAAATTTGGGAATTATCAGAGGGGCGACTCTCGTCCTTCAGTAAGTGTCGAACGTTGTTATCGATTGTGTGGGTAACGTAGGTAACCCAGTGGCAATAAATATAACAGCTGTATATTGGAAATACACAGCTGCCCAATACATACTTAAGAGACTTGTATAGTCATGTGGTAGAGCGAAATGAAGTGAAGAAGGCATAAGCGAGCAAGAGAAGGTGGTACTTATATACTGGGGGAACAGCATCGAAGCACGTTAGTTAGCTCGTGGGAGCGACAGCTGATAGTCAAGCGTGGTGTTTAGGGCGTTTTTTCGTTGCTCATCAGCCTCCCAAGTAGTTCAATCTCTTTCCTCTTATCTCATCGGTCACTGCGATCACTTAAAATTGGTCGTCTGTGTCAACAATGGAAAGCGACGAGAATACTCTACTCACCGGTGGTTTCCAACAAAATGGCGTCGTACAGCCACTTCTCACCGGTATTTCATTCAATTTTCTTGTTTATTTATACCTGTACGCGTGACTGCCAACGAAATCCATTCTCCGACACTCGAATAACCTACAATTACATTGCAATGTTATTTCATATCGCGATCCGCGCCTCTTCTTCACACAGTTTCGCGAATAAATTGTCGCGATTTTAATTGGATAACTGACGAAACCGAGGCTTCTCATTGGTCGACAAGAGCCAACTGGGAGGTCTTATCGTTGGCAGTATATTAATGTTTTTTCTTTGTTTCTTATCGCTTATCAATTGGAATGCTAATTATTACATGTTCGATTTTCTTTTTTAGATCTTTATCAAATTTCCATGGCCTACGCGTACTGGAAATGCGGTAAAACCAATGATTTTGCGGCGTTTGATCTGTTCTTCAGAAAAAATCCCTTTCAGGGTGAATTCACCATATTTGCTGGGCTTGAAGAGTGCCTGAAATTTGTAGAGAAATTTAGATACACTGACAGTGGTAGGTATTTCTTTTTTTCTCATGCAAAGTAAATGAGCTTTGTATAAAAAAATTGTTTCATATTTGTTGGATTTTATGTCTTGTTATTTATCTTAATTTTTATTTTATTTTTCAGATATTGAATATTTGAGATCGGTCATGCCTGCATCGGTAGAACCAGAATTTTTCACATATCTGCAAAGCCTGACTACCAAGGATGTTACACTTTACGCTCTTGAAGAGGGTTCTGTTGTTTTTCCTAGGTTCGTATTGACAAAAGTTGATTATACTTTTTAAATCTTTCCATCCATTTTGTTGTAGTTAATGTTTGATTAAAAAATATATTTTAAATATTGAGTATATATTTCCAATTAAAAGAATGTTTAAACTAAAATTTTATTTAATAACATAAATGATATAATGAAGATACTGAGAACCTTGATTGTGAATAGATATCATTTTTTCCCAGATTTGTATTGACAAAAGTTAATTACATTTTTATAAAAATTTTCCAGTCATGTGTTTGTAGTTAATTCTTCATTGCAAATATAGTTTAAACATAAGGTATAGATTTCCAATCAAAAGATTGACTAAGTCAGAATTTCATTTTTTTAAAAATTAATCATAAAAATATTACAAACATTGAATGTGAATAATAATAATTTTTCAGTTTTTCCTATGTTTGTATTTTCAAAAGTTAATTGCATTTTATTAAAATTTTTCATCCATCAAGTTTATAGTTGATTTTTCATTAAAAAAATATTTTTAAGAATCAAATATAGATTTCCAACCACAAGATTGATTAAATCAGAGTTTTGTTTTTAAAAAACAACATACAATGAAGAGACTAAGAACATTGATTGTGAATAATATTAATAATGTTAAAAACTTATTAATAAGTTAGTTTAATGAGAGAATGGTTTGGCAATTTAAAAAAAAACTTTATTTTTCTCATTGATGTTTCCAGATATATGTAATTTTTTTAAAGCAAATTATCTTTTTTTTTTTAATTTGAAGAAATTGCAAAGTTGTATTGGATTTGTTTTGATAGAAAAATTCCATATTATGCCTTAGAAGTTTCAGTATCATTGAACAGTTTCATAAAAACTGACTTCATAAAAAAAATACTTATCAAATATCAACGAATTAATTTCATCGAACAAAAAAATAATTTGTTTTAAAAATTTTTTTAAAAGTTTAAACTTAAGAGTTTTATTAAAATAACAATAATAACTTTGTAGTATCGTTATTATTGAAAATCGATGTTCGTACTATCTTCGATAGCGTTGATTTATTTCAGATTTTTTATCGTTTCGCGATCTACTAAGAGTTCTGATTCAATCTCACATTTAGCTGGCAATGTATGAGTGAGGCATCCTTAAGTTAATGTGTGAGAAAATGATAAGATACGTGGTTTATTTATAAACATATGTTGCATAAGAGATATCTCAAAGAAGGATCCCTTTGTCTTATATAATGCGTTACACTGCATTTTTTTGTTATTTATAGGGTACCAATGATAAGAACAGAGGGTCCGTTGATAATGGTGCAGCTACTGGAGACGACGTTATTGACGTTGGTAAATTACGCAAGTTTGATGGCAACTAATGCTTCGAGATATCGCATGGTGGCTGGCAAACATGTGTCGTTGTTAGAATTCGGCTTGAGAAGAGCTCAGGGGCCCGACGGTGGTCTCAGCGCCTCCAGATACAGTTACATAGGTCAGTTGATAATTAAAAATCCCGACAATTCGCATGCGAGTCTCATATACAAAGTCCAATAGACCACCTCTCTCAATCTATTCAAGGGTCAATTTTTCTGAACAAAGATGGTATATTATCGAAAAAGTAAAGTTAGACTTGGCGCATTAAAATCGGTTAAAAAATTGGGATTATTCTTGAAAATCCCAATAAAATGGATGCAAAGTAGGAATTTTATTCGTCAAGTAATGATGTAATTTAATGTAGTCTATCTAATTGATTCCACAACTGTTGTGATAAGTTTGTTGTTTATTGTTCAAATCATTTAAGATTTACATGTTTTATACTTTTGCAAACTTTGACGATAATGAATGTAATATTTTTATTTACTATAAAACTCGAGGTCTGTGTATATTCATGAAATTTTGTTTCAAATATCCTTGAACACTATTTACGTACGTATCTAAAGTTTAATCCCATTTTGTCAGATGTTTTGCCTTCTCCTTTACCTCTGTTCACGAAAATTGTATATAGTATTGCTTAATATTAGTACGTTTCCGTAAAAAAAATCTAAGCTAGAGGATACTGACACGAAATAGAGGGAAACGTAAATTTTTGGTAGTTTCAAAATCCTGTAACATTCGAACTTCTTTGTAGATTCGGCTCAAATTGAATCCCAAAGGTTCCAAAACATTACTTTATTTATGATAAACTTTTTAACACAAGTAGTTACAAATTTACAATTGTGAGCCTTCACGTCCCTTTTATCAAAAATTCAAATTGTCATAACATTTTATCCACTCTACCGATTTTTACGAAAAATATAGCAAAAATAAAGACGTTTCTGCTTTACGAATGTGATACATTTCAGTTCGGTCGGTCAACAAGTTCTCTCGATATAGAGGTTTGAATTTCCGCAGGTCATCACACACACACATTAATCCGGACATTTTTTTCTAAATCAGTATTCTCGTCGTTTTAGACAATTATGAGTATCCTGAAATGAGAATCACGAAAAAAAAATTTAATGAAAACAAAGCTTCCTCTGACGAGTAAGCAAAAATATACCTTTTTGTAAGTTGCCGTTAATCAGTTAATTTGGTTGAAATCTATCCCTATGCATGTTTCTCTGATGGACAGCATGCTGTAATACAAATCGCCCTTCACTGCAGTAAATTTATACGCAACACTTTGGGGAAAAAACGATAAGACATGTTTGGCACTGATTTGACTGATTAATGTGAAGCGCTACAATTACTTTACAGTTCTAAAGAAAAAGTTTGTAATTTATTACTCATCAGGTCGAAATATAGCGATGAAAACTTTGATACAAATGAGTTGCAAGCGTGTCTGGTACGAACCAATCCAACACCCTTGGGGTGTCTTTCCGAAAAAAAATAAAACAAAAAAAAAACAAAAACGCTAAATCGATAAGCCGCATCGGAGCTGAACGGTACCTGCAAGTACCACCTGGTTCCACTTGTCGTAAATCCGCAACACTTTTCCCAAACTTAACTATTTATACGAAAATGATAGTATACATTTATACCGCGCCTCGTGCCACGTTTCGAGCTCATACGTTGCCTTGGAAGTTTAACAAGCAGATAATAAGGAATTAACTATTAAAGTTGAACAAGTGGTGTCTCGAGGCTCGAGGGCGAGTGATTGATGTGCTGCGGTGCTTTACAACCGCGTAAATGACTTATCATAAATGTTTAATCGCAGGTGGATTCGACGGTACGAGTAATGTACTAGCTGGCAAATTGTTCGGTATTCCGGTAAAAGGAACTCATGCTCATGCCTATATCAGTTCATTTACGGGCCTTGACGAACTGAGAACGACGGTAAGTATTTTATTTTCATTTTCAGATAAGTAACGCACGAAATTTAAAGGTTTTTCGGCAAATAAAAACGTTTAAAAAAATTTACTTTGTAAAGTAGTCGATAAATAAGCTTGACACTACTTTGTAGTATAATCACTTGTGCAATGTACTTAGTGAACAAGAAATTGGTTGTTTACATTTGAGTACTTTTTTTCGCCGGAATGGTTCAACAATTAACTTTTATTTTCATATTTTCCCAGCGTAAATTTTGTAAATTCTCTTTTTAGAGAGCCTCTTTACAAAATTCAGTCTAGCAAAATTTTTATGAAGTTGTGAAAATATCCTCAAGAACGTTGGCAATCTTGTTTCTGGAACGTCTTTCTGAAAACGGCGTTTGTGGTCCGAAAGAGAATAATATTTAAAAAATTGTCGTTAATCTAAATAAAAATTTCAGGATATACTCTTCTAAAACAGTATTACCGAAAAAAAATAAACTGAAAGAAATCGATTTTTTCACCTTTTTAAAGATATGTAACTTTTTAAATAAATATTAGCACAATGATATAAACAAATAATTAACGAAATCGATAAGGATCAGGGTCGCAAACTGTACATTTTCTGAATTAAAAAAAATGGTCTAGACTATGGCGCACAAGGAAACCGGTGAAACACGCGATCTTCTACAATTATCGACGAAATATCGGGAGGCCATAGCCTCGGATTTGGGAGCTCTGGTAACCGAGGCTTCCGACGGAGAGTTCGCGGCTTTGATAAGCTTCGCAATAGCTTTCCCTGATGGTTTTATGGCCCTCGTCGACACTTACGACGTTAAAAGGTATTAGATTTTTCAAATAACTCACGTCTCTTTATAATATGTATTGTTGATTGAGCAAAGGAGTGCGCAGAGTGCGGCGGACGCAGCAGCAACGGCAGCAGCAGCAGCAGCAGCTACAGCATTTAATTTGCGCAAACCTGCTCGCGGCCTCCTCGCTCTTTTACTGTCCATATAACACTGCAGGCGACACTTTTTTACTCAACATATTTACTCTACACACAAAGAAAGATAACACAGAAAAACACGTACGAATCGTGCATTGAAAGCCTTTTTAATTCGATTTCTTTTTTATACTTGGCACTGAGACGCTACCGCAACTCTTGACTTTAACGGAAGCCTCATTTCCGTTTCTTTATGTATCTAACCGCGCTGCATTTAATCACAGGGAAGAATAATGTTCGAATTATTAATGACTCAAAAAAAAAGCGCAATTACTTTGTCAAAATAGTAACTATCAAAGATTAAACTGCGTTACTTAATAGTCATCATAACAACCACACACTTTCATTCGAAATCAGAAATTAAATTTAAGGACGCTTTACTTATACATTCCCACCCAAAAGTGAAATTTGATGACAATTTTGAATAATTCGCAATACGACAAAAATCAAAATAAAATCAACTATATTAGATACAAAAAATATTAAATAAAATAATAATAATAACAATACCAAAAAGTTATTAATAACGAAAACATGTTTAACCAATTTTCAGAAAACTTTATTTCTTATTTTATGAAATTAAATCTTTGATTTTAAATTTAATTTTTAGATTTTTCAAAAACTATTTTCATGAATCCAAAATATTTCAATGATAGTAATACTTTTTGACTGAATTGTCAATATTTTTTTTGCTAATATTATTATACCCAATAAATCTGTAATAATAAAAGTATTATCAAAATGGGTGATGTAAAAAAATTACTCTTGTCGTAACGTTCTTAAATTACCGTCGAATCGTACTTTTAGGAAGGTATATGAAACATCTTTAAACCGTTATTCAAAAATGAATACTATTAATTTTAAGAAATGCAGAAGTTTCACTGCAAAAATGAAAATATACACAAAGAAGTAAACACGATGACACAAACGATTGACACAATTAAAATGAAACACAAACACGTTAGTCTAACTGAAAGTGTAAAATTGTAGCACACGACAAGCATCGGGCGAGCAACAGGCATACGTAGACGGAGCAAACGCAAAATGTAAAATTTTAACGAACGTGGCCAAGACTAAACAGAACCAGAATAGTGCGAAAACCAACTCTGTTAAAAGTGAAGCAACTCCACTTCGCAAGAATGGCTTTTTAAGACGAGACCAATTGGGCGATCTCTGTGTGAGGTATGATTTCGTGTCGTTTGCCCGTTTTGCTTGGTCCCGGGGTATTCATTATTTATATGTAAATACAAATATAACTACACAATTTTCATGCACTCATTATGCTGGAACAATTGTAATAAGTAAATTTAGAAGTTTTTCAAAATACACGAAGGGATTGATATACATTGACACGCACACATACCTACACAGAAACAAGGGATATATGGCCATGTACTAAGCATACAGTACTTGTGTCGTTAACATATTTTTCTCAATCGACCGAGATTAACAAAATCACCGACCGATTGAAGATCCAATGACAAACGATTTTTTTTTCTTCAAAATTCGAAATACTTTGTTGTCATGTTAAAAATCGATTACCGAACGGATTTTCAATCGGGGCTGCTACTACTACTGCTACTACCTCTGCATCCGAGCACCCGCACGACGATTTATCATTCGACAATCTCATCGTTGAGCATTTTGATTTTCGCATTTTAAATACACTTTCATTATGCCTCGAGTACAATCATTATATTCTTAGGTTTAGTCGTAGGGCATAGATAATTTTGTGTTCAAATACAGCTGATATTATTTTTAACTTAGAAAAACAATTAAAATGGTACCGAGTCATATTTTTATAGTAATGAGAACAAAAATCGTTCTGCACGATTTTCTTCGAGGTTCTTTGTTATAAAATACAAATGTGTATAGAAAACAAGTACCCGAGAATTGCATGACTTTGCTTGGGAAAGAAAATACATTCAATTATCTTTTTTATCCATCCTCCTAAAATCCTCGAAACGTTTTCTAACTGCATCTTTTTGAAATACCTAACTTAAATTATAGGCGAAAACTTTGGCAATGAATATAAAGATCACCAGCGTTATACATATTTTTTAATAAATAAGAAATCTTATTTACTGATTACACAATTGATTGAATATTTATTTAAGAAGACGTTAGGAGGGTTAATTGTCTATAAAGGCTGGTCAATATTTGAACAAAATTGTATTCAAGACAAGTTTTGGAATAATTGAAAGAAAAAAAAAGAAAAATCTCAAAATCGGGCAGTGAGATTTTTTAAATACTAAATATCTAAACTTACGGTTCTTCTTTTCTTTATTGACGAAGAAACTGATAATTTCGTTGCTCTCGAGAATGACTCGCGCATAAACAAGTATTTTGAATATATTTTATTCTCATCTCTATCATCCACCATCGCAAAACTTGAATGTCAATACTTGAAGAAGCAGTATGTTATAACGACAACGGCAATTTTAAAAATGAATAAAATTGACATGAAGGTTTTATAATTTAGGAGCGGTCTGCTAAATTTCTGTGCTGTGGCGTTGGCTCTCGCGGATCTTGGTCACAAAGCCATTGGAATTCGGATAGACAGCGGCGATTTGGCGTATCTGAGTCAAGCAGCTCGAGAAACTTTTGATAAGCTGGCAATTAAGTTCAACGTGCCATGGTTCGCGGATCTGACGATAGTAGCGTCGAGCGACATCAACGAAGACATCATTATCAGTCTGAACGAACAGGTAGCTTGTCGCTTATGTGGATCTTAGACTCGGCAGTCGGTCGTTTAAGAATTAGATAGCATGTATACAAAATTCGCGCAGACGATGGGGTCACTCTGATAGGTAAGATGAAGAAAAAAACGGCTTGGTTCAGAATCACAGAATCGACTGCTTTGGCATTGGAACGCATCTGGTTACGTGTCAAAGACAACCGGCATTGGGTTGTGTCTACAAAATGGTAGAGATCAACGATAAACCGAGAATCAAGCTGAGCCAGGAAGTCGGAAAGGTTACGATGCCCGGAAAGAAAAATGCCTATCGTCTTTACGGAGCCGAGGGTCACGCACTTGTCGATCTACTGCAAAGCTCGTCGGAAGCTGCACCCGAAGCCGGACATAAGGTTTTGTGTCGTCATCCTTTTGAGGAATCCAAACGGGCTTATGTTATACCTAGCAGAGTCGAGGCTTTGCACAAGGTAAATTTCTTGTTTCGTCATTTGTTGATTATTTTGTAAAAGTTAAAAAAATATTAACATTAGATAGTGGATACATGGATATATCAACAACTTTTTCATTTTTTTTTGTAAAAAAGTATTCAATATTTTCAGAGTTATAGCGTTTTTAAGATTAACAGGAGAGTGTTTTATTTTCTTTTTAATTATTAACTGCATTCATTATCAGATATACTGGAAGGATGGAAAAGTTCGTCGACCATTGCCGTCTTTGCACGACATTCGAAACAGAGTTCAAAAGTCTCTTGAAACACTTCGTAGTGATCATAAAAGAAGTCTCAATCCAACACCATATAAGGTAAAATATATGGGAGAAGGTTAGCTCCTTTTATACTTTCGGGGAAAGGTTTGAATGGCCAAAAATTGGAATATATCGTTTATGAATGATCAAATTCAGATACCCATAATTTTCCTTCTTTATAGAGGAAGCTTCGTTTTCGTGAATATATTTTTAAAGAAACTCAAGAGTTTAATGTTAGGATTTTCATAATGTGTGAATTTTTAAACAAAAGTTAGCGAGGTTACGTCGTTTTTGTATTTTTTGACAAATTTTTAAGCTCCTACAAAATTTAAATAGCAAGATACATTTTCACCAGTTTTTATTAAATTCACCATGGTGATTTGATAGTAACAGCTCCATTTACATATTAAAATTCAAGCCCAATATTTCTAGCCGTTCTTGAGTTATGAGGGTCGAATCGATTGTAATAAATTTTCAGGAGCATGTCATAACTTTTGTCGTTTCTATCAACTTTAATATCAACCAACTTTCATTAAAAGTACATTTGTGCAGGAATTCTCAGTGTTTTAACTTGGAATTTCTATGAGTTACCTTGTTTACATCGTTTAGTATTTTTGAAAAATCTCAAACGATAAAGTACTCATCATTTGTTTTGGATAAATCGCTGAATTTATTTGTCTGTACACCAGAATTTTAGCCACCTTCGATGAAGTTTTTTTGAGTTTATGCACCTTTATTCGTTTATCCGCAAACTTAATTCGGATTTTATACAATTTTCGGCCAATTTTCTCACCCATCTAGTCCCCTTAAAGTTACTCATAAGATACATAACAGTATTGAACTAACTTCTATTTGAATGTTTAAAATCTGCGCTGAATCAACAGGTTGCAGTGAGCGATCAACTGTACGACTTCATACACGATTTGTGGCTGCAAAACGCACCAATTGGTGAGCTGTCGTGAAGAGTCAAAAGTTTCATCATTATACTCTGAAATTCTTATTCTCGCTGCCTCGCGAGACATACAAGACAGTTTGTACCTGATATCGGTAAGAAATAATATCGAATGGTATCAATCATGTGCATCCCAAATATCGTCACAAAGTATAGTAACAAGAAAATTTCGATGGAAAGAGAATTTAAGCGTCGATAGGGACGCGGTGTGATTATAAAAGAAAATAAATATTATAGTGGCTAAACGGTGAAATATAAGAAAACGTTGCGTTTGTCGAACAGAGAAAAAAAAATTGTTACTGAAATAATTTTGTTACTGTGACTAAATTACCCACATTAAAACGGGCAGCTTAACACTTTTAGGATAACAAAATTGTTTCTCTAGCAGAAATTTTGTTCGTGACTCTACTCACGGATTTGCTGCGCGAATAAGTAATTATCAGCAAAATACAACTTGTTACTATAACAAATTAATCGACTTACTCCGTGCGCAATTGGGATAAAGCGGTAAGGTGAATTACTCAGTTAGTGACCACGTATCAATTAGTGACTAATATGTATAAATATATTTTCTACACGGTTTAAATTGAGCTTCAATCATGTCAGTAATGGATGCAATGTCCTTGATTATCCCTATGAGTTTACACGGTTAGAGCGAGCGGTTTTTACTCATAAAGTCGCTAACTGGGTCATTTATTTTAGAAAAAAGTTCGAAATGAGAAGAACGTAACGCGCGGCTATGTGAACCGTCACGACGTTCACTTAAAAGATCGACGTCGGTTTTTGCGGCCGCATCTGAAGTACAAATTGTACAAAGAAACGCTAATAATATTGTTGTTATACAGTTGTGCATAATTTAGAAATAACGTACGCCTATGTCTCGCGTGATAATAGAGTCATGACTTTCTAACCGACCAGACCTGTGAACACAATTCTAGACCGATAACGTCAATGCTTCGATTTTCGAGTCTACACGAAGATATTATTTTTATAATACTTAAATAGTATATTCGACAAGTGCGTAAAATGCGATTTTACGCACGAGTGCAATTCGATCGCTACGGGTGCGTAAAATCGTACGTACATGTTACATACGATATTTTTTTTTATGTAGTATGCGTTAAATTTTATTTTACACACCGTGTTTAAAAATTTATTTTACGCATAGTACGTCAATAAATTTATTTGTCTCAAATAAATTGTACCTTAAGGTATGTTTCACATATATTTCACGAGTAATATAAAAACTTCTTTTCATCCCAATATACCATTTTTTTAAATATTAAAAAAAATATCAAGTTTACTATCTAAGTTATGTTAGTCTTTTGTTATACTGTGTTGTTTTGTGTACTCAGGAAAAAATCGATAATTGGCGTGTACGAGAAAAACATAACTAAATTTCTAGTACACGTGGCACAGTCAGTAAAGTATTTTATAGAGTTTGTTACTCGATAATTGGGATTTTTCCCCCGTATTGTTGTTTAGCAGTTCGGCAACATATTCGACTATTTGTATATTAAAGATGACATGATTTTGGTATCACGGGATTTTGTTACATGGTTGATTCCTCGTAAACATAATTTTTCGGATCTTCAAGGAAAGCGTATGATCTTTAGTCTGAATTTGTGCAATTATTCGAAATCGTTCGGTTGTAGCGATATTAAGTTTGCCGTTGAAATGCCGCTTTAACTACAACTTTTAAGGTAGTAAGATACCATTTTATTTCACGACATTCAATGAACACATTGACGACCACTGTATTTTCCAATCTCTAAAGTCGACAAGACCTTTTTTATCAAAATTTTGTTCAAGTAAAGAAAAAAAAAACAGGTAAACATAATAAACTTTCAGTTGCGAGAAAAAAAAAAACAATGTTTTGTTCATCGAAGGGCTGCTTTGAAGATTCGAATTTCTATGTTATGAGGCCTTATAGCTCTTTATTCGAGGTATGTAAAAATGAATCGTTAAGAGATCTGCTCGAGGATATATTGTAATAACGTTATAAAACACACACATGCATATATACGTCGGTATATATATACCGACGTTAGGATACATTTTTTTGTAACGTTTTATGCACGCAGCTCTGAGACACCATAATTATGTGCACAATTGTGTCCAGAGCGCAAGCCTTAATTCCAATGAGTATCCTGCAATATGGTACATACATACCACCGTATATTAATGAGCACATTATATAAATATACATATTCCTTTATCATTGAAGAAGATTAGTCCTATGTATGATAAACCTGGCATATCTGTACTATGTATTTTTTTCACCTTGTTACGTGAAGATGTATGTACCGTCAATTGAATAACTTGTTGGCAGCAACTACCTATGTGCTTTTGGTAGTCAATAAATTATTTTAACGCAAGTTATTACGCTTATTACATACCTTCGATTGTCCACAAACGTTCATAAATTCTTTTGATTAATTTTACAAAAATAAACTTTTAACATTTGTTGTCTAAAAAATAAACATACAAAGACAACTGATTCACTATTTTCTTCTCCACTTTACAGAAAAAAAATGTTATTTTCTTTTTTTGTCATTTTTTACGAAAGAAAGCAGAAGTGTACATTTGCGAAATCTAAAAATGTACTTACTATAAATTAGAAAAAAATACGTTGTATATATGACTTTTTTTTGTCATTTTACTAATTTAACAATAAAATATATATACGAATTACTTAATCAATTATTAATTAATTAACTCATATATATATTCTTAAAAGCCGAGAAATACTTTGTCGAGCCACGTTTATTATAATGTGAAGCCTTATTAACGATTTTGTTATTTTTACTTTCATCTCACATATGGAAATATAAAACATCTTTTTCATTTATAATCATCTTTAAGTTAAACGTTTAACAAATTTTTTAAATTTGAAACGAAACATATATTTCGTGCATTGGTAACACTGAGTTTACCAAATATACCGGTAAATTACTCGACAAGATTATCGGTAAAAACGTGTAACATAATTTTCTGAAAGCAAAAGTGACGGTCAATTGACGGTCATTTTTCGGCGAATTGGCACACAAAACCGTCATGGCACATCTGTAGCATATTTACGACCAATAGCGTAGAGTACGAAATCGCCAATCTTTACCGACTGGTCGGTAAAAAAGTACGGTTTCGTAGTTTACAAAATTGGTTGTTATTGTATTACAAATATATCTCAAATTGCACAGGATTACAATATCAATAAAGGCATATTTGCGTCCACTAGAATTTTGGGTGAAAACGCTTGAAAAACAAAGAAAATTTAAAATTTGTAAACGTATAGAAAACCAATATGGCCGCTCGATCTGTCAACTGCCACCTCTTTCGTATTATATAAACATTTCTAAGAATCACATTAAAAAAATGAGAGTGGACGTCGTTGCGCCTATGTTGATATTATAATCCTGTGGAATTTGAGACATATTTGTAATACAATAACATCGAATTTTGTAAACTACGAAACCGTACTTTCTTACCGACCAGTCGGTAAAAAATCTACTCCAGATGTGCACATCTCTGTTCATATTAAATTTGAAGCGCTGGTCGGCCATGACACCTACGTAAACAGCGCCGCCAACAGTAAAATATATATCTTGTTGTTTTTTTGTTTCTAAAAGATAGTAGATTGGTAGTTCTGTCACGGGATATGTACACACACGAATACATATACCGATAGGAGAGCACGGGAGGTCAGTGGACGTCACGCAGTTATTATCCCGAGGGTGATAAATTGTTGCGATTCCACAGAAAAAAAAGAACGTTCCCGGTTTTTAAAATAACGTTGAAAAGTGGGTGAATCGTGGTAACCGGGTGTGGATGAACATAGGGGAAGTGTTGCGTGCGGTGTTGGCGAACGAACAAAACGTTCAAAAAGTGTTGGTCGTTGGCTTTACCGGGAGGCTCGGAGCCGTGATCCCATACTCCCGTATATCCTCCGATCTCCCCTCGGCTCTACGTGTACTTATTTCCCTTTTTTTTTTTTGTTGTTTTCTCACTATCGTCAATTCCTGTTGCGCGTCTTACAAGTGACTCTTTAACAAGTGATTGCAACTCGAGTGCGTGCATCGCGATCGAACGCTTCGTCCTTCCTCGTGGTTAATTGCTCCGACGATTTTCCTTTTATTTTTATTTTTTTTCCCTTTTTCGCGGTGATACAGGTTATGTCAGCTGGATTGGCAAGCACTGTGTCTCTGTCAGATCAGCTAAGTTGGTCGACTAAGCGAAGATACTTTCTCGATTTTCTAAGATAATCGCGTTATAACAACAAATTTTAGTCGAATTTCATTCGTATCAAACCTTCAGTGAATATTCCACAGCTTTTTCATCGGACTCAAACAAAGCTGTCGAATATAAATCATCCCTATATTTCCATGCAACGGAATGCAGCGGATGAAAGGACAAGCCAATAGTCAGGGTAGGTTCGGCGGATTTATGGATTTTATTGACACTTATTTCAGTGCAAAATGTACTTTGGGATACATTGAAACATTGTTCAAATCTTTTATGTACTATTTTGTGTGTATCAATAACATGGATAGACCATTTCTTTTTTCAGGTATCAATTTGGTAAAGAAATCAGAGTGTGCGGAGTAAGATGACCGACAGATTTTTTTTTTGTTTTCACTATAATAATATGAAAAAGCTAATGAATGATTTCTCGGAACGGAGAAAATGTTAGCAAAATTTGCCTGAAAATATTGCAATTGATGTTTTTGCATCAGAGAAAATATTGCACCAGAGAAAAGTTAAATTTTGTGTTATTGTTATTTATCCCTACTGTTCAGCCGTTACAAGAATGAAAATCATTTGTAATTGTAGGTAACAATGGTCCTAAGGAGTGCAACAGCAGTTACAGTTGATAGTACATTTTTTTTCCAATTATTGCTGTACAAAATAAACGTAAGATGCATTCAAATATTGTTGAGATTTTGATTTTTATATCGTGAGTAATAATAATCTTAGGGAGACATTTTTTTCTGTGACCACTAGCAAAAGCTGTTGTAGATTATATCTTGGAACGCTGAAATAGTTGGCAAAGTTTTCCACAAAAATATTACAGTTTTTGAGTACCAGCAAAAAGTAAAATTATACAAATTACTGGAAATCCTTACTGGAAATTTATTAATTATATAAATTAGTTGTGTTACATAAACATTAATATTGAGAAGTCATAGTTTGACAAAAAATCACTCTATTAATTCTGCATTTTCAGAGATTTTTAGATAGTTTGAAAAATGTTAATGTTACTCTAAAAATATTCAATAAACATTGACTTACCTTAGCTGCCCTGGAGTAAAAAAACAATGTATATTTGCAGCTAACAATGGTCCCAAGGAGCATCAGCAACAGCAGCAGCAGCAGCAGCAGCAGCAACAGCAGCAGCATCAGCAGCAACAGCAGCAGCAGGCCGATCATATCGGCGGGGGTGAGGATTCCGGTTACGATTCATGGCGAGGTGGTAACAATGCGCAGCATCATTCGAGTTACCCGATCGGCACGGGTGATCCGTACAGTCCGTACTACGCGGGTACATCATTTCCCTACCAAACATTTGGCGCGGGCGACGGCACATGGTCAAACGGCACAGACCCAGTGGCATTTCTATCAGGCTACGGTGGTCAAATAAGTCACGACGCATACAGCATGGACGGCATGTTTTCCGCAAGCACAAGCGGCGGTTTCGGTACATTCGGACAGCCAACATTCAATTATTTCCCGGGTAACGGTGACTTCAGCGCCTGGAGTACACCACGAAAGCCCCGCTACGAGGAATACTATCCTCAGCCCCGGGGCGCCGAGACTTATCAAAATCCCACGGGCGCCGAGATAAAAACAATCGAACAAAATGTCCAGGGTCTCAGTATCGGTAGTAGCGGTGTGGCAGGTAACGGCGACGACGTTGATATCCGTCAGGATCCGCCTCGTTCGTCATCCGTGCAAACGGCAAAGAGCGAGGTCAAAGAACCGCGTAAAATAACATGGGCAAGTGTGGCAAGCCAGCCAGCAAAGCCAGTGCCTCAAGTTTCAGCGACGCAGGGCATGAAAAAAAAAGCCGGCATGCCACCGCCACCAATTGTACCCGGTAAACACAATATGGATATTGGCACGTGGGGCGAAGGGAAAACTTCCGTTCCACCGCCTAAAGCTCCACCACCGGCGCAGATACAGCCTCCTGTACCTCCGCCACTTCCTGCTGTTCAACGACAAAGACCACCGCCACCTCCAAGTTGGTCGAGACATCCTGCTACTTCTCCCAGACCCTCGCAGCCTCAAATACAATCGCATCCTCATTCTCATCCCCAACAGCAGCAGCAGCAGCAGCAGCAACAGATTCAGCAGTATTCTCAACAACAGCAGCAGCAGCAGCAGCAACAGCAACAACAACAACCCCAGATGCATCAAGCTCAATTGCAGCAGCAACCTCCTTCTGCACAATTGTCCCATCATCATCATCCTCCTCAACATCATCATCAGCATCCACCGCCACCTCCTCTACCTCCTCCTCATCACCACCATCATCAACAACAACAACAACAACAACAACAGCAACAACAACAACAACAACATCATCAACAACAGCAACAACAACAACAACAGCAGCAGCAGCAGCAACATCATCATCATCAAACACATTCACAACCACAGTCGATGCATCAATCGCAATTGCAACAACCTCCGCCACCCTCAGGGCAATTGACGCATCTTCAACATCCCCAACAACAACAACAGCAACTCCCGGCTGTGCAATCGGTCTCGCATCCTGTACTCGACGAGCTCAAAGTTAAAAACGATTATAATCCCGTTGATTTTGATCAGACTGCACCGGGTGCACGTTTTTTCGTTATTAAATCGTACTCGGAGGACGATATTCATCGATCGATTAAATATGAGATTTGGTGCAGCACCGAGCACGGTAATAAGCGACTTGATCAGGCTTATAGAGACGCGAATAGAGACGGGGCGCCGCTTTATCTCTTCTTTTCTGTTAATGGATCGGGACATTTTTGCGGTATGGCGCAAATGGTATCCAACGTTGATTATCATAGTAACAGCTCGGTATGGTCGCAGGATAAATGGAAGGGACAGTTTCGCGTACGTTGGATTTACGTTAAGGATGTTCCTAATGTGCAGTTGCGGCATATCAGGTTAGAGAACAATGAGAATAAGCCGGTTACTAATTCGCGTGACGCTCAGGAGGTGCCACATGCAAAGGGGGTTCATGTCTTGCGTATATTGCACACCTATCGACATTCTACTAGTATTTTCGATGATTTTGGACATTACGAGAGACGACAGGCGGAGGAAGATCAGAGAAAAGGTCCACCGCCTACTATGATGCAGCAGCAACAACAGCAACAACCACCCCCGCCACCGCATCATCAGCAACAGCAACAGCAACAGCAACATCCGCAACATCAGCCACCCGATGGCGGACAGAGAAACAGGGGACGAAGTTACAGGAGCGAAATTTGGAAACAACATCCGCAGCAGATGCAGCAGCAGCAGCAGCAACCGCCGCCTCCGCCGCCGCCGCATCAACAGCCGCAACAGCAACAGCATCAGCGCAGGGTATGGTTTGATAACGATTGATACTTCTTTCATGAACGACTTAACAACGATGGGCAATAGGCGAATAATAATTTATTTGAAGTATTCTCCGTCATTTCATTTCATGAATTAGCAAAATATAAGAATTAAAGCCAATGGTATCAAAACGTGATTGAAAATTGCAATATGATTATTTTTCAGGAACGCGATGGAGGACGTGTCAAAGGACGCCCTACGCCCCGCCAGTAGCGGCCGTTGACGATGAATGGATAAAACTGTTGATAATTATAGTTAAAAAAAAAAAGAAAGAAACACACACACACAATCACCATAATGAATGAGAGTGAGAGAGAGAGAGCTACGATTAATTGACGACCTATTGACTCAGACCCTTGTCTTACTTCGGTATTACAAATGGCTTCTAATTCCAAATGACATGAAAACGAGGCACTTCCCATTATGGAAGTGTCAGCAGATACTTTGACGAGTAATAACTACAGCATGTAAATCGTTATGCCTCGAGCATTTAATATCTCTTGAAGAGAACAAGAAAGAGCGAGCGAGAGAGAGAGTAAGAGAGAGAAAGAGGCAAAAATGAATGACTACGACAAAGAGACGATCGAGAAGGAGAAAGGACAGTAAAACGAGAGGAAGAGTACAGCGTGCGATGCTACCGTTTAAGGTTTTAAATCCTCCGCGTTTTTCGCGTAAAACTTCGGAGCCTCGGCTATAATCAAGTGCTTGAAAAAAAAAAAAAAAAAAAAAAAAAAAAAAAATTGAATAAAAGAAAAACAGACTTTTGTTAAAAAAAATATATATATTATAAAAATAAATTCTATGCAAGGGTCATGCATAATTGTACATGTGCGTGTGTGTGTGTCGTTTGAATTAAGAAATTGCCAATCGATACTCCGATGGACTTGCAGATCCGATGGCAATCGTACCTCCAGCGAGAGCAGTAACCGCTTTTCGCGCTAATGAAAACATAAAAAAAAAAAGGAAAAAAAAACGAAATAAGAAGAAGCATGGAATGGTCGCTCTTGCGTTTTTAAGTTGAAATGTGTATAATCGTGCTCGCATCGAGGAGAAGAAATGATAAAGAAATTAAATAATGGATTATTATTGACAGCCGAATGATTTGAAACGTGTTTCAATGCACATTAATGTAGCGTCTTAGCTACATTCGAGTGCGTGCGCCGCAAGGCTCTGTATGCGTGTGAATATCTGAATATTAATTAATTATTATACAGATTATCATGAAACGTTTGCAGATGTTTGAGAAAACACCGAGAGAGAGAGAGAGAGAGAGAGAGATTGAAATATTACGTTGTAAAGGAAGTGGTGTTAATGACGATTTGACCGATAACTATTATTACTTCTATTATTATTATTATTATTATTACTATTATTATTATTATTATGTACTGTTTGATGACAAGTTCATGAGACATGAGTTCGACGATTGTTAACCCGTTACCTAACCGTCCTCTCGAAAACATGCCATCGTAACCAACGATTTTTCACTCTTGCGGAGAATACGAAGGACAGGATGCACGAAGAACATTTTCACGTGGGTCTCGATCAATTTTTCTTGGCAATGGATCAACGGATGGCTTCTCGTTTGAACTTTCGTACATTGGTTTTTCGTCCTAAAATTCGTTATGAAGAAATCTCATTGGAAAAAGTAACAGCAGCGTTGACGTAATTTAAAAAAATAAATTTTGATGCAGTTTAATATTTGTTCCCTTTTAGATATTGAGTGAAATGGCAAAAAATTTGATTTACAAACTTTTACCTGCCTGAAAATTACTTAAAAAAATGTTTTTCCATAAGACTGAGTACGTAAAATTTGCTCGTTAAATTTGAAACCTAATTTCTATAAGACTTCTTATATTTCATTTTGAACTAACCGAGAATTAAAATCCCATCAGTATATAAAACAACTGAAAAACGAAATATTTCTGGAATTTGAGCGAAATGGCTAAAATTTTAACTACAAGAATGTTGCCTGCCTTGAAACTACACGAAAAAATGTTTTCCAACAATACAGCAAATACACAAAGTTGCTCATTACTTTTTCAGGAGAATTTTCATAAAAACCTCATAATTAATATGAAATTAATCGTAAATTAAAATCCACATAACACGTAGAATCACAAAAAAAAAAATACTCAGCCTAGCGGCGGGGGAAAGAAAAAAGGTGAAGAAATTAACAAACTACTTGTAAACTTTCATCCAAGCTCTTCATATTAGAACGATTTTTCAGCAAACTTCGTCGTACAGCGCGTTTCGTGCATTGATTTGATTCCTCGCGGCACGAGACTATCGGATGACTCGCACGATCCTTGTCAATCTACGTTTAAAAATAATTGTTAACAAAAATTTGTAGTAATCAACGCGCATTGTACAGAGGTCCAACCTGATCAGCCCAGGCGAGTCGTTTTCTTTCAGGACGGGTAGTTTCTTCTGCAGGATAAGTTGCAAAATCGCATGTTTCCTGTACCGTTTCGTTACTTGCATTTCCTGCAAGTATTTCTCGACATTTTTTTTCATCAAAGGCAGATTTTGAAGTTTTATCTTCTTCCTGATCTCCGGAAAGTTCTTTTTGACATAATCGAAGAGATTCCTCAGTCGGATCTTCGAAACTATTGTTCGAAAAGTTAGATGCATCTTTCGATTCGCTTTTCTCTTGATATGCTAAATTTTTCAAAGCTTTTCTCTCGATTTCATCCTCAAGCAAGCCTTGACGAACGACGTAATTGCGCAAATTGTCGCGTAAATCGCGACTAAATTTCTCGGGATTTGCCTCAACGTAACGATAAACGAAGAAATCAATGCCCTTTATGACGAAACGATGATTGAAGACATTAATCTTAGCGCCAATGAAGAAATCCTCGGGTGTGTAATAAAGAGGATTGTCTCTTGCAGTGGAAGGTTTTGGGATCAGCGTTGGTGAAAGAAAGCTACCACCTCGACGACCAGAATTTCTTTTCTCAATCTCATTTATTCCTATTTTTCCGTCGCTGAGAGCGTATTCGATTATGAAATCGCGATCTTCGTCCTCTGGATGAACGGCCTCCATTGCGGCGAGGTAGCGCAATTTTTTTGGAAAATTGTAGAGCTGCCGAATGACATCTTTCTTCGGTGGTTTTGGCACGAATGATTGACAAGCAGCTAAAGTATCCTCTGGAGTACCGAAGGCAGTGTGTGGAGGAGGAGGATATTGCTGCTTTGGAGTCTCGTACGAGCATTTTTTCGAATCGATCATTCCAGCCGGCTGCGAGAAACCCAACATTCCGGAGTAATACTTCCTGGTGAAGGTGTCGCAGTCTCGAAGAAGGAAACGACGGCCAAATATAAAAATTGTCTCGCCAATCTGGAATTAAATATGAAGCATAAATTAAATATTAATAATGCCAAGCTGTGCAAAAGATTGTGTACAAGACTTTTTTTTTTGCTTTTTTTAGTAAAACTTTTAGTGATGAACAGACTAATTTGAAGATATTTTCAATTAAGGCTTATTAATTTTCTTTCTATAAGATCGAAACTACAGTTTTTAGATCGCTTCGCGGAAAATCAATTTTTACGACTTATCAACTTGAACGTAAATTTTCTTTAGGATCAATTTTCTACTTAGTTACACTATTTTTCCATTGAATCGATATTCCGAAAACAAATATTGTTACTGCTTTTAATCGATTTTTAACAAACAGACGGGAACCATCATTGCAAAGGGTCCAATCCTCCATAAACAGACTTATGTTATTTTCTTTATAGCCATTTTTTTGCGAATTTGAATGTGTCTTTTTTTTCATTGGACGAAAAAAACATAAATAATTAGCGTAAATAGGTCAATTTTAATTAAATTCCATGACGATGCAATATCTAAAATTCGGTAATACAAATTTTAGATTAGGGTTTTAACCAAATCCTCTAAGATTTAAAAAAAATCTGTACTATTTTTTCCCTTTATACCTGAATATCTCAAGTTAAAAAAAAAGGTAATAAACAATATTTTCACAGATTTCGAGGAAAAAGTAGCTAAAGTAATGTGCAAATTTGGTGTAAAGAAAGCTTCTCAAGAGTAGAAAAATTTCAAAGTCTCTATAATCTCCCTTAATGCAATAACAAAAAAGATCCGAACCTTCAAGTCTTTTGGCGTGTAATATTCGAGGATCTCAGAATCAGAGCACTCCAAATAAATAGCCGGATATGTAGATGGCAGATTCTTCCAGTTCTTCGGTACTTTTGTGCGCTTCAGCAACATCGAAGCCGGATCCTTACCGTCGTTAGCTTTGTGAATCTCGCGAATAGCTATTGTGTCATCAGTCAAATAGTACATAATCTGATAATCATCATCATTCCACGTTGCATCAAAACGAAGTACCATTCCGTCGTATTCGAGAAATCGACGTCTCGGGTCGTCGGTAACGGAGCTTGATTTATTTCCTAATGCAGATTTTTCATTATTGGAGCGTTCGGAGAGACGCTGTATGTAAGGATCGACAGGTGCTTCTTCCTTCTCACCGACGTCCACACCTTGACTTCTCAAAAATTCACGTGTGAAGTGATCACAATCGACGGTGTGATAAGCCACTCCATAAATACCTGATAAAAATGTTATATTGATTTTAAAGAAAGGTTTTTCTTGCGAAGAATTAACAGTTCATAAAAAAGAAATGAAACTGACCGATGTCAATGCCAACGTTGAGATCCTTCCAGTGATATACTCGACCATCGCGATCCTTAACAATTTTATCGCGTCTCACGAGTCTTCCTTGATTGAAACCGGCATTTTCGATCCGTGGTTCCATCACGCACATAGTATCATCCTCAAGAAAATATATTATGTTCACATGACGAATACGATAATGTTCGTCTGGCGAGTTGAAGACACCTTGACGAAAGAAAGCCTTGAAGTTTAGGCATTTTTGGGCGAAGAGCGCATAATCCGGGATGACCTGGCTGTATCCATACTCTCGAACACGTCCATAAGTCAACGAGGGATCGAATCTGTTAATTTTTCAATTAAATTTTATTCATTAACTGATGAGTAATAGTCTTTAAAGAGAAATATTCAAAGACCAATAATATTTCACTTACGTGCATGCTACTATTACTTTTTCTTTTAAATTCACTTATCAAATAAAGAATTTGTTACTAGGTGAAAAAAGTACGTAGGTAATTCGGGTTACCAATAACAATTTTTTTTTGTTTTAACACTTTTCACATGTTTGAAAGAGAATGTAGCTTATTTTTTTTTTTGCAAAAATTGGCAGTTATAATTTAGGTGAGAAGATTATTTTTTAAATAAGCATTGAAACCTGTGACCTTGCTTTAATTTAATTTCTAACTTAAAATGGCTACACTCATGTCAGAAAGACTAATCTCAAGCACAAATGAAAATCATTTGGAAATATTGAGCCTATTGGAGCTTTTTCAAAAGTGTGTAGAGTGCACAAACAAACAAAAAATCTTGTAGATGACCCCGATTGCCCATTTTACCAACAGACAAAACATTCTTTGTTTGATAGGTCAATAGTATATATATTTTATAAATAATATTAGCGGCCAAGTAAGTGAGATATTAATCTTTGAATATCCTTAATTTTTACCTTACTATCATTCCTTAATTAATTGAGGAGTGGAAGTCTTGAGCTTAAATGTCCCTTTTTTTAAAACTATGGAACACTTTATACTATTTAAATCAGTGGTGAATTTTTTAAATTTCTTCTGCATTTTTAGATGCTTCAATTAATTAGATTTGAAGGATTGTTTTGGTAGCAACGTATATTTCACCATGTTTCAATTATATTAAATTTATGGGGCAAAACACGTCAAGTCGGCCGTCTCAATTTTTCATGTCCACAAAACGTCCTCACATTTCTTCAGGATGTTCGTCTAGTTGAAGAAAAAACGTAGAAATTTTTTCAGATTTTTTAATTACATATTTCAGCCCAACGCAGATTTTTTGGTGTGAGCCGTAGTATTGGCGTTAAAAAATAAACAATGATTATTTTCAGTAATTTTTAATAGCTGGAATATGCAATAAAAAATCTGAAAAAATTCCTACGTTTTTTCTTCAACCAGACCAACATTCTGAATAAATTTGAGGACATTTTGTGGACATGAAAGATTTGGGTGGCCGACTTGACGTGTTTTGCCTTCTATATTGAATATGTATATTAAAAACATATACTCCTTTTTGCGAGTTATCCTCCAAAACAGGCAATGAAAGCCCCAAAAACTGTAGAAGTGTTTTAAAAAAATTATAGCTCTGTTTTTATTGGAACGCTTCATTCTCCAGGATGAAAAAATCAACTTTAAGTATAGCTTCCATTAGCTAATTATTCTTCGAAATTACGAGTATTACGTACTCGATAGGATCAGGATCTTCCGTCGCGTACGCACTCGAAGCAGCGTCAATGGGTCGTTTTCCTATCCCGTAATCGGAATCCCGAAGGACTCGAAAGCCATTCTTGTACGCAAACTTTTGTTTCAGTTTGAAATCACAGATCTGTAATAAAAAATATACGATTTTATTAATTCATAAAATTCAATTAACTTCCATATTTTTTTTTTTTTTAAACACATACCTCATATTAATTCTATTGCACATCACAAAATTAAGATTAATTAATGGAATGAAAATATTTTTTTTTCAACATTTCATTTAACAATTGATGACAGAATATATTTATTTTTAATTTTCAAGGGTTTCTGGAGATCGGAGCGCTTCAGAATAGTCACATTTTTGTTAAATGTTTGCTATCGTTTTTTCTGAACTTTTACTAATTGACAGTAATAAGGAGTAATTTGTATTACAACACGTGTTTACAATCCACGCGAACATTAATTGCGATAGACTTACAAAACTATTGATTGATTAATGGTAATATCCAAAGTCATATTTTAAATCAGTATTTTTCAACAATAATTCAAAATTTCGTATCAATTTTAATTGGGAGTTCTGTTTTTTTAAAAATGCTCCGCTATTTGATTCTTTAGATATTTGTACTTTTTATGGATTTAATAATTACAGTCATTCTTTTAATGAATGAATTTTATCATTGATTAAACAATAAGAACTTTTTAACATTTAACACTAGCCAGCATATGTACAGTTAACTTGTAAAGCGTCGTTCGAGAATCGAAATTAATCTTCCCGCATTAAAGTCGCTAAATAACTACGGATTATTCTTGGAAAACCTCTACGAAATTAAACGTTAATCGATATTTTTGCAAATACATCACCATTATTAATTCTCTATAGTAAGAACACATGCTGTATTATAAACCACTCTCAGCTTCAATTAGTTGATGCATAAAAGTTTAAGAAACAATTACAAAAACGTATCACTGATTTTACTACTGTGAAGCCTCACTTTCTTAAAAAGCGTTTCTATCGAATTTCAAACATAACTTTATACGGTCGCACATTTTTAAAAACTAAATAGCATGTACTTTTGAGGAATCTAAATATGTATATGAGAATGCACATGAGTAGAGATATACTTCCGTACGTGAGGAAAAAAAATTATTAACAGTCAGCTCACCGTGGGATCGTGAAATGCGTATCCCGGTAAAAGTGGTAGACCTTCCATCACGAGCGTGCGAAAAGGAAACGTATCAGAAGTTGATCGCGCTGTGACATCGAAGTTTCATGTCTCCACAGTTGTGTAGCATCGCTATGAAGACATTGCGGCTATATCGATTATACTATAAGCGGGCAACGGCATATCAACGTGTCTCGAGCGTTGTCAAGGAAGAAACATCCGAAGTATTGGCGAACGGTGAACCTTGAGCGAGGAACAAGTCTGGCATTTTTTAAATCCTATAATCCGAGTATCGACCAGGGGGGAAGAAGAGAAAAAACAAAAACAAAAAAAAACTGAATCATGCTATTTTGTTTTCAGTAGGGAGAGCCTGCTCTTCCCGTGAACCATTTATTTGTTATTATTATTATTATTATTATTATTATTATTATCATTATTATCGAGAACATAGCTGCCGTAATATCGATGCAGGCAGAACGCATATTTTGTTTTTTGTTGCTTTTGTTATTTTTATTTATAGCGAGCTATGGATTTTCTCGTGAGTGAATACTGCTGCAAGTGGCTGGCCGCGGCCGAGCGACTGTGGAATTCGTTCGTCCGCTGGATGGTCTGTATTGTGTGTGTTGTGTGTACTTAGGGTAGTAGTAGCACGGCTTTTAGAGTTATTCTACACCGATGAACTCTCGCATTATTGCCATACAGCCGGCAGATAACGCGCCTGCGATGGGTACGGTTATCAACCAGGCGAAGGCGATGTTTCGAAAGAGTTTCCAGGAGACACCCTCGCCACCGCGCGAAGCCCAACCGACGCATACAACCGAGCCGACCTTGCAGTGGGTCGTTGATACCGGTAGGCCAGCTTTACTCGCCAGAAGAACAGTCACCGCCGCTCCTACCTGTGAAACAAAGAGAATTAAAAATATATTGAAATCATCTGTTGTTTGAGATGATTCAGCAAGTTTTATGGAAAGAATTAATTTTCTTAACTATTGATTTTACAAATTGCAGATTGAACAATTATTTAGATTCCAAAGAATACATTTTGAAGAAACTATTGATTTTTCAAATTATATTAATCAGCGAAAGTGGCTAAGCATTAGCCATCACCAGGTGATAGCGGCATGATTACGAGAAGCAGTAGATCATTTCAGTTTGCTTAACATTTCGGTCCCGGTGTGGATCATCTTCAGAAGCAATTTATTTCAATTTGTGTATAACCGACAAATTGACCGCTCTTTGATCTGGAAATCGATCAGTTTAGAAAAAATAGTCTTCATTAATTTTATGGCAATAATTCCAGTTGATTGCACGATGTCGAGAAGTATGTAAGAGAATTTGGAGAAAGTGAGAAAGCAGTTGTTGATAAGCACATGTTTTTCACAGAGTCCAGTTTATATCCATTAATGATTATTGAGTTGATGTGGTAAAGGAAATTTCACCGTTTGAAGCCCCATTCACATCTGGTTAGCCGTACCGATTTCGCTAATCAACGTTTTCTCATCCACGGCTGCTTACACTTTAAACTATTGTTTTTCAAATTATAATTCGAAAATCTTTTAATTCTTTTAGATTATCGAAAAACTATTGATTTTCTAAACTTTGAATAGAAAATTTACGGATTAATGTGTATGCATTCCCTAAACAGAACCGTGCTGATATAATCTCGTAAAAATTAGTAAACGATTAATCGTTGGAAAATAAAAGTTTCGTTACTTCGATCGTAAATCCGGTGGTGGGTGTAATTCTCGCGAGATCTTGTCCAAGTGTCTGAATGACTCTTCGTCCCCAAATCCAGAGTCCAGTGGAAATGCCGAGTCCACCGTAAAGAAGAATGAGTAGCGGAGTGTCGGTTTCCTGTCGAGCTGAACCCTCGGCGTAAATTACCCAAAGAGCAATGAGAGGTCCGATCGCGTTGCTAACGTCATTGCCACCATGTGCAAAGCTACCGAAAGCGGCGGTGAGAATTTGGAGAAAGGCGAACAATCGCGAGACCTCAGGTTGTTCCTCATCATTCGGCTCAATATCAACTTGGCCTCCTTCGGTATCGGCGCCTGCTGCCATTAGAAGTGGACTTGCGCTGCTGTTTCCTCGCAATTTTGGTTGAGTTCCGTCGTCCTCAACAGCATGTTCACGTCGTGGAACCGCTACCGCAACTGCTTTCCCACAACCACCATCCGAACCCGTTGTAGATATCACCGAAAGCGCCGTAGTCTCCTTGTTTCTATCACATTCTACAAAATTTCTTGCAGTCTCCTCCAAACCGTTGTGCTCCACCAGTATTCTCTTTCGTTGCCACGGAACGACGTAAGCGTAAACTATCAGGGCGGAAATTGTGCCGATTACGACTGCCGCTGTTCCACTTCCCCACCATGGAACTTTGTCCAACAGCAATACTGTAACAATTCCAATTATTAATTACCATAAATACAAGATGTTTTGTTATTACATTATCATTTATTTATTATGAAAATTAAGGGCTTATCTAGAGACTACTTTTTGAGGAAATTCTCAGCAAAATCAGCTGCTATTTATCATAATCAGACTAACACTATCGTTTATTCTTTAACAAAGTTGCATGAAAAATCACTTTTTTTGGAAGTAAGCGTAAATTTGATGTGAAATACGCAATTATGAATGTATCTTTCATGTGCTGCTGTGCAAGGTATCCTCCAAAATTGGTAATCAAGACACCAAAGTAGAAGCTTGCAAATGACTTCCTCATTATTTTTTACTTTCTATAAAGCCATCTCTATGAGGAAGTTCTACTTTGCGGACTTGTTCAAATAGTGCATATATACACCAGTTTATTAGCACGATATTTTTGTATATCAGCGATTCAAAAATCAAAAGAAAATCGCAATAAAAGGAAAATTCTCAGAATGAAAAAAAATATATCTAGAAATCGTTTAAAAACATTGTATTAAATTAGCGCTCTATACTTCATACGTTAGTCAATAATAAACAAGCAACAAAGTAATATAATATATAAGTAATATATATTTTGCGTACTTTTAGGGCCATCGTGTACAACTGACATGACGTTGACGGCAATGGTGAGGCCGTAGGCAATCGGTAGAATCTTCAGACCTCTCTCAAATGGCTTTTTCGCACGTAGAATAGATTTTCGCAGTATCCAAAAGATCGCCACGGACACGAAACCGCTGAGAACTGGACTAGCGAACCATGAGGCGGCGATATTAGCCAGAGTCATCCATCGGACCTGACGAAGGATTCGAAAGAAAAAGAGAAAATTAGGGAAAAGTCTCATCCAGGATTCGTGTATTCGTACCTCCGGCGCCGCGGTCACCCTCGCTTACCCCGGCTGTGCCTCTGCAGACGAGGGAAAAACCGACGCAAGCACCGACTATCGAATGTGTACCGGATATCGGCAGACGAAGGGCCGTCGCTAGCAACAACCAAATTCCCGAACCTGCCAATGCCGAAAGAGCTCCCATCATCAGCTCTTTTTCGTGACCGTCGTACAGAGTCACGTCCAATATTCCTTTCCGCATCGTATCAGAGACCTACATGCAAATTAAACTTCATTACAATGTTCTATTTTTTATAAATGCTCACCTCTAAAGTAGAGATGTACCAGTTGTGACCCTTAAACTTATTTAAACACTACAAAATGTTAGCTGTAAACATAATATATGCAATAATTTTTTTGTTTTTCTGTTACTCGAATGAAATTTAATATTTTTATTCTCAGAATATCGAATTTCTACTTATTGTTAGATTTTGGATAAAAACGGATTTTTCAAAATTTTTTACTGCTTAAAAATTCAATTACTATACTCTTAATTTTTATTATTAATTAATTTCATTCAAGATATAAATAGATTTATAAAAATGTAGATCTATCCTTCCTTTCTTCTCAAGCAGCAGTTAAATCTAGTTAATTAACTGAACAAACAAAGATTCCGTCAAATTTTACAGCAAAATATAAATGGCTTTTCTTCAAGAAAGAAAAAATAAGTCTGAATATTGTTTATTGACGTTATTAGGTCGATACAGTTTATTGAAAAATTTAATTTAACAGTTAATGTGAAACATTTTTACATTTTTCTTTCAGACTTTTTTTCATAGTTTTGACGATATATTGACTTAAAATAGGAAAACAGCAATTTCTGAAATGTTAAATATAAATACTGGCAGCCTCATATATACTTTAAATAATTTGAAAAATCTAAAAATTATTAAAGTTTCAGAGTGGCTACAACTGGTACATCTCTACCCTATTTACAATTTCACTTCTCATTAGAAGAAGAACTCTCTTTATCGAAATAAGTTATTTTGAAAATAAAAAAATAATAATTTCGGGACAGCATTTGTATCAATAAATTAACAAATCACCTTGTTTCCAATAAGGACGGCACCAGCGATCTCGAAAAAAGTTGCAAGTACACAAGCTTGAAAGACGGTGAGAACGCCGGCTCCCACGCTGGTACCAAAAGAGTTGGCGACATCGTTGGCGCCTATTCCAAAGGCCAGCACAAACGCGACGATAAAACCCACGACTACCAGCCATACCAGATTCTCGTCGTACGGCACAGTCATTTTTCTTATATATATGTATGTATATATATATATATATATTTTTTTTAATTATTTTATTCCTGAGCTTTAAATTAATCAATTATTTGCACTTGTTCTCTTTCCATCCAATTCCCAAATCACTGTCCAAATTTGCTCTTTCTTCTTTTGCAGAACTTTTTGGGAGGTGTACACAAATGAATTATTTCTGAGAATAAGTGTACTGTACATGTAAAGTAACGAGTCTTCTTCCCTTTTCTTTAAACTGTGCAATGTACACTTCTTCACTATATATATATGTACATGCGTATGTACATATGCTTTAGGATATACGCATATGTATATACTACCTGAAGACTCTCTTCCTCATACTAATAAAATCGTTTCAGTGATAATAGTTTCTTTGTACACATAGCGGGAGGTAGGGTTTTTTGCTGGAGCACCCAATGTATAAAGCATCATTTCTTGCTTTAGGACAGGCTCAACGCAGAAGCAATACGTTATTGTGAGCCAATTGCACCTATGGTGTCGATAGTTTTACTGCAAAAGTTCAATTTGCTCTTTGTTCTTGTATTACTCTGACTCAGTACTTTCCTTGGATGGAAGCATGCTGATCGCCGTGCTTTCCACATCTGCAATATGTAAGTAATTATTAAATTTTGGATATATTTATTTCATTAAAAAATTGCTTCAATAAATTTAAACAAAAATAAATACTAAAGAATATCATCAGAAAGAAGGTAAGATAAGTTTTTCATAAACAGCAAAGACATTAGATTGTTAAACATTTAAATAAAGGTAAAAGCAAATAAAATAAAATGTTGACAAGACCAAAATAGGCAAAGCAACTTTTTAACTAAATTTAATGAAAGCGAACACATAAGAAAAAAAGTGACAGAAAAATGAGATTGCGTTTTTAAACAATGAAAACCTTTATTTAACAAAATTAAAAGGCAAATAAAAATTAATAGCAAAATTAGTATAATCTTCCAAATACAGAAAAACTATAAAACCTCTCTTTCAACAAAATTTACAGAAAGTCAAAAGAAAATTAAGAACTGGTAAAAAAATGTAGTCTAGTCTTTGGAAGATGAACAATACAAAGAGCTGTAAAGCTTTTTTTTAAACTAAAGGTAAAGAAATTAAAAAATCAGATTTGGTTATCTTCTAAATACAAAAAATTGTAAAGCTTCTGCTTAACAATTAATGAACTAAAAATCATCTATAAATACCAAAATATGTGAAGCCACACTTTAACAAAATTTGAACAAACTGCAAGTGCACATAAAATAATGTACAAGAAAATTAGTACTTGAAAATACAAAAATTCAAAAACATTTGACAAAAAATGAAAAAAGTCACAAAAAAAAATTATTCTATTCTTCAACATTATAAAATCTTTAAAGATTCTATTAAGCAACATTCAGACAAATACAAAGAGAAATAAAAAATGAAAAAAAAAAAGAAATTAGTCTAGTCTGCTAAATGTAAAAAGCTGCAGAGCCTTTTCTCACTAAAATTTAAGACAAAAGCACATTTTGAAAAACCAATTTGAATGCTAGTGCTTTTTTGGAAATTCCAACATCTACAGCTACTCTTCAACAAATAAAAAAGGGACAACCACATAAAATATATCTCCATTTAAATAAACGCGATATCAAATAAAATACCAACAAAATAATCCCAGTCTTCTAAATATCAAAATCTGTAACAGTTGTTTTCGCGAAAATTTAAGTAAAACCAAATAAAAATGTCATTACAGCACGAGCGTAGATTTACTGAAATTGGGAAACGTAAAAATTACAGATACGAAAAAATAGAGGAAATCTTTTTCATTTTACCGCTGAGACTCGCATTTTTTCGGTCGGAGTCCACGATGCCTGGGGAAGGTCGATTCGCACACGTTTTTTGAGCTCCTTCGGGCCGCAGCTGCAATTACGTACGATCTTGTCACAAACTTATGGTAGCGACACTTTCGCAATCTCGATCGCAAATTGCTCGTCGTTATCGGACACGGTATAAGCTCTTCTTCACGAAATATCTCGTAGAATTATAGCACCCGTGCGAAATCAAGGTAGTGCAATGATGACGAAACGAGAGGAAAGTGAGAGAGAGAGAAACCGTCGCACACCAAGGAGAGTTTTCCAAAAAAAAAAGGAAAATCCCAGCTTGCTTGGGGCCTTGCTAAGGGGCTTCAATGATCGGGGATACGCTCGTGGGGGTGAAATATTGATCCAGCCGATACACGTATATGTACAATGCTTGGACTGCTCCAATACCAACACGCCTAACTGTGAGAGGGTTGCTCGCGATTTTATCCCCTGCGTTTAATCGTGTTCTCCCTTACCCTACGGCTCTTTAGCTCTGATGTGATTTTCGGGATGCTGCGCGCCATCGACTTTGCTATTAACTATATAGTCATTATTCGAAATTTTCGAAAAAATATTTACCAACATAATACAGAAATATATTGCAGAAATGTTTCTAATATTTTGTTATAATTTTAAATATTGCTGCAACATTGTGGTCGAATATTATGAAACATTTAATCGCAATTTTACATTATTCTAAAATTATTCTTTTGAGAAAAATGCGTTTTTTTTGTTTCTTCAAAATATTTCAAAACAATTGGTATAAATAATTGTCAGTCCAAATGTGACAAAGAGGTTTTTTGGTCTCTAACTATACGAATCTAAAATCAGAATTTGGAAACAAAGAATAACGTGTTTAATATGGCGGCGAATTTGAAGAAAAAGAAAATTGTCGATAATCTATACACGAGGGGTGATCAGCGACCTCAAAAACATCTCCGTATCGAGTTTCATCTAATTTAAGTCACTTTTTGTATTTTCGTCAGCCATATTAGAGCCGTCATTTCGAATTTTGAGATGTTGACTCGAAACTCGACATCAGCGTTCTCAAAAAATCGTCAGTACCGAATTTCAGCTAAAGGTTTTGCAACTTGATCCAACCACTTTGCATTTTGGATTCTAAATAGGCAGCCTCAGAAATGTACGGAAATCAATGTTAGCGCTAATATTGAATGGTTCTGTATTATGTTCACCATTTTTTAATTTAATTAGATTCAATTCTACTTGTTTTATGACGTATTTATTAAAAATTATTTTTATTTATCATTCATAAAGTGTAATAACACAAAATATTGTATATTAGCTTGGAAGATTTTGCAATATTTAGCAAATGCATTATTCCAATTTTATTCTGTATTGTATTTAGAATATCATATATACAATATTTTGAGTGGACTTATAAGATTTTCAAGTTGAAGAAGAAAGCAAGAATGACTTACGAATATTCTTCTCTTGAAACGATCCGCTTGAGTACCCGGACGTATGTAATGTCGGATAAGCAATTAAAAACTGAATTCGCATATATGTGTCGCAAAGAGGCTGCTAAATGCTCGAGATTTATTCTCAATGTCATTTGAGGGTCGTCAGCGCAATTGTCCGTAATTAAATAGCGAACATTTAATCGCTCTCTAATACTATATAATAGTATTAGATCTTGAGAGCGGGCATAAAACACTCTATTATCTCCGATAATCAGCTCCTCATCCTATCACATTAAAATAAATAGCTAGCGATATCCGCAAAAAGTAATATTACAAAAAAAAGATATTTCGCATGATAAACTTTTTTCAAAATATCTCAATAAATGAGAATACGATTTAGAATAGACAAGTTGTTTCCTCTTCATAAAAACATTAGATATTATGTAAAATTTTATGAAAATATTTCATTCTTAGATTTAGGAGCGTTAAGTTTACAGTTTTGTCTCATAATTCCTAAGAGAAACTTTTCGATTATGTTACACTGTTATTATAAATAACATTTTTTGACGCTTAATAAACGTCTGGTTTTCTTCATGTTTTGCATATATCTATATAATAGATTGAGAAAACAAAATAGAATTTTTTTAAATACAATGGCAAGAATAATCCTGTGATTAAGTCAGTCATTTACTACATCACATACTGTATTTTTTTTTCTTCTTTGTACATGATGGAAGGATGTCTCTTATGCTATGCAATTAATCTCAATATATCTTATACATTTTGAGATTGAGATATACACAAATGAGTAACAATTATACGAAGAATTTTATTTTGCCAGGCAAGTGGATATTATGTAAAAACGTTACCACTTTATTTAGCTATATCATTCTTTACACTACGCAGGGGTTGACTTTTTATTCCCTGTCCCAATCCCTCTTCTCTTTGAGCTCTCTCTCAACCTCTTTTAAGTATGGCGTCAGATACAATTTATCCTGAATAAACAGAAAATCAAATTAATTAAATCAGTGTCAAAGAAAGTAGTGTCACATGAAATATTTGACAACAACTTCTGAAATTCCATTAGTAGAATTTCAGAAGTATTTTTCAGATTCTAAATTTCCATGTGAAAATTTAGAATCTGAAAAAAGAAAAACAACTTGACATTATCCTTTAAGTGCAAGTGGGCTAGTTCTTCAAACACTTGTAACTTCGGCAGAAATAAATATTTCAATATATGAGCAAATGTATTGAAAACAAATATTTTACATATTCTTTGAATTAAGAAAAAACTGTTTCAAATATGATTTCTGTTTGTTTTCATCGCAATTATGCTAAGACTAAAACTTTTTTTTACATGCAATCTAAGAGATCCGTGAAACTTCAGGCAAAAAGACTTCTTTACTTTTTTTTTTTTCACAAAATAAAAAATGATATTAAAAAATCTTACGCAATTGAAATTTTGTAATAGTATTTTGGTCATGTAAAAAAAAATCACCAGGTTCAAATATATGGATATGGATATAGATGAAGCTCCATCTTTGAAAAATATAGAACATCTAAAAAAAAATGAGTCTTCTTCTATAATTTGTTACAATTTGCATCTGTGTCAAATAATCCTATGGGATCTTTTTAACAAGATTTGTTTACATAATCAATATACCATTATTTATCATGTAAATAAAAATCCTCAGCTATGTATATAAAAAAATGGTGGTTCGAGTTTTATTTTTTATGTAGATATAAAATATGAAAAAGTAAAAATTCTCCAGTTTATTGTACTCAACCCTGGAACTTGAAATTCTGTAAAGGTCAATTTACCGTATTAGGTTTTTTTTGGAAATCGCTTTTATTTATTAAAAAAATATAAACTTTGTGTCTGACATTGTTAATGAAGCTCAAATTTACCTCCTCGAATTTAATCCACTCTTCCTTTGGCAGAGGTATCTTCTTGGAGTCCAAGACCATAGCGCGAATTAATCTGAAGTTACGTTCATCAACGATATGTTTCGGAAGTCGGTCCAGAGCTATCTTAACTTCTTCAAATTCTTGAATCGCATCATCTCTATAGAGTCCTGCAAACACCATATTTATCGAGTCAAGAATATGAGGTTGAAGGTGAAAAAAAAGAAAAGCCTTATAACTCACCATGCCTATTGAAACCAGATATATTGTAAACCCATTTTGCGAATGAGTTTCCTAAAATGGAGAAAAGTTATGTTATGTAAGAATCACGTTACACTTTTCAGGATTTGAGAACAGTCTTTGAGAAAGGTGTATTGAATGATACAAATTCATCGAAGGATTTTGTTCTAACTGAGTAACAATTACCGAAAAGAAAATTGCGTTTTATAGCGCCTGCCATTTTCGATAATGTGACTTCTCTGGCGAAAAGATGGATGTACCCTCTTTTTGATGTCTGCAATGAAGTGCCAGCTACAATCCCTGTCTCCTTTTTACAGACGTATGTAAAGCTGCATTCGCATGAAACTCAACTTGCTTGAAGCATGACGTACATAGCCAATCACGGAATCGATATTCCGGTGTATGGTCTATCGGAAAACTAACATCGAAGTAAAACTCAGTCGGTAACAAAAACTGTTCATCAGTTTTCTCAAAATTCTTTGATAATTCTGGAACAAAAACTGTGGACAGCCAACTATGGTATAGTTATGTCAAGTTGACCGTTCTCTGTGTTTGTCTAAAAGATCAATCACCTCTGAGAAAACAGTTTTTGTTACCGATTTCAGTTTCTTTTCACGTGTGTACTTCACTTTAAGACGATGCGCTACTGCTCGGTGGCTAACAAAACTGTAAAGCGTTGTTCTCGGCCACGATTGATATTTTTGTCAACAGACGAGAAGTACTTACTGCGTCTGAGAAATTTGCAATCTGTACTTCTCGTCTTTTATCCAAAAAATCAACCGTGACGGAGAATAATACTTTGGGAAGATTAAGCTATCACACTCGCAGATATGACATTCTGAGAGGGATAGACGTATGCGGGAGAGATAGAACTAATTTTACAACCGCCAATTTCTCCGGCATTGTTGATCTTTTTGATAACAGACAAGAAACTCGCCCCTACATAATTGTTAGACGGAGGCGACTTTCTCATCTTTTATCGAAAAGATTAACCGTGGCGGAGAAAATCGGATTACAGTTTTTCTTATCGATCGAGTATTTTCATATCGTCCCGAACTGGATTTGCTAAAATTGCAATTCTTTTCCTATAAAAAATTGATATTTTTTGGACTTGTGGTAGTATGGCTATGATGCGCCTAAAGTAGCCGGTAATGTTACCGATTGGGTTAGTAACAGAATTTGTCATTAAATTCGCACGGAAAAATGATAACTCACCACAATTCAAAAGGCATCACAAAGATTTAATTGTATTATATATTACAATATAATATAATACAATTACAATAATTCTGAAAACATCATTAATATATATTGCTATATCAGACAGCCGCGTCGAGAATCACTAATGAATATAAAATATACATATTAATGATACGCATATTTTAAAAATAAAAAATGGAAACTTCTTTTATTAATAAAAAAATAAATATTAAAGCCATGCTGTTTCCATACATAGAAAGCCCAACTGTAGATTAAATAGCTTCCGGTAACATATCAAAAATAGCCTCGAATATTAGCCGGTTAAATATCCGGCTACTTAACTGGTTATTAACGGGCAGAGATTCTCTGTAACGGGATTCGTATCACTAGTTACAGCTAGATATGTAATTCTTCTTCTATACCAAATGGATATTTTTTTTTAACTTGCGCTAGTTCGGCAATCATGCACTAAAGTAACCGGTAATTTAGTCGAATCAGGCAACTAATATAAACTGTCGTTAAATTCACATGGCCAGAAACAGATACAATTGAAAGTGCATCTCGAAGTAAATTCTCAAATGAACCAATAGAAAGATGGTAATTTTAAGCTGGCGCCAACGGAAAATAACTTGAGAGTGGGGGTGCTTCAAGTGGATGGCGGTTATACGCGTAACAATGCCGCGTCTTTGTTTGTGGTGGGGATAGAAGGACTACTTGTTACAAGCGTAGCGAGGCAACGCGGTCCGGTATATAAGCGCCTCACGCACTACTTTCACCGCCTCTTCCTCATTAAGAGTAGAGTTGTGTTCACGTGTGGTTGTGTCTCCTTTTTCCACAAAATAGGTCACACAACCCACCTCCATTCGTGAATTAACTCTTCTATAAAAAAAAAATAAAAAAAAAAAAATATAAAAAAGACGAAAAAACCATAAACCAAAAAAATCGAAAAACCGTAGCACGAAAATCGCGTAAACCCAAGTAAAGTGTTGAACAAAAAAAAAAACGAAAACGAGAATATAACTAGTTAAAAGCATTTGCGTTATCGAGGGAGCGACGTGGTCGGAAGAAGAACAAGCCATATTGAAGATACGTAAGCTGATCAACAACAAAAAAAAAGAAAAAAAAAAAACCCGTAATAAATCTTTTTATTCAAAACGGTTATTAATATAATCGCGTAACGTGAAAGCGAATAAAAGTGAGAGAATAACATTTTAATAAATCTCAACATGAATCCTGGAGCACCGAATTATCCGATGGCGTCACTGTACGTGGGTGATCTACAGTCCGAGATAACCGAGGCGATGCTTTTCGAGAAATTTTCAACGGCCGGGCCCGTACTCTCGATACGCGTCTGTCGCGACGTTATTACAAGACGCTCTCTCGGCTATGCCTACGTCAACTTTCAACAACCGGCTGACGGTGAGTAACCCCATTTCCTTTTTTCCTTTTTTTCCTTTTTTCTTTTTCATCATCTAATATATCAGAAATGCATGCTCATGGCTTCGGGATATTCAGTCTCGTGCCACATGTTTGGATGAATTCGAGCGTTTGCGCATTCTCGACACGTGCACGGCGAGACTGCTTCCATATTGGAAGTTTTCCCTCCCCCTTTGCCCCACCCCCTCATCGCTTATCGCATGTACGCCATCAGGCATGATCATCATGGCCGTTTTCTTCCAGGAACCTGATGACGAGTTAAGGAGGTTAGGGCACTTCGTACTAGTCAAATCAGTGCTAAATGTTTCTTTTTTTATTACCATCATTTAGAGAAACGTTCATTACCATGGTTTTTAAACAATTTGCGGAAGTTGGAGAGCTTTGCGGCTAATCAAATTGATACTAATTTTTTTTCCCTCGTTTTTACGAAAAGTATTAGGCGATCTTTAAATTTTATTTTAACACTGAGAAATGTTCGGAGCCATGGATTTTAAGCAAAATCAGGAAGGAATGCTTTGCACTAGACAAATTAGTCCTTAATAATTTTTATCCTGTTTGCGAAATTTGCCTATTGATGAACCACAGTTTTGGGTAACATTATTATTATTATTATAGTCCTTAAGTGTTTCTACAATCTGTTAGTTCAATTAACTGCTGAAAAGTTGTTTTAGCAATATTAGTTTTTAAAAATATATATTACTATGTTTACAGCTATAATTACAGAAATACAACTAATATTAGCTGATGCCCAAAGAGACGTCTATTTTTTCTTAAACATTTCACAACTGAACATGCAATACTTGAAAATTGGACAAAGAGGGTAAATAAAAAAAAACTAGTCTCCAGAGATGTTGAAAAGTAATCTTCTTTTGTTTGAAAGTAAACATGATGCCAGAGAAATTGAATTTCTTGATTTTTTATTGGTAGTTTAGTTGCTGATTTGATGCTGAACTTTCTGGCTAAAACTTATGAACATGAAAAGATACGATTTTTCGTATGAAAGTGAGTGTTTCTAGGAATGATTTTATTGCATAAAGCATAAAATAACATTTCCAGGTTTATGAGAAACATTGATTGTTAACGTTGATGGATTTTTCTCAAAAAAACGTTGCACATAACCTTAAAATATATAAATGCAGCAGCATGCTTGCCACATAACCAGCTTTGTATATCTATACATATGAGTTTCAATACCACTTAAAAATATATCTTTCTTTAAATGTAGGCTGCGATGCATTTCTTTCATTTATATATGAAGTTAAAACATCAATACACATTGTGAATATATGTTTATGATATTAAGTTAATTGAAACATGCATTTTTGTAGAAAATATGATATGTACTATTCTTTCTAAAAATATACCTGATCATATAAATTTAGCACATGTAGAAAAAAAAAGTAAAAACTTGAAAAATTACATGACTAAAACCTAATGTTTTATCAACATTTTGTCATTCAGTTGATAAATTTAGTCTAGAAACTTCCAAAGAAAGATTGTGATATATTTCAAGAATGTATATTCTTAAAAAAGAAAATGAATCATCAGTAATCCATGGAGCAGTTTATGCTTAATCACATGCATAGATGAAAAGACCAAAAATATGATTACAAGTAAGCCATACAACTAAAGACTACATTGATTTTGACACGATCAAAAATATTCTTTATAACATAGTTCAAATGATTTGACTTTATTACATTTATCAATGGGCTGAAAAAAGAAGATAACGCACAGAAAGTCTCAATTTTCTTGCTGACTTGCTTTTCCTTAACTTCTTCATTGAAAAGTCAAGTGTAACAAGAGTGGGGAGAGCTTACATGTGATAGTCCCTCATATAGGTGAAAGGCATGTTTAACTGAGGTGGGGATAGCAAAAAAAAACTTCTGAGAGTACCAATGGACAGTAGAAGTTTAAATCTGTAATGAAATTCATTTTTTTATAAATGTTTATTCTGTTTTCTTTTGCAGCCGAGCGAGCGTTGGATACCATGAACTTTGATATGCTCAAGGGACGACCTATTCGTATAATGTGGTCGCAGCGCGATCCGTCTCTCAGAAGATCAGGGGTTGGAAATGTTTTCATTAAGAACTTGGATAAGAGCATAGACAATAAGGCTATGTACGACACCTTCTCGGCTTTCGGCAATATTTTGAGTTGCAAAGTTGCTCAGGACGAAAATGGCGTGTCCAAAGGATACGGCTTTGTTCACTTCGAGACCGAAGAAGCTGCCAACAAATCTATCGAGAAGGTCAATGGAATGTTGCTCAATGGCAAGAAAGTGAGTGAAGATTAATTATTTATGCAAAATCTTTTCTCTTGTAAAATCTGCAATCTTTACTCTATTGATAATTATCATATCCTGACAAATGTATGTTCTTCCCTTGAAAAATATACCGTCCTCACGTGGAAAATATAATTTTTTATTGTAAGGATTGCAGGAAATCGGTCACTCAATAAATAGGACATCCAATCCCAAACTCACAATTAGTTTCCTTCCAGCAAATTAAAATACAGACTGTATCAAATTTTCCAAACGAAGTGGTACAGCAAATTGATAGATGAAAAGATGAAAAGACCAATAGATTGTGTAAAAGCCTAGTATTGAAAGTAAATATAATTATAAACTAAGGAATATTAATCGTGTTTTTTTGTTGTTCAGGTATACGTGGGCAAATTCATTCCACGCAAGGAGCGCGAAAAGGAATTGGGCGAGAAGGCAAAGCTGTTCACGAACGTGTACGTGAAGAATTTTGGCGAGGATATGTCGGACGAGAAGCTTCGAGAGATGTTCGAGAAATATGGAACGATAACGAGTCACAAAGTAATGAACAAGGACGACGGAAAATCCCGTGGTTTCGGTTTCGTTGCTTTCGAGGATCCGGACGCGGCTGAGGCGGCCGTTATGGAGTTGAACGGCAAAGAAATCGCCGAGGGTAAATGCATGTACGTGGGTCGGGCGCAAAAGAAAGCGGAGCGTCAGCAGGAGTTGAAACGAAAATTCGAGGAACTAAAGAACGAACGCATGAATCGTTACCAAGGGGTGAATCTTTACGTGAAGAATCTCGACGACACTATAGACGACGAACGTTTACGCAAAGAATTCACGCCCTTCGGTACCATAACATCGGCCAAAGTAATGCTCGAGGATGGACGCAGCAAGGGCTTTGGATTCGTGTGTTTCTCGGCGGCGGAGGAGGCAACCAAAGCCGTTACCGAGATGAATTGTCGAATTGTCGGCACTAAACCCCTCTATGTCGCTCTCGCTCAGCGCAAAGACGACAGAAAGGCCCATCTTGCGTCGCAGTACATACAACGCATGTCAAATTTGCGTATGCAACAAATGGGACCGATGTATCAGGCGGGCGGGGCTGGTAGTTATTTCGTACCGACTCTACCTCAACCACAGAGATTCTTTGGACCCGCTCAAATGGCGCAAATGCGCGCTACACCGCGTTGGGCTGCACAACCCAATCAAGTACGCCCGAACGCACAAACTGGAAACTCCGGATTTGCGACTATGCAAGGTCCGTTTAGAGCTACTCCGCGAGCACCTGCAGCTCAGGCCGGCGGCATGCGTAACACTATCTCCGCCAGGCCCATCACAGGTAATTATTTGTTTATTCTTCTTTTCTTTTTTTACACTTATTTTATTGTAGATATTTTAGAATCTTCAGAATTGGATTTTAGAATCAATGAGGTTTTCGAAGATAGCGAATGTACAAGAGATTTTCTAGACATTGCAACTTTTTTTAACGAGATATTTCTCAAGTTTTCATTATTACTAATTAAGGGGAGCATTCGAGCAAGTTATGTACATACTTTTTTTTTTAATCTACTTAAATATTGGATTTTACCGCCACGGATTTATGGATTCTATACTGTCTAAATCTTACAAAAATGTTAATTAAATCGAATTTTTTTCACTGAGAGAAAAAATAAATAATTTGATATTTGGATTAAAAAAAAGAAAGTCAATATTAGTAGTTTTAAAAAAAGCAAATCCTAAAATGTTGAGGCAGAAAATGTGAAAAAATGTACAGACACGTAGTACAAGAATCTGGTTAATTATGAAACATTTCTGAGAACGTCAGAAAAAAGTAGTGAATGTACAAATATTTTTTTATACGAATTGTATTTTGTGTAAATTTATACATTTTATGGACACATAATATCCGTTGGATACAGAGTATACAAAAATTGAAAGTATTTGGTCCGTTATCAGTTGTAGTAACATTCAATAAAAAAAATCCGTTAAAATAAATTGTCCAAATATAATTCACGTGCTTCGGTAATGCAATAAAGATAATTTTGGGATTAACTTATTGAAACGCGTTTTAAATTCGATCGACAACGTCATATTTTTGTGAGAAGCAATAATATTCAAAAGTGGAAGACAACATTTTATTTTTCAGTAACGTAATTTTTTGATTGAATTAAAAAGCAATAAGTAGAACATTGTAATATGTGCTTTATTCTTTTAAATGTAAAAACTATATCTATATAAAAATGTCTACTTCACCTAAACGCGATTGGATGACTCATCCAATAAACCAATGTAGATAATATCGTACTGCTGGACTTTCCGTTTAAACTTGTAGACCGACAATGTTATCAGAAAGATACTAAAATAATTGTAGAGTTTGCGGTTAACAGCTGGATTCGATGCCATTTGCGCGGTGTTTTTGCGCAAGAATTTTACAGAGTATAGTGTAAATGCATATTTTACATATCAAGAATTGAACAAAACAATCCACGTAAGAATGTATAAAAATAATTAAATGATTCACATAATAAATCAAGTCAGATAAGCATAAAAACGCTGGTTTTCCCCAAAGTATGTGGAACGACAATGTAATCGAACAGATATCAAACTTTTGATTGCCATCTGGCAGTGTTATCCGGGATTATGATTTCAAGAATATATATTGAAAATACAATTTTTCTATGATAAAGATACCAATAAAATACAAATAAGTGAAATAAAGTCAAGTTACATAGACAGCATAAAATGGTTGATTTTTTTTTTTACAATATTGTATGGAAAGCAGTTTGTTCTTAAAAAATATGAAAATAGGTACTCGCAAGAGTAAATGACAGATTATATGTTTAATACATTTTTCTATACAATTTTTCTTACTATTTAGACACAAATATTTCGCTAAACAGTGTATTTCGCTAAACGAGATTAAAAACACATTTTTCAGTGCTCATACAATCGTGGATCTTTAAATATCGTCTGCAAAACAAATTATCGAAAGTATATAAAAAAAGAGTATTAAAAAGTTGCAACCAACTGTAAATTGCCTGTTAGTATCAGCGCAACGTTATTCCCAAGGGGATTTTTAATAGGCGTTAAATCCCCGAACTTTGCACTTAGCTCGAACGCGCACACTAAGGCAATAGATACTTTAACGACAACAAAATTGCAGGTCAACAAGCAGTGGGCGGTGCGAACATGCAGGGACGCTCGATGGCCGGTTCAGCAGTTGGTGTATCGCCTCAGCAGAATCGCACGGCAAATTACAAGTATAATTTGAACGTGCGTAATCCACCTCACGCTATGGCGATTCCAGCACCAGCGCCGGTACAACAGGCCGTACACATTCAAGGACAGGAACCCTTGACCGCGTCAATGTTGGCAGCTGCCCAACCTCAAGAACAGAAGCAAATGCTCGGGGAGCGTCTCTTCCCGCTAATTCAGTGCATGTATCCTCAGCTAACCGGTAAAATCACTGGTATGCTTCTCGAGATCGACAATTCGGAACTTCTGCACATGCTCGAGCACAGCGAGTCCCTCAAGGCCAAGGTGGAAGAGGCTGTTGCCGTACTTCAGGCTCACCAGGCCAAGCAGGCCGTCAAGAAGGAGTAATCTTTATATACGCCGACCTATCGTTTCACATTCATTTAAAAAGAAAAAAACACCCACCCTATTATTTTCTTTATTTGTTTATTTTTTTTCCCCCAAGTTGATTCGATATGTTCTCGTGTCCTGCCTTTCAAGTTTTCCCTCGATTATCTGGTTTCTCTTTGTTTCCTTCTCAATACACGCCCACGAATAACCAACGTTCGATGTTCTTTTTTTTTATTCTCGGTTATATATCATTTAAGTAAAAGCGCTATACCCCCTTTATAAACATCTTTTTCACAATGATAACGTGGGTTTCATGGCAAATTTGTAAAACGTTCACGAAACTATTACTTTAAACAACGATCGTGATGAGGGTTTTTCTTCGAGTTTTATGATAATAATTTTTCCTTTCAAAAGATACTACAAATTGTGTTTTTATTTTTGAAAAAAAGAACCCCCCCTGTCTTCCGCTATTCCTGTTAAGAGATTTATTATTTGCGAGCGACTTGCGTTTTGTCATTCACGTATGCTGTTTCGTGGTTTGTGACAAATATTCGTTGTTCACTTTCTTTTTTTTTTTCTTTTGTTCTTTTTTTAAAGGTGTTGAACGTTGCCATGCTGATGCAAATTATTACTTAATCTAACTTTTGTGGTGGGTATTAATTAGTTTTTGCGTAGGAACGTTCAACACTCATAAAAAAAATGGAGTGGACCATTTGAGGTATTTCTCGCGCTTATGGCGTTATCGCAATTTGCCCTTACCCTTTAGCTGCCAAAGTGGCATATTTGCTACATTGGAGGAACAGCTAGTTTTTAAGACTTCTTGAATTTTAATAAAAAAATGTATGGAAAAATCTGACGAATAGTGGAAATCCATTAGGAATACATCCTACATTTTTTATTTAATTAAAAATCATTTATTTAGACTTAAGGTGATGTGCTAACGCTCCTTCGGTAAAAAAAATCTGCGATGCGTTGTTTTTGGCAACAATTCATCTTTCGAGCAAAAGACGAAAATTTTATAATTAATTATTTCAATTTATTTCTAAGTTATGGCTGGCTAAAGTATCATATTCGCAGATGCAGAAATCTTCAGGGTCATAAAACCTGTAAAATATGATGATTTTCGACGAACTTATTTCATGATCAAAATATTTAAAGAAAAAAACCTGCATTTGTTCCACGTTGCCGCTTAATCATATTGTCGTTGAATAATTAATGTACTTTTTCCTTGAAATACTTTCATCATGAAATGAGTACATTGATATCTTCCATATATTACACGTTTTCATCATCGTCCGACTCCAGTTACATCTTTCTCGTCCTGCAAAACGTCTGCAACAAGTCGGTAGCGCGATCCCTCGCTAGTCATAACAACTAATTCAGGCGTTTGGCTGAGTAGGAGCAAAAAAAAGCTCTCTGCTGAAAACCGAGCTGCCAGAGGAAACTATACAGGGATGGGTGGGCGATGAGACAAAATCGCTCAAAAGAATCGATGTTTCGCAAAAAACGTCGGAACATCGATTATTTTACATCGGTAAAGTAGAAAACGATAAAAAAATCTGAAGAAAATCAGCAAAATTATTTTATTCGAATATATAAAGTCGCCCGAGGTCTCAAGGCACGTTCAATTAGAATGAGAATTAGAGAGCACTAAAGCCAATAGCCAATAAGATGATGGTTTATCGATCGATATAGCAGTGATGCCAAATTACCTACCGTTGATATTTCTATAAAAGTGATAAAATATACTTTGCAATACCACAGAGATCGAATTCGATTATTGTTGTCGATGTTTAATAAATAAACGTCGAACATCGATTAATCGGTTTTGACAAACATTGGAGAAAAAAAAAATTGTACTACTCGAGAAGAACATCGGGGCTCGATCAATCGACAAACATCGCCCATTCCTAAGATTTTTCCTTTTGGATGCCTTATTGGCGAGAACCGACAGCGCTTTCCATTCGAATTTGTCGGTAGCGACCCCACCGGACATGTGATGTCATCAATTGAATTTTCGCGATCAGCTGAGATGAAAACGGCGGTGTACACCGAATCTCACGATCGACGGATAAAACAACAAGTTTACAGTGAAAACGAAAAACAGTTCACAGCACTGCTTTTTTTTTTTAGACGATTTGTTCTACCAAAAAAAACAAACGTTCGTATCCCCTTCGTATGATAAATAAATGGTATCGAATGTGGATGGGTGAGACGTGAGGGTTAAAAGATAGGTAGACAAAAATGACGGAGGAGAATCATCAAACGGAAAGCAGCAGTAGTAGCACGAGGAGCAGTCCTTTGGTTCAAGCTGAAACACAGGCCAATACGCCGGACGTTCCTACAAAAACTCGCGACGTCAAGAAGGAAAAATGTCGAGCAATGACCAAAGTAAGTGATTATGGATTTTATAGAACAGGATTTAAAAAATATTCAAATAACACCACAATCGGTTGTTGGAATGTGAAATAGAGGTTAGAACCTGTAAATGTAAATCAATCATAATGTCCAACTCGAAGGATTTTAATTGAGTTAAAAACAATTAAAAAAAAAACAGCGATTTCAAGAGACCCTTAAAGTAACAAATTCGCGATTTTTTTTTTCGTAATATTTGGCTTTTGGAACTCTGCAATTATGGTTTGGAGTGTAACTTGTATTTGTTTGTTTGTCATTGCCAGAAGTTAATTTTTAATGCTTATAATGAGATTCACAAAATACTGATGAATTAAATTGTATTTGGAAAAGTTCATTCTTCTTGCTGATACATTAATTTCTATTAACAAAATTGAAGACTTTTCATTCTACATCATTTTATTTGTATCAAATTGCAGTATCTTTCTAAAGCTCTTGCTGATAGTGCAAATGAGTATAAGTTGATTATTCCAGAAGTAACCATTTTTAATTTCTTTCCAATAGAGGAAGTATTGTTTTTTGACTTTTTTTTTTAATTTCATGCCAGTATATTTGGAATGGTCTAAATAATCAAGAAAAATGATTTGTAAAATATCTATATTTTTGTACAAATTCTCTTGTTGGCACTTATCCTTTGTAATTTTTTACTTATAAGACTCAACATTTGGACACAAATTGACTATGATAAAAAAAGGTTTGGGTTTAAATTTAGTACTAATTTCTCAAGCGGTTCAAATTTGATATAATCTTTTAATTTTTAAATAAGATTTGTCTTTCTATTTTTTGAAATATGAATATAAATGTAAATCACAATCACATTGTTCAACTCAAAGGATTCTAGTTGAGCTTAAAATTATTTGAAAACAACTCACAATTTTCAGATATAATAAAATTGAGAAAATTGGAATTTTTAAAAATAATTTTTGGGTTTTGCTAATTGCAAGTTTGCAAGTTTATTGCTAATTTTTCACAGGGTCCAAATTGTATATATTTTTTTAATTCTTGAAAAATTTGTCTCGCCACTACTTTTTGAAATATGAATATATCGAGGTAACAGTTTATACAGAACATGGATTAACATTGAGCAATGGCTGATGTTGAATTTGATGAAAATTGGTTGAGTGATTATCCCAAGTTTCGATTTTCTGACACAACTTTAATTTATTTTTTATGGCAGTAAACATTCTATGTTTTGTAAATTTGGAACTAACTGGCTTAAACTTTCCACGTGGATTTGTCATAATTGGTTATCAACGATAAGTTTAATCCAAGGAATGACCACCATGTTATTAAATATTGCGCCAATAAAACAAAACGTTGCTTTCATAAAAAAAAAAAATGTAGATTTGGATTTATTTTTGTTTACATCTTAATTATTCTAGAACAGGATTCGGGTAAAAATTTGAAGCAAATCACAATACTATAAGAAAAATTTAGGACTATAAAAAATGATAGAAAAAAAATGTTGTTCATCCAGTAGGTTGTGCAAATTATGAGATATCAGACTAACATTTATTATATCAATGGACATGGATAAAATTAATTAAAATTAAATATTTGTATAAATAATTCTTTCTGATTAAACTTATAGAGCTTGTGAGAATTTGTTTAAACATTTTTTAAAGCAATGATTGTTGATCAGAGATAGTTTAAAGCTAATTTAATACAAACAGGCTTAAAAAAAATGTATAATTGTTTATTATAATTTCAATTCATTTCAATATTATATCACAGCAAATATTAAAATGCTAAAAGCTTCGCTTCAAGAGTGGGATGTGTTTTCTTTATGCTGCCTCACAGAGGAAGCTTTGTTTTCGTGAAAAATTTTGTTTCCAAGATTTTCATGTCAGAATACACAGAATGGTCCAAAAAGTTGAGAAAAGTGGTTTAGAAAAAATGTCTGTATGTGTGTGTGCTGATTTCCTTGTTAACACAATAACTGTAGTAGTTTTTCATGTATCATCTTCAAATTTGATATGCAAGTGGGCTGTCATACAGCCTTTGGGATTGTAGTTCACGCGACTCGGTTGGAAGATTCAAATTTTACTGCATTCTGAAAATGTTGAAAAAATCATTTCACGCTGTTACTTTCGTAAATTATGAGATGTCAGACTGACATTTTGTACCTAAATGGACTAGCATCAAACAAAATGTGCACCAAATTTGGCAAGAATCGATAAAGAGGTTCTAATTTTATTGTAATTTCAATTTTTTTTTTAAATGTCTCCAAAGACTTCAACTCCTGTTAATTCTGAAATATCCGGCTCCGGAAAGGAAGTGTCGGTAAATTTCGATTTTGTTGAAGAAAAAAGAATAAAAGTGCAGTCACGAAAAAGAAATCAGACTTTTTGCAGATTTAGCTTAAACATGGTTCACAAATGGACTACCATTGATCAAGGATTAAGTACAATTTTGACGCAGATCGGTCAAGCGGTTCAAATTTTATGGTACTTTGAATTTTTTGAAAAACCTCGTTCGCGCACTAGTTTGCACAAATTACGAGATACCGGCTTCAAATTTGGTTCACATGTGGACGACCGTGGAACAGGGTTTGAAAAGAACATTTTACTTTTTTTTTTTTTAATGTCACGAGTTCAAACAAGCCTGCAAATTGCTTCCTCACAATTTTCTATCTTTGATAAAGCTTTTTTTTACAGAGCTTCCTCTACGAGGAAGCCAAAGCTGATCAATATATTTAAGAGAAATTTGATATTTTAACATTTTAAAAAAATTGTTTTGTTTTAGTCACTGTTATAGTTATAAAGTATAGCTATAAACTATTAATTATCATTTTAATAATTCCAGGTTGTGATACGACGATTACCTCCGTCAATGAACCAGGCACAATTTATAGAGCAGATCTCGCCGCTGCCCGATCACGACTATCTGTACTTTGTGAAAGCGGACATGTCGCTCGGCCAATTTGCTTTCTCCCGGGTCTACATAAATTTTGTCGATCAACGTGATATATTTATATTCCGAGAGAAATTTGACAATTATGTTTTCGTTGATTCCAAGGGTACTGAGTATCCCGCGGTGGTTGAATTCGCGCCTTTTCAGAGATTGCCCAAAAAGCGGGTAGGCAAGAAAAAGGATGTTAAGTGCGCGAGCATTGAATCCGATCCTTATTACATAAGCTTTTTGGAGAGCTTGCAAAATCAGGAAAGCGACTCTACAGCTGCACAGCCAAAGACAGAATATTCCTACCAGCCTGCAGATAGTAAGTTGAGGAAAAACAAAAAAAACTAACAGTAACATATTTATGCATTTATTTCTATATTTCTTTTCATTCATTACGTTTCATTTCTTAATTTATTCTGTGTAGTTTGAATGACAATTTTGTTCAATGTTGTGCGAGAAAGTTGTTCTTTAACAGGAGGTTTCATTCTATTTATTTATTTATTTATTTATTTATTTATTATGATTCTCCACTGATTTCAGATAGAATTGAGTTTAATCTTTTTTATTGATAGACATAAAATCGTACCAAAAACCCATACTATTTATAGTGGACAACGGTATTTTGTTTACGAAACAAACTCACCAGATCCGAATTTTTTAAAATTGCACATCTATTATTTCTTTTTTCAAATGGTAGATAGAAAATGAAAAAAAAATGAGTCTCCTACAATTTGCTATATTCTTATTTGGTGACAATTTATACTGTTATCAGAACACCGTTACGAACGGTAAATCGAATGGGATTTTGAAAAAAAGATTGATTTTTACTGAAAATAATAAAATGAAACGATATTTTTTGTCTAATATCAGCAGCATCTTGATATAGAGGTATAAATGCAGGTATAAATTATAATTTGTTACTCGAAGGTTTGTGCTTATATAATTAATCCATTATTTACAGATACTCAGAAGAAAGTAACGACGACGCCGCTCCTCGAGTACCTCAAGCAACGCAAGCAGGAGAAACAGAGACTAAAAGATGAAAAACGTGAAGAACGGCGTCGTCGTGATTTAGAAAGGCGTCGTGCAAAGGACGAGCCGACCATATCGAAGGTAGACGATCATTACATATTCTTTAGCTCTTTCTTTGAATAGCAACTACGAAACAGTCGTAGTAATACAAAAACTAGATTTTATTACAGCGAAGAAGTTAAACAACTAGGACAATTACTGGCGGATTGAAAAATATGCTTTTTTCCCTAAATTATTCTCTTAATTCGCAGCCCAAGTACCGTAGCACGAAATCGTCCCGCTGCGAAGATAATCCCCGTTTGTCGATTCGCGATTCTTCCCTCGTTTCCCAATCAAAACCGATCGATCTACATTTCGGCGAGTATATCGCTAAAGTATCTCAAGAGTATACACAATCCCGTTTGAAAGGCAAGCTCGAAGCGTCAACTCAATTATTGGATGTTCGTTTACATCCCCGAACGCAAAATGATCAAAATGAAAATTTCGTCCGTGGAAAAACTAATTCGTACATCTCGGGAGGAAGATTTAATCGCAGAGTGAAGAAGTGCCTCGTAGAAAATCGAGGATATTTCGATCATCGCGATAATTCAAGATTCAGCGATCTTGAGTTCTCGCGGAGACGTGGAAATACCTTCGAAACTGGCGTGCACGAGCGTTGTCGACTCCGTCTTAAGAGTAAATTCTGAATAAGGAACAAATTATATTCCCCAATTCATTGCACGTTGAGTTTATATTTTTAAAAAGTTACGAGCCTCTTTTCCGCAGCTCTTCCAAAAACCCGCTCCACCAATTGGCGTCAAGTTTGGGAATGTCGAGTTTCCGAATTTTCCGATCTTTCACTGTCGCTTCCGAAATCAAAAAGCTGCAGCGCCGTACCCGATCAAGACAATAAATGCGGGAAAAAGAAAGCTGGACGTTTGCACGGATCTCGAGATAATGCTTGAAGATAAATGACGAAAATAACGAACGGAGTTTAATTTATAACAAATGGAAATCTTTGTTATTTCGTGAATCTTCGAAGCCCCCGGCAAAAATGGAAAACAGAAGTGATGTTGATAATTGTGCACTACGAAAATGCCTCACAGATTTTGTAGATATTAATATACACGCGCGTTGCCTCGGCCGATCGGCAATAAAGATCTTTCTCCTCTATTAGTCCCTTGATTATTTTCGGCATATGCCTCAATTTTTTCGCTGTAAAACTGTCAATTTGTAGGATTTTCTTCTTCTACCAAAATTAATCAATATACTTCCACATAGGAAAAGGTTTCCACTTTTGTAAAAGCTGGAAAATAATAAGAAATCAATTTGCAGGGGTTACTAGAACGACTTTTTTAAAAAACATTTGTTGTTCCGGTGAAACTAGTTGTACGCCTAATATATCCTGTAGAATAATTGTCACGCGCCGCAGTTGCTTGAACATTCGTTTCATGATTCTGAAACCTTGAAAGCGTAATACGGAATCTTTGAATCCAACGTAGTCAATATTTATAACGTTTTTATTATTTTTAGTTCACTGTCGACGATTTAAATCCGTAAGATAATGTATATGTGGGTGTTTCAGGTCCTAAAGAATCCGGAAATGGAGAAAGAATCGAATCGCGAGCTGAGAGATAACAACAGCAAGGAAGATAAAGATAAGCAACTAGCGAAAGATGCGAAAAATCGAAACAAGAGAGAAGAGAAGATTCGGGAGAAAGTCGGAGGCCGGGAACGCGACGGTAAGGCGCAGGGCAAACAACAACAACAGCAGCAGACATTTGGTAGAGATAGAGGCGACGAAAGGACCCGCGATAGAGACACGAAACACCAGAAAAGGCACGAGGAAAAAAGGGCGCACGGAAAACGCGATGAAAAAGACAGAGAAGGTGGAAAAGAGGAGCGTAAGCATGATGGAAAGTATCCCAAGGATGAGAAGAGGATGGAGAGCAAGGACGAGACGAAGGAGCCGAGGGAAAAGAAGCTTGAGGAAAAGCGTGGCAAGAGTTATGAGAAAATGCGATTAGAGAAAAAGAGACTCGCGGAAAATAAAAAAGGAGGTGCCGGCGGAGGCGGAGGCGATGCGTCTGGAAAGGTCAATGCGACGGCTAAATCCACGAGGAAGGAAGAGCGAGAAATCTCGGATAAAAAAGAAAAGAAAGTCGTGGTGCTTCACGCTTCGAGCAAATGTTTACCACTCGACGAGACGCCTGCCGCGGCGGCTATTGATGTTTGCGCTGTCGAATCATCAAACGAAAGAGAAAAATCCGGCGAATCTGAAAAACCACAATCGAGACTTGAACAGGATTTCTTTGGCGGTAAGTCTGTAAATATATAAAATAAACTAGCCAGTTGTATATTAATCGCGGGCACGATGTATCTAAAAAAAATAAAGCCTGATTATCAATGATTAGTTGTTTCATTATATCGTTGGTTTTTGGTAAAACCCATTCAAATATGGGATCAACATTTTTTATGAAGTTCAATTTGAAAATTCGACACATGCTCGATCACGTCGGAAATATTGAAGGGCTCAGATTTAAAATTTATCACGTTATATTCTAATCAAAAGTTTAGTTTGATTCTATATTATATATTTCGCGACAAGAGAAAAATACGGAAAAAAGTCAACTTCGTTGAAGATAAGAGCATTGATTCTTAATAATAATAATAAAGTCAACAAATTTTCAGAAAACTTAATTACTTTTATTATCAAATAAATACCCAATTTTTTCCGGATTTATATGATTTTTTAAAAGAATGAAATAACGTATTTGCACTTTTTGTTAATCTTTAAAAATGGTTCAAAAAACTGAATGAACCATTTTTTTAGAAACAGCGTTAAGCAGTTCTCGAAAATGAGCAAAATCTTTAAAAAATAAGATGTGTTTCAAAAATCATTTCATAAGAAGTAAATATTTTTCTGGCATCATTTTCGCAATTAGTGTCCATAGTATCTACAATATCATTGACAGCTCCCAGATGTTTATGGTATCCCAAAACTGTATACGTGATACATTTTAAGCCTCAGTCTTAATGTTATTGATTATTTATGATAATCAGAATTATTATTATGAAAAATAATATTTCTATTTTCTTGTGATTGACATACTTTTGTAGAATCAATGACAAAGTCAACGAACAGACGAAAAGAACATCAAGATTACGATGCAGAGATCGGTTCAACAAAGTCACGATTTCACGAGACCGATTGTAGTATCGATTTCGAGGATCAAGATTGCTCGATAACGAAGAAAAACGCGAAGATCGTGCTAAGGAGGAGCTCACTGGAAAGCGGTGCCGACGGTGGCTGTGGTGACGGAGGCCGTTTAAGACGTCACAAATCTTTAGACGGCGGTGAAAAGGACAATTTTCGAAAGAACGAAAACGACTACAAGTCCAAGGACAAGAAGGACCCACGGTTAGAGCGCAGAATTCGTAACAAGGTATATTTAAAAAAGGAAAAAATATCGCTTAAAATCTTTGAAAATACATATTTAATTTTTTAGCCTTATTTATTACTTAAACTGTACTATTAATATTTTCTATATCTGTGAATTTAAGGATCGGCCCGCAATGGAAATTTACCGTCCAGGAATGGGAAGATTCAGCAAACAGCGACTGGAGCGTGAAAAATCTATGAACGACGATCGTGCGTCGCTTTCGCAGAGTCCAACGCCAAGTGGATCGCAGTCTTCCATGAACACGAAGACATCGACCAAACCGGTGCCAAGCACACAGCCGGCCTCATCGCCATCCAGCGAAGTCCGCTCAATGACGTTTAAACGCAGTACCAGTCGCGATCTACCGTAACACTGAATGTCACCGACAATCGAGTGTTTAATAACGACCCTTATTTTTTCCCCTCTTTTTTTCATTAAGGTAGAAAAAAGTTCGTGCGACATTTTTGTTGATAAAACAAAAAGAATTCAGGCATCAGTTTCTCTTTCCCTCTGAAAGTCGATCTTACTTTTGTCGATGATAATACCGCATGATCTACTAGTATAATGAAAAATTAAAAAAAAGAAGAAAAGGAGAGAATCAAGAAATCTACTTCATGGATTTTTGGTTTCTTTTCTATTTTTTTTTTTTATTACGAGACCAGAGACTTTTATTAGATCTCACGGATTTCCACGGTGTCGATGCTTCAAATGTATTCGAGCTCGCGGCCTCCAATAGCTTATTTCTTTTGGACCTTGACGCCAACGGCGATGACGTAGTCAATCCCGCTGGTTTATTCCTCTTAACAGAACTTCTTGGAGGTGCCCTCTTTTTTTACAGTTACTAATGATTGTAAGGAATGTTAAGATAGAGAAAGGGGAACCTTGAGTGAGAATAAAATTTTCAAATTGAAAGCAAAGAATGGAAAAAAATCTTATTTCATACATCAAAAAATTCAAATAAAAAATGGAGGATGTTACGTCTGGTATTTTAAATACTTTAAATAAATAACTTAACTTATAATAATTTTTTAACCTTCAACTGCTCGTCGCTTGTGATGGGTTTTGCTGTCTCCTCACGTTGGGATAATCCTTTTTAATACCAATTTCCAAATGCTCAAAAATCGTGCGTTTAACATCTTTATTCGTTTTTTCCTCAACAGTGTGTAATACATTAATTCTTTATTTTTTGTTTGTTTCCTTGTATTTTCATTTCTTTATATTAAAATCCATATAATTCGGTAACGTATTTTTCACCGTAAGAAGAAGACTAGAAAAATAAAGATCCTATGTGCTATGATATTTACAGGAAAGAGTTTGTCTCGTGGATTATTCGTCCTGGGAGCTTTAGTGCTACAGAGATTTAGAGTTAGAGAGAGAGAGAGAAAGACAGAGACATAGAATGCGACAAGAAAAGCTTATAAAGAGAAATACCGATGAACCAAGCACCCCCTGGAGCAATACGCATACATAGGTGAGATTTTTCTTTCTTGATAGTTCATTGATAAAAGGGCACTGGAATTCGTTACGAAAAACAAAAAAAGAAACAGGTGAACAATCTCGTATACAAATTTTTTTACACCTTTTTGTTTTAACAGTCTCAAAAGTTACTGCGGCCTTCAGTTTCGCCGCTTAATTCCGGGGTGACTGGGAATTCTAGGACGGGGATTTTTGTTTCGTGGACTTGTCTTCGCCTGTTCGTGTCTTCGTGTGTGTATTTCGAATGACTTAAACGATAAGTAGAAGTGTGCGCGCAAATTAGGCTATCGCTGCAGACGCTGTAGAATCGTCAGTCGAGCCGTTGTCCTCGTGATCGATATTTACCGCCTCTGTAGCGGTTTCCGGAGGAGGAGGCGGAGGTGGCGGTATGGCTTCGAGCTCATTGACCTGCTGTCTTTCACCTTTGCGCGGCGATTTTCGCTCGTTTTCCGGATCCGGACGAGCTGGACACTCAAAGTGTACGCAATGGAATACCTGAAACAAACGGCATTTTTTTAATTAAGAAAAAAAAGACTTGTGAGTAAAACCACCCACATTGCTTCTTTGTTATTTTCTGACTTTTACAATATCGTCTCCATAAAAGAGTATGTTTATAATATAAGCGATAGGTCAATACAACCCTCCGACTAAATATCACGTAAAAATATCGCACGTTAAAATATGCTGCTATAAATAACACGAAATAAATTATTACTCATTTCATGCAGCGGTAAACTGCAAACGTTCAAATAACACGTCAAAATTTTAGACTCATAATTAGCCCTACAATACTGTAATGACTGTAAAGACAGACTATCGCCTGCTCTGTATTAAAGATAACAGATATTTTCTTCTGCCTCTATTCATGGTTAACAGTTAAACATTTTTTGAGTTATGGATTAAAAATAATTTTACAATAATTAAAAAACTGCGGACTTGAAAAAAGAAGTTTAATTAAAAAACAAATTGGATAATTTGGTAATATTCTAAATGACTTTTCTGAACTTGTCAGACTATGTTGAGTCACAAATGACAATCTCAAAATTTGTATTATTTTTCAAACATTTTTAAAAAATAAATAAAAACGCGGGAAATGCCATTTTTTCAATAACAATGTTGCACCAAATTCAACACATAGATTTAATCTGAATTACGAATGGATATCGTATACACGCACCTCGTTAGCCGTATTGTGAGTTCCGACAATTCTGATGAAGATCACTGGACGCGCTGGTTGAAACCGCAGCGTTTGCCAAGAACGACAGGGTTCCCTTGTTTTATCGGCAACCCGAATCCAATCCCACGAATTTCGAGATACCTCGACGTAATAGGAGTACGAACGATCGTCACAATCCCAGAGCAATAGACTGCAAGAACAATACATATCAGCAAATTGAAATACATATCAGCAAGTAAAAAAGAAAAACTTCTAAAACTGAGATCTAAAAATTTCAAATAAAAAAAAAATTGTTTGAACTTTTGAATTATTTTTTACTTTTGGAATTTAATAAATAATAAATGTACAAATCTTCTTTACATTTAAAACTTTGTGTTTTGGTTGAAAATATATCATGTGATTATTAACCATTTTTTTAGAAGCATTCTCTGAAAATTCAGTAATTTTTGTTCTGACCCTATCAGATGTTTCTCCTTATTAACCAACTTAATAAACTTATTAAGCAATATATTCATGACAGTACTTTCTGTGCTTTTTAATTTTATTTTTAAATTGTAAGTGCAGCTTTTTAAAAATTATCTATACCTCGAGAGCGAAACAAAAAATGCTTCTATATCTTTGGGGAAAAATAAATTAAATTAATAAAAGAATTTAATAAAAAATTTAATTAACGTACCGCATTGAGTCTATGTAATAAGGCTGACCAAGCTGAACGAGTATAGAGCCCGAGCCGAGCTGATGACAAGTGTAGCCGTTGTCCCAGTCATAATTCGAGGTGTCGCCGTTTAAAAGGGCGTTTCGAAATCTGTCAAATCACGAAAATACCGAATGTGTAGATCCAATTGATAGATCAATGTATTTTTTAAATATATGTAACCAGACACGACAGATTAATCTTAAAAAGGAAATAGAAAAACCAAAACCTGCAGACGCCTTCCATGACACTGGCGCTTCGTTCCATTGTAGCGATATTTTGTGTCGGCACGACAAAGCCCTTGTGCAATTTTTCTGTATGATTCGTGTAATACGCCTCGAAGCTCACAACGTGAAATACCTTTGGAGGATAAAACATTCATTAATATAACGTGCAACAACGGTTTGATTTGAAGATGCTGTCCTCACAGCGTGTTGGGCGGAATTTTACCTTGTTAACAGTATTATTAGTACCGACGATACGTATGTAGAGTGCTACACGCGGCTCGAAATACAGATACTGCCAGCTGCGACAAAAGTATTCTGAGTGATCGATTATTCTCACCCAGTCTTTCTGATCGATTGATACCTTCATTTTCATGAACCGAAATGTGTCAATTAGTTAAATGTAACGTATTTGCCTTAAAATGCGTTGCACATTGCTTTCACATTTTATTCGGTCTGCAGTAAAGACAGCCTCTTCTCACCTCCAAATAATAGCAGTACGAACGAAGATCGCGATCCCACAGCAGCATCTTAATGTGATTTATAATACTCTGAGTACCTAATTTTATGAGTATTCCGTGATCTTGCGAGTCCGATATCTCATGACGAGTGTACCTGTTAAAAACTTAATAATTATTATTGCGTTTTTCACACACCTTCGACGAAAACATTTTTTACAAGCAATGAATGACGTACCCTCGCTCCATGTCATAATTGTGAGTGTCGCCGTCGAGAAGATAATTTCGCATCTCGCCCTGCAACACTTGGGCGCCGTATCGCGGATGCGCAACATTCTCGTCAATGAGCAAACGACCACGATAAACAAGCTCGGAATTTCTTGTTTGAGCAGTGATTGCTATGGCATCCAGAATAGCATCGGGTGGTACGAGACCTGTCGGTCTAACGACATTCAGCAGATCGGTTATCGCTATGAGGCACAGCCTCACTTGACCTAAGAATAATTTTTTTTTAATTATCAATAATTAGTTCGTAAGTGTGTACAAAAAACAGTTGCAATCATACCGTTACTTTCTAACTCACTCTATTCGTAACATTACTTCTGAGACAAATAAATAAATAGTACGAAAGTAATCGGATCGTTTGCAACTTTGGTGAAAATTTAGTTAATAAAAATTATACTCGCTATACACGAGTAAAATTTAATTTACATTTTTTAAATCTTTTTTGCAAACTCTTATTTCATTTCTAATATCTCTTGTAGTTTTCTTGTACTTTTTTCTTAAGAACATAATGTATTTGGAATTATAAAGTAAATTAGATAAATTGTAAGGTAACTTTCTTTTTAGCAGTACCTAAAACTTTTTTGGGATCAACATCCGGATTCGCGTTGACCCACGAGCGGACCGCTGTGAAAATATCAATTTCCGGAACGTAGAATGAATCTCTGGATACGAGTTCGCAGAGCGCACTTGGACTCAATTGCAAAAAGCTCTCGTGCTGTATCACTTCCAGCGCGTGTTTGTCCATGTATTCCTGGCATACTTTCGTCAGACGATCCAACTGATAGAGACGAGTCGCGTCGAATATCGAACATACATTTTTTATACTCAGTATCTCACGCAGATAGTCGGATATTGCGACTTCGAGATGCTGAAATCCATACTGATTCGCCAGGCCCAGAATATCAAGTACTACCTTTATATAGAAAAATATATTTTTGTTAAACATTATTTCGAACGTGAAGTGTTTGTCGGATTATTGTTAATGCAACTGCAGCGTAAATTAACACAAGAATTTCTGTATATGTATGAAGTTTGTTTTTGCTCAAGGTTTAATACGAAATTTTTCAGGTGAAAGTCTTTACTGTCCTACTTGTGTATGCTCTCCTTGAGTTTTCTTGCAATTTTAAATCTCAGTTCACATCAGTTTTTTTTTTAAATTTCTTGCACAAAATTACAAAAATATATTTGAGGCAAAACACATCAACTCGGCCACCCCACTTTTTCATGTCAACAAAACGTCCTCAAATTTATTCAGGATGTTGGTCTGGTTGAAGAAAAAACGTAGGAATTTTATCAGATTTTTTATTACACATTCCAGCTATTAATTATTTCTGAAAATAATCATTGTTTATTTTTTAACGCCAATACTACGGTTCACACAAAAAAATCATAACAACATCAAATTTTGGATTTTCAGTGTAGTTTCCAACAACACTTTTTGTAAAATTCTCCGATTTTATTTTATGCCATTTTTCAATTAAATAAAGTTGCCACTTTTTTCCCTCCGAAACGGCATTTCCTATTTAGCTGAAATTTTCACGTTTTGTTCTTTGAAATATCTAGAATCTTAGAAAAAATTGGCGACATGGGCGGCAATTTGGCCCCAGAGTTACAGCTCATCGAACGATGAAACATCGTGGTAATCTAATGTGTAACTACTCTCTGCATTCAGGAGAGCTGAGAATGACTATGGAAAATATTCTAAAGCCTGCATTACATTTTTTTAATGTGTAATTCTTATTTTTTGTATTAAAATACCGCGATGTTTGATCGTTCGAAGAGCTGTAACTCTGGAGCGAAATTGCCGCCCATCTCGCCAAATTTTTCTAAGATTCTAGGGATTTCAACGAACAAAATATGAAACTTTCAACCAAATCGGAAATGCCGTTTCGGAGGGAAAAAAAGTGACAACTGTATTTAATTGAAAAATGGCATAAAACGAAATCGAAAAATTTTACAAAAAATGTTGCAAAGGATGCTGAAAATCCAAAATTTGCCGTACTATTAGCGTTAAAAAATAACCAATGATTATTTACAACGATTTTCAATGGCTGGAATATGCAATAAAAAAATCTGAAAGAATTTCTACTTTTTTTCTTGAACTAGACCAACATCCTGAAGAAATGTGAGAATGTTTTGTTGACATGAAAAAGTGGGGTGGTCGGCTTGATGTGTTTTGTCCCATTTATCTGAAAGTCCATATGGAAACTTTATTTACCAGATCATTTATTGTCGTGACGAATTTATGACAGAAAGAAAAACTAGTACCTAAAGAGAACATAGAACTTTGAGAAAAAATTAAAAAATACAGAATAGTGAAAGCTAAATGAATATTTAAAATTCTTATAATGATGTCAGAAAATAAAGAATATTCGTTGAACACCCTTCATCGAATGAAACCAACTGAAGAATTTTCTGAAGATTCCTCCAAGAATCTGAAAGCTTCCCCTTATTGATATAGCAGAAAAATTCTAAAAATAGCCTTAATGACAAATGTTTGATACTTACATCTTCTCTCATATTAGCCAGCGACATGTGTCCTGTGTAAATATATTTGAGCAGTCCTTTGAAGGCTGGCAGAGTAGTCTCTTTGAGTTCAATTTCATCTTGCATAGTTTCCTTCAAGCCTCCAAACAGAAGAGCTCTGAAGTATTGGCTTCTCGCCGCGAGTATAACTCTATGAGCATTGAATTTATGTCCGCAAACAAGCAGAGTAACATCCGAGTAATCGTCGGATAGATAAAGCACGCCGATATCTTCGGAGAGAAAATTTGTGTGTTCCACTTCTCCTTTAGTGGGATTCAAATGATGATGGGAACTCATTCCGTTTATGATACTTTGATGGCCTTGAGGGCTGACCCGACCTCCTGTTGTACATTAAACCTTGATTATTAAAAAAAAAATTTTTATCATAACATTTATCAAAAGGTAGAATCTTGAATTAATTAGTTACGAATCCTAACAGAGTCACAAAATTGCAGGGAAATAGCGAACAGTTAAACACAATTGGAGCAAAACATAGTTTTCCAAGATTTTGTTAAATATTGATCTTGACTTTGTGTTATTTACCGATTAACTTTATCACTTAGCAAAATCAATAACTGTTCCTTTATCAATAATTTAAACAGGTGCTTTGTAAGACGAGTGATATAAATATACCATAATACTGATCTACATACTATTACTTTCAAATACCTCTGTCTTATATGGAGTCAATATTAAATCATTTATATTGTCGAGTCCTTTAAGTACTTCAATATAAATATTCATTGTAATATTGCATATGAAAAGTATCAATGTGTAATTGAAGAAACAAAATGATCTAAAAACCATAAAAATTGAATTGAAAAGTATCAATGTGTAATTGAGGAAACCAAATGATCTAAAAACCATAAAAATTTAATTGAAAAGTATCAATGTGTAATTGAGGAAACCAAATGATCTAAAATCCATAAAAATTGAATGGTACTATTGGGGCATTTTTTAATTTTCATGATTTTTAGGTGACTTGTTTCCCTTAACTAAGTTCATTAAAAATTCTGTCAGAGTAATAAAGTTATAGTTAAATTGTGAGCAATTGAATTTATAGACTCCTATATATGGGATATGGAAATACCATTAAATAATTTACATTGCAAAAGGGATATAAATATCAAAAGAAAAGAAAATATAAAATATGTATTTTACAAGATAAATTATCGGAACTCTCTAGAAAGGAATTTCATTGTAATATTGAATCAAAAGTATTAATGTGTATTTGTTAAGAATCATGGCAGTCATAAAAATCACAGGTAAATTGCAAAATAGTGGAATTCAGTAAAAGCAGAAAGGTATTTTTGCAAAAGATTTATTTCAGGACCAGCCTGAACTCCCTCTATTTACCAACTCCCACATTTTTATAATAACTATAATAAAGCACTGTATACAGTAAGCATCAAAAATATGTCACAATTGAGTCCTATGAAACATTATCTCTAAGTATCTCCTCTCATATAGTGTATCACTACTAAATAATTTAAATTCCAAAATGGGAAATAAGTACCAAAAACAACAAAATAAAAAATATGTTCATTTAGCAGAAACATTTTATTGGCACTCACGACAAGGACAGGAATTTATCGTGATATTGAATCAAAGGTGAATGTAGTAAGAAAATCGCAAGTAAATTGTTATTGAAGGCAGATAAAAGCGAAAAGGAGTTTTATGAGAGATTCGTTCGTTCTACCGGAACGCAATGCCGAATGTCAGTAGACCAGACATACTATATGTAACGCTCGAAAAATTAGCAAAAATATTTCGTTCAATATATAGAAACAGACCTTGTCAGGCAATGTCATGTGGTCCTTCGTCGATTACCAAACGAAGCACAGTCTCGCGTGACACACGACAGCTGTAAATATACGAAGTTTTAATAGCACGAAGAAAAATTGCCGCACTTCCCTTATCGCAGTAAGGCTCGCAATAAAAGATATACAAACAAGATGGCAGTGAAAAATATTGAAAGCTACCACGACTTCTCGTTTACTTGGAGCTTGGAGCGGCTAACGCCAACTTTTCTGACCAATTGTGAAAGCTGCACTCCCGGCTGCAACGACTTGCGACTAGCTAACGTCGCATATTACTGGTTGCGTTGTCACGTACCAGTGGCAAGGCGATTTTCCTTGTATTTTGCTGTGCGAAGAGGGGATGACAAATTGCCAATAGTTGCGAATAGGTAACATATCATTTTAGACGTTACACCAACGATCTTGGGAATTTTGATAACCTATGTTTACATTATTATGTCGCATTTTCGAACAGCGATTTTTATGAGAGGAATGGCATTGAAATTCGTGCCCAATGTTACATAAAAAGATAACATGTCCTTTCGTGCTTACATTCCTCTGACTTTTCTAGTGAAAATCTTTATCGGAAAATCTCGGAATTTTTTTCGGATTTACTTTTTTTTTGGCCACGTATAATCGTCCGATTATCGGATCAATAAGGGAAAACTATTCGGTCGACTAATAAGGAAGATATCCCACAGGTGCTCCTCGCCGATCTTTAATAATATTGCAATATGTTACTACTACTACATTAGAAATATAAACGTCACGTATTTTCTTTTATCTGCCGAAAAACAGTTTTCTATAGGGGGTGGAACAGCCTTTCAAAACAGGTTGATCTATCCATAGTTTTTGGAGTCCAGGTTGTTGTCTCCATAGTTTACGGACAAAAAAAATCAAATTTTTTTTTTTTTTAAGATTTTTTCGAATAAAAAAAATTCGTAATAAGAAAAATGTCGGCATTATTCTAATGATCAGCAATTTTCAATATAACTATAGGTTGTCTTACGTATTCGATCCTTTTGCGAAATATCCTGAGCATATTAAATATTGATTGTAGAAAATAAATTAAACGTAAAATCTTATGAACTCGTTTTACTTAAAAATCACGAAAAAATGAAGTTTGAAAACTCATCGAAAATTCGATTCATTTTATCTCCAAATTATTGCGAATTGCTGCAATTCTATCGAAAGGTAGAATGCGATAAAATGATGTGTGCAAAAATTTCTATATTGCAAGCTTCTCTCAAGGAATCAACTGAAACATTGTACTAATATCGTAAAAACTAAAATTGTAATAATAATGTAAAAAAGAAACTGACAAATAAACAAACACATCAACCAATGCATCCACTTTCTCTTTTCAACTCTGATTTGAATGCATCGAATAACGCGGTTATTATAGATAGGCGGGGGAGGAGAATTGAAGCAACAAGAACCGGCGGATGTTGTGAGTACATTTTTTGTATGTATATTGCATCGCTGCGCAATTTACATGTCCAAAAATCCAACAAACAGCCTCGAAAGTATAAATCGCTGAGTCGGCATGATATTTACGAGTGAACGATCAATTCCTATGAGAAATATATATTTTTTTAATTGCTTAGATCTCATGTTAGACGTATGTCGTCGGTAAAAAAGGAGTGGGGGGGGGGGAGTGACAACCAGTGGTGATTGACTGTCGTCGATGTGTTCGGAGCGTCGATCTCTCGTTGCAGATGATTGCAAACGCGTATTTCGTTTTATCACTACTGACGTGTCTCAACATAGCGATAATTTAGATTTCACACGCTGTGGACGAAAAAAAAAAAAAATAACAATAATACGAACAATAAAAACGTAGCTGGAAGTAAGCGCGAGAGTGCCAAGAGGTCCCCAAAAGCCATCCAGATCAGGCCCGTATGCACACAAAACAAAACATGGACGCCGTTGAGATTGATACGGTGGAGGAAGCTCAAAACGAAGATGCCATAGAGGGAACAGTGCCGGAGATTTGTCGGGTTTGCCTACTTGGCAATTTAATGATGAGGGATCTTTTTATGGAAAACGAGGTCATCGCACTCTCGACAAAAGCCATGAACTTTGCTAGTGTCAAGGTTAGTTGTCCTGAATTTTTTAGGTTAATTAGCCTGTGGGTTAGCATTTTGTGGATTCGTGTGAAATATTTGTTTTTCTTGAATTTTATTGGCCAGATGTTACCCGGCGATGGACTTCCTGGACAAGTTTGCTGCGATTGCGCCGATAAATTGGATTCGGCGTATGAATTTAAGCTCCAAGTTGAACAAGCCGATAATGTACTTCGACAGAGATACGATTCGTTGAATATCAAAGAAGAGCTTTTTTTCAATGAAGTCGAAGTGCATCTGGAGGGAGAACGCAGCGAGGACGTTCATACTTTGGAGGTAGACGAACATTATCAGGCTACTGTCGACAGCTTGAATGCCGAAGCTGAGGATGAGAAATCTACGCTTCTTAAGGATCACTTGGCTTTGCTGGAAGTTCAGAAACTTGCAGAGCAAGAATGTGCCAATGGTGAGAATTATGGATGAAAATTTATTGGAACTCGTTGAGCAGTAAATGAAAATAGAGATTTTCAATGTAACATTTGAACTTGACTTTGGTATCAAAAAATTTGATTCATTTGGATCATTTGATGTAGTATTTTTAAGGATGGGGAGGCACTTAATTCTGGCTAAATTAGTGTTTAGTTTTTATAGGGTTTTTGTCATATTTGCTGGTTTATGTTACAGTACATTCACAGCTATTTTTTAAAAAGAAACTTGACTAATTTATGTATTTTAAGCATGGGATGCTTTTTAATGTAAGAAAATGGTAAATCATATTATAAGTCTGTACATAAAAAGTTGTAGCTTTTTTGTTTGTTGGAAGATGATTTGTCAATCATCAGGATATTTGTATTATTTACAGTTTAAACTTATAACTATTTGTTTCACTGTTGTTAGACAATGAAATGGTTTGATCTTTATAACAACCAATGCTATCAAAAATATAGTCTGTGAATTAATTAAATATCTCTCAATAAACAAAACAAGCTGTTACTCATGAACTATTTCTACAATTTTGGGTGGTCGAATCCTCCAAAGCAGTTCAACCACCCAAAATTGTAGAAATAGTTTAAAAAGATTAATGCTTATCTGATTGGTACAATTTTTTATGTCCTATTTTTTAGAATAATTCAGAGAGTCATTAATTATGCTCTTAAAAATGTTTGCAAATTTACATTGCCAGAAATTTTACTCATCAGCTAGTATATTAAATTTAATATACAAGTGAAGTAAAATTATAAAACTTTCCCATTATATATCCTAATTATCGAAACATTTAGTATTTTTTTTTTTTAGTATTGTTTATTTTCCAGTACAAACTTCTTCAGCTTTCTGCATACCCAGCCGTTCATACATTCTCGAAATATTTAGTATTAACTACTCTAATTGTTGTAGTTACTTGTACTGGCAATTTGAATACTGTTAACTTGATTTCTAATCAGGGCACCTGTTTTTATTTGGACAGGGATAATCAGAGCAAAGTCATTGAATTTTTTTATAAATCTTTGTTATAAAGCTTGAAAATATTTATTTTATAGCCTCGTCTTATTATTAATGAATAAAGATTAAAACTTCGTCTTATTATTATCATATTCTATTGACGACGGAAAAATTGCTTTTAGAATTGAACTCAATCTTCAAAATTGGGCATTTCAAAAGTCGATAATTGAAGGCTAAAATGTTCCTCGTGAAAAGTCATGAGAAGTTCATGTATTATAAAAAAAAATATCTCGTCTTGATACATATTAGCGTGCTTTCATCCCTTAGAACCGTTTTTCCGCCGATGATAAAAGGTATCCCTTTTTTTTCAAGCTTCACAACGTTGTTAAATTTCATACAAATTAGAGGCGGATACCATAATGATTTTCCCCGCTAGTCTTTAGGCTTAACCTTGTGGTTAATTCATTTGTTTCATTCTTCAATTTAGAACAAAAGCTTCCTGACGAAATTGAAGAACAATCCACTGTAGCTGCTATTCTCGAATCTACGGACGATCATAGTCAGTACCTACACGAGAATGAGGGAAGCAACGAAGAAATGACTGATTGCGAGGTATACAGAGCATCAGTAAAATCAGAAAGCATGCATGACATCGAAGGAATACCAATCGATGAGCATAATTATATAATGCAGCAAGGGTACACATTGTCAAGACCCGAGGAGGAGGAGCTGGAACCTGTGGAAAGCGTAGATTCGGGTGCTCATGAATCCGCCGAGTATTTGTCTCTGATGGATGAAGAGCTGAATGCAAAAGACGATGCAAATCCGGCGGAAACTTTGAATGCCATAAAAATCGAGGAACAACAGCATGAACAGCTACCAGAGGAAAATCTCGAAAATTCGCCGAACGAGACACGCCGAAGCAAACGTAAAATCATAAAACGAGTTCGTAATACAGACGAAGAAAGCTACTTCGAGAATTTAAATCTAAGCAGCAGATTGAAAAAGACACAGGAAAAATCGGAAAAAGTTTATTTTCTTTGTTATCTCTGCGACAAACAGTTTATTTCAAAAGAGATACTCAAAGAGCATATGCACTCTCACGAAGAGGTAAGACGAACGTTGTCGTTGAAAAAAACTGACAAACTAGAAAAGCGACAGAGTTCAACTAAAGCTGCTACCGTTGCTGTTTCTTTGTCGTCCTCAACATCCTCGTCATCCGGCAAAAAGCCCAACAAATGTCCCTACTGCGGCAAAGAATATCTCTATGTAATATCCTTCAATAAACATTTGAAGCAGCACGAGAGAAACAAAGATACGTCGCGTGACGCCACTTCGATTTCCTTCGAAGAATCGATTCACGGTGATGATAATTCATCGGATTTTATAGGTTACGAGGACACTCGAACGTCGGAAATGAACAGTAGAGTCGAGCGAGTGAATGAAGATGAAGAGAGCGAGGAAATCAGCCTAGGAAGAAAGAAAAGAAGGCGTACAGGACATTCGGAAGTTTCGTATTCGTGCGACAAGTGCCCACAGAAATTCACAACTAAAAGAGCTCTCGCTGAACACAGTGTTGAGCACAACACGAGCTTCAAGTGCAACACTTGCGATCAAGAATTCGACGAGCTTGAAAAACTACGAAGACATCGCTCGGAACACGTGGTCGATGGAGTTTTATCGGAACAGGATCTCGAGGAGAATGTTTATGAAAAAGAATTTGACACTGAAGCCCCGGATGATGGAGTGGAAATTTACGGCACCGAGGAAGGACAGGAAATGCATTTGGAAGCTTCGAGCCACGGGTACGATGATTCACAACCGGATAACGTTGAAGACAACGGCTGGAGATTGGAAGTTCAGGCAGAAGCTTATGATAGCTCCGAGTGTAAAGAAAGAGTCGAAGAAATCGAAGGTAATTGGGCAGAAATTAAAGATCTCAAATGTCCAAATTGCCCGATGACTTATTCACAGAGAAAATCATTGGCGAGACACATGGAATGTCACGAAGGCACTACTTACTCTTGCAAGATTTGCAAGCAAAAATTCACGAGAAAAGATCATTTGCAACGTCACGTTGAGCAACACGGTAAAACAAAGTCATTCAAGTGCACGGAATGCAATAAAGTTTTTGGTAATGAATTGACGCTTAGAAATCATCTCATAGCGACAAATCACAAGACTGTGGTGCACGGCGAGGCCTACGATCCTAATAAACGATTGAAACGCGTTGCCGCTAAGGCAGCGCAGAAAATTATCGATAAGATTAAGACGGAGGATGGTTTAGAGGAGTACGGAGAGGATGAGGATGCCACGGAGGAAAAAAACTCGAAAGCAAATGTTCGATGGCCGCGTAATGATGATAAAGTTCATCCGACAGCTTCATCGAGAAAAGCACAGCATCGCAATCGACGAAGGTCCGATTTTGAGTGCGAAACTTGCGGGAGAAAATGCAGCTCCAAGCAATCGCTGACAAAGCATATGGAACAGTATCATGTTAAGGACGAGAAATTGGAGACTACGGTGAAGATTGAGAAAGGAAAGAAAAATAATTTACACGATGGAAGCGAGAGATCGACCTGTGGAACGCAGAAAATTAGCGGCAGTCAGGATGATAGAACGGAGGAGGATGAAGAAGCAGACGACGATAACAATTCGGACTTTGAGAGCGGTCTTGATTGGCCGATGGACAATCATGAGTGTCCAACATGTAAGAAGAAATATAGCACTAAGAAATCGTTGCTTCGTCATCAATTGCTTCACGAGGAGCCCAATTTCGAATGCGACATTTGCAATGTGAAATTCTATCGCAAGGACAAACTAAAGTCGCATTATGATAAATGCTCGGAGAAGAATCCGGATCAGGTGAGAAAATGCAATATCTGCGGCGACAGCTTTGAGAACAATGAGATGCTTAAGGAACACAGGGGAAGACACGTGGATGAGGGAATTTTGACCGAAGAGGATCTCAGAGAGATTGAACCTGATGAGAGAAAAGGGGATGGAAAAGTTGTGCGGAAAAGGCGAACCGACATAGTCGGGCTTGAGTGCACGGAGTGCAACAAACGCTACACCTCCCGCAAAGGACTCCTCCGACATATACAGGTACTTGTTTAAAATGTGTTTAACAGCTTCGACTTTATGTAAAAACTAAAAGTAAGCAGTTATTGGTTAACCTGATATTTTGCGGAAGATTTTTTTTAACTTTGAAAGAAGTTTGATTTTCAGTAGCATTTAAATGTATTTATTGTAGAATTATGTAATACGAGACATTCCAAATCAGTTTCACCATAAAAAAAAAAAATGCCCAAAAAATGTCTAAAAATCAGATGACACACCTAATTTCAAATTTTTTAAAATGTAGATGGACTTCTGAATTATTTATTACCTTTCACTAAAACATTTATATCTCGAAAACAATTTACGCTATCTGCCATTGAAAAAAATTAAAATATGCGTTTTTTTGTTGTCTATAAAAAAACATTTATTGTAATTAAATTGGGTAATTTTAAACGAAATTTATGGCAAAATAAACAAAAAATTCATGCGTTCAAGTTGAGAAACATCGGATATTGGTATCGGCTTATTTTATCAATTTCGCATTAACGTTAAATAAACGACTGTTCATCCTCATAATTTAATTTGGTTGAATGTTTTATATAAAGCTTTTTAGAGTAAAAATTAACAAAATTGGAGAAGGTTGAGGACGGTGATCATCGTCAGAAAAAAAAGAATGTGACCGAACATTTAATAAATAATTTTTTTAAAGTAAACTTAAGGGCAAAGTCAATTGAACCAATAGTTAGTTTTCTATGATTCCCACTAATCTATAAAAAGTGATTTTAAGAAAAACGCTTGTTTGAGTGACAGTTACTACAAAATTGCTTCAATTTCCGATCTCTAATTTTAGGAATTTATTTTTTTAATAGCTTTTTATTAAAGCAATACCTAATATAACACAAAATGACACCTGAGCTTTTCCTTTAAACAAATTTAAGTGACGATATCATATGTTAACAAACTAGTATTATGATTGCATTTAATTATATTGCAGGTGCACGAGGGTAAGAAGTATCTCTGTGACATATGCCCGAAAAAGTTTTATCGCCGTGAGCATCTGAAGATTCACGTTGCCAAGCACAACATGATAAAGCCCTACAAGTGTTCACGTTGCACAAAGCGTTTCATCAAAGAGGAGCAGCTAGCGAATCATCTATCGAAGCACGATCGTACCTTCAAAAAAACGAAAGAAACCGACAGCTCGAAGCGATTCCTATGCGAGATATGCTCCAAAAGTTTCACGCAATCTACCACACTAATAGCTCATCTCCGCGCTCACAATGGAATAAAACCATACGTATGCGAAGTATGCGCTCGTCCCTTCACCACAAACGCTTATCTTAAAATGCACATGAGAACACATACGCAGGAAAGACCCTACAGTTGCCAATATTGCTCGCGTGCTTTTGCCCGAGCTGATACGCTCGCCAATCACTTGACATCGCACACCGGCGAAGCTAAATATCACTGCAAATACTGTCCGAAGAACTTTCGACGACTAAAGTCCCTCAAAGAGCACGTTTTTATTCACACTGGACAAAGACCTTATTCCTGTCCTACGTGCGATCGTCGTTTCAACAACAATGGAAGCCGCTACGCTCACAGCAAACGATGCAAGCAGAATCTCCTACAGAGTCAAAATCGACCACAAACGATACCACATACGATAGTACAGAATACATCGCAACCCATAAGAATACATCAGATATCCGGTGATCACGGAGCCCAGGTGCAGGTTGTAAAATCGCAAAATATCAAGACGATAACGATTGCCAGGCCTGGCGATCAAGTAACGGCACATCAGGTGATGCATCAGGAAATACTAATGCCACTGATTCTACCACTAACTGTTACGCTTACCGACGTCGACGAGGAAGTTATTCTACCGGAAGGCACCAAGATATTCACTACTGCTTAAAGCGATGTGACAAATCCTTTTCTTTTTTTTTTTCATTTAGGTCAAAGGTATCCAAAACCGTAAACGTATTTTTTTTTCCAAAGGTGTTGGACGTTTCTGGACATTTAAATTGATGGATTGTGACCGATATTAGAATATGAATTATTACGGTGGCACAAATATAATACTTATTTTTATTTTTTTTGTCACGAACCTAAAATTTTTGTTATGCGATTCGTGATGTATTGCAAGAAATTTAAAGAATAGACTGAACATTTTTTATATTTTGAGAACAAAAAGAATTATTATAAAAAATATTGCAAGGGCTATTATACAGTGGCAACTTGTTTTGGCCCAGAAATTTCCAGCAACGTTGAAGAAATTCGATCACTGATTTTTATACCTTACGTGGTATGTTGCTGCTCCTTAAAAAGACGAACAATTTTTGTTGTCTTTTTTTTAGCGAAACTACGATTTCATTTTAATTTTCGTGCAACTGGTGCGCAATTGCACGATCGAAAGTGTACAGAAAAGCGTGATAATCCGACGGATTACTCCAATGTAATCGCGATAGTCTCATCGAATTTTAACGCATGATATTTTGTTGCCACGACCAAGACGCGGGAACCAATCGAGCTTTTTTCTTCTTTTTTTTTTTTGCTTTGCTTCAATTTATACGTTACTTTGATGGATGTAAATGGATCATGATCGTTATCTAGAAGATAAATCAAGTATTAGATCCTGGGTCAAGCAATTCTCGCTGGAATGGGCGAAAGAATAAATGAGTCTATTAAGACGATGTGAAACATGTATGAATACGGTGATATGTAGAATTGGAAATTTTACAGAGACTTTATTTATCATATTTATAAAGACGCGTATTGAGCACGTAATTTGTTAAAAATCTTTGATGAATCTTAATTCTCAAATCAATATTTTTTTCTTTGCGGGTTTTTCGATAGTAAAACAATCGAACCTTCCTGAATCGTGGAAAACTGCAAGGAAATGCATCAATAACTCGTAGAATTAACAATATTCGAAAGGGGATACGCATAATAATTTTGTAAAATGCGTATGGAACTTGTAATTAAAAAAGAAAAAGGTTATTATGCTGTTTTCAATTACGAGCATATTACCATTTATATGTACATATAGTGGTATCTTATGTTCGCGATGTCATTTTTTTTCGCTGGATTTTTTCAATAGAAGAATACAATCAGAATATGTTTCAGATCGTCTTAAGATCAGTAGTCACAGTATGCACAACGACAGTCCGGATAATCGGTGTCTGTCCCTTACTCTTTTCTCGATACGCAAGGTGTACTTGGATAAGTTTCAATGTTTTCTTTTATTCTGGTTGTGCTACTGAGACAGGCCTATAATTGGCAGATTTTCAATGAATGGAAGCTTAAGTTATGTTTAATACCGTCTGACCGGAGACCTATTTCCATTTTATTTGTACATAACTGTTACAGTGTGAATAAAGAATTTGTAGAATTTAAGGAAAATTAAGTTGTTTTATTTACGTACTTTAATCGTAATCTTCACGATAAAAAGAAGTAACTTCACAGCCACGTTGTTTTTTTACACAGAAAAAATTTAATTGATGAGGATATACATATTAGTTTAAATCGTCATGAAATTTAAACCTCTCAACCGATTTTCTTCAAATTTGTACTCAAACCTTGCTTCACGGACCTCAATACGTGAAATAAATTTGAAGCCGGTATCTTTTAATCTGTGCATGCTAGTGCGCAAACGAGATTTTTCAAAAAATAAAAAATGTTATAAAATTCGAACTACTCGATCGATTTGTGCGAAATTTGAATTGAAACCTGGCTAAAAAAATCGCGAAAAATCGCGTTTTTTTTCGCGGCAGCAATGTTTTCCTTTTTTCGAATAAAATCGAAATTTATCAACATAGTGACCGTTCCTTAAAATAAATTCATCTTCGATACCCAATAGTTGTGAAATCACGTGGTAAACTGCAGTCGGTCATCCCAGAATTTAGAAAAGTAGAAGTGTTTACGGACATATAAAAAAAAAATTAAAATCGCAATAAAATTTGAACCACTCTATCGATTCTCGCCAAACTTCGCACCAATCATGGTTCACTGTAAGTTCGTTTGTGTTCAAAATTTCAATCTGATATATTCGTAGTTTACAAAAGTTATAGCGTGAAAACGATTTTTTCAAAATTTTCAAAATGCTGTAAAATATGATTTTTTTAATCGATTCGCGTCAACTGCAATCTCAAAAGTTGTTGTATGATAGCCCACTTGCGTACCAAATTTGAGGAAAATACATGAAAAATTGCGGCATTTATCGTGTTAACAAGGCATTTTGCACATACACACACGCACACGCACATACAGACATTTCGTACAAATCACTTTTCTCGGCCGTTTTGGACCAATCTCTGAGTATGCTGACATGAAAATCTCGAAAAAAAAAAATGTCACGAAAACAAAGCTTCCTCTATGATCATATCTCTCAGGAAGCAAACATTGGCATCGTGGAACTCGACTAACTTGCCGAGTAAAAATTAGTATATATTGTGCTACAAGGGCGGAACACTGGACATTCCTAACAAGTGTGTTGGGTGATGCTCGAGGTTAAAGGGTCTTTTGCCACTTTTTCACTACCGAGTGCAGCATCTAACACACGAATCGAAATGTCAATTCCGCCTGCGCGGCATATACATTTTTTTCATAAGCTTTTGTCACGGAAAGTTCGCACATGTGACTGCCGTAGAAACTTCAGTACGCGAGGGGCGATCCAGGGGGCTTGCCCTCCTAAGGGAGTCCAGGGGCGGAATCCCCAATGAAGATGAGCGCCGGGGAGGTTTGAGGGGCAAAACCTCTCAACATTAAAAAAAACATAAGTATATTGAAAGAATGTATTTAATAAGGAAAAGAATTATTAATCATTACAGATGAATAATTTTTGACAATAATTTTTCTAACCAAAGAAAAGCCGAAATGGTTTCGTATTAAATATTTTTTACGACAATATTTTTATAACTCAAAGAAAGAATTACACCAAATGACGAAAGGACTCGAGAGTATTCTTCGTTAAAATAATAATAATAGTATTCAGATATTATCATAATTCAAATGAAAAAATTATACAAAAAATATGACTCGAGAACAGCTTTTATCAGAAAAAAAATATGAATGAAGAGAACCAATTTTTTTTTGTTGTAATTTTCGAAATTGAAGGTAGTTATTTTCCACAAAAAAAGTAATTGACTTTCATGGTTAAATTATCCATCTTTCATGGTAGCGTAAAAGTTTTTTCCCTCTCTTTCTGGTAGTGTAGATTTTTATAAGAAAATTGAAAAAGTATACGAACTTTACGTGCGGGTGTACGAAAAAAAAAAAAATTGACAGAGAAAGGTGCATTAATTAATCTAGTTAATGCACCTTTGTAAAATATTGTAAAATATCTCTGTAAAATATTTTTTTTTACTCAGCAAGAAAGTCGAGTTTCACGATGCCAATTTTTTTTCTACGCTCTGAATTCACTGTCAAATACCCTTTAGAATATATATACAGCGATATAAAAGGTATAGCATTGGAGGAAAAAAATGTTTTTCTTTTTTTTTCGCTGGAAATACCTTCTTTGATGCCACCAAAGAATATAACATATATTATTGCATTAAATAGTTCATGTAAAAACATAACTTTTTGTTTACTTTTTTTTTTGCTCTACCTCTACCTTCCATAACATACGGGGTTGAAAAAAAAACCCATTTTCAAAACGAGGGAACTGAAAAATCTGAAGAAATACAGAGACCAACTTTAACCAATAGAATCAATCTTAACGTTACTCTCCAAAATTTATTTTACGATCAATTATAAGTATGGAATAGATCAGAAAGAACAAAAAAAAAAAGCGGCCGAGTTGACGTAGAACGCCTCGTTTACAGAGCGTTTCAGATTCCACTGAATTTCCAAGTCTGTTTGAAAGAGCCTGTAGTCCCCGAAGCATGGGGTCTGGGCGGGAGAAGATACGAGAGTTATGTGCATTTGTTGCTATTTCGTAGCTGCGTACACGTAGCGTAGCGAGAGAAGAGCAGCTGGTTGGTGCGCCAGTGTTTCTCACACAAACAAACACAACACACACACACACGCTGCTTTCTGCATTGAGATGTGCTGTAACGCTGGTAATCCGTGTCTATGTGTGCATAACTTCGTGAGCGCCAGTTGTTCAGTGCCATGATCCATGATCGTTGAACTTGGTGTGTTGTTTTCGATGGAAAACAGAAGTATATCGTTTCTGCCTTCTGCGTAATCGTCACCTGAGATAAGCCGTGTTTTCAGAGCAGTTCGCGTCATAAGGACGAATAGTATAAATAATACGAAAAGAGAGAAAAAAAAACGGCTTGCGCCGTAATATTCGTCGTGACTCAAAACGAGTAATTCTCGTTCACAGCTCTTTCAATTAACCTGTGTAAGCAACACGAAAAAGTCTGTTAACATCAATTTCGAGATCACGATTAAATATTCGTGAATTTTGTGTTTTCTTAGTGGGGGGGGAAAGTGTGCTAATGCCAAAATGGCTCGGATATCTCGATCCCGTAGATGACGATGTGAGGATTCCCTCCAGATTTGAACTCTCGGTGCTCTGTCTCTCTCTCTCTCTCTCTCTCTCTCGCTCTGTCTCACTGATATTGCCTGGAGTTTAAAAAACTTCATGCTATGATTTATCGCGAGCACTTATGAGAGTTTAGTAGAAATTTTAGATTTAAGAATGCACACTGAAAGTTGCCCTTCGGTGAAGCTATCCGGAGAATTGGATGCCAGCTCTACGCTTAATAATACTTCTGTACTGGAGGACGATCTTGCGCTTAGTTCGTCTACTCTAGGCGAGTATCAATTTATTCTATTATTAATTTTAAGTTTTGACTTAATATAACTGTTGAACAGTATAACAGTGAATATACAAGTATATTTCTTTTGTTTATGATTTTGCATGATTAAACTATTTTTATGTGACTAAAATTCCACATTATACTTGTATATTAAATTCAGTATACAAATTTATACGTTAAATATAAAATATGTAATTGTTATAATTTGTACGATGTAATAGGTTCAGTAAAAAAAATGGTGTATAGAAATGTCCAGAAAAACTGTATTAAATTAACACTAATTTATCAATTTATTGTTAATTTTACATAAAACGTAAAAAGAAATAATGTGGCAACTATTATGTATTTTCATTTTGTAAAATATTTTATTGTTTAAAAAAGAAAAGTTGATTTACTTATGATTGCACACATTTTTTTCTGTCCATCTAACATTTTTTTATCACATATAATTTTACATAGAGATATTTGTAAATTTGCCAAATTTACAAAATCTTATGTTACTCTTTGAATATAACAAAACAAATTTAAAATCCGGTACTCTATTTTGGTACAAAAATCATGTACTGACTAGTTCAGATCAGTACCTGATTCTTAATTTTACCACAAGATTAACTCAGCAATTTGAATAATAACGAATAATGCTTTTGCAGGACCGACAGACAAAAGTTTGCAGGACCAAACGGATCACGTTCCTTGTGAATACAATTTGCCCAACAAAGTTGTCTATGTAAATGAGGATACAATGGATTGCAGTTACTCGGAATCGGCTGGTACACCCAGTAACACAAAATCGCGGATAGATGTCTCAAGTCCGGAGATGTTTGAGAGCGACGAGGAGGATTGCGAGAGAAAAGCGGGTGACTTTAGAGAGCGTTTGCCGAGGCAAGGAATGTCGGAAGCTGCAGCAAGAAGGCTCGAAAGAGTGGAGGAAAAGCCCTCGGAAGAAGAATTAATCGCAAAGTCTGATTGCTACCTACTGGCTAGGATGAATAAATTTTTAACTGGCGTACCGCCGCCCCCAAAGCACACGATTTGTCAAAGCGACTGCAGCGATTTACTCGCGTATATTCGCAAAAATCGCGAGTACTTTCTCGTTGATCCGATTAATCAATGCGAAGACAAAATCGTGAGAGTCGAGACGCCGACTAAGCAGACAGAAGCAATTGTAAAAAATCCTACGAATGGACGGAGCTTTAATCATCGCGCAAAAAGTAGTTTAAGAAATTTGACGAATGCCTTCGATGCCTGTGATCGCTCGAACGAATCTATGACGAGCGGGAAGGAAGAATTGCCGAGAAGTAGCAACGCCGAGAACGAATTACAGATTAACGTTGCGTCGCACAGTAACGCACATATCATTGATAAATTTAGCAAGGACGCGAGAGACGAAAGAACTTCCATTGAGCAGGGAGATTCGAGTTTGTCCAATAGTCAGACAATGAGCGTCGCATCATCCAGCGAAATAAACGTTAATAAGGACAGCGGGAAACATGTGACTTTTAGAATGCCGCAGGAAGACAGACCTCGATTTTACAGTACGATAACAGTCGATCAAGTGGAGAATCTCGAATATTCAATCGCCTATAAACACAAGACACACGGAATACAGTGAGTAGTACGAAGTGGGCCACTCCCGTTTCCAATTGTCTAAAAAAAAGTTGATAATTTTTTTTGTAGAGTGGTTTAGAGTGCCTAGAATAAGTACAAATTATTTCAGATTTTTTAATCCTATGTTTCACCCAGAATTAAATACCGTTTTTTTTTCGTTTTGCTGCACATAAAAACGGTCTGTTGTACAAACAAAATGTTATAATATAAAATGTAGGTCTTTGAAAGTTTTTGTCACTGAAAAATTGCCATAGCTGCGCAGAATAAATTTCATGCATTTCTTTAAAGAGGAATAAAGTTCTTTTAAATATTTTCGTTGAGAGTGAAGATTTTGTGTTGGCTCTAAAATTGAGAAAATTTTCGTTCTTATATATACGAACGACATCAAAAATCAACACAATGGGAAATTCGTATCTTGCTAAAAATCATGGTGGCCACTGGTCAGAGACAACCTGGAAACCAGGGAAAATCAGAATTAATAATCTATTTAAATAAAGTTATAAGAACTCACAGGTTAACGTCGAAAAATGTCGAACTGTACCGATGTATATCAATTCTGTAAGAAAACAAAAGTGCGAGTACATATTTTTGATGAGCAATGTGCAGCGCGAAGCATTAGTACACTGTGTATGCTTACTGTTCACGAGCGACAGGATATTAATCTGTCTGGATTAGTTGTGTAATGAGCATTAGAGCGGTGAAAAAAAAACCGCTATTTTTTATTGCGTTGTTTATTGAGATTTTTGTTCCTTTTCATTTAAAAAAAAAAAAAAAACAGATTTACAGATAAAGGTTTAGAAAAAATGTGTAGGTCTATCGCGGGTATATAAAAAAATAAAAAAGTGGATCTCGTCAAATTTCAAATGCATTTAGAACCGAAATTCTTTAATGTACATATTGTTCATGACAAAAATAATTTGTATACCAGCGCGAAATTTTTTTTTTATCGACAATAACAAAGTTCGAATTGTACATCACTTTGAAATAGTTAAATAAGTGATTGACCATCAACAACTTTTTTAAAAGTAAGCCTACCGGAATTATTCGGAAATATTACATGATTATCGATTTTCAAAACTGTTCTTATTGATGAGACAGTATTAATATTTGTTTTTACGATTATCGGGGTTTGCAGAATATTTACTCAAGTGCAAAGATCACGAAAAATACTGATCAGCTTTGACATACCATGCAATTAAAAACGATATAACGTTTTTTTTTAATTTCAAGATCGATAAGGCAGTATTAAATATTCTCACATTTTACAGCCTTTGCCCAAATGATATTTGTCCTTTCACAGTTTCAAATATAAATGAGCGCCAAAACATTTTTTTATCTCATTCTTTATTACTAATTATATTAATTTAACAAATTTGACTAATTCGCTTAAATTCGACTTGTTCATTTAATTGTTTATCGTATTTCAGCTACAATAGAAGCAAGACTGTCGAAGAATTTGAAGGCCTGACTCTAAAGCTATGTGAACGATACATAGGCGCTGAGACGCAATCGTCATGCAATATCTGGTTCACAAAGCAAACACCGGCGAGTGTTAAAAAGCGAAATCTTCTCGCAAGACGGATTAACGGTCAGAGTCCTGGAAAGCGGCTGAGTCACTTGGCAAGGAGACGGCGAACATTCTCCAGCGCGAATCTTCAAGTATTAGGAATGGCTGACAAGAAACAACTCGTTCTCAACATCAAGTAAGTAAAGTTTCTAAAATTTTCATAATTTACACTTGTACTTGTATTTATCGAATTATTTAATTGCCAGAAAACCAACGATAAGGAAAGGCAAGAGCCCCAGAGGAAAGAGCCCCCGAGGTTCGGCGAAAAAGAGAGGTGTTAGACCATCTCCGAGCCCCAGAAAAAGTAAACTCGAAACCTCGAAACGAGCGCTCTTTCAAAGTCCACCGAACGATCGAGCCGGACCAAGCAGAGTTGCTTCTCTTGTCAATACAAATCCCCAGAGGATAAAGAGAGCACTGTTTTCAACGTCGAAGACGAAAGAAGAAACGCCGAGTGTTTCGGCATTTGGTGATTTGAAGAAAGCCACCGAGGAATCGCGTAAGAGAAAGAATGAGGACGATTTGGAAGGACCGCGTTTCAAGTGGGCCAAGAGTTTATCCTTCGACTGTGCTCACAGCTTGGAAAGCAATTCCTCAGACTCGTGGACCAGCGAGAGACACTCAACCGGAAATTTTACGATAAAGAGCGACACGACACTTCAGCAAGGGAAGTGCGAACTAAGCGAAACGCATAGAAAGGTAAGCAACAGGGTGCTCTTGAAAAATGGCTTTTTTCGAATTTTTCCGCTGCCACCACTCTAATTTTTAGTTTTCGACCTGAATAAGACCTCGTTCGGGGTGAGCGTTGGGGACAGCTTTTTCGAGGTCACTCAACGAGCTTTTATCATTCCCAGATCAACATGTAGAATATAACATATTTTTACTATAAATATTATACATCGGCCAAATATAGGTGTATGGAATTCGCTGATGGCTCATCTAAAAGGGAGATATTAAGCCATTGATAAAAAATGATGCGTCCATTTATCAACACCATTTATGTATCATGAATTTAATAAACGAGCTAATTCAGATTTCAGAGAAGAAAAAGTCAAACTTTCAAAAAAGATTCTTGCAAAAACGACAAAAAATATTGTAGATAGTAAAGCTATAATTTTTTTATATTTCCTTTTAGTACTGTTTTAAAATACAACTAGAAGAGTTTTCTACTTTAAATTAGTAGACTTTGTAAATTGAATTTGATAAAAGCACGGATACTACGCTATGCAGCCTTCACATATACTTCAAATATATACAGTATCATCATAATTACTCACATTGGTTGAGTAATATTGGACTGATTAGTGTCACTATTTCAACTTCAACCAATACTCTGAATTAGCTCGTTCATTAAATTCGCTTTATATAAAAGGTGTTGCACATAGATGCATCATAATTTTTTATAAATAGCTTAATATTTTCCCTTTAAAATAAGCTACCAGCAACTCACATACACTTATTTTTCGTCGACTTATAATATTGTGAAACAAATATTATATTGCGCAACAACAAACACAAAATTACTGTTATGGTACTAATCCGTATAGTGGTTTATCACATAATATTTTTACAATTCATCTGACTTTTACTCCGTATATCTGACAGAACGCGGTAAACGTTTTTAACATTGAAATAAAATTAACGACACTTTTGTCTCTTTCTGTTCAGAAATTATTATGGGCCGTCGCGGAGGCGTTGCGAAGTAAAGGAATCGGTTTGGGACATCCGAGATTCAAGCAATGCGCGTCTCAACTAGCGCGGACAGTGAAGAAATACATGCCAGACTTGGAGAACAAAAACGTGCCTCGAAAACCCGGAAGCACGAGCGACCGAATGTTGAAATTGGCGAAGCATCACGTACTGCTGATAGTCGAAACGAAATCCACGGAATAACTGAAAGAAAAAAATCACATTTTCCTCCGATCGCTCGGTTTCCTCGACCAGTTTTACGTCCCACCGTTGTTTGTTACTCGCTATGTTTCCTTTTTATTATTACCATTATTTAATTAATTAACGATTTAACATAAGGACTGTATGATAACGGGTTGTACACACTACTTCGCCTTGGGTATCGCACTTTTTGAATCGCGACCGCAGTCGTCATCGCACCGATTGCCGCGACGATAACGCACAAGGTCGATCGGACAATAGAAAATTATTTAAGCATATTTTTTATTAGCAATAAAATAGTATATTTTACAACCTAAAGATAATTAATAAAAAGGCGTTTTTTCATTAAACTAAAAACATTATTCAATCGTTTAGACTATTTTTCATAACGAAGATTCAACATTTACACAGTTCCGGTTTCCAGTGGTGACACTAGAGATGTGAATACTACCAATACTTTCACCGTCACAATGAAGTATTTTTACCGTTTTCCAAGTTACTGCTTATGTAAAAAGAATTGTTTTTCACAACTGGTTTCGCGTTAAAAATTCGTCAAGTGTGGCTGGGCGATCGATTAACCAGCTACAGTCGATATTTATAAAAGATACGCATTGAAGTTTGACCTTTACATTAATTTTACTTTGATTTCGCGCGTTTTGAAACCAGATGTGCTTCGCGAATTTCTAACATTAAAATTGACCGGAATAGTCGAATAATTCATGACAAAAACTGACCTGGATAAAGGAAATTCCGTCCATGCGTTCACATGATGTGTGTACCAATATTTTTACGGTGTTTATTAGCCTAATAGTCAAACTCATTTTGAAATAATTAAGTAAATATACCGTAAATCGTTACGCGATTTTTATCATAAATTTGCCACCTACGTATTTTGCAGTATTTCCACATCTCTAGATGACGCAGAACGTCTCTTCCTTCGCGTCTGCTCAATTCCTCGCTCAGCGGATCATCATTTACTGGGCATCAAGATATACGAATTAAAAAAAAGACGCAATTTCAGCGATACAGATCTCATCATACTCTCAATTTCTTTACGACCTTTATTATTTATTTTAGGACAGTCCAGACATTGCTGCATCTATATCTATTATATATTTTTTAAGTCGTTACGAAAAGATTACTACTTTTTCTGAGAGTTATCTGATTATTGTTTGTATAGACAATACAATCCAAAAGTACGCTAATTTCTTGGTCAGTTCTTTATCATTTTTATATAAATGCCCAAAATTTTAATTACTTTCTGCAAATGTTTAAAAAAGATAGAAACTATTACAAAATGTAATATTCGAATTGCTATGAAATTCAAACTCTTCTGTCGATCTTCACCAAAATGAAAATCTAGCACCACTGGTTTGTTTGTATCAAACAGAAAAATAGAGTTTGTTTCGTCAAATGCTGTGTGAATTAAATCTACGTCAATTAATTTAAAAAATACCGAACATTTGTCTATATTAATCTATTTATATAGAACTATTTAATTTAAAAAAAAAGTTGTAACAGTTTACGTGCGAAACTTTTTGACAATATTCAAAACCGCGTAAAATCTTAACAATTGTTCGCATTTCGTCGAAAAAAAGTGAATAGAAGTTCGAAATTATAGAAGTTTACAATCTTCGAATACGATACATAATTGCGCTCACACATCCAAATATTTTTTCATTGCGATTTTTTTTAAAATCGATACCCGCAATTGGCGGCTTGACATTACTATTTTGTTCTCACATTCCCTATTCTCGTGTTTCGTTCCGAATATTTACCAGAGATAACAGACTCATCATTGACAGGATTAGGTCGACCAAATAATATAGAATTATTTAAGCATATTTTTGTTTTATTAGCAATAAAATAGTATATTTTACAACCTATAAATAATTAATAAAAAGGCGTTTTTTTTTTGTTGTTTTCATTGAAATAAAACGTTATTCGATCGTTTATAGTAATTGCCGCAACGAGGATGCATCATTTACACAGTTACGGTAGTAGCGCGAACGCTGTGGGAGGCTGAAAGTGCGGACGCTCTCTGTTCTACTTGCACATCTGCGCGATCCACCGCGCAACGCATCATCATTCACTCCGAATTGAGATATTTCAAACGATAATACAATCCTAGCGGTACAGATCACATTGTACTCCTAATATGTTCATAAACTTGATTATTACTTCGAGGAGATTGCAAATAGAGCTCTATCTATATCTACATATTAAAAAAAACCTCAACACGAATTATTAAATCGTGATAAATAACGCACCGTGCGATTGTGTCGTTTAGTTAACTAATACTTGGTTTAGAATTAACGCTGCTCAAATCGACGTGCCAGATATGTGAAGAAAGCTGAAAACTGCCTCACCACGATTCTTTTTTTTTTCTTCTCTCTATCAAGACAAACTCCCTCAAACAATAATCAAGATAATAACGAAATTAGGATTCTCAAGAGCTAAGGATTAATGAGGGATTTCACAATGATTTGGGATGAGAATTTCAGCTTCATTCCGACTTGTTACGCCCGACCCTCGCGATAACCTCGTCTAATATCTGTGTGAGTTCCTTGTTCTCCTTCGTCTTCTGCTCGACAAGCTCTGCCAGCGAGTTGCTCTTCAGTTCAGCTTTCCTCAACATTGCGTGAAGCCTCACAGTCTCTGATTCGTTTTGCTTGCGAATCGCGTCTAGATCCTGATTCGCTCTGTGAAAGGAAAATAAATTTTTTCATTATTGCACCGCTTTACGATTTTCTAAGGATATTGAGTAAATCGCACGATAAATTAACAGTAGAGCATTAAAAAAAAAGACTTAATATTTTGGTTGAGTTGTTCATGAAGATTTGTGCTCCTTGTCTTAAAAGAAAACCGGTTAATTTTTTATAGGAATTTAAATCTACCGATTTTATGAATACATCTGATCTTCTCAAAGAATTTTTTTTACAATGGTGAAATTTAAGTTTTCAACCGTTTTTTAAAATGATTTTGCTAAATGAAACTGTTCGTTGCATAATCTTGACATTTTTTACGTCTTAAAAACGTTAGATTTTTTTTCAAATCATCCGTTGAAAAAATCGGCGTATTCGTTTCATTAAAAAAAGAACAAATTAAGTTATCTGAAGAATTGTTAAACTATCTTAGTCCAACTAATTTATTAATCATTTCTTGGCACTATTATTATTTAAAATAAATTTAATTATCATTAAACATTAATTTTATTTTGTAGTATTTTTGTATGGAATCTTTCCACAAAAACAAATCCAAAATTCTCGACCTTCCATCCGTAACGCAGAATTAAAAACGTTAGAGAAGTAAAGTAAAAAATCTTGTCTTGCAAAAATAGGCGAATTCATTTCATAAGATAAAATATTGAACTAATAGATTAATGATAATTGTGTATACATCAATTAATACGAACTTTTCTAGCCGAGCTGTCGCGTGTTCCTTGACTTGCTCATAACGATTTTCCAGAGATTTGATTATTTCGACATTCTCCTGAATGCTCTGCTTGAGAGCGGCCTCGTTGCTCTTGTAGGTCGAGACAACGGCCTTTAGCCGCTCGTACTTAAGATGAACATCATTGAAAGCCGCCTCAGTGTTATCGAGATGATGTTTCGCGGCAGCGAGTTCTTCCTGGAGTTTCGCCTTCTCAAGATCGAGATTCTTGCGATCTCTTTCTCTTTCGGCCACCAGTCGACTTATCGACTTTTCATACTCATCAACGACGACCCTGCCCGTTAAAGAAGAATATGTCAGACCCATTGACAAGCGATCTAACCAAAAATCAAGTAAAAAAAAAAAACAAAGAAAAAAACAAAACTAGACTCACGTTATTTGATTCTTATTCTTTATTTCTTGGGCTAGTTGCGTTTGCAACTGGTTTATCTTTTCCTGATAACTTGACTGCTTTTCCAACGCTTCCTCCTGGTCAATCTTGAGCTTTTCAAGCTGCTCCTCAAGCTGAATTACCGTCGATCTCACCAGTTCCAACTCCTTGGCCATGTTTACTGTTTCCGCGCTTGTTTCTTCTGTGGGTTCCTGTGCAACATATAATGGGTGACCAGAAATTAAAAAGAGGGCAAAACGTATATATTTAGATCGTTTGTTCACCGATTCGTTATCTCGATAAATCTTACCACTTTTTCCTGGGAATCATTTGTCTTTTGTATAGTGGCGGAGTTGGTTGTCGGCGCTGTCGTGGTAGTCATTGGACTGTAAAATAATAATCTGTCGATTGCCGCGATTGCTGGAGTCCGCTTTGGCGTACCGATTGTCGTTATTGTTGTATTATTATCGCCGTTTCTTTCCTCGTTAACCGGCGGACTTGCGTTCTGAATATTTCCCTGGGGTAACATACTCGTGTTTGAAACCAACGGGTCAAACTTTACGTACAGAGATTCGGCCCTCAGGTCGCGACGTGTATTTTTTCGAGGTGTTTTCGATAGAAGAAAATCGAAACTACCCGGATCGTGGAAATCTACAAGAAAACACATTAATAGTACTTAAAAAGAAAAATATTCCAGAGAATCTGCTTCTACTAATTTCGTACGATGCGTCTCGTGATTCAAGTAATGTGTTCTACTTTGCATCGTTGTTATGATTATAGTATCATCAGAAAGAGGATAGATGGCACTTTCTTCAGATAATTAAATCTTCGTCTATTGCAAAACCGATAATTGGTTAAAAATAGAGATGTGCATTACAGTTTTCTAAATGACTCAATGATTATTTTCGCTCTTCCTCAGGAAATTATTTCATATAGGGCTAAAGTAAAGATCCTGAAGTAAAAAATAAAAAATATTCAGAGGTCGCTCGGAATGATTGAAATTTTGGATATCGGTAAAAATCGAATTTTTAAAAATCTGTAAATCGTTGTTTCGTCTCTTTGATTTGAAAATTTTATCGCAAGGCAAATCAGGTTCCAAAAGCCTAATCGATATGTTGATTTTTCGCTCAAAAGCTATAAAGTTTTTAGTGGTCACTAAATATCGCGATGTATTTTTATTATAATTTTTTCTAAGCCATGATTTTGTTAATTTGATATATAAGGATGTTTTATGCAAAGAATTACCTTCATAGCTTCACATTTGGAGTTTGCTCAAGAGCACTTATGTATAAAAAATCGAAACTTTTCTATTTAGAAAGGACCCGACTCAAAACTTCAGAGCTTTTGAGTGACATTTAAATATCAATATATCGACTTGATTTTCGGAATCAATCGTTTCGAATTATCTGTAAACACTTTTTTTTTTAAAGGATTTTTATTTTCACTTCAAGGTCATTTATTTAGGCCTATATGAATTCAATTCCTAAGGACGAACAAAAATCGAAATCATCAAGTTATTCTGGACCACTCTAATGAGTATCACTCACATAGAAAAGCATTGTGAGGGTGAAGCCCTTTACATTAGGGACATAAATGCTATCTTTTAGTCAACGTTTCTGTAAAGTTTTAAGTATTAAATATGTATAGTGGAGGACGATTTTTATTACAGCATTTTATTACTTCATTCAGAAAAAGATTAATAATTGAAGGATTTGCAAAAACATTAATTGATTGATCTTAATTTCCAAAGTGTACGAACATTTTTGAGAACATTTTTTTTTTAGTTGCTGAACTAATTCTTATTTTTTCAGAACAGTTTTTTTCAAAACTGTAAAAAATTCAACAACTTCTTTAAAAATGTTATCTACATTTTTTCATGGTTTAATTTACTATTGTGAAGTGGTAAAAAATTAGTAATCTTTTTAAAATTTGACAACTAACTTTAAGAATTTTTAAAACATTTCTTCGTGGTTTAATTTACTATTCTAAAGGTATAAAAAAACTTGTAGTTTCTTTTTTATTTTAACATCTTTTTTAAGAATTTCATAAAAGATTTTTAAGATATAATAGAAACTCACATTCGGAAGTAGCGCTGACAAATTGTCCGCTGTTATCTTCCTCGAGTTCCAGCGAAGTATTGTAAATATCGTTGGCAACAGCCTTAGCCTCAAGCTCTAATTTCTCAAAATTGCAACGATCATCGACGAGCAAAGCGGTTTTCGGACTCTTTTTGTTTTCGCCATTAAATATCGTTTCGACGGGTGTTGGACGCGCAGTAACAAAGGGCGTCGGTTGTCTCTCGAGTTTGTCAAGACGTCTATCAGTAAATTCCGATAAAGTCGTGCTCTGCTGTTGCGGTAGAAAAGCCGCGTACTCGTCCGGGAAGGAAATCGGTTTCGACACCAAATTATCGCCACTTATCAAACCCGCGCCATTCACCAAGCCAGACTTCTTCAAATCTACCGTCGGTGCTCGTTCGACCGTCAAAGCCGTGCTCTGCTGTTGCGGTAAGAATTCCGCGTACTGATCGCTTTCCGTAGCAGCAAAAATATTTCCAGCGCTTATATCCTGTATCGTGACCGTGTCATTAAGATCCTCCGAATCTGCCGAAGAGTCCACTTGACAACTTTCAACGTTTTCCTGAATAACCTGCTTCTCTATCTCAACTTTGTCAACTATTTCAATCTTGCTTTTCTCTGATTTCTCCTCTGTTGGCGATAAAACTTTGCTTGTTGCTTTTCCCACCGGTGGTTCAGGCTTTTTAAATTCGCAAAATTTAATTTCCGAAGATTCGATAGGATTTTGTAAGTTCTCTACAATTTCAGATGGTGGATTTTCGTTTCTGTCGTTATTTTCGGTGAGTATTGATTTTTCAGTCTTTTCGGCTGTAGCTTCTTCGTTAAGCTCTATGGAATCCTCTACGAGCTTTTGGGCATTGAGAAAAGTCGGCTCCTGTATGGTAGATATAGAATTGCCCTGAGAATTAGCGTTTGCTGCGATATTAGCAAATTTTTCTGAGAGCGATGGTGCCGCGACTGTAGGAATACTATTCTCGGTGCTTCGAACGTATTCGACTGATTGTTCCGCTAGGAACTTTTCACACTCGGGCAAAGTAGTTCGCAAACATACACTTGAAAGTGTCGGAAGAGAAGGACATTGAGAATCCTCGCGAAATTCTGAAAGTGACAAAGGTTTATAAGAATCTGAACTTTCTGTGTTCGAGATTTCGACGACGAGATCCGACGGTGATTCCGCGGGAATCGGAACTTTCTCCTCAAAATTCGAAGGCTCGATATCGTCAAATTCCTTCAATTCACTCGGAAAGTCAACGGTAACATCCAACAAAGATCGTGCTAATTTTTCCGCAACTTTATTTTCCTTTGTCGCAACGTGTTCAATGTTCTTCAAATCACTCGTAAAATCGACCGTAGCGTCCAACAAAGATTGCGCTGATTTTTCGGTACCTTCGTTTTGCTTCGTCGCAACGTTTTCAATGTCCTTCAAATCACTCGTAACATCGGCAGTAACGTTTAACAAAGATTCGGCCGATTTTTCGGTAACTTCGTTTTGCTTTGTCGCAACGCTTTCAATTTCCTTCAAGTCACTCGTAAAATCGACAGTAACGTCCAACAAAGATTGCGCTGATTTTTCGGCAACTTCGTTTTGCTTTGTCGCAACGTTTTCAATTTCCTTCAAATCACTCGTAAAATCGACGGTAACATCTAACAAAGATTGCGCTGATTTTTCCGCAACTTCGTTTAGCTTTGTCGCAACTTTTTCCTTCAATTCAACAGCAACATCATCGACAATAAGATCCGAAAGAGATTCCAAAGTAGCTGTCGAATTTCCCGGAAATTCGTCAAGCGAAATAGTCTGCAGATTTACGTTCTTATTATCACCGTGAATTTCCAAATTCTCATGACACTCCTCAGTTTTGGCAAGCTCGAGATTATTACGCGTTTTTCCCTCAAGCACTGGCTCGAATTGCGCAAGATTGCTAACGCACTGAACAAAAGTTTCGTTTACAGAGCCGAGTTCCGAATTAGCTTGATGATATTTCGTGTCTTCGACTGACTCTAATGTGGCGCATTCGAAATAAGCGTTTGCCACAGATTTGTCGATCTCTTCATCAACGTCTTGAGTGTTCTCAAGATCTTGCGTAAAGTCTGGTTTAAATTTTGCCGGTGTATTTGCCACAGAAAGTGCTCTAGTGCGATTGGGACTATCAACTGCGGACGTGAAGGTTTGATCACCGCTGAGATCCTCACTATCAAGTTGAAGATTGAATGACTGATCCTGGGATAAATCGAGAGTTTTGTCGTTGAGACGAATATTCTCGCAGGCCGATATGAGATCGTCAAGGCCGGGTATATCAGCGCTTATGTACGATGTGTCGGAGGCTTTTGCCGGGCTGCTATCGACGCAGATACCGCTGCTACACTTTGAGCTGAGAGTGCTAGTGAGACTCTGAAAGCTGCTTGCCGAGGATAAGCTGCTCTCGATGTTTGCTTCACGTCCCGACGCCCCTGCATCCGCGAATTCCCTTATGAATCTGACCTTGACGTCGTGCTGTTCCCCTTTGTTCGGTGTTGCCTCATTCCCGCTCTGTAAACAAAATAAATCAATTATATTATCAAATTTTGAAGTATAATTTTTCAAAGAAAACATCATTTTGGGAGCACTTGGGGATGGCTTTATATTTTTTACCTGGGGCTCGGGGGAAGGCAGCCCTGAAGTGTTTGGCGAATGTCGATGCAACAATCGATTAATATATTCCATAACTATAGTTACAGATTAGAAGTCAATTAAATAATTAGCGAGGATTTGACGGTGCAATATAGACGCGTGTGTTTGCTACGAGTATGCCTCGTTTACTGCGTTCCTTTTGGCAGAGCTTTCAGAGTCAGCTGACTCGGGAAAAACGTTGTGGCTTTCCCGATGAAATTGCGCAACAAACTGGCGCTACCTCGAGAATCGTTCTAATTATAAAGATATCGGACGAAAAGCTAACGTGTTCGTAGGAATCGCGAATTGCGCCAGTCGAGCTTTCGGGTTTCGCGACGAAGCGCGACGACATGATTTTTCTCTCCCTCTTTCTCCCTGTCGATTGTACTAAATCTTTTTGCAGCTTTAGAGGACAACCGGTGATTTGACTTTGGCGCGTAAATTGATTCGTGACACGTGAGTTTTGAGTGTAGAATGAGAACAAGCGAATATCGAGAGGGGTTATCAGAGGGCTTACCGGTATCGTTACTTTCCTGCGTATGATGTTCCCCATGATATTTTTTAAACTGACGGTACTCATGGCTTTGGCCCTACCCTAACTTGCTTTCGTTCCTTCCAAATTTACCCTTTCTCACTCCCACGATGCTTTTAGGGCATCGACACCCCCCGGGCGAGTAAATAGACTGCACGTCGCGACTGTCCCGCGCTTCGAGGACACGTGAACGAAACGTAAGTAAACAATTATTTTTTATAAATATTTTAAGTTGCAAAATTGTTGTAAAATAATAATTAAATGTTTCTAGAAATCCAGAGAAAGAAAGTTGTTATAATTTTCTGTAATAAGCGACATTGATTTTAAATAGTTTTGTAAAAGTTATCGTAAGTTACGTGCAGTTGAAATGAATATGTAATTAATGCCAATTGTCAGAGAAATTGTGTGTTAAAATTAAAAATTCGAATTGTCGGCTTTAGAAAATTTATTTTTTGTTAAATATTCAAAAATGAATATCGATATTTCATAATGATGATTCATGCCATTCGTTGCGAAAGTAATAAAATATTTTAAGAGACTTATAGATTGTACTAAAATATGTTTTTAAGAATAAATGATTGTTTCGAATTTTTCAAACGTATTTGGCAGATGCAAAAAAAAATTGAATTCCTTTCAATTTTACCCGAATGTGTCTTTTGTAATTAATGCATAACAAATTGACAAGTGTGACAAAATTCTTTTTATCAATGAAAAAAAAAAAAAAACTGATTGCCATAAAAATACATGGAAATTATGAAATCTTGCCGGTTGCTCTGAATTGAATTATTATCTCAAATTACGTGCAGTCGAAATGGATATACAATTATCATTAAATTCGTGTAGATTAATTAATTAAAATGAAAAAATCTCTGTTATCGAATTTATAACGCATATTTACGCATACAAATTGTATCTCCGTCCGCTTCAGCGAGAAAAATAAATTATAAGTGAATTGTAAATTTCGCAAAATATATTTTAAGAATAAATAATGGACTGCTTTTCGAATGTATTTGAGTTAATCAACGCATTAAAAGAATTACTGCCTATCAGTACAATATTCTATTACAATTTAAAAAAAAACATAAAAATGGTAAAAACTTGTTACCTTCGTATTAACCGTACACTTCTTTTAATAACAAAATTGCAAATTCGTTAATTTTCTTACTCATCGTAAATTACGTGCAGTCCGAATAGATGTGTAACGACAAATAAATTCGTGTTGATTCGCTAGTTAAAAAATTCGTAGAAAAGTTATTTTTCGTTCAATTATCCACAAAAACAATGAAGAAAATATTGATTCATAAACATTGCGAAGAAAATATATGCCAGTATATCAGAAATATAGTTTTCAAGGAATAACAAAAATATCTGCCAATTAGTAAAATCTTTCAAAATTATGTTTATCAATGAAAATATTCCAAGATGATAAAAATACATAAGAATAATAAAACCTTGCCTACTCCTCCTTCGAGTTCTCTGAGTCTCGCGAATTAAAAAAAATCTTGCGTTAAATACTCAATCGCAATCGTGTCACTCCCACGCAGAAAACGCATAATTGCGTCGTCGTCTTGTTGACGTTTAACGTAATTTTCAACATCTCGGTCAGCAGCATATTCACGTGATAATTATGGTGAATCAACATACATACTAAAACAAGGAGAAAAAAAAAAAAAAAAAAAAAAAACACGTACAGAGAACGAGTGTTGAATGGAGGGGAAGAAGGTGCGTGGTTAGACCATGAGAAACTCTATAAGAGGAGCGTCCGTGACAGCGACGAAAGCGTGCAAGAGCGTGACTCATTCCCATCTGGAGGAAAACGCTGTTGAAGTCTCAGTTATCAATTTGGGGCGTACGTATGATTGCTTTAAGAAAGATGCCCCCCCCCCTCCCCTCCCCCCCTCGCCATTCCCTCCGCAACATCGAACTAGGACATTCCGGTGAATGCAGACAGGAAAGGGTTAAAAAGACTCGGAAGGGTTTCCGTTTGATGCGAGCGAGTGAATCTCCACGAAGAAACGTCTAATATTAGAATCAAAGTCTGATGTTGGGCCGAGTCGAATTCACGCCACATTGCAACGAGTAGTTGCTGCTGCAACGTGCTTACACGCAATGCTGCTTTATATACGTATGCGGCAATAGTGAGGCAAAGGACGAAGATATGTCTTTCTGGAAATTCAAATCGGCGTTTTTCTTTTTCTTTTTCTTTTTGTTTCCCTCACGATGTGACTGACATTGATACGTCTCTATACACTTTTCTTGTTTCTTGTGATTAACGCGTTATAAAAATACAAGCATATTTCACGGTGACTGTACTTACGAGTCAAGAGCTATCGGTGCTTTGTTACGAAGCTTAATCATCGCGGTATAAATGCAGAATCTTATTGCTCTACTCACTTCGAGCACGGTTTTTCCACTGTCGGTGATAACACTTTTTGGCATAGGCACCAACTGTGCGCTGCATGTACTTCTAGTTTATCGAAGCCTAGCAGTCAGTAGGAACGGAGAGCGCACACTCCGTGTGTAACCCAACAGAGCCAACATCGTGCCTATGTGGGCTGTACTCATGGCCAATGATCGCCAACTATGGAAGTATGTATAAAAGCTGGATGGACACATAGCAGGCACCAAGCTTTCATTATACTCGCACACTACAGAGTGGCGCTATCTCCAGAGACACCGACGGAGACTCCAACGAGAGGAGATCGTCTTTATCAGGTCTTTGCGACCGGTAACATAAACCTGTTTTTTCATTATCGTCTGTGCGTTACGAGCTTGGACAGAACTTTCGAACGTTCAGTATGGTAAAACGAATTGCGTGAATGCTGTGGGAAGAGAAGCATCTTTATCCACCAATTCTTGGATCATTTTTTGCGTTCTCGTAAAGAAAGAACAAACATTTTTGTGATTTTCATTTTAGGATTCTCAAAATGCTCGAAAATCTTGAGGAAAATTGTTTGGTGAAAGTTTCTGTAGGTTTATGTGTGTGTATCCGCAAATTTAGATCAAACGTAGATTTTTATTGAACGAGGCTTGGGTACGGAATCTGGCATGAATCGGTTTAGGGGCTTAAATTTTATTAATTAGGCATTTTGAATCTTTAAAAAAAAGTTTGGTAACGAAATAACGAACGAATAACTGATTAATCGGTCTACATACACATTAAATTGAAAAAACGGTCATCGGTATAAAATTGCTTCCTTCATGGGGGAAACAAAAAATTACTGAACTTGAATTATCATAACAGCATTTTTACGAATTAAAGAAAACAGCGGGAAGCAATGTGAAAATTTAATTGGCAATTTTTTTTTTTCCAATTACGGCACAGAGTAAAATAAAATTTGTATTTTTGTAAATTTGATTTTAATAAATGTCTTCTTCACACAAGCGTCCACAATTTTTTTTTTTTTTTCATGAAAAAAAAAGAAGTTTGTAACTTCTAGCTTGCCAAAAAAATGTCGAATAGTATAAAGCAAGATATAACTTAAAAATTTGGGTCTAGATAATTCCTAATTTTTGAAAATCTATACTGTGCACAGTAAAATCGAAAGTTGCATTTGTGTATATTCAATAAAAATGTTTTGTACATAAAATCATTATTCTTTTCTTTTCCGTGATTTTACAAAAAAATAGTTTGTAAGTTCTGGTGTTGCAGACAAGAGTAGAAAAATACAAAAAACGGGATGAAAATTGGATCTTTGGGCGTAGTTAATTTTTGATTTTCTTAAGTTTATAGATATTTCCGTATTTTCATTCAACAAAAAAGGAGCTCGATAGAAATCTAACTAAACGCAGGTGGATAAAGAGTTCTACTTCCGCGTGTACAACGCCTGGAGTCCTTGACCGTAAACTAAATAACAACAATCACCGTAGTACACACAGAAATGCAAGAGTGGCTTTTTTTTTGTTTTTAATATTCTATAACGACCGTATAAAAGAAGTACGCATATGGCTGAGTAGAGGAATGCGACAAGTATTTTTACTTTGTCAGATCTGGTGGATGTTCTTGGTGCGTATATTTATAGAATTACGCGCATATGCGAGTCTGAAATCCTAACTGTCAGGCGCGAAAGGTATAAGCTGTCGGACGCACCGAACGGGGGGAGTATTTTGGGGGGTTCAGCGACGGAAAAGTCCGAAGTAGACAGAGCAAGAAGGGGGAGAAGCGGCAAAGAAATCGTCGGCATCATCTACAGCTCACAAATGCCGACCACGCGATGACTTAAAATTCTTTTGCACGCAGTATTAAATACTACACACAGCAAAGAATATATACAAGAAATAATTTTTTTAAATCGAAGAGCTAGTTTTTGTGAGAAACAAATCCGTTTGTTTGTCAAATCTGTCTATTGTATTTTGCGGATTTTTTTTCTTTGATTTACAGTAAGAAGCAAATAATCTTAGATTTATATACTTTTTTTACCACAAAAACAACAGAAAATGTATTGTGCAAGAAAATAACTCTTTTTGATTATGAAAAAATAGTTGTAAGATAAAAATACTATTTTTTAAGAAATAATTCTTGGACGTTTTTTTTCTGTAAAGATAGAAATTTAAACACTTGTTTTTTTTTGTGAGATAACAAAAATTATTGGCTTTTAAGGATGAAAACTTTTTATTGATAATACAAAAATTAAGCGAGCAAAGAATTTGTTTATGTTTTTTGTTAAGTTGGTAAGGTAGCAAAAAAATTCTCAAATTTACACTTTTTTTTATATGAATGACAAAAAATTGTATAGTACAAAGAAATGACAAAGCTTTTTTTACAGAAGAAAACTTTTGTAATATGTAAATATAAATAATTTTAAAGTAAGTAAACAAATGTATTTGTTGTATTTTACAGATTTCATTGTTAAATTATTAGTGCCAAAACAGAATTCGCCACACAAGTTCACAAGTTTTTAATTTTGTTAATGATGAAAAATGTTGACCTATTGAAATAAAAATAACATATAATCCTTGCTCTTTAAAAATCCAACAAAAGCGATTATTTTCAAAGAAAAAAAAACGTAAAAAAAGAACAGCAATGTTTATTAACTTTACAAACAGAAGGTTGTTTTACAAAAAAAAAACATAATTTGCTATTTTTGTTTCAATATCACCCATTTTTATCATTTTATTTATTGCAGGAGCAGTTAAATTAATATAAACAAGCATAGGTAAATAATATGTGTATACAGTTTTTAACAAAAATAAAAATCATATGCTGCTGCTAGATATAAATATTTGAAATAAATAAAAAATAAAAAACTTGTAAATAAAAAATGCTGGCTTTGCTAATTTTAACAAAAGCGATTGTTTCCAAAAACGGAAACAAAAAAAAACATTCCGTACACCCTTGAAAAAAACTTCGATAAAAATTTAAGAATTGAAGTTTCGTTTTTATCCATGTATTAAAATGGCACAGAATATAAATTAATGTAAACGATACGTCAAGCCAAGCTATCACTAGTGTCAACTTACTTTTCGTCGCGGAATTTGGGCGGGCGGTGAGTTTTGTAGATTCGCTGTTATTTCGCGTAGAATGACTCTGGTACCCTCGCGAATAGCGACAGAGCCGTTGTTCCCACCGGCGCTACTTGGGCTCGACATTATTCACCGGTAAGACCGTATTACTCTTATCGTTGCAATCATATAAACAGCTAAAGTTTAAATGAGATTTCCCGGCGTTTTGTGTTGAGCTTAACGAACTTTGGTGTCACTATCGTGCAGCCGTATAAATATTAACTTCCATTAGTTTCGCGAGTGTGAGAGAGCATATACAGTGAACCCGTCTCGAGTTCCGACTAACAAAGAAGTTGGCGAAAATCTCTCAGACTGAGTGGTAGTTCCCTTTTCATCTCTCGACACGAGCAACACTTCCGGCCGACCACGTTTTCTCTTTTTTTTTTTTTTTTTTATTCTTTTTATATTTCAATTTACTTCTATATGTCCCGCGCACTTCTTAGCACTGATTTCTCTTCAGCGTGTCGCACAAACGGAGAGAAAACTCGCGCCTGCAATGCTCTCCAGCAATCGGGGCACACCACACAGGACAAACTCTTCCAACGGCTATTCCTCGCGTTTGACAAACTTGAATGCAAACGAACCAACCAATCGGCGTACCGCACTGACTTTCTCGCGGCGCTGCCGTTCCATTCCGCGCTGTCGGTATCAATGTGCTAACAAATATGGCGTGTACTATTGTTATTATGATCGCATCGATCATACGAGGCATTCCACGGAAAACGGGCCCACCCCTTTTTACGTTGTCCCTAAAAAGAACTTACCATTTTTTAAAACGCTTTTTTTTTAGAATGCCAAGAACATATAGAAAGTATTTAAGATTATTTTAACTCATACTTAATTCGGAAATAAACACAGGTTACTTTATAAAATCTATGAATTTAATAGGAATTAATTAAAAACAATTTTTTCTCATGAGTCTCATTTTCGTATTTTTCTTAATAAAAATCTTTCACAATCGATCGTATCTTTATTATCGAAATACCTTCCATAAAACTTTTATTTTTCCCGCTTTCCGAGATTTAAAAAACGTTTTTCGTTCATTATCAATAAGACCTTTTGGGTTTCTACAGATCTTGTTCTCCACTGAAATTAGATGACAATGCCAATAAAATAATTTTTATTCATTGCCTTGCTTCATATTAATTAATTAATATACAGTGCCAACATAAAATGTCGGTTTTTGAAAGAAATTTCCCCACAACTGCTCAGTATCAAGTTTATACCATTTTTAGTGGCTTAAGTACAGTTTTTTCATTTTGATTTTACTCCAAAACTTGAAATAATTGTTATTATGTTTACAAACTTTAAAAAATTGGCACAAAGCCAATACCACATATCATCGACATGTTCGGTTTGGATTTCCGGCAAAAAGACGCAATCAACATAACAATTACGAGTAAACAAATTTTTCTCTTTGTTTTACAGGGTTAAGACTATGTCAAAAAATATTTTCTGAAGCCCACCGTACATTTTTTCTAAATTTAAAAATATATAAAATAAGGGTTCCTTGTTTAAAAAATAAACAATCACTTGATAAAAAGATCAAAAATAATTTGTAGATGCTTTGGAGACGATAAATAACTTCTAAAAAATGAAAAATAGTTAAACCTAGTTTGTAACCACGTGAAACGGTCACGAAGTTTAAAGTGAATATTAAATGAAAACAAAAAAACAAAAAAAAAACGAAACAAATTTTAATGGCAAATCTAAAAAAGAATCTATTGAAATTGAGAGAAGAGACCCGCATGTAAAAAATATTTTAAATTTTATTAAAAATTTAGTGCTTGCGTTCAACTCAAATTTATATTAAGATTGTGTTTGGATTTGCTGGGATTGTTGAAAGGATCAATGTTACGAAAACACAAATTCTCGAATCTATGTTTATTGTCAATCTCTGCTTACAAATGTGTATAAACTCGTGCTCGTTGCATGCGTTTATACGTAACCATCATCATCATCATCATCCTAACAGCCCATAGCTTCATCATTTATTTCAGCTCCATTTTTTTCTTTTCTCTCTCTCACTCGTATACTTATAACAAGAATCCTAGTATACATGAAATATATACACACAAGCACCCGCGCATGCACGCACATAAAAAAAAGGTAACGCATTCATTCACGGCGCGCAAACGCGCTTGTACGAGACGTTACACATATTATAAAGGCAAATAATATAAAAGAATACTATTTACATAATTCCTTGTGAGAAAAATAGAAAAAAAAATAACAAGGATAAGAGCACATGAAGTGTGAAGGCACTAAAAGTACGAGCGTATTATCGTCGATACTCGTTTACTTTTTTTTTTTTTTTTTTTTTTTAATTTTCATTTTGTATATAATATATTTTATAATTTTTTTTTTACGTCCAGAGCTCAAAAGCACTGGTGGTTTATCGATAAGAATCTCCTTAACGGGAGGGTCGATCCGACAAAAAAAATGCGATATATCCACATGAAAGGTCCGATCACAGAAAGGTGCTTTATTCTCTTTTTAAACAAAATTGTGGGCTCTCCGGGCATTCGTAGCTCGTTCGCTTGCCACACTCGTCGCTATTCGCTGACCGGCGAGCATGGCAGATTCAACGAGAAATGCATTGTCGCATCGACCCCCGTGTCACTCTATTCGACCGAAGGAAAAAAAGAAAAAAAATAATTGGCTAACTCTGCTGACGCGCCATAGCGTGTTTACGAGGAAGAAAAAAAAGAAACAAAACAACTCGTCAATTCCTCACAAACACCGACTACGAAGTAGGTTGAATTCCAAATGGAGGGCGCCTTGTATAAAAAAAAAAAATTAAAAAAAAAAAACTAATTATAGTCATCGGTCCTTAATTCATAGATCTCCCCCTCTTAATAACACCAAAATTGCCGTGATAATAATCGCGCGTCACTTTGCCGGCCGTAACGACATTACGTCTAAGTTTCCCCGAAAAATTTCACACAGACTGCGTATCTTAGTATATTAAAATGGTGGGAAGGAGGGGGGATATAGAGAGAGAAACGCGTTAGCAGAGTATATATATGGTAGTATAGTTCGCAGGTACGTAAACCCCAGCGGTCAGAGGCAGTGGTGGTGGTAGGCAGTGGCGTTTTTTTTTTGTTTTTGGGGAGGGAGAAGCGACGACGAGGAAGGGGGAAGGGAGAGATATAGGATATTATTACGTGTACGGATGCAACTGCGAGCGACGAGGCGATGGACTCGGTGAATTTTTTTGACTACTCGATGGTGGGGTCAGTATACCACTTTGATCTGGACTTCCGACGGATTCTAAATTTGTATCGATGCAGTCCAATTGTAAAATATCGGTGTTGAGTCTCTGTTGTGCTTTCTCGAGCATCGGTAAATCAACAACGTGGGTCTGTATACGATGAGACTCATCCATAACGATGTTTGGTACGGATGCTCTTAATCCCGAACCCGAGTGTGTCTCCACAGGTGGCACGCTCGAACGTAGAAGCAACAATTGCGAACCCTCCTCAGCGACCGTTGCAGCAAAGGGACTCAACCAACGTGCGCAGGGACCTAACTGTTCCCATGAAAGCCGCGATACTCGTAGGGCGCACTCCCTTCCTTGCGTGTGGTAAATCGCCGCTGCGGCCATGTGACTGTAGGGGAATTTTAGACTACCCTCGTCGAGGGTCGCGAGATCCAACAGTTGGGCCGCTTGGGAATACTGCAAACCACCGTACTGAGGGTATATAAAGGTTTTTGGCTTCGACCAGTCGCCAGCTTCAACTTGCATGTACACGTTTAGCCAACCCGGCGCCGTAACTGGCGACAAATTCCAGCCTAGACCTTTCAGTACCACGAGCTCCTTGCCCAATATCTCCTCTTCTGTACATGCACCGTCCGTTACGTAGGCGAATTCAGCGATTTTTGGGGGATATATCTCTTCGACCTGAAAAAAAAACGGGCGGATTTTTTTCTCTTTTGTTAACGGATGCACTTTAGTCTGAGAATTCTTTAGAAATGAAAAGTAACAAAAAATATGTGTACATAAAATGAAATTATCTATTTTCTGTAGAATAAGAAAACAAGCTATTCAATACACGGAAAAATTCTTTCTGTATCTAAGTGCTAAATGTGTGATGAAAAAATGCTATGAAAGAAATGTAATGGCCCATTATTTTTCATTATTATCTCTTTAGCTGAGTTTTATCAAAAAATCTAAGAGTTTCATGTTTCATGTATTGAAGAATGCCATGAAAGAAAAGCAATGGATACTTTGTAATTGGAAAAGAAGGGACCCATTATTTTGTCCAAAATGTATAATTTATAGAAAAAAAATAAGCAAATGGAGTTTGAATAGTATTGGAAGAGTTGCAAATTTCAATAAATTATTTTAGTAGAAGGAAAATATTTTATGTCAGTGTTGTGATTGAGGCAAGTTTTTAGGGAATACAGAAGAACCATTTTGTGTACATAAAAGAAAATTCAATCCTCCTGCATATTGGAAGCATTAAAAAAAATCCCATGAAACAAAAGCATAATCTTCTCCATCAATTTAATTTTAATGTGATTTCTTACAATAAACTGCTACAGAAAATTAGTTTTTAATCAAATATTTAGATTTTTAACTAAGATATTTAACTAGCAAAAAGACATTTAAAAAACTAATACACAGTAATTTACAGAATAAATAACCAGAATAACTTGAAAAATAATTGTATTATTGTAGCTCTTAAAATTGATCCCAATAAAAAAGATATTAATTTCATAATAAAACAACATTATCAAAAAATTCGCAAAATGATGACTTATTTAAATAAGTAAAAAATGAATTACGAGAGAATGTTGTGATGAGTCAAAATAAAAGATTGCCACAAACCTTTGCTGCAATGAACAGGCAGGTGATTCCAATGAGTTGAAGTTGATTTTTAGGAACATTTTGATGAGTCGATAGATATCTATCTATGTAGTCCATAGCCAAGTAGTAGGTCTCCCTGTGAAGTTTATAAACCTCACAGACCTCAATCAGCCAATCAAGAAGAATGGCTCTCATGCGTGGCTGTAAAGTGGGATGTCGTTGAAACATCTGTGGATCCCTCTGTGTCAATGTCTTCTGGTCGCCAAGGCACATTATTGACCAAACTTCAGATCCGTCCGCCCAAGGGAAATGTGGTAGAGGAGCACTGGATCTGCAGGATGTGCTGCTGGAAGCGGAAGGTGTAAGGAAGCAGGTGGCTGATCTCATTTCTGACCATGTAGCAGGTTCTTGCTGCTCCTTAAGTGGGGAGCTTTGCTGTGGAGTTTTTGGGCCTTCGGGAACAGGGGAATTATGACAAGCCTCTGAATAAGAAGTATTCGAAAGAGCGGCGACTTTAGCAGGAGGATAAATATTTTCGGCATCCTCCGAAGGTTCTGTTGTACGTCTTTTGCGTTTAAGTGTTTGAGAAGTCGTCTTGACTCCATGCAGGTACGACTGAGCTGCAGGTTGTTTTTCCTGCAAGCTGATAACACAAAAACCCAAACCGTTACATCCTGCGAATCCATAAATTTCTTCATCTACAATACAGTGATAATACTAAAAATATTCAGACCCGTAGATAAAAATGGAGAGAACCAAGAGTCTCCAAATTGCCAACTTGCTTGCCTGCAGCTTGGTACAAAAGTAAAAAAAAAAAATATTTCTACATCAATGAATCTGCTACAAACATTCAGCTACATGTTAAAAGTGATTTTACGCCCGCTAAAATTTTCCGAACTAATAAACGAGGGTGAAAGACGCACGCTACCCCATTTCGGAGTAGCGTTGCGTCCACGCCTTCGCGTCGGTTAAAAAAAAAGGTTAGACCAATGTGGAGATTAAATTTTTTTTTTTTTTTTTCTTAAATATCTTAAATATCATAGAGAATCTTAGGAAACATTAACGAGCCGCATCGTGCTTCGTAATTCTGTAAAAATTGGGGAAAAGTTAAAGCAAACGTTAGACTCGATAACTCACCTAGTTTGTGGCATCTTGATGCGTATTTGATGACGTGTGTTGCGATTAATTTTCACGTGATAAATCCGTTTTTATTATTTCCACGTGAACGCGGATACTCTGCCGGACAAATTGAAGTATTTTCGCGTTGATAAATAACGATTTCACGGGTTATTTGAGAAAAATACGAAGGAGCTGCACGATCCTTACGGTCACTCGATCGCCATAATGCAGAGCCTCGGTCGACGGCCTCCTACCAATATTTTTACGTACAATTTTTTTTCCTCACATACACAATAAATCCGCAAATATAACAAGGAAAAGCACGAGAAATTTTCTCAATTATTTTCCGTTGAATAAATAAATTTTTGCGCGAAAATCGCGGGAGAGGAGTGTCGAAGCGCGGGAGAGCAGCGCGCGAAACCCTGACCAACCCCTGGCTGCAATCCGGTACTGTCACGCCCTCTGTACACACGACATAACCTCCACAGTAGGAAATAATATTTTTCGAAAAATTCCTAAAAACTCACAAAACACTCACAGCTCGATAACCAAAAGATTGTTATTTGAAAAACTGCACTTTTTCAGCTGCAACAGCGATGCAGTTTGGCGGTGAAAAAGACGCCGGCGTCACTCTCCAGACGCCAGCATATAACTTCGTTTTTTAAATAAAAAACTTGGATTTCTTAAGGTAAACGATAGTACTATTTGTAGCGCAACTTTCGGGGAAGACGTAGCACTTTTTTCGAGTCTTTGGGTCTTTAGAAAAGTGTTTTATATGACAATTGAAAAAGTGTGTTCGAGGATACCCACGCTTTCAGACACTTGTATGTTTCCCGCGTGATTTTAAGCCGTCTTTTTGTTCACAAATTTCATACACTGATTTCACCGATCTGCTAGATATCAGTGTTATCGTATAATTCACACTTTGGTTATTAAATAGTTTGGGAAAATAACGGTTCTAATACGAAGATTTATTTGGTCGATGTGAAGTCATTGGCGTTTCGCGCGAAGACTGAATGCAACAAGCACCGGTGATACGTTGTGTGTACATCGTGATGGCGCTGCGAGCGTAAATGCTGGCTTCTGATTGGCTGGCACTCCGGGCACAGCTGGCTCTCAGCTGATCTGTCGTTAAAGCACTCTGTACATTCACTGAACATATACTAAGGTTTGTAGCGGGAAACCACGCGGGAAACGTACGCGCGTAAAATCGCCCCTAGCCCGCCAACCGCTAATGCCGTCAGCGATCAGCCACTAAGGCAGGACTATATTTCTGTCTTTATTCTAGATGCCACGTATATACGTTACGTTATAAGTATATATAGTAAAACAAAAAAAATCCATTAGCTAATGAATTATGTGGCACAGTCACCTTGGATTTAAAGGCATCTATGAAACTGTTTATTAGCAAAGAAAAAAAAAGCTGCTAATGCAGGTATGAATGAATGAAAGCATTTGTTAGGAAGTAAAACATTGAAAATATATTTTATATACAGTCTTTAAGGTAGTACCTGCATGTACATTATTTTCAGTCTCGTAATATTTTTATGTACGATTGAAAATGGTGGCTGTGACTTAGAATATTGTCACATTTAGCATTTGGTGGTATACGGGAAAAAAGGTTGAAAAACGAATGCAAAATGGTAAATGTATAAATATTTGAATTTAGATAGGATCTGGATTAACGATGTATTTTGATATTCTAATTTTTTATCGTGCTCGGTGTTTAAAGAAAATATAATTACATTTACATGATTCTTATTTTTTAACATATTTTTTTCTTCATTCGATTAAATCTCTAAATGTAGACAAAAGTTCACTAAAATGGCATTTTCTTTGTAACAACATCTTCAGTATATGCTTTTGAGATATCTTTTTCGGGAACCGCCATCTATTACACTACTTGCGAGTTTCCATTAGGCATTTTCAACAACATTTTGTTTTTCCACCCAAGTAACACAAGATGGCGATTTTCAGAATCTTATCCACAAAAATATTGATAAAGTTTTATTGTATAGTACAGAAAAAGGGAGCAAAATGTCTATCTGCGTGATAATTGTATTACATAAAAATGCGGTTGACAAATATATTTATTGATGTGGTACACGAAATGAATACTAAATGTTAATTCGAGTGATTAAGATGCTTTTTACATTATCTGCAGATTAAGATAGCGTTTCGAAGGTCGCCATTTTATGCTACCTGCATTTTTCATCAGATATTTTTTCAACAGAATTGTCTCACCCAAATAGCACTAGATGGCGATTTTCAAAATATTGTTTCTGTGCTCATGAAAGAGTATAACATGAATTTTATTCGAGTAATAACTTTATTATCATATGTCAAGGATTTCTTTATGTTAAAATACAACATAAATCATTTGGTTCAAAGCTTCTTTTAAAATCCTAATTAAAGTTTTTGAAAATTACCATCTTGTGGCTTTTGGATAGATAAAATTCCCAACTATGTGTATTTAAGATAGCCTTAAATTACGTATGAAGTGTATATACCTATATCGTGAAGACTATAAATCTTTCAGTGCACATATCTCGTAAACTGAATGGTGAATCTGTGTAAAATTTTGCGCACAGTTGAGGGGAGTTATTAAGTAGCAACATATGTAGAGAAAATAGCTTATTATCTTTTATTGAATCAAATGTAGATATTATTTTCAGATGATTTCACATTTTTCAACCAAAAATTCTACATTAATTCAGTGCATGAAAATGGTACCTTAGAGTTTCCCTTTGAGATTAAAAAATGGCTTTAAGGCTATAATAATAATGAAAGTTGTGATAGAGTCGTGTGTAACAAATCATGTATAACGTTAGACCATATTCATAGATTAAAAAAAAAATTATTTGCTTTTTATACGTATTTATATTTATGTAAACAATGTTTTTAAGGAAAAAATCTGCCCTTTCCAATAAAATGGTTTACAAATAAATAAAAGTTGCGGAAGGCCCTTAAAAATGTTTAAGGTGATGTGCTTCGCGTTTTTGTTGCTCTCTCTCGCTCCACCACGGCCACCAGTGATGATGTCTCTCTCGCACTTACGGTGACTCAGTCGGTAGCACATCACCTTAATATTAATTTTAATTACTTTGCCTCTACAGGCGGAAACTTGTCTGATTTCTTATTTATCTAACACACGAATGTTTTTTTTTTTTCGAACGCAGCACTCCAGTTGTACAATTTGTTAATGTAACTTTACTAAAAAATAAAAATCCTAAATAATAAAATGAGTTATTGTTAAGAAACGGCTTTGATCTTTAACAAAAATATTTTTAGAAAATACAACTCTCCGCTTTTGCCTTTTTTCTTACTCGACTAGTTTAACAAAAAAACCTTCCTAAGAACTTTTATCGATTAAAGTAAGAAAAACGAGTTTCATTATTTTCCACATAATTTTGTCGACGATCGAATAGCCGGATGCCGCTAAATTAGTGAAGGATATGGCGATAAGAACGTAGATCTTACTTATCAACAGCGTGTAATACACTTGCAGTGCAAAATTTATCGATCGCCGAAAGTAAATCTTCCGATCCTTCTTATACCGGCGCTGCGATCTACAGAATCGACGGTTTTCATTTGCAGCAATATCGCACAAGATTCTCATAGCAGCACCACCGATCCAATCCTTCAGGTGCTTCTCGGAGCCGAGTTGAGGATCCACGAAAAAGTAGTTAGCTCGCTCGCTCGCAGCAATATAAAAGGGTTAAAAATCGTAGCTGCACATCTGTGCAACAAGTACGGCCCTGGTTTTCTGGAAATCGTTAGTGGTCCGGGGCCATTAAACGCGTTATATGTGTCTTGCAATTTGATCCTGTAGCGCTCGGTGCGCGCCGATCGGAGAGTAATTTACGCGAATTCCTCAGGCATCGTGTACTCTGCAGGTGGCCCTGTCCTGCAGAGACCCTTTTCTCAAGCGAACTCGTGTGTGTCGTCGTCGCGCTTGCCTCGAACTTTCGGTTCACTTTGGCTCGCATTCGAGGCTGGTCATCGCTCCCACGTTACGGCTCAATATCGCCAAACTTCGTGTGCAAAAAGAAAAAAAAAAAAAGAAAAAAAGTCAACGACTTCGAGAGAGCATCGTGTATCTTTTTACAGTGTCTGGGAAAAGTAAGTTGCGTGCGAGGATCGTAGAACTTCTTTGGAGAGCGTGTATTGTGAGAGTTTATCAAAGAAAAAATTGTCGCGACTCAGTTTGAGGACACACTTAAAATACTTCGCTGCCCCTTTGTCATACGTATTCTTTTGTAATTGTGCGTTTTTCGGTTTTTGTTATTTGTGATCCTAGATTTTGTAGAAGAGAGTGCAAAACAGTATTTCTCATTTTGTCCTGTTGCTCACAGGGTAAATGGTCGGAATTCTTTGCTGTTGAGCTGTGATGCAGGGCATTATGCCGGTCAAAACTAAATCCAGGGTGCCTGAAAATATGGGAGTTAACGGAGGATTGGTAGATGCCAGAGCCAAACAAGTGCTTAGAGAAGCTGTCGATGCTGTTGTCAATAGTTTTGCCAAACATACACAAGGATATGGAAGAGGTAAGACCACAAAATTTACATTTATGGAGCAGTTCCTTAAATCTTATACCGCAAAGAAATCACAGAATTTTTCTTTACCACCTGGAAGTATTCTTACAGTTTGTTGCTACCTTTGTTTGAATTTACTGAATATGTTTTTATCTGACTTCTTTTTGTTCTCTGAAAAAAAGGAAATTAATGATAACTATGAAACTCGAAATATCTACAATTGCAGCAGATTCTGTAATATTCTGCTCTTTATATGAAACACAGAAAGCCGAATATACCTCAGTTTTGTGGATTTGCAAAAATAAATTGTCTGAAAGTTTGGAAGTGTCAAAAACATCAATTATTTCAGATTTTTAAATCACTTCAATTACAATTGTATACTGATTTTTATTAACAGATTTTTTTTTCATTTGCTGTATAGTGAAAACAATTTGTTGTATGTAACAATGTAAAATTTAGGTTTTCTGGCATGCTTTCTGATTTTTTTAAATTCATGGCTATCTAGAGACAGTATAATTATATTTATGAGTCAAATTATTAAGTTTTTTTTTCAAAAGGAAACATTTTCATTCTTTGTAAAACTGAAACTGAACAAATTATTCACTACAAAAATAATCACTATGAAAATACAAGAACAGCTTTTTTTTTTTTCACAATGTTAATTATTAGGTCAGTATTATATTTTTTAAAACTGTAACTTGATACTAAAATTTTATATTAAAACATTTTTTGTATACAATAGATTTTCATATAAACAAATATGGAATAGATTAGAATAGTCAGTATACAGAATAGAAAAAAAAAATAATTAAAATAATGGTATTTAATTATGTGTGAAGTATGTTTGTTAAAAATCTGAAAGATTTTGTAAATCTTGTTGGCGCCGTAAACAATTAAAATTTCTCAAATATTTTTTCAACACATAAATCAGTAGGATGTATGAAAACGAATTGGACATCTGATTTATCTGCTTATAGTTTGCGGTAGTCACCCAAATGGATGAATGCCCAAATCGTAATAAATTTGCTTCTTAAATTTTGTATGTTTTGTACATTGTCTTTTATCAAATACTGTATGTTTGGCAATAAATAAAAATTTGTTCTTTTGTAACCAGTAAACGTTGTTGAGGCTCTGCAAGAATTCTGGCAAATGAAGCAGAGCAGAGGGACTGAGCTGAGAAATGGAGCACTGGTAATTTATGAGTCAGTTCCTGGTGCCAGTCCGCCTTATGTCTGTTACGTCACACTCCCAGGAGGATCCTGCTTTGGAAGCTTCCAGAATTGTCCCACAAAGGCAGAAGCTCGAAGATCTGCGGCTAAAATTGCCTTGATGAATTCTGTATTTAATGAGCACCCCTCAAGGAAGATAACCGATGACTTTATTGAAAAAGCAGTGGCTGAAGCTAGGGCAAGCTTCGCCAAGCCTACTTCTACTTCAAACGGCGTAGGCACAGTTTTGAGCCAGGTAAATCGCTTCACTATTTTATCTCTTTTGAATCCACAGATCTGACTAATCAAAATTACAAGAATTTCACTTTTGACAAATATAAAATATTTTTCAAAAACCTGGATTGTTTCACATTAACACCGCTATGAACAGTCAATTGAATGGGATTTTTCAAACAATTTTTTATGAACAGTAAAAAATAAAACTCGATTTTTTTTCGTCTGAAATTGGTAAGAAGCGGATATAAAATATCATTCGAATTCCTTTACTGATTACTTTTTTTTCAAAAACGTATATTGTTTCGTTTTATCAGAATATCATTTCAACTAATCAATTGGATTTTTTGTACGATTTTTTACCGACACAAAACATAAAACACGCCTTTTTTTTTGCTTGAAATCTGTAAAGTGCAGAATTTGAATATCATTCGAATTCTCTTTGCTAATCGTTAATAATCGTAATTTCTTCAGGGTAATGTCGATGAGAAAGAAGATCCGAATACAGGAATTGGTGCGTTCCGCTTTATGCTGGAGTGCAATCGTGGCAGAACGATGCTAGAGTTTCAAGAGTTGATGACGGTCTTCCAGTTGCTTCATTGGAATGGTTCTTTAAAAGCTATGAGAGAGAGACAGTGCAGCAGACAAGAAGTCGTGGCGCATTACAGTCATCGGGTACTCGATGACGATATGCGCAGTCAAATGGCTCTGGACTGGGTCGCCCGGGAGCATGAGAGTGGCGGCGGTGTCGTTGCCATGGAGTTGGTCGTTGCCGAGAGAGAATTGGAAACTGCGCGACTAGCCGGTCGCGAGCTGAGATTTCCCAAGGAAAAGAAAGACATACTGATGCTCGCGCATGCACAAGTTTGCCCCCAGTGATATGGAAATACAATTTTCCATGTAATTGACGAGCGCAACGAATCTTTCTTTTATTTTTTGTCGCCTGGCCCTCAGCTCGCAACAAGCTATTATTACTAATGTGCACATTGTTTATGTACGTGATTGTTGTTGTTGAACGTACTCGAAACTATTTTTTTTTTTTTTTCACATCGTTCGGCTCGCACAGTATTGTCAAAAGCGTAGTATATAAAGAAAAAGAGATTGAGTTAAAGCAACGTAAAGAAATTAGTTGAGACAACCAATATTTAATTTAAATATTAGTTGAAGAAGATTTTGATCTTTGTAGACGAACAGCGATGGAAGATTTCGGCAATGGTAATATTTAGTTTATGTTAAAAACTCTCTTCTTAAAAAGTCTCAAACTTTTCACATTATAATGCGCTTTTGAGTAGACTACGCGCCAGGGCATCCTTAATGTGCTTCCTTAGCATTAACACTGCCACTAGTTTAACTACTGCACAAGGAAAGATGAAAATTCTAAATATCTCATTACATTCCGAAAAAAATATCTATTTTCTTATAAAATGCTAATTACGTTGATTCAATGTTGTATAAAATTGGGACATTGCAATTTGAGGACGCGATTGTAATTAACGTGTAGAAAATTAGATTTTCAACATTTTTGTACTTAAGCGGGAGTCTGTTCATCGAATTTATTTTGTACTATATAATGGACGAGACATAGTAGTATGTATAGGCGGTATACGTGTCTGAACGCGGTGTGATAAGTCGCTAGGTTTATTTTATATACTTTTTTAACCATGACATTCGAATTATTGTAGCATTTACCGATTTTTTTCGCCAAACGTAAAGTTACGTGATATCATGAAAAAAAAGTCGGCGGTTGCGTGCCGCCTCTGCTTTGCTTGGTTGAGCAGCGGTTATGTTTAACTAATGTTATTTTACGTGATAGGTGCTCAGCATCTCGATGAAAAGAAGAAAAAAAAAAGTAATACACTACGAATTTGCTTACCGGAATAGCGACGGGACCGGCTTCGCATCACTTTACCGGTGATCGAGGTAGCGTACGAACGCTAATGCTAACTATGTGCAGCGTTCAGGATTGCTGCTTGGTCTAAAATCAATTATCCGACCGATAATAATACGACCGATGATCGAGGTCGTAGTATAATAAAAAATCATGCTTGCCCATACCTTGATGACGCGCACTCCCGTGTCATCAAGACGAGTAAACTTGGACTGTGCTTTACTATAATTAAAATAGTATTTTTTATCGACATAGTTATAGTTTACAACGTTTATTAAATATTTTATTACGATTATTATTAAATATATTAATAAAAAAAACGTTTGATACAGCGAAATGTACTGTATTCTTTTTTTTATTTAAAATTCTTAACATTTTATTGGAACTAGGTTTTTTGAGCATTACTCGGTGGAGCGTTGCCTTCGGACATAAGACTCGACTTCTCATCATTTTCTTGCATTGGATGCTCTAGAACTTTGTCTATTATTCCAAACTCTTTGGCATCTATCGGCGACATGAACTTGTCCCTCTCCATACTGTTTTCTGAAAAGATATATATATTTTTTGTATATAACTTATGAAGGCAAACAGATGAAAAGAAACAATGAAAAAGAAAAAAAATATTTAAAAAAATATCTGACATCGGTGCCGACTTAATTTCCTCAAATGTTATTAATGAAATAGAAATTCAGTACAATTTTTCCGTGGGTTTCGAAATGGGTAAAAAATAACAGACATTTTCATTCTTTGAATGTTAATTATAATAAAAAATATAAAAAGTTATACTAAAAATTCGTTTTTTATTTACAGATTTTGAGAAAATGAAGTTAGTGTGAGGTGTTTTTTTCTCTTAAAAAAAAAAAAATGAATGAATAATCATACAGCAAAATGTGCTATTGAATTAATTCATTAAATCTGAATAGTCTTTGTTCATATGCATTTCATTCTCAGCATTTTTTGTAATTTTTTTTTTGGTAGAAATTAGCACAATGTTCTATATTTTAACCTCAAATGTTAACTATTAAAAAAAAACTATAAACAATTTATAGTTTTTAATTTCCGGATTTTGAGAAAATTAAGTTTTTTTACGATACAAAAATTGATAATTTTACAGTAAAATGTCCTATTGAATTAATTCATTAAATCTGAATAAATTTTGTTCCTATAGACAATCATTTTTTTTTTTTAATTTCTTGGTGCATTTGTAGTAAATGAACTGATTTTTTTAATTTATTTGAGAAAAATTGACTTTATAGAAGCCATAACATATTACAGCACTTTAAATGAATTTTTTTCAATAGTAAAAAAAAATGCGGAGCAAAATTCTGCAGATTGCTTTATCAGTACTTTCCGTATCATTCGTAAAGTTTTCTCTCATGAAAGATCCAAAATTCATTATCATATTTGCTCATAATGTTGACAAAATTCATAATAACAAGTACATGTTTTACTTTGCATTCCGTCTTTTTGCTACCTTTTTTTTACATTTAGTGCAAGCTCACCTATCCTCAGCAACTCCAAGCCAGTGTGTTTAACGTAAAGTCTATTGATCTGTTTTTTGAGCTTAATAATTTCTTCGGCTTGAATCTGAATATCAGTAGCCTGTCCCTGTACTCCTCCGGAAGGTTGGTGTATCATTATCCTGGCGTTTGGAAGCGAATGACGCATGCCATGAGCTCCAGCAGCGAGAAGCAAGCTGGCCATTGAACAAGCTTGGCCTACGCACCAAGTTGCTACAGGGGGAAGTACATATTGCATAGTATCATAGATTCCCAGCCCTGCGGTTACGCTACCGCCAGGTGAATTTATGTACAGGTGAATAGGTTTTTTGCTGCTTTCGGACTGGAGAAAAAGCAACTGAGCGACGACCAGCGACGACACATCGTCCGTTATCTTAGTCATAAGAAAAATAATAATAACAATAATTTTTCAGTAAGAAGTACACGAGTACTGTCACAATTTTATAGGTTAACTTCGATAAATACCGGTCCCATAAGACATATTATTCTTTCCTTGAGGAGCCTCGAATAAATATCATAAGCGCGTTCACCTCTGCCAGTTTGTTCGACGACAACAGGCACCAAATTTAAATTTCGACTCAATATCTTCCCCGTCGCATTCTGCTTGAAAGAAAAAAAAAAACAGATTGAGGTTATTTACGATGAAAATTAGCATTATCGTAAAACGTTGATACAGTGCAAATTACTCACGCCGGCTTGAAGCAAATTACGAATACCTCGTAACATTGTTAATCACTTATCGATTGGTTTTTTTTGTGTACTTTAACAATTAGGGAAGTGTCTGTGATTTACGATCAGCTGCCGATGACAGAGTTACAGAGTGAAAAAAGAAGCGAACGCAAGGGGGGATGAAAAAATAATTTTTTAAAATAACAGATCAGAGTTGCCGGAGTTGCTGATTACGTGGAATGCGACATTTAGGGGGGAAAAAGAGAACACTGTTGCAATTTCTCATTATGAATATTTTTCAGTAGTTAAATAGGAACTTTTTCTGCATAAACCACATATATTAACTAGAGATGATTAACATAGAAGTGTATAATGTAAAATTAATGTTTGATATCCTACAGACATTAAATATGTCGTGTTTAATATATAATCTCTGTATTAAAAATATTTGGAAATTTACAAAAAAACACTTGTATAGATCTTTTTGTTTATACTGAAACCAGTGAACAGAACATTAGACTTAAAATACAGAGCAATTGTTAAATACGTATTTTTTGAGGTTGGGCAAAAACTTCTTTAGCATATTAATTTCCATAAGACATTCTTTCGTGTTTGAATTGGGTTTTTCAATCAATATGTAAGATAATTGTTTAAACACGCAAATTTAAGTTTCGTCACGTGATCAAAAAATGCACGTGATTAGTATGACATCATATGCAGTGTTTTTAAGATTTTCATATTTACTAAAAATAACAAATCGACTAAAATGTCGTTTGCAGATTCTCGCAATTTGCCAAAAAATCATATGTTTATCATGTGTGAATACAAGTGCACTTTTTGTCGTATTTGTGCGCATTGACACGAAATACCAACGGTACTTTATAACGGTAATAAGTAATAAATAATAATAATAATAATAATAATAATAATGCCCATTTTCGCCCTATTATCCATAAAAGTGCATTTTTACATGTTTTACGTATCCTGTACACACTCGGAAATATCATCGTGACGTGACAATGCAATTCGGGTAAGCCCGGTTTTTTCCGGCGTTTTTGAATAGACGATTTCCCGCGTGAGTTTAAAAAATGCAATAACTTTGAAAACATTGAATATTTTTTTTTACAAAAGTAATTTATTAATAAATTTATATATCTAATGTTAATATTTTTTTAAATTCATTAGACAATCCATTATTTTCTTTTTATATTAAATATAATATACGCGGTTTAATATTCCGAATATATTGAACATTGAACAATTGTCATATAATAATCATAATGTATAAACTTACAGTGCGAAGAGGATTGAAATAAGTGGAAAATTGTGCAGTACAGGACAAATTCTGCCGAAAACAGCTTTGATCGGTTAATTTTGGCTAGATAGAAAGTTATACATGAAAGTAGTTAATAAAATCTACATGCATTATCATAATTTTCATATAAACTCGATTTTTACTGTGCAGTTGATACAGTTACTTTCATTCAGCATTTCCGTAGTAATTCGATTACCCCAAAGTAGTCAAATAACGCGGTCAGTAGCGCCAAATAGCACTTCGTGTCTGCATGGGAGATCAGCTGTTGCGGCACGTCGAGCAATTTCTCCAAAAATATTGTATTCTAATTGATTCTTACTGATTCAAGTCACATTCTACTGTGTACGCCGGTAATTTGTATCGTGCTTTTCGATCCACACGACCGACAGCAACGAGAGATTCATTAGTCAATATCCCAAGTGTCGGCATCGTTAAAGGGTACGTAAAGAGGTTAGGTTTCTGAATTCCAAATACAATTATTCATTTGATTGGATACTGTACAGAGATCTTTTTATCTCTGTACTTTGTTGTATAGATATGCAGATTTACCGAGAAGTTTAAAACTTGCGAATGATTGATAAATGTCATATTTTTCAAGCTCTAAAAGTGGTTTTAAGTGTTATAAATGAATTAAAACAAAAACGTAAAGTAGGACTTTGCAGATTGAGAAATAAGCTATTCTTTGATTTTTGTTGTCTGCTGAACAACATTTATTTCTTCAGAGAAGATTTTGGGATAACGAACCAAAAGAATGAGGGAACAATGTGCTCCGTTTTGCATTTGTTCTTTTTTTTTTTTCTTATCTTACAATTATTTTTTTTTTTTACCAACTTTAATTTACAGTTTAAACAAAATTACTGATTTATCAATTTACAAAAATTGAAGCTCTTACAGAATCTGCTTTTTCATATATATATTTTAAGTAGAATTAAAACAGACAAATTCTCACAGCTTTACCAAAAAAATCACAAAAAATATTTTTTTTTTCTATGAGGAAGCAACAAGTAAGTAATTCTCGTGATTCAGATGCATAGTTTATTTAATCTTTTTCAGGTAAAATGAGCCTTTCGTTCATCTTGAGAACCACACATCGGGGGATAGTCTCTTCTGTGCTGCCGACTATTCACTCTCTAGCAGGAGTAAAACCCGCCACAAGCAAAACCTTTCACTCCATATGCGACAACCATTTGAAACTAGGCCCCAGTTTCCTTCAGGTTTCATTATTGCCACTATTCAATGCAGTCTGTGGCATGAAAACCAAAGGAAAACTGAATCGTCGTTGCAAAGACTGTTATTTGGCTATACGACAAGGTAGACAATATATAATGTGTAAAACTCATCCCAGACACAAGCAGCAAGCTATGGTGAAAAAAGAGGAGAATACGTGGATAATGACACACTTTACAAATGGCAAGCGTGCCTGGCCTAGATGGTAACACAAGAAACTTTTCCTACTCTCCTAAAACTCACCAAAACATGTATAGATTACATAAGATTACGTATTGTAAATGCCGCGTAATCTAATAAACATAAAATTGTCAGTATACGATGAATTACAGTTAGAAGTTGCGGGATGATCTCGGGAGTGGCAAAGTGTAGGGAACGACTCGGTGAGATGTACCGTCGACTTCGTGCCAGCTTATTCGCGACATTGTGTTGCACGTTTCCTTCCAGAAATCCCTCTGAATCGCGCTCAGCGAACCCGTCCAAGCCTTTTTTCCCCCCCACCCAAAAAATCATTTATTTCAATTGTTTATCAATATTTAGCCATAAAGTTATGGCTACCTTTTCGCAATGGTCTGCCCATTCATAAATCATTCGATTCTCCATCTGCTTGGCGACCTTTTTTGAGCGTTGCAACAGTTTTAGTCCAATTTTGGAGCGAAAACGGACCATATTGTAGTAAGCTTTCATGAGAAGGTATCTATACGAAACAGAAATAAAATGAGAATTTCTCAAAATATAATTATATCAAGCGTACCCGGTTAATCAATTTAATTAATTTATCAAACATAACTGTTTAGACGTATTTTTAACTCAATTAGTCAAAAAATGTAGCCAATTTTTTCACATTTATAAATTGCATATTTTAGCCTTTGCTTAGTACTGAGAATGATATTCTCTGATTTTTTAATACGGAAAAATTGTGATTAAAAAAAAACTTACGTTAATTAAATTAATATAAATTTAGACAAAATTTTTAATCAAAGTTATAATTTTTGTCTCCTAGAATTCGTGTTTTCGGTTTGTCTGAAATTTTTACATTTTTTAAAATATGATATATTTATATTTTATGAAAAAATCAGGGATGGACAATATTGGAATAAAAATGTATTAAAAATACCTTTCAGTTTGAACAAGTGTGAATAATTCTTAATGAAATGCATTAATTCGATTGCAAAATTATTTTTTACCATAATCCTTTTCGAAGAAATAAAAAATAAATCGTATATTTACCTAGCTTGGATGACTTTAACGACCGTTCGTAATTTTTCGATAACCTTGAATTGTTTTCGAATTTCTTTAAGGGTCGTTTCTACAATCTTTGGATTTTTATTATCCAGCTTGTGGACTAGGAAAGCACATATTTCAACATCAATATATAGTGACGAAACTATAGCGAAATAAATGTACCATAGTAGATGAGAAGACCCTCGAGCTTTCTTAGAGAAGTAATAGACGCTGCTATTGTGTGCTCGTCCATTATACTTGCCGTAGATATTTTTCTACTTTTCCAAACAGTAGCAGATTCCCATTCTTCCATTCTCACAGACCTTTTTTTTTAGAATAAAAAAGCAACGTATGGAATAAATTATGTACATAGGAACAAATATCGGCTTACCAGAGCCACATCGATGTGAAGTAACGCCTTTCGGCCTCCGGATCTCGAAGATTGATCATCGTATCTCCCTCTTCTTGATAGTACTTTTCACATTTTTCAACTGGTATTACCGTGATTCCAGCTTCCAATTGAAAATCAACGCAGAGAGCGTAATACCAAGTTCGACCGGATTTGTCCATGTCGTTGTTTGAAATAAATTCTGAGGAGAAAAATGGTCAATAACAAAAATTAATATTAGATTAAAAAAATTCTAAATGTAAAAAATTGGATATATAAAAAAAAAATTGGCTGATACTGGTAGAGAGAAATTTACAATTCGTAACATTTTTTAATTCATTAACTTGAGAGGAAATTTGATAGCGTAGACGAATGTAGAATTTTTTGTTTCACTCAAAAAGGCATGAATAAAAAAATCGAAATAATTATTAAAGCGAACCCAATTCTCGAAGAAACATTACGACTTCATCATGACGACATTCCATCATCAAAAGATGAATTAATCCAGGCAAAATGGTTAATCTGAGAGCGACTGAGCGAACGGTTCGGGCGATTCTCAAAGTTATAAATCCGAGACTCGAAGCTTCGGCAGTTTCGCCTCTCAGCCAGCGAGAGAAAAAAATAGTTGAATAAAGTTCAGCTACAGCTCGCAACTCTTGCATCTCCAGGGTATTTCTTCTTCTACTACAGATGTTTATAGCATCGTTTTCCAACAAAGGTATGACTCGGCTGTGAAAAAAAAATGATTCTTACGTTTTATTTTTTACTTTACTCTAATTCGAAAGTATACAACGACTAAAAAAACTGTCCTTATCTAACATTGTAAAAAATTCTAAAATAAATGGAGTCTGCTGAATAAAATTCCATTTCTGAGATTGAATGATTGTGAAAACAGTTGATATTTCATCGAAAAACAAAGCTAAAGCCAATTTTAGTACCATAAAAATTACAACGAAAACTATATGTACGAAAATTTATACAGAATTCGCGCCCTTCCAATTATTTTTAAAAAATAAAAGATAAAAATTGTAAGTAGTAAAAAAAATGACATTTCGGTCTTATCATAAATTTAAAAAAAAACGGTAAATTCACTTTCCTATTATAGATTAACAATAATAGACCGCTTGACAACAACATCGTGACGTCATAATGTTTATTCTAAAACCTCTATAGCTTTGAGAATATTGAATTTTTTTACAAAAAAAAAAAAATAATTGTTAAACAAATGCATTCAATATCGAATGGTAAAATTTCCAAAATTTCAGAGAAAACCGAATTGGTTGGGGTGGTATGGATAGTTCATCCTGAGGAAAATATAAAGCTGAATTAAATTTGGTTATGATTTATCACCGGTATTGATAATTGTGGGCGGTAGTCATCATATTGGCGTAAGCAGTGCAAAGTGCAAAGAAGTCCTTATTGGAAGCAAGTGCAGCGTTGAGTCCCCAAATTGCAGCAAGTCGAGCGTGTTCCTGCATGGCCTTTGTCTGTCACACAGTAAACATTTTTTTGAATTGTTTTTCTATGGATTTTTCTATTAAATTTTAACAGAAAAAATGTTGTATATTAGACAAATTTGCAACAAAGAAAATTGTAAAACGATGACACAAAAAATGTATTAATTTATTTTAAACTTATTAATATAATTGGTTTATATTCAAACTGAAATTTAACATTACTTATGAGGCAAAACACGTCAAGTCGGCAAGTTTTTCCCCTCCGAAATCCAGTTTCGGAGGGGAAAAAAGTGGCAACTTCATTTGATTGAAAAACAGCATAACATGAAATCGGAGAATTTTACAAAAAATGTTGGAAAGTACGCCGAAAATCCAAAGATTGATGTTGTTATGATTTTTTTTGCAAGTCGTAGTATTGGCGTTAAAAAATAAACAATGTTTATTTTCGTCAATTTTCAATGGCTGGAATATGCGATAAAAAAATCTGAAAAAATTCCTACGTTTCTTCTTTAAATGGATCAACATCCTGAAGGAATGTGAGGACGTTTTTTTTCATCGTTTCTTTTTTTTAAATGACGGAAAATATATTGTTAAAGAACAATGGGATTTTTTTTTATCAAAATGACATAAAATAATTCCTAAATTGAAAATACAATAGTTTTGAATTTGTCCTGTGAAGCTATATAGAAGCTAAAAAAAACAATGCTATCGTTTTAACACAAAGTTTCTGTGGGCATTTGTGGACACAATTTTTCTGTTAAAGCTACACAATTTTCAATTTAGTCTTGCACTGTCTAATTCAAGGCTTATTACTCAATAAAATCTGGTATTTTCAATATATAATTGTAAATTTACACGAAAAACGATGAACATCTGTGCCAGACACTTGGCAAGCTGGTCATTGTAATTAGCAGCATCGCCATCCGCTACTCCGACTTTCGAATCCCTCAGACAAGTCAGCATGAGCTTTTGCTCCTCGAAGAGAATTTTTGATCTGCAACGAGCCATTATTCGCCTTCGAGGAAAATTGTAACCAAGACTATCTATAGCTTGCTTAAGAGATCGCGAGGCTTCGACGATCAGGCCACTCGCAAGACTGCATCTTCCTTGAAGAGTTTTAATTTTTCCCTTGAGATAGGGCAACGTAATGAGCTCGTCTTCTCTTCCAGGCACAAAAATCTAAAATCATTATCAACAATTAGAGCCGAATTTTTTTTATCTTAAATAATTTAACAAGTTCACTTTTTCACTTACATTCTCTATTTTTCTACCCAAAAATAAGTTATTTTTTTTTATTGATAAAAAAATTTAAGTAAAAAAAAATAGCAAAAATTCTATGATAAATACTAAATAGCATTGAGAGGAGCTGCAGAAAAAATGTAATCAAACTGGTCGACTAGAATCCGAATCATGACCATAATCTTCAAAATTAGTACTATAAAATTTGTTAAAAAAATTGTAAATATCAATTTTTCAAAATCTTACCAAACGTATTCTCATTAAGATGGAATTTATTATTGAAAATTCGGCAGAGATTTATGATCAATTTATAAATAATCAATTATTAATTGCGAATATTGTGGGTAATTATAAAACCTCAGCCAAAATTTCTTCAGCCTCATGAAGAAGTTTCCTCGCCTGAGGAACATTCGAGGCTGCCAAAAGAATTTCGACAAACTCGAGTATCGCTGTTAGAGTTTTGTCTTTTCGTTCAATCCCTCGACAATGATCGAGCATCTGGCTGTACACGGTATTGAGTATAAGGTTGCACTGACAATTGGTGAAGTCGACATTGGAGAATGTTCTTGCAGGATTTTTCTCAATTGTTTTATGGCAAATGCTTGTAAAACAGGTTCGATTATTATTATCGGAGTCTATCGAACCCGTTCCTGATTCTACGAAAATTTTTGAATGAGATATAAATGCACAATGTGAATGCACTACTTTGTTATTTATTTAATTGTGGAATGACGTAGAAGTACTTTCGTTCGCGCTTTCCTTCTCATTCAATGCAACGACCGTTCCGTAGTCCGATAGATCCATTATGTAGTTTAAATTCTCTGATTTCTTTCTGTCGTCTTTATCACTCTCCAGGTAGACTTTCCCGAGTAATTTTGTAAATTGTCCGCCACCGCATGACATACATCGTCTTGTGTGCTGACGCAAGTATTTTAGTGCTTTTGTGTGAAAATCGACCTTTTGATTTTCTGTAAGGAGTCTGAGAAAAAAAAAAATTAGTTGATTAAAAGAAATTAAAGTTTATTTAAATTTTGTAAAAATATTTCAGTCGGAGATATAGTAGTAGATCTTATAAAATAAATCTCTTAGATAGCTTTATCCTAATGTTTTATAGGTCTCTGAATTTTTTTTAATTTCATGAAAAATGAAGAGCTTCTCTATGAAGAAGCCAAAATTTATCAACGTACTTCCTCATAGAGAATTTCGAGTGAACGACTGATAAAAAGCTTCTGAAAAAGTGACGCATTTTCAATAAGATTGAGTTAGAAGTTAGATTGAGTTAGAAGAGTTACCTGTAAGTTGTATCTCGAAACATTGACATTTTGAATCGCATCAATCCACAGGAAGCGTACTTTGGTAGATCCGTAAGGGTCTCTGGAAGTTAAAATTAAAGTCAGGATCAAAATCGAAATCGAAATCGAAATCAGGACTAAAACTAACCACGGACTTGGAGTCCAGTGCATCCACAATGAATCTCTGCTTCCATATTGGGTTTTCTAACGTGTCTGAAGAACATAGTTGGACCTGGACCAGGGATGGGCACCATTGAATGAAAGCTACGCTTTTGAATAGATGACCATTCGAAAAAGCATTTTAATCGTAAGTATAGTTTTCAATCAATGGTAGCCATCCCTGACCTGGACTTCTGACGAAGTCTCCGGCTGCGCAGCCCAATATTCTAATCTCAAAAAGCTTCGACACTGCTGTAATAAATATCGCATTGCAGAATAGCTTCTTATATGTAATCAGGTGAGTTTGAAAAAGGATAAACTAACAGAAAGCAATCTCTCGTAGGGTCGTTCCTTCCATCAATTTCTCAAGCATATTTCTGTTCACAGTCTCCCCGAGCACAGAAGCACATTTCAACAAAAACTGATCCAGTGGTGTCAGAGAATCGAACAATTTTAGAATCATCACTGAAAACTCAAATGTCGTTTAAAAACTGGAGATTTAGTGCAGTTGGAGGAAGGCCACACGTACCATCCATAGTAATTTCAGCATCGACGTCTTCAAGAACAAAATTTCGTGGTATCAGACATATCGTCACGATTTTGTCATCGTCATCCTTCGCTGATGAGGCAGTCTTATCGGTTTTCTCTATTTCACTTGCTGTGCTCTCCTTTAAACAACAATACAAGAGTAAATTACTTGGTTTCTTCAGGTACTCACTTTTGCAACAAAAATAAGTTTCAGTCGATCGCAATTTCAGTACTTTGCAATAGGAGAAAAATAAAAAAATTACAATAAATTTTACAATAAAGCCAAGAAGTCATTCTGTTAAAGAAAAATTAAGCTTACACCATAACACGTTTTGTACATTTTCCATCTGTCGAATCGATCAGAAATGCTGTCACTCTCTGTTCCAAAAGTGGCTGTTCTGGTCGTTGATCTACTGTTAAATGGAGTAGAGTAGTTAATATAACACATGAAATACGAATATATAAACTTTGCACATTAATAAAAATTTACCTTTGAGTCATAACGGTCGGTGGGATTACCAGACCCTTACCACGTAAATTATTAATCGAGATTTTCTTCAGGACAAGCCCACCAGCTTGCATGAGGCTTACCAGATAACTCTCAATCCAGCCTGGATTTCCTATGCTTCGTTCTTGTATCACTCTAAAGAGAGATCAAAGGTGTTACATTCGGCATCTTTTTATATTAATTATGCGTTAAAAAGTAAACAATGATTATTTTCAGCGATTTTCAATGACTGAAATATGCAATACAAAAAATCTGAAAAAATTACTACGTTTTTTCTTCAACTAGATCAACATCCTGAAGAAATGTGTGGATGTTTTGTTGGCATGAAAAATTGGGGTGGCCGACTAGACGGGTTTTGTCCCATATAACTTTATTAGATTTATCTTATAATTGTGAATATTTGTTATGCTTGATAACTTGTGTATTTTGGATGTACAATAGTAAAATTCTTTAAAAAAAAATTCATGTATTAGGTAAAATCACAAAATTAAATTGCAAAATAAACATAACTGAGAATAATTCTCAGAATAATTACTATTTATTTTTCTACTTTGATTTAAAAATAAAATAAAAATTTGTAAGCATTGATTCAAAAACGAGTGAATAACATACTTCTCAAGTTCAGGGGGAATGGCAATGACGTTCAATATCTGGCAGGCAAGAGCAGCATGGTACCACTTGTCGATTCCCACAAGTTCGATGACCTGATGAATAACGACTGAATTGAATCTTGCTTTCCGTAAATATGGAGAAACTATTTACCTGTGCATTTTTCATTACAGATGCATCAAGTTGTTCCTCCGCTACGATTTGTTGTCCGAAGCTCAGAACAAAGAGTATACGATCTTGTCTGATGAGGGTAGCCAAAAGCGAGAAAGACTCTGAATCAGTATTTTCGGCATCATCGACGATGACAACCCAAAGACGCCTGAAGCAACCGTGAACGAGTCGTGCGATTAATTTTCTCAGCAATTTTTGCTTCTCGCTTTTATCCAGTGATTGATAACGTGGAGTTATGTTGAAGTTTACGTTGAACGCTTGATTCAGAGCGCAGAGATAATGAGGATAACGTATCTTGCCGAGGCGAGAGAGAATTTTGTCCTCGCGTTCCTTAGGGCTGGAACCTGTTGTTGTACCAAAACTCAGAGGAACGCTGAATATCAGATGTATCAAAGTGTAGGGCGCCTAAATTAGTAATCGAAAAAAATTTGACAATTTTTGGGAGGAATGTTTTTTTTTTAAATTTTATTTTGCATTTTACCTGATAATCGCTGGACACTAAAGTTATGTGGTTGCAGGGAATTTCATTGGGTATTATGTGTGTCATCTCGTCGAGGAGACGACTCTTTCCCATTCGTGGCTCGCCTCTTTAAATTATGCAAACTTATTGTGAGTAGGCGAATCATCAATTGGACTTTCGTTGGTATTTTAATATATTAATAACAGAAATAAAAATCATGCATTTTAAGAGGTTCAAGCTAACTTTGAAAGAGCAGAAACAATTTCATTATTGATGTCACTTTTACAGTAAAAAAAAACCTGTACATTTAAGGGGACCTAGTCACCTAAAAACCCATGAAAAGTAAATGGTGCCAGCAAATGCTGACACAAAAAACTTTAAACATTTTTGTAAGTGCAATGTTCTTAGTAGTGAAGTTCATTGATGCAAATATTTTTTTCTTTTGCTTGTCTCAGTAGTCATTTTTGTCATGGTAAAATATTTAATATCTACAATTGCTGTACCAATTAATTTTCATGATTTTAGATGCTCCCCTTAAACCTTATAAAATACAGATCAAGTACCGAGAATTTGCAATTTTGCAAGAAGTATAAAAATATGATAAATTGTATATTTCTTCTTGATATGCATTCAGGCAGTTTTCTTTAAGGCTATAGTATATAGATAGATAGTCAATAATACTTTGCCATGCTCTTTTTTTTAGGTTTTCTTAGAGTACACTTTTATTAATTTTTTTATGATCCTTGAAAATTGAAAAAAAAAACAAACTATTTCATAGCTTCCTTTTAATGTAAAATCCTTAAACCTTAAAAATGTATTCGATCGAAAATGTTGCTTTAAAAGAACCTGATAATCAGAGTGTTGTGGGTAGAATTGGCAATTTTTCCAGACCTCCGGACTTTCCAAAGATCCCTCATACTCATTAAGAGAGATCTGAATCTCTTCAATTCACTGTGACGACCGAGTAATGGATATTTGTTCAAGACTACTGAAGTCCTCTGGAACCTTTAACACACATAACGATCACCAATATTTGCTCCAAGAATTATTTACTCGAGCAAAAGAACTATATGAAAATTCATTTGACTCACTGAATTTGCTCAAGGAATTCATAAATGGGTCCGACGTTTGTCATCCCCTTTAGATGCTTTGGGTCTTGTAAAATAAAGTGTCTCGCTTCGAGTCGAGAATGTAGGAAGCTATCGCGATCGCAAATCACCTAAAATCCACAAAATTCCTTTTTGTTAATTTATTTTCTCTTCAAATTGTTGAAAAAAAAAAATGCTAAACAGTATGTAAATAAAACAGAAGTTAAGTATAGTTATATTAGATAAAAATTCGTAAACTTAAAAAAAATTCTACTTTATTCATTGATAATTTTAAAAAATATCTTCTTGAAAAAAAAAGAAAACTTACAATTGATCTAAACTGATAAATAACAAAAATGATGGTCACCTTATTGTTGTAGGCGCACATCAGTCTTGCAGCCTTATTGACTGTCATACCAATGACTGTGTATTCTCTTCGCAAAATGTGACCCACGACACCGCAATATGTCATCCCTGTGGTGACGCCAACGGTAACGGATTTGATGTTTCTCATCGAGGTGAGACTCTCACGAACTTTAGTTGCACATCTTAGACCGATTTGCGACTCGAGCTCATGTTTGTCACCTCTGAGACCGAAGATGCAGAGGAACATGAGATCCTTGTCAAAGAGGGACGTCTTGTTAACGCAGCCTTGCATATTTCCGACGATTCTTCGAGGATGAAAACCAACGAAAATTAATAACCAATTCCTGTGCTAAATATTTCTCTGAAAATCTTGGTACATTTTTTTCTCTAAATCTCAGAAGTATCTCTGAAAAATACTCTGACCTCGCCCTTTAGTACAAATATATATGGGGCAAAACACATCAAACCGGCCACTCCAATTTTTCATGTCAATGACAAAACGTCCTCACATTTCATCAGGATGTTGGTCTAGTTGAAGAAAAAATGTAGGATTTTTTTCAGATTTTTTAATGGCATATTCCAGCTATTGAAAATCGCTGAAAATAATCATTGTTTATTTTTTAACGCTAATACTACGGCTCGCAAAAAAAATTATAAGAACACCAAATTTTGGATTTTCAGCGTACATTCCAACAGCATTTTTTGTAAAATTCTCTGATTTCATTTTAAGCTATTTTTCAATTAAATAAAGTTGCCACTTTTTTCCCTCCGAAACAGCATTTCCGATTTAGTTGAAATTTTCACATTTTCTTTGTTGAAATGCCTAGAATCTTACAAAAAATTGGCGAGATGGGCAGAAATTTCGATCCAGAGTTACAGCTCTTCGAACGATCAAACATCGCGGTAATCTAATACAAAAAACAAGAATTACATAATAAAAAAATGTAATGCGGGCTGTAGAATATTTTCCATAGACATTCTCATCCCTCCTGAACGCAGAGAGCAATTACACATTAGATTATCACGATGCTCCATCGTTCCAAGAGCTGTAACTGTGGGGCGAAATTGTCACCCATCTCGCCAATTTTTTCTCAGATTCTAGATATTTCAAAGAACAAAATGTGGAAATTTCAGCTAAATCGGAAATGCCGTTTCGGAGGAAAAAAAGTGGCAACTTTATTTAATTGAAAAATAGCATAAAATAAAATCGGAGAATTAAAAAAAAAATGTTGTTGGAAAGTACGCTGAAAATCCAAAATTTAATGTTCTTATGATATTTTTTGGTACGAGCCGTAGTATTGGCGTTAAAAAATAAACAATGATTATTTTCAGAAATTTTTTAATGGAATTTGCAATAAAAAAATCTGGAAAAATTCCTACGCTTTTTCTTCAACCAGACCAACATCCTGAATAAGATTGAGGACGTTTTGTTGAAATAAAAAATTGGCGTGGCCGACTTGACGTGTTTTGTCTCATATGTTATTTTCTGAATCTAAAAATGTCTAACTACTCAAAAAATATCTTGCTATTTCAGCCGAGTACTCATAAAGTGTATGAATAATCTCTGATTTTCTATAATTATTTCACATCTTCTTCTAAAGAACTTTAATTTACTCATACTTGTTCACATTATTTTCGGCATTTTTAAGTCGAAGCATTCTCTTGTTCTATGAATTAGTTTCCTTGCACAAAGATTATTATCAGTACAAGAAAAACAACGATTCTTTTTACAGTATTTAATTTTTGAGCTGTGTTTTTATATAGAATCTTCGCGAAAATATTTACCCACAAACTAGCTTGTAAGCTGCATCAACCAAGAGTATCAATTTTTTCATGCCCACGTCGCTATTAGTCACGACATTAATAAAGACAATTACAACCTGACGCATCTCCGTGAGGTATTCAATTGGTTCATCGAGTTCGACTGAGCGAACCACAGGTCTTAACATATAGCTTCTCAGATCATTCTTCAAATGTTCTTTCGCTGCTTTAATTATCTTTGGTCGCACTAAAAGCAGTCGAGAATGCATCTTATTTTTTTTTTTTTAGTAATCTCGATAGGCATTCTTCTCAATTACTCACAACTGTAGTCGACCTGTTTCATTGCTAATTCGTCGAGATAGCTGTCTCTATTGAATGGTATCGAGAATTCAGTCTCTGAATTACTGGCTATTCTGTCGACACTTTGTCGTTCTATTGATGTTCCTGGAGTAGGTATTGAAAAGTTTGGAAATAAAGCAACACTTTGTCGCGCTATGCTGTCGAATCTTGCGAATTCTAATAACGAAAATGAAGAATCTTGAAAATCAGAGTGTAACATTATTTTTTTAGATTCATTTTCCTCCCACCCAAATTAATTGTTGTAAATATTGCACCTGATAAGTAATATTAAATAATTTTATATTTGTGTAATAATACATTTATATCTGATATAAATATTTAATTGTGATAGACCTTCGGTGTCGTTTGCGTATGAATCTTTGGGATTTTCCCACATTGTTGAAGTTGAAACGATCAGCGTATGCACTCCATCAGGCAAAGTTTCGTAGATATATTCGTTTGGATTAGCCCACTGCCAACTGCTTGGGGCAACGAGTATATCGCCACCTCTAAATAGCAGCAATTAATTTGAAAAACAAAAAGTAATTAGTACATCTGCATGTATCCACGAAAAAATTTTATGTGAAAACATTTTCAGCATTTCAGCTTTAGAATCAGCATTCGTATTTTATTTTAATATAATTTGCAGACACTTTGACACAGACACAGACTTCGCATTTTTTTAAATCAATTTCCAGAAGGGTCGTGACGCTTTTCTAAGGATTTGTGTGTTTTCACTTAATTTCCAGATGTAACACTTTTTGAGCAGACACTTTGGATTTTTTTTATTGAATTTTCAGAAGGGTCGTAATGCTTTTTGACAACATTTGCTTCTAAGATCCTCGCTAAAGATGTTTTCACATAAATAATTAAATTTTTAATGAGTCAGAATCAAACTAAACTCAAAATACTGTGGAAATAGCTTAGATTTGAATAGTTCATACAATTTCAGTGTCTTTAGTCTCTCCGTGACGATCATATTACAAAAAGTACGTAATTTAAAATAGATTTATCATCTTTTCGAACACTTGTGATTTTCAAAATAATTTTCTTATAAGGAAGATTCTTTTTGTTTAATTTATGGTTAAAAAGTCGCGATAATTTTACATGTGTTTTTGGTGGGAAAGTCATTGAATGAAGAGCGTCATCAAAACAGCCATAAAAAACAGTCAAAATATTTTTTATCTAAATTGATATGCATTAATTTGGATAAATTATGTAATTAATTGTAAATAAAAAAAAGTTTTCTATGAAATTCATTAAATAAGTTCTTTTTCATGATTCATTAATAGCTTCATCACAATTCAATGCTATTGGCATCTTCAATAGCTATGATTTCTTTTTTTTTTTTTAGATTTTTCTCTAGTCTTGGAATGGTAATGTTTATTTAATATGAATTAACAACCGACACAGAGCCTCAGCGAATTTCACGTCCCAGACAGGCTTTCCAGTGATAATGTAGTACGAAGTCCTTAAGGGGTCACCAATGGAAGTAAAATTAATTTTCCCCGAAGCAATGGCCAGTTTAACTGTTTCAAACAATTGATAGTAAGCACAAATGTGATCAGCAGCTCGAAATCATTGAATTAGGGACGAAAAAAAAATTATACTTATACCTCGAAGAGTCACTCCAACGTCTGTTTCATATGTACCAAAGTGTTTCTGAATTATGCAAGCGGTCTGTATGGCTTCAACAGCCACATCTCTCATCACCATACCGTCCTGAACCTTCCACATAACGATGAAAGCATCGCCGGAGAATTTTAGCACATCACCGTCGTGAGACAGAATTTCCTGGACCATCGCTCCGATATAACTGTTCAGAGTCTCAGTCAATTTAGAGGGACCCCCTTTGCCGGAAGTCGTGTACTTTTCCGTTAGTTCTGTGAATCCTGTCGTTTCCATTTTTTTATTCGTTCAATTAAACAACTCGTTCGATTTCCATTCTATAAAATGTTTGACTTTTTGGAAATAATTTTTGGAGATTTTAAGGAATATTTTGCTTGTTTTGAAAAAATGTCTGAATGGATGTTTGTGTGTCTACAATTTATATAATGAAAATACAATCCACAATTATATTTGAAGTTTTAAGAATATAACAAATGGTGATGGTTTTATATTTAAAGTGATTGCGAAAGGGGAGTAATTATATTTATTTATTTATTTAAAATAAGGATGGAAGGTGTGTGATGCAATGAGCTTTGCACATTGCTTTATCATTATATTTGAATGTCTACAAAGCTTTCTCTATGAGAAAGCCAAAGTAGATTTAAAAAAACACTTCCTCACAGAGGTAGCTTTGTAGACATTAAAACAATAATGAGGAAGCGAAGTGCAAAGCTCTACTTTGCATCCTGGTTTATATGTTCATATCAATAGTCACATTAACGTAACATGAATAATCTATGAACATTTATAAATATATGCCAATTTTAATTACATCTTTAAAGTAATTTTTTTAATACTCAATTTCGAAAATTGCATTATTTATTGGCTGAAAATCACAACAGCTTTTAAAAAAGTAATTTTGAACTTGAAATTCTTGATAAAAACCTGGTGGAAGTCATTAAAATACAAATATTTAATTAAGGCAAATTAATTGTAATAAAAATGTATGCAAGAAATGGGCATAATTTCGTATTTTTGAGGGAAAGAAGCGATTTAGAATTTTAATACCAGAAACATCACCGAGCATTAGCGTCGTGTAATAAGCTCGCGACTCGTAATCGTCGTAGTGATCCAATATTTCGTCTGGACACATGGAAGCAAATATTTTCGTGTGTTCCTCGATTCTCGAGGATCTTCGTCTCCTTGCCTCCAAATTTGCGTAACTTTCATCTGCAAAACGTATTTCACTAGAATTTCTGGATCAAGTTTAAGTTTAAATTTGTGGATTGAGTATAGGGACGCGAATTATAAAAAGGCAGAGTTTCGAATGTACATTTATACTCGTCGTGGTCTTTAAGGATCTTGAAGCTCGATCTACCCGTCGTTAATCGTCTTCTCGATCTATCATTCATTTTTAATTCAAGAAGAGGTTACAGCATTCGTTGCTATTTTGTTTTTCTTTTCATCATTTTCTCACGAAACGTGTGATTAAAAGGACAATTATAGATTTCCCGAATATATAATTGGGTAATTATATCCCAATAATTTCAGCTAAATCGGAAATGTCGTTTCAGAAGAGAAAAAAGTGGTACTTTATTTAATTGAAAAATAGCATAAAATAAAATCGGAGAATTTTACAAAAAAATGTTGTTGGAAAGTACGCTGAAAATCCAAAATTTCATGTTCTTATGTTTTTTTTGTACGAGCCGTAGTATTGGCGTTAAAAAATAAACAATGATTATTGTCAGAAATTTTTCATAGCTGGAATATGCAATTAAAAATCGGAAAAAATTCCTACGTTTTTTCTTCAAACAGACCAACATCTTAAATAAATTAGGGACATTTTGTTGACATGAAAAATTGGAGTGGCCGACTTGAAATAAATTGCAGCATAAGAAAGACCATAATTATAAAGGCGTTAGAATTAACAAGTAAGCCAATGTCCTCTCTGTAAAAGAAATATGACAATCGATAATCGTAGGTTCGAGATATTTGTGAAACCGCTTTATTCGTGCTATGATTGGTCAGTGGTGGCCACGACGTAGAGCGCATGCTCCTATGCTTATCGCACCAGCACACTATACCGGTAGTTTTGAATCCTAACTCTTTTGCCGTGTACGATTGGATTTTTTTAGTATAAAAAATGTGTGTACAATTGAAGGCGCTTGTTAAGTAATATTACTGTCTGCCAAAAATAATAATAATAAAATATTACATATTGCAAAAATTTGCAAATTTGTAACCTAAGTTACCATGCAACTATCAATTACCCACTGTACATACAAATCCGGACGGTTACGACCACCGATTAGTTACCTTCTTCTTTTTCTTCATTCCAGGTTCAAGGATATATGCCTGTGGCCACAAATATTCAAGGTCAGTTATCTACTGCTGGTAATGCTGAGCACACAGACTGATCTGATTGAATGGTTAGATACTGAGTATTGGACGAAAGATGGCTCTATCTAAGAGTTACTAAATAAGTCTATCGGAATCTTTCCTAAGCGTGATGTATTTTAAATTCATTATAGCCTTTGGTAAATTCATTGATAAGATAGACACTCCTATTTGATAGTTAGAAATGGGCAAATTTAATGGCAGAAAAACAGATGAGCGCTATTTTTTTTTGTCGCTTTTTTATTTTTTTTTTAAATTTAGTTTAATTTAATTGTAGTTATTACTTTTTATGGAAGATATGGATTTTGCAATACGCACATTTTTCTGTAGTTTGTAAATATAATTAGCCACAAAATCGTCCCACTTGTAGAAATTTTTTTTTTTATTCCGCTCATGAATGTAATGATACTGTACAATTATATTGAATAATTATAAATTAAACTTAAAACCTAAATGTTGAGTTGGAAAAATTTTTTATTCAGTGAATCGTTTTGAATATTTTTTTTTCACCAAATCTTTTTTTTTTTCTCAACAGATACCAAAAGCCTGCCATGCAGTTTTTAAAAATATACATTTTCTGCATCTTTTTTGTTTGACAAAAATAGTTTGGAATGCCATATTTCGATGTACATAAAATGATGACACATTTAAAAAAAAGCAAAAAATAACACCATGTTAGGACTGTACAAAAAATGTAGTTTGAAATGTTTTTGCGATGTTTATATATCAAGATAGTATACAAAAAATTAATATGTTTCAATATTTATTATTTTTTTCGTGTGAGCTTCTCTTTTGAGGCAAATTTTTTGATTCTCAATGAACAATCCAATTTTAAAATATAGATTATTTTTTAAACGGTCTGATGTACACACAACTGGACAACAGAAAAAACTCTTGAAAGTCACTTAGAGCATATTGCAATAAATTCAATGCAGTGCTAAATAGCAGTTACGCCGAGTATCACTTAATGATAATCAAAAGAAAATAGCGATTAAAACTTATAAAGTACGAATGACTCATAAAAGACATGCGGAAGCTACCAAGAACAAATATATTTCAATTAAACTGTTTAATAATTCCAATTTTTTTTACAAATCTCCCTCGAATACGAAAAAAAGAAATAAATAATAATCAGCATTCGTGACCGTTGTGAAATCGAAAATTCTTAAAAACGTAATAATGTTATATATAGCGCAATTACCAATATATAAGTATCAGAGCAACCAGCATTCTAAGTTGACTGGTCCAATTGAATAAAGTACAACGGGAAAATCGCATCAGAATGGGGATGGTAAATAAGTGGGAAACCATAGAAGTCCCCAGTGAATTATCCGTTTCTTCAGTCGAAACCTGTTTATCGGGCTCTCATTCGCCTGCGCAATTACTTCTACTGAATTAAATGATTATCCCTAGACACTTTCGAAAGTCGTATAGAATTGATTAAGATATCTTCCATCGTAGATTGCTGACGACGAGAGATTGGTAGAGCACTTTTTGTTTTCTTTTTTTTTTTTGCGCGACGAACGTTTGACATTGCTTCGACGAATCCTATTTAAATTCCAAATTAATTGAATCCAAGCCACCGATGTTTTCTTCCATCGTCTTATTTGCTGTTTCTCTTTTGTACCTTTGTTTTTCCCACTTTCATTCAGCGTTTTCACGAGATTACGGGTTGTTCTTCTCAACTTATCTTAAAATGTTTTCTAAAAATAAACTGGTCATAAGTGTAACTGACGACTTATGTGAATTTCCTTGCTTGACACATTGTGACAAAAAAAAAGTGAAGCAAATACCATGAAAATCTGAGAAAAAAATTGATCTTTGCTTCCTCACAGAGGAACCTTTGATATGGTGAACATTTTTCTTTTTCGAGATTTTCATGAAAACGTGTTCAGAATGTCCTAAAACGTCTAGAAAACATATTCAGAAAAAATGTCCGGATGTATGTGTGTGTCAGGCCTCCAAAATTCAAACCCCTATAAATCGAGGATGATTAGACCGATCAGGCTGAAATTTGGCATACAAGTAGAGTGGTTGGGCCTCTACATTTAGGACAATTTACAAAATAATTGGGACTCCCGTTCAAATTTTACGAGAGTTTGAATTTTTCGAAAAAAGTTTGTTCGCGCTCTAGCTGCCGCAAATATTGAATTATGGGGCTCAAAAATTTCCAATCGTAGACAAACATCAAACGATGGATGAGTTCGAATATGGTGAGGGTCGGTTGAAAAATACGATTTTTATGACATTTTTAATTAAAAAAAAAGTGTGTTTGCGTTATAGCTGCCGCAAATTTCAAGGTGTTGGGTTGAAATTTTACATACAACTGGACTAACATCCAACAACTTTCGGTACCAAATTTGGTGAGAATCGGTCAACAGATGAAGATTTGGCAAGGATTTTTTTTTATGTACTGAAAAAACGTGTATTTGCTCTCTAGCTTTCGCAAATTTTGAGTTCTCGGGCTAAAATGTTCTCCAGTGGTAGACTAACATAAAAAAATGTATGATTTAGAATTTGATGAGGATTGGTTGAAAAATCCAGTTTATACGACATTTCGAAATCCTCAAAAAAAAGGGTGTTTGCGTTGCACAGCTGGTTCATTATTTCGAGGAGTGAAGAAGTTATTCAATGATCAGTAAATGTTTCTATGTGAACGGACTATGAACGGATTAATCTTTGGAACCCTTTTACAAAAAAAAAAAAATTACTCGTTTTGCTTTCTCATAAAGGAAATTTTGTTGATATTTATAATTTACAAACCTTCCTCTATGAGAAAGCGAAACACAAACTAATGTACTTCGTCGAGCAATGCTCTATGGACAATCTTGAACAATGAGGAAGCAAAATGCAAATTCATTTGCACCCTTTTTTTTGGGTCTGTAATGTTTTCGTTTTCCGTAAAATCGAAATTTACGAACATAGCGACCATTCCTTGCAGTGTTTAATACAATTCTGCAATAATACGAATAAAATAGGGGCTAAAAGAAATGCCAGTGTCTCAAGATTGTACAAAAAATGCTCACTTTCTCATAAACCAAATACAGACTGAACGATTTTGCAGTATCTGCGTTTTTTCGATATGGAAAAAATCCATTTTATTGTACATTATAAAAAAAAAATGTCAGCCTTCGAGAGGCAGTAAACATTTTGTTGACAGCGTCTCTCCTTTCGCGTGAGCTTCTCTTTTGAGTGAAAGTACTTGAATCTCGATGAGCAAACCGATAAAACAAAAAGAAATAATATGGCCCGTTTTTTTGAACCGGTCTACTTCATACAAACTCTCATCTTAAATGTATTGGATGATTCCCAAAATTTCGATAGGCTGTATTGGAAAGCAGGAGTTGGACCAGAAAGAGTGGTGCACTTATAAAAGAACGAGGAGCTCGATCGACCCCTCATGCATGTAACAATACAGTTTACAATGCGTAGCAGACCAGCAGTGTGTCATTAAAACGGGCATTCAATTCGAGAGACCCGGCGAATTGGTTGAAACGAAGAGCCAACGAGTTGGTCGGTTCGCTCGGACATTACCCGGGACGACGGCCGAGTCTGATTGAAATGTCCAAAAGTCAGCTCTTGTCCTGTTCACGAAATGGAAAGGGTGAGTACCGGTTGGTTGCCAAACTAAATACGAATTGTCACGTGAGGGAGAGATGCTGATTAAGAGCAAAACAACTTCTATAGTTTTGTGTTTTATTGTTACGGCTACTGCCAGAATCCGGGTGTCGCACACCGGACTTGGCCTGTACCAAATATATATATCCGAATTCTATACCTGTATAGAATAAGGATGTACCGAATAAAACGACTCCGACAGTAATCACAATCCGACTTACTGACGAACAGTTCATCCAATGGGGTCCAGACGAAAGGACGAAAAGATTTTTTAATACTGCCTCGTATTTTTTTTTTTTTTCTATAATATTGTAAAAATGCTACGAGACCTCCAGACTATTATTAATACGTCCTTGAGGAAACACGCACCTACGAAGATAGCTTTTTTTCTGGACTGCTTCTCCATTAGAGGAAACAAAATTGTTTTCGTGAATTTTTTTCATTTCGAAATTTTCATGTCAGGACACTCAGAATGGTTCAAAACGTCGAGAAACTTGATTAAAAGTGTGTCTGTCCAAATTTTCTTATTAGCACGTTAAGTGTCGTAATTTTAGATGTATCTTCTTCAAATTTGGCACGCAAGTGGACTGTCATTCATCAACGTTTTGGGATTGTAGTTGACGTGGATCGTTTGGAAAAATCAAATTTTACAGCATTTAGAAAATTTGGAAAAAATCGTATTCACGCTATAAATTTCACAAATTAAGAGATATCGGGATGAAATTTTGTACGTAAATGGATTACCGTTAAACCATGATGTGTACCAAATTTGGCGAGAGTCGATAGAGATCCGTAAAAAAAAAAAAAAAAATATCGTCTATGTAGATCTACGAAGGAAGTCTACGAAAAGTCCACCAACTGGGACGTTCGTAGACTTGAATTTAGACTTGTCAAGTAATAGAACATTAAAAAGTCGTCTACATAGATCTATGTAGACTAGTGTTGATCTACGAAGATCTACGTAGATTACTTTTCGATGGTTCCCTACTCGACAAGTCTGCATTAATGTCTACAATCGTCCCAGTTGGTGGACTTTTCGTAGACTTCCTGCGTAGATCTATCGCCACTCTACATGGACGAACATTTTTTTCCACAGCGAGGTTCTAATTTTATTGCAATTTCAATTTTTTAAAAATGTTTGCAAAGCCTTCAAAACCTGTAAATTCTGAGATATCCGGTTGCAATTTTCGACATGATTTCACGTTTATTGATTACCAATGATGAATTTACTCAAAGCAACTGTCGATATGTCGATAATTTTCGATTTTGCTGAGTGAAAAAGAAAGAAAATGCCGACACGAAAGCAAAAAAATTCGTAATTTTTTACAGATTTAAGTTAAATATGTTTCACATATGGACTACCACGAAACAAGGTTTGTGAGGGGATTGAAAAAAGTCTTTCGAGCCCAAATAAGCCTGCAAAGTAGAATATTGCAAATTGCTTCTTCACATTTTTCTATCTTTAAGCTTTTTTTTTTACAAAGCTTCCTCTATGAGAAAGTCAAGATTGATCAACACACTTCCTCATAGAAGTAGTTAGCTTTGTAGAAAAAAAGTTTTGTCAAAGATAGAAAATTGTGAGGAAGCAATTTGCAAGGTTCTACTTTGCAGGCTTGTTTTAAGTTGGCCTCTCTCAATGACTCAAAATTCGAATGAGAACGATATTAATGAAGGACCCCCGAGATTAATTGAGACAATATACACCTCGTTCAGGGTTCTCATGCGTGAGAGTTATTGTTGTTTAGGTGCATGAACTTTTCAATTGACAGTCCAGTGAATAGAGATACTACGGATATACGCGCATCGTTGCCGCATCGATCAGGGTTTTACACACGAGTTCTTTCACTAAACAAAAGTACAGCGGGTGTCCACTACACACACGCATATATACCACAACAGTGAATGGAAGATCACTATAGTAGCTCGAGCAAGGATCTTGTACTTGGACAAGTTTTTTCAAGAAGCGTCTCCCTTTTCGAGATTAATTGCACGGCTGCTACGAATGGCAATAGTTTCCGGCGAACGATCCTTTTCATGCGTATACGAGCAAGGATCATGCCCGGCGAGAGTTATTGTCAACGGAGCCCCATGCTCACAATTACCTAACACTGGTTCAGACTATGTGCGTCCGTTCCAGCTTTAGTAGGTGCAAATTCGCATGTAAGTCTACCGAGGATACATCTAAAAAGATCCGCTATTATATTTGTGTCGTTAGCCACGGACGTTTAAAGGGCTTACGTCGAACATTGAGCTGAGCTAATGTCGTGCAGCGTTTCATTTAAACGTTAAGGTTGGTGGGCAACACAGTTGTTCTACAAAATCCGACTCTACACATCACCAACTCTCTACACAATTCAACTCTACATAATGCCCGAATCTATATAACAGCAATTCTACACATGCATCAACTCTGCATAGCAGAAATTCTACACAAGTCCCATCTCTACACAATATCTACTCTACACAGCAGAAATTCTACACACGTCCCATCTCTACACAGTAGCAATTCTACACACGTCTCATCTCTACACACGTCCCGTCTCTACACACGTCCCGTCTCTACACACGTCCCATCTCTACACAATATCAACTCTACACGTGCCTCAATTCTACACAATATTAACTCTACACTAAACTCGACTGTACACAACAGCCATTCTACACATGCCCCAACTCTACAACAATAGCAACTCAATTCTACACAATGCTCCACTGTACGTCACAATAATTCTACACATTCCCCAACTTTACAATTCTGAATTAAAATGACCGAAATGCGACACGGAAATTTGGTAATTATTAAACGGTCATGTGACAATTACGTGACGCGTCATCAATCTTGTTCTAGGCTAATCCACATGTGAACCAAATTTCATGTAAACCTATCAATAAAATTTGAATTTTTTTTTCTGGGGTAAAATCGAATTTTCCCAATACAGTGGACATTCCTTGGACCAAATTAATCTTTGATAATCAATTGTGAATGCACGCGAAAAATTCAAGATAGCTCAAGGTTTACAAAAGTTAGTGTTTACAGATATGAAAAAAATCATAATTCATCAAATTGAAACGTATTTGTTTGATTCTTGTCGAATTCAATATTAATCATGGTTTAATGTTAATCCATTTGTATAGAAAATTTCAGCCGGATATATTCATATTTTTAAAAGTTATGGCGTGAAAACACTTTTTTAAAAAATGTTAATATGCCATATGATTTGAACTCTGAGCAATTTGCACCAGTCTTGCTACAAATGTGCTTGCTGCAAATATGTTTGCAAAATCAATTTAGTTCATTGATGCAATCTGAACTCCACGACAATTAACTTAACTTTTAAAAAACTCCACTTACATTTTTAGTGCTTATTCAGTAGCGATTTTTATCAAGGTAAAAGTTTATGATTGTAAAATTGTTTCACCATAAAATTCGCATGATTTTTACGTTACTCGGCTTTCCCTAAGCTTGCTTCAAACTTGTCAATTTATATGAGAACTATTGAGAATTGAAGAATTTGGTGAAATGGATGACCCTTCATTTTTTATTGTACTGGAGACGAATTGACATTAAGGGGATGGTGGAGTTGGTATTGTTTCCGACTTCGGTCGGTAAAAATAGTCGATTTCATTCTCTACACTATAGGTCGTTAATATGCTAATACACATGTTTAAATTTGTACAGGATTACAATGTCATCATAGATGCGTGCTCCTGTTCTCGAATTTTGATTGAAAACGTACGAGATATTAAAAGAATATGTACTTTCCTGAATTTCACGAAAATCAATATAACAGCTTGAAATGTAAACCACCCTCTGTTTTGTAAGATACAAAAGTTGTTTGAACGCGCGTACGTAAAAAAAAAAGTGTGCATGTCCATTCTTGGAGATCCTCCAAATATTCCGATAGATCGAGAGAATCGAATGCACAAAAGAAATCCGTGCAAAGTTTAAAGTACAAAGTGCACTCTGGATTTTATTTATCGTGTAATCGGCTTCCCGGAGTTTGTGGAATATTCGGAGGACCTTTGAGAATGATCGGACACTCTTTTCCGACGTATGTGAGTTCAAGAACCTTTATATCTTGCAAAACACATGCTGTTTGTATTTCGGACGACCGCATTGGTTTTCAGGAAGTTCAGAAAATTACCGATCGTTTTTCTATTTTCGTGCATATAATAATATAAAATAAAATATCCCGTAATTTGTGAGAGCTGCTGCCCGTCCGACATTTTTCAAAATGCCACCAAATTTTAACCGCTTGACCGATTTGCGTCAAATTTGTACTGAAACCCTGTTCTAGGGTCATACACATTGACTCACTCTATTTAAATTTTATGCAAAAAATGTAGATCATTTGCTTGAACCGTTCTGGAGTTATAGTATTTTTTTTCAAATTACGAAAACACAAATTCCGGCAAAATCTTAACTACATTATCGATTTCGGCTAGATTTAATATTAAACATCGTCACATTTTATTGAACTTTTATGCCAAATTTTACATCAGATACTTGAACCGTTCTCGAGTTATAGCATTTTATAAAAAATTGCGAAAAAGCGAATTCCTATAAAATCTGAACTACTTTATCGATTATGCCTAAATTTGGTATTAAACATTGACACACTCCATTTAAGTTTTACACAAAATTTTAGATCATTTACTTGAACCGTCCTCGACTTATAGAATTTTCAAAAAAATTCTGAAAATTTCAAAATGCCGTAAAATCCGGACCACTTTACCGATTTCATTCAAATTCAGTATCAAACAACATTGAACGTATCTCCAGTTACGAAGAACTGTTTAGCTAAATCGGCGAACTTTTACGAAAGTTAGAGCGCCCACGCCCTTTCTTCAACAAATCAAAAACAGCATAAAATCTTAATGACTATATATATTTTGTCAAAAATCGCAACATTCAAAGAGGGACAAATACTCTACTTGCGTGCCAAATTTGAGCATGATCGTTCAAACGGTTACTGAGTGAGAGACGTACGAACATTTTTTCTAAATCGCTTTTCTCGACGTTCTGAACCATTCTGAGTATACTGACATGAAAATCTCGAAAAAAAAGTGTTTCATAAAAACAAAGCTTCCTCTATGAGGAAGGAAAATATAAATTATACCGGCGAAAAAACTAAGTGAAATATTGATCATGGGCAAAACCAGTGCATTGTCCAGTACCGGTACCTTTACCCTATATTGGCACCGATCTCAGCGTTGCTTTTTAATTATAAGCCACGGGCGAGTAATCAATGAGCCGGAACCTCGAACAACAAGAAGAAAATAAGAGGACTAAGAGGACTAAGAGATTTTTCTGCATCGCGGACACACGTTTTACTCGAGAAGCACCTGTACTTTCCAACGATACAGCTCTCCCTCTCTCTCTCTCTCTCTCTCTCTCTCTCTCTCTTTCTCTTTGCCCGAGGTTACTTTGTCGGGGAAAAAAAAGATTCTTAATAAGAGCTCTCCGGGGTCTATGTGGCATTGTCGTCTTAGTATGCGCGGTGGCTAACCTCCCGTCACGCGTTTCTATTGTCCAGACTCTACGATAGTCCTATGTACGTGTATAATCCGGAACAAAGGGAGTTGCTTCCTGCTGATTTCGGATCAACAGATTCACCGTCTATTTACAATTGGTGCGCACCTACCCGGTTTTCTCCATGAAACGTGCTCAGGTCTATTGTATTTCTTTCTGTGTTAGGTATATAACATACCGGGTGTCTTTGTCATTGAGGGTTGCCCCCTGCCATCACAATTCTCTGTATCAATGCATGTGGGAAAACTCGAAACTACGAACCTGTTAGAGATGGGTCCACGCACATATACACGAGGGTGTTTCATTCTTAACTTTTTTTTATTTTTTTATTATTTCTTCTCCGACTCCCACTTTGTCCGGCGTATATATCTTTGGACTTTAAAAAGATTCCAGGCAAAAGGGTGGCGTTCGAAGAAAATCCTAAGCCTCACTCATATATGCGTCAATCGACGTTTATACTCAAAATCATGAGACTTTCTTTTAACCCAATCGCTAGCCATCCCCTTCCCGTGTGGTATTTTCTCATTTTTATGGAACCCGAGCCAACATAACCGACTCTACACAAACGCATCTTTAAACAAACTCCTACATAATACGATCTCTACACAAAAGTACGAATTTAACACAGCTAAAGACTGCACAAGGAATTCTCTACATGAGCAATGTTCTTCACAGGCAAAACACTAAAGAAGCAATACTCTACACAGGAAGAACTGTGCATAGGCAAAACTTTGTGTGAACAATTTTCTTTAGGGGCAAAATTGTATAGGAGCAATTTTCATTACAGGCAATACTCTACAGAGACAACTGAACTCTACACAAGCAATGCCGTTCACTGGCAAACCGCTACACGAGCAATGTTCTTTAGAAGCAAAACTATACACAGGCAATAGTCTACATAAGCAATGCTCTTTACAAGCAAAACTCGTCGTAGGTAAAACTGTGAACAAGCAATACTCTACACTGGTGAAGCACTACACAAACAATACTCTACACAGTAGAATCTGTACAAATCTGTAAGACTGCACAAGGAATTCTCTACATGAGCAATGTTCTTCACAGGCAAAACACTACAGAAGTAATACTCTACACAGGAAGAACTGTGCATAGACAAAACTGTGTGCGAACAATGTTCATTACAGGCAATACTCTACAGAGACAACAGAACTCTACCCAAGCAATGCCGGTTACTGGCAAACCGCTACACACGCAAAATTCTACACGAGCAATGTTCTTTACAAGCAAAACTATACACAGGCAATACTCTACATGAGCTCTTTATAAGCAAAACCCTTCGTAGGAAAAACTGTAAACAAGCAATACTCTAACACAGGCAAAACGCTACACTGGTGAAGCACTACACAAACAATGCACTACACAGTAAAATCTATACACAGGAAAAACCGTAGTGCTTTACAGGCATAATTATACACAAGCAATACTCTACACTGGCAAAACCCTACACAAGGAATGCACTTTACTGGCAGATCCCTACATGAGCTATGACCTCTTTACAGGCAAAATTTTACACAAGCTATACTCTACACCAGCAAAGTTCTACACGAGCAATGCTTTATATATTCAACACATCAAATATTCTCCCCTATATTCTACACATGCTCAACGTGACACGGCAAAACTGTCCACGCATTCGTCTTTTGATGACAAAACTGTAAACGATTGATATTTTCATCGAATCGACTTGCTTATATCCAAACACATAAAAGAAAAGAATTTAAAAATGTTGGTTACATACAAGCGACCAAAAAAAAACAAAACAAAATAAAACAATGCATTGCGATTATTAGCAATTGTTTATTCAATGCTCTAGTGATACTTGACATATTGAACAAATATAATATATACTCTTATAATTCCCAAAAAAAAATATATCACTTACAAAACTCTGAAACAGTTCGCCGCTGTAAGCTAGATCAGAGTAATATGGACAATCCGTCGCAGCTCTCATGAAAAGATTCATATTGAGCTAGGAAAATTTCAGCGGGTGGCTGTCGATTGTCCTCTATTATGCGAGACCTGTGCCACCTGCTCGTCCTTAATACAATGATGGTACAGCCCAGGAAACAAGACAAAGAATGCACCGTTTCGACCATCTTGACAATTCGAATTGTTCGGAAAGTGTGTCTCGTTCACGCCGGGGATAATAGACCTTTGGGGACGAAAGGGCAGCGTCCGAATTGACCAGCACCATATACCAAGGGTACGTTTACCATCCGTTGGCAGTCGCACGGTACCGCTTCGCCGTCTTTTACCCCGGAGCCCTCTGGTCCAAGACTCACTAATAAAGCGACTTAAGTCGTAACCTCAAACGAAGAAACGACTAAAGGCCAACGAGAGCCAACAGTGCTAGTTTTCCTGGGCATGAACAATCGACACGTCGTCATTACGACCCCGCCTTCGTCGTATACGACTGGTGGCATTCTTTTGTCGTATAATATTCCACGATTTTCAGCCGCACTTTTGTAAACCGAAGGACTGATGCCGGCCCTTCGGTGACTCATTGCTCGGACCAAAGTTTATATACCTAAACATCAACAGTACACACCTTGTTACTTGGTGGCGAATGGCGCTCAGGTATATCTCAACTACTTTCCGTTGTCCTTTCGTTACTCGAATGTTTGTCTTTTAATATTTCGAAGTTTTAATACTGCCAATTCTTTCAGGTTTTTTTTTTATAAAGGGAACAGCATGGATGAACATATACTGTAGAATTTAATTTCCTTATTGACATATCGCACCTCTGAAACAAGAGTGAAATATTCGTATGAGTTTTAGGCATACAAGACGATTTAGTGGTGCGAAAGTATCGTGATTAGAAAGAACGTTGGTCATTTTAAATTAAAATTAATTTGGATTTCCTGATAGAGCTTACTGGACGGTGGGAAACAGTAGAATTTACAAAATAAAAACTGAAAAATGTAAAATTTTGTTAAATATGAACTCTTTTATCTTCTCACTAAATTCCGTATCAACCGTCGATACATTCTATTGGTGATATATGCAAAACTTTGGATTAGTTATTTAAGCCGTTCTCGAGCTTTAGCAATGTCGCAAAAAATATGAAAATACGAATTTCCATAAAATCTGATCTATCTTGTCGATTACGCCCAAACTCGATACCAAAAGTCGTAATCACTCCGACAAAGTTTTGTGTTTAGTTTCAGCTCGATGGCTGGAAATTTGTTCGAATTAGAGTATAACAGACATAGTTCAACATTTTTTTAATTTCATGAAACGCATTTCGTTTCATTGTTTTGTTCCCATAACTCTTGAAATACGTAAACGAATCAATTTTCTTGGCTTTGCGGACGGCGTTTTGAAAAGAAGTAAGCTACGTGCAAGCTACTTGTAACTTTTCTACTTCTACTTTGCAACTTTTTTTCATGTGTATCTCTATGACAATGCAAATTATATTTCCAACTTATAATTACGATAATTTGTGATTATCGACAAGCTTTAGCGGCTTAAACATAGCCATAAACGAAAGCTGCCCCCCCCCCACAAATCATTTGCCTACCATCTCGCCGATTCTAACTATAACGCGCAACATAACCAGATAGCATCATAACACCTACCACGCGCCGTGTTATTCCAACTATACGAGCTCCGCTTTAGCCTGTGTTGTGTTCACATACACATACACAGAAAACACAGGCGCTACAAACCCTCTCACCCCATTCATTGAACCGAGGGTGCCGGTGAACGAAACAAAACATATTGTCCGAATTTAATTTTGTGAAGGGAGAATTGGATATTCATACGTTATACTGGCCCCAGAGAACGTGTCTAAAAATATTGCGTACTGCGAGGATCGACCGCCGAGGGGTCGATTTTGTTCTACGCTTCCCCACAGCGATTTTAAGGTCAGTGTGTGCCGAAGACAAGGGGGGTGTCGTGTCAGGGGTTTGGGGCACCACTATCCCTGATGTAAAAACTCATGAATGTGTTTCTGCATGTGTCATCTATGAAATGCATATACCACACACTTATTCTCATGCACAATAGCCAACTCGCTGCTTAAAAGCCTTGTCTCAATTTGCTAAACGCTTTGTCCGCACCGCTTCCAATATTTAATCTAAAACCGATATTTCACAAATGTGTATAAAATAAAGCGTTGATGGCATTTCAATAATTTTCACATCAGGAATTATTAAGTGTAAGCAGTTGCAAATTTTTGGGTAAAATTTGATTATCACTTTTTGAAGAAACAAACACCATAATTATGAATTTCTTTTTTTTTTTTTTAATATCACGGATTTTTCCGTGAAATTTGAAAAGTAACTAAATTTAACGAACTCACAAATATTTTTATGTAAAATTAGGAGTGGCAAAAAAAAGTCAAATTAATAGAAATAATTATGATGGATCAGAATTGACAGATAGAAAAATTTGTTGAATTTACAAATTCTAATCTCTAGTAGTAATAAATACAAATGTACCTTTCTCAATTTTTATATTAAATAGAAAATATCACGGATTATTAAAATAAAATATTAGTTAGTTTAACAAGTTTGACATTTTTGCATTATGAGTCGACATATTCGTCGTATATGTGCAATTGCAGCACAACTTTATTTTCATGATTTTCAAGTGATTCAACAGGTCAAGGTTTTTCATTTTTGGAAACAATTAGCGATATTGAAATTTTGAAATTCGATCTAAAGTAAGATTTTAAACTCTGTTATCAATTTGGTTCAAGTTTTAAGCCGAATATTTCTTAACGCTAATATTAGGAATGTACACAAAATTCTTAGCTCATCAATATTTATTGTAAATTTAATACAAAATTTTGTCGACCTTTAGAGACACAATTTTTCTGATATAATTACGGAAATTTTCAATTTAGTTTTTATTATATAAGCAATGATTAACAAGGTAAATTAATTCTTTTTAACGCTAATATTAGGAATGTACACAAAATTCTTAGCTCATCAATATTTATTGTAAATTTAATACAAAATTTTGTCGACCTTCAGAGACACAATTTTTCTGATATAATTACGGAAATGTTCAATTTAGTTTTTACTATATAAGCAATGATTAACAAAGTAAATTAATTTTTTTTAACGCTAATATTAGGAATGTACACAAAATTCTTAGTTCATCAAGATTTATTGTAAATTTAATACAAAGTTTTGTCGACCTTTAGAGACACAATTTTTCTGATATAATTACGGAAATTTTCAATTTAGTTTTTATTATATAAGCAATGATTAACAAGGTAAATTAATTCTTTTTAACGCTAATATTAGGAATGTACACAAAATTCTTAGCTCATCAATATTTATTGTAAATTTAATACAAAATTTTGTCGACCTTCAGAGACACAATTTTTCTGATATAATTACGGAAATGTTCAATTTAGTTTTTACTATATAAGCAATGATTAACAAGGTAAATAAATTCTTTTAACGCTAATATTAGGAATGTACACAAAATTCTTAGCTCATCAATATTTATTGTAAATTTAATACAAAATTTAGTCGACCTTCAGAGACACAATTTTTCTGATATAATTACGGAAATGTTCACTTTAGTTTTTACTACATAAGCAACGACTAACAAGGTAAACTAATTTTTTTTACGACGACCGTTGTTCTATACTTTTATTGACAAAACACCCAATTTTGGATTAAATGGACAGGAGCAAGGACTGTAAGCAGCTGAAAGTTTCCGAGCTATTGAGGAGTGCAGGTGTGTCGAAGTGGAACCAATGCTAAACCGAGTCGAAATTTATACCCATGTTTATCCCTCCGAGTTTCGCTTGTCGATGGACGTTGTGAATGTTCAAAGGAGAAACTGATGATTACAATAGAAATAAGACCATGGATTTAGCGTTAACTGGGTATTGCTTATATCCATTTAGGAATACACTTTAGATTCAAACTAGGGCGAACAAGGACAGTATACCAAAATCCTCTTTTCTTTCTCTCAATGGTGAAACTCTTTAATGGTGGGGGTGGGGGCTTCGAAGTAGCACTATAGAATTTTCAAAATCACAATGTTTCATTTTTTCCTTTGATAGAGGCGATTCTGTCAATTATTTATGTAAATACCGATTTTTTCATTTGTCTAGAAATCTTACAGGATTATTAGTACGTTTAAGGTATGAAAATCTGTTAAATATTAGACTCGTACAATATATATTTTTTTAATTAATATGAATTTAGTTTTATTTTGTTGCAAATACAGGTGAGCGTAAAAAAATGAGAATAAATCATTTCATATGCCCAAAAATCTAATCTTTTTAATTTCGTTTTTTAGTTTTTTTCGTGAAAAAGTTCTTGATTTTTGGAAAAACGAAATGTTTGTATTTTTTTTAGAACTTGATAGTTTTTTCGAATATATAGGAGGCAAAACTCGTCAAGTCGACCACCCCAATTTTTCATGTCAACAAAACGTCCTCAAATTTATTCAGGCTGTTGGTCTGGTTGAAGAAAAAACGTAGGAATTTTTTCAGATTTTCTTATTGCATGTTCCAGCTATTAAAAATTTCTGAAAATAATCATTGTTTATTTTTAAACGCCAATACTACGACTCACACAAAAAAATCATGAGAACATCAAATATTGGATTTTCCGCGTACTTTCCAACAACATTTTTTGTAAAATTCTCCGATTTTATTTTATGCCATTTTTCAATTAAATAAAGTCCCCACTTTTTTCCCTCCGAAACGGCATTTTCGATTTAGCTGACATTTTCACATTTTGTTCTTTGAAATATCTAGAATCTTAGAAAAAATTGGCAAGATGGGCGGCAATTTCGCCCCAAAGTTACAGCTCTTCGAACGATGGAACATCGTGCTAATCTTTTTTATTATGTAATTCTTGTTTTTTGCATTAGATTACCGCGATGTTTGATTAATTAAAAAAAATTAAAACAAAATAGTTAAAAATCCGGTGTTAAAAATTCACCCTACTTGGTCTAAGTAGTCAACCCGGTGTCAATGGCCGGTGTTCAAAATCTGGTGTCATTTTGCAACCTCAAATCTTCCAACACATTTTACTTGAAAACAGGTGAATAAAAGTCAATACTTTTAGACTTCATTTGTGTCATGATTCTGCGTTGATTGCTGAGAGTTTCCGGATTTACATCTACTTGTCACGAAAATAAATGGGATTTAAATACTCTCGCTTGTGTCATTTTAATACTGTGAAAAGTATTATTATTAACATCGTTTTCTTGAATAATCTCCCTAAGCCAAAAGTGAGGGTCGCGCCGGGTGTTCCACCACAATTCACCACTTCCTTCACCGTGTTTTATGTAACGCTGTGAAGGGACTGGTGAACCAATAGGATTTGTATGCGGCGTTCACGTAACATAATCTATACAGAGGGTTTCACCCAAATAGAACAAAATATTGCAAAAATGTTTACAATGTTTCGTTACAATCAAAATATTGTCGCAACGTTATAATTTTAATTTCGTGAATCATAGTTATAACTTATTATCTTGTTATTTAAATATTTTAAAACCATTCTATCGAAACAAATTTTTATTTTCCCTATTTCAATATTTCAGAAATTTTCATATGCTTCTAGTTTAATATTTCTAAACATTTTTTTACGTTTCGCAGATCATTTTGAAGGGAAATCACATTTTCAACCAAGTTAATTGAGAAACTGTATCGATGAGACTTTCTGTTCCTTGTTTGTTTTTTTCAAAATTCCAATAGATTAAGATATCGTACAACGAATACCAATAGAATGGTTTATATCTTGTCAGTTTCATTCTGCTTTCTTTTAAATTTTAAAGCAACTGAACGAATTCTAAAGTGTATAGATTCCAAAAGCAGTGAAAACAAAAAATAACAGAGGAATTTAGAATTTAAGAATTTTAACGCTATTTTAAAAATCAGGAACCTTAAATACGCACACGTACTTATTTTTGTAGATTGAATTTTTCTCCAAACATTTTTTATATCGTAAGTTCAATGGCATAAATTATGTTTTTGCAATATTTCATAATTATACAATTGTAATTGTTGTTGGAATATTATATATACAATGATTTTAGTAGAAATTGCAACGTCGCTGCGATACTTCAACAATACTGTTACTTAGATCTCAAAATATTCTGGCAAATATTGCTATATGTGGAATTAATATTTCTACAATATTTTCGAAATATTTCAGTGCTGTCTTAAAATTATTTGTAAACTTTCATTACCGAAAATTTGATTTAACATCTGGGATTTAAATGAAATGAAATATAGTTGAATTAAATAAATTCTATTGATATTCGACGTACGATTTCTTATTCAATAATACTATATTTTTTCATTTAAATAATGTTTTATTTGATTTAAATAAACCCATTCGCTCCTTAATCTGGGTGATAATGTTCCTAATTACCGAAATACTATAAAGTACCGTAATTTATTATCTCACTTACATACTAAATTTAATACACAAGTTTATGTAAAAAAAATGTTTCCTATTATCTATAATAGGATGTTTCACTAATCTTTCAAAATTGAAGAAAAACGTTGTTAATCACGAATAAAAAATCATATTTAGTCTCCCATCCCCAAGTATGATTATAAGTAACTAACCACTACTTTCTACAAATAGAGGGTTCTGAGGATTAACTTTAAGGGGTGTCTAAATTAAATAAACGTAAAATTGTCTTTATTTCAATTAGGGACGCTTTAAAGTTGGTCGTCAGAGCTCTTTATTTGTAGGAAGTAGTGGTCAGCTACTTATAATCATACTTTGGGGATGGGAGACGAAATATGATCTTTTATTTATGTTTAAAAAAATGAACAGTGTAAGAAATAGAGTGATAAAAGCACACGACATTTCTTGTGATATTAGAGTGTTCTGGCGACCAACTTTAAGGAGTGCCTAAATTAAATAAACGTAAAATTGTCTTTATTTCAATTAGGGACCCTTCAAAGTTGGTCGTCAGAGCTCTTTATTTGTAGGAAGTAGTGGTCAGTTACTTATAATCAAACTTTGGGGATGGGCGACGAAATATGATTTTTTATTCGTTTTTAACAAGACTTTGTGTTGAATTTTCAAAAATGAGTGAAAAACCCTAATCTATAATGGATGTTTAAAAAAATGAACAGTGTAACAAATAGAGTGATAAAAGCACTGGGTTATCTTCATTCTCATCCACGCGTCAATTTCCAAACAGTATGTACCCGACCTGAACCTCAAGATTCCCCAATTTCGTGAATTCTGCAGAGACCCCACCACGACATTCCTTGTGATATTAGAGTGTTCTGGCGACCAACTTTAAGGAGTGCCTAAATTAAATAAACGTAAAATTGTCTTTATTTCAATTAGGGACCCTTTAAAGTTGGTCGTCAGAGCTCTTTATTTGTAGGAAGTAGTGGTCAGCTACTTATAATCATACTTTGGGGATGGGAGACGAAATATGATCTTCTATTCGTTTTTAACAAGACTTTTTGTTGAATTTTCAAAAATTAGTGAAAACCCCTAATCTACAATGGATGTTAAAAAAAAAATTAACAGTGTAACAAATAGAGTGATAAAAGCACTTGGTTATCTTCATTCTCATCCACGCGTCAATTTCCAAACAGTATGTACCCGACCTGGACGTCAAGTTTCCCCACTTTCGTGAATTCTGCGCCGGGCGACCCCACCACGATATTCCTTGTGGTTACCAAAGTGGAGTCAGCACACGGCAAATTATAACTCGTGGCGTATCTCAGATTATCGCACTTGTTATATTATCTCTCGGTTAAAGTTTGCGTTATTGCCTTATCTTCCGGCGTGATTTCATCCCCCACCTGCGGATCATTCGGTATCATCGCCGTCGTGATTTTCGTGTCGCGTTGCACCCGATACGCGGCGTATTCGGACATGTTCGTACACGTTATATCGTTGTTTTATCCGCGTTACGTGTACACCACCCTATCGGCATAAGGAGTTAGTTGAACGCGCGCACCGTCGCCTCCAAATCCTTTTACAAACCTCTCACAAGTTATAACAAGGCGGCGCTGTAGCCGTTGCCAACGTTGGTTTGCCCGTTCGCCGTACGTACTCCGTAACAATTCAACCAATGAGATAGCCGCAAATGCGCCGTAGCCGCTGTACGAGCAACGCCTCCGGTGGCTTCCTATTGGCGCGCCGATTGGTGTCTCAATCCCACTTGACTCGTCGCAGGTGGCAATAACGTTTGGTGGGAGAAATGTGGGACGAAACTTTGGTGTACCTCGGCGGGATCGCCACCGACAGTTTCGCGTTGCAGACTGCACTTTCAAATCTATCGCTTCGAGAGCCGTATCGTTCTTAATTGACACAACGGCCGAGGCAGTACGAAAGGAGAAACAAAAAAGAAAAAAGAAAAAAAAAAGAAAAAACAACAACAACAAAATCTACGGATTCCCGTGAACGGTGTCGTTTATTTTTCTTTTTTCCAATAATTCGTGACTATTACCGAAAATAAGACGTTTTTTATCCGGACTAAATCGACGATAAATCGTACGTCATCAAGTACAAGTGTTAATAATAAACAAGTGTGATTAAGTGACGGACCAAGCACGTTGTGTGGGTGCCATGTGCAGTGACTCGTATCAATCGCGTTTAACTCGTGTACTATAAGTTATAGTTTGTTTTTTTTTTTTTGTTTAATCGTACAATTGTCAATAAACTGCTGACAGTGGTGACACACGAGATTCGATACTCGTAGTTTTTTTCCCTATATTTTCATCATCTATCGTATAAACGGGCGAGACGAGGGTCTCGAATACGGCAACAAGATTGAGCTGGAATTGCATCAACGGGCCGCCGGCCACTTTATGAGGTCAGTATATTGCTTTAAATTTCTATTTCCTTTCCTCCCATTTTTTACGATTTTTTTTTTCGTGATACGCTGGTTATTTATTTGTATCAATCGTTTGTTTGTGCTTCGATTTCATGGGAAAGATGGTGTAATACGATTAAACAATTGTGGTGGTCCGGGCAACTATTAAGTGAAAACTATCAATTTTTCGTCCATAAGATCAATTAATTTTGAATAATTGAAGCTCAAAAAAAATGGTCGCATGGATTGTCAATTGATAGTAATTGTCACTTAATAGTTGCTAGTACTACTGCGATTTAATAATCATACACTGAAATAGTTGTGGTTGTCTTGAAGACTATTAATTGAGAACTATAAATTTTAAGTAAATACGACTATTGTTGTTGTTGCATCAACTATTACATTCTTACCGTCGCTAACTTTAATTAGTTGTAACACTTAAAACTAGTCGCATGGACTACCAATTGATAGTAATTGTCACTGAATAGTTTCCAGAACTACTATGACTTAATAAACATACACTAAAATAGTTGTGGTAGTTTTGGCAACTATTATGTGACAACTATTAATCTTCAGTTCATGTTATTGTTGTTATAGTTACGTAAACTATTTCATTGTTACCGTCGCTAACTTTAATTAGTTGTAACACTAAAAACTAGAAGCATGAACTACCAATTGATAGTAATTGTCACTGAATAGTTTCCAGAACTACTATGACTTAATAAACATACACTAAAATAGTTGTGGTAGTTTTGGCAACTATTATGTGACAACTATTAATCTTCAGTTCATGTTATTGTTGTTATAGTTACGTAAACTATTTCATTGTTACCGTCGCTAACTTTAATTAGTTGTAACACTAAAAAATAGTCGCATGGACTACCAATTGATAGTAATTGTCACTGAATAGTTTCCAGAACTACTATGACTTAATAAACATACCCTAAAATAGTTGTGGCAGTTTTGGCAACTATTATGTGACAACTATTAATCTTCAGTTCATGTTATTATTGTTATAGTTACGTAAACTATTTCATTGTTACCGTCGCTAACTTTAATTAGTTGTAACACTAAAAAATAGTCGCATGGATCACCAATTGATAGTAATTGTCACTGAATAGTTTCCAGAACTACTATGATTTAAGAAACATACCCTGAAATAGATGTGGTAGTTTCGGCAACTATTATGTGACAACTATTAATCTTTAGTTCATGTTATTATTGTTATAGTTACGTAAACTATTTCATTGTTACCGTCGCTAACTTTAATTAGTTGTAACACTAAAAAATAGTCGCATGGACTACCAATTGATAGTAATTGTCACTGAATAGTTTTCAGAACTACTATAATTTAAGAAACATACCCTGAAATAGATGTGGTAGTTTCGGCAACTATTATGTGACAACTATTAATGTTTTTTTCATGTTATTACTGTTATAGTTACATAAACTATCTCATTGTTACCGTCGCTAACTTTAATTAGTTGTAACACTAAACAATAGTCGCATGAACTACCAAATGATAGTAATTGTCACTCAATAGTTGCCGGGACAGCCACGATTTAATAAACACACACTAAACTAGTTACGGTAGAATTGGCAACTATTATGTGACAACTATTAATTTTTAGTTCATGTTATTATTATTATAGTGACATAAACTATCTCATTTTTACCGTCGTTATCTTCAATCGGTGGTAATTCTAAAAAGTAGTCGCATGACTTACGAATTAATAGTAATTATCACTTAATAGTCGCCAGAATTGTCACGATTTAATAAACATATAACTGATAATAAACTAAACTGGTTGTGGTAGTTTTGGCAATTATTATGCGACAACTATTAATTTTCCGTTCATTTTCTTACTGTTATAGTTACATAAATTATTTCATTGTTACCGTCGCCAACTCTAACTAGTTGTGACTCTAAAAGAATAGTCACGTGGACTACTAATTAATAGTAATTGTTACTGAATAGTTGCCCGGATTACTATAATTTAATAAACACACTCAAATAACTGTGGTAGCCTTGGCAACTATTATGTGACAACTATTGATTTTTAGTTCGTTTCATTATTGTTACTAGCTACATAAATTATTACATTGTTACCGTCGCTAACTTCAATTACTTGTAACTCAAAAAAATAATTGCATGACTTACCAATAAACAGTAATTGTCACTCAATTTGCTGCCACAACTGTCACGATTTAATAAACATAGACCAAAATAATTGTGGTATTCCTGGCAACTATTACGTGACAACTATCACTATTCATTCCATGCGAATATTATTCTAGTTACATTAACATTTTATTTAAATTCAATTTCAATTTACATTTCATTGTTACCCTGGTTAAATCTAATTAATTGCAACTATTCATTATTTTTTATAGCCATACAAAAATAGTCACAAAGACAACCAATTAATAGTAATTGACAATTCAATCCTTCAAAGCATAGTGGCTCGTTTTTTTCGACCCATCTCAGATTTTAATTATTTCGAATTCATTTTCTTGACGGTAAGTACCGATATCTTTTGCGTTGATCTTTTTCGTTTTCAAAGTGAAAAAAGGATCGATAGTTGCCATCACTGACTTTCTCTGTAATGCTTAAACTAACATTTATCGAAGCCTACCTTTTACCTTCGTTGAAACTTTCATCCGATTACAATTTTACTTTCCATTTAACATCTTTTGATAATAAAAAAAAAAAATTCTAAATCCTTGCAATAAACTAATAAATAGACAAAAAAAAAGAATGACGTACGTAAAGACATTGGAAGAATTGAACTATTGTCCCACGATTTTTCATATAGCGGCAAAAAGCCACGCATATCCAATGTACTTTTAACCATCTCGTAGGTTTGCTTCATCTACGTATACCTGAACTATATAACGGCACTATTTATCCTCGGTCAGTGCAATAAACACGCCTCTCTCAGCTAACTCGGGGATGCGCATGCATCAATCGCCAGTACAATACCGTTTTTATGGTGTTATAAACTTGATATCGGCTTTCTTCGACACAAACTGTGATTATAGGGCCTCTGTATACAGCTGGGGGTTATAGAAAGGCAAAATATATTGATAGACTTTTCGAGTTTACCGTTTTCATTTGTCGTACCGGCAATTACTGATATCCGGTCATATTTTAAGAGACAGATATGTTTCGCTTCAATATTTACACGCCTACTTTATTATTTTTTTTTTTACTAATTGCCTGCGAAACAATATTATCTACAAACGTAAGAAAATGATTGTAATATTTGATTATATCACATCGGTGTAATGGTTTGATTCTAATTGAAATTTATTCTATTTTTAATGTTGTGTGTGCTTTTTTTTAAGTCTCAGCCTGATGGTTAAAAAAAATATTTTTCACTTTTACATCACCTGTGAGAACTATTGTGTAGAATATGCTCTATGTGTGTAATAGAAAAATTGACATTGTAATTTAGGAGTTCTGGTATTGTTAGTAAGAAAGAAAAATTTACTTGATAGCAATGTGGAACATAGATAACAAATTTTCAACCAGTAAAATATTTTAGGGAACAATGTATGGAAATATGAGGGAACAAATTTGCTGTATAAATGTCTGAAACTACACATAGTGAAAAATAATTTTGCTAAACAAATTTGTTACTCTGATTTAAAAAAATGGTTGCATTGAAGAAGAGTCAGAATTAATAACAATTCTTTTTTAATGACAATAAATATATTTTAATAGGCAAAACTAACAGTTTTTTTTTTCTGTAAAAATAAGAATTCTTTTTTATGTTTCCGATTGTAAAATTTAATCATTTCTTGTTATTCTTAAAATTAACAGCAACAAAATTATGTGCATTGTGGACAACCTTTTTATTTTAAAGTATTTAAATATTTTTTTTTTTTTAAGCGACGATTTGACCGTTTATTGTAGCAGATTGACAAGTTAATGTTTTTTTCTAAATTTTTATTGTTGTTTTATACGGAGTTGTTTGCAAAAACAAAAGGTTTATTATACAGAATTGCACGTAAATGAGATCTCAAAGGAAAATTAAATTTAGACACTAGAATTGAGCTCGTCTGTAAAGTAGACAATCGGTATTTATGTAGAATGTGTGAGTAATTGTGGGAAGACTGACCGGAGCAAGGTTCATCCGAGTAATTCGAGTGATGGTAATAAATCGCGGTTGCCCATTAAACAAGCCTCATGACTCGTAGACCCGAGAGCTAAACATTCAATTAGCGCTTCCTAATCCCACCCCTACTTGTCAACAGCCATTACTTCCAGCATTTTGCCCGTACTCCGACGGGACTCGGTCCTGCACCCGTAGTGTATATACTACATAGGGGGCATTCCACGGAAAATCGACAGATTTGTAAATGCGATTTAAAAGAAAAAAAATTTATCAAGAAAATATTCCATACCAATTTTTAAAATTTACTTCGACATTATATTCTTCGTACAATAATGACATTTTTCATTATTGACTCCCAACGTAAAACTAGGAATAGGAAAAAAAAATTTAATGTAATATGGGGGCTTTTACCTTCTTTGAAATTACAGAATTTTTTTTCTTCAAGTAGAAGGTCAACAGAATATCGACTAGAAATTCATTATTTCTATTAATATGTGATATTTTCAGATTTATTTAAATTTCGAAAAATCCCAACTTTCAATAACCAATATTTTTCCTTGCTAAAAGCTGTATTTACTCGTTTCTTTTTATAACATAGATGACAGAATTTATCATCCAAGAATTTACTATGAAAAATTTCAACAAAATTCGTAATTTTAGTAAATAATATATTTGGCCGATTTTTTAATACCACTTTTTTTTTTTAAACCATATTACAACATACTAAAAGGAGAAAAAAAAAATACGAGGGTGACAACCCTGTCGATTTGCCCTGGAATGCCCCATAGACACACACCCCTACACAGACCCTTTCCCTTGAGCTTAGATCACTGCAAACTATCGTCACGACGACCCCTGCCACCCCCATTGAACCCCGTGGTGGTCCCTTCGGTGGCCCACGTACGTATCTATTAATCCTCGTTGAATGACACTCGATACACTTGAAACCACTGTGCTGTTATGCTAGGGTAACTCGGGCCGACATTAACCCTAACGAAATCGTAACTACTGCCCTGAGCCGTACTGCTGAACGGGGAACCTCCCCATCGACCACTACAGCTTTTCTTTTATATTACATTCTTTATTTTTTTTAATGAATCCTTAAGGCGATCTGTGGCGTAAAAGTGTGTTAGTTCGAGTGGCTCACGAGATATTCCAACCTCCCTCTCACACATTCTGGGGCGACACTTTTTAGGGTTGCATTCACAGAGAGCGCCGCTTAGATTGCTCGATAGCATTCATACGACGGAGGGATAAGATTAATTTGCTTTAAAAATCAAAGAACCATCGAATTTAGGCAATTAATACGTCCACGTGGCTTTTTCTAGTTATTTCCTATTAATTCTCTCACCTGCTTTATTTAGATTCATTTTTATTTTAATGCATACTATTTTTTAAAACGTATTTTTTTCAGTAAAAATTATTTTGTGAAATTAGGGTGCTATGTTTCGTAAAAATAGTTTTGCTGAACGACATATCTGCTTGTAATTCTAACACAAAGTTATTTATGTAATTTATCATATTTTTGTTACAAAATTGACAGACTAAAAAGTAGTGAGCTTATGTGAGCAAGATATCGTTGTAAGATGTGCAAATGTTTTTTTAACGTGTATGGTGATGTATTTATTATTCACGTTTTAATATCGTGTATTATATGTATATATTTAAATTATTAATATACATACTTGCGATACTTTTTCGAAAAAATAAAATTGCTGAATTGAAACCGTCAAAAAATCGCTTAAAATCGTTAAAAAGCTTTGAATTCAGTTTTCACTTTCGACTTTCTCTTTTATTTATTTTTTTCTAATTACTTTGGATATTTTTATGCATACTCAGAGATAGTCTTATCAACGTCTACTAAAAATCTGCGGTTGCGAGTGGGGAAAAAAATCTACTTAATTGAAAGTAATGTTGTTTTGTAGCAACTAAATATTTCGTTAATGAAATGTTCGTTTCGATCGATCAATCAAATATTGGTTCAATGGACTTAAATATTTAGTTCGCCACCTAATATTGGAGCAAAATATCGAGTTCATATTGGACCACAATTGCATAGTTGAATCAACTTTCTTTTTGCTATATGAGAACAATGTTGTTTTCTACATTTTTTATGTCAGGACACTCAAAATGGTCCAAAACATCGAGAAACGTGGTTTACAAAAAAAAAAGTGTTTTTTTTTTGTATGTTAAGACCTTAAAAGATACAAACCTCTGTATCTCAATAACTGCTTGGCCAAATTAATTCAATGTTGGTGTCTAGGTTCAATAAAAATTGAAAAGACCATTTTTCCAGTAGAAGTTTCATATGTTTAAGACTTTTTCTCATTTATGATACTGTAAAAAATGTCTGTAGTTACTTTAACTGTTGTCAATATGGAGTTACTTAGCTGATAAAAAATTAAGACATGTTTGCTGGAATTAAATATGAGTCAAATCTATACAGAATTTCGGATTTTACGGAATTTAAAATGTGTCGAAAAAATTAAATTTCTTCACTATTATTTGTGTCAACGTTGAACAATTGAACTCAATTTTTCTGCAAGATATGGAATTAAAGATCAGCGGTGTTTGATTAAATTTTGTAATATCTTCGGAGAAAAATTCGTATTTTATTGCAATTAAAATTGTTCAAATTGTTATTACATTTGAAACATTCGACAAAACGAGTTGAAATTTCACGCACTTGCGCAACAACGATCACAAATATTCGACAAGAAAATTTCATGAAAATCAACAGAGGCCTTGGAATTTTATAGATCCTTTAGTTTTTATATTCACCATTGTCGAAGTTTATTAAAAAAATTCGTAAATAACTCAAGAAATGGATTCTCAAACACAAATAACTCAAACAAGGATTCAAAGTAGAATCGTATATATTACTTCCTCATTGATTTTCAGTTTTCGCACAATTTCCTGTACAAGGAAGCGAAAAATGATGAACAAACTTTCTAATTATATTAGAATGCATGCGTTCAACGTGTTTGTTTTTGGCACGAACGTTTGTAATTTACAAGTTGCTGCATTCCTTGATGCAGTTGTAGACTAGTTCTGATTGTTATATACCTATGTAAGTGGTTTACCGCAATTAATCGGAATGACCATGACAGTCGAGGTTGGCAAATAAGAGGGCGGTTTGTTTACTAACCCAATTGCGGTTTAATTGCAGAGCTGGCGGTAATATGTGCGACAACGGAGCATTCACGGATACACTCCGTTGCCTTCCTGGCATGTCCGTCGGATCACCCCCGGGTGGTGCTGGCGTCGGTCCAGGTGCTGTCGCCCTTTCAAGTCCCCTCGGGACCGTCAAAAAACCCGAGACCAAACATGTCAAAAGGCCAATGAACGCTTTCATGGTGTGGTCTCGATTGCAGCGCAAAAAAATTGCACAAGAGAATCCCAAGATGCACAACAGTGAGATCTCCAAAAGACTCGGTAAGTTAAAGTATCTTTTAGGATATTTTTCTTTGAATAAAGCAGACGACAGTTACTGAAGTTAGAAAGGGACCAACAATTTTCGGATATTAGTAAATAATTCATTAAGTCCATTCTAATGTGATGGAAAATAATAATGGGATTCTGATTTACCGAACAGAATTTTGGTACCATTGAACTGCTTGAGCAGGTGCTACTAAAATTGCAGTAAGTGGACTCATCGAGACATCTCTATCGATGTTATTGCTGTTATTTTACCAGCAAACAACAAAACCTTGTATTTCTTGATTTTATCATCCGTCGTGTTCCCATAATCCGTGGTTTCAATTTCCATCAATTTACCAATTTTTTTAATTCGATTGCTACATACCATGCAAAATGGAATTAGTGTAAAATGGATTTGTTTCTTCATTCAATAAGGAATTCCATTTGACACTATTTTAAGATGATTGTTCTTTAGACTCAAATGATATCATATTGAATTAAAGAGATATTTTCAAGAGCATAATAGTCATCGGGTTATATCTCCAGTTTTCATAAATCACGTTTCCTGCTTGGAATATAAAACCCTTGTGGAGAATAAGGGATTGCTGGTACATAAAAACATATTAATATTAAATTCGAAAACGCGAAGAAAAATAATATAATGTTTGTCGTGTAGCATATGCGAACCGAGAATTTTCCTTTCACTCAAAGATCCGGCTTCAGAAAAAGAGCTCCAGCACTCTTGTTCAATCTTCCATTGATGTCACCATAATGGCTAGCTACGTATGCACGCGTGACTGCGAGATTCGCCGACTCACAGTAGCTCCCTTATTCCGTCTCGTTAGTCACGTGGATCCGTCGACGAAAAGCTGCTCTCCCGTGTAAGCGAGTACCTAAGTCGAATCGGTCGAGCGTGCAGAAACGAGAAGCAGCGCGAGAAAGGTATTCCGTTCAGTATTTCCGCTAAATGCCATGAATCCACAAAGATATTTCCTGCGGCATTTTCTCGTCTCCCCCACAAAAATTCTTTCTTTCTTCGGCTTTCCTTTTTCTCCTTGTATCTCTTTTCTTCGTACGTATTACCGCTATGTTTTTTTTCTTCTCATGACCTGACACTTGAGATGAGACGAATTTTCGAATTCCTTATTTCTTGGATTTTCACATTAATCGATATGTGATATAGAAAAATGATTTTTGTGTTTATAACGGATGCTTATTATTAAATTATTAAAAATTATTCATTTTCTCTCCACTATACAGATTGCTATGTGCTGATCCAACTTGCAATTGATTTAAATGTCATTTTTTTCGACTGACTTAATCATTATAACTCAAATAGACCAACTTGTGGCAATTTCAGAACGGCTTGAAGTACGTTTGGCAAATTGCACAACCATTAGTGGATCTCAGAATATGTATGAACTTCTCTCCAAAGTGTGATTGTAATCGTTAGGCAATTACAAGTGCACTGGTGCCAACGCAGGTCACCACCGAGGGCGTCGGCGGCACTTATGCTTCGCCACGGTCGAATCACCCTCCACAGTGTGGGGCAAAACGATATAACACTTCTGTGAATCTCCCCACATTGATCTTTATAGGCCAATTTGGAATTATATTCCCCAAACTGCTATTTTGATATCATTCAATTAAATGTTCGTTTTGGGGAATTTTTTTTTCCATTTACAGAAGTTTGCTTTAATATTAAAAAAAAATATAAGCGATCATTATATACATTTTTCCTTAAAAACCAAGGCCAAGACAAAAAAAAACCTAAGTTACACCCAATTAACCCAAATGGATTTCAAAGAACTGAAAGAACTCAAGCCATATTTCTATTAATTTATATTTTACAGTACTTTGATATCTTCGAATGATTCTCAAATTCAAACCGAAATGAGATACAGTGACATGCTGGTTTTACTGAATAGTGCAACTTATCATGGAATTTCGTGTCTGTGGTACATCAAACAAATCATGTTTAGAAAGAACTTTCAACTAAAAAAAAATCATTTATCCCTTTCTACGTCATCGTATTCGCGACAAACGTTGCTTAGATTGATCCACCATAAGATTCCGAATTGTCACGTAAAAACAACTGTTCCAAATCTCTCACATTTAGACCTGTACCGAATAAAAGTGTTCTACAAAACAGCAAAAATTCCCGTCTTCATTTTTGGCAAAACAAAACAAACCCTTTGAAACGTATACAACGAATTAGTCATACAAGCTCATTACGAAACTGGAAACACTACAATCAACTGCAAATCACCCGTAAAAGTGAAAACTCAATCATCCATAAAATTCATTATTTTTACATGTCCTTCAACAGTTATGTTATTTCATTATTTTTCCAAATATAATGACGTAGACGATCATATAATAATTGAAAGTTGGGGTGACACAAAACGTCAATGTCATGGGTGTTCCCTTTCACCATCAATCCGCGTTCTTTATATTTGTATGGCAAGAAAAGATAAGATCATCAACCATACTCGCGTTCGATCGCTCGTCATTCAGGCTGCGCGAAAATACCTCTATTCTTTTTTTTTTTTTCTTTTTCACAAATCTACAATACTTCTAGCGCGCATTGCCTGCTCGGGTAGGGTAGATCTATACAATACTGGTTGAACGTCGTCAAGGTGCGCGCGCAATACTTTCGTCCCGCGTTACTACGTACCAGCATGTAGAAAACTCCGAGCGACAAGGGGTTGAGCCGAGCCCTCTTGCTGCAGAGGAGAGTCGGAGGAATGGGCGGGGGTGCCGTGAGTATACGCCGAAGAGAGGGGTCCAAAGTGTAGAATGGGTGGGCGACAAAGTGAGGGACGGAAGAAGAAGAGACCACGAGTCGAGAAGGTTGGAAGCAAGCTTTCATCGTAATGAAGTATTCCTGCTGCTGCTGCTGCTGCTGCTGCTGCTTGCTGAGCCCCCTTTCTCCCTTCCCCTATCCACCTACGATGCAAGCCTCGAACCTTTTAAACGAAGAGAAACGCAACTTGCAGCTTTAGCATATTAACATAGCCTGGTTCTCTTTCTTGCGTGGCAGGAGGAGCAACTTCTATAGTCTTCCTGTGGCTCAGCTCCATCACTTCTTTTTCTTTTTTTACTTAAAAAAAAAAAAAAACTCGAACTCTAAAGCTCTTTGATTCTCCAAGGAACATTGTAGGTAATACTTTGAGTTGTTACACGTTTATCGTATGATAGACGGAAAAGGTGTATGTATTCTTAGTACTTAGACGAGAGTTAAAAATCTGGCAATGGTGAAGCAGTTTCTCGTTGTAGATGTACTGAACTGTGCTGGACAAATGAAGGACATATTGATGAATGGTTACATAGCAAAAGTTTCATTTCTATGCATTGTTGGGTTCAATTTCCTGAAGCATAGCTTTATATTGATCCCTTAGGACCTAAAATGGTGCGATAATATCGTTCACTTGTTTGGATGCTTACCGAGGTTCAACAAAATCCAGAACATTGGTGATAGGTCGCAATTGTCATACATTAAAATCAATCAAGATCAACGATTAAAGTTGCTTTTGACTAGCAACTGGTTGATCAATTGATCGCAATTTCTTTGGGGTGTTTTCATCAGCTGTGGCTGGTCAAGGGATCATCAATTTGTTAGGTATCTCAACTAATTTATTGGTTAAGCTAACCAATATATTGATTACTTATGATTACCAGTCATTGGTCGACGTGACCAAGTATTTTGTTGTAACGAACTACAACTTGGTTAGTGTAACCAATTACTCGGTTGGCTCATATTCCACTATGACCATAGTTGGTCCAACCACATTTTTATTCCATGCAAGCGCGATCGTTTGACCTTGCAGGTGGTGACATTGACCGCGCAGTGGACCGCGACGATTGCCATCCGCACTATGAAAGCATGGGTGGGGCCTCGACTCTCTGATAATAAAAACAGTCATCAAACCTGATGTCGATGACCACTCTTCATAGGACATTGTACATTATAGTTCGAGCTTTGAATATTTTCCAACTTCCGAGCATACATTATTCACTACATATCTATACAGTTTAAAAAATAATTTTCATTTCGTTTTACAATTCCAAAAATATGTCTTGCAACTTCTTGTTATCTTGAAATATTGGTCACTTAATTGCAAAGTTATCGGTGTGTACCAGTGACGCACATTTTGAACTTTAGTTTATGATTAATCGAGCTTAATAGGCCAGACGCAATTGAGGAGAAGCTCCCGTACTGTCTCTGTGAATGCGTGTTCCATATATTAAAAAACTTGGAATCTCTTGGGACAACGCGTCATCATTTGCAAGAGAGGAGAAGGATGTCTCTGTACTGGTGGAGCCATTGTTAGCGGTATAATAAAAGCCGCGCAGCGATGCTGAGGCTAGATGGTGCGGCAACGGCAGCAGCAGCATCGTCGTCGTCGTCGTCGTCGTCGTCGTCGTTGTCGTTGTCGTCGTCGTCGTCGTCGCTGGTGACGTTGCGCGCTTAAGCAATCCCTGGCAACTCGTACCGCCATTGCGATGCCATCCTCCAACCCTGGAGTATGCGCCACCACCGCGCCTCGGTCCATTAATTAACAGGCTTTGTACTTTTAAACGATGTTAAATAAATGGCATTGTCCGTTGGCGAAAGGACTGAAAGGCAGGCACCATTGTATTTTAAGCTCGGTCGGTCTCCGAACGCACGCGAAATAGGAGAAAGAGCCAGTACCACCCGAGAACCAACTACCTACTAATACCGTCGTCGCTCGGTGGCCTTTGTTCTAAACAAATGAGATCCCCGCCTTTCCCCAACCAACCAACACACCAACCAACCCACCCACCACCCATCCAACCATCTACCACCACTTCCACTACCACCGTTCCTTGTCACCGCAGAAAATGCGCGTGCATATCGATTGGATAATCTGCTGCTGCTGCTGCTGCTGGTGCTGCTGCCGCTGTGCGGAGTATATTCAGTCTCTCTCTGTATATGTTGGTCGAGAAATATTCAGGGCCATTTTGATTAAAATTCATTTTGCAAAATCGTTCCTTTTTTTTATCAGAACACACTGCGTGTAAAATCGTTTAGTGCTTCATGGATGTCTTATGGATTCATCAAGAAAATACAAATAAAATACGTTCAGGGAGACGATTTTTAATCTACTGATATCTTTGTAGATTCCTAAAATATGTTGGTAGCTCGTACCGATTATTGGTACTCTCAGACTTAATACTCATTATCCACAGTCTGCATCGTAGGTGTATTTCTAAAATTCACATTAACGACATAACTGTGTACTTCTGGTATATTTGACTAGCCAGATATAGCAAAAGTATACATATAAATCAACTGAAATATGTCAGAATTTCATATTTCAGGCTTGATGTGAGTTTTGAAAGTCCATTTTCCTGGATTTTCTTCATGGATTCATAAAAGGCATTCAAAATGTACACGTGACATTATCGTAAATCATTTGTTAAATTGCCAGAAATTTATAAAGCCGAATGTAATATTTCCTTATCGTCGTTCAGCTTAATGTTTTGTAGCCGAAAGTTCATTTAGCCAAAAGGCGTTTTGCCTAATCGTAAATTTTGCTAAATAAAGTGGCTCTCGGCAAAACGACGTCTGACATTATTAATTTTTGGCACAAAATGTGAGGGATTTTTAAGGTTTCATATAAAAGTAAATTTCGCTATTAATGATTGAAAAATAGTAGTATTTCCAGTAATCACTTTTTACGGTAGACTACACTTTTTAAGTTAAATACTCACCGAAGGTATATTATCATTTAGCGTGCTGTGGAGAAAGGCTCGTTTAATACTTACTCGAAGCTGCACGAGTAAAGGAATTCCGTATTAAACGCTCTCCCGGTTTCGTCCTGTGTGCGAACCACCAACACCACGTATGCTCATTCGTTGTTGAAATTTGAGCACCGACATGAATCCGGAACAATTCTCTAGCTGCGGCTTATACACGAGAAGGTGATTGTCGAGAACAGTTTCATGGAAAAGTATAACGAATCTTGCAGTGAAGAACACGCAGCATGTAACAATTTTCCGGGTGCACGGTTGTCCTGCATTGCTTCACTGCGTTGATGTTGCACACGAAAACAGGAAATTCAGCATTCGCAAACTCATGATATTGTAGTACAGAGTACATTGTAGGGCCATACAAACGATCATGTATTGCACGTGGTAAATGTTTCTCCGGTACAATATTTATCAAAACACGTGTTTACTTTATTTTTTTGACGTTCTCAATTTTGTGAAAAGTGTCTGTAGTTGCTTTACTCCAGAAGCCACAAATTTTAAGCTATGGAACTAAAGTTAATGGTTCTTTATTAATTAAGAGATGTTCAAGGTTTGGGATTAAATTTGAGCTGTACTTATGTACAGTTATTTTCGAAAAAATTCATTTTTCCAACAAACTTTACGTCAACTTTGAGCAATCGAACTCAAATTTTTGACAGAATTGAACGAACGTTCAGGGGTGCTTAATATTGATGTAAAAAAGTTTGGATTCATTCGAGGCGTTTGAGTTTTATAGAACATTGAGTATTTATATTCACGATTTTCGAGGTTTATAAAGAAAAAGGCCTGTGACTCGTAAATGACTTGGAAAATGTATGAAAAATTTTGCACACCACCTATAAAGTATGATCTTGCCAACAAGATTTTAGAACTTTAAATTTATAATCTCGAAAATTCGTTAAATCTCACTTTCTCTTAATTTTCCAAACAATGATGCAAAGTCGAACTTTGCACATTTATTTCACATTATTGTTTACGCTTCGCACAGTTTCCTCTAATGAGAAAGCCAAAATTGTTACCTCATAACTTCAGGAAGAAAATTAGACAATGAGGAAGCAATGTGACTGTCCACATTACTTCCAGGATGGAGGGATAGTTTTGTCTCGATCCTGAGAAGTTTAAATAGGTGAGAGAGAAGTATATTCTATACTTTTGCTTGAATCGAGTCACTCTGCATCGGTTTTCGGCTTCACGTGGGCGAGGCGAAAATTGGGATAGGGGCAACGGGGGTGGCGGGGGTGTCTGTGTACGTTTTGTTCACTTGGTTGATACGTGCGATGGCTATTATATCTCTTGTCGAAGCGTTGGCACCCGCTCAACGTTATGATTATGCAGCATGACGTCGCCCAATTATAATCTAACGAGGTTCACCGGTGCCCAAGAGGACGTGACGAAGGGGTATTACACGCATTCCCTACGCTTTCGATATAAACACGATTCAGATGATTCACTTCAACTATGAATATCGCGGTTATACCTCTCGCACTACACAAACATGAACTTTCAACTTTCCCAGTTAGTAAAAAATTCAAAAATTAATCCGTGTCAATGAATTTACTATTTACTCCGTCTATTAACATAATAATTTCGTTTGATATTTCCTAAATTACTTAGCTCGTCGCAAAAAAAAAAAAAATTATTAATTTTTTTCTGTTAGTGCATTACCATAAAGAAACAAATCTTTAAAAAAACAACTAGCAATTATAAAGATGTATACAAATGTTATAAATACCGATACAGAGTAAAGTATGAAAGGATAATTTGAAATATTTATCAGAGTGTTAAATTTTTGTATTTAATTTGCATTCATTGTTACTGTTTCAGGAGCGGCGTGGAAACTTTTGCCTGATGATGAGAAACGTCCTTTCATCGACGAAGCAAAGAGGCTGCGAAACTTGCACATGAAAGAACATCCTGACTACAAGTACCGACCAAGGAGAAAGCCAAAGTCACTGAAGAAAGAAGGCTATTCTTACAGTATTCCGTATGCCAGTGTCTCTATGGATGCTCTACGAGCTGGTAAGCGTGAAATACTATTTATATGTTGAATAAAGCTGAACCGCGATTCGTATCTTGAGCATTCAAGGCTGTTATTACCGTGCTAAACCCTCGGGTAGTTCGAAAACAATGTGCTTCTTTTTTTTCCTTCTATTTCGTTATGCATCGAAATTCTTGGACTTAAATCTACTGAAGAATACGGATCAAGTTGTCCATTTCTGGTATTTTTTGAGTTAGCATTTTTGTGATAATAATTCTGCTGTTGCATCGATATTGAGAGCTTTTTTATAATCTTGATTTTCCAATAAAATATTCTTTAAAAATCATAAAATATTCAACTGCTTGTTAAATCTATTATTTCTTTATATCAAGTCATCAAATTTAGCTTCAGATATTAATTTAAAAAATTCTTATGCAAAATGTTAAATTATGTAAAGTATGATAAAATTATTGTTAGATATAGCATATTAAATTAGCATCAAATTAATTAACTTAATAATGCAGCGTCGTTCAGTTTCAGACTGAATTAATTTTATTGCGGAATTTATAATTATATTTTTTTTCTACGCACATAAGTTGACAAATGAATTGTCTGTGTAAATATAAAAGGCTGATGTAGTGAAAATATAATCCATAATATTATAAAGCATTTTTTTTCACTTAAATTCTTTTAAAAAAGAAACAGAACAATAATTCTGCTATTGACTTTTCGCATGACTTTGTGTAGGGCTTATCAATTGATTTCTCTTCACAAGATTATGAAATATTTTTCATTTATTAACTTGCGGAACTTCGCGTCCCTCTTCCAGAATGCTATAAAACTTAACGCGCAAAGCACGGACTCAACGGCACGCGAATAATTCCCGTATCGCACCAGATATCAGATTGTCAAGCTCGTAAAAGTGTTTACGACCATCGATGATCAATTCATATTTGTCTTCTTTCTGTGTGCTCACAAATATATCATTCCTCCATAGTTTCATCGAATTTAATGTTGCACATAATTTATCGCGTGAGCCGAGACAGTCACACTAATTAATAAACATCGGAACAACGCAAACAAAAATGTGTGCGTAGCTAATTCTCTGACTATATATACATTGTTTGGTCATGTAATGGATGGAAAAAATATCAGGAATATAGTTTGATCTTGAGTCGAATTAAATAGACATTTTTTGTCGTGTGCTAAGATTCGTTGATTCAAAAAATATCAAGAATATTTTTTAATCGTTATACAAAAATATTTACGTATTTTTTAAAACTATATTTCCCGATCTCAGTATAGACCAATATATCCCAATATATGTATATGACAGCGTTTTGAGTCCATAATATAGCTTCTACAAGTTTCCTCCAGCAATATTTAACGATAACTGACAATATAGCTTCGAAAACATCACATTTTATAATATCACGTAAAAAAAAATCCGAACAGGAGGATGTTACTTTTGCATGGTTAAAATGCATTATTAATTTTTACAGTTTTGTTTATGCCTGGACAGAAATTCCTTTTGCATTGGAATAATGCATTTTCATTTCACAGTTACTTCTGTGAAAATGTAAAGATTTTTTTGTCAATGAAGCGTCGACAAACTCGACTATCAAACGATTCACTGTGTCACAACGTAGACAGGTTTTTTTTTTTTTTTTCATGAAAACAAAGTTTCCTCTTTGAGGAAGGAAAAAAAATGTAATACCTTCAATTGCTATGTTACAGGAATGGCCGGTGGAATGGGTCAAGGTGGCATGAGTTCATACTATGGACCAGCAGCTTACGGATCCATTTCGGCAGCGAGTATGGCAGCGGCTGCGGCAGCGGCTGCCCAACAATCCGCGGCGGCAATGTCCGCAGGTCTAGGAGCACCCGGCCAGGTGAGTTTCTCTTTCATATTCCCTACAAAAGTTTTCCTTTTCTTGGTCTCTCTCTCTCTCTCTCTCTTTCTCTCCCAGTTATATCCAACTCGACCCTTCTGCGCTATTCTTTTCTTATGCGTACGGAACTTTTCGAGGAAAGTAACAACAAAAGGCAGTTCCTTTGCTCATCAAAGGATTGATACGTCTTGTGTACGAATGAAATGGAACCCGCTTTATGTATATGTAACAAAAACACACACTCAAACATATATACATACCTGTTTCTGAGGACGAAAGAAAAAAAAAAGAAAAAGAATTAATTCATGGCCATGCCATTTTAACGTCGATTTAATACAAACACGCTTTTGACATTTTGCTGTATCGCGAGAATATTTTTTCACGTGTCTCTTATGAAACTAATTTTGTCTAACTTAAAAATCGATCACTCGTATTGATGGGAATATAATACACGATATGCTTTATTCTCCCTTCGAGAGTGTCAGGATGTCTGTGACCTGTTGGCAGTTTTTTTTTTTTTCTTTTTCTTTTTTTTTTTTTTTTCGGTCGATCATTTTGTACAAGGAAAGCTTTCCTGCCTCGAGGCAAAAGTACCTTGACAACGTATGTGTATGCAGAAGGGGAGCACGATGGTGAGATCCATGTCAAGCACAAACGTCAGGTCCGATAGTTTTCACACGCACCACAAAAGAGCCCAATCAGGAAACATTCATGGCTGTGTCCATTGTTGAGGGAACTTACAATAGCAACCATGCTATTTCGCATCAGCCAGGGTTGCATTGTGCGGCATATCTTCTTCAGCTACAATTATTTATTGTAGACATCGGTATTGAATATTAAAAAGTTTCATTGAAAACGAGTAAATAGATCAATAATTAATTCTGAAACGAAAAAAAAAAAAAAAAAAAAAACAAAAAAATATATTGTTCGATTCGTACAGAATATTCGACACCTGAATTCACGATCTGCATTGAAATAAAAGTGAACCTAAAATAACGAAGATTTCGTACAGAAAGCATATTTTAAAGAAAAATATATGTTTTGTGGAAATATAATTCACAGATATATTATATTTATATATTAATAATATAAAACTTTTTTTTTCGTTGAAATATAAGAAATATTTTTCCAATTATAGTTGCAATTTGTCTGTGGGAATGCTAACTTCACTTTTCTATGGTTAAATAACGATTCCATTCAAATTAACGAAAATTCAATGAAAATGCAATGTGGTTGTTCCTGCGTCGCATCGCACTTCCGCCCATGGCGACGATTTCTTTTTTTTTCTTTTTTTTTTTTCTTCTCAAATGAAACAAAAGAAATACTAGAATGCAAATACTGGATTGTTATATACCGACGAGACTCGCCAGATACAATCCGACCTATTAGCAACGGAGAACGAAAAAAAAGAAAAAAAAGAATTCTATACGTATGGCATCATTGGTTTCCGAAACAAAACTTAATTAACGGGCCGCACGGTGTTGCTGTCACGACTACAATGGGGTTTGTAGCGGGGTCTCGTTGTGTGTTTTCATTCACTAAGCACGTACCTTTCGGCCCATGTGTCGTCGACCGTAGAGAATTCATTTTGCTTGGTGCTTGTTATTTCCTAAATGGCTGCTCTATACAACAAACCCGTTGTCCGAACACACTCATACCTGTATTATACCTGCAAAATGCAGTAACATCGAGCTCTCGCAAAGTCAGGCGTGTCAACAGCGAGAGTCAATCGGTCTACTTTGCATATGAACAGGCTAGTTTTATCTGTACCACGTATACGAAAAATACGTACTGTCGAAAAATATTAATTCTCGAACCGTAATTCATTTTGCTTTCTCATAAAAGAACTTTTCTTTTCGTAAAAATACTACTTTTAGATTTTAACACACACATTGACTATTAAACAAAAATTATTTTGACAAATTCAGACATTTTTATTGTCAATTCAAAAGTTGAATTTATTTTTATAAAATTATTTCATAATAATAAGAACATTGCAAAGTGTATTAAAAACATGCAGCGTCGAAAAATATTAATATCCAAACCGTAATTCATTTTATTTTCTCATAGAAGAATTTTTTTTTTCGCGAAAATTATATTTCCAGACGATAACACACATCGATTATCAAAAAATGTAATTTCGACAAATCCAGACATTTTTGTTGCTACTTTTTAATGAAAATAAAAAATGTTAATTTATTCAGTAATAATACTAATATTACGAAGTATATTCTGAAATTTTGTCATTACACATAAAATCGCGAAAATTGTTCATAGAAGCCAGAAGATTTGACCTATGCCTGGATATCTAAAACTTGTATTTAATTATACGTAAACGATGTGGTCGCTCATAAAGATGCCGCAATTTTATTATTTATAATGCTATTTTAACTCCAAGAACCTAAAATCTTACTTAAGTAAAATGAACACTTTCTTCAAAAAAGCTTTTCCTAACGATGTAAAGAAATTTAAGAAATTTTCGACAACAATTTTTAATACTGACGAAACACGATGATTGCTCATGAAGAATTCTAACTTACTAACCGAATTGGTTTCATTCTGTGAATATATTAGAATAAATAAATGTTAGCTGGATGTACATGGTGAAGAAATGTAGTAATTAAAGACAAGTCGAAATACGTGGGGTAAAGTGTCTTGTCACGATTGTGCCCGATCAGCGAGAATTTGAAAAATAATCAATTGGACAGTCACAGAAATAAAAGCACAGCGAATGAAAGAGCTGTAAGACTGGCGTAAATCACAAAACTTGGACAAAGCCAGCTTAACGACCCGACAAAGAACTGCGGCCTCTCTACGAATTATAGAATTAGGAATATGGTTCGCGTCGTTTTGTTGTTTTCACGCGCGCCGAACATCGGGACCGAATTTATGGCTATTGGTGTCTTTGTCCGCGCGATAAAAGAATTCTTTAGTGTCCAACGCTGACCCACTGTGAACGAACCACTGTGTTCGTGCTATACGTTTGGATATTCGGCCATTCTGCGGACTACCTATAGGCCGTCTGTCAGAAGTCAGATCAGCCTCGAGTGCTTTAGGAGCCTGTTTCATAGGAACGATATCGCAGTCGCGAGGAACGGACATTTTATTTGTCTTTTTTAGCCTCACAATTTTAGCTTTCAGATAACAAAGAGGATTAAACGTTTTACAGTTATTTGTTGGGAAATAAAAATAGATTTAAAAAAAAAATGAAGATTCGAAGGTGTTTGCTACACTTGATTCGATTCACGAGTGAAAAATATTAAGTATCCGAATAACTGGACATTGCTCATTTAAATATGTTCCTAGAAGAGTCTGGATTACTCATTTATATTTGACTATTTTTCCGTGCCAAATAATATTTTCTGACCGATCTAGAAAAATTATGCGATCATTTTTCAGCTGTTATATCGCTTCCAAACTGATTGAATTATTGGTGTTAAAATAAATAGAGAAGGGAAGAATAATAAAAAAGGAATCTGGCAAAACGAAGTTGATGTTCAAGAGATATTCCATCATAACCCTCGTCCGTGCCATTTTCGAAAAATTCCCAGATCTAACAAAGAATAAAAAGCGGATATCAAAAGACATCAAATAAAAGATCCTAAGCCTTCAAAGCCAAACCTTCATCCATTCTATTTATTTTCCTTATTTTCTTCTTTCGTCTTACATTAATCCGCATCGCAACGTAAAACAGTTACACCGAGAAAAGGCTTAGTCGGAACAATCAAGGTGTACCAAGAAATATTTGGTAAGTCCAACCAAACGATTACTTCATACGTACAAATGACTAAATACTTAATTGTCTTGGTTGGGCTTATCAAGAATTTCGTGATACTTTTTTACCATCTTCTTTTTTAAGTCTTAAGGTGCTATCTATCTTTGATGTATTTCCAAATACAGCATTCAATAAAATACAATAAAGCAAGAATAACTAACGAAATGCATGTATTGCAATTTTTGATTTGCTTCAGGTTGTCGGCACAATGGACGCAATGAAATATTCAATGGAAGCGGAGAAATACCGAGCGGCATATATGCCACCGAGTACTTTAGCGATGAGCATGTACTCGGATCCAAAGTATCTCGATACGAGTCCAAAGCCCTACCTCGATCGTAGTTATCTTGATTCGGCAAAGGCTTACTTCGAACAGTCGAAACTGTACATGGACCAAAAGCAAAGTATCTCGGACTACAACCGGTCGAGTTACGAGCCAAACAAGTTGTACGAGGAATCGAGTCCAGGTGGACCAGCGAGATCACCAGCAGCGGATTCTCCAGACGTGATGAAGCAACACTCGGAGCGAACGGATCAGCATGGTTCATCGAGCGCAAGTTCAACATCAACCTCGTCAGCGGCAAGTCCAGGAGCTAGTTTACAGACGTATTATCCGGGTGCTGTGCAAGCCGGTGGTCTGTTAGCGCCTCAGATGAGCCAATACGGTAGTTACCAACCTGCCCCAACATCCGGTAATGAGTTCCGTCGACCTCTAACCGTAATCTTCTGACCCGACAGAGCGTAGCTTCAATCGATTCTAGCCGAGTATCGACCGGCGATTTATCGATCATAAGCGCGAGCAGCCGGGCAAAGATGATAAACGAAATACGATAAATACCCTTCGGTGAAGACCGCGAAACCAGACAAGTATTTAAAAAAAAAAAAAAAAAAAAAAAAAAGAAATGGCTTTCGAGATAGCTATCGAAAAGGTATAAACCAATTCACCTATTTTGTTCTTCTTTTTTCTTTCGTTTCTTCTTCACTCCTGTGTCCTGTTCGTGTGATTTCGGTAAATTCCGGGATCCAAGATTTCTTCGGTATTTGTAAGGTAGAATCGGCGATTAATCGTATATAACTATCAGTCACTTGGAATAAATACGTGGAAATTCCAGGTTATTGGTGGTTGTCCGCGTTCGTAAATCGCATCTTTATCTTGTCACTCATGTATCGAGTGGTGGTGATGTTTACGGCGCGCTTTTAAGCCATCCGAAAGGTTTATATAAATGTAAATAATGTCCCGTGTACATAGCATAGTTGATGAGAGGAGCCTCGTTGAACGTTGCGGGCAGCGATTTCTCGTATTGTATATCGAACCGCACTTCCAAGCGGCGGGAATTTAAGGTAAGTTCACCAAGATGGGCAAAATGACGCGCGACGGAAAGAGCCAGGTAACAGATAGAATTGCAAAATGTTACTTTCACTCTTGGGTCAATGTTAAAAATTTGTACCCAACCTTGATGTGTCAAACATTTCAATGACTATACTGTGAAGAGGCATCTTCTTTTTTTTTTTCTCAATTGATATGGCATTTTCAAAGATTCATTTATGTTTACATAAATTTTACTGGTGAACTACCTTAATCGTTTTCGCTAATGTGAAATGGTCGGTACATATTTTTTATTGCGTCCGTACACACGATGGTGCTCTCACAGCATAGCAAACTTATTGTAAATAGATTTTACTCCCTTAGTTTTTTCGCCCCTTGTATGTCGACGCTTTATGATCGACGCTGTAAACGTTCCGCGCACGATTTGTTGTATTCACTCCGTGTAGTATTGCTACAGCGTTAAAAAAAAAAAAAAAAAAAAGAAATTTAAACCAATCCGCTTGCACCGGTCTCAAGTTGTGTACAGACGGATGTCGAAGTGTTGATATCGGCTGATATTATGAAATTTTTTTCAAGAATCTACGTGAAAAAAAAAAGAAACATTAAGTGAGAGCATTTAACAATCATGGCTGTATGACGTGATCGTCGAGTGGTGGTTAAGATTTTTCAAATCTACTGTAGGAGGTACAGTTCTTGCAGTTTTCTTTTTAACATCCCGGTCGATTTTATGAACAATTAAGAATTATGGATATATTAATTTATTTGACTTGTTTCATTCGCAAATAGTTGGTATACGTCATTTGATTGGAATCTTTCTTCACTGAGACAAACGTGGGTGATTAGTGTCAAAATAATTACATTTTACAACAATAATTCATCCACCATTTGTGGTTGTCATTTTTTTTTCCCACAAATGTACAAAAGAAAATTGTTAACTACACAATCAATAGAAAAATAAATTGACAAACAAAAATTGTGAATGTGAGAATCTCTTGCGACACTTTACTTGCTTAACAAATTTGCAAATGACAATCGTTTTTTTGTTAAGGTAACAAGCGGATTTGTTACGCATTTCATAAACTTATTTTTATGAAATGCAACAGATGCGATATTACAAAGTTATTTTTAAAAATTTCTGTACGTTTAATTCACGAAAAATTTACAAAAATATTCTTTCACACTTCACGCTGACTAGAGGTGCTTGTCGATTGACTTATGTTGACTATTGGGAATAAAAGAAATATAAATCTCAACGTCCAACATGGAGACAATAAAAATCGGTATATTGTTGAAAAGTTTATAAATAATAAACGAACTGGGTAACCGAATACTTGACTCCAATTGAGAACTGTACCTACTACGGCACGTTGTAAAGAACTCTCGTGATTTTCACCGTTAAACGGGTTCGACCTATCAAAGTATTTATTTGTTTTGTTGACTCGAACGCCCAGAACTCTGCTGCCTGCCTTTTAAAACGGTGAGCGGAACTTATTTGCGCATATTTCTACAACAGTTATTTCGCGAGATAATTTCGATCTCTCGCGTTTTGTTATTTCCGAATTCTATTGTCTTGTTTTATAATTGAGTTGTCGTTATTACGCTATAGTCGATGAGGACGATAGGTCGATGCGCATAAGACTTTTGGGACGCTCGCGCGGTCGTCCGCAAACACTGTACGACTTGTAACCTTTGTATTACGTATTGTTATGATAAAGAAAAGAAAAAAAAAAAAAACTAAACAAAAACAGAAACTTATCAAAATACACATGGATCACACAACGTCTCACACTTTCACACATATTACATAGACACTCTACCGATTATTCGAGTGTTATATTATACAAGCAAAAAAAAAAAAAAAATAATCTATAAATATTGTACCGTAAGTGAAAATAAGAATAAACGATAAGTATTATCCTTCGATCTAGCACGAATGTACTTAATTGTAATTTTTAATTACGAACCACACCAACTCATGATCTCCCTTACCAAGATATTCCCTTATAATTAAAAAAAAATGTTTATGTTAAGTTATATAAAAGATTATGTTTAAAACAAGACATTACACCGACTCTTGAAACTTTGTCTAGGGGAACACAGTAAAAGCTAACTTGAACATTTTGTAGATCTAACAGAAAGATTGTGTCAACAAAAATCCACTGAAACTTTTTGTGTTAAATTTTGAAACAAATTTTTTTATTTGAGTCTAGTTTTACAGGAACAGTACAAAAACAATGTGTTCAAAATGTTGTACTCTTGATTTTCGAAATATTTTGTCATTTTTATAGAAAAATATTTTGTTTTTACTATTTAAATGTAGATACATATATATATTGTTTTTATAACAAAAAAGCGTCTCTTCAAATTCGACAAAATTACGCCAGTTCATGTTACTGTATTTTCTAAATTCTAAATTCTAAATTCTAAATTCTATCAACTAAAACATTTCCCGCGAAGCGAATGTGACACTACAACGTGATTCTAGTAAAAAATATGACGAACATTAAAAATTTTGCAAAACAATTTCAAATTTAACACATTTCAATTTAAATAATCACGTAAATTTAACCATTTTTAGTGTCACTTCTAAATTTACATTAAAATATTTGTAAAATCGTCCAGTTTACAAATGTTACTTTACATCTTTCCAAATTTAACAGATAAATCCGTGAAATACAAAAAAAAAAAAAAATGCTGTTAAACACAACGCGGTTTGTTACTTACAAAACTGTATCTCTAATTTTACACATAAAATTTAAACTCTGCATGAATGAACAAAAAAAATAATAACATTTTAAAAGTGATCTATTTTGGCATTCCCAGCGTGTCGCATAAAACCATAAATCACTTTTTTTTTCTGTGGGGCTGAACGGGCTAACTAAGACATTCTGTAACATCATTTTTATTCATTTCGGTTTATACCTGGTCTATAGTAGAAATTTGAGCATATCGATTTGGAAAGAGCAGGTAGTATTTTTTTTTTTTTTTAAAGCCCATTCAGGCTATTTAATTCCTGTAGTGTCGATAATTCATTTTCAGTGAGAATTGATGGTCAACAAGATATGCAAAAATTCTGCTTAGAATTTTATTTTTATGAAACATTTATATTAACGAATTATAGTTATTGGATATATCTCGTAAAATTGTTCCATTTTACGTTGGACTTCATGCGTCCGCCCATCGGTGGATGGACTTGATTCATTTTTTAGATGCTATGAAGCTGGAATAAAAGTATTTATTTCTCACAATGGTATATTGACGGTCGCACTGCCGTTGAGGCGTTAGCCGAGTATTGCCGCTTGATGCTGCGATGGACAAAGCATTCCTAGGAACTCTTGTGTGCGCGGTCTTTGTGGACGGAAGCAGCTGCAACGATCACGAACCATTTGGAATTTGAGATATTCCCTGTTCACACCTAAAGCCTTTGTGAACCATTGAAAACTGTTGCACCTTGCACCTGGATGTTGTTTCGTGCGGGGACGACCAAGCGTTTTTCAAATCTGCGGGATGTCGGTAGTGTGTAGTAGTCGTGTAACAGTTGTAGTGTAGTGTACCAGAGCTCAGTTCTCCTTTCTTTTATTTCGTTGTTATTTTAATATTTTTTTTAGAAACTCACGGAGACAATATTTTCTTTATTTACTACTTTTGAAATAAAAACATCGTTTATTTTCATTAATACTATCTTTTCTTCTTCTCTTTCTCTCCCTCTATAAAACAAACATTTTGTATATATCTAATAATACGTTTGTATCTACGTGGCAAGAAGAATGACACAACCGATTTACGTGAGGACAAATGTTGGCACCATTAGAATTTTTCAAAATATACATTCTAAACTAGAAATTTAAGATGATCCGATCGATATGCAGTTTTTGTCGATGGAATCTGAAATTCTAAATTCTGAATTTCAAATTCTAACAGAAATAATGAACATTAAAAAATGTGCAAAGCAAATTTCGTGTTAGTGTATTTCCTGTCATAAGGAATGTGCTATTAATTTCAACATTCCGGAGATACGATACGAATTTTTATCTCAACTGTATTACAATTCCTTTCGACAAAATGGTTTTCTTCTTCGTTGCTTTCTCGAGGTTTCTTAGAATTATTTAGCAATTTTAATGCTAGAGTAGACCAAATAACGCTAAAACAGTGTAACTAATTAACACTATTATATTTCTACCAACAATAAGTAGAATTAGTAGAAATATTAGAAGTTCAATGTGTCGTTGTAGGAAATGGCCTAATAAAGAACGACAGAAAAGGAACCAAGGAGGCTCAGCCAGGTAGAGGTCAGGATTCTGGTAGCCAAGATTCCACATGGTCAGTTTTAAAAAGATGCTGAGCATGCGAACTAATTGGGAGTTAGATAAAGGATCGCTGATATTAGGTGTTTACAAATAACTGCAAGCGGAAATTAATAATCAAAACAGGAGAGTAATCTCCTCAATAGTGAAGATTTACTATTGAGGGTATTAAAATCATAGAATTAGAATGTGAGAAAAAGAATTAAAAGTAGCATTAAATTAGTAATTAAATCTGGGGAGCGAAAATGACCAGGTCGCAGTAACAACAACAACAAGATCATTTTATTCACATAGGTAAAAGGTCGAAACGGGGTAGAAATTAAAATTAGTTAGTGCACGAAGAAAGGAGGGTTGAAAGCTAGATACGAATCGTCCCTTTGGGGGAGGTTGACACGGGAGGGTCAGTAGCGAAGCACTGACTGTACTAAAATGAGAAAGCTCGATGACTTGGTTGGTATTTCACCTCCCTTCAAGAGTAGGAGGCGCGATTCCAAGTTTGCGCATGATCTACCTTACAGCCAGGAGCCTCCTTCATATAGACAAGGGATTCCTACCACCTCTGGCTTCATCGTTACATCCAGACGTATGTTTTCAATACAGCATGTTTCCATTTCCACGATCCAAGTGGAACGACACGTTTAACTCAATTTCGCTAACGACAATTAAATTTTTACTACAGCTAAAAACAAATCGTTTCAGTTGGATGGTAGGTAAGCCTAACATGGTGATATCCTAACAACGGGGAAAACTAATCCCTTCGAAATAGCCCACTTACACACTGTCGGAAGGGGAGACACGAGCTGCATACATCTAAGCCGATCTTCATATTCTTGAAAGAAGGATTTGGTCCTTCTTCATCAACACATAATTAACAGACAAAGTGTGACTGGCAGGTCCTTCTAAACTGACGCGCACAGAGATTTCAAACGAAATCAATGCAATACCTAACAAACAATGATTTAAATACAAAAATTAATTTACTGAAATTTATTGAAAACCTACTAGGAGAAAATGAATTCGGATTTAAGTAATTAATTCGATACCATGTTTTACTGGAAAATTATCGAAATTTATTGAGAGAAACACTAGATATTATCGCTGACTCCATTTTCTCAATATCTGTAAATATAAAACGAATTTTTAGTATTCTTTTTTTTTGTGGGATGTGATACCGTTCAATAGTGAACGCAGTTCTTAATTTTTTAAATAATTAATATTCGTTAATTATTGATTAATTATTATTACATATCAGTTTATTAGTTTAATTAGTTTATTTAGTTTAAATTAGATCTATTTGGATATATAGAAAAATCAGAATTCACCCGCTCCGTATGTAGACCCATCTTTTCGTCGTCAATCCTATTCAAATCTATAGTCTATAAGCGTTCTGAATAAACCTTAGGTCACAATAATAAATTTTCAAAAATTCATATCTCTGGAATATGCATCAAACCAATTAAGGACCTAATTTCTATTAAATTAACTGTACTTTACGAAAAAAAATAGTGGTAATTGAAAATTAAAAAAATATATCGCCCTCGATTCGAAAAAACTGTATCTCCTACAATTTTTAATATTCAGAACTATCAATTTTTTTCGAGTTTTTCATACTATTCTCAACAATCAACCATGTCAGATTTTTTATATAATTCTTTTCTGCCCATTCTAAAAAATTGACGATGCTCAAAGGTCATTGTTCTTTTTTCGGTCCAAAAGATGTTGTCAACAGTAACAAAAGGTATGTAATTGAATTTTTCCAGATTTTTTCATTCTTTATTTCCAATATCTAACTCCCCCCCCAAGGATGACATTGTCCTTTCCCAAAATGTATGCATTTCATTAAACTGTTATAGCTCGAGAAAAAACAAGATATATTGTATAAATATAAGTATTTTGAATAGAAACACTCAATCGCCCGAATCGATGATAGGATTCAAAAATTTTAACTTAAATACACAAAAATAAATAGTGAGTTGCCAGAACTCATTATTTCTATTTCTTGCGCCAGAAAGTAAAATGAGTTGGGTCAACTAACTTATTTGTTGGGCCAATTTCTAAGTTGGCTCTCTCATCACATAAGTTGGTTAAATCAACTCATTTCAATTTTCTGACGCCGGAGTAAAAGATAATGAGTTCTGACAACACACTATTTTTCTCAGTGTATTGAAAACAAGATTAGTCGAACCTTGCAACATAGCTCCCTCAACATTGTCCACCTTGCATAAAACCTATGAAGAAGTAAAAATCGATCTACTTCGTCATAGAAGGGACTTTGTGTAATGTGGAAAATAATGAGGAAGCTATGTGCAAGGTTCGAAATTTTCATATAAAATTAGGTTTGAAGTTGCTCAACAAAATCTGAATAACTTTTCTTCTAATTCTTACCTTATACATCTAATGCGTTAGCGCATATGTAATTCGCTTGATTTTAAAGCTTATTTCTCAGACGTATTAAATATTCGCATGAAGTATTCAGACTTCCGTACGTGTTAAAAAAAAATGCAAAAAAAAGAGAAGTTGATGCAGCGTACAAGTTATTGTTCTCTAGCTACGTTACGCGATAATCCGTCGAATTGCTGTGCTAAGGTAGAAACGCTCGTGCCTCCCCCACGCTGACGATGCCGTAGTAGTGCCTTGTTCTGTGTTCAAACGAAACGGCGTCAAAGGGTGATCGTTGAGCGCCGCCAAAAGAAAGGAAACCCAGCGTGTTATTAGGTGGCGCATTGCTGAAAACCATGGAGCAGTGCAGAAAGGGGTGCCTGTACAGTGCCGCACACGTATACCATGGAATTTGTCAGATTCAAAGAGGCCAAATCACTCAACGCACGTGTTTCAATCACGTGGACCGTCAGTGTACAGTCTTTTGCGACAATGTATACCTTATATCTGAAAAGAGAAGACGTAATAAAGACGAAACCCGATGGTGTTGGCAAAGGGGACAAGTGGTAACGCAACGACATGTTTAAAGTTAATATATCATCAATCTGAAACTCATAAATATATCAAATTTACAACTGATTCAGCCCTGATTATATTTATAAATCGTTTTGCAGGTTTCTTTTTTAATTTATGTATCAAACAATATATAGTGTTTCACGTGTTTTCTTAAATTCAATAAAATGTTTCGTTAAAGAATAATTAAAAAGTAGAACTTTGCACATTGCTTTGTCATTATTTTAAAATTTTTACGAAGTTACCTCTACGAGGAAATATATTGATCGATTGCTTCCTCACAGAGGAGGAAGCTTTGGTTAGTAAACAAAAAATTACGAGTATCGAACTGAAACACACGAGTCGACTTTTATATCTAAGGTTGCTTGATATTGAATTTGCCTCGGGAACGGTTCAAGCAACTGATCTAAATTTTTGCATAAGACATTAAAAAGTTAAGAATTCGGAGAATTCTGAACTTTTCTTTTACAAAGCTTCGTCTATGAGAAAGCCAAAATTGATCAACATACTTCCTCCTAGAAGTAACATTGATAAAAAAAAGCTTTGCTAAAGATACAAATTAATGAGGAAGCAATTTGCAACCTTTTCTACTTTGCATCCTTTTTTTGCTTCTTCGTAGAGAGTTTTAGAAAAAAAAATTCTCTGAGATATGAACTCTTTCTTGAATTCTCATCAAATTCAGTATTAGACAGCGACACATTCTATTCAAGTTTTATGCAAAATATTGGATCAGTTGTTTGAACCGTTCTCGAATAATAGCGTTTTCTAAAAATTCTATAAAGTCTTAACAACTTTATCGATTTTGCCCCAATTTAGTATCAAACATTGATACACTCTGTTTAATTCGTTTTGCAAAAATTTAGATCAGTTGCTTCAGCACTTCTAGAGTTACAGCATTTTCAAAGAAATTGTGAAAATGGGAATTTCTATAAAATTTGAACTACATTTTCAATTTCTGATAAAGTTTTGTGCCACGTTTTAGCTCGATAGCTGGAAATTTTCTTAAGTTAGAATGATAACAGATATTTTTTTAAAAATTCGGATTTCATAGCAATTTGATATTTCGAATTTTCAACCGCTTCTACTTTTCAAAATTGTAACAAAACGAGTTTTAAAACTTCATGCACTCACGTAATAATAATCAGTTAAATTAAACCAATAAAAATGGTTTAAAAAATTGGTGACACGCTTTCTCAATGGAAGCCAAAATTGGTCAACATTTTTTTCTCACGACGGTGGGTTTATGAAAAATAAAAAATAATAAAGAAGCAATATTTTATTTTGGTTCATTCCAACAGCAACAAACTGGCTTATCAGTTGCGATGATTTTGCCAAGAAATATCACACTTCGACATAAATGTGAATAGGCAAAACACAGACATAATGAAAGCAGCATTGCTTCGTTGAAGAAGTGTTGAAGGATATAAGTGAAGTCCTAATTTGAATAGATAAGCAGTAGGGAGCCACATAATAATATTATATCGGGTAGGATGTATTCCGGTAGAGAACAATCGCTCCCGTAGCTAGTCTATTTGTTTGCATATTCGCGTCGGTTGGTATGCACCCTGAAAGGATTGACTTATGTAAATATCGAAGGACCGACAGTCGCGCGGTAATTACTACTCAGTACGCACGTTTGTATAATCAAGATTATACGGTAATGTCCATGAACGCGTAGCTGACAGTTCGGATAATTGTATAATGAATCAGGATGTTCGGAACGAAATACGTTTCTTGTGGGTGTTAAAAGATTTGACAAACCTGCATGCCGGTTTATGGATAATATATAACTTGTACTGCAGTAGAACAAAAACTCAGACCTAAACTAAAATACTTCAAAATTGATAATTTACTCGTTATGTCCAAAAGTTACCTTTGCTTAGAAGATTTTATCGAATATATCACATGGTATGTTTTTCATGAATTCGTGTATGATCTTTTCTCACGGACAAAAATCCCCGGACGAAAAACCTCAGAACTGAAACCCCCGGGAATGAAGATCGTCGTTGAAGGCAATCAAGCACTTTAGGTTCTTTAGGTTCTTCAGCTGTCTCCCTCTCTATTTCCGAGCATCACTTGGAAACCTGTTCGTCACTGGCTTCTACCGAGATCGAAGTCGCTCGATAATTCCTACTCTTTGCAAACCGAGGGGTTTTCATTTTTGGGGTTTTTTTTTTTGGATTCTTTGTCCGGGATTCGCCGTCTTGTATAAAAAATTCATATCACGTATCTTAATTTGATTCGCAACAAGATCAATGCGACGGTCCCATTTAAGATGGCAATTAAAATAGCACCTTATTACTTGAATTACATTGACAAAGTCGAAAGTGCCATGAGCACGGCAGAAGTAGCGCTCCCAGGAGCGCAATGCAACCAACTACGAGAATTGGCGGTCGCCCCTCAGCTTCCGTCGTGTTCCATGACGCTCCCCTAGCATAAACTCTTTCAGTCGAGATCGCCGAGTCGAGTGGCACCTCGAGAGCAACTCCGTGAACGGCCTGCCACGACGAAAACAATGACCGACGATTAATTATTATACCGATCGTAAGAGATTGACTGCGCGGCAAAGTGCACACTCGAACTCTCATAGTCCCCATAATGCTGAATGCCAAACCAGTGCCTCAATACTGTACTGCCGTTCATATACATGCAATATACATATATATACACACCACGGCAAACATTCTCGTCGTGACGAGGGAACGACGCATAACTTTGAGAAATATATTCTTCCCGAGATCGAACTAACTGATTCTCTATTCGCTTGAACTTTGTCTTCATTATGCCCTTTACTCGTGCGGAACGCAATATACGCTTCTAAAAGAATAATATCCTTGGTATGAATTATGGGAAACTGGTGCACCCGCGGAATTCAATAGAAAGTTCTGGCAAGTACATGCGCAGATGTTATTTCCATACTAGGGGAAGAAGTAGGTATACTATATAAATACCTATTCACGTCATGCTTTCAATTTTACACAATCAAAATCACGTGCTTTTAAACTACTTCTTCAACTTCGTCAAGTTGTCTGTTGTCCTAATAAAACCTTGTTTTTTTTCTTCTAATTTTATTACGAGATGCAGAAAGAACTTTATTGAATCATGGAACACGAATGATATTGATGAAAGTAGACAATTTTTTAAACCATCAGGATTTCACTCGTTCAGTGAATATGGGTATGCGACCAAATCATCAGATTGAGTATAATTTGTTTCTGGAATTAATAGGCAGATATGGACATATTATAGTGAAATAAACATGCAACATAAATTTGAGCCTAAATGATTAATATCTAAAGGTTGTACACAGCACAATTGTGTCATTTTGGTAACATCCTAATGAACATAATATTGCAGCAATGTAACCAAATGCAATAGGCAACCCTGTGGCAAAGTTACATGCACTGAAATAAAAAGTTTGACTGAACTAAATCGGCGTACACACTCGTTCAAACAAATGTTTGATTCGTATAAATAAATGTTTAATAATTATTAGAGTCAGCTGACTAAAATATATTTGCGGTAACCAAAATATTTGTTATACCAACTAAAAATTCGTTTCAACGAGGGTGTACGCCGATTTAGTCCAATCAAACATCTTTTTTTCTCAGTGTGTAAATTAAATTTGAGTTGCAATTTCCAACTCAGCAATAAAACATGTTATGTAACGTGCGATATATTCCATTACAGTTTAATTGCAACAAATAATAACAAAAATAATAGAAACTATTTAATGGTAATATCAGATGCAAATGTAAATGTAGCAGTTAACGTAACTGTAATATTACGGTTACACAAATAAAGGCAATGTTTTAGTTTTGTTTATTATTTAACATTTTTTTAATCGGACTGCAACTTCCACCATCCTGATACTTGAAGTTGCATAAGTGTACATCGTGCTATATTTATTTATTACAATATGTGCACTGCTAAAAAAAAACAACAGCACTATTATTTTTTAGGTATAACGATACCTCATTCCCAATTACGTGGATTTTTGGTGACCATTAGTCACTGACTGGGTCGATCCGCAGTCCCGTTACATCTTACTTCGGGCGCTACTGTCTCACTTGCAGGAAACACTGGCGTGCACTCGCCATCTCTCGGCGCTCTCGGTACTACGGTGCTGTATATATTTTTCATATGAAATATAGATTTGCTCTGCATAAAATACGTATGTGTACGTATATGTCTCAATATAAGCAGTTTATATGTCCACATATATTTTTAAATACATGCGTTACATAATTATTTTCAAAAAGATTGTATTTGAAATTGTTACGACCCGGATGAACGAGGATTTGGGGTTTCGCGGTTCGATTAATAGTTGAACCTAAAATTTCGAATTATCACGCTCATAAAGTTGTTTATTCAATTAATTCATTAAAAAATGTTTGGAATATTATTACAACATACAGATCATTATTGGTATAAAATACAGTTTCACAGACTACTTTGGAGTGTAATATTTGCCACTCATTCGGCACGCAAGCCTCATAATTACAATTCAACACATGATCAAAGACTGACGAGTGAAAAAATTGAAATAATGGAGACCGCACGATGCGTCCGGTCAGCAAAAGCTGTATAAAAATCATCTCTACATTAGCTAAAGATATTTGGTATTAAACTATGCATTTAACACGACATTTCTAAGCACATGATCAGATGAATTCCTCTGAATACGAACAAGGGTTCGCAGTACTTGGGCGAAATGGAGAATGCTCGTATACCATAGATCCGATGAAGTTTCCTTTCCAGTGCCATACAAATATGACATCGTCCTAGGGTCACATTCCGGAGATGGCAGGCATCGTGTCCGAAGTTCACTAATGAAGTCGTATGGACATTACCACCCGTCGGCGGTCCTCGATGTGGCTGTTGAAAGTGATTTAGATTCCAGCTAAACGATCGGTCTACACGTTGACGAGACACTAAGAGAATACTAGAGTCACGAATGCCTGTTGAGTGAGTTTATCGCTTTTATTCGGTCGACATAATGAATTAAATGAGAAGGTAGCCATGGCGCCTTAAACCCTGCTTACTCCGTTGAAACGGTTGTTTTCTCGTCGCCGAGACAACGGCTCGGCTCTGTCTCTGGTGCTACTGTAAAGTTGCGGCAACTCAGTATACGCACTGCCACCGTCTATAATGACTCTCTGGAGATCAGAAACAAAGCCGCGGGCTTGTAGCCGGTGCTTTATCCTCCTCATGGTACCGGCTTTTGGCGGACTGTGAAGAGGATAATAGCGAAGAAGGTTGTCAGGTTATGGTCGTGTTTGGAGGTGTGCGTAAGCCCGTAATTACCGGCTTGGAAGATGTGGGCGTTCGGGCATTCCAAAAATCATTGCACCATCATCCTTAACTTTATGTAATATTTATTTCTCCTTACGTATGCGTCAGATTATTGGGGATTTCCGTTCATGATTTAAAAAAAGAAAAAACGATTTTACGGATGCTTATAATGTAGGTTGTTAAAAATGTGCGGAACAAATTTCAAGTCGAAATTCGTTAAGGGTTGGCGATAATAATGTTTGACAAAAACATTATAGTTTCCTCATAGAGGAAGCTTTGTGATGGCGCAAAGAAATATTTTTCAGGTTTTTGTGTCAGAGTAGTTAGAATGTGTCCGATGGTTCAGATTTTACACGATTTCGGGTTTTTCTATTTTTCACCGCTACAACTTCAAATAAAATTCCAAAAACGAACTCAAGATTCTGAGCACATATCCAACACTGTTAATGGATATTTTGTTTAAATTTTTTTATTTAAAGCGATTAGATGTTAAGAGTTGTATCTAAATTAGAACGCTAATAAGGCATAATTTTGTGCAACTTTTTTGTAAAAGTATACGATAAATAAATGGCCCACAAAACTTCGTCTACGAACAACAAATATTATTTATAAATCGTGTTAAAAAATTTAACCCGGACAATAGCTTCTTTATATATATATAAAATCGTATTGTAGATCAAAAGAATGTAACTAATAGAATCTTTGTAAATGTCTAACAACTCTATCGAGAATTTCAAGTTAGTACCCAATATCAAGTCGGTATACACAAAAGAATATTCACCAACAGCGAGCTGCTGGAAGTAAACTCAACGACTTTAAAGATTCTTCGGAATATCTTTAGCGACAGGAGAAGGAGTTAAGCGTCTAGTCAGAGGATAATACGCATGGTCGTCCACTACGTTATACCAAGAATGTTGGATTGGACGAAGCCCGTGGCAGTTTCGGTATGTAAATTAGCTGCGACTCCTATTCACACCCATTCGTACACCTGGTCGAGACCTCCTGCTGTACGAATAGATCCTCGTTCCTCATATGAGGAGGCCCTGCTCAACGCGTTGCTCACGTCGTCTTGTCGCCTACTGATAGTTTTGTATATGCCCATTCACCTGATTAGAACAAATCTCCATTCAATTTCTCACGGACTTCTTTTCTTCCAGCATCACGTCAGAATATAGAAATATCAAAATGAAGGATAAGAATCCGGTTGAACAATGGATAAAAATATAAAACTGTCGCGAGCATAATTTGTTGGTCAAGGTATTTATGAAATTCAGCATTCCAATAGATTACAGTAATGAGCATTGTTCTCACAGTCAGTCGTTATCACTTAAAGCTATTTTCTCAAAGTTATATAAGTGAAAAAAAAAAACTTGTTTAAACAAAATGAAGTTACAAAAGAAGATTTTCGAGAGAGGATAAATTGTGCTTTGATATTATGATAGTTATAAATGCAGTCAAAAATCAGATAATAAGAATCGCTATTAAAGACCAAACTTGTTAATTAATTTTTTAATACAATGCATTATGGATTGGTAATTATAAGCTTCCTGCGGAATATTTGAATGTTTTGTGGTGAAATCTGAGCTTATAAATTTTTCTGAAAAGACAATTGTTCGAGCGATGGGATGTTCGAAGCTTTCACTACCTATTCATAGCCACTTTCACGTACGTCATATTAATATGCCGGTCGATGTTGGTAGAGAGGACCTGCTGCATTGTGCAGCTGCATTCCTCAAGCGAGGGTAGCCTGTGCGTCTCCCTCCACCTCTCTGCCCCGCGGTTCCCCATATATCGCCGCCCGCGCTTCCTACAATGCCGACGACCTCCACTTCAGTGTGTCTCTTGCGGCCCCCTCTGCCTTTTATCGAGAGGTCGCAAGATTTGACCTGTTGTGCCAAAAAGCTGTTCGCAGAATTTTCACCCTCTCTCGATGCATCGTCCTCGGAACAGACCATGGACTTCACTATGTAGCGATAGCCGATAGCCAACCAAACACCATATAAAAAATATTCAGCGTAGCTTCACTGAACTAAGAAAACTTGTAAAGTAGAGTCTTGAACATTGCTTCATTATTATTTTTCATTTTTCACAAAAACTCACCGCTATGAATTTCTATGAAACATGGAAAATAATGAGGATCTTTTTCTTTGTATCCATATAAAAAATAAGGATGCAAAGTAGAACTTTGCACATTCTGCTTTCTAACTATTTTTTAATTTTTTAGAAGGCCAACTCTATGGGGAACTATGCTTATCGATATTGGCCTCCTCGTAGAGAAAGTGGTAATACTTTATACAAACGAAATTCTCCATGACAAAACTGTGCAGGAGTCAAATTCACCAAGGCAATAATCTACATAAGCAAAATTCATCACGACAAAAAATCTCGACGACAAAACTGGCCACGGACAAAATTCACCATAGCCCTGATTCAACACATGACAGATTCTACACCGGCGTCACTCGCAATCCAATCAACGCACTCCGACAGATAGAAATATTTGAACGATGCACGTTGATTGGTTTGTGAAATGGTGATGGTGTAGAATCGGACATATGTTGAATCGAGACTGTGATACATTTTGCCGATGTACAGCTTTGCCGAATACTATTTTTTTTCTGCTAAAAAATGTGAGATTCTTTGGTGGGAGTTTACGTTACGGTAAAACGTACATTTTTCCAAAAATTGAACATTCTGTAAAAAGTAAATTTATTTACAAATTCAACTCAAATTGAATACTGATAGTCCTTTAACATTGTTTTACTTGGAAAGAAGTATTTAGCTCGATATCTAAAAATTTTCGAGAGTTTGCTAACCAGAAATTTTTCGAAAAATTCAACATCGAATAAAATCTGAACTAGTGTTTCGATTCCTTTGAAAATTATCACAAAGAAAGGTATCTGATTGTTTCACATGTGTGCCAAATTTCAGCTCGATCGATGAAGCCCTTCTTCAGATATGAAGGTTCGAATTTTGCAATCCGTCCACACAAACATTCAGTCACACATTTCTTTCTATACCATTTTTCGCGATGTTTTAATCTTCTTAGAGTGCTGGGACGAAAATTTTGAGAAAAAAAAATGTCACGAAAACAAAGCTTCCTCTGTGAGGAAGTAAAATTGTAGAATCCGAAGATTAATAAAATGTAATGGTCATTAAAAAAACTAAAATCTCATTTCTTAAATATACATTTATTATAATTGTTCTGTGGAACTGGTTCGATAAGTTTTACATTAATTGCTTAAGTCATTGACGCGCGGGACGCTAAATTAAATTTTTTTTGTCCGCCAATTTGAATTTCAAAAGTTGTAGGTTACATACAAAAACTCTTGAGGACGAAATAAAATTTAAATCAAGTCATTTAAAAAAAAAATTTGTTACCAAATATTGGAACTAACCATTTTAAAATAATTGCGATGTTCTAAAAAAAAAAAGAACTGTTTTTCCAAACGACAACACACATTATGTTTGGACGGTCATTTTGTACTGTTCTTGTAAACATTCGAACAACTAACTAATTAAAAGTTGTAATTTACGTTGTTTATCCTATTCTGTGCATGGTCACGTATAACACGCCGATCAATGTTTTCCCCTTTTAACTGCAACGGTCTTGAAACTTGGCGGGGGATAAATCACTTTGGAATGCCTGTTAACCGTTCTTAAAGGCTAACAGCCTCATCCGGAATCCAATCTCGTTTTCCTCTCACCGTGTGGATTTGAATTAAAGAAATGAGTCCGCTTTTAGAACGATTAAATGCAAAAACGGACAGCACACGGACGGTGCTTACTAGCGGTAATTGAATGGGACTCTGCAGTTACTGTCGAACATTTACCGGGAAGGAAGCTAGTATTATGGTATAGTATAGCGGCTACAGCTTCACATAGTAGTATCGAAGCTTCGATTTTATACTGACATAAATTTAATTCTGATACTAGAAAGAAACATTCAACCTGAACATTATTATTTATAGAATCATTATAAGTACAGTTTTATGACTACAATAAAAACCATTATTTCCTTATAATTTTTTTATCAAAATTGACACACTAGTTCAGATTCAAACATACGTTCAAAATTGATGACAGGGTCAACTGATCTTTGTAGCTACATTAAATTATTGATGGAAAAAAAATGTAAACTTTTTTCTAAATATTGTTTTATATGACAAAAAATAAACCGCAGACGAAAACAAAAAAAAAATTATTGAATTTTGCTACATTTATGCTAACGATGTAAGAAAGGTGTTTCGATATATTTATATTAACTACATAAAAATATTAATGTGGTTTGCGATATTTATGTTAGAAATGTAAAAATGATTGAGGGGTTTTGCTGCAAACAAAAGCTTTTTAAATATGCCAAAAATATTTTTAATATTGTTATATTTTGTTCAGGAAAAAAAAATGTTAATTTGACACGATTTATTGGTTGGCGTAACGAACAGCGTGTGCCTATCAATTTTCAGCCAAAGATATAAACTCCACTTAGCAAAGAATTAACATTTTGAAAAACTGTATTAAGAGATAGCCCGAAAAAAAGTTACTGGTTATTTTTACGCATAAATACATACAAATTCTATCTCCCTAATAAGTATAAACCTTACCAATGTCTAGAAATTTGCTTTCTCCTTGTGTCGAGGAACATGTCGTAAATATAATAAATTCTGTTGCAAATAATATTTCAGACATACTAATTATCTAAACCACAGACAAAAAGAATCGTCTTTTTTTTATAGATTCCTCTCGGTAATTAATTGTAAAAATTAGAAGGAAATTTAGTTTAAAAAATTACTCCGCATGAGACAGTTTACTACACAAGAGGACAGATTTTCTGTGAACGATCTTCAAATAAAAATTCCGGTACTTGGACCGGACACAGTCTTCCGACAAATTGGATTGTCCTTGCAAAACTAATTTCGTATAATCGGTGTGACCTGAACTATTTGTCAAGTGTAAAATAATATTTGCATTGATGATCTTAGTTAAAGTTAAAGCTTTTATATGGGTAATTGCTGCACCATTAAATTTTCATGAATCTTAAGTGACTCGGTCTCCTTAAATTTTGGTGCGAAATTATCGAGAGATACAGCCAGTATTTGGAATTGACCGATAATCAATTACATTTTGCTGAATGGTCGGAAATTAGACACTCGATCAATTTTTTACAATTCATCCTAAAGAAGCAAGGAAGATTTGTGATTCCTACGGAAGTAGGAAAAGGATTGTTAAGTATTAAAAAAGAGTGAAAAAAAAGTTCTTTCAAGATACTAAAAGCAATAATAAATCCAAACGTCAACCGTAATTAACGCATACCCCATGAAGAATCAACCGAAATCAGGAGATAACTAAACAAGAATACATCGCAATTAAACTTACAACCATGTAGCAAAGAAAAAAGTAGCGCATGGCATAATCGTTAATTATTATCCAAATTATTATCGTGGTCTCAGCGCCCTGCTGAATGTAAGAATGAAGTTATCAATAGTTTGACAGAATTTGATTTTTGCTCGGTATTCCTCATATCATAAAAATGTTTACATGTATGCAAAGTAGAAGTTTGCAAATTATTTTCTCTACAAAGCTTCCTCAGTGAGGAAGCCAAAGTGGATAAACGTACTTCCTCAGAGTGGAAGCTTTGTAGAGAAAAAAATTTGCAAAGTTCTACTTTGCAGGCTTGTTTTTTTACATACTCCGTATGTGATAAGGAAGTGAAAAACAACCAAAGCCCTGGTGGTGTCAGTCCGCAAGGTCTACATAGGTTCTTACGCCTTATCTAACTTGGTTGATCTATCATGGTGGAAAAGTAAAACTTATAATCACTAAACTTGACCGAATTAAAAATACCAAACGAGTTTGTTTGGAAAGCATAGACACGTTAGGATTAACGTTCCCCGACAATTCGATACCAGTGGTGTGGTCGACGACCGATGGCAACGCGGCTGGTACGGGGGTGCGCCGTTTGTGTCAGGCCAGCCCCGGCGCAGTGGCACCCTCGCACTGTTCGTCTCCGCGCCCTCGCCCGGGCTTTTGCATTATGTCCATTGCTGCTGATTCACACGTCCTCTCTTGTATAGCTTTTGTGAAGCGCGACAATGCCCGGAGCTTTTTTTGTATTCAAAATACGGGAGGGTCTTAAGAGCAAGACGGATGACAAACGACGCCGTCCCGGACGCGGCCCTAGATGACCGAGTAGAAATTCTCGCAACTTTGCTAGTTATTCGATGGGGCGTTCATCGTCGATTGCTCCGTACAATGATAGATCAGCGATCTTAACTACAAGCATTTGGTGCATGCACTTCCAATGCTCAGTCTTGCGTATGTCATTGAATGAACTAGAGCAATTGTAACGTTTAGTGAAAACATCAGAAGACAATGATAGTGTTTCGAAAACAAGTATTCATTTGAGATTGTATACCAGCTAAGTTTGGCTACAAGTGCTTGTATATCTTGCAGGTATTATTGGCATACCCAATTCCGAACGAACTACGAGGGTGAGCCAATCCCTTTGCGCGACAGAAGCAGCACCACGTCAGACATACTCGACTCGAGTAGTTGTTTCCTTCGGCAGTCAAGTCAATTTCGATTGAGGGTCATTTGGCGTTCAAGATTGTTTACCCGCCGACAGCTCGACCGTAACCCTCCTTCTTGGACATTCTCCATGCCTTTTCAACCTTCTATACCTAGCAACTCAGATTTAACGAAGCTAACCAATCGAACTTAGCGAACTTAACGACAAAAATCTAAGAAAACAATTATTTATCGTGTTTACCGAGAAGAAATTGTGGGAAGCAACGTTTTTTTCTTCATGAAAAAGGTGTTAAGAATAAATTGCATAATGCTGTAGTCAAGAGATGGGAGTCAGGTGAAATTCAACGATATTCAAAGACTAATATCTCACTTATTTGACCGCTAGTATAATTTTTCAAAATATGTTCCGTTGATCTATCCAACAAAGATTTTTTGCCAGGTGCTAAAGACATGTAATGGGGATTACCAACAATTTCTTTTTTACACTCTGCACACTTTTGAAAGAGAACCAGTAGGCCAAATATTGAATAGACTAATATTATTTAGTTTCGGTAAATATGTCTATCACATTACAATTTTACAACAAAGTAACTGCCTGCTACGGCGTTGCTACTTTTAGCATAAAAAAATATGTCTTTTGGCAAAGTTATAATCTAATAGTATTCTATTATGGTAGATAAATTATTGACGGAGTTACACATTTGCTAGAATGATTATCCAGGCTACATTTAATAATGTCTATTTTCCTTTATAAAGTTTGTACAATTTAGATTTTAATCAATCATTGTAGCATGATCATGGACGGTACATTTTACTCAAGCCTGTATATCTTTGATTGCGTCTGCTACTTGATGATCTCCATTGTGACGTTGCCGCATTAGTCTATCCGAAGTTCTTGGGTCTTTGGAAAAGTCTGATAACAAGAATAAACAAAAGCAAACGAAAGGTCCAACATTAGAGAATTGAAATATACCGACGAGGGAATCGACTGGGGTCAAAAGTCAACGAGTCCGTAATAAGGATGGTGTTGAGATATGTGCGATTGTAAACGTCCAGATTCGTAACGCCCACCTATTGTCCAATCCGGTTGGTATAGAATAGATACCGGTATACAATGCGAATACGCTCCAGTACTATATTGATTCAGGAGCAGATCGACTTCTCATCTCTCAGAGTAATCTCGAAGAAAGGTTATTGTTCGGGCTGTTGGTAGCTGCTGCCGCAACGAGCGTCAGGACGAGGGGGGGTAATTGGTTGGGTGCACTTCTGCAGGAACACTCTCAAAGCTCAGCTACGACCCGTTTAGGGCTATTCATTGATGCACTATTCCCCGACTGAGCCTCGGGCAGAAACACTTAGAATATCGGCGACGAACACAGAATACGGGTGGTGGAATACTACTGGCTGGATCCGCACATCGTGTTGTTCGGCAGATCGTGAACGATTGACAATATTTTTGCTTCCCCATAGAGGAACCTTTGTTTTCATGAAAACATTTTTTTTTTTTCGATATTCTCATGCTGCGACACTCAGATTGGATGTGCGTGGGTGCATAGGCCTTCGAATTTTTATCACCTATATCCCAAGAACCGTTTAACCGATTGAGCTGTAATTTGATACGCAAGTGAACCAGCAATCTGCCTTTTATTGTTACAATTTTTGACAACGTTTTCGTGATTAAAGAAAATGCTGTAATTCGAGAACGGTTCAAACAAAACTGATCTAAAGTTTTGCATAAAACTCGAATAGAATGTGTCCTTGTTTAATACTGAATTTGGTGAGATTCCAACAAGGCATTCATATTTCAGAGAATTTTTTATTGTTTTTTTTTTACAGAGCTTCCTCTATGAGGAATGTCAAATTGATCAAACATATACTTCCTTATAGAGGTTTGTAAAAATTCAAAAACAATGAGCAAGCAATGTCCATCCCTTTTATCCTACAATCGACATCGTTGTTTGAACCCGTTGACATTATTTTTACGACTTATTAATCATTTATAATTTGATTATTCTCCGATGTAATTGTTCTTATCATGCCTCTATCGAGTTTGAGGTTGCTGAATCTGAATCAAATGTCAGATTTTCAACGTTCAAAATTGCCACTCCAATAAATGCAGATAAAAATTCGGATAAGTAGACTTATATAAAGATTCAAACATTTTTTTTTATTGAATTGTTTTTAACTCCTGTTCTCAACCGAAACCAGAGTCACGAAGCGAGGATATGGCGGATGTTGACAACGTTTTAATTTTTTTAATTTATTTTCTTTTTTTGAACTTTATTTGGATTTGTCTTAGAGGATTCTCTATTTCGAGTTAAAAAAAAAGTGATAATCAGTTTGCATTCCGCGACTTCAAAAACTGTAAAATATCCATTTTAATCGAATTCCAACATTTTTCCGAATTATGATATACCATATTGGATCCGCTATTTTGATTTTTGACAATCCTATCAAATTTGAATTCAGCCATCCTAAAAACCTTTGTAAGAAAATCTTTGTGCGGTTTTGAAAAAAAAAAATTTCCAATACATTTTTGGCACGAAATGCTTTTTTCCACCTAACAGCAAAGCGGTCAAAAATTAAATAGCAAAAGCCTGTGACTTCAGCCACGGTAACGCCCAAGGCATCGGTCCTAATTGCAAAAAGAGAATCATAGTAGATTTGTGTATATAATGTGAAAAAATCTAGAAAAATTCCTACATTTTTTGTAAAATTTCTACGTGTTTTGCCTCATATAACATATTGTATTTATTTATTTACTTTGTTTATTATTTTTTAGTTTAGTTTTTTCTGCAACTAGACCAACGTCCTGAAGAAATGTGAGGACGTTTTGTTGACACGAAAAAAATTGTAAAAATTGGTTTTCGGGCATTTGTTAATTTGAATTTAATAAACTTCACACATTTTATAAAAGAGTTATTATGCTTTTTTGAAGATATTTATAATCATTTGTTGTAATTTCGAGAAGGCCGAAATGCTTTTGAATGACTCCTTTGAAGAAGAAAGTCTGAAGATGTTTTTACATAAAAAATATTTTGTAACTGCAGGTCATGATTTTCGAATCGTGATATATATTTTCTTTAGGTGTTAATGGGAATAATAAAAGAATTTGTCTCACAGATCAGACGTAGAGCGACGTTGGTTCGAAAGTTTTTGAAAATTCCGCTGGCTTTGAAAATTTAATTCACAATTATACTCGAGCCGCCGACCATCGAGCGATGCTGGGTCGATAGATTGCCGCACGCAACAATAGGTAATATAACGATGAAGGAGTTTCCGAAAGCCAATCGTGACTGTGCGATACGATTGTTCCATGTTCGATCGGCGAGTTCCCAGGTGGCCACCGCCGATGCTTCTGCCGATGCCGATGTCGGCACGGTACTACTGAGGAATCTCACTTTTTTTTTTTCACTAGAACCGTTGCTTTATCTTTGTGTAATGAATGCCAGCGCTACCGAATAGAGACCGAGGTCCATTTCGGGCGCGAGTATAATTTCTTCGAATAATGCATTTTGCCGCCAGTGATGCCCACGGTCTTGCATGTAATCTACTATGGAATTGGCTTTCAAACGAAAAGAAGCAATTCAGACGTGTTCAGGAGAACGCGCGGGCGCAGTAACTAATTTTTATTAAGCCATGTGGTCGGCTAAGTTGGTCAGCAAATTTTCGATGTTTAGTTGTGGTAACGTTTAAGTAATCGTGTATATTATTTAGTAATTCTATTAACGATGTTTTGAAAAAAATTTTTTCTCCTTCCTGTTGTTTCTTGCCTTCTTTTTAATATGCTTGTTATGCAAAGTTGTGTTTATTCTTAAATAACAACTGTTTAATATAATTTTTTTTTGTTAATACTGTCTCATAAGGAAAACCTGTTTGAATGGTATTTTATTTCTTACGTTTTTCAATTTGAGAACTAATTTTTAGTAAAGGTGTTCGATTGAGAAAACAACGGGTTCTGTGATACTAATTATTATTATTTTTTTTTGGAACTCCTATTACAACGACTTTCTAATTTTGTCAGCAGTCTTGGCAAAATTACTGTGAAGTCCGGATCATATTTTTCAATCTATTTCTTATAATTAATGTTTTTTTTTTTATTAGTTCCGACACTTTTTATTTTGCTCTTAATTACAGTCACAACTTAGAGTGGTACGTACAGAATCTACAGAAAAAATGGCAGAGTGTATAAAATATTATATTTGGAGAGGTAAAAAAAGGTTTTTTTTTTTTAAATTATAGTGGCTTGGGTGATAAAGACTGCCTCGTATATAAATGTACGGGTAACGCTTTTTTGTATTCAAAGTTTCCAGCAGAGTGGCGTTAGTTTCCGAGCGCGCTTTATTATTAAATTCGGTCATCACACGAGGCACACGTGTATAGCATTCATGGTTGAACATCTAAGATTAATTTGGAAATGATTATAAACGTTGACGACAAAGATTGACGCCGTTGTGTTATCACGGAGGATGCACTTGTTGCGTAGCTTAACGACTGTATAATCCGGTATGAGGGCATTCTCGCGTAAATGTCTAATTAATTAACAGCCCTAATCGGCGGCAGGCGGTCACGGGGATGTGACTTGAGGTGTAAACGGGTTTCTTGCTCTCCGCTGCACGGAGCGTAGCAATTATATGCTGTGGTCTTAATTGGTCTCGCGTAGGGAAAATACATAGAACCTGACTGGCTGGGGCCGCCTCCTCGCCTGCCTGCGGACGAACATCGCGCGACTCACCCCGCGCAAATTGGCTTGTACGGTGTGCCTCCAGCCCGAATAATAACTTAAGCCCCTATTCATAATAATCTGCGACAAAAGCTACAAAAGGGATATGGACTAGGTTAATCCACTCCGAGATTTTCCTTCCGTCTTCCATTTTCGTCAGTTAAATTAACAATCGTTATCGCGGGTGTTGTTCAGTTCTCTTTGTTAACAAACTGTCAGGTAAGAATCTTAGCAATATATAAGTTTGTAGTCAAACCCACTTTAGGAATTGTTCGATTTTGAATCTATTTTATACGGAACTTGTCATGAACTTCTTCCGTACTTGATAAGCTTTCACGGACTTAAAGTGGGCTGAGTCACTGAAAATCATTAAAATTAAATAATACACCAATTGCAAATATAAGATGCAAATATGTGATAAAAATGATTATTGGACAAGCACAAAAAATCAAACATTCTTGTAAGTGGATTTTTTTCTTTGGTGTAGCTAAGTTCAGTGATGTCAATATTTCTTTTTATATTTCGCTGATATATTTTGCAAGATTTTTTTCTCTTTCTTGAAAATCTCTGTCCGATCCGAGTATAGGAAATTTAACTAGAAGAACTTTCCCTTGCGGGATAATTTTCTTACTAAATTTCCTTAGTAACATCTGCGAAATATATTCGAATGGAAATTTCTATCAAACAGAACGATTTTCCTAAAACCATGCAAAATCAATTAGTTCGACGAATGGTATCAACGTGACATTTTTAATATGTGCAATTGCTGCATCATTTAATTGTCATGATTTTTAAGTGACTTTGGTCCCCTTAAACGGGAAACCACAAACGGTGAAGTTGTCCAATCTCTTTGTGACCAATGTGCTTTAGAGCGTACGGTTGCCCTAAGGATCCGTAGTTGGGAACTCTCTCACCTGTTTAACAAAAGTGATCTCGCCTATTTGACGAAGCGAGATGAAATCTCGATCCCTAATCTCGTTCAACACGCATTCAGTCGAATCACCCAGACGGAAGTACGTAAGGATACCCACTTAGCGTAAAATATGTAATCGCCCACACGGCACCAATTCCATCAAATAGGTGAGAGTGTACTGTATTCGAAAAATTACGTATGCATATAAATATAATATTGAGAGTTGGGTTGAGTGATGAGACTGCGATCGATATATCCATACGGTAGATGGCATCGAACCAGTAGCAACGAATCTTCCGTCGAAGCCATTCCAGTGTGAATTTGCTGAGTGTGCGAGGGATCCCCGTCCAGATTTCTACCAGCGCGATTCGAGTGTTAATGACGTTTATTGGAAATTCGCCGCTAGACATGGTACTCACGGTACTCTAGGTAAAGTAAGTAGCTCGGTGTAGGTTCGAAGCGGCCGTAGCAATCGATATCTCTATGGTACTACCGGGATTCCGGATGGAAAGGGTAGAGACTCCTCTGCGCGACGTAGAACGAGAAGGACTAAAGGGTGCGGAGGCAGGCGTTTGTGACAAAGAGGGTTAGAAGGGTGGGATCCGGTATCCTGATTAATGCACATGACGAGCGTCGCCACCCTTGAAGCCTTCGGGCGTTCACCAAGCCATCCTTGCATGCCGCATGCTTTCCGCAACGTCGGCGATCGACGCGACTACAACATAAACGACGATGACGACGTCAAGGTAGGTGATGTTTTTATCCAATCGCACATTGCATTTACACATACCGTATGCGTTAAGGGCCTATTTTACGACCAACCTTTACGCACGCAGCATACGATATATACGCAATTGCGCGCAAATATACTCGCGTCAGCTTTTCGCTTTGACGCAACACAACCATTGCTTGAGTCAAGGGGTTTGAATTACGCAGCTAATAGACGTACGACTTTGGCTTTATTGTACGGAGCTATACCAACGGCGTCAACCGAGTGTAAATTATATGAGGCCTTTATCAGATCTAATCTATGTGGCTTATGTTAGGGGTGTGAAGCTACTGCATAAGTAGCCGTGAACCGTGGTCGGGTTATAATCTCATCAGGTTTTAATAATCAGAGCCGAGAAATGTCCTGATCAGCTTCGGTTTCTAAAGTTGTCACTAAAATAGTTAAAAACAAGCCTGCAAAATGGAATCTTGTATATATTTATTTCGCTTTGTTTGCCAGTCTCTGCAAGGTGACGTCTATGAGGAAGTATGGTGATCATTTTTATAAATTTCTCATACAGAAAGCTTTGTTTAGCTTTTATGTCAGACTTTGTTTGTGTCCAATTTAGTAATTGCGCGCAAGTATACACGCACCAGCTTACCGCTTTGAAACAACGCAACCATTGCTTTAGTTAAGGGTCTTCAATCACGCGACTAATGGACGTACCACTTTGGCTTTATCATACCCTGCTATACCGACAACATTAATTGAGCATAAATTATATCAAACCGTCATCAAACTGAACGAAACTAAACTGATCTGGCTCAGATTAGCGGTGTTGCATAAAGTATATGGCACACGTGACGCTTATTCAAGGCTCGATGACAACTCGGACAGGTTCTGATAAGTAGATACCACCAAAATATCGAGACACACCGTAACATTTTTTAAGGACATTGTGTTCCATTTTATAAAATATCAGAAAGGACGGTAACAGTTTGTTTTAAAGGCTACTTTTTCCAGAAAAAAAAACATGCCACGAAACATATTTTTACATTAAAAAGTAATATCGTGAAGGTTCAGAAGACATACATTTCCAAGGTCAATTGTTTAATTATTCTTCATAACACTCAGTTATGGTTATCGCAAAATAAAAATGTAATAAAAATATGCTTTGTCAATAGTTCAGCAATGTTCACAGTCACATTCATATATATATATATAAATCTGACAGCTATCGCGAGAAAGGTACAATGACATGTAACCCTTCGCAGCCCAAGTAATAATATTCATTGTAATCCCGTAAAATCGACTGGAGGTTGGTTCAGTTGAGCTCGGTCATCATTGGATGGGTAGGGATTTTTTTCGCGCCCACTGGCTGAACTAAAGCCTTGCATAGTATGGCTCCCTTTTTCATTCATCGATACAATATTCAATATCGCGACAATACCCAGGACATCCAGTACGGTTCAGGTACACAATGTCACAAGAATCAATCGATGGAACCCAGGTTTTCACCCGGTACAGAAGGGTGCATTGGCAATACAATGATCGCAATAGGATTCATTGTTCTGTCGAAGAAAACGAGCAGGTAGTATATTTTATTCGCGCGAGTCCTGGTATCCCAACTCTGGTTCATTGTAATTGGCGAATGGGACTTTTTCTTTTCGGCGAACGATCGCGGAGATTCGTGCTCCCCTTTCACCTTTTTTTTTTTTTTTTTTTTACTTTTCGCCCCGCTCTTGGTTTGACTATAGCTAGCTACTGAGCGTACGTTCATTAACCGAGTCGAGGGATTCGAAACTGCTTGAAGGAATTATTCCAGTAAGGGCGCAGCCATGTCGGGCTGCACGCAGAAGCGCAATGAAATATAAAGTTCTACCTGCGAAAATCGTCACACGCCGCTACTCCAAGGACCAAACGATGCTTTATTGAGGGTAAAATTGGCTGGTATTACTTTCTCATCCCAGCAGCGATTGTGCAGGCTATGGGCGTACAGGTAGATAGATTGGTTGACACGTGGTAACGTCGTCAATGCATTCTCTATATATATATATATATATATGTATACTTACATATGTGGCAATCCAGTTTAGATTTCAGACCATCTGTCCTTACTATTTTTTTTTATTTAAACGAAACTTTGCTCAATTGTTCGCATGAATCCAGAAAGTAATCTTATTTCTTCAACGATTTTCTTTTTAAAGATAAAAATCATACTTTTATCGACAATAGATATCTCGGCTCTGATTAATCGTGCCGAAAACGGTACGCGAGAATTTATATTTCTATGTATCTAATTGAGGAGAAATAGTACTCCATAAAAAGAATACGTACAATAAAAAGGTAAAAATAATTGTTGGAATCTGAAATCATGATATCAGAAGAAAAGGTAATTTTTATACTTTTTATCCAAAGTATTCTGCAACGATACGAGTTTCTTGAGTCATGAGTGGTCTTCAACAATTCGGGAGATAGATTGTTGTTATATGAAAAGATAAATTAATCATTTATTTCATTTATTTTCTTACAGAGACGTCATCGTTTCATGGATGTTATTTCTATTGAATATGAAAAGTAATTAAACGATTCTGTAAATTTGACGAATTTACAAATATTTTTTTATTCAATTAAAAGTGATAAAAAAAAGATATTAATAGAAAATATATTGTTCAACTAAAATGGCACATTTTGTTTTGGTTAAATATACATAAATTATTCCGTAAAATTGAAATATAATTCTTTTAACAAATTATTTTTGTACTTTTTTTCAACCTTCTAAAGAATTTTACAGACACACTTTTGAATTTTTTTACTTCTTCATGGAGGATCTATATTTTTTTTCTTTCTCCCTACATTAATTTTTCTTGAGCAATTAAGAAATCTCTTTTTATGCTGAGTAGTAGCAAAAGAGTTTATTGACAATACATTAAATATTAATACATTTCTTGTCTGTAAGCGGATTTTATACAATACAATAACGATTTTTTAAATATATCACGTATTGCCAATAGGCCATATGCTGATTTTCCTAATCATTTTTTAATTCCCTAACTTTTCCCTGACATCCTGAACCATTTTTGTACACCTTTACTTTTTCTGATCGCACTTTATAATTCTCTGACTTTTCTCTGACCATTTTAAAACCCCTGACGTTTCTCTGATTTTCTTGACCATATCTTTAAGCACCGTGACTTTATTTTTTTCCAATTTCTAGGTTTTCCTTGACTACAGTTGACACAGTGAAAGAACGTGAGATTCTATATGCTCCCAAGCGGTAGATTCGAATTTTTCAGATGAAACCCTCGTAACCGGGGTAGCGGCCGTTTCACACTACACGGTTGCCGAACAATGTCCTTTAATTCCTCAGCCTACGTGTTGAGCAAAATCGCATAAATCGCCAAAAATTCCGAGGGAGCACGCAGGGTCTATCGAGCACTGGCTACAGTCCCCAACGTGTCGGAGTCGCGCGGAGCTACTCTTTTCTATATACGTTCCCGGGAGCGCGGCCAGACTGGCTAAGGGCGTAAATTATCGGCTTATTCTCGCGGACAGTCTCCGGATAAATAAAAATATTTATACCGCGACCGCGTGAATGCGGACACTAAATTAAACTTGTTTTGCTTCACGAGCAGCCACGGCAATCGACTCTCGCAGCTCTCCCCCTCGCCATGCTGTTGTCCCCGACAGCGATGTGCATGCTTCGACGCATCTTATGGACCGGTGTCCTACGTAATTCCAATTTGTTTAACATCACTTTTGTATTTTAAGAAATGTCTATTGCTTTTTCCCCGTCTATTCACTAACGGGAATTCAAAATGTCATCAACTATCATAAAATAAAGCATTTTTTTAAATCGAAATACCGACCGATTTAATATATCACGTCGCGTTTGTCGAATTTATGTAAACTCCGATTATCAGAATGGAAAATTACCTAGATGGTATATCGATAGTGTTAGGAGCGGAAAAAAATTGCTCATTGATAGGACGTTATTTTTCTTAATTTGCAAAGCTATGTTGATCAATTTTTTATGTTTTGGATTTCGATATTTTGAGTATCCTGACATAATAATCTCGAGGAAAAAAAAAAATCATGAATGTAAAGCTTCTTTTATGAGACGAAAAATGAAAGTACTAGCAGGCCAATAGTTGGAATACTCCGGAAACTTTAACTTCCGAGTTTTATGACCTTTAATGCCGCATTTTGTTCCTGTGGCTCATTGACGTTCAAGTTTTGTCGATGGATTTTATGGTGACTGTAAAGCTTTCTTCATTCTTCGAAACTTCGTCGAGTTAACGTAACCGTCTTGAGCATGCATTATGCGCCGCACCGCATGACCGCACCGGCAACACAAGTGCTATACATTCATCCACCGTGCCAGCTACAGCCACAGTAGAATTGAGAACGACGTATACTTTGCATCGACTTTTATTTCCTTTCAATGCTTTGAGCAATGCTTGCGTCTTGACTCGACTCTCCAGATTTAGGAACGTAAAAGGGCACGCATGCGATCACGTGGGATATGTTCTTGTGTCGTCGCTGAAGCGTAGCATGGCCTCAGCATATAACGTCGCAATCTTAAGATTGACTTCAGGAGACGAATAATGTACGTCGCTCATTCTGACAAATATTTATTTATACTTTTTTTTTTCTGAAATTATTGATTATCCAGAATATTTTACAGGATCTTTAGATACAAGATATGAAGAATTGTCAAATATTAGACACATCCATTTTTTTTTGCGATTTAACATGATTATAATAACTTTTTCGATACTTGTTGAGTCATAAATATTTCATTTTTTTTTACTAATACAACTGAGCGTAAAAAAATATGTTTTTTTATCGACAAAAGTCCAAACTTTCTAAACAAGAATGTTGGCTTCTTTGACATATATTAATCCTTTATTGCTTCCTCATAAGGAACGCTTTGTTGTGACAAATTTCTTTTTATCGAGATTATCGTGAGTGCATATTTAAAAATGTCCAAAGCGTCGAAAAAGTGGTTTTGAAATCAATAAAAAATTTGAGTTTCTCTTTTATATCCATTAATGTTTTCTTTTTTATGGAGAAAAATAGTGCCGACGTATAGCGAACATTTTTTATACAAAATTCATCTTTGATCATTAATAATCGTGAAGTCACTTGGAAAATTGCAGCCAGATATGGAAAAATTTACAAGAGTTGGAGAGTTTATAGTTATTTAAAGAAAAAATTGAAATGCTCGTAAAATGTTGCTCCATTTGTGACGAACACTTTTTTCAACATTTCCAAAATACTATAAAATTTAAATGTCTCAACCGATTCGCACCAAAATTCATCTTTGATCATTAATAATCGTGAATTCACATAGAAAATTGCAGCTAGATATCGAAAAATTTACAAGAGTTGGAGAGTTTATAGTTATTTTTTTAAAAAATTAAAATATCCATAAAATGTTGCTCCATTTGTGACGAACACTTTTTTCAACATTTCCAAAATACAATTAAATTTGAATCTCTCAACCGATCCGCACCAAATATAATCCCGAATTTTGTTACGTATGGTAGTCGATTAGTGTACCAAATTTGAAGAAAATACATGAAAAATTATGACAGTTATCGTCCTAACAAGGAAATCTGTACGCACACGCTCACGCTGACTTTTTATCTAAACCATGTTTTTCGACGTTTTGTACAATTCTGTGTCTTACATGCGAATCTCGATAAAAAAATTCGTGAAAATACAACTTCCTCTACGAGGAAGCAAAAATTTGGCGAAAGATTTATCTCTAATAATTGGTTGCATGACCCATGCATAGAGATTGCGTTTGTATTATTGTGCTATAACTTGTAATTATCTAACATTATGCTGAATTTTAACGTATCAATGAACGTGGGTTGAACCAAAAGTTAAATTTTATTTTTACGCCTATCTATTTAATCTGACCTCCGTAGATCCATTTATAAAGCAATTATATTGGGACACCGCACTAGTAAGGTAAAATTAAGTGCTTGGGTTTAACACAGCCCCACATGAGGCAAGCTTGTCCTCCGTCCCTACTCCATTGTCAATGTACGTGAGCCGCGACTCGCGTGCCAAGCGCAGCCAGGCGTGCCGAGGTAGCTCGCTTAAAACTTACCGAGGCGGTTATATAGCAACGAGCAGTGGTAACTTTCAGGTTGTATACAATCGGTGTAGATAGCTAGGTGAGTGACTCCAATAAGTAGCTCTTGAAATGCAAACACTATAATTAAAAAAAGGATACAGATTAGAAAATTTGCACATTGCTTTCTCATTATATTTTCATTTTTACAAAGCTACCTCTACGAGGAAGCATGTTCATCAAATCAGATCCACTATGAGGAAGTACGTTTATCTATTTTGGCTTCCTTGTAGAGGAAGTTTTGTAGAAAAAATAATTTGCAAAGTTCTACTTTGCATGCATGTAAACATTTTTAAAAAATGTAAAATAATGAGGAAGCAATTTGCAAGGTTCTACATTGCAGGCTTTTTTGTGTATGAAATTTGAAATTTTAAAATCGTCATGAAATTTAAACCTCTCAATCGATTTTCTTCAAATTTGTACTCAAACCTCGCTTCACGGTGCTCAATACGTGAAATAAATTTGAAGTCGGTATCTTTTAATTTGTGCAAGCTAGTGCGCAAACGAGATTTTACAAAAAATAAAAAATGTTATAAAATTCGAACTACTCGACCCATTTCTGCCAAATTTGAATTAAAACCTTGTTTTATCATAGTCTAGAAGGAAAACAATTTTAAGCCCGATATTTCGCAATTTGCGTGAGTGAATGCTCGAACGACATTTTTTAAATGTTAAAAGATGTTGTAAAATTTAAACCGCTCGACCGATTGACGTAAAATATATATCAAGACCTAGTTCTAGGACAATCCACATGTGTGGCAAATTTGATTGAAATCTGCCTAAAAAAGTCGAAATTTTTTTTTTCGCGACAGCAATGTTTTGCTTTTTTTGGAATAAAATCGAAATTTATCGACATTGCGGCCGTTCCTTAAAATAAATTCATCTTCGATACTCAATAATTGTGAAATCACGTTGTAAATTTCAGCCGGTCATCTCAGAATTTAGAAAAGTAGAAGTGTTTATGGAGATTTAATAAAAAAATTAAAATTGCTATAAAATATGAATCACAAATTTGGCACCAATCATGGTTCACTGTAAGTTCGTTTGTGTTCAAAAGTTCAGCTCGATATCTCCTAATTTGTGAAAGTTATAGCCTCAAAACGATTTTTTCAAAATTTTCAAAATGCTCTCAGATTTGAATTTTTCAAACGATTCGCGTCAACTGCAATCCCAAACGTTGTTGTATGATAGCCTACTTGCGTGACAAATTTGAAGCAGATTCATAGAAAATTACGACAGTTATCGTGCTAACAAAACAATTTGCACATACTTACACACACACACACACACATTTCGTAGAAATCACTTTTCTCGACGTTTTGGACCATTCTGAGTATGCTGACAGGAAAATCTCGAAAAAAGAATTTTTCACGAAAACAAAGTTTCCTCTATGAGGAAGCAATAAACGGCAAAAATTGGATATCTAATATATACCTTTAAATAATATCTGAAAATAATATTGTCAGATATATTCCTTATATATTTTTGATTTACATTACAATTGCGGCAATAAGTTGTACATTTCGTATAGAATTTCGGTTAAACATTATTTCCATGTGGGATTTCAACATTTACCATTAAACATAACAAATTGCTAGGCACGTTATTACCAATGTGGATGTGTAATTCGAGTGTAACATTTAAGTGGGTTAGCGACACACAGCGTCAACCAGTAACCGGGGTTAATCGGGTATTCAACCAGATAGATTCTCAAGGAGGTTTATGTTCGCTGTATGCCCCCGTGGGCATAATCCCCGCGCGGCGATTAAGAAAAAAAAAAAAAAGAAAGAAAAAAAAAAGGAAAAAAGCTCGAGAGATGGTTGAGCAAAGGTAAACCACATTTTCCTTTAAGCCCGAGTGCTTGAAAGAACGCGTAGCGGTCGTTTGCGCGGGAGCAGGATATAATGGGTAATTACTTCTCCGGATCCCCATAACTGAACACAGACGAGCCAAACGGAGTATTGGTGGGTACGAGGGTACTTGCCACGCGCCCATTTTCGACATCATCTAATAGTCTTTAAATCCGACAAAATATATGCTAATCATATACCATTATAAACTCGTACATCAAAATCCTGCCATAGTCGCCGGTCCTTTTTCGTAGCCTGCAGTTGACGTATATACCGACTGCATGAGTGCACAGAATGTTAATTCAAGATGGTACACTATTCATCTCGTTCCACAGCCGCTGTTTCTCTGATACAATGTAACAATAAGTAAACATACATGCAGGTATCAATCTCTGACTACCTGGAGCATCCGGATCCTTTGCTTAATTTAGCAACGTTGATCCAACTTGAGACTCCAGTCATGTGCTTCAAAATGCCACAAAAAAAAAAGAACTCTGCTTACCACGTATACATTATAAATCATAGTGTTGAAAACAGTAGCCATTGAGTGGGAACAAGGGGATGATGGTACAAAGATAGGTTTAACGTTCGAGCATTGAAAATGTATTGGTGTGACGTGCATTATCTGCGCTTTTCTCAACGCTACAGGAAATACGTCGAAGTAGAGTAACTCGCGGACTTTCGGCCGAGCGAGCACGTATGCCGAGTAGAAAACACTTTGTGTAGCGAAGCGTATGGCCACGAGAATAGCAACGTGGAAAGGAGACGAGTGTAGTAACGGTAGGGGGAAAGACTACTGCGTTGTAAGAAAGGCACGTGGGATCGAATCTGCATGCCAAAACCATTTCCTGTGCGCTACAGCCAAACGGCCACTGGCAGTCGGCTCGCCACTTCTCGTCTTTAATGTCACGGATAGATGTACACCCACCGACGGCACTACGTAGTGCGGCTTTTATATCGGCCACTGTAGAACCTGGCAGCCAGTAACGATACAACGTTACGCCACTTGTAAAAACCTATGGGCATGTTCGGTTGGTATACACGTATACGTTATCCTGAAAAACGACTATACGGATTCTTAAGGGGACCGTGTCATGCGAAAATTCTGTGTCAATTGCAGATGTAAACACTTGAAGCTTCATATAAATTACTACTGGGCAAGCACAATTAAAAAAGATGCAAAGTAGAACTTTCCACGTTGCTTCCGCATTGTTTATGAATTATTACGAAGTTGCCTCTACGAGGATGTATTTTCATCAATTTTGGCTTTGTCATAGAAAAAATTTTGTAAAAAGAAAAAAAAGACTGAAATTTGAAGTCTTTGTTGGATTTTCACCAAATTGGGTATCAGATAATGGCACATTATATTCGAGTTTTATGAAAAAATATTGGATCAGTTACTTGAGCCGTTCGGGGAGCTATAACGTTTTTGAAGAAATTGTGAAAATGAAAATGTCTATAAAACCTTAAGAGCTTTATCGATTTTGCCTAAATTTTGTTCTAGAGTTAAAGTATTTAAAAAAAAAAAAATACGAAAATGTGAGTTCCTATAAAGTCTGAACTACTTTATCGATTTCGTGTAAATTCGATACCACTCTGATAAAGTTTTATGCCAAGTTTCAGCTCGATATCTAAAAATTTGTTTCGGTTACAGTACATCATACGAAAATGATGAAAGTTTAAATTTTATTTAAAAATTTGAAGATTTCGTATTAAAGTATTTAATATTCTAGTTTGTGGATACAAACTGCCAAAAATGAATCTGTAACTGTCGAAACATTTTTAACGGTGCAAGTTCATTGTTATAAATATTTTGTAGCTTTGTTCAGTCCAATTACAAGAATTTTTATTTCAAGATTTTTCACAGAAAAAATGCGCACGTTAGTGAATTTTTCCCGCGGGGTAATTTTTTATTAATATTTCATTGCAACTTCTGCGAAAGATCATTCCTATGTATACACACGGAATGAAAATTCCTAAACACGGAATCCTATGTCATTAGAATTTTATTCTCCTTCTTCACTTTAGCATGAAAGTCCATTAAAATGTTTTGTTATTACTCTAAAATTCGTTTTTAATATTCTCGAAAGCATTTTTCTCTCTTTCCACAGAATGAAATATTTTTTTAGGAACATTCTATATCACACTCGAGAGGGGGATTTTTTTGACAATTAAACCCACGGGATTTATTAAACGTACTTGTTTTCACTGAAAATGAAAATAACTTTTATTTCAAGTTTATTCGATGAATGTTTCTACAAATAAATTCGTGCGATATCGCGAATGAACTATCATTGCATAAATCTATCGACATTGGATGGACAACCGGATATTGATGAATCATTCGAGACTCGAAAGTGATAGATGTTGGATTCTAGTTTCCAAAAATAGTCGGAGAGTTTTCACATAATAAAAACGAAGTGTGGCCCTGCATTAGCGAAAGGTACAGTGTAAGGTCCAAAGCGGTCCATCGCATGGATGGATAGCTTACCGGACCGCTTGAATTTTCCGGGTCATTTCCACCATTAGTGATTCTGCGAAACTCTTTTTCGAGCCTGTATGCAAGATTCGAGGGATTTCCCTCTGTCCGAATCACGCATCAGTTCACGCCGGCCAGCATCGATCGATCAAATTATTCACTGTGGTGAAGTCCGTGCTATATAGTGCTACTTAATAGTGCCTCACTGATAGACGTGAGACCCTCGTTTAGGTTAGATCAAGAGAGGTAACATCGCGTTCTGATCAATTCCATCAAACTTCATGGACTACACAGAATGTTTAATAAGGAAAAAAAAGTGTAAATAACTCTCAACTGAGTAATTCTCAATTTACAAAAAGAGGAAAGTAATTGAATACAACAGACGTGGAAGTCTTGTATTATTGTCTGTGAGAGTGTCTGTGAGAGTGTCTGTAAGAGTGTCTGTGAGAGTGTCTGTGAGAGTGTCTGTGAGAGTGTCTGTGAGAGTGTCTGTGAGAGTGTCTGTGAGAGTGTCTGTGAGAGTGTCTGTGAGAGTGTCTGTGAGAGTGTCTGGGAGAGTGCCTGTGAGAGTGTCCGTGAAAGTGTCTGTGAGAGTGTCTGTGAGAGTATCTGTGCGAGTGTCTGTGCGAGTGTCTGTGAGAGTGTCTGTGAGAGTGTCTGTGAGAGTTTCTGTGAGAGTGTCTGTGAGTGTGTCTGTAAGAGTGTGAGTGTATCTTTTATATAGATATAGAAACAGATATTCTTCTCAGGTTTAGTAATTTCGATTGCTGTGATCAATTGATTCTTAGGTAATCGTTATAACGGATAGAACTATTGTTACAGTTAGCGATCTTCTGATGAAATTTAAAGCAGACTCCCTGTAATATACTCGCGTCCTTTGAAAGTGGAAAACGACTGTAATCTACAAAATCACAGTTGAACTGCATATACGTGGCTGGCATATAATATATACATGTAGAATACATCTGCAATATCATACGGGTACAATACACACTTATTTTCGGCTACCTACACCCCTTCGTAACAGTATAATGCAGCGGTATAGCTATGTATATAAATATATATATATATATATGTGGGTAGAATGCCCTGAAAAGGTGGGCAGCCTTGCTTGAAGAAGAGAATCCGAAAAAGGTTCCCACAATAGGTATTCTGGAGTGACCAGCGTTTCGTTTTCGATACATACCAGTCCCGAGTTCCCTCGCTTCCCTGTAATATAACTCTCGACGGGAACAAATGTTTAGAGGTCTGCCATTTTGCCGTTTATAGAACTATCTCTGAATGCCGCTCGCAAACAAAGCCTTATAGGAGGACTGAAATATTTTTTCTTCCCTCCGCCGCTCTTCTTGTCGAATACTTTTAATTGTTCGCGTGTGGAAAATACGGCGCATTTGAAGAAGAAAAAAAAAAAAAAAACTATGAGTTGAAAAATATTTTAACATTCAAATTAATTGCGCTGCGCCAATATGTCGAATACCGGAATGACGATACGATGACATTCAAACGACGTTTATGCCACGTATAATTAATCGAATTCCTGTTATGAAGTGAGTCTGGATATACACCCGTGTCAGTTGCTAATAGCTTTTGCTCGCGTAAAGATGAAAAAGCTTTCATATAGCTTTGAACGTAATCGTCTTCTATTTACTAAACACCGCAGAGAAATGTATGTGAGGACAGAATATGCGTGCGAAAATATTCAGTAAGTATTAATATATTGTATATGAGGCATTTCCCGTCAATTCAATTTTTTTTCTAACGCACTCAGATATTTCTCATAATTAGCAAAATTTTATTTTTAATTCTAATTTATCTGAAAATGCTGTATTTTTTTTTCTAAGTCGACGAAAAATATTTCAAAAATCTCTCACCATAAATATTCTAGTTTCATGCCAACTTTTCAATTACATATAATTTAAAGACAACTTTTTTTTTTTTGTAAGTTTATGAACTTGAATTTCTTCGTTAAATTAACATAACAGTTTCTCGCGATTAAAAAATCTGCGGCAGGACAATATAGTCACAGTTTCAATAAGATTCTCCTAATATTGCAGAAAAAGAAAAGTGGTTTTTCTCGAAAAAGAAACCAAATGTTTACAAATTACTCATTAAAAATCAGGCTAATAAAATTATTTTAAAAACTCCATTAACAAGCTAATACGAAACTATAATTTTTGTGAACAACCTTTTTCCTGCACTGTACTTAAAAAAAAAATGCAACAAATAAATAAATGCAAAACAAAAAATCTAAAATAATTGTAAGGAAGTACTTTCAAGTACCTCACAATCACGTCGAACAATGAGAAACATTCTTGCGGGTCAAGTCGAAAGGTGTCTAAATTGACAGAGAATGCCTCATATGCCTGCGCTTTATGCGTTTCAGAGGCGTCGATACGTGTAGCGAAAAATAGTGGGGAAAAAAGGTAAAAGAATATCCATTTCCAGAGTCGCACCGCTCAACTCTGTAAGCAGGTATACACATACAACTCTCCCAACATGTATATAATAGCATAAAACGAAAGCCCGAGAAGATAGAGTAGGGTGACGGGAGCAGGAGCGAGGGGCTCGCGGATGATGTGTTGAGCATCCCCATTCTACCGCACCATCATTTCAATCATGTCTACGTATGTATAAATATATCTGTTAAGAGGGAGGAGGAATGGGGGTAGGGGGGGGGGGGGGGGGGCGGTTGGTGTTTGCATGCGCTAGACACTGTTAAGGATAGGAAACTCTCCAGCTCCGGGGATACATACTGGATTGCGTGCAGCGCGAAGCTTGTTTGCGGGGTTGAGTTGATACAACATTAACAACAAGTCGTTAGAGAGATGAGGGACACACGGGGCGACAGGGGGGGGGGGCGGCGGGCGGGAGGGGTTGCGAAGACGGGTGAACCAAGTGGGTGGTTTGGATCGGGGTGGATGCTGGTAGAGACGCTGGTGGGCGTTGCGCGCTGTGGTCTCGATGCGCTGGTGCTCTGGAGGACTGGTGCGCCGGCAACCTGCAACAGTGGTGGAAAGCGCGCGCGTGGCCGCACGAACCTGAAGTACCAGATTGTCGAGGTAGAGGTAGATGTAGGTGCGTTTCTCCGTGCTACGACAAGCCACTGTGTGTGCATGTCGAAGGAGGGGAGCGGGGGGAGGAGGGAGGGGGGGGGCACACAACACCAGAACGAGAGGACCTCCAAGGTGGGGGTAGGACCGAAGGGTTGCTTGCCACGGTGATGCTGGTTGCCTGCTGAAGCGGGGGAGCGGACGAAACGAGTACTACAATGGTTGGCATGGCAACACCGTGAGGCTATGCGCGAGCATAGTACATACTACTTGCTGCTGCTGCCGCTGCTGCTGCTGCTGCTGCTGCTGCGATTGCCGACGGTGCTGGTGAGACTGAGTGAACGCGAACGATATAGAGAGTCAGGAAGGATGAGGTAGAGAGAGAGAGAGAGAGAGAGAGGGAGAGGGAGAGGAGAGAGAGTAAGGGGGGAAAGAGAGATGAGGATAGAGCCTCGGCTCCAACTCAGGGACTCTATTTCCATAATCTGCCGCTTTGTCGATTCTGAATTATGCGACTACGCTCCTCCCTGGCATCCCCCCGGCTCGTCCGCCACCCACTAACAAACCCCCTCGTCGTGGCTCCCGAACCTCTACCATTCACAGGGGGGAGGGGGGAGGGGGCTTCCCCCCATCAACAGAGTATCCGATTATTTGCTCGAAATCGATTTCACGTGTTCGGACCGAAGCGTATTTGTACACGATGTATACGCGAGCATTGTGCTCTCCCGCTGATCTTCATTTCGCAACATTGTCGAGGAAACCTGATCCGCAACGCACTCGGCGAACTCTTGGTACCGGACAAACAGATATACCAATATACATACCACTACTGAATAGTGATCCTGCTACTGTACTTTTGAGAATAGGTATATTGTGGCATTATCTATATTTATACGCATAACTTTTATTTTAACTCTTTTCATTCCTCATAAATGAAACTTTGTTCTTTATAACTATTCAGTGTAAATATTGTATCGTTTTTATTTTTAGATGTTTAATACCTTTTGTAGCAATTGAATATAAATTTGTGTACATTGTAAAAAGATCTTATCTTCGCTGTGTTAAGTCTCGAGGAGGCTGGGGTCAAATTACACACCGAGGGTCAGATCTTTTTATGGGACTCCCTTTTTCGCTAAGTCTTGATTATTTCGAGTTCAGCAAACGTTAATTATAAGTTCGGAACGGTGTATTTGGATTATTCTGTAACATTATAAAAATATGTTACATAAAAATAATTTTGTTTTGAGACTTCGACTTGTAACAAACGTAATTAATAGATTAACATCTTTAAGGATGTCGGGTCAGCTAAACAATTAAGATTTTCTATTTTTTATATTTTTCCCTATCAATTGGTAAATATGATTGAAAGTCTATCATATAGAAGCTGGAATTCATTTTTGTTGTCAGTATCAAAACCAATTTGGTGAATTAGTTTCGGCTAACCCAGTCATGAACTTTTTCAACTCAGTGCATGATTCAGATTCGATAAATTAAACTCTACAACATCTCATTTACTTTGCAACATTTGGCACCGGTTAAACGGAAAACATTTTTTTTTCGAGGTCCCCAGTTCAAAGCTATCGACTAAAATAAAAATGTTTAATAAATTTTTATTTGTTTAGAATGGTGTGTCTCTTCTTACGGCACTCCCGAAAATAGAAACCTTTGTTAAACTGCTGTAAATAGATCTATTGAGTTGTTTTCAATTTTGCTGATAAAGTTAAAAACTGGAATATCAGGGTACTGATCGAAGGTGATTTTACCACTGACACGAAAATTCTATATTCCACATTTCAATCGACAGACTTTTAATTATATTTATCGAATGATAGGAAAAAAAATATCACACGGGAAATCTTATTTCTTTTAACTAAACCGGCTCCCTTAAATTTATTGTGGTAACATACAAACCGCTATGTGAATTCAAAATCAATGGTCACACAAAGCACCCATGAAATGTTTCATGTGAAGTGGAAAGCTGTCGGAAAATTGTTCGGCTAAAACTAATTTATTTACTCCATGATCAATTAATTTTGGGAGGTCCAGTTTTGTTGGAAATAATTTTGTTGGTATTCTGTTAACGATGCATTATAGTTTCACATATGTCTCTACCAATAACAGCTTATATTTCACATCACAGAAAATATGGGACATATTTTCAGTGATGTGAAATATTGAACTTTAATTGAACGTTGATAAACTGTAGTTTATTATTCGCTATATTTGAATTCTGTTTATCAGCTGGTATTAATTCGAACCAAGTTTTCGAACATCGAAAAAACGTGCCAGAATAAGTTATCAGAATTGGACCTTCAATGCTTTTAGACACAACTTTTAGCAGGAGTCGAACGCCATACGCGGCTTGCCTATAAGATTCAAAACTCTCGACGTAAAATTTTAATCGCCAAAAAAAAAATGTGTCAGTACAAATAAACAAAATTTGAGCCGTAATCTTTTTAGGCACAATTTTTAGTAGCGCTCAGATGGATTGCCAATGAAATTTAAAGCCCTGCAGAATCGACAGTTCGATAGATAATCAACTGTCAATGTTAGCTCCATGCAAACCTAGTGAAATTTGATACAATGTACCGGTTCTTCCTTTGAGAAAATGAATAGTTGATGTATTAGTAGTCGACGTTATCCTGAAGTATGCATGTAGAATGCGACCAATGGTAGACCGTACTTTATGCAACGAAAGCCAGTACTCGAATAATGGCCTCTAAATAACAATACCTTAGATCAAGTTCCAAGGATCTCGAAGAAGTTAGCTGATTACCAATGTAGCCGAAGTGACCTGAATATTCTATAGTGTCCCAAGTACAATCCATCTCATCCCTCAATTTATATATATGCGTGGTGAAATCCAAGGACAAACGGCTCATCACTATTGGAATGTATTGCAAACTCAGAAGAGGTCCTGGTATAAAGGAAAACTTCCAAGTCTGTATTAACCAGGACAACGGATTCACCCTATAAGTCCTGCTATCGTGATCTCCCTGCACAATTCCGAAACAACCCCGATTCATTATCTATTTCCTATACCAGAGTTATGCCGCTCGAATATATCAAAAGACGTAACACTATGGATATTGATTTTTCGTAAAGAAAGCTGTTTTCTTTTTTTTTAAGTTTTCAATTTCAGGTGACAACACTTCTCATTTGGTCATATTGAGTATTATTTTTCACTCTTATTAAAGTTCTTGATACGGCGTCATTGCAATCAATTCCGATCGATGTTAATGACATTCCAGTAATGAAATACAATGATGTTGAGAACAAATAGAATGATTTCATTTTATGGTTACGACGAGAGACGTCGATGTATGATATTCAGCAACTATAGATTGCTTAAAAAGGCACATAAAAAAGTAGACTAAGAAATTCTCGTAGATTCATACAGGCTGAAACTGAGATAAGGTGCATTGCGAGATACGTTATATGACACGAGCCCATCTCGTCGGGAAATGAAAAGTGTCAAGGGAGGAGCCGCGCGCTGTCGATTCATGAAAATCTTTTCATGGCAGTCAATAATTTCCGCTACCATGCGGAAACTGCGAATGCTACACCAAATTTCTTTTGATTGAAAGCGCTTCTAATGTAATATTCATGTAGGCGTTAAACGCACTCATGCATGAAGTTACTTTGACGAAATTTTGTGCCTTTCATAAGATTCACAGTAAACATATAGATCAACAATCGGGAATTTGTACCATAATCGGTAAAATTTGCAGTAGCTGCACGCATTATTCGGCATCCAAAATCTTCTTTAGGCCGTCAATAATGTCCGCTACCATGCGAAAACCACGGATGCAACGAAATTTCTTTTGATAGAAAGTGCCTCTAGTATAGTATTTATGTAGACATTAAACGCACTCATGCGCAAAGTTACTTTGACGAAATTTTGTGCATTTTATAAGATTCACAGTAAACATATAGATGAATAATCGGGAATTAAAGTGAAGCTTGTTTCTCAGACACCTTCGATTATCGGTTAAATTTGCAGTAGCTGCACGCATTGTTCGGCATCCATTGTTTTAGTATCGCGGGGGCGGCGCTTCTCTTTATCTCCACCCTTTGTACCTTTCCGTTGCCGGATCTTTCGCCTCCATGTGCGCGCGCGCGCCCCTGCATGAGAGAATGAGAGAGAGAGAGAGAGAGAGAGAGGGCGAGGAAATTGTAGAGAGGAAGGTATAGATACAACGAAGCGTGAGGGAGTGCTGTAGAAACGACTGCTGCTCCTGCGTTCTAAGCGTGAGCAAGTGGGGGAACAGATAGATCACGCGTCAAAGTGAGAGGGACAATCAAGTTAGATTCTCGCTAGATAGACTATGCCGCATGTGCCATTCCTCAAATGCCACTGGTAACCATATACACCAATTAGGGTGGATAATATTTTTTACATTAGTCATATTTATTAGTGATATAACCCAGAACCCGATATTTTGCTGTCATGAAATTGACCTCCCAAAAGCTGTGGGTTAGAAGATATTTAAAGGTCACCGAAAATGATACAAATTTTCATTATTTATGACAACTCGTTTTTTTGTTAATCTTAATTTTTTATTATAATACCTTACGCTATATATTCTTTTATCTATACCGAATAAACTGATAGTGCGCAAAATTTCAGGGGAAAATATATTTTAGAATATTTTATGTTTACTCTTTTTTTACATTCAATTCGAATTAATGTTTTTGCGAAAAAGTAAACTTGGTCTTGTAGTGGAGAAACTGTCGTAGACAAAGAAATTGAAAGACTTGAAAGTTGAGAAACTCATTCGCATAATTACTAATTTTTCGATGAAAATCGATCACTTTAAAGAAATTTGTCTTGACCTGTCCTGTCATATTTTTTACGCGCTGAATTTCTGAAGATAGGAAAGATTCTCATCATAGTTTTCCTACCCGAGAGGAAAATTAACTTGTACGCAAAAAAATGTATATAATAATCAACAATTGGAGAAAGTCAAAATTCAGAAAATATTTCTAAAGGTCTTTAAAAAAAAACACATCTAGTTTAATACAATTCAAATAAAAAACGATAATTCTTTGGAAAATCACTTCTCTTAGTATATATTTGTCAAAACCACAATACTTGATAAAAACTGATCTATTTTTTTTCACACTGCACCTTTCTTTTTTAATAATCACGTTACTGAGTTTAATTAGATTAGACAATTATTTTAATAAAATAATTTCTTCAAGATAAATTAATCTTAACAAGCGGTGAAATCTGTACCACGTGGCATGTGAGTTCAAGGCAGGTAGCTGAAATTTATCAAACGACTCTATTTCGAAGCCAGAATTATATATTCCGGGTCCGTTGACACTTTTGTATTTTCCGAAGTGTCGAGACGGTGTCTCAATTCTAGTGTGAACAGCTTTTGTTACCAACTGAGTTCGGCTTCGCCTCGCCTTAATTACAGACCAGGTTATATACCAGGCCCGCACGTGATTTCAGCGGGAATGCCCGATATCTGTACATTCGCGAGAATATAGCATTGATCAATAGTAAAAGCTTTAGAAAAAAAGAGCACCCCTTCATCGAATGCTTAAAACAGAAAAGTTTTCAGGGCAAGCGAAGGGATAAGTAGGAATTCGTTAAATTTGTGTTATCAAGCGAAGTAGTACATATATCGGCTGACTATTGTGAGGGCAGACAATGGGGACAGGGTTCTATTCAGGAAATGGCAGCGTTTTGTCCCTCCATATTTGGAAAACAAAGCTCGACAATGGCATTTTATGAATCGATGTCTGCTCGTGAGACAAGATCTCCTCTTCGTATCCCACTTTATCTTCGCCGATGCCAATATTTGAAACTTCTGCAGTAGACACGTACCAACCGACTGCCATGTGTCTGTCGTTATTAATGTCCACGAAATTCTCTCATATCTATGTTAAAGTATATGCTGTAGTTGTATTTATATAACGTTAAAGAAAAACTTGTAGAATTGTGTATAACCTTGACAATGCTATTTGGATGCGCATTATTTGGAGTGATTAATAATAAAATATATTTTTTCTTTCCCCTTAGAGAAGTCTTTATTCGCGTGAAAAAAAGTTGGATTTGTGTGTTAAAATTTGACGCGCCAGTGGAGCATTTGCTGCCCTTTCATTGTGCATTCAATCAGAATCGGATTTGTCCTCAATATGTCCTTAACTAATGCAAAGCAGCGTTATCCAGGCAAATTTCGTATGATTAGTCTATATAAAATAGAATGCAGCAGGTAATAAAAAAAAAAGTACAGAGGTTCATCAATGTGACGACTCCATGTTACGCTTATATAGAAACTGTCTTCTACTGTTCGCAATGCAAGCGTATATCGAGCAATATCAGCACCAGCAACAGGCCTTCGTACGGTCTTCTCGCTTTCGGCATTGCCGAGATGTGAGCCGAGACTGTCGTCGCCTTGTGACAGCCAACGATGGGGAATGAGAAGGCGCAAGGCAAAGAGGGAGACGAGTTAAGGTCGTGGAACGTTAGTAAGAGCGAGAGAAAAAGGAAAACGCGAGTAAAAGGAGAACGGGGGAGAAAGACCGATACAATGCTGGCCTCTCCCGCGAGTCGACTTTCCTTGATACATCGCCATTGAGCCATTGTCCGCCGCCCAATGCCCGAAGGAAAGACTCCAAGGAAAAAAATTCAATTCAGCTTTTAAATTATTTCCCCCCTTCTCCGATCCCGCCTACCCGCTCGCGCTGTTCCACCGGCGGATCACCGCTCTGCTGCCTGTTCAACGGCAGGGGTTGAGGGGGGGTGGGGTTCTCCGCCAAAAAAAACGTCGCTCGTCGTTGTTGATCTCGCTTCCCGTCTTCGTTCCTAGCACCGAATCGTCGTAGTCCATTCTGTTGAGCGCAACACGAACTGACGTCGCGACAACAATCTTTTCTTCTCCTTTTCGTTCATCCACCATATAATCCTTGCCATTTGCAAGTTACGAGAGAACGTACATTTTATATTTTTGTACTCCTGAGTATACAAGTGTTATAAAGTATATTATTATACACATTGTATATAGATCAATACATAGTAGAAGATTATTTTGATGCTTTTCACTTCTTCCCATCCGTACATCACGCGTCAGAGCGTGATTGGGAACAGGATTTCGATGCGTGGGCGTGTGTCATTCACCCTTCAATCATTTACTTCAAAGTTTAGTGGATCGAATAAATTGTACATTGTTTTTTTTTTCAAACACGTGGAATGTATCTGTGTGACTTTTATTGCTATTGTGATCAACATATATTAGGAAGAATAGTAGCGAATTAGCGGTCAAAAGAATTTTTAAAAAAAGTGCACACGTATTTTTCGTTAATTATATTTGATTTGGTGGGAAAATCGACCTTGATATCTTCACGTTAAGAAAGATTGGCACAAGGATTTGTCTTTTAAAGGCCAACATTTGAGAATTTCAATTGAGTTAAGGGCAATCTTAACAAATATCCCGGAGAATATTATTAGTCAACAACCCTTCAAGGTAATAATCCATGGGGAATGAAAGAGATTATCGGCACGCGCCGAGGATCATGCTCTACGAATTTGTACTTTCACGGAAATAGCCGAGACAGGATGAATTCACTACCAATCCTCGTTAAAGATGAAAGGTCGTCAGATAATAACCGATTTTGTGACCAATTGTTCAAAATGGCTGTCGTTAACGAGATGTGCTACACGTTTCTGTCGTTCTCTCTCGCTCCACCGCGGTCATCAGTGATGTTGTCTCTCTCGCACTTTTGGTTTCTCTCCACTCGATCGGTATAGCGAATCATCTTAAGTCGTTACTCGAACGCGTATCAGGTCCTGCGAATTGCGTGAACGCGTGCTCCTCCCGCTAGTAGCACGATTTTTATAACACATTGTGAATTCAATACTTCTTATTTTTCGCTTTTTTAAAATATATCAATCAATCTCAAACATATTCGAATTGAGGATAAAAACACATGACCAATTTGTGGCGGAAAAAAATGACCGTCATTTCACAACCAGGTAGGCGTTTTGATCATTTGGCGGTCGTGCCCGACCGTTCAAAGACGTCTAATTAAATGACTATGATTTTCTTTTGGAAACATGGATGAGATAAAGTGACGTCAAATGACGGTGATTTTTTTGGTCTGTTGATCGATTGACAAAATGATCGTCACTACGCATCTCTAATCTACGTGCTGCATATTTGTTGACGGGGTAAGCGTTGGAATGTGAAATGTTTCATTACAAAGTAGTACAGAAAAAATTCAAATTTGTTGGTTATCACAAATACATACTTGGTCGTATCAACCAATGACTCGGTTGTTAATCACAACTAACCAATTAATTGTCTGACTCATCTGACACTAAGCGCTTAGTTGTGCCAACCAAGGCTTTTTCTCCGTGTAATTCTCAACATACATTGCGTACATAGGGCCGATATTTACACGATCGGCATACAAAAATTGACATTCACAAAGGCACTTATGCGTATACATACATACTATACCGAGGCTATGTTGAATACTTCTAAAAAAAAGATGACTTTCTTGCAAAGGTGGACAGGCGACGGAGGAACGTGAACGGAAACATGAGAGTAGAAGCAGTAAGGGCGGTTTTGCACCAATGATGAGACGATAGCACGGACGAGCGATTTCATGCTGCGTGTAATCACCTCACCGAAACGCGCGCGCACGTGATGCGATGGTGCGAATATTTAATCTCGCGATTCTTGCTTCGATTCCCAATAAGGTACGACTACCTACCACCACCGATGCAAGAGTATGCAGCATCGAGACCTTTGGCAGGCACCTGCTAGCTGCGCTGCTCCAACAACACCAGAGAAGCATCCAGCTAGTGCACAATCCAACAGCTACCGAGAGAGAGAGGAAAAGAGAACATGCATCAACGAGCCGGGTAGAGGTGTTACGGAAAGGGGCGGGAGGGAGGGAGGGCTGCCATTGCTGCTACTGATGCTGTTGCTTCCGTGCTGTTAGGGCGGGAACGTGGCAGAGTGATGCTCGGAGTCAGAGACCTCAGTCGCGGGTGCCGATGGTATGGGTGCCGCATCGGTGCCGGGAATCGGGTAAGCATAGGGTGCTCGTCGGGCAGAGGGGCGCAAGGGGGGGGGGGGGGGCGTCAATTGATGTCGTACTTGCCGGTACGAGTTATAGAGGGGCGTCGGGCGCCACATTGTTTCAGCACAATATCATCCCTCTTCGACTACCGTGGAGGGGTGAGAGAAAGGGGGGGTTTAGGGGGCTCTACCGGAGACCCTCGGCAGCCTCGTTATTTTAATCATTCCCCATTTTATACCCGCAACACTCGGGCGGTGCGCTCCCGAGCCCTTCGGCATCGGTCGCGATTACGACTGGGCGTCGTCGCGCTCGCTTGCTCCCCCGCCTCCCTCCTCCGACTATCTCTCTCTCTCTCTCTCTCACTCTTCCTCGAAGCCCCCGCGTTCCTCCTGTTCCACCAGGCATGCAACCCCTTCCCCCGCCTGTATTCCCGACCCGTTCGAACTTAGTTACCCCGATTTTATAACGATAAGCTCCGACGGTCGTTAGCAGCCGCCAGTCAGTGGCTCCGTTCTTCTGGCTTCGTTCCTCGGGGCCTCCGCGTCTCATCCTCTGCATCGAATGCCTCCACCCGTTTCTCTTCCCGCCCGTTCCTTCGCCTCCTGGCGCCATCATCCCTCTATCCAACAACGACAGCATCCGCGGCCTATAACAACTCTCGAGGGAATATATATTTTTCGCACCCCGCGGCGCCTACGAACCACGCAAATCGTACGCGTACACCTTATTGTCATGGCAGAGCGGGAGAGTGAGTCTCGTATTTTTTGTTTGTCATTCGCTCTAACGCCCGCAAGGTGCTATAAGGTGATACCAATGTGTACTATATATATGTATGGGCATGAATTCAGCTCCGCATTAAATACGATACACTCTTATTTCTGGAAACTGTTGTTCATCAACCTTTGTTCCATCGTTCGTGGAAATCCCTATAGTTATTATTCTAATGAAACGACTGGTGTGTGAAAAAAAAATTGTATTCTAGATTATTTGTCACTTTGCTGATGGTTGGCAATTCTTATTTTTCAACTATAGGATTGAAATACTGCAGGAATATTTTATTAAGAAATTTTTGCAGCTGGATTATGATCGATCGTCGTTTACCAATTATTGAACGTTTTCACAACCTTTCGTTTGTCAAAATCGTACTTTTTATGATATTATATTTTTATGAATCATGATTTTTATGATTATATTTTTTTGCAATATCTTTATAGCATGGATTGTCTGGGATCACTTTTTCTTTGAGATGCTATTCGTTGAAAAAAGTTACATGGATGTCCATTATATTCAAAGAAAGTTATTGAATATGACAGAATATAATTCCCTAAAGTAATTCTGCTTTATAACGGTACTTGACAACATTTTGGCGGCCTTAAAAGAATCCACATATTTGGAAATTACCTAAACCGAATAAATAGAATACTGTTGTGATGTGTCAACTTTATATTTAACAATGCTATCTATGTCTGGCTATACATTTACTGATGTCTATTTTTGTAATGGACAAAATTGTTTATGGTTGTTTCGTAAATTGGTACATTTGTTTTATGGATATTTTACCGATGAATAAATGTGCCTGAATAATTTGTCCTGGATAACTCCAACGGATTGTGATGAACTCAGTGTAGAAGGGGGGTGGGGCCGTAGTAACTGTTTTAACTTACCATCCATGTATTTTAATTGGAACCTCAAAAGGTTTTGTTTGCTGAGAACGAGTTACTAACGAGTGAAACACGCCTGTATGAGTGTTTAAATGTATCAGAGTTGTAACGAGTCTCGTGTCAAATCATGAGAATCAATGAAATGAATGTGCCTCTCATACAGATTGTATATTGCAATGTACACCAATGTGTCAAAATTTTTCGGAAATATTTGACAAAAAAAAATGGTCTATTGCGATTACAATATATTTGAAAATAATTTATTGCCACTTCTAAAGAAAAGACGATCCAGGCAGTCGTATTTAAGGGATGCTCAATAAACTAAGCGTAGCTTAGTAATTATTTAATTTAGGATTTCTTTAACTTTTATCGGAAAAGCATTATTTTTTATATAAGGCAGTAAATTGTTTCCAATTTTTTCGAGTGTGAGTGCTTTTAACGATTGTTAAACGAATACGAATAGAAGTCCAAAAAGTTGAAATTGTGTTCGTAAAATATTTCAGAAGCAGAAGTGGATCAAAAGTGGAAAGATTAAAGTTGTCGTAAAATCCACACTTTTCTGCGGACCATAATAAAACCTGTAGAAAATTATAGTTTGAATTGCTCAAAGTTGACGGAAGTTATAATGTGGAAGTCAATTTTTCGAAATATCCAAAATGTTGTAAAATCCGAATGTCTATAAAAATACGTCTCAAATGAAATCCCAAACATTCTTGAACATGTTTTTATTTATGAAGAGCTATTTTATTAATGAATTGCTCCATAGAGCATTCAAACCATGTTTTGGATTTTCTTTTGCCAAGTAGAGCGCTTTTCTTGAAGTTGAAGAATCGGGTGGGGCATGCAAGAAAATCAGACTTTTTTTTCAATGCTTTTTGGAAATTGTTACCAAACATTATTTGTTGATTAAAAAAAAATATTTCCGCTATGGTTATCCGTTCTTTTCCGCCAAATTCTTAAACTTCAAAACAAAGTGCACCATTTGGTAATAAAAAAATGTTCCAAAACATAGAAATGAGTAAAAGACCTCTTTCAAATTTTCGTTTCCTCTACGAGAAAGGAAAGCAGGACTCGCCAAATCATCCTTTAAGAAGAACATTTTTAGCGTACATTATTCGAGACTAAAGCCAATATTTTGGTAGTCCGAAAAAAAAGGCCCATACGAAAGTGTAACATTTCTCCTAATAAATCTGCCGATTATTCTTGATCGTGTGCAATTTTCATAGTAGAGTAGAAAGCTTCTGTACGATACAGAAGAGTAATACGTAAAAGTCCGTGTGGAATAAAGGAAGAGACAAAAGCGATCTCATCGCAGTAGAGCGGATGCCGCTCGTGAAACATTACTGCTGGTCTCTCGTCGTCTTTAGAGAGTACACAGTTGTATGTATAGAGCAGTGGCACGCGCACATACTATAGCTTTGTAGGTGCGTGGCGCGGTTGCACACTCCAGTGGGTGACAAGAGGGGCCCTCCGTAGGACGACCACTCCGAGCGAATGAGATTCTACAAAATCCGAGTTACTCCCTTGACGCGAACGGCAGAAACGGAGAGAAACGCGCCCGAGAAAGCAAGAAAAAACGTGAGATGTATATACGAATCTCGCTCGCGAGTGCGTCTCTCGTTCGATTCTCGCGCTTCGACACTCTTTTCCCCTTCGTTTTGTTACACTCCCACGGAGAGAAAAAGAGAGAGAGATAGAGAGAGAGAGAGAGAGAGTGAGAGAGAGTGAGCGTGGCGCCGAGTGTTTTTAATCATGGATGCGTTAATAAAACTCACTTTGTCCTATTTTCCACAACTGTCTCCTCGACAATGAGCCCACCCCTTCTGGCCCGACTGCAATGCCAGTGTCCCGTGTCCCTAGTTAGAGAGCTCTTCTCCATTTTCCTCGCTCGCTCACTCTGCCTTTCGTCTTCGCCTATTCCTCAGCTATTCGCCTGCTTTCCTCACTCGCTTACTCGCTCACACACACACACACACACACACACACACACACACACACACACACACACACACACACACACACACACATACATACAGACACACACTACCAACGTTGCTGTAGATCTTGCCGGCGAGGAGCGACGGCAACCAACGCCGCTCTCTATTATGACATTATGTTGGCGTCATTGTTTACCGTTGAATGCCCGAACGTTGGTTACATAGTCGCAGCACATTGAAGCTCTTGTGTCGGCGAACGCTAACTCGCTATCGGTTCGATAGCGACAAGGGGCTCATATACTGATGCTTGGTGCTAGTGGTTGGTGCTGTTCCTGACCGCCGCGTTTCTACCCTTCTCGCCAGTGCACCTTGTATATGTACTTCGTACATATACCTATGTTCGACGTACATAACGTGTATATATACGTTTCCGTACGATGGTGCTGCAATTCTCACGTTAGATTGCTGCTGACCGACACCTTTGTATATTCTGTTTCCACCTCCTGCCCCTTATACATGCTTCTCCGTATCACCAACTTCATACGCAATATCTATCGTATTATATGATTAATATGGGACGTTGTATGAAACATTGTTCAGAATTGTGTTAGGTTGTCTTTTGAAAATTTTGTGGTCGGTACATCGTTTTATATATACTTCTAATGCATGGTACAGTGATTCTTTTATAAACATATATCTTACCTCGCGAGCAGTCATTTTTTAATGTCCGTCAGAGTAATATATATTTTCCTGGGAAGTTTGTTGTCCGATTGTCCGTCCGTTCGTCTGTCTGATTGTCTGTTTGTCCGATTGTCTGTTTCCTCTAGAAGCAACCTACAAAGCAATTGTTAGATAACAATTAATCCTGTAATTGAATCGTTTCGACGAAAAAGAACAAGTATACACATAGAATTCATCATAGCTTGAGGAAAGTGCTTCTTTTCTTATATTTCTAAAGTAAATTAATGTACATAGTAGAGAAGCGTTTCAATATATGCATATAATATTGTACTTGAAAGATTCTTCGTTAGTTTATCTTGATGAATGCAATACAATTCTGAAGTTTCAATCAACCCCAGTGAAGGGTTTCTTATCATTTATCTTAAAAATATGTATTTACTATTGTAGAAAGTATACGATTGTATTGTACGTACATAATTATCGAAGAGCTATCGATCCTTCTGTTTGCCTCAATGGATAATATACTGGCTTTGTTGTTTGTCTTTGCTATAGAGCCAGGCAAACACGAAGACACCATGTAATAAAAGCGAGAAGAGTGGGTAAAATGACGTACGGCTTGTTACGCGAGAGGCAGGACCTTTGCAGAAGCTTTGTCTTCGCACTTTATCGTACGACGATGTCGCGACAATGAGAACAATACCAGTATTACAGCGACTGCCGGGAATAGAATAGCCTTCTGTCTCTGAGGAGGCAGGAAGGACGTCGCACAAAAATACTGGACGGACAATAGATTTATAATTAGAAGCCTGTCCCACGCGCCTTTTACGTGCACCAGTATGCGGTTCAGTTTTACCCGGGCGTCTACTCTCTCCCCTAACCTCACTTCGAGATATAACAACGGAGATAATGACGTTATCACGTAATCACACGGAGACCAATTTAGAGTTTCCTAGATTCTGGGCTGTATCGTAAAACAACATTTACCGCTTACTGACACCCTCTAACAGTAATAGTACATTTTGCAACAAGGGCCGAAAGTTGGCTTTTGCGACGAGTGCAATATTTGTGGCCCAAGTTACACACGATACTTTTTGTAACGAGTGTAAGGAATAGAGGCGCTTTGAGTAGCAGTGTTTGTAGAACGAACGGTGATAAGTGAGGTTAGAATTTTTCGTCCCTAGGGCGAAAAAGTTGACTTTTCTGCCCTAGGGATGAAAAGTAACGTGCGGCGCATGCGCAAACCAACTTTTCGACACTGCTATGAAAAGAGCCACTTTCGTCGCGCAAAACTGCCACGCAAAGCGCCGCTTTTCATGCATGAGTTACAAAAAAGCTTTTTTTTAAATTTTTGACAAGCTTATAAAAAGTTGAACGATATTTACCGAAAATATTGCTTCTGTCGAAATAGCAGTCATTGTCACTGTTTTATTGGAGATGAGTTTTGTTGTCATGAAAGTCGTTGTCAACAATTTCCAAATATTTTTTCATAGTTATGTCTGAAAATGAAGATGCACACGAAATAAACGAATACGCTACAAAATCGAATACGAAGTATCCGATTTTGATGAAATCGAATAGAAGGTACAAAATCGCATATACGCTGGAATCCTTTATTCCGGAATTTCATCCATCTCATTTTCTTGCATGGGTTAGTATGAATATATCTATCTCTGCAGGGCCTGTCGTGTTAATTGTTTTCCAATGGAAAATAAGGACTCTCATGGACTTCAATCACTCCAAAAAGACCGCAGCGAAAATTGAGCCATGGCCACCACGTGTCAAATCGTACAGATGACTACCCAAGACTGATTTGTATTAAATTTATAGTTCATTAACGATAATTCTATTGTATTTATGGAACGATATTTATGTGAATGATTTTTATATTCCGTGAGATGGAAATGGTTACTAGAACGATATGTTTTTGCGGAGAAATATGTGATCAATTAGAAGCGAATGAAAAATTGAAAATGAAATTCAAATGAACGATTGTTACATAATGTGTAAGAAGAAAAATATAACAAAAGTTTGTAACAACATTTAGTATTTATTGGAATTTAAATCAATACTTTTCTTTATTCTTCGTGAAACAAGTCTTCAAGAGCAACAAAAAGAAAAATAGTAAGAATTGATTTCAACATATTCACATTTTCTGTTCTTTGCTTTCTTTTAGAAATAATTTATGCGAAAATTCTCCGCTCATCCTCATCCCAATAAATAAGTCGAATTTGATTTTTAAATTCGTATTTTGTATATGCCTAAAAAAAAAAGAAATAATCTTTGTCGGTTGAACTCCTTAAACGGAATTTATTTGAATCGAATGAAAATTGAGACCCGGAGTCTTTCGACAGTATCCAAAATGTCTTACTTTATATCAGAGCTTTGATAATACAATTGTAACAAATTGTTCCATCAATTGGTTGGTGTATTAGAAAGTATAAACATCAGTCCATGAGTGAGCCCTTTGAAAAGTCTTATTTATGAATCTTTTATTACTAAAACAACAAAAATTCTTGCTCCATAGAGACATTTTTTTCGGCGAATACCAGTTTTTAATCCTGTCAATACAAATCAATTCGTTGCGGGAACAAGATCTTCATCAGCAAAATACAATTTTGTTAGAAAGTAGCAAGATCATTATTCTCTGTTTTTCTTATTCACACGAACCTTCGATATGAACACAACAGTATCGAACTATAATTACACAGACGACAATTTTTGCATTGAATGTCATTTTTTAGTGGCAACCTTTAACACGTCTCACCTACAAAACTTTTCAATGACATTAAACAAATTCGCTTACGAACCTGAACATAATCGGACTACATAACTCATGTATGTCCATGTAATTGATGGATTTGTTTGATTGAAAAAAAAAAACAATAACTGCCATCTCTGTGATTATTCAATTGTATAGGTATTTAGTGATTAAAACGCAGTCCTGATAATTTGGTCTCGACATATACCTCCTATTTAGAAACATGGATCGTATGGAGAATGTTTCAATTCGATAATAAGCTCACATCGAATAATCCTGTCGGTAATTCGATCGGATTACTCGCGAATTGTGGGGGAAAGAGCTCATTCCGAGTATCCCTGAAACCGTCTTTATCTGATCGATTGAATAAACGTGATAAATTATGTATATGGAAGGCTCATGCCGCAGTGTGTTCGGTGCAGTTAGAGGCTACATAGGTTGATGGGAGAGGGGGGGGGGGGACTGGCTAGCGACTGTTGATGGTCGTGCTGGTGGAACCCCTCGGAACGTTGGACAACAATCGACAAAAACTGACAGCGAAGCGATCGGCCATTGTAGTATGTTGAGTGTAGACAGTAAACAGGCATTGTTACATAGAACACATTGTTGGCCAGGCGTTCGATTCCTTTCGCGGCATAGCTGCCGTGATGGTAGCCGCACCACATCATGCCTATACTTCTCTCGTCGTAGTGTGTATGGAGCACCCGAGTCGAAAAAGTAATGCCCTAGTATGTTCTTAAAACTCGACTACCCGCAGGGCTAAAAGATGGCAGTTTTGCGTTTCATTGTGAATAGCGTTTTTCCTAGCGTCAATTTACTCCGAAACAAAACTGAACCATAAGTGGCATCATTTGGCACGTAATTTCATCAGTTCATAATTACTTATTCTTGCTTATTCACAGAGGAAGCATTGAAAAAAAAAAAAAAAATGATTTCCGAGATTTACAAAAAATGTAGACATGTGTTCAAATTTGATTGAACTTTGAATTTTCCAAAAAATAATTGTACGCGCTCTAGTTGCCGCATATTTTTAGCTATCGAGCTAAATAGTTTTGCACGACCAATATCACCATATCAACTGAAATTTTCTACAGACGAAAATTCATCGCTGCTATGTATCAAATTTGATCATGATCGGTAAGAGGATTTGGATTTTATGGGATTTTCGAATTTTTTTGAGAAATTAACGTTTTCCTCTAACTAAGGTCAACTGACAGTACATGAAAAGTAGTATTAAACATTGCTACGTACAAAATTTGGTAACAAATGGTTCGTATTTTGCAGCAATTTAAATTTTTGATGTCTCAACCGATTCTAGTTTAGTAAGATTTGACAAAATGGACTAAAACTTCTAAGGCGTGCGTAATAACATACAGAGATTTTTTTTATCAATTTTTATTAGAATCGGCAGCGTCATCTGAATTTTATAAAACATTAATTATAAAGACATAATAATTATGAAATTATTGTTGAAAAAAAAGCTTCGAAAAATGAGCAATAAATGATATACAAATATAACATACTTTCAAAATTTCGTAAAAACAAGGATGCAAAGTAGAACTTTGCACATTACTTCCTCATTCTTTTTTAATCTTTACAAAGCTTCCTTTATGTGGAAGCCAAAATCGATAAAAATATTTCCTCATAGAGATGGCTTTATAAAAATTGAAAAATAATGAGGAAGCAATGTGCAAAGTTCTACTTTGCATCCTTGTTTTTAGGAAATTTTGAAAGTACGTTATATAATTTATTGCTCATTTTTCAAAGTATCTTTAAAATAAAAAGTTCTCTATCTTTTTGGGTCTTTATAAGGAATGTTTTATAAAATTCAGATTACGCTGAACTTCTAACACGTGCGTAAAAACATACAGAGATATTTTATATCAGTTTTTATGAGAATCGGCAGCGTAATCTAAATTTAATAAAAACATTAATTATAAAGCCACAAAAAATAGTGATCTTTTTATTTTAAAGAAAAATATTTATATTTAAAGAAAATTATTTTTGAAAAATGAGCAATAAATGATACACAAATATAAAATACGTTCAAAATTTCGTAAAAACAAGGATGCAAAGTAGAACTTTGTACATTGCTTCCTAATTTTTTGTGAATCATTACAAAGCTTCCTCTATGTGGAAGCCAAAATCGATGAAGATATTTCCTCATAGAGGTGGCTTTATAAAAATTGAAAAATAATGAGGAAGCAATGTGAAGACTTTTACTTTGTGCTTACTCGAACATGCCTGATACAAAGTAAAGGTGTTAAATTCGATCTTACGACCGAACTTACGACTAATTTAAAATCCGATGATAAGAAATTTCGAACAAAATTTAATCAGGACAATACAACTAAAAGCCGTTTACTTATTGATATTTTAATTAGTTTGAATATGCCTCGATTTAAATATCTGCTAAATAGGCTGAGACTTGAGAAAATACGAACATTTGTTACTTTTTGGATTCCGCGAGTTAAGCACACAGAGAGTCGTAGGTCCCGAGGCGACGTCGATGATACCAACGCGAGAAACGACAACGTCCGTGTAGCAAATGTGCTTGATAGTATAGGGACCAACTTTCTTCTTCCATCTCTGGATGAGAGCGGAAGCGTGCGACGCAACCTCCCGAGGAACGCATTTGCGCGCATTGCCCGGCTCTTCTTACACTCTCTACACTCTGTGCATCGCAAGGGCTCTCGTCCTTTGACCCGAATAATAACTCCGGCGCTCTGCCTTTTATCCTTTCACAAAGAGACCGAGAGCGTGGCGTCAGCGTCGACGGAAAAAGCGTCGACGCTTGCCATTGAAGAATATTTTTCTGAGGACGCTTGCTCACCCGCGTCCTCAGAAAGAGTAGAGAAAAAAACTTGCCGCTTCCCTTCTATAAGCGCGACAAAGACGAAGCGGGTACACTCTAATGTAGTGTGCTGGGGGGATAAATTTTTCCGCCAATTGTATTATACTGCCTCACTGTTTGCTCTATCTCTCTTGTCCAATTTTTTTCTTTTTTTTTTTTTTTTTAATTACAACGGTCGTTAAATATATCATCGTATCGTTTAATACAGAGTCGAGTCTGTATGTTTTTGTATGGCTTTGAGAGCCTTTTGGTCTATGGCATTTTATATACATATTGATATGAATGAAAAGAGAGCCTTTCAGTATTTTCCGTTCCGGGGACGCCCGTCTAACAATGTACCGCGAACGCGTTAATGGTTGCCTTGAATACATTGACATCATATACGCTTCCTCTTCGCTACCACATATTTATTATCGTCGCTTGGAAAACTTTTCCATTGTCATGCATTCATTTGTGTATGCATTTGTGAATGTGTTTAAACAATTGAATTTTCCTATGCGTTTGTTTAAAGACTTCTTAAAAGGTTTTACCCGTAAGGATGTTTCCATAACCATTATCCACATGTATTTTATGCTACCTTATCATGCTCACTTGCTCGAGCCGACCTTATTCGACTTAATTTATCTTCAATAACCTGATGTCATTGAGAAAACAGACGCGACGCTTTTTATGCAATGCACTTTTCAGCGATAACACCTTTTTCGATAATTATTATACTTGTTTATACGATCACATTATCAAGAACTTTTTATTTTACATTTGTCATACATGCATTTGATCTGCATTTATTATTATTACTGAGTCACTTATCAATCCGCAAATTAATTGTTTTAGGACTATTTAGATTCAATTAATTTATTCGATACTTATATTATATTCCAAAATCATCGATACTTTTTTCTACATTCTGATTCATTTTTTGTCAATTTCAATTTAGTATAAAATACTAAATTATTATAAGTTTTTATTTCAGGAAAAGATACATATTTCTTTTAAATCACAAGATCATTAAGGGAAGGGAGGAATTTATAGATATTCAATCTCCTTTAATTCTCTGATGTTATTATTTTTTAGAAATATGTACTATCGACCAATCAAACGAAGAATTTTTATACTTTGCATCCTTTTGAAAGAGAACCAGCCGGTCAAGTTTTTGAAAATAATTTTCAGTTAAGCTTAAGATAAACCTTTATGGCATGAGTATGAATTTTTAGTTTATCTTTATGTGAAAATTGGTAAAGTTATAATTTTTTAAAGAGTTGCTCCTTTTAGATAACCATTAAAAATTACGGCCTTGCTTCAACTGTACTTCTATCTCAAATCGCTACACTCGTTGTGGAAAGACTAATTTCAAGCATAACTGAGAATTATTTGGGAATATTTGGACTACTGGTTCTTGTTCAAGAGTGTGTACAGAGCAAAAATAAAAAAAATTGTTTTAGGTGACCCCTATTACCCGCACGCTTTTATCACCTGACAAAAATTCTTTGTTCAATACATCAATACATACATATTTTTAAAAAATAATAGTATCGGTCAAGTGAGATACTAGTAGTCTTTAAATAATCATAAATTTCACCTGACCTGAGTTGAGGAAATATTTGTATTGGTTAATCATGTCAATTTAATTATATTGACCGCAGTTTGTATATTTTGCACATAAACATCACTTTCGTTGCGAAACATATTATGCTAGCCAATATGTTATAAGCGAAGAAATTTAGCATTGAAAGCAACAATGAATTCAACAAATTTCAAAAATTATTTTAAAACGTAAAATAATTAAAAAAAAAAAACACTTACAAACGAACTTTTCATAGGCACAAAACATTTTTACTTAAGAGTTTGTTTTTTAATATTTAGACTTTTGTATATAGAAAACGATTTTGTAAAACAAGTTTGACTCTCACCTGTATATATAAAAGAGAGAAACATTAATAATTTACAAGACATGAAAAAAAGAAATAAATTCATATTAATTGGGAAAAAAATCATGCGGATCCGTAATATTTAAAATTCGAAATTATTATTAGTAAATTTGGATAAATAGTTGCCGCAATGACCCATTAAAAAGAAGTAAAATAATAAAATAATTGTATGAAACATATGTCAGCATCACTTATTAAAAGTATAACGCCATAAGAAATAATGGAGTTTTGTTCGTTTGTACAGTTCTATAATTTCCACGAACTCGTTCGTTGGGAGCTGCATTAATTCTATAGCGGCAGTAGAGTAGTCCTCGTTGGAATATAGTGCAGTTAAATATACAATGGAATGAGAATTGATCGCTTGTCATCGGATCGCAGAAGGTGTGTACACGATCCGTACAATAGACTGTTGGACTGCGGCCGATGTGCTATTACTCGCCACGACTATACTCTACTATGAATAGAGAAGCAGCACACGGTGTTCGGGAAACATCGATTTCTTCGCCTGTATTTCTCCTATTTAGCATAAGCACCCCCTCCGAACAATGGAAACAAGAGTAACGTCCGTAAGAGGCTACATTTATTCTCTGGCATTTCGTTTGTTCGTTGGAAAAAAAAAGAAGAAAAAAAAAAAAAAAAAAAAAAAAAGTAGACTTTCATAAAAGTATTTCGAGTATGAAAACATTTTGGAAAATCACTGGGAAGGCTGCGGAAAGGGCCGAATATAACCATTCGTTATACGGCGTACAATGATGAGGACAATGGCAACCCTGTTTTGGAGTCAAGGAGCGAGGCAATGCCACGCTTATGATCTATTATGGGAAAGCGGAAACGTATGTTTTACCCCAGTTTCCCCCGTTTAGTGGCATTTAGCTCGCTCCACTGAGTCGTGTGATATTTATTTTTATCAGTGGCGCCCTTAACGCCGAGTGTCTCGTATCGTATTAGCAACCTTATGGATGTATCGCATTCTAGCTCAACAGCGACATTTATCATCGAGCAAGCTCCACTCTCGGGGTGGAACTACGACCCTTCCACGATATGGATGTTAAACGTGAATGTAATGCCATTATATCAACCCATTGTCCGTCAATCGACCCCCACTGTACCCTCGAACGATGAATGAACATACATTACACAACCTATACTAATTCGCTATAATAGTAACATTGTTTTTTTTTTCTCCTTTTTTTAAACATATACCAGTCAGCACATAAATGCAGGAATGCTGATAAATCGTCAAGTGTATGTGCATTAAAGCTTTTTTGTGTAAGATTAGCGTCCCTGTTTTCGAAGTAACAAAATCCTCATTTGTTAATTTGACAGGTTTTTGTTTTTGCTTCCTCATAGAGGAAGCTTTGTTTTCATGCTTTTTTCCTCGAGATTTTTATGTCAGGGCACTTGGAATCTCCGAACGGATGTGTCCGTGCGTGCGTGCAAAATTCAAACCTTCATATCTCAAGAACGGCTTCATCAATCGAGCTGTAATTTGACAATCGTGTGGAACGATTAAACACGTTTCTTTACAACAATTTTCAAAAAATTCAAATACCTGTTAGATTTTATTCGATTTTCAATGTTGCAAAAAATGTCTGTACGCGCTCTAGTGGCCGAAAATTTATAGCTGTCAAGTCAAATACTTGTTCCTAAGTAAAGCAATATTAAAGGACGATTGGTATTGAGTCTGTGCTGAATCTATAAATGACTCACGTCAGCTCTCGAGCACTTTGCATCTTTGATTTAATCTACGGATTGTTTTGTCAAATTTGAAAAGTAATGATTTTGTAAATAGGGCGAATCTACAATTATTTATACGTATTATTAGAAGTGACACGAAAAAATATGCCGAATGATTAGAAATAAATTTGTTGAACCAGATGTGACACCATTATTTTTTTAAGCGTATCGAATTTATAAAATAACAGTCACAAATTATTATATTATTATCAACGCATTTGAAAATCGAAAATTGTACAAAGTTGAGAATAGACAAAACAAAGGAAAAGTCACGATAGTTTATATTATTTCGCATTAAATGTAGGTAAATTTTGTGCAAAGAATTCTTTAACATTTCTAAATTATTGGTTTTGATTGAGAAACACAAAAATAATTTTTTCAGAAACTTGGATATTCGTTAAAAGAAAATAGTCTGAAAATCTACACACAGCTGTGAAAATTTTTACTATAAGCCCCTGCTCATGCTAAATTCTTTTTTCTTTTTTATTATTGACATGTAAAACTCTTTAATTCTTTTTAATTGTAGACTTGCTTATGAAAAATAATTATCTGCAAACCAACACGTTGTAATTACATTTTAACAGTGTCAGCCTTACATTCATTTTTATTTTCAAATTTCTTTCAGCAATTTTATGTATTGTAAATAATTTGTAAGTTATTCTTTTGAAAACGCTGTCTGAAATATCAGCATTGCTCTAACATGTCGATGCACAATAAATGTTGTCCATGTGTATTGCATAAATATTTACGTCAATATATTTCGACACGTCAGTTTTTGTTGAAAATTTTTTAGTACTTTGTAAGTTTTATACCTTAAAATATCTCGTGGAAATGTATAGTTTCTAATCAAGTGGCCTACCTACAGCGTGACAGATGAAAGAGCTGAGAATCGTGTGACGCGATTACATTTGCGCACACCTGGTGTACATGGGTGTACCGGTGAATTCAGTTTAAAGCATCTAACAATGGGACTAAACTGAGACTCGGCATTATTTTCCCGGTATCAATAGCGTCAAAAATAGTACGTTGTACACAAGCAGAGGACAATAGGTTAATGGCTCTCGACACAAATACACATTGCTGCTAACAGTTTACTATGTACAGCGGTTTATTGTATATCGATACAGAGTCGAGCTCCCAACTAGCGTTAAGACCATTGGTTTCATTTTCTCTTTTATTCATAATATTAGAATTGTTATAATATTTCATGCATCTAAAAAAAAGTAGAACCTTGCAAATTGCTTTCTCATTATTTTACATTTTTTTTAAATGTTTACATGTATGCAAAGTAGAACTTTGCTAATTGTTTTCTCTACAAAGCTTTCACTATGAGGAAGTACGTTTATCTACTTTGGCTTCTTCATAGAGGAAGCTTTGCAGAGAAAACAATTTGCAAAGTTCTACTTTGCATACATGTAAACATTTTTAAAAAATGTAAAATAATAAGGAAACAATTTGTAAGGTTCTACTTTGCAGGCTTGTTTGTGTATAATATAAATAAATATTTTAAAAATTGTCTACTACAAAAATCGCATTCACAAGCTTTTTGGAATTTTTAAATCGACAAAAAATTTAAACTTCTGAACCGATTTTCTTCAAATTTATACTCAAACCTGGCTTCACGGTGCTCAATACGTGAAATAAATTTGAAGCCAGTATCTTTTAACTTGTGCAAGCTAGAGCGCAAACGAGATTTTTCAAAAAATAAAAAATGTTATAAAATTCCAACTACTCGACCAATTTATGCCAAATATGAATTAAAACCTTCCTTTATCATAGTCTACACGTAAAACAAATTTAAGCCCGATATCTCGCAATTTGCGCGAGTGAATGCTCGAACGACATTTTTCTAAAGTTAACAAACGTTATAAAATTTGAACCGCTCGACCGATTTGCGTAAAATTCATACCCAGACCTAGTTCTAGGACGATCCACATGTGTGCCAAATTTAATTGAAATCTGCCTAAAAAAGTCTTGCACATTGTTTCCTCCATAATTGATATTCATATTTCGCACAATCAAAATTAATCGTCATGCTTGGTCATAGGTCTACGTGAAAAATGTAAAATAATGAGGAAGCAATGTTCAAAGTTCCACTCTGCATTATTTTAATTTTAAAGTTATCCGTATTATAACCGTGATACAGATGATCATGTGGTGTTGGTGAATGGGCGAGGCACCGATCTCATATGTTATACAATGCGTGTGTTTAATGCGTGAGATTTTTTGATTTGGTATCCATTTCGATTAAAGTCTATTTGTACGACGAGCAGCATCGGTAACATCGTACCTTTCTATGTACGGAATGCCCGACCCCATGGAGGCGTGGGTTTGAAACGTTACTGCTTAAATTCAAAGCCAATCGTTCCAGCTACCTATCGAGAGATCTCCCCATGTCTTTCATCTCCATCCTAATGTAGTGCCGCCCGCGCAACATAATCCATTACAACAGCATGCGACACGTATCTTTACAGAGAGCCACATACATTCTTCTATTTTCCCATGTGTTTTGTTTTTATAGATCCTTTAGGTGAGATGACATGCTTATCGGATCTCTGATGTAACGGATGCGTTTTCAGTGCAGTTTTTATAGTACTGGAGCAATGTTTATGATGATGCTTGTACTGATTTTTCAAATACAGTTAAAATCAACATCTACTTTCCTTTATATACACTTTCGGAGTTCAATCTCAAGATCATCTCAAATTGGAATTTCGATCTCAAGATCATCTCAACATATTTAAAATCTAGATTTGTATCTCTGAAAGGATCGCCCGCGATCGACTAGATTTAAGTTTGAACTTCGAGTTCAAAATCATCTTGAGTTTAAGTTTCGAAAAGATCGATCTTAAATTCGAACTCACGAAAAAAAATCGATCCGTAGTAATAATATGTTTAACTGAAATAAATCTACATCGTATTTTAACCATTATTTTATGAAATGGAGTATGGATTATGCTGACTACTAATGAATATTATAACCAGCATTGTTCCTTATCAGTCCTATTTTTCCTCTCTACATATATTGTCATAGGGTCGTTTAACGTTGTCCTGAAACTTGTATTCAAGTTCGATAGATTCACAAATGACATCGATGCGGAGCGATGACAAAAAAAGCTCGTCCTGCAAAGCCATAAATCTTAGTTCAGGGCATCAGGACGTTATTCGTTCGATGGTCCATTGAAAAGAAGAAAAAAAAAAAAAAGGGAAACGTTCGAAAAGTATAGACGCATCATGCGGAAGCCTCATTGTTCGTTGAAAAAACAACGTTTCCACGAGGAAGTGGGGAGTGGCCTGCTCGTTTCGAGTCAGCCGCGTGTTCATTCACCCTTCCGCACTCTTTCCATCCAAGTGCTTGTGCTCACCCTGCCTCTTTGCTACAGAGGTGGGCAGCTATCCAGTATATTTCATGGCTGGCAGCATAACGCTAGCTACGTTAACATAGTCATATTCCTCCCGAGTTTTACACTAATGGATATTCAAGTCACTTACTGCCACGTGCCCGAGTGGCAGTGCTCAGATTTTGAGTTGAAAAGTCCTGAGAGAATCAAGTCATATCAAGTAGGCATATAATGTGCGCGTCAGATTCTCTTGCCCGAGGGCCTTTTTTTCCTCACCATGAACAAACAGCTGATTTTATAAGCTAATCCACCATGGAAATAATTGTATGTTTAAACATAAGCGAAAACACATCTTAAATATATTTTACATGCATTGTAATATATGTACATATATTTCGTCAAACAGTTGTTTATATCAAATACATTATTTTTCAATGTAGACGTATAAAACGCATGTACTTAAAAATATTTGTGGACATTCAAGCTGTATACATAATGTATGTGCAGATATAAATTGCTTATATTTAGATATACACGTAAACGTACATATTTTGTGCAAAGCAAATCTATTTTTCAGTTACGAAATATACACTACTTTAGTACTGAGAGCGCCAAGAGATGGCGAGTGTTTCTTGCAAGCGAGATGCCGCTCGAAGTGGGATATAAGGTGACTGCGAATCGTCCTAGTCAGTGACTGTATATGAGACATTCCACGGTATTTCACACACCAAAAATCCCGACCATCTCCAATCTCCTCCTAATTTTTTTATATCGTTTACCATGTCAAACGAAGCATCTATGAATTTTTTTAGAATTTTATTCGGATATTTGTTCGATCCATAGAATAAAACATGAAAAAAAATCTAACGTCAAGTGAAAAAATCATATCGACAAAAACAACTAGGCCAATATTTTCGTAATTCAAGACAATTTACGATAAAAGTACGCCTAATTAAAAAAAAAAATTGTTGTATTTTATTTACGCCTTTTACCTAAAAAAAAGTACCTCTTCACTAATTTGAACCCCTTCGATTTCAATGAAAAAAATCACAAAAATAGTACATTCAGTGCTAAACACTTTAAGCGTAAATCTAAGATGGAGAAATTAATTCTTCCATTTTTTTACGGTTTTTCGTGATCGAATTTTTTTTTCTTCCAATGTTCTCCATAATTTTTTATGTTTTTGATAATATCAAACGGAGCATATGTGAATTTTTTCATAATTTTATTTATAGATGCATTCGATTTATAAAATCTAAAATATTTAAAAAACGTATACAAATTGAACTCCAAGTGGAAAAATCATATTGACAAAAACAACCAGGTCATTTTTTTCGTAATTCAACACAGTTTACGATAAAAATACACCGAATTTTATTTCTTTATTTTATTGAAATCAAAGAGGTTCAAAGTAGTGAAATGGTACCTTTTTTAGGTAAAAGGCGTAAATAAAATACAAATTTTTTTTTTTATATCCGAAGAATTTACAAGATGTAACTCTGCATAGATCCAACTCTACACACGAAATTGTACCCAAAATAACACTACACATACCAAAATTAGTTTGATTTTAAGTATCCTCGGGTTAATATAACTAGGATGAGAACCTTGTTGATCATACGGTAGAATCGGAGATCGAGTAGCGAAACGACGACGGAAATTTACCTAGTGTTCGAGAATGGTCGTAGTTGCGGTTACAAAGGCAACTTGGGCTCATTCACTGTGAGCTTTGCGATGGGGCGTACGTGACTGGTACTGCTGCCACGCGTACTACATGTAATAATACGACAAGGTTGCCAAAACCGACGACTCCGACGGCTTTTGAATATGCAGGCAGAGGGTGTGCTACTGGCATGTATGGAAATGAACAAGTAGAGTAGATCCCGGCACCTCGAAGTTTAGGCGAGTTTCGAACGGGGGAGGGTAGAACTCGCACGCTGTTACCACTACTGCCACTACCGCTCTTCCATCTCTCAAGCTCGATTCAACGTACAGCAACGTATACATACGGGCCATTCTAAGTCAAACCGAATTATCCTTCATCTTATACAAAAGTCGTCAAATGTGATGGTGATGAAGTATTATTTAATACAGCTCGTAGTATGCTTGTTACGTTGGTAAGGTTAAAGCTCTTTGAATTCTTTAAATTCGTTGAGTCCAGTTTTTAAAATTATTTTTCAATTTTGCTTCCTCAAGAAGCTTTGATTGCGTGACATTTTTTTTCGTAATTTTCGTGTAAACGTGTTCAGAATGTTCCAAAACGTCGAGAAATCACATATGGAAAAAATGTCCGGATGTATGTGTGTGTGTGACAACCATTTAACATTTCTAACTTCAGAACGTCTTGAGATATTAAGCTGAAATTGAACACACATGCTGGGGGGTCAATCATGCTCGCTCCATCAAATTTTTAGCAAAATCAATGCAGTTCTTTTGTTTCTACGAGATTTTGAATTTTATATTATGAAACTGAAATTAATCACATATGTTCTCTTACACCAGCCGCATAGTTCTGATAAAAGTAATCGCAAAACGAAGCTTCTTGAAGAAGTCAAAAGTGACATGGGCGTACTTTCCATCAAACTGATGAGGAAGCGATGTGCAAATATAATTTGCAGCTTTTTTCATTGGCTGTCGAATATAACCAAAAATTATGGCCATGTCAGTTTCAGACGATTTCTAAACTTATTAATCTGACAAGAAAATAGAAAGGAAAAGAACCTTTAATCTGTATCTAACTGTCGAGAAAAAATGTGAGTGAAAAAATTAAAATTGCATTTCTTAAATAGAAATATTGATCAATTATCGTAGACTATGACTTACTTTCAGTTGTTAAATTTTTTTTAGTATCTTTACGATAGGCATATAAATATATAGATTCCATTGTGGGCGTGGATGTTGTATAAAAGATATGAATCGTTACACGAGACCATTTTCATAGATAAACGTAGCAGGGACTTGGTTCTGAATATAATATGTCTTATGACTAAAGTTGTCCAGTATAACATAATCTACATTCCTGAATTAGGATATCATTTTTCTATGACGTTTAAGAGAGTTTTTATGAGCGCAAGATAATTCTATATAACTCAACGTTAGATTGAACTAGAAAAGATTCACATCTCTTCGAGTTATTTCAATGACATATTATAGATGCTTATCGCATTAAAATGTAGATTTTTGTGTCTTCTTGTAGCTGATATCCCATATATCGTGGACCCCTGTAGAGCTTTCACACTTACAAACTCTCGTTCCCATCCACCTATGAACATTGGCTCTTGCAGGTATACTCCAAGGTTTGTCAGTATTTGTCACGCTGGGTTGTGGAGGCGAACGTTAAAGGAAGGATGCAGGGACGTCACGCTGCATGCAGCGGTGCTGCAAAGCATAGAATTTTGTCTCATTTACAAGTAATTAAATTGTTCTCCCAAAAATTTGTCGGCCACCCGACAAATTTTTTTAATTCAGATAAAAAATTTTGATTGAAAATTAATATATCGATATAGGAAGTTTTTATGCATAATGTGCGTGTGTTATTTATACGAAAAAATCTACTGTCCAGATATAGTGGAAACCTGGATTTATTAGGTACAATTTTGATTAAAATTCATTCATGTGTTTAGATTTTTGAGATCTTGAATTTTTCAAAAAGTGTCTGCCGATAGTCCAGACCACGCAAATTTCGAGCTTAATTGTTTTTATAAATAAAGACATGTTCAAGGATGTTTGGAATTTTATTTCAACCGTATCTAATATATCAGAGATTTAACCACACCCATTGCTTTCAATTTTACTCTGCTTTATTTTGTTCTACAAATAATATATCAATATTTTTTTTTAGAATATTCTACAATATTTTTAAGAAAATGTCTAAACACTTTATTAAAAACAATTTTAAAAACTTTTCTATGCAGAATTGTTAAAAAGTCATGAATAGAAATGTAATGAATACTGAGAAAAGTAATGAGTCATTACTTTGATTTTCGTGTAATTTTTAAATTAATTATTATAGGAAAATATTTTAATTTTAATAAAGCGTTTATATCTTTATTCCTAATATGGTAGGATATTGGAAAAAATATTAATAATGAATTATTTATTAAACAAATAGAGTAAATTCACAAGTAATGAGTGGTTATAACTCTGATCTATATAGAGATATACATTGTACAGATGCTTTTAGGTATTTCAAAAAATTGACATTCCCACTAGAACTTAGTCAACTTTGAGCAACTGAACTCAAATTTTCTACAGGATGGAACAAACGTTTAGCAGAGCTTGACACGAAATTTTGTGATGTTCGAAAGTTTGAACTTTATAGCAATACGAATTTTTTAATTTGTGTCCGTTTATAAAAAATGCAGTTCAGTATATTGTATTATGCTGTACTACTGTCTTGAATCTAAGTTCGTCGTCACGTCCATATATTCAACATGACGTCATTGGTACAAAGTTCACCCATGAAAACGGTTCCATAAAACGATTTATAGCTTATATATCAAAATGTTTAATCAATACGATAGCCGTTTAAAATCAATACGATAGCCGTTTAAGATCAATACGGCAGCCGTTTAAGATCAATACGGCAGCCGTTTAAGATCAATACGGCAGCCGTTTAAGATCAATACGATAGTCGTTTAAGATCAATACGGCAGCCGTTTAAGATCAATACGATAGCCGTTTAAGATCAATACGATAGTCATTTAAGATCAATACGGTAGCCGTTTAAGATCAATACGGTAGCCATTTAAGATCAATACGATAGCCGTTTAAGATCAATACGGTAGCTGTTTAAGATCAATACGGCAGCCGTTTAAGATCAATACGGCAGCCGTTTAAGATCAATACGATAGCCGTTTAAGATCAATTCGGTAGCCGTAAAAAATCTATAAAAATTTCCACGTACGTTTACTATAGCTAGAACTTCGTGAAGATCTTGAGAAAGGGTGGAATTTTTGGGTCGTTCGATTTGAGACGCAATGCCCCATATACTAATGTGTGTATGAGTGTACATGATCCGTGTTGGTGATGCCGTGTGCACGCCCCGACCTGTACGAACCCCCGTTTCTTGTGTGTGAATTCGGTGTAATTTTCGAATATGCGAATCATGCACGTATAGTATATGTACGTAGACGATCTGGCTTGCTGCCGGTGTATTAAATAATCGGGCACACACTTACAGCAACCGACGACCGAGCGTCTATTCCAACTCGTACGTCTACGTTTGAGAATTGTATTTACCATTCGGGCCTGAACAAATACTGGCTATGCCACATGCGACACATTCGGCGCAACCCGACAACATACAATATGCAAACACCTATTTTCCTAAGCCTTCGTATAAACCGACGATTTGTCGACATCTTAAGCCACAGAGAAAAGTGTGATATCGAAATATTATATGCATATTGTACCACTAAAATTAAGTAACCCAACCTCAACTCGATCTATCAAAATCCTTGCATTCCAGCCTTTTCAAATGTATTTAACCTCTTCACTGTGTATGATCCATATACTGTTAAAAATCGGGTGGTAAAAATTGACTCCATACGGCGTCCATACAGTCAACACCGTGTCAATGGCCGATGCTCAACAGCTGGTGTCAATTTTTATAATAACCTCAAAACTTTTGATACGTTTTATTTGAAATTCAGTGATATTTATAGATTATGTTTTTGTCATAATTCTGCATTGATTGTTAGCAATTTATTGATTTTCATCCTGGATATAACTGGGTTGATAACTGTTTTAAAAACCCATTTTTCATGTACTTGGTACATGGGAAAAATTTGCACTGGATTCGAAATTGAAGAAGAATGTGAAATGAGAATTTTCGAATTAATTCGAAATGGATATGGATGCTTGGAATTTCCAAGAACAGCTGAATTTTTTTTTTTAGAAATTCTTATCAAAATTCATACATGAGAAAGAATCATTAAAAAAGTTACATTTCAGTTATTGAGAACGCTGAACCTAATATGACATTATAAATATTCCATATCGTGGATCGAATATAGCTGATCGAAATTTGAACAAAAAGTTGGGTTTTTATCAAAATGGGTTAACTTTTATTGAAAAAAAAAAAATTCATTGGAGAATATGATTTCATATTTGAATGTGATAGCTTCAAAAATGTTGAGGTACCTATTATTGTGTAACTTAAAATTTCGATACACCAAATTGGACTCCTGCCCTTCGAATTTCGAAATTCTGATATGATATTTGGATTCAGCTTCCTCAAAAAGCATAGACTAACAAATTCCATAAAATACCAACGTTTTAAAAATGTTCAGACCGTCATATCGAATGTGCCATGTTGAATTTTGAAAACTCAAATTTTGAAAAACTTAATACAAAAATCAGTACGTCCATCGAAAACACTGTTTTTTCTACACGTGACACGGAAATCTCATTTTCGACAAAATTTACAGAAGATAATCATTTTCGAAATTTTGAGATTTTCCAAATCACACACTATTCAATAAAAAATACCATAATTCTGATTAATGACATGGAAAACTGTAATCAGAAATTTTATTTTTGTCTTGAATTTGCGGGCTTAAAAAAAAACAGTACGCATTAACATATACATAACAAGGTTTAAAATAAGTTTTTAAGTAAATAATCAAAATTCAAAACAAAAGGTATTTCTAAAATAAATGTGACTTTTTCTGACAAAAATAATCTGCAACACAATATACGAACTTTCATTCGTTTTAAATACCTTATCATCCTGTCCCAATATTATATATTAAAATACAGTTTTAGGGACAGTCCTCAAAAAATCTAGAGATTTTTATATGAATAAAAAGAACTGAACTTAACCTAACCTGACGAGCCTAAAATGAACTATGGACTTTTAAGATTCCATCATAACTTTTCAAACTTCTAACAGGATCTCATAAAAACCCATAAGTTCATTTAGATTCTTTTTGATTCTTTTTTATCCTCTTTGGTCCTATTAGGTCACGTCAGATTAGATTAGGTTCTGTTCTTTTCATTCATAAAAAAAACAGGAGTACACTATTTTTAAATATAGTGCCGTTAAAACTGTCTTTACATATATATATTTGTAAATAAAAACAAAGCTTTCGTCGATGTTCAAGCAATATTATCAATTGTGAATAATGACAGAATAAAATGTAGTTAAAAAATAAAAAAAAAAATAAAAATAAAATTAACTGGAATACTGGAATGTACTGTATCCTCGAAATGTATGCATTACAACAAAACCCAAAAAGGGTATAGAATACAAAAAAAGTATACAAGTTCATGATACCCGATACTTCCTAATTACGTAATGCTTGCTGTTAATTTGGGTTCCCTAATAGTAACACGTTCAACAAACACAATCTTTAGCTCTTACACGGTGTAAAAGAGCCAAGAATAATGAGCACGTTATTTGCGTACATTTGGTAAAGGGTAAATCTGTACGATACAATGTATGAATTCGTTGATGCTCGCGAGTAAACACGAACGTGGACCAGAGCACATAATATGCGGACGCGAGGTACACGATTGAACAAAGAGTCGAGGCACCTGCAGCAATAAGCTTTTAATAAAGTGCAATGACCTCATTATGGATCGTTCACGAGTAACCGTGTGCGCCCTCTCGCCTTTACAAGTAGACAGTGGAAATGTGTTTTTGCGGGTAAAGCAGCCGCGTGTACCAGTGCAGCAAACGCCACTTGTGTCAATTGCCGTAGCATTGTTGGTTTAATACGTTTGCATTGTTCGCCCAAGAAAAGAAACAGCCGAGAGGGAGAAATATATATAAAGCGCGATGCTCGAGTAACTGTTTGCACGATATTGAGCAGACACTTAGGTATTATTTCGGTAAATGTATCTTTCACATATGTTCCATTCAGCTACTTGTATATCATACAGCAATAGGAATAAGCCACTCATGGGTTTAGTTGAAACGCCTGCGCAAACCACGTATTCTCGTCGGCACACACCAGTGTACACAAGAAGACATTCCACCCTGTTGAGAGACATCCCCTTTCGGTATCGTGGACCAATATAGATGTGCCGAATATGTCTGTGATGCGCGGAGCCTTCGACACCGAGGATGCTGTTTGATTGAGTGCTCTGTTAAGCTGTTTACTTTAATGCACTATTATACAGCTAAAGGTTCATTGTGTCATCCACAGGAGAGGATTATACAAAGGCGAACGTAATACCTATCGAATGTTTGCGCACCAATGAGAAAAAGAAATTGCGAAGAGGGTTGAGATATTATTTCATGAATATTATTAGTAATTAATTATTTTTTTCCAGACAAAAAGTGAATTCTTAAAAGTATTCATTTTAAGAGAAGGTACTGAGGGCAAATTTAAGAGAGTTCCATCAAAAAATTATCTTTATGAAAAATCAATCGGAATAAGTTGACATTTTTGTTCCTACGTGAATTTGGGTCCTCTGAATAATATATTTCGAACTGAAGGCGATATTTGCATATTTTTTAGTTATGTCGATTTTTTCTACTGGCAAATTTCATGGTAGCAAAAAATCACCACAACTCATTGTCCCGAATAGTGTCCGAAGCATATAAAAAAATGGCAGCATATTAAAAATTGTAGGAGGCAAAGCATTGTTGAAGGAACAAAAGTATAATTTTTAGTGATTTATGAGTAGCACAAATTTGTGTAATCTGTATGCAATTCAATATAAAAAGGTTCTATAATATGAGTACATAATGTGAATATTTCAGGATACGAATTTGAAAAAAAATATTCTTCGAAAAAAATCATTAAAAATGTCCCAATCAATTCTTTCCGTTCAATGTGTCGTATCATTCTTTGACGGGACCCCCCTTGAGCCCCTCAATATTTCTCAGGCTCTCCTTAGGTTTAGGTTTAGTCATAAAAATTATTTAGGATTCACCAAGTTTTCATAAGTCTTGCCAGTGTTTTTTTTTTCAAGATTTCGATAAGTTTACCCAGATATCACTCATAATGAAGTCGCTGATTTTTATGATTATTAAGCTGATTATAACAATTTGCTCATAATTAAATGATTGATTATTGCTATTCAAAATTTGCCACCAGATTGATTTTGAAACGTTGGATCTAGCATCGATCCAAAAATCGATTTTGTTTTAAAGCACCGAGAATTCCTGGTCGAAAGTGTAATGTGGAAATGTCGTTAGAAGGACCTTATAGCTTGGAACACCTTTTGGCCCCTTCGAGTCGAAGCACCCCTTCCGTTTCTGAATCGTTTCTCCGCGCGTCGTCCCAATTCGAATTTCCATCCCCTCCTATAGCCACTCGGCATCACCATGTGCCAATGCCCCCCCCCCCACCACTTCACCATTCCATTCGGTTGCCTCTTTTCCCTCCTCAATCGTCGTCACTCCCTCTTCACCGACTATGCCCGCCTTCTTTACTTCTTTCTCGTCCCGCTTTACGCCCCCATTGCGTCGCGCGGTCGCTTCATGTTCCTTCGTTCCCCTGGCGCAACCCTGTACTCCCCTCTTTATCCTCGCCCGCCTCCCCCCTCGCCAGGGCTTTCTTCCAGTGCTTCCTTCCTTCCTTCCTTTCTCGATTCCGTCCTGACCCTTCCACTCACCCTCGTCCTCTTCGGCGCGTGTACTCCACTCTCGTTTTTTGCTGTCATTGACAGTGCCTTGGCAGAAAACCTCAGCCGCAGGTGCTTGTCTACATATGTCCTGTATACATACACACTTTCAAGCCTCACCTTTTATGCAAGAAAAATGTGCATCCTTCAGCACATCTTGAATATCGCCAAGCGACGTTTTACTATGTCGAGTGAGAAAATATACGTCACCGTACACTGCTTTAAAAGTTTGATAGAATTTGAAAAGATGCTTTTGTAATAATAGTCGCGTTTAATTGAACTCTATTAGTCCTATCTAGTTCTTCAGTTGTTACTTCAGCTTAGAGTGAAGATGAAGCTTTTATCTATAATATTATCAGAATTTGTCGGGTATTCGTTGTAGTAAACACGATGATTAATTAAATATCCAAGAGGAATTTAGTCCTAGGAATGGCAGCAATCGATTTTACTCCGGAAAGACGAAAATATTGCTGACGCTAAAAAAATGCATACTGTTTTGGCTGATTTGGATGCAGTTACATGCGGATTAGTAAAACCGTATCATAAGGTTTGGGTACAAATTTTACGTAATTCGGTGGACCGAATAAAATATTATGGCATTTAACATTTTTTTTTTAATTTGCTCGTGAAAGTCATGAAATATTTGGCAGAATTTTTTTTATTTTTCCGGAGTAACATTAAACCATAATTGGTATCACAATTCGCATTTTTCGTTCTTTTAATTTTATTATTTATTCCCTGATTTGCAAAAATATCGTGCTGATTAAATACTGTACGCAAACCTCCAATCTAGAATTTTGCAAATTTCTTAGAGGAAAGTCGATAACGTCGAAATCTTCGGCAACATTGATTCAGGCGATTGATTACGATTGGCTAAATCTCCATATTGATATTACGATCGCCAATAGACGCAGCTTAATACACTTGTGTTAAAATCATGCCGACCAATACCCAATCAAATTAATTACTTGATATAGCTATTGTCTTACCGACTACCTTAATAGATGTCTGTGATTTAAAATAGCTCCTACCAGGATGAGCTAGATTTAAGTTGCATTGCTAAAAGATCCGCGTGTTAATGGTGATTCGTGTGGACTTTGGACCAGTATTAGCCGATTCGATGTTAATAATAACACTCTTACAGTGTTAAATTGACACAAGTGAGAGTGTTTAAGTTATCTAAACCACCTCGAAATTTAAAGTACATTTATTTTCGCGACAAAGATGAAAACCCAGAACATGTTAGCAATCAATAGAGAATTATGGCACAAATAAAGTCTAAAAGTAGTATTGATTTTCATTCACCTATTTTCAAGTAAAATACATTTAAAGTTTTGAGAATATTGAACATAGTCACACCAGATTTTGAACACCAGCCACTGACACGTTGTGGCCTTTGTGGACATCGGGAAGGGTTAATTTTTAACACCGAATTTTTGAAAGCAAGCAAAGCTTGATTTCTACTTAGGCACTCGCGCTTGTACGACTTGTCTCTATAGCTGATCGTTTGATAATTTCTCATGGCATCACGCTCGATGTAACCGAATAGTCGACAGAATTCAGGCATGTAGTCGGATGATCCTTAGGCATCAACGTCGGTTTTTCAACAGAAGCTCTAAGGACCGCCCTTCGAATTCTCAAGCGACGTCCAGACCGTCTGCAACACAATGCTTACCTATATGCCTCAGGGGGATAACACTTTAAATTTAATTTAAACGGGGCATTGTGCATCCCCAACAGCGGCTTCGTCACCTCTACCACCATCGCCACCAACACCGAAACCACACCACTACCATAACCGCTAGCATCACCAATAAATGCAACACGGCTATCAGAACATCAGACCGTCACTCTCTGCCTCACCATCACTATCACCATCGGCATCAGGCAGTAACGTCACGAACCACATTTGCCTCGCACTCACCTCGCAATAGAAGCAACCCCCTTTTGAACAGAGAACTGGACTACTTTCAATGGGGCTTTCGCCCTTTGTCGTTTTCATAATGTGCTGCTCTCTCACTCTCCCCCAACTTTTTTTCTTTTTTTCTTTTTTTCTACTTGTTTATCTTTTGAAACGGAGAAGCAGCAGGCGAGACTTTCACCGCAGGCGAAATGATTTTGCTACATAAATATTGGCTCGATTTCGAGCTACACGTTTCATTTGGCGTGGTGCACGGCGCTTTTGTGAATATAGAAGGAGCTCGACATCGTGGACTATGGCTGGCGGGACGTGCCCGTGTTGTCGTACTATATCCGCAATCTGACAGTGCATGTGTATACACATAGCCACGTGGTTTCGTCGTCGCGTTATATACCACCCCAACCTCTTTGCCATCAACGACGTTGTGCCCCGTTAAAAGCATCGTTCGTAGACTTACCCCGTCCCCTATCACGCCGCCCCCTTTAATGCTCTTTAACACCCGCGGTCTCAGCATTGACATCAACAGTCAATTATTCCTGAGTGCATTCATACTCCGACTATTCAATTCAAGAAAAATAGATAAACACTCCGTGCAAATTCAATTAGTGTTAGCCACATTCTGCGAGGGTTAAAAATTGCTTTTGCTGCGCTGAAGCGTTCTGATCTGGGAGCCGCATTTTATATGGATGGTAAAAGCAACTAAATTTTATTTCTGCAATGCCTTTTTCATGCTTTGTGTGAAATATTTATTTTAACTTCGTGCAATAAAGTTCAACCTTTTTGAATCGCTTCCTCATTATTTTGCCTCTTCGTAAAGGAAGTTTTGTTTTCATCACACTTTTTTTCGAGTTTTTCATTTCGGGATACTCAGAATGGTCCAAAACATCGAGAAAAGTGATTTAGAAAATATGTCCGAATATATGTGTGTATAGCCCGACTTTTATTGTTTTTTTTATTGTATGAAAGTTCTTGCTAAAAAGTTCAGAATACGTACATTGAATGTTGTTTTGTATTTAATTTGGCAGAAATCGGAAAAGCGGTTCGGATTTTATGGAGTCTCGAAATTTTCGAAAAGTTGACGTTATTGCACTAACTTTTGCTAAACATTAGATAGCGAACCCATATTTTATAAATAAAATAATTACTATTCGGCAATGATTGGTACATTGGTAGTTTGACAATTTGTAAAGTCGTTCAGATTTGAGAGAATTTTGAATTTTTCGTTACAAAAAAGATTAACAATTGGTCCAACATTCAAGATGGCGGAGCTACGACGACCGGCATGTTTTTTAAAAATGGAATCATGACTTTCTTTACTACCAAAAAATTCGTCATGTCAAAAGTAACAACTTGTGTAGGAAACGTTTTTTGTAAAGTCCATATTTGTTAGGTCAGAAGATCATTTTTGACCTAATTTAGTGTTACCACACGGTAGTTACCAGGAAGAAGAACATTTTTGGGTAAAATGGTCTTCTTCCTGTGGGTGTATGAGTGTATGCATGTGCCGAAATACATAAAAAAAACAATGGTCTTCTGTCCTATCAAATATGGACTTTATCAAAAAAAGTTTCCTACACAAGTTGTTAGTTTTGGCATGTCGAATTTTTTCGTTGAAAAAAAGTCATGTTTCCATTGAAAAAAACATATCAGCCGTCGTAACTCCATTTTCAATGCTGGACAAATTTATTATTTTTTTTTTTACGTTAAATAACGTAACCAAGGAAACAAAAAAAAAGCATAAAAGTCGCGAGGTCCGTTAAAACGTGAGAACTTCGATTGTATATACATACGCATCAAAAGAAGATCATAAATATCACCATATTCGTGTCTGAACAGCAACTCTATTTTCCATATCAAACTCTCGCTGCCGTACAGAAAAGAAGAAATAGTATTTTACATTTGTACAGCAGTAACGTAAGTTTCGCTAAACAAAACGCATGGGTAACGTATGGAAATGAAGAAAAAGCAAAGTTACTTTTATTTACCGCTGTTGGTGCCGGCGGGTCTGTATCTACAGCCGGATATACGTAACGTTTCGAATCTTTATTTATTGCCGATACCCGTGACATTGTCTGGCATTACACCGCTGCTCGATATTCGTCGAACGGACAAAATGTACGGACACTCCGGATGAAGATGTCAATGTCGCCGCTGGCAAGTCGGTATAAGCATTGGGGAAAATTCGCGGGAAGCTATAAATTCAAGGGAACAAAAGAAATCCGTGTCGCGCCTAGGGCAGCGGGTAGGTTCGAGTCAGGGCCCATTTTCACCCCGTTATCTACAAGACTACGGACATCTTTACGACCTTAATTTATATCCGATAGTAGTCCCATCGCGCTCCACTTAACCGCTCTCCTCTTATTCTCATGCATTACGCACAATTTATTGTCCTACCCCGTGTCACACACTTTGGAGCTCACACGAGATCCCTCTTTGCACTATACATGTATTTAGACAAATATTATATGTGCATGTAATAATCGAGTTCAGGTACAGACGGTAAAAACGTAAGGAGAACGACACTATAGCGGAACCATTGAAATAAAAGTTCGAACCCTTTTTTTTATTGAGTTAGTCAAGCTCGTCGAAAAACGTTTTTGTCAGAGGTTGCTCTATGTGGAAATGATTATCAATTTTAGCTTCCTCATGGAGGAAAGTTTTGTAGGCAGTGTTGAATCATGGGGTTGCAATTGGTAAGGTTCTACTCTGCAGGCTTATGCTGTATATATCTGTGCAATAATTGGACAAAAATTGGTCAAGGTGGTCTTCAGATACAGCTATTGGATTTTAGTGAAAAGTTGAAAATTTCGAAATGCTGCAAAAATGAGAACTACTCTTCAGATGTAGATAAAATGTTGCATTAAAACAACCCTGAGTTTCACTTCCTTTGCGTTGAAATTTTTAGAGTGTTAGCTCGATTTTCAGGAAAGTTAGTGTGATAATTTCATTTTTTTGTTTAACTTCAGAATCGCGTAAAATTTGAAACTTCTTTTACGATTTCTATGTACTGCAATATCAAAATATTTGAATGGATTCTATAAAATGGTTTTAAATGAAATGTTTATGAAAAAACGTTATTTATTATTGAAATTATAGACATTGTAAAAATTCGTTTAATTATTTTTTTAAATAGTCATTTTGATTGCAAGGTAGAACCTTGAAAATTCCTTCTTCATTATTTTGTGTCTTTGGCAAAGCTTTGGGGAAGCAAAAATAGATCAACATACGATACAAAATAATGAGAAAGCAATTTGGAAGATTCTACTTTGCAGGCTTTTTAATTTAGTTTTTACTGTGCATGAAATCGTTTTATGTAAATCAAGAGTACACGCGCACACGCAATAAAATTCAACGTTGATTTAACTAGTGCGAAACGTCTCTAACGTGCTCGTAAAAAAATCTTACAGTGCCCCTCGGTTATACTGGTGCCCAGCTTCCATCAGTAGACGATAAGAGCCTTATAGGATGTCAGAGATTCATTATTCACAACAATATAAAACGTGCATTAATCCACTGAACGCGGAGCTGGTATTGTTGGCCGATGTGAAAATCATAAGGCGCACTTACTGCGGTGCCTCGTGCAGATAAATCGTATTGAAAGACTGACGGATTGAAATGATGTGCCTTACCGAGGGGGAACCAGCTGCCATGGGATCCGGGAAACAGAGTCTTGGGCGACGTCAAGAGAATCGTGGGTTGTGCTATGGTTGATGGGGGCTCAGAGGGCGAGGGCCGAGATTGCGGTTAAGGATGAAGTTAAGGGTGAGATTGAGGACGGGGTCAAGTGTTAGGGTGATGGGGAGCAACTCTTCGCGGGTTTCGCAGCCTATATATGAGCCATTCCATATCAGTTTAGCAGATACAAAAAAAAAAAACAAGGTATCCCAAAAAAAGTCTAAAAATCAAATGATATAATTCCAACGGAGACGCCAAATTTCAAATTGAACAAAAAATTCTATGGACTTTTGAATTATTCGTTACAGCTTTCATTAAAACATTTGTATCTCGAATTACGATTTACGCTACTTAAAAGAAACGAAAATATACGTTTTTTTATGGTCTACATGAAAAGCATTTATTCAAAATTAATTACGTAATTTTGAAAGAAATGTATGTCAAAATAACCAAAAAATTCATGTGGTGAAAAACATCGGATATTGGCACCGACTTATTTTATTTTAATTATGTTAGATAAAATTAATTCTTGTTATCGAAATTATTTCATGGGCTTCGAATTTGATCAAAAGTGACAGTCATTTTATGTTTTTTTAAATAGTAATAAAAATGGCTTTCCCTTTTGATCAAATTTGAATCACATGAAATAGTTTCGACTGAAAATTCGTTTTTGCCTACCAGAATTTAAATGAATTAAGTCGGCGCCAGTATCCGAGATTTTTCACTTTTTATATTTGCTTTTAATTCAGTACAACCTACAGTAATTTATACAAAACGTATAGAAAAATGAACGTTGTGGGTAAAACATATTTCGCGGTATAAAAGAAATTTTTCAAAAGTGTTAGTGATCCAGTTGATAAAGAATCATTATTTTGTAAACATTTTTTTTTTTCATCTGATATTTCACAAATATAAACAGTTTTAGGCTTTACGATACATTACATCATCTCAGAAAATATGACGGCATGACGAAAAAAGATAATAAAATCAAAACTATTATTTTTATGAGATAAAAAAAGCATATTTCAAATGTTGCAGATTGCTGTAGACATATCGTGTGTCTAAAAGGCTCTACATATATGCGTTTATAGGCGTAGCGACACAGTGACGCCCTTTCGATATTTAAAAAGCTATATATAAGGGCGTATACGTGTCTAACCCCATGTTATTTCAATTACATTCAACTAAAAGCATCAGACCTATATCCAGACCATACGTCCAATGGGTCCTTAAGGGGAGGGAGCCAGGTCAAAATCAGCGACATTCATTGAGGAATATTTTATTTTTACGGCTGCTGATATTTTTAAGAAAGAATAAAAGAATGTGCGGTTGATCGCTCAAACAGAGATTTTTTTACCCCTTAGCAGAAGCATTTAGCCTAAGTAGTTAAACTGCAATATTTTTTTTTTGTTTTTAAAAATTGTAAATTGTTTAGTTCTTAAAAGTGCTGAAATACTGTAGACTAATTAATTATTTAACGTTAATTAAAATAATAAAATAGTAATAAATCAATTTAACATTAATTATCTAATATAAAAAATACATTTGCATAAATGACTAAAAATGAGTGTCTTAAACTGTCTAAATAATTGTCTCTGTGTATTTGTCACGATTTCTTTTTCTAATTTTCTGGAGTGCATAGTCTTTATTATTATTACTATTATTATTACTATACAAATTTCATGATGTTACATATGAATATAATCGTTATTCAGACACTTTTTGAGACACGTTATATATCTTAATAATCAGAAAGTGTTTGCGTGAGATTTTTATGCGAATGACATTCTGTTTTCCATCAAGCTTTTTTTTCCATTTTTTAGTAATTTTTTAAATCAAAAAAGCTTAAGAACTATAAAACGAAAAATCTTGCCCACTTTGACTATAAGCTAGAAAATTTTGATATTCAACAGAGTATTTTGCAGAATTTTTGCAGAACTTAAATTATGACATTCGATATGTCACTTTTAAAAAATTGTATTTTACTTAATTTGTATTTTATTTTTAAATAATAAATTCGGAAAAATCTGAAAGAAATCCTAAAAATCTGAAAAAATTCTAAAATCTCCGGGTTTACATAAATAACCATTCAACCAATCGCCTATAATAGACTCATTTTTTTTCTATTTTGTAAAAAAAATTTCAATCAAAAAAGCTTCAAAACTATAAGAAGAAAATCTATAAGCTAGAAAATTTTGATATTGAACAACGTATTTTTCAGAATTTTTTCAAATTTTTAAATTATGGTACTCGATATGTCACGTTAAAAAAATATTTAAAGAAAATTCCCACAGAAAAAAAAAGTCTGGTGCATTAGAGGGTCTAACTAATCCTACAAAAAATTACGAGCCAAATCGAAGAGGTCGAGGGTCAGACCCAGATCGAAACGGGGTGGATTGCCCCATATATACCTGTATGAAAGAACATCTTCAACGACTTGTGAGGTACGCATGCTAAAATTCTCTTCGCAAAATGTCATCCGATATTACTTTATCTGCCTCTTTGTATACCAATGGATAAACTTCTCATCGTAGCCCAAGAGGTACTTCACGTCGGACTCGCACCCCTCACTACTTCTTGGCTTATCTGCATTTATTTTATTGCTATCACTCAAACGAATAGAGCATAAAAATTCTTTCGACAAAAGGTATTCTTCTAATCCTGCAAAAGCTCTGCTGATTAATTAAACAGTGTAAAAAAATCCGGTGCTGAAATTATAAATCAAGCCATCACTCCGGCTCACAATCTCGCTAAATAATCTGGGAAATTTTATTTCTACTTTTCACAGCTCATTTGATTCGCACACCTTATCATTTTTTCGAAGCCCTCTCGTTTTGCAAAGTGTTTCCATCGGTGACCAAATGTTTTACTAAAAAGTGGAAGACAAAAAAAAAATGTTGTATTAAATTATAATTGTTGTCATCGAAAAAAAAGGATTAATTCTGATTCTTTGTTAATATTTGTAAATAAATGCGCCATGGCAAAAACAAATATATAACATTACCAAAGAGTCAGGGTTAATAATAATTTTTTTTAATGATAATAATTATTCTGTAAAATACGAACAAAAATATCATATCTACAAGTATTTTACAAACTTTGTTTTTCCGTAAAATTAACAAAAATAAATGTTCGCCGTCTGTGGAGAAAAGGTGTAGTGCCCAGTGTACATAAACGTTATTTACATTTTTACATATTTACATCCACCATTACGGTAGTCCTTGCAGTACTAGTCAAGTCAATCAAGTACTAAGATTAAAAAATTATGTGTACACGATTTAAAGGAAAAACCAATATGACCTAAAATAGATCTGGTTTGAAGAGGACCCAACTGGATGTACAAAAAATGTATAACAAAAACTTACAAAAAAAAAAGAAAAAAATAACCAATAATTCCTCGAAGGAAAGTTACTAATATAACTTCACAAAAACTGCATTAAAAACGTGCCCTTGTTTTGATTGGCGTAAATTGAATTAATTTCTGTAAATTTAATGTTATATAATTTTTTCTACTTTTTTTTTAAATCTTAGTACACCAGATTGTCTTGACTGAGCCACAAAGGAATATCTTAAAAGAACTCATCAGATTATTTGGAGCATACGAATGACGAGTTACTACTTCAGTATGCCTTAACATCGGTAATGAAACTTATAACGAACAATGGACATTTGGCCCAAAAGAATTAGTTGCTGATTAATTAATCCGAGGTGATATTGTGAAACTGAAAGGGTTTTCACGTTGGAACGCGGAGCCTATATAGAGGGTGCACGTCGGAAATTGTATACGAAGGAAAACAAAAAAAAAACAAAAAAAAAAACAGAATAGAAGACACGATCCCAATTGGAATGAGGGATGAAAAATTCGAACGTACGTAAAAGCGATGACAATGAGTATTTTCGGTGGATGTTGAATCGACGAACGAAGGGACACTTGGCGTAAGGATGGTACGATGGGGTGTTGGTGAGGGACGTGAATTCGAAGAGAATCGTCCACCGTGTCTAAAAGCCACCCCGGCGAACTGGTAAAGCAGACATTCGCGACGTCCACCGAGCGCGCCGTATTCTCGTCCCGCCGCATTCGAACGATCATCTCGTCCTGCTTTTCCGTCCCTCGTTTCCCCCCTATTTTCAGTGACAAGAGAGAGAAAGAGAAGGAGCGAGAGAGGGGGGAGCTCCGACATAATGTGTATATTATGTTAACAAATAAGTGGTCGCGGTAATAAAAGCAGGGCATAATGTATGCGCGACGTCTCGAACAATATTCCTCTGGCTCAGTGATATAATGGTGCATATAAATAATAGCTCCCCGTTAGCTCGACGATCTCGAGCAGCAGTTGAGTCGACTTTGCTTTTCGCTGAAGAGAGCGACGAGAGAGAGAGAGAGAGAAAGGGAGATCGGCCGTGGCAACAGTAGTAAGGGGGTGAAAGGAAGAAGCCCGCATCACCCCCGCACTAATGCTTTACAGCGCAAGCACACCGACAAGAGGGGTGCCAGTGGGACGAGCCAGCAGCACATCCAAGAGTCAAGAGCGCTTGCTGGTGGGGCAAACTGAAATATGTACAAACTTGCGGCTTCTTGTTATGAGCGGTGATAAATTACACCGGGAGATCCATTATAAGTGCGCTGCGTTATGTGTATAACAACTTGTGTTATACACGTGTATAAAACCTATAAGCTTATTGCAGTCTATGTATACTACCCTGAAGAAAGTGTGCTCCATACTGGGGAGAGTTGCACAGTCAAAATTAAACGGAATATTGTGCAGTTTCAAAACAGACTTTTTTTTCGACAAATGTGCACGGAATATTTGTGTTAAATTTGGTTTATTAAATAAATTTTTCAATAATATACCTGAGAAGTATTGGAAGAAATTATAAACAAATAAATAATATTTGGTATTGTTTTTTTTTTTAATATCGTACACAGTAACTAAATTGTTGATAATATCTACTTTAAATGGTTAGTCATTCGATATTTCATTAGCCACAAACCTTGCTTAATAAATTCAAATTAAAACCGTCGGTTCTCACAGTGTTTACATAACTTTGTAATTTTGATTGAACTCTGTTAGCAAGTCCATCATTCCCTGAGGAAGGATTTCGTCATTCCCACTTCTGTGGAAAGCCGCGACAGCCGCGGTCTCCACTTCTTCTCCCTTGGCAGCTTCAAACCTAATATATATCTTTCTAGACGACCAAAGTAAACAGTGCTTTTTCTCCAATTTCCTTGGACAAAGATCGTTGTCGATGTTCACAAACTGCGCGTTAACAAATTCTCAAATCGGATTGCAGATCCTCAACAAAGTACACAAATTGCTTCCACTTGAACTATTTAAGTAACATTTTTTTTTTTTTTTTCACAGTTTCGTTCGGAAAATTACAAACGAACGGTTCGATCATAAAAGTCAGAAAAACAATAATTATGGAAACAACAATTGTGGAAAACAAATTGTTGTAAAATCTTCACTCATTTTTTACTGTTACAATTACATCAGGAATTTATCAACAGATATGTGAAATTAAATTACATTGACAAACTGTACCAGATGTATTTTTTTCTTTTTTTTTGTCAATGATGCATAAACATGATTTTTTAATATATTACGATGATGTTTACAAAACATGTTTACATAAACTCGTTTTGTAAACATCAATTTTTTTCTATACCAGATTTTGTAAAAATGAAATGTAACAGCTAACCGTGCTTCTTGTAAACATATTGGCGTTGTGAGACGTTGTATACGCTATTCGCAGATTTGAATCTATAGTGGAGCACTGGATTTGGAGGAAGAAGAAGAAGAAAGTTTTTGACGTACACATATATTTCGTTGAATAGTAGCGAATAGGAAGAGGTAAGATGGAGAAGGGTGCCGCGAAACGGGCAAGGCAAACTACCCAGTAAAAAGCGTGTGTATGTAAAACTCGAGTGTTGCGAATGCACACGAGGGTGCAAGAGCAATATGCACGCAGTTCCGTGAGCGCCGGAGAGGGTTAGTAGCGTGTACTATACTCCTTACAGCAGCGAACTTCCTTCTTACGACGTTCAAAGGATATTCGGTTCTGACTTTCTCTGAATACGTCACGACCGCTTCGACTACAAACGACCGAGCAAAATTGTGGTATATCAAATTCACAATAATAGCTGTATGTATTTCGTGAATGAAAAAGGCCTCCTTAAACGTAGCGATCCTCGCGATAAGCTGTCTTATTACACGTGTGTTTATCACTTCTCAACAGTTCGATTGGTACCATTAAATTGGTGTACTGCGATATTATTATTTCTATATCACTAGTGGGGGTGGTATTTTTTTTGTGGCTAATAATCAGCCAACTCTGAGGTGTTGAAAAGCAGGAATTGAAAAGAAAGGTTTCTTTTTCCTGCTTTAGTTTATTTTTACCTTTAAAGCTTTAGTCATGAGATGCAGACCCTCTTCCCCGAGTTTTCCATGTTAACCGGTGATTTCCAATCTTTGGATAAGGGTGGTTTTAATTGAAGGTAATATCACCCATCGAATGGATGGTGTGGTGTTAAGGTGGAGAGTATGTTGTCAATTTATTGTATAACAAATGTCAAATGCTGTATTGTCAAATCTGGTTAAAATAATAAGTTTAAAGTTGAATTTTAGAATGTAAGTTCAAATGTCTAATTAAAAGTATGTGATTGTCTATTTACTAAAAAGTAACTATCAAATTTTTTATAATCAAGTTAGTTAAATTAATTAGTCATAAATCAATATCTTTTTTAATGATGCAAAAAATAAATGTAAATGCAGTATATGAACTACGGTCGGTTAAAGAATTTGCCATTTCTATTTATTAAATTATCTAGCTGTCATACATTTTTTTTATGGTTCCTAAAATCTATACGAAATAAATTTGATGGTCACTTTATTCAAGCCCCCAAATCCAAGAGAAAAAAATCCATATTTCGCGCTATTTGCAGTGTTCCAGACATCCCAATTGTTCTCCAGTTTCCAGAATCCATCCAATCTCTTTTCTCGATGTAAGTGCTGACTGTTATTGCTTCGACAGCATATTAAAAAAAAGCCCCGAGTAAAAGATACCTATTGATTGTTCATTTCACAATACCCTTGCATTTGAGAATAAACCCGAATCTGAATATCTGCATGAACTTAGATTGTGCAAGATTTCGCGTAAAGAGGCTCATAGTCGTTGAAACTGCTGAGAATCCATTTCGCGTAATGTTCGCTATTGTGCTGCTACCGGGGAGTCTCTCCACTTTTTATTTTCTCCGCATTTCCACCGTACAAGGTGCCATAATATCGCTATTTTGTAATTATACAGGCACTCGCTATACGAGGCATGAGCCACGAGGGATTAGTATGAACTCTGACTATAGGAATTGTGGGAGCCAGGCTTACCCTCCTTATATTGGCGAAAAAGTCTCTCAAGAGAAGAGAGAGGCATTGTGAGAAATGCCTACTACTCGGGCGTTGCGAGGCACTCGTCTCTAATGTGAATCACAACCATTGAGTACAGTGCGCATAACGTCCACGACGACATAACAAAATCCCGAGTGACTTGGTAGAACTAAAGGAATGAGCTGCAGCTCTCTGTTATTCCACGAAGGTGCTTGCATGAGGGATGACACAGGAGAAAGCCGGATACTGAAAGCATATAAGAAGGAATGAATGAATGAGCTGCTTCTGGTTTTCCATTTTCATGGATTTCTATGTCGCCTTTATTTAAACACGCTACAACCACGACTTGAAGAGCCTTTCAAGTCGTCCTTGTAGCGTGTTTCGTTTTGCAGACATTCTCAGATACTCGATTTATCAACGCAAACCTATATTTCGTGAAAACAAAAAAAAAAGTACTGCGTGCTTACTTTTGCTTCATAGAAGAAACTATGAAGCATTTTTTGACCTATATCTTGTAATTTCTTAGCATCACTCTAGAATTCCTGTTGGTCAGAGTATTTTACCGTGGATTTATGAAAGGTTGAAAATAATGAGGAAGCAATGTGCAAGATTTATTTTGCCAGCTATTGTTTATTTTGAAGTGATTGTTCTTACTTTTTAAGGTACAATAATTAGAGGCCAAATTATCCATTAGTTCTAATATAGAGAATTGCCGGACTTATTAGATTTTAGTAGGAATTTAACATTTTTTTTTTTGAATGTATACTGGCATTGAATGAAATCATTACTAAAAATCTCAGCAAATTATCTTGGTTTAGAACTCGAACAACCATATGTCGAATCTCATAATTACTATATTATCAGGATTCTTTCAATTGCATCCGGAATTTTAATAAGCAAGCATTTCGCAACGCGCAAACTTACGTTGACCAAAGTTTTTATTTTTCACGTTTTGTAATTGGGAGACGGTATTGAGTTCTTGCCAATCGATATCTCTGCCGACATCTAAATTGGTATTTCGTCGCTTGTTTCTGACGCCCCCCCTGAACAAGCAATTAAAAAAGTGGCTAAGGAGGGGTTCAGACATTAAACGTCGGGTGCATCTGAGTTTTCAATAGATAGTCAACGTCGATGGGCATGAAGTGATTTTTATCCGTCCTGGCGACGGATTTCACGACAATGAACATCATGTTCACATGTCATCTGTAACTAAAATGGTACTTTGTTATTATGTAGATAATTTTTGCCTATGATCCTAAAAAATCAATGTTGAGCTACACTCCTGAAATTAAATAAAAAAAAAAAAAACCCAGCTTAGAATATTTCATAAATTGTATAATACCACAGAAATACGTCTAATGGAAAATCAGTAAATCTTGTGTCACGATAACAATAAAAGTGAAACTAATAATGGCCACATATGAGTCCGGAAAAGGGAGAGAAAAGTGAAGCGTCAAATATTTGAAATAGAATGCGGCAGTGGTGAGAGTAGACATATATAGTCAAGCAATGTCCAACAGTGTCGTCGGTATTTCTGTTGACAAGCTCTCAGCGCCACTCAGACTGGCACTTCGGTCAGTTTCTTAGGCGTTTTGTGTCCGGAGAATTGGCCGGTGAAGTCCCGCGGTCCGCAACTTGTCGGGCGCACCGACAAACCCCCGTTCTTCCGCGTCTTTCGTCGTCGGTGTAGTAAGCACTATACGCGAGAATCGTTCGGGAGGGCGCCTCGATCGATCGAATTGTTGGCTCGTTTATATAGCTATGTGCAACGCGCAGTATAGAGGAGTGGCCTCCACGGCAGACCCTCTTGCCTCTTTCTCTAAAACCTTCCTTCAACCAAGTATGCGAACCTCTATTGCGTGCGTAATGCGCTTAAAGCGATCGAGTCGCGTGTAATAAAAAAGGGGATGCAAAGTATAACTTTGCACGTTGGTTCCTTATTATTTTTGAATTTTTACAAAACTGCCTCTACAAGGAAGTCAGTCGGTGTCGCACATCACCTTCAATTCAAAACCAAAGATCCCATCATACTGATAAATTTTTGTGACCAAGTCTCAAGCACATGAAATGCAGAGAGCTGTTTTTTTTAACCATTACTACTTATAACCATTATTGTTAGATCGATTTAATTTATGCAGCGCTTAACCCAACTAAACGTGTCGAAAATATGAATTTGCCATCGTGTCAATTTTTTGTTGTTGTTTGTGTACACAATAATAACATTTTTAGTGAGATTTCGAGCAATATCAAGATAGTCCTGATCTACAAAATTGATTAAAAACTTTATTCTTCTCGAAAATGCATGACATTTGTTCTGCGCAGCTATGAACATTTTTAATGGAAACTACATTGAAATATCTACATTTTATGTTTGAACATTTTGTTTGTACATTGGATACATACAGCGAGTCGAAAAAGAGACAATAAATTCAAAAATTGATATTCAATTTTAGGTGAAATATGAAATTACTAAAAGGCTGCAAAGTAGAATTTTGTACATTGCTTCCTCGTTAATTTCAATTTTCCATAAAGCCACCTCTATGAGAAAGCTTATTTGTCAATTTTGGCTTCCTCATAGAGGAAGCTTTGTGTCAAATTTGTGAGTTAATAATAAAACGTTAATCTTTTGAAAAATTCAAACTCATGTAAAATTCGAAGTGCTTTACCGATCATCGCCAAATTTCGTACGTAGCAGCGCTTAATATCGTTTTTCATCTGTAGAAAATTTCAGTTTATTTGGTGAGATTTGACGTGAGTTAGAGGAAAATTAAATTTTTTTAAAAATAAAATAAAAGACTCTGCTTAAGATGATGCTACATGTCGTCTTTTGCCCGAAAGATCAATCGTGATCAAGAGAAACGTTTTACAGTTTTTGTTACCAACCGAGTGGTAGAACATCATCTTAAGACGATATGAAATTACTCGATTGGTAAGGAAAACTGTAATTCGATTTTATCCACCCCGGTTGATCATTTGGATAAAAGATGAGAAAGTCGCCCTTTACCTAACGATTGTGCAGGGCGTCTTTCTCGGTTTTTATCCAAAAGATCAACGATGGCAGAGAAATTGAAGATCCCACGATCATTTCTATCTCCTTCGCACTCATTGAAGTTTTACATCACCTTAAAGTCAAGTGAAACACGTCAAATGAATTCAGTGAGTAACAAAAAATGTTTGCCAGTTTTCTCAGGGTTGATTGATCTTTTAGACAAACACAGAGATCAGTCAACTGGTCATGACGATTCCGCAGTTGGGTGTTCTCAGTTTTTCCCCAAATTATCAGCATCCTTTGAGAAAACCGGTAATGAGTTTTTGTTACAAACTGAGCTTTTTCCACATGTTGCACATCGCCTGAAGACGAGTTGGAATCTACAGAATCAGAATAAAAAAAACTGTAATCAAGCGTAGTCTAACACCGTAGACATTTCGGGGGAAAAAAAGTCTTTGAATGGCAGACTTCTGGAAATTGCAGCTATCTCTCTAGCACTAACATGTATCACCTCTCCTTAATAAGAATTGATAGCCTCGGTTATAGGGACACCGATGAATAAGCATAAAGATTGAGCAAAAAGAGGGCTACTAAAGTCAAGAGACGTTTGTCGAGGTGGCAATACTACCGGCTACGACATTTCACATCGGTGAAATAATAAATCCTGTGTCTGAAGCGAGTGCACTGGCTCTTGCCAGGTAAATAGAATTAATCACGCTATAACATAGGCTGAAGGCATCGGGCCGTGAGTAGCGGGACTGAAAATATTGAAAGAGCGTCGGTATGGCGAGGGCGTCCTACCACAAGAATGATGGAAAGAAGAAAAGTCACCAACCAATATAACAACGTGACTATACATTTTCATCATGGTGCGTCCTTTTCTTTTTATTGCCCCTGCATCAACCATCAGTATTGTCAGCCTCCGAGTCCTTTCTCTCGATTCAATATTTTCCTCTCTCTTCATATTACGCTGTTGACAGTATCGGGCTGTTAGCTTGCAGCTGTTTTCGCTATTTACGGTAACACCAATCGCCTTAATGATGCTTTTCATAACACGCAGATTCCACGATGATGCGTCCTCTTCAGAGCCAATGGCACTGCAGACAAAAAAAGAGACGTAACTGTTCGAGCACCATTAAGTATATATAAGAGGAGGCAGCTCAAGTTGAGGGAAGTGTTTAGGACGGTAATACACACGTATATTTAAACTGAAAAACGATGCAATCAGTCCTATAAATCAGGTACTTGCAACTTGATCTTCTGTAATGCGGAAACAATTGAAAATTAGTAGTTAACGATTGGACATTTTTTTGAAGGTTTATGCGTGATGAAGGTAAATTTGAAGATGAAGGTAATTTTAATGAATTATGTCAGAAGCAAAAGGACACAACGAAGGATAAAGCAGACAATTTTCAGAATGACAAATTCCGTATTGTTAATTTGACAGATATTTCTTTTTGCCATTGATTTTTTTTTTGTTTAATTTGAAAAGTAACAGGAATGTCCTATCCTAATAAGTTGATGAGTAACGAGAGTTTATCGAACCATTGTCATCGTTCTATTCGTCCTGTGATTGTTCACTTATTGAATCTTTTTGTTTATGTCAAATATAAAAAAATTACAGAAAATTATTATGGAAAATTCAGAAAATTAGAAGTATCAAGAAAAATCAGTGAAATTTACAAATTTTTTATTTGTTGAATTAAAAGTGACACATTTATTTCAAACTTCTCAAAAATGCACAAAAATACAATCTGATTTTTTTCTTATTGTAAATACGACAAAAATAAATGGACAAACGAAAACATCAAATATTATTATTTGTAAAAGTGACAAAAATTATTTTCTAAAATTAAAATACAACATTTTCGATAAATTATTTTTGTACCCTTCGTTGTAAAAGTGGAAATCGACCAAAAAGTGTCAAATTTACAATACAATAGTTTCTTTAGTCAATAAAAGTGCAAAACTCAGCATGTAAATTATGCGCGCTGACATGTATTAAAGTAAAGAAGAAGAAAAGCAGTGTGTGTCCCCTCTTGTGGGTACCGTTTTCATTTTTTTTTTAGTGGAATTTAAAAATCACCATAATACATCATTTTTTATTAGATCGTATGCTTCGATTAATCATATTCGACTGCGTCATTATTATAAAAATTACAACATTGATCAACATATATTTTTTTATATAATCAAATCAATAGAGTGCATTTTTAAAACTCCAACCACATTTTACATCATTGTTTTTTCTACCGACCCAGATTATTGATTAATTATGGAATTAATGCTCTATTAAAATGATGGAAAACCAAGCATGATGTATCATAATGTTAAAGTAAATCCTGTAATGTCTCTCTATTGCATAAGTACTTTTTGCAAACAATTTCATCACTTATCCAACCAGGACAATACCCTAAATTTAGTACGTTACGGTGGCATCAGTCACGGTGGAGGGCTCCAATTCTCTTTCCACAATGCGAATATCGATCGATGGTCCTATCTTGTTCGCACCGATAGAGCCACTGTCAAAAATTGTCGAAGCGCGCTCGTCTATAGAGTATACGGGAGGTATTAGATACGTTGGTAGGTACGCGGAAGTATCAGCGCGGCTATATATGGATGAAAATCAATTTATTAGCTATGGGGACCAATGTCGATTTGTTGGGGTCGCTGTATCGATAGAGATGAGCCTCCAGGTGATTCGCCTAATATAAAAGCTGACTACCAAAAGAATGCCCTGTTTGTAGGACGGATATCGATCACTTTCGATTCTATTTTATGCCATTAGACTCGCCAAACCATGGACAACATACGTTCCAACGCCCTTACAAAGGTATACATATATGATAGGTTTAGGGGGGGCTGGGTAAGGCAGACACGTTTTTTTTTCACGTACAACATTTGTCAATGAACAAAGTTTCAAGCAAACTCTTAATCCCTTTTTCTGTGGCGAAAATCTCATTTTCGTGCAGTCACCGTGAGAATTTTTTTCTTTTTTAATTGACTTTTTTTATTGAAATACAGCATTACAATTTCAAAATTCAAAATGGTGGATCCAATATGGCAGACTGAAGTATTGAAAGCGACATGGTTTTACGAAACTTGATATTCAATTGTATCAGAGGTCACTGAATATAAGGATAATATTAAAATTTCAAAATTCAAAATGGCGGATACAAAATGGCGGGCTAAAGAGTCGTAAACATCGGATTTTTTTGAAACTTAATATTCTACAGTATTCGTGGTCGTTAAATCTAGACAAGATATCAGAATTTCGAAATTCAAAATGACGGGCTGAAATGTAAATAAACGTCGGACTTTTATGAAAATTGATATTCTATGGTATTCGAGGTTGTTGAATCGAAATATGATATCAGAATTTCGAAATTCAAAATGGCGAAACCAAAATTTTTATGAAAATATGGCATTTTGTCATTTTTAAGGGCTGCGTATCGAAACATAGTATGTAAATTTAAAAATTCGAAATAACGACATAATCCAATGTGTCGGAATAAAATTCGAAAAGTGTCTTGAATGAAACAAAACTCGATACTAGGATATTTTTGATGTCGTTGATCAAATCCCGTATATCAAAATTCATTACAATCAAATCACTTTTTACATTTTCGTCCGTCATATCAGATCTGTCATGTTTCACTTCTAAGCTTTGATTAAAATATTTCCGAAGTAACGAATTTTCATCCACTTTTCAACGAATTTTTCAGAAAATTCAAATCCAACGTTACATGCAACTTAATTGCAATGAAACAGTGTAAAAATTTCTGGATTATTCTGCGCTATGTGGAATATTGATAATATCCTTTACTTATTCCGATGCTATGTAAAACTTGTGATACAAAAAGCGAAGATCGATTACCAACAGTGACTTCATTCTTAGAATTCACATCAATATGTATATATACATTTAGACAGTGTCTTGTATATAGAAAAGGCGTTAGTGTCTGAAAGAGAACTCGACAAGAATGGGAACGTCGATCTTCGCACACAACTAAAGAGAGAGTCGCAGTTGCGTTGGTTACAGTATTCGCCTAATCAGCCAATGACTTTATATTATGAATATCGTTGTTTGCTCAGCCGGTGGCGAGAGGTGACGTTAACAAAGGAGGCCATCGATGCATTTATGCATGACGTACGGATCGAGCAATAATATTTTCATTCTCCGGCAAGTGGTAAAAGGAACATGCTCGGGCGCAGCTAAAAAGAGTTCTAAGTATCGATGAAAAAGGAAAGAGAGAGAGAGAGACTCAGTTGGTTGGATTGGAAGGTTCGCAGCAGCAGCAGCAGCAGCAGCAGCAGTAGAAGCAACGTGAGTGACTGCGAGAGGAAAAAGGAAAATAAGAGAAATTAAAAGTATCGTAGACAAAGAAACGGGACAAGACGCGGGAGCTCATTTGGTGTCTACCAATGAATGGGCATTCATTATGATGCCTCCCGGAGTAACAATCGGGTTCATTTTGTCTCTCTGCTCGAGGCAACAATGAAGCCCACAGTCAGCCAGTGCCTCGGATCCGCCATCTTGACTCTGCCGCGATGTTCTTTTGTCGTCTTATAAAGCAGCTTGGGGAAGAAAAAGACGGTGGGACGAGGGACCACTGCTTGCCGAGAAGAAGACTCACGAAGTGAAAGAGAAAGAGCCACGGTAAGGATGGCCGATGGAGGTTGGTAGACGCGACCCGGGTAAGTGAAGAAGTAGGAATGGAAGCAAAGCGAGTCGGCTTAACGCCAAGCTTCTCCTTTCTCGTTCTTCCTCGAGTTGTGCATCCACCGTTTCGTACTTCATCGAGTCGTCCTCAGAATCCCCGTATACAGAGTCGAGTCACTACTACTACTGCTACTACCATCATCAACCACCCCCCAAAGAACCACTATACTCTACTCTCGCTACTGTTCGTCTTGTGTCCCTGATGCAGAAAAGAAACCGGCCCAGCATGCACCCACTGGCCACCAGAAGGAGGATTAACAAATCACAGCCGGCGGGGCAAGAGGCGGAGAAGCTCCAGCGACTGGAAGCGAGCAGGTGTACCACCTGGACGGGCGTGCCCCTCTACTCCCTCGTTAATTCGATTCCACGGCTCTTCCAATTCTTTCGTAACCTCTTCTTAGGATTTCGTGACAACAATTCATCGGGCCACCTGTAACGACTTATATCGTTTTCTCTCGGGTTATTGTTGTTAGGCTAAATGCATTTGTGCAACACACCTTTAATAAATACGTATTATAGGATAATTGCTACCAATAGTGAATACATTGTAAGACTACTCTCTTGAATGTAACCATAATACTGTTGTTGTCTCGAGTAACAAATATATCTGCTCAATAGGATTACTCGTAAAAAAAATAAAACGGGAAGGTTCACATTTTTATTATAGATTAATAATAGCGGAAACCGCTGTTAATTTTTTTATCATTTTTTTTTTCTTATATATGTATGTCACGAGACAATTTTGAGAACTGTCCTTATCAAAGAATCTAGGGATTTTTTTTTAAATAAATAAATATCCCCCTAAAATATCCTATTACCGAAATATCCCTGCGCCAAAATATTCCCGGTAAAATATCCCTTTCCTAAAATAACTTTAAATTAAATGTTTATCTATATTATATTAATGTACATTATATTTTTACTATTTATTATTAATTTTTTTAGAATTTATTGTAATTAGAATGAATTCTATAAAAATAGAAATTTTATTGTATAATGTTAGATTTTGTTTATTTAGTAATATTATTTGTTTTATCAATAATGTTAATAATTTATAGACCAAATATAATAAGAATTTTAATTGGGTGAGATGGTTTAGGATTCGTTTCATATTGTTTAGTAATTTATTATCAGAGAGAGTATAGATATAATTCTGGAACAGTTACAGTTTTAACTAATCGTGCAGGAGATATTTTAATTTTAATACTAATTGGAATAATAATAAGATTAGCGTCATGGCATTTTATAATTGTAAATAAATTAAATAATTTAAGAATTTTGTTTTTATTTTTAGCTTCCATTACTAAAAGATCTCAAATTCCATTTTCTTCTTGATTACCTATAGCAATAACTCCTACACCAGTTTCATCATTAGTTCATTCATCAACTTTAGTAACTGCAGGGATTTATTTATTAATTCGATTTAATTATTTAATAATAATAAGAAATAATTTAATAATAATAATATTAATATGATTAATAACAATGTTTTTTCGCTGGATTAGGAGCTAATTTTGAATCTAATTTTAAAAAATGATTGCTTTATCAAATTTAAGACAATTAGGGTTAATAATTTTTTGTTTATCTATGGGATTTTTAAATATTACTGTCTTTCATTTATGATGAATTATCTTAGAATAATTACATATTATTTATCTTTAATTAGAATATTTTTAAATTGTTCTACTATATCATTATGTGGAATTCCTTTTATATCAGGATTTTTTTCTAAGGATTTAATTTTAGAAATATATTTATTAAGTAAATTTAATAAATTAATTTGAATTATTTTTTAAAAATGGGTTTTTCTGTTCTTTTGATTTACAAAAAAATTCCTAAATTCTTCGGGGACGGGGCTCAATCCAATTAAAATTATTCAAACAATTAGATAAATGACAGAACGTATATTTAAATATTGTCACATGATCAAAAAAGAATATTCAACTACAATATTTACTAAAAATGGCGAGTCGACTAGTATTTTTCGCATTTGAATAAGCGATTCCCGCGTGAATCCACAAAACTTAAAATAACTTTCAGGATATTGAACATTTCTTTTACGGAAAGAAAATTTATTCAATTTACAGATATTTATTTAGAAATTTTAAAGCAACAAAAAAAGAAGTGTATTGTATCTACAGATCTTTAGTTGTTAAATCACAAGTGTCACAAAACAGTTGAACTTTCGAAAAAAATGTCGTAAAAATAAACATTTTTTAATCTTTTTTTTAACAATAACAGAAAATCGTCAAAGAAAAATAACAGTATTATTTGTTTTAATAACAAAACATGTCTCATAAATTAAAAATACATATTTTTAAACAAATTTTGTGTGTCTAAATAAATAAATCAATAATTTAAATAAATGATTTTACTAATATAAAAAATTATAATGATTTACTTTACAGGACTAAATAATGTAAAACTTTGATATTATAACTACTCAATGTGGTATTCTTAGCTGATCATGCCATCATTAAATCTGCACTTTGAAGTTTCAACATCCACGATATCTCGTCGGAAGAATTATTAACACTCGCGTGAACATGTATGCAATGGATTGCCAAAGCGACTGAAGCGTTCTTCCGGATCCCATATAAAATCTCTGGATAGCATTGAGTTTGAACTGTTTTCTGCAGATACTTAAGAACATAGGAAGTCTCGAGCCTTAAGCCATGCCCAAATGCATGACTGAATAAAAATTTACTTTATATCGACCCGGCATAAACATCCGGAGGGTTAACGTTAAATGTTAGATGAATAAGCTGTAACACCGAAGCTAATTTGCCCACTGTTCCTCATTCATCATTGGGGACGACCACAACGCCTCAATGCGGTCTCTTGAAATCGAATAATCCAACGCTGCCGAGACTTTGTATAGGTACATGAACATTTGAATAGTAGAATCAGCCGCTCCTACCTGACTTGTAATCAGAATGATAGAAAGTATATAAGCATAACGCGAGGCACTGTCACATCTGTCAGGCGGGACGCGGTTCGATCGAGCGAATGACATGACATAATCTTGTTTTGAATGCTTGGGTTGATTCGTCGGAACTGATACACAGGATCGAGGAGCATGAACAAAAAAAAAAAAAAAAAAAAAAAGGCACTACAGATTGACAGACCAGTCGTACTGACCAAATCGTACAATAAGGAACTCCGATGTTGCTGCTGCTGCTATTCGAAACAAGTTATTGTTGTCCTGAATAGTCGTAAACACGAATTCAATCAATGAAATTAATGATGAACTTTTAGTAGAGCTCGTAATGAATGGAAATTATTCTCACCAATATCGATACCTAATCGGAAAAATAGAGGACCTTTATTAACTTTTATTAAGCTTGGATGCCCAAACAAGTCAAGCCCTGGTAAAATACGGAATTTTCCTTTTTTCAGATGAATAGAACAATCCAATTATTTTCGATGTGAAATTCCTTGATTTTTTTAAAATCCGTATGATTTTTTTCAGAACTCTTTTTTCATTTTGAAAAATTCCATTCGGTGATTTTTTCTAATGGCTTTGTCTATGAAACTGTTCGTCCAATCATCCTGAAACTTTTTGTGCTTAATGTGGAGTATTACTCCGAAAATATATCCAAAATTCGTGTCTTTCCATCCGTATTTCGGACAAATTAAATGAAAAAAAATCAGCATGTCTTATCAACCCTTGAGAGAGAGAGATTAGATTTTTCTTCTTCTTTTTGCTCACACAAAATTATAATTATCATTTATTTACGCAATGATACTTAGGAAAAAAAGCAGAAAACAGTTGCAGAATATTGTTTATGCTGAATATTACGAATCAAAAAATAGGAATGAATGAAAAATATTTACGTTGGGCTTGATAATTTCATACGTCATAAAGCCTGTTTGTCCAATCGCGTATAAATCATAGAATATTTGAGTATCGCAGAATTGTTGTTGACGCACATTGCCACATGACATAGCACAGACTTAAGTTCGTCCGCAGCTGTGTTTAGTGGTTAGCAACACTTTCGAACATATATAGTACAAACATGAAAATGTAAACAGTATCCCCAATTAGTTGTTTTAGGAACACGAGTTATTTTAGGCGAATCGAACACTTAATCAAAGGGCTTAACATGTAATCCTTGACAATCGCCGCTTTCTCAGTTTCAATCGACTGCTATACGGCCTTGGAAGAAACTTTCTTTTTATCCGAAGAAAGTAAAGTTTTTGGGGAGAGGGCACGCGCAACGAGAATTTTCGGGGTTACGTTGCAGATGGAATGCTTTGTTGAGTCCACAGACGTGAAAACTGAAGAAAAAGTTCTGGCAAGGGAGCCATTGAAGGGAGAAAATTTATACTAACTTCTACATCTGGCCAAAGCGTTCACCTTCAGCTCTTCGCTCTTTCGCTCTGTCGTTCTCTCTCTATTTTCCTCGAGGGATTGTTCGATGAGATGACAATGCTTCCGCTGGCCGGTGGTCAATTTGCTCGACGGACAATAACAGTCGGACGACACAATGGCACGTTAGCTGCTCGAAGCATAAATCAATTTCGGGTCTATTCTGGCGAAAGGTGCTGGCTTGCTTGCCTTTAGACGCCGTGCGTAATGTCTTTTAAGACGTCTCCGGCTTTGCTCAATAGACAAAGTAATACTGTACTGTATAACCGGTGTGCCAAAAGAAAAGATGTGCTGGTCTAAGACAGTTTCACGTGGGAGACTTTGGCCAATTTAAAACAGTCTGCGACAACGATGTGTAGCCATGTTGAAGAAAAAATCGAGCCATCTCAATGGAGGCATTTGGATTTTTGTTTTCTTCTTTTTCTTGTTGAAACCATTGCATTTAAGAAGACTGATATTTAAAACTAGGCGAACTCTACAGCCATGGGAAATATGGCTTTATTTGAATAAAACCAAATGCATTTGAATCAAACATAATATAATAGGATTTATTTAACTCAACTATATTTTGTTTGGTTCAAATAAACTCATTCCTCCTTTTCTCTGGATCTAGACGAATTAAAAAAAAGGCTGTTTTTAAATTGGCTTGCTTATCGAAATTCAAATGGCTTGAATCAGAATTGAATGTCATCAAATATTTAATACTCAATCTCCGAGGTTGACATTTTTTTCAAATATAAAGAAATTTGCCTTCTTAGAATAAAGATAATGGCAAGTATCGGAAAACCGTTTTATGTGCATGTTGTTTATGAACAATGTGAAGCTTTTGTGTGATCCTAAAACGATGCAATTTTTTAGCACTAATTTTTATATTTTATTTATAATTTATTTTATAATTTATTTTAAAAAATCTTTTAAAAAATCATTAGCATTTCGTTCTATTTCTAGTAAATATTCGAAAAGAAATTTCACTGAAAAGACATTTTTTATATATATATATTTCGATAGCAATGATTAAAAGCACATTTGAAAATAACATGTTTCGAAAATTTTACGACAACTTGGGTAGAATTTAAGGAAAAAATGCAGTACTTCAGAAACTCAAAATGTCAATTTTCAAGATGCATGCATCCGTTTTTTTCGATTTAAAAAAAAAAGTGTACTCATATGCAGTAAAAAAAATGTGCGGTCACATCCAAAAGTAATTCAATAACATAATTCAGAAGTACCAGAAATAATGTTTTATTTTATGAAGAGATTGTGTTGCTCTTTGCGAATAAAATAATGTTATTATGTGCCCCGTAAATTACCAGCTTTTTTCATATATCATTATTTTCAGCTTTTGCATTCAACATTATAGAAATTCGTTGTAAACTGCTTTGGTCGCAGCTGTTTACCTATCTTAATTTCCTCATTTTAATAGGGAGAGCATTAAATTGTTTTATTACGAACAAACCCGTGTAATAATTCTTTTCCTATAGCCATGTAACAAGTGTCCAGGTTAAGAAAAACACAATCGATACATGTACCCTGATCCTACTTACATTTAGATATTTATCTTCATAAATTAAGGTTGACCCAGTATGCCTCGTTCATCATATTTATTATTGGAAGTAACGTATATATTCTCACCTATATATATGAATATTTACATTGATTCTTACGAAACACAGAAACTCGACGGGGCCTATTATTTTTCCTACTCAAAGTGTATACGAGCCATTCCATGTCAGTTCAGCCATAGAAAAATAAAAAATTGTTCTCGAATAATGTCCTAAAATAAATTTATTTATTTTCGACAATTACACTAACTTTAATTTTTTTTTAAGGCATCATTAATTTTTTAGATTATTACAGGGAGCGAAAAAAAAGAAAGAGAATTGAAAATTTCCTCTAAAAAAAAAAGGTAAATATTTTACAGTTTCGTGTACATGCGAAAATTAATTACCATGATTTTTATAAATAATTTTTTTTTAAATCTTTTTAAATCTTATTCGCTGAACTGATATGAAATACCTCCTATTTGAAGGGACAGAGAAATATTTCAAGAAATGCAGCCCAACGATTATATATTCATCACGCAAATAAAAAATATATCTGCAATATCGAAAGTTCCATGTCAAAATATATTTTTTAAATGTAATATGTAAATACACTAAATTTGTAATATTATCATATACGATTTTAGCTGAAATAGAAAAAAAATATTCCTCTTAACAATAGACTCACAAGCAATGCATTAAATGGATTAAAGAAAATGAAAATGCTTTCATCTATCCGTCGATGAGAATTTTGATTTTTATTGAGAAAAATGACCCGTTGAGTGATCGTATATTAAAACATTGAACAATGACGCGTGTTTGATATTTCCGAGGGATAAATTTTGAATGAAAACCGCAATTACTCGGATTTTTTGGTGAAACACTGCAATTAAGTTTTATCAATAAATTTTCAGAAACGAATAACTAGGAATTTCGAGCATTTAACGAAGTCCACTGGGCTTCGATGAAATAAACGTATAATGAATTTCAATTAATGTAACGAACCAATTAAATGAAATGTTTCCGACTGTATTATATTTATACGAAAGGCTAATATACGTAACGAGAATAACTGCCGTGGAAATGGAATGTTAAGAGTATGGGGTATACTAATTTGTATGTTTTACTCCCCGCAAACGTACGAAAGACATAAAGAAAACGGCGAGCTTGCGCACCCGCTTTGGTGACTGTTTTTCTTTTTTCTTTTTTTTTTCCCCGATTAATGTTTACGGTGCAGTTAACGTATTGAAATACAGCGACGTTGTAACGTGACTAAAAGTCGTAGTAGTTATTTAAAAGTCATTTGATATGTGGATTGGGGTCGACCGAATTCGTTTACGAGAGTGCACTCGTTTCGACGTTGTTTCTTAATTAGCGACGTGTTTTCCAGCCGTCGCCACGCTCCTTTGTACTTTATTCCAACGATGTATAATACATATAGACATGGCCACGCTCGTGATTCGCATGAGCAACTGCATTCCATTGCATACAGTACATATAACTCCTCGTTTATTTTCAAACGGTTTTGATGACAGCCTTCTATTTGACATTTTTTTCCCTGAGAACACATCAAAACACACCATGCATATTTCCATCTTATTTCCTATATTATATCCGCTTTCTATTATTTTATTATTTTTCTTCCTGAGTATTTGTATTTATTAACATTCAAATACGAAATGTTTAAGTCAGAGCAGGTATTTATTACTTGTGAATAATATTAGTAAACTTAAAAAATAAAAACAAGTTAACAGAAACTATAATTTTATAAATGAAAGTTTTATATTATATATAATTTTGTATAAGTATTTTTAATTAACATGTAAATTTAAAAAAAAACACACACATTTTTTCCAACTGTTTCAATGTTTCCGATATTTATTCTGAATCAAATTAGATTTTTCATCAGAATTATTCTATAAAATAAAGACACCTTAACAGAAACTATAATTTTATAAATGAAAGTTTTATATTATATATAATTTTGTATAAGGATTTTTAATTAACATGTAAATTAAAAAAAAACACACACACATTTTTTCCAACTGCTTCAATGTTTCCGATATTTATTCTGAATCAAATTAGATTTTTCATCAGAATTATTCTGAGCAAAATAAATGATATCTAACGTAAGTGGAAAAAGATCCAATTTTTTCTCCTACAAATAGTCTTTATAATATAAATAAAAAGATGAATCTATTCCATTTAAGTATTCAGAAAAAAAAACGACAAATTTTTATTGACTTATCACTTGCACGTTTTATGAATAAAAAAAAATTAGGAAGCATCTCCTAAAATGATTTGAAGATCTAAAATATTTCACAGAAAATCTCTACTTTCAAATAAAATAAAATTGCATATTAAGCCTAAACTATTTTTTTTTTTTAATTATTGATTTGCTTTCAGAATTATCATTTTTTTATAACTAAATATTCTCGAATTAAAAAGTGTAGATCAACAAACAAAATAGTTATCTAGGTTGAAACAAATGTAATATAGAAACTATAATACAATCAAATTAATAATTCATCCAGCAATACAATATTGAAGCCTCTGTTTAAAATTGTGTCCTGTATAAATGGGGCTATTAATAAATTTTATTAGTTTTGATACAAATCGTGCCTGGCGATCGTGCTGCCCTCTGTCGAAATAATGAAGAGATCGCTCTAGAAAAATTATTGGATTTACTATGTCGACCTGTTCGTGTTGATAAGTTAGATTCTCAAATATGAAAAAAAAAATTTCAATATTATTTATAGTAACATTGCTAAAAAAATACTTGAAGCTTTCTATTGCTTTGCTTACTCAAAATACAGTTAAAAAGTCTGTAGCACCAGATACAATCTACTTAATTTGTCGATAGAATAAAAACTATAGCTATTTTCTTGTGCTTGATTAGCAATTGCAACAATTTTTCCATTATGCTATAAGATTTGATAGATGCGGTGTGTAAATTATCAACTTTGCTGTTTAGCATTTAAAAAATTCATCAAATACTGAAATACCGATAGCCGTAGTAATTTTTACTCGTTCAGTTATCGACGCTGATATTGTTTGTGACAGTCGGTAACATAAAAATCTTCTAGTGTTTCTTGCCTGCAGATAAATCCTCATCCAATAATACGGATCTCTTACATTGCGGATGGTACATCGATGTACCTAAAGAGGATTAGTCAAATTTTTCAAAACAGGCATTTCCATTTGTCGATAGTGAGAAACACACAAACTGAGAAAAATTTATTTAAATTTCCAAATCAAAAGCAATTTGTCACGTCGTTTTATTCGAATTTTTCTCTTCCTAACCGAGTGCATTGTTAGTGGAACAATTTTTCTTTTTTTGCGTAACAAAATAATTTTGATAAAAACGCTTTGTTGAATCAATAAAAATGTTGCAGAATAAAAACTTGCACATTGCTTCTTCGTTATGTCCTATTTTTTCCAAACCCAACTGCACGTTAACTAATTTTAGGTTCATTATGAAGGAAACAGTGGCAAAAGCAGGAAGTAATGAAAAAGCAATATACAAGCTTCTACTTTACAGTCTTGTTTTAAAAAAAAATCAGGAAATGAGTAAACTACATTTTTTCAGGTCTTTATTATATTTTTTTTTATCATGGACTATTTATGAAAATAGAATTATTCATCATGAAAATAAACTCTTGTATACAGTTTTCCATATGATTAACTAGAACCAAGATACTACTTTATTGAAAAAAAAAAAAAATATGACTCTGAAAACACACACAATTTCACAAAGGACAACCATCAATCTTATGATTACATATAAGTCAGCCAATTAAATTTTTTTAAGCCATTTAACAAGATATTATTTATCAAAACCATTAAATCAAAAGAATTAAATATTTTTCTTAGTGTTGACTGCATTTCTTGCGAATGATAATTCAATCCACGTAAAGCATATTTAAGAGTTGTGGATTTTAAATTAGCTACAAATCATATGATCTGTCGGAGAAGTATAATACACTTTTTATATGTGACAAAGTTACGTGATAGAAGCAAGCGAGTTGTCGAATCTCTGCCTCCTGGATGAGAGCGAATGGAGAGTGAATGGATATAGTGGAAGATTTTGAAAGGACGAAAAGCTGGATAGAAGGGACAATAGGTGCAAACAGGATTTGAGGATTCCGATGCCGCGGCATTGCCCTGTACAAAGTAGAGAGATCTGAATTGGATCGTATTAACCACAATGGCACAAAGAGAAATATTAAGCTTCTCCAGTTAGTCCAGTCAGATAAATGTTTTTTTTTTTTTCTAGATAAACTGTTAAGGTGCTTTTTTTGTTCACGGTTCTCGAGTTTATTGTAAATACCTGTAGCATGAGGTAAGCACGTAAAGTATAAAATTAGAAAACATTTTTTGAACGTCGGCTTTCACGGTGTATAATTATTATATTATCTTTATTAATTTTATTATTACTGGGATTTTGTTTTTTCTGATGACTTCAGATGATTTGAAATAAAATGAAAAAAAACATGTTATCACGTAACCAATTTGTTTTACGTTGAAAAAGAATTTTCATCGCATTTTCGAATGGTATTGGGTAAAAAAATTATTTTGTAAAAATTCAAAATCACTCGATGAAAAAGGATGGGTTTTAATTGTTAATTAAATTGGATAAATGATTAATTGAGAAATAATAAACAATCAAACTCCTTTTTCAGTCTGGAGTTATGAGGATTTTTGTAAAATTATTTTTCTTTCACAATTTTTAAAGTAATTTAGCTTCAAAATGATGCGAATAAAAATATCATAAGATATTAATACAGCAGAGATAAGAAATTTGGCGATGGCTAATATCGGTAAAAGCAATATTTTTAAATAGACTTTTTAAGAAAACTCTTTTATGGCAGGGAGGTAATAATTTGTCATACCAAAATATATTTAATAACCAACTTATTCACTTTCAGAATCGATGTGCCAATTTTCGTCAAGCTATTTATTGTCGTTTCATAGAAAAGTGGCAACATAGAAAATGGATAACAGAAGTAAAAACTCAAAATAGTGGAATGAAAATTTATCAAATCATTTCTTAAATTTGTGAACAATTGCAAACGCCTGAGCCACAATAAGCTGCTAGTTAGTAATAACAAGAATCTACCAAGGAGTGAGTATATGTAATGTAATTATTAAACGTATCAAAGTAAGATACGGCTCTAATGTTCCTCCGGCCTATCTGCCGATTTGCTTCATTTCCGCAGGGAGACGTATAGACTTGAGCTGAAGCAGGGAAGGGAGCCTGAACGTCTCCAGTTTCTGATGCTACAAGTCATTTTCCACAACTTATTAATACGCTATTAAAAATCCGGTGTTAAAAACTAAACCCTATTTGGTATCCATAAAGATCACACCGTTTCAATTGCTGGTGTTGAAAATCTCGTGTCATTTTGCTTGACAACCTCAAAATTTCCAACACACTTTACTTGAAAATAGATTAATAAAAATCAATGCTACTTTTAGACTTTATTTGTGCCATAATTCTGCATTGATTGTTAAAAATTTCTCGATTTTCATCTACATGTTACGTAAAAATGTGTTTTAAATTTCGAGGTGGGTATTAGTTGGATAATTTTAACACCCTTCCTCGTGTCAATTTAAAACTGTGGAAAGATTTATTATTAACATCGAAACGGTCAACATGCTTCCATTTCTTTGGCATCGTTCCATATTCAGATTTGTAGTCTGGTCAATTTAAAATGATGATATGAATTAGAGGTTTTTAAAAAATATTTACCTTTTTAAAGCTTTAAAATTCGAGGAATGTCCGACAATTGAACTTATTTTTTTTTACCGGTATTTCGATCCACTTTTACAGAAAAAAAAGTTTTAATCTAAAAAATGAAAAATCGAGAAACTTAATAAAAATCTGTAAATTATGCGGTATCACTTTTTCCAGTTTTTTTCGAAATAAGAGAATTTGGTTTTCCTTAAAGGAGACATAAAGCGAAAGCCATCAGAAGAAAACAGAACAAGAGCCTAAAAGAACCTACACAGAAGTTTTTAAAAATCAATAGTAAGGTTATTAGAAACTGTTATATATTCTTAAGGATTCTGTAGGTTCCTATTGAGGGCAATAGTCGTTTCTACAGAATCCGATTCTACCCATCACCGACTACACCACCAACTCATGACCCAACTCTACACAATCCCATCCCTATACAAATTCAAGACAACAATAATCTCTTGTGTTGAATTTGTGTTTATGTAGAGATGGGACTATCTAGAGTCGAGTATTATTAAGTTGCTGTTGTCTGAGCTGATCGCAGTGTAGATTTGCTGTTCTGTAGAGCAGGATTTTGTAGAAACAAAGTATTGCCCTTATTTGGTTCCTATTTTGTTCTCTTCTGTTTTCTACAGTTGACATTTACTCCAAAATTCGGGTTAATAATGGATTCTAAAAAGGTAACCCAAAATCTCTTGACTCACAAATATTCTAAAACAACCAAAAATCATTGAAAAAATGTTTATCATTGTTTTCCTCCTACCTCCGTTTGATTCTTTACCGTGAAGAGAAAATCCAATTTCTGAAACAAACAAAAAAATTAAAGTTAAAAAGAAGAAAAACTAAATTTGTAAATTTGGGAATAGCCGTGATACTGCATAATTACCAAAAGAAATGACCTTTCTCGAAGACATAGTTATTTATGTGAACAAATTTATTAGAATTCTACATGTTCAGTAGAATAAGGACTGAAGTGCCAACGGGTGGTTTTGTCATCACGAGGATGATGGCGTTGGGTAGTAGCTTGTGGGGTAAAAACAAACGGAGGAAGAAAAGACGACGCGTGGTTCGGCCTGCGGCCCAACCAAAGTCACATGCAACCCATCGCCGGGCTTGCTGCTTCGATATTGCTGCTTGTATACCCGAGGCCACGCAACTCATATTGAGTCCTGACAATGTCCCCCATAATGCTAACAGTTCCACCATAGTGCACTATTGCCCAGAGATAGCTTTGCTAAGCCCGCGCAATCGCGCCTTTACACGACCTACTGCCCTTACGAAATACAATCCAGCTCTTTACCTTTCATCTATACGGTTTTTTTTTCTGTCCATATGACTCTCCAAGTTCGATCGATAGTCTTCTGTTGTAACGGAGTAGTCTTATTTTATTGACGAAAAACCCAACGCATCGTATGGGACAACTAAATTTATGACAATATGTCGAATGTAGCAAATTTTACTTTTTGCTTCCTCATAGAGAAGGTCTTGCTTTGATGATCTTTTTTTTCGTAATTTTCATGTCAGCATTGACATGCTGAAAATTTCAACTTGCTGATGTATGTCAAAATATTTTCATCGGGTATGAAGTTGTGAATAAAAAATGGGAATATAAATGAATATGCAAGTTGATGCCTTGAAGCGCTAAATACTTGCAGCAGCGAAGCGAGATGCGACACCGACTGAGGGACAATACAAGTATAGGTGCCATGGTGGCATCATCGCTACTGCTGAGGTGACAACAGTGGCGATGTCAGCCCGCGAAAAGCTCACTGATTACTGCCATTGTTAGGCTGACGGGTTGTTTCACTTAATCGCGACACGCCCCGCACCGCCACTCGCTCTCTAGAGTGTGTTGTGCCTTTATCGACTATCATGCCGTTTTCCTATCTGTTGTGCCTTTATACTGCTATTTTCGAAAGCCTAAAGAAAGCCTCGGACCAGTTATTGTCGAGCCTTGAAATCGACAAGTGAACTCTATAAAATGAATATTATCATTTTTTCTTAATTATTATTTATTACAGTTTCTTATATATGTATTATTGTATCATTCTTCCTTTAAGTGGAATAATAAAATGCACACATATATTCCCAAACAATAGTTTGCTATCACTATGAACAAAAAAAGAAAATTGGAAGAAAGTCAACGTTTTTGAGGATATTAAAAAGAACTTTAATTTTTAATATTGTTCATCAATACTAAGAAGAAAAAAATGCAGTCGAATCAACAAAATCTGCGGTTGAATGCGTTCAAATAAATCTTTACTTTTTAAAAGTAAATAACTGTTGTGTTTTTTTAGCTTCAGATGAGCACATTATAATTGAGGACGAAAAGTTTTTGTTGTCACTACTAAAGATTTATTTGAACGTATTCAACTACAGATTTTGTTGATTCGACTGTATTTTTTTCCTCAGTGAAATTAAGATTGTTTAAGAGCAGACCATAGTGATTTTTTGACCAAAAAATGCATTTTTGTTTTAATTTTAGACTTGTTTCCAAATTATCTCTGATAGGACTAAACTGCATTACAAGTGTTGTAAAGTATACTTAACAAAATATTGAATTTTCACTATTCAAAAATATTTTAAATGAGGATAATTTTAACCAGAAAAAAATCTGTATGTATCATCATTTGTTGTCAGGATAATCTGAACTAAAAACAATTTTCGATCATTTTTATAAGAAACAAGAATTTATATTTTGAGAAAATATTATAATGCTGGAAGGAAATAATAATGCAAGTGACATGATTTTGCTTATAAATATTTTCAGATTGGAAAAATATAATTCCCGAAATTTTGATTTTCAATATTCATAAAATTCCTTGTGCATTAAATTTTGACGCATATGGTTACAACTTGGCACAGATCTTCACAACCATATGGTATCTATAATTCCTATTACCGGATTTTGAAATATCAAAATTGCATTCATATGTAGTTGTCAAAATGAAAAATAAATCTTATTTATTGATATGAAAAGAAAGCTTCTAGATCGAAATTTGATAATTGTAGGAATTGTCGATAAGAATTCAATCTAAATCCTCAAAAAGCTTAAAGCCAATGAGATCCGCAGAGGAAGGATTTTTTCTTGAATATCTAAAAAAAATAGTTCATAAAATCAAATAAAATGTACAGAAATTCTAAGTGAAAACAACCTAGAAAGAGTATAATTAAAAAAGTCACTACAGACATTTTCCAAATGTTTTGCCTCTTCTCTTATATAAAATCAATTTGCTAACTTCGTTCTAGAAAGTGTGTGTCATTCAATTTGGTTAAAATAGATTAAAATATTTCGATTTTATACGATTTTCAATACTTCTACAAAGTGACGTTATGATTTCACTTCTTACAAATGTATATATAAGATTTTAAAAATTTCTTGATCGCCCACATTAGTAACCTACGTAATATATGTTGAACAAAAAAAAAAGAGAGATTTCTGCAAAATGATATTAATTCCGGGGGTTAATACATCATCACTGACGGATTGTGCTCACGATGGAGTGTCATTGTTTGTAGGCGGCCAATGAATGTTCATTGTGTACAGAATCGAATTTAATTTTGTGCCGATTGAATTTTCCATATTCAGAACGCACCACAGCGCAGTGTCGCACAATCGCCGTATCAAAATAGAACACGCCACAATAAGTTATTCGACCGGAACAAAATGGGGTAGTATTTTATAAAGTCCCGTTGGGTTACATACGATGAATACATCAACGGCCCAGAGCGCGTGACTAGAATATCATAAGCCGCCCTGAGAATTGTTACTCTGTTCGCACGTATTGCTTATACTTTCGCAGGAATGAGCGTCAAACATTCTCACTGTTTGGCTAGCAGCTATTATTTTCAATCAGCCCTTCTCATCATTTTATTGCCCTACAAATAACTCAATTGAACTACAATGTCAATTAGTCGAAGTGATTAACCAATCATTAAAGAGAGCATTTTTATATTTCAACCCTTTTTAGCCTAGTAATCCAATTTTCTATCAAGGTGAAAGTTATCATATTTACAATTGCTGCAGAATTTAATAGTCATGATTTTCAGGTGACTTAAGAAAGGTACAGAATGCAAATATGTCGTGTGATTTTCTTTTTCTTTTAATTACTTAAAACAAATTAATTCAGAAAGTCGTCTGCAAATGAGATTACATTGATTTCGGAGCGTCCAAAGAATTTACCCTAAAAAGGGCTAACCCTCTATCCGCCCCTATGAACAAAACGTAAATGCCAAATACATCTGAAAGTGTATGTTTTTATGTCTTGTACATCTTCACCGAAAAATTAGATGTCCGAGATATATCTTGAGATTAATAAAGCTGAATTTATTTTTTTAAACATGTGCGTGCGTAGTTCGTTTTCTCGTGACTGTGTAGCGAGCGCGAGGTGCTCGATTCTCACATTTTATGTGAGTGTTGGAGAAACTGACTTTTAGTGATCGAAGGAAATTTTTATTTATGTTTTTTATTTATTTTATATTTATTTATTATTTTTTAAATTTATTTTCACGATTTCTTAGTGATCGTAAAATTATAAATTTACATTTATAAAATTTCATTGCTATATTCTAACAACAATTGTAACTAATAGCTCAAGATCTTACAATGTAACTAGTGACCATTTTTTTTACTCCATTTCTCAAGTTATTTACAGGATTTTTTTTTTCATAAACGTGGACGATCGTGAATGTAAAAATTCCATATTCTATAGAACAAAAACGCCTCTGTTAATATTAATCAAATTTGTTACCGTGTGTCTCTTGCTATTACGTAACTGCATTTAAAAAATTGTTTTATATAATAATAATAATAATAATAATAACAATAATATATAAATAAATTACTAACTCGTTTCATCAAATCTATTTTATATATTCCAGCCCCTAATTTTTATTAAACTAAATTTCTCGTGTTTTTGAATAATTTTAAATGTCGATGAAATCAAAATTTCCTCTACGAGGAAGCAAAAAAAAAGGTCTGAACTCACCTACGTGTTTATTGGCCAACTATCTTAATAAAAGTATTCCATGCAAAAAGTTTGACAAGTATTTCATTTACCAGACGCAATCTGATTATTAATAGACGATGAAATGATAAAACTCCATTTTTTTTTGGTGAATTGAAAATAATAAAAAAAATGATAAAGAGAGAAAAGGTGGTGGTACACATCCTGGCAGGATGTCTGGCCACCGAGGACGAAAACCAGGATTGTTTCATTGATGAGCGCGCATTCAGAAGTGGTGGGTGCGACGGCGTTTATGACTCGAACCCTCTTTCAACTGCTGGGCGATGAATGGTATAATCAGCGGTCGCGTGGCACGCCGTTCCCCGTTCCCCTTTCCCTTCATCCTCCCCATCGGCTCATTCCGGTTCCCCATATCGACGCCTCTCCTATCATCCGATTCGAGTGAGACACACGATTATGGAAAAGTCGCAACGCTCACCCTCGATTGAACCCTCCTCTCGCATCAGCCCCAACCCTATTATATATCCGTTCATTCGCTTACACTGGATCCTTAGGCCCAAGATGGTAATCTCCTCGTGCATTCCTGCTGCTGGTACTCCCGCTCGTCATACATAAACCACCTATACCAATTTTTTTTTTTTTTTTTTGCAAACCCAATCCCCTTTCTGTTGGCCGACTTGCTACAAGCAAAGAGATTCACCATTCTGGAAAACAAAAACATTGATTTCAAAAAATTATTTAAAATATTGTGATATTCCAAAGTTAACAAAAAAAAATTATAGAATTATATAGAAGAACAAAAGAAAATGATATGAATCAATAGGTCAATAGGACGATAGTCGAAGTAATCCCGATCATCATACTTAACCCTCCCATACCAATTCGTTTTTTCAATCCCACACAGTTTATCACGCAAAATGAGAATTGAATTGAAAGTTTGTTTTCGGATACAGCAGACGACTTTCCATGGAATATTACTTATTATATAAACCTTTCTATTACTTTTGTTTCATATACAAATGAAACAATTTCTAAATATAAATATTATTTAAAATATAAATATTATTTAAGAACGTATGTGATAAGTGGGAAGAGATAATCTTGATTTTGTTGTATTTATTATTTTCTTAGTTATTTAATTTTCAGATTTATCAATAGCATAACGGTGGTCATACAAATATATAATATGCAGAAAGTGAGAAAAAAATTAGCATCGCCAACAGTGCTAATTATTTTTGAAATTAAAAAAGAAACTGTCGTCACCTCAAAACTATTAGGAAATCCCATAGAAAAAAAAATGTTAAAATTTCGTATTTTGTTCACAGATTTTTAGAAAATTAATTCAATGATACGGAGTTTTTTATTTTATGTTTTAAAAATAAGTTGCAAATTAATTAATTGAATCTGAATAAATTTTCTTCTTATAGGCCATAAAAAATGAATATATGTTTTTGTACTTTTACATTTTCTATAGGATGGACCCTTCATGAAATGTGATTATTTGAAAAAGTCTTTTTTGGCGGATAAACTGATATGGAATGCCTCAAATGTGAACAAATGTAAAAAATCCCATAAATCCATTTTTTATTTTTTATATTTCAAAAAGAATGAACAAAATTTGGGAATCCTTTCTAAAAAAAAAATAATAATAATATGATCCACTGAGTGTATTTATTGGACTTAAATAAACTTATTTTAGAATTTATTTGAAAAAAAAATATTGTCTTCTTTATGGAATAAACTTATATGGAATGTCTGACATATTAATTAAAGCGGATAAACAAAATGTCATAATTCGTCAGAATTGTCAGTCAGAACTTTTGAAAAATGGATTACTGGCGAAACAACGGAATTTCCATTACATCAACGGATAGATTTTTGTTCAATAATTTTTAGTCAAGTTTATAGTTGTAACGGTTATAATAGTGTAAGTTGGTGGTCGCGAATATACATCTTCATCGTGGTCGTGAGAAACTCGTGCTCGGCAAGAATCGTTTCCCTCCATGTCTCGTTCCACCTTCTTCTCTCTTTATCGTCTTATCATGAGAGTCGTCACCGCGGTTCCCGTCTACCCTGCAGCTCCCTTTCCTCCCCGCTATCCTCCATCCCGGCCGATAACATTTATTACAAGAAGCACTACGTACCGCTGCGTCTCACTATACATTTCTTAGCTCTTAACAAAGGGGGAAGAAAAAAAAAAACTCCTAGTCGCAAAAAAGAAAAATGCCTTTTAAGAAACTAAGCGTTGTACTGTTTTATCGATCAATATTGCATTCCTTCGATAATTTCCCTGTGATATTTTTTTTTACTTTTTCATCAAATCTATGAACAATCATTTTTTACGAAGCAGAGCTGCTGGAGTTAAAATTATACCAAATACATATATATATATGCCATTCCGTAAATTATTTTATATTAATATTTACCCATGTTTTATGCTGCATTTTTAGTTTGCCTGAAAATTTGGCAGGATGTTTAGTATGATAAAGGATAAAGATCTGTCGAATATCAGAACTGTGAAATTGAATTTTTTTATTAAAACGAGTTCGATATTCGTCAAATCATGAATGTTTCATTTTTTTTTTACAAATACAGGTGAGCGTATAATAATTTTTAAAAGTGTTTTTATTTTTTCACAATATTTTTAACTTTTTAGGAAAGACATTTGTTTTTGAGTAGAAATATTTTTGCCTATATGTAATCCGTTTTTAAGTGTGTTTTTAATTAATGCAATTTAAATATGATTCCACATAAATCTCACTTTGTAGACTTCTGGTTAAATCAGGGAAGACACTATCTTTACTAGAAAAAATATTCAATTCTGTTTAAACGCGTGGCGACGACGTAAAAAAATCAGAACCTTTAAATATACGGATTTTTCATAGGTAAAAAAAATATGGGACATTCATGATTTAAGAAACATCGAGAAGAAAGTAATCAATTCATATCAATTTTAAATAATGCCGCAGGTTTAATATTTGAAAAATTAATAATTCAGCCGACAATTTAATCCTTTATCTATAAAAGCTAGAAAATTTGCAGGCTAATTAAAAACTCGATGTAACATTTAGATAAATAATAAACGGAGCCTTAAGTAGAATTTCATAGATTCGGACTTTCTTCTCTTTTTGGTAATTTTTTGTAGTTCATTTTTAAAAAATTAATTGCATTCTACAGATTTTTTCGTCAGAAAAAGAGAACAAATAATCACACGGCGAATCAACAGAATCTCAAAACACCAACAAAAAAGAAAACAACAACAATAATCCCTTCTTTGAAAAATCAGTCTATAAAATATCTCCCATTTTTTATATAAGAATTGTTGCAGGTTCATTCGTTTTTTGATTGGCTGTCCGGATACCTAAAACTCGTATTACCCAACGAGCAGCTTTAGTCGTGTTATTTTGTATACTTTGACAGCTCTCGAACGCGCGAGGTTTGAAGGTTGGTCGAGGTTATTTCGAGGTCGAGGTTAGAGAAAGACAGGGAAGCAACGTGGCATAGAGGTAGAGGCTGAGGAAGAGGCAGAGGTAGATGCAGATGCAGACAGGCAATGGCGAAGACGTTGAAAACAAAATTTGTAACTTAATTTTCGGAAATGGAAACTTTAATACATAGGCTGGGATATTAAATTTAATGTACAATTGTGATGTAAAATTTGTGTACTTTTACAGCGAAATCTAATTACATGATTAAAGTTAAAGTACTTTCATGGTTTTTAGTATACCGTAAGTTCGTTGAATTTGTGTATTAAAATCACCATTTTGCATAGGATACCGTTTTATGCAGATAAACTTCCTGTATACAGGTACATTAAATTTCGTGCAATTTTTTTATTTTATCATGGACGTAGAGATGTGCTGAGGAAAAGGCAGAAACAGAGTGGTAGAGGCACGGCAGACAGAGGCAAATAAATTTAATAAAATTATTTATTAAATGTATATGTAACACGATGTAGATAAGCGTGTGGCCCGCACCATTGATGCTAGAGATCTAAAAAAATTATTTAAGAAATTAAGATAATTCAGAAATGAAATTAAAAAAAAAATAAAGTTGAAGTTGGGTTTGCGACTATAAAAATGATAAAGTGTATTCAACATTTTTACAGATGGAATTTTTATTTTTCATGTTAATGTTATTAAATTAAATTAATTATGATCTCGCATCTCTCCCACTTTGTAAAGTAAAAATTAAATTAGGGAAGGAAGAGTATCGTCCAGAAAAATATCATGTTCTAAAAAAAAGTCATACTCTTGTTCATAAAAGTCAATTGTTATTCAATTTTTTTACGCTCACGTATACGCAAAAAAAGATAACATTAATTATTTAAGGTATATCAAAAAACTAATGAATTCAAATTAATTCAAAAATATATGTATACAGGTCTCATATCTAATAAATATTTATCCCTCATCGTTCTAAATAATCCTGCAAAATGTACCTGCAAAAAAATGATAATTTATTGCAGAATATTATTTGAAAAAAATTGTAGCTAGAGTGAAGAATTGAAATAAAAAAAAAAGTCATACACTGAATCAATAGGGCAATAGGACGACAGTCGAAGTGAGAAAAACGGGATAGCGGTAATCTAGTGTGGCGATAGCCGTACCAGCCGAGACGCAAAAGCTCCGATGATAGACGGAGGACAACAGACAAAGAGAAAGCTTTTACGAAAACGAAGTTCCGATAAGGCAAGAAGTATTCCCACCTGTTGCACATATCACTGGTGGCTCGTCGTAATAAAGAGCCGCCATGTCGTGTAAAGGGCCAATAGTCGGCCACGCATTTACTTGTTGAAATAGTGGGAGACGTTTGGTGTCTCCTCATTGGCTGTTCCCGCTCGTTTACTACGTCTCTTTCGCCCGAAGGAACAGCACCGCCACACCGTGGTTCCTACAACATCCCGCTTTCCACCGGCTCATCACGCCACCAACTTCTCACTTGGAGCCAACCTCGTCCTGTGTGACGTGAACATCCCTGCTCCGTGGAGCATTGTCCCGCGGCCAAAATCCTACAACAATTCTTGATCTCGTACAAGTTATTTGCCGGTTTTATCAATCGTTTTGTCATCGTACCATTGGCCAATTATTAATATGGTTCGAAATAATCGAATCCGGAGCTTGTCCTTTGAATCTCGTTGCTTTTAGTGGATGTTCGTCGATTGGCCGTTTTGAAATGTTCCATTTATTCAAATTGTGTAACGACAGTGATTGTAGAAAATGAGTTTTACTGAAGAATCGACATTACGTGAAATCATCGAATCGCCTCAATATCCGACTTATAAATACTCGGTGGAAAGAGTAAACTGTATTATTGTAAACAAGGTTTGTGACCTTTGAAATCCTAACGTGCCTAAACTGACTGTTATCCGGTTAAGAGGTACGATGTGCTAAACAAAAACAAAACGAAAAAGTAAACCCAACTATTTAATCGAATGTGGCAAATAATGACGACGAAAGGCATGTGCATTGGCGAGGATTTCGATTGATGACGTTAGTAAAGAATATATTGAGAAAATTGACTGGAAGGAAATTAAGTTTTGTGGTATAATATCATCGAAATCAGAACCAATTATCACTAAGATGTCAGCAAAGGCACTTCAAAATGAACACGTGAAAAGACCCATGAATGCCTTTATGGTATGGTCGCGGGGACAACGCAGGAAAATGGCCCAAGAAAATCCAAAGATGCACAATTCGGAAATCTCGAAACGATTAGGAGCTGAATGGAAACTTCTCAGCGAGAGTGAAAAGAGGCCTTTCATCGATGAAGCTAAGAGATTGAGGTAAGAAATTTGTTGATTGATAATCCATTTTTCAATCACTGGAGATGAGTTATCAATGAAACACTGTCACAGCTTTCTTTATACAAATTAATAATTTTTTTTAGAAATGTATCCATAAGTTGTTATATACAATTGAATATACAGGTATACTGTAAAATTTTGTAAATTGTGAGAACGTGGCTGAAAAAGTCCTATTTATCAAGTAATTTAATATATTCAATCTATTCAATATTTTGTATTTGCATAAATTTCATTTTCTAAATATTGTTGTATAAATTACGCATCTATATCGGCATTTTTCTGTATAGTGTCATATAATTAAATGTTTATGTGGCTTTTCCAGTATTTCTGTAATTGATAAAAAAAAAATGAATCAACATATGAAATTTACACAAATGTATTACGATTATTTAAATATTTTTGACTACTGCGCAATTCAACTTCGCAAGAATAAATAATACTGCGTGAGTTTAATAATATATTTTACAACAATTTGTTGTCCACAAAAGTCTATAATTATATTTATTTGTTTTAACAATATATTCGTAAATGACAAACGATTCTTGTTAGAGTATTAAGTAGATTTGGGACTTATTAAACAATGTCCATTTTCAAATGTAACACTACAATTTTTAAGCTTTTATTTTTACTGTCAAGTTCCAAGGCCGACGGCATTAAAATGTGTGATATCAGTTGCGAGATCATTTTTCCATAAAAATAAATTGCTCCTGTTGCTCCAATTGTTGAAGAACGATTGAGTAAAATCAAATGGACATTTTTTTCTCAGGAAACATTAAAGTATACATTAAAGTATACCGCTGCCAAACAATGCAAAAATAAAATAATAAACATGTAAATACTTGTATGTTTTGTGCACATGTAAACAGTAGTAATACAGACAAGAATTCAATGCTTGAAAGCTAATTATTTCATTCGTTCATTTAATTCTGGTTTCGAACAGCTAAACCGAATACTCGAAATTCTTGAAAAATATTTTTTAAGTTCAAATACGATAGTGTTGGAAAATTAACTTTCGAAATATTTCCTTTTAAAATATTACTTTTATTTCAACTTTTTGTAGAAAATCCATAGAATTATTCTGACGGAATTTCATCACCGAAGTGTACAAAATAAAATCGTGCTTTTTCAACGAAATTATTTTGAACGAAAATTTATTGGACGATCTAAAATAAAAGCGGAAATGGAATTTCAGTTGGCGCCAAATTAATATACTTTGAGTTGTATTGGTTTAGTTGGTTAAACCTCACGGGAAGGTTGGAAAGAACGAAACTCACGGTGAACTTGGAGCAAATCATATCGGTTAATTGATCCAAGCTACATTTCAGTTGGTTCAACTTCTTGACAAGGTTGCCTCAAGTTCACCGTGAGTTTCACCGTGTCTCGCTTAATCAGATGTTAGTTCGACTAAATTTACTTTGAGCCAATTGAATTGAATTGCTAATTATTAGTTTGCTCCATTTACGAAACTTTCTTTCTGTCTAGTTTATCGATCAAGCTAAAAGTTATGTCAAGCCCGTGAAGTATGTAATCCCGATCGTAAAATTCAAAGTTATCAAACTGTTTCTTCGAGTATACCAATTTTTTTATCGCAAATAAACTTAATGCATTTTTCCGTCGGAATGCAATAAACGTGTTGATTTGTACGAGATCTCGCTGATTCAGATCGAGAGAAATTATTTTTTCAAAGCTCTAAAATCTCATTTTTTTATTACACTTTAACAACTTTGTAATTGGTGTAACAATTTTTTTATCCATTTCCCAATTTATTTACTATAGTTACAGGCATTTCTCTTTGTAAACCTCGACGACCTTAAATATGAAATATGTTCAAATTTGTTATCGAACATTCCTAATAATTATAATATTCGGTTCACAATCAACCCCAAATTTCTGTAAACGTGTCTTTTTTCACACAATTTAAAACGTCAAAAAATGTAAACATATGCATGAATTCTAATTTTTTAAAATGCGTTTTTATCTGAAATCGCGAATGATTTTGACATGTTCAAAAAGAAAGCTTTATAAAAGATTAATAATTCTTGACATTTTAGATTATTTAGAGTATCGTAGCATGAAAATTAAAAAAAAAATGTTATGGAAACCAAGCTTCCTCTATGAGCAAAAATAACATCATATTGGCGTGGGATGACACGTACGAAATTTTAATGATAGTTACTGAAAGTTCAAATTTTCAGACTTATAATTGGTTCTGCAATAATTTAATGACTGTAAAGAGACAAAATTTCCATGTATTTCAAGGGATAAATGTTGAAAAAAAATCCGAAATAATTTCAGGATTTGTTTTTATTTATTTGAAAACGTTTTGGGTGGCGTCACGATGAAATTTAGATCAGACCACAAATAACAATTACCCTAATGTACACACACAGATATCTATCCGGAAATGTTTCAACAATCTCTATTTCGACAATTCTCTCACAAAAAAAAAACAAAACTCTGTTTATGAGAAAGCAAAAGATGTACAAATTTTAGGCCTGTTAAGGGGAACAAACTACTATAACAAGATATAATTTATAGTAATGTAACAATAATGTAAAAATGCTGATCGTTAAACACTTTAACAGCGATTGAAGCGAGTTCAAACAAATAAATTAAGTGTATTGATAATTGAAATAAATGAGTGTTCGCTTTTGGTCTTTTTTTATCTTCACAAATATATTTTTAATAGAAGAACAAAATCATTATTGAATGATAGTTAGAGTCGTAAGATGCGTTAACAGTGATTAAAAGATAATTAGTCAGCATACAATAAAGACACAACGATATTACGCTCGTTGTAAACTTTATAATAAGTCGAAAATGTACTTTATTGCATTGAATTGATTATTTATGGAAAGCTGTAACTTAATAGGTTTAGTGTTCAGGCGCGACACTATCCCCTTCAGCGATTGTTGGAGCGGATAAACTTGACGATTAGAGGCGGATTTTTTGGCGCCTAATTGCTCTTTAGTCACGCACACTCCAGTAAAATTATTACATTGGGGCTGAACCGTCAGAGTCAGAGGGGGACAAAAGGAGGCTGACTACTCCATAATACGGTATATTGTTGGCGAAACTAAGGGCGTGCTCGGTGCTCAAGGGCCACGCTACGTAGGCTAAATGGTCGGCTATTATTTATTGGTATCGTGGCGATACTTTGTATTACAAGCCCTGAATATTTAATCACTGTTATGACTTTATTTTAGCTCCACAATCGGAGGCGCTCAATTTGCTAATATTCGTGGGATTGTCACTTTTAGTGCTTTGTCCAATATTTCTGTTTATATATTCACAATTTATATTTTTCTGTAGCCATTTTTTTACGGTTTCTTTATTACAGTGTATGAATTTTTCCAATCTTTTACAATCCGAGGCGCAATTATTGGTTTTAAAATTTTTGCAAAACATCAGCAATAAATAAGATTTTTCTGAAGATAACTCAAACCCGAGTCGAAACGTAAGACAAGGATTTTCCTTTCAAAAGGCCACCGAAACCCAAACTTCTCACTCATTATCATATCACCGTCCGCAGCCCTTTCAACATTTTAACCACTGAACTAAAATATAGAAAAATATCAATCCTCTATCCTATCTATTCCGCTGAAGAAAAATATCTATCACTTTATGTCTTCTTCATACTACTCATATACAACATTTTCTCGTATTTTTTAATACCCTATCCACTACTCCTTAATTATCAAAATAATTCCATTACATCATAAAACCAAAGACACAATCGCAGACAAGACTGCGTACCGCCAGCATTCGGTGCGCCTTCAGTGATTCATTCAATTTTCTAGCTGTACAGCTATAGGTGTCACTTATTGTTGCAAATATACGTATTAAAGGGTTGCCACAATTAAATAAACTGCTTTTTTGGCTGTAAATTATTTCTGCAATCAGATAGATTTTTAACTATTCTGCGGATTTTTTTCTATTTAACTTGAAAAGTAACTTGTTAAATTTCGCGAGTCTACAAATATTTATATACAAAATTAGAAGTAACACAAAAAAATCTGTTACACTTACAGACTTTAGTGTGTTAAATTAGAGGGGACGAAAATTGTGGAATTAGTAGAAATAATTATGGCGAATCATGAGGGACACAATTCTGCATGTAAACACATTTTTGTATAATGTGGAAACAATGTTAACAATAGCAAAAGTAACTGAATTGTTCCCCACAGTTAAAGAGGCGTATAGACATCAAGAACCTGAATCAATATATCCCTTTTCGACAAGAAGAAAAAAGTAGACATATCTATATTCATATATCTCCAGAGAAGAATAAAATAGAAGCCGATGATGAGGTTTTCTCTTATAAGTTTATTTCAATTCGACTGAAAGAAACGGCGTACACAGTAGACACACATAGAAAGAAGAACCGGAAAAGACTTTGTGCCGGTGATACCAAATCCATTTTTACGGGGACGGAGGTCGTAAAATAAAAAGCAGGATGATAAAGTCTTTCCGTTGGAGCCTGGACGAAAGTATAGGAGGACGTTCCGTTGAGGCCGCGCTGTCACTGGCCCGACGTAATCTGTCCGTTCGTTCACGGGGACTCACAATGTGGCCCTCGAGATAACAAATAAAGCCCCATTGTCGCAATTGTGTGGATTTAAAAGGATTTGCGCCTCGCTTCTCCGCCGCCCGCGTCCACGCCTCGGTTCTAGCTGCTGCTGCTACTGCTGCTGCTGCTGCTGCTGCTGCTCGACCGTCGGATCCCTTCGTGTGCCCACCCTCAGGGCCCTCGTGCGCCTCTTCACCCTCGTGCCTAGTCGCCTAGCTGCTGCGCCGCGGCGCCTCGTGCCACTCTCTTCCTCTGCCAGCTTCCGCCCCATGCCCGTCCCGTACCCCAACCGTATAATACAGTATCTGTATACGCTCTCTTCCACTGCAACATATCCCCGAAACGACACTGGCCACATTAGCAAACACACCAATGTCCAAACCACGATATTTTCAACGCCTCGCACCCTATCGGTGCTTCTTCAGTTTCTTTCGTTTTTCCTATTGTTGCTAATTAATCGCATCTGTTAGCTACTTGCGATTCAGTTGAATCGAATCACCGTCTTGAAGAAAGGAACGAAGTTGCAAAGTATTGGAAGCACATTGCTTCCTTGTTATTTTTCAATTTTCCCAAAAGCCAACTCAATGGGGAAGTATTTTTTTTATCTATTTTGATTTTCTCATAGAGAAACTATAAGGTAATACGAAAAGTTCTATTTGACATCCTTTTTTGAAAAACAAAATTGGGGAAACGGATGTTTAATTAATTTTGTTGTCAACGAGAAACATTTATTAAATTTCAATTTACCCATTTTTTTTTTAACAACGATTATAATTAATAATGCAATATTCTACTGGGAATTTGTGTGGCCAACTTTTATCTATTTTTCAAGTCATTCACGAGTTACGGACGTTATTTTTTGTTATAAAAAATAACAATCATGAATATAATAATTTCGTGTTACAAAAATATTATTACGAACATGTTTCAAAAATAGAAGCTGCGAATTGAAAAATTGAAATAAAAAAAATAGAGTACGATTTTTTTCTGCTGTTTGTCACGAAGTTAAAAACCAAACACTGATGAACGTTATTTCTATCCTGGAGGATGTTTCAACTCAACTGCTCAGAGTTGACGTAATGTATAGTGGGAAAGTCAATTTTTCGATAAATTCAAAATCTTCAGCCACTTTTTTTCTAATCATATATTTTTATCACTTATTCGGACACTTTATATTTTGCTGTTAATTTTTGTATAACCTACAGAGCCTATAGAAAAAATATCAGAGTGAGCGAAACACTTTTAGAGGGATAAAAAACGATATTGTGGCTGACGGAGAAAGCTTGATACATATCCAGTCTAAATTTAATCCCAAACATCTGCCAGACATTTTTCAGAAAGTTCAAACCATCAAAACATCTAAAAACATATATAAATTTTGATCAAAATTGTACCGAAGACAGAGACCACTTTACCTGAACGCCAAATTTCAGTTCCATCAACCAAGCAGATTTTGAATTATAGAGGTTTCATTTTTTACACATTCATCCGGATATTTTTTTGTAAACCACTTTTTCCGACGTTTTGGACCATTTTCAGTGTCCTGATATGAAAATTTCGAGAGAAAAAAAATGGATTTCATGAAAGCAAAAATAATCTATGTGCAAAGTTCTACGCTTTGCAACTTTTCTCTAGAATATCGAAAAGTAATTTAAAATAATTCAATACGAGCAGTCGCTTTCGTAACAGAGGATTGATTAGTTCATTCATGATAATCAGCAATGGCATTGGTGGTTACGATTGATATAACATAAAAATGTCATCATTGTACATTGTAAAAATCAATATGACGTCTGAATACTCAATTTCCATAAAGTAATAAAATACCCTGATAACATTAACCGCTGTCCATTGTAGTGATGAAAAAAAGAAATTCAGCAATTGCTTTCTTGCTCTAATAATGTCGAAGCTTTACGTTCAGCAGAAGATATAAAGGTACTGTTTATCGCGGAAAATGTGAACTCTAAAGATTACGCTCTATGTTTATGCATTTATGCTGAATTATTGTCGTAGGGCTTTACCAGTGTTTATGCTGATTTACGCATTGTGCTATCTGCTGGGACACATTGTTCCAGAATTATTATTCCGTTTCTCTTCTACACCATTCTTGCAAGAATATTACGCTGAAACCACTGTTGATTATTCACAATTCTTGCAGCGCTTGTCGATACAGTACACAATATTCGTTTCGTATTCCCATCTACGATTAGCAACGAAAGTTTTATTCTATTAAAGCTCTTACTCGCGTTCTAATGAAATACATATGAACATTCAACTTTTTGTCAAATAACAATGAGGCTAAACAGCGTAGCACCTATCTCGAATTTTGCAAAAATTATTAACTCGTCTTTAAGAATAAATAAACAGCTATTAATTAAACCAGTTAAATTACACCTGACGACTCTAATAAATTATAATAAAAATTTAAATGCTTTTTCTTTCTATTTTTTATTTACATTTATATATTTATATCCTCATTCCTAAAGTGCAGATAAGTGTACAATTTTTGAAACATCATTTAAATGATACAAAACTAGACTAATTGTTGTGCACTATTAATATTGTGTATAATTTTGCAATAAGCATTAACAATTTAGATTGACTATAAATTTTAATTTATAATGGAAATTTAAATACTTTTTCATTCGATATTTCATTTGTATTTATATATTTATATGCTCATTCCTGATGTGCCGATAATTGTAAAATCTTTGAAGCCTCAATGGCAAACTTTGGTGATTGAAGACATCTCAAATGCAGCGCATACCTTTAGAAAGCTTCTTGTAGAACCAAGGTTTATACGAAATTGTAGAGTATTTTATTTTTCTTCCTTTTATCTACACGAGGCGAAGCATAAATAAGGGCGTTTGTGCGGTCTTGGCTACATAATGGAGTATTATGCGCTGGAGATATCGTCATACCATGTCAGTGCACCCCACTGTCCCCGGTGTTTGCACAAGATATTTACTACAAATATCTATGGGCCTCCTATCACGTAGCAACCCGACGATAATATTTCCCGCCTGTAGGTAAGTGTACTTCTTCTCGTACATGTTGATAATACACAACGAATTCGTCGTGTATATATAGAGAGGTACTTTTCGACGCAACGTCTCCTCAGTTTTTCCAATCTTCTGATTTCGCCTATGCATCCTACCTCAATAGAAGTATCCAACATCTTTTTAGAGACTCTGCGATAACGTTCACTGTGACAACAAAAAAAGATAAAAAGAATTCCGGAAGATCGTATTACATATAAGCAATGCAGGCAAACACTGAGAGCGATAGGTGTGCGGCTCGCGCGCAATTTCAGTTGTCTCCTGAGAGTGTTGAGCCACATTCTTCTCGACCACTCCTAGAATTAGTGTCCGGTTGGTCATGCACTTCAGATCGCTGAGGGGAGTATTTTTTTTTTTTTCTCACTAGCCATATACGCGCATACCAGTTATTTGCTGCTGATATAACAGGATGAAAACTATTCACCGATATTTGTGGGTGAACTATATGAGGAATTCTGAGTCTATTCGTAGGCCATCTCCTCAGCTTTTTTTATTTTATTGAAACTTTGCTTACTTACATTTTTGTAGGGACACAGAGAGAAACGCGACTTTAAAGAAAAAATGTAATCCCTCTTATCGCAGATTTTCATCTTTGTAATCCTCCAAATTATTATTATTATTTTTTTCGTATCGAAAACGGTATGAAAAAAATATATTTTCGACTTGAGTTCAGCTATTTTCAAAGAAGAATCACTTTTTTGTTAGAGGAATTTTTTTCTAACACTTTTGTAAGTGATACCGAAAATGGTTTACAAAGTAGAATCCTGGCACCCTTTAATGTGCCAAATTTTTCAGACAAACAGAGTGGGCAACATTAATTCTGTTGTTCTCGTAGCCGTATACGTTTCACGACATAAGAGCAATACAGAAATATCCCTGAAACGAAAATTGCGAAGCACACTCGAGTGGTTCTATACAGAACGGACCCCTTGGTTTCGTTCAACAGCACTTAACTCCACCACTTTGTCACGCAACTCATTCTACAAAATGCCCATGAATTGCAATTTCAACTTTCGTACGAATAAACGTCTCATTTGATGAAGAGTATGAACTTCGTAACAAGATATTTAACTGACAGAATTCGACTTGTTACTTTGAACTAGTAATTCTTCGAAAAGTTGAATAAACAGACTGAAGGTTTTTAATTATAATTACAAAGAAAAATCACCTCGCTGACATCTTCGGAATTACCAACTGCAAGTTATGATCTAAAATTCAGTTTGATAGAATAAGTGACATGAGCAACTAGAATTAACCCCAGCCAACTAAATTTTTTTGTTCCAGAACCCTTCACATGAAAGAGCATCCCGATTACAAATACCGTCCGCGAAGGAAGCCAAAGTCCCTGGTAAAGAAAGAAAACAAGTTTGGTTTCTCCCTATCGCCGTTGATTTCGTCGGCAGATACACTAACCAACATATCAAGAGGTTTGCTGCCACCCTTAGCGCCACCGGCCCATCATCCGTTGCTGGGCCACGAGGATCTCAAGATACCACGTTTCTTCCCGCCCTTTCCTTACCCCCTCTATCCGATTCAACACAAACTGGGGGATGACTTCAACGGTGGCAAACTCGCCGCGGACCTTGCCTTTCAAGCTATTTACGGAGGTGGAACTTTTTACTCGAGTCATCAAGCAGTGACTGCAGGTTGGCCTGGTCTATCAACGCAATCGTGCATTCAACCAAACTGTGGATGTCCCTCAAGCCCGTCGAAGGAGTCCAAAAGATCGTCAGCTTATGTGGTCCAGGTGAAGCCGGACGAGCGGACATTCCTAAATTCCGTAAAACCCGAAGACGATTGCTTCCAAGTCGAAACACGGGATGCCAATAGATTGGAAGATCGATATCGCAAGCACGATGATGTCTCATACGTGACATCATTGAATAAAAGCGACGAGACCAAATCGGAGGAACGGTATTCCTCTTCATCACCGTCGGTCGATCGCCATGACAAGTATTCCACGGCAGCCGTTAAACCTGAAAGCACATTTTCCGTTCAGAGCCTAACCGCAAGTCCGCCAATCACACCACGTTCTCACGTTATATGAAGACCACTACCGGTTCTTCCGGACCTCAACTTCCGGGGGAACCTAATCTCAAGCTGGACACCACCGGACTGGTGGAGAGTTCCACCAATCCTCTCGCCAATACCGCAAGCTACAGTAACGGCATCGAACTTGACGACGACGTCAAGAACAGTCAGCGTGGAGAACGAAAATGATGAGGGACGGCCAGCAGTACCAGCGGAGGTTCCTGTTCAGTGAAAAAAAATGCAAAGAAAAAACCCTCGTTTAATTCGAAGGCATTGTTAAATCAAATTTTGTTTAAAGAGTAACGTTTCCCGTTACGGACAGTAAAAGGAAAATAACCTTCAACGTTTCATATAAAATTACGAAGTGATCGGGTATCAGCTGCTATCGGGGCTGTTACCGGAGTTTAAATTGTTTTGTGCGTGCAAGCGCGTTGTTGACTCAACTAATTAACGAACAGTGGTTTTATAACGCTGGTCCATCGACCTATTGTGCTGTCTGACAATATTCGTACGGAATCGTCGCGCAAAAGTTATTTGTTAGAGTCACGGTTAAGTCCGGAGATTTAGTGTCAATTGTAAAAAGAGGATAAATAGTTGATATTATTTAGTGATACTACGCGAAAATGTTTCAACAGTAAGCCTGCTCTGCATACGGTAATAAAGAGCCAACTGTTAATCATGATGCCCTTTTACTTAACTCTCGGGTTTATTAAAGAAAAGACATTCAGACGGTTCTTTCCAATTCACGCATCTGTGGAATAAATGCAACTACGAAGCCGCTTTACAAAGTCGTACATAGATACACATGTACTCGTGAGATGCATCATTATCGTTAGTTACATAAGATGTACCTATATTTCGATGCACCTAATATTAGTATCAATCAATGTCGGCTTTGTGACTCGTGCACATATTACTTAACTTTAAATAGACAATGAGCACCAAACAGAAGATATTTGTGAACACCGTAAGATGATATTTCTGTAAGTAAATTCTTGCACTAATAAAGTCAACTTAAAAGCCAGACATAGTTAATTACAACGTCTCATTGAAATAAAGACACATCATAGTAGCACTAGTTTTGTTCTTATTTTGTATAACTTCGCTTTTCGCATAGTTGCCACAATCGGTACGTCGATGAACATGGAAATAAGAAAAGAGAGAAGGGATCCGACGGGGTGAATATATATTTTAAACAGATCGAGGCAGCCTTGCAATAGACTAAGTTCTGAATTGGAATACGAAGCGGAATAAAGTGAGAGAAAACAGACGATTGGTGAAGAGCAAGTTCGAGGGGGGGGACAAGGGGCGACACGTTGAAATTGTCGCTAAAATGGCAAAAGAGACTCACATACGACTCAATAAGTCGTCGTTTCTACAGAAACGTGTGTCCATCGAAATCGAATCGATACTTTGCTATCGTTAAATCCCACAAAGAGATCTCTCCTCTTCTCGGTAGCATGATACGCGGAGACTACTCGAGTCCAATTTTGATGAGATAACCAACCCTCTCACCACATATTACGGTACGCGAACGGGCGGGACGCGCTATCCCTGTGGAAAAAAAAAAAAAAAAAAACCCCACCTCTCTCTCCCAACAGAGGCAAATCTCTTCTTTGGGACGCGGCCATGTGAAATAAGCCAAGCGTTCTGAATACTAACGTGGATACACGCCGAGGGCCCATCATACATACGATTCCGTTGCATCGTCCGCTCTATAATGCCAAACGGCATCATCCGCCGTTACATGTATAGATCGTTGAGTTTCCGTTTCAATTATTTGTTCGGCGAATTCTCCGTCATTCCTATTATTATTTATACCACGGGAAAAGCAAAGCAAACCAGATGAATACAATCGATGTAATCCTACGTATCCAGTATGTCTAATCCTTTTTCAACTATTCTAACTGCCCTGCTTGGGTATCTGTAAGTTTATGGCTGACGGCTTTCTAAGAGGGTATATCATCTTGCTATTAATCTTTTATTAAAAAAAAAAAACTAACAGATCGATGGAAGACTATAGTGTTTTTTTTTTTTTTTTCGAAGTTTCAACTATGCACTATGTGGACGTTTCACCATTTTAGCATAATTTGACCAAAATTTATTTGCGGATAATATTTTTTATGTTCAGACCTTCCTTGCTTGAGCGAGTTGTTAAAAAAGAATATCTGAAACACTGACAATTGATAAATCATACTAAGTCTTTGAACACGTAATGAAAAACTCATGGTGAAGAAATTTTATTACCAGATTTCTTGTATTTAACAAGATGCAGAAATTGTCTGCAGTTAAATTTGAATGAACTATTTAAACGTCGAATATTAAAAATATTACAAATATATAAAAATGATGTTTTACTGCAGTTTATTCTGTACGATTAATAATTTATCTGCCATTTATTACGGAAAGCAAGCGATATTTTCATATTCGGCGGGTCAGAATGAAGGAAAACAAGTCTAACAATCCAAGTGTAAACTGCTCGAAATCTATATTCAAAACGTTTAGTCTTCATAATACATAATAACGTGTTCATCATAATCATCAATTGCAACACTAATATGTGATACTATATAATCTTGTAAGATCTACAGCCTGCTCGGCATAGAAATTTTATCGTGTCACAACTAAATTCGTAACGATATTAAATTCTAAAAGAAGTTTTATTACAAAATCATTCCCACATCTTTGGAAATTATCCTGTCAGAGCGTAATACAAAATGAATATGCATATATGTGCGATGATATATTTATGAAAAACTCAATCACATGTCTAGATAGGTTACTCTCAAGGATGTGTGGGCCATCAAGTGAATTAAACGCGTTTCTTAAATTGAAATCCGAAAAAGTATTATTCTAAGTCGTCGTGCTAAGAAATCTGTCGCCGTCCGTACCAGAGCGAAAGAGACTATAATAATGGCCATCACACTAGAGCAACGGATTGATTCATTGATAGAATTTATTGTACATAGGTCCGGCGACCCTCTAAGCGCATCACAATTATCTATAACGTATACATGAAATGAAATTATAAATAGAATTTACGCCGCCAGAACAAACATTAAATAGAATTGACCGAAAAATAAATGCAACGGAAACAAAATATATTGAAAAGAATAATCACCATTAAAATATAAACGCGTAAGAAAAATAAACGAAAATTTAAAAAATCCCGACAAATAAAAATGAAATTAAAACATGAAACAGCATAACGATAACGCAACTAAAAAAAAAACAGAGAAAAAGAGGGAAAAGTGCGAATAGAGATTAACCTGTCCTGTACCACGTGGCATCCACTTAAAAAAAAAAATTTATTATACGTACAGATTTTCGTTTAAAAAAAATGTTATTTCGAAATGGCGAATTTGTTAATTTTTTATGTTAATTTTACACTATTATATGTTAGCTACGCAGTTCGTTTGATTAACGAACTGGCCATTACCGTTGTATACTTGAGCTAGCCGTATTATAGTTGTTTAATAGCACGTGGAGGCCCTTTGTGCTCTTGCTCACAATTGTAATTGGTCCACTCACTGTAAAACTCAAATTGAAGGACCAATCACAGTATTAGAAATATAAGCGCAAAAGGGCAACCCTTTTAGAATGGATTACGGCTCAAGATTGTAAATAAATTACAAACAATTTGAACACGGTACCTCGGCTAAATTGACAATTTATTCACCTTTATCTCCTTATCCTGGCATATCGACAAACGTGTAATCGATTATTATAAAAATTAATATAAAAAAAATATTTCTTATTTTAGTGATCATTCTCGAAGGCTCCAAAAAAAAAGGAGTTTAATTATTTTTGGATTTTCAAGTCTAAAAAAAAGAAAAAAAAACGAGAATTATTGCTCATTTTTCACAAGGCCACCATGTTGATTTTAGCGTTCTAGTGAAAGAAGCTGTGCAAAATTTGGAAAACAATGAGAAAAAAATATTGTCCTACTCTGTGTATTTGTACGAAAAGGTCTTAAGAACTGAAGTTTTAAGCGATATTTTACAGTCGAAAAATTAGAAATTCATATTTCCAAACTCGTATTGCTGCAGTATATTTTAACCACAATTGTAATTATATTTTTCTTTACAATCCTCAAAAATCGGGAATATAAAAATTAAATCTTCAATAAATTCAAACTATTGATGTTCACTAAATTTATTACCAAGAATCTCAAATCATAATTGTACCCAACATTTTCGCTCTTCTCTCATCCAATTTAAAATTCAAAACTATTTTTCGTTAATATTTTCAACACTTCATATTAACTCTAAAAAAACGAACAACAAAGAAATGAAATTGAATTATTTTGAACAAAATATTATATACATGTAACATGAATTTTTCGCGAAGAAACAGAAAAATGAAAATGTCATAATATTTTAACGATTTTATCGACACCTAATTTCTTCTTTTATCTTCGCAATATCGCTGCCGTTGTTTGACTATTCGAAGAGAAGCAATAACGATTTTCACTCAACAAAAAATTACCATCTCCTTTTACGTTGAATTCAAGAAAAAAGCCGGTTATTGCGTAATGAAAGTTTAAACTGAAGTCTTGAGGAGCTTCGCCGTGTTCCTGGAATATAATGTGATATCAGGTTGATACAATACTGGGCAGAGAGAGAGAGGGTGCCGCGGTACTTGAAGCTCGAGATGATAGTAGCGGCGGAATAACCGCGTGGAGCTGGAGGAGTGGTTGAATCGGCTGCGTGTGTTTTTACGAGCACGTCCCAGGATATTCTCACAGTGGTGGGGGAACACTGGTTGAAATCGCATTCTATGTCGCGAAAAGGAGAAGGAGCTCCTTTGGCTCCTCCGGCTCGACCGTTTTCAGACCTTCGCGTTTTATTTCTGATAGCGTCGCACAGCCGCCACCACCGAGGGACATTATCGCTACCGCAAAAGACTCTTTCTTCCCCCATAAAGGCAATCATGCTTTCTACGTACCAAGATAACAGAAGGATAGTGAATGGAGAATGAAAAGTGGCGCATGGCTACCTCTATCTGCCTTACTGCAGGGGAAACGTCATCCTTTTCTTTCTGCGTTCTCACAAGCTATTGAGAAAAAAAAAAAAAGTTTATATATATATATATTCGTGTAGGCATAAATAATATTAAAAATCAAAAAAATATATACATGCACATTGTTTAAATTTAAAGCTCTGTGTCTGAAAAACGAGTTGGCCAACGAAACTGATATTTACTGTCGAATTAAAGCGTAACCGAACGTTTATTACAATTGGCATAAAAATTCATAGACACGTTTAGATTTTTTGACATTTTGAATTTCGTGAAATATTTCTTGAATTATTCAAGAACTGCCAGCGAAAATGTTCAGCTATGTAGCTAAATAAATTCTTCATGAATAAAGACATGTTCAAGGATTCTTTGACATTGAATTGAAACAAAACTATAAGAATTGAAACAAAAATAACGTAGGTCAGCTTCAAACAATTCAAATCAAATTTTTGCCACAGAATGGAACTAATATTCAGCGGTGCTTGATACTCAATTTTTTCACGACAGATTAAAAAAAAAAAGGTTCTGATTTTGTAGCAATTTGAATTTTTAAATTTGCAATAGCTTCTGCGATTGAAACATTTGGCGAAACGAATACAAACTTTATGGAATTATTAGGATAATTGTGATATCAAAAGCAAATATTTTGCAAGAGGTTTCTGATAGTCTTTTGCAAAAATCGATTATAAAATCTCTGATTAATTGCAAATGCAAGTTGGTATCATATCAGTATTTATTTGAAGAAACTAATTATGTCTACATTTTATAACGAATTATTTGTTTAGAAATTATTTATTCAACTAATATGAGAAGGGTATCAAATTATTTTATTTGTTAGGAGATTAAAATAATTGCCAAACTTGCTAATTTTATTTGTTAGGAAAGCAAAATGTATGCTAACTTTGCAAATATAAAATCATTTGATATCTTCTTTTTGTAATTTATTAACTTTGTAACTAATTCATTTTTTCTTTTTTGATGATTCAAAAAAATTCTACAGGAGTATAATTTAAAGCCTAAACGTTCTAATATCAACGCTTCGGTATATACCCAGTTTTCGATTGAAAAAGCATAAGGAATTAAAATAATTTTTTGGGACGCGTCAGTATCAATTCGAATATCAATTCGTATCATCCAATATCGCCTTTAAAAAATGAAATTTTGTGTTGTCTCAAATGAAATGATTTTTTTAATAATCAGTTCTACAGTTAATATTAACTAAATTATTTTCAATGCACGATTGCAAAGTGGTGAGTCAACAGAGTTTGGAAATTTACCGTCATAATATTTTGGAAATAATATCTCGCTCCAAAATAATTTACGTATAAATATTTTTAAATAAAAGTATCTTATATCTCTTATATCTTAATTGTAAGTTATTCTAACGTAATTTTTTATTTTTTTGCTTAATATTTTCTCCCAATGTTATTTTAATGCAATGTACTATTTCCAGGATATTTTGGCGGTATACCGAATTTGAATGCACCAGTAAACGCAAGATTAGTATATAATAGAAGTCGCATTGAAAAGTTTTTTGTTTTCTCTCGCACAAGCACGTATGCGGAGTAGCTGAGAGAGACTGAGAACGAGGCGCGCTGCTGCGAGGGAAGCAGCGAACTATCGCGCATGGTTATCCATTAGTATGCGCGGAAGAGCTTCGCGCTCGATTGTAGAAGCCATTGTAAGCGAAGAATGTCCTCATTGTCGGCGTACTATACCAGACTGCCGGTATAAGGAGACCCACCATCGAACGCCTCTGAATCAAGAGACTCACCCCTGCGACTATTTCCTTCTCTGCAGCTATATCCTGGTTGCATACAACTGAGACTGTGAACCTTGGGTGATGAGTCCTAATGCATAAATATACAGATTAGTCATTACGCCAATTATTTATCTAAATTATCCGTCGAATTTTTTTGTCTGAAAATTTTACGAGATGTTCAGTATGAGAAGAACGAAGAAATGAAGATCTGCAAAATATTAAAACAGTTGAATTTTTTTTCGGATTGATAGTAATCATTCTTTTGATATTCATTTAATCATGTTAAATGTTTATTTTTCCCTTTTTACGAATACAGGTGAACGTTAAAAAAATTGTCTCCCAGACACAAGAAATTAAACTTTACAAACAAAAAAATACACCCACAGAAGAAGAAGAGGTAAGTTTATTTGAATCATATAAAAAATTATTTAAATCAAATCAAATATAGTTGAATTTGAAAATTGAATATTGGACTGCAATTTAAAGAAATCATTTAATTTAAATAGAATTAATACATTAATTTAATGGAAATGAACATTTTACAAGATGTTATGTGTGATATGGAGTAAATATCTGTAAAATATTTGATCCCTTGCATTTTTTTCGAATTGATATTAATTACTTTTTTGATGCTCGTTAAATCACGAATGCTTCATTTTTTTTAAAAGAATACAGGTAATCGTAAAAAAAAATTCTCCAAACACAAAAATCTAAACTTTCTAAAAAAAAAATAGCCAGGTAAAGAGGTGGAAGGGACACAGGTTTATTTTTATCAAATTTTGAAATTTATTTGAATTAAATAAATCCTATTAGACCGGCATTTTAATAAATAATTTGATTTAGATTGAATAAATACATATATTTAATGGCCAACCGAATAGGGTTTATTTAATTCAAATATTTTGTATTTGATTTAAATAAAATTAATCTGATTTAAATAAACCCAGTCCCTTCGATTTTCTGGGTGTATTAGTTTTTGAGAAAAGGATTTTTTATCTATAAAAAATCCATTTCATTTTTAACTGCTTCGCACACTTTTAAACAGAATTCGATATTTTCCTTCAAAATTTAGTGTCTTTCCTGATCAAACCGGCAATTTGCAGACTGGGTCTGATGCAGAACAATATGAAAATTATATCGAATAATCAAATTTAATAATATTTAAATTTAAAAAAAAAATCATTTCTTTTTAATTAACTATGAAAATGTTAATTAACAATATAATTTTTTTTACTACAATTTTCATGCAAATAAAGTAATTGAAACTCTTTATTTAACGCAACTTTCGGTAACTTATTAGACAGTCAAATTTTATTTATTTCGCCAATTTACAGTTCCAGATTTAGGGTAATACACAACAAAACATATGTATTATATTGGTTAGGGCATTCGGCGGTAGTATCGATCTCGCTTTTGTTCATTTTCATGGACCTGGGCTACGATCGTTTGATTGCGAAAAATGGGGTGACGATGACAATCAGGCATTCATAGCGGCATTGTAGAGAGAAAACTGCATTACAGTAGACAAACCTGAAATCACTGACGCTATCACAGTCCCAGATCCGATTATACGAATAATAAAAAAAACGTAGCTGTCCGATAATGCAGTGCATTCTGCCCACTTTCTAATAATTCGCATGGTTTGCGGGTTAGTAGAAATGTATTTATAACCTTCTTGACAATTTTTTTAAATTTAAGTTCGTCATTTTGAAATTTGAATTTCTTATATAATATTTGAATTCAGCGACCTCAAAAACTATAGAGTACAAACTTTTATAAAAATCCAATGTTTTTTTAGATTTAAGTTCGCCATTTTGAATCCAGGGATGGGTACCATGAAAATTACACTTTTGAATGGTTTTTCATTCGAAAATGTATTTAAATCGTGCTTCCAAATATTTTTTCGAATGGTAAACCAATCAAAAGTATAGTTTTTATTCAATGGCGCCCAACCCTGATTGGATCAGTCATTTTGGATTTTGAAATTCTAATACAATATTTGGATACAGCGGCCTCAAAACCGATATAATATGAAGTTTCACAAAATTCCAACGGTTTTTTATATTTCTGTCCGCCATATTGAATCTGCCATCTTAGATTTTGGAACTGTGATATTTTTAAACAGTTTTTTTTAACGTCAATTTGGTAATTTTATTTCGATCTTGACGGGTCGAAGCTTTTTTCTCTTTTTTTATTTTTTTTTTTCAAATATAAATTTGAAATAAAAATAAAAAATGAGAGAAAAGCTTTTCAAATATAAATTTGAAAAAAAAAAAAAAAAAATGAGAGAAAAGCTCCGACCCGTCAAGATCGAAAGAAAATTACCAAATTGACGTTTAAAAAAATTGTTTAAAAATATCACAGTTCCAAAATCTAAGATGGCTGATTCAATACGGCGGACAGAAATATAAAAAATCGTTAAAATTATGTGAAACTTTATATTATATCGTTTTTTTTAATTTTTTTTCAAATATAAATTTGAAAAAAAAAAAAAAAAATGAGAGAAAAGCTCCGACCCGTCAAGATCGAAAGAAAATTACCAAATTGACGTTAAAAAAAGCTGTTTAAAAACATGACCTTGGATTTATTGGCATAAACTGAGTTATTTTTCGATAAATTCATTGTTATACATTTTTCTATATTAAGTATGAACTGTTAAATGCAGCCTTCAATCCACCTTTTTACACTACTTTTCTTTAAAACATGTACAAACTGTTTTTAAAATCTTACTGCCCGATTGACGTTTTCTAATTTTGCAAAATCGCTACGTACTTCAATAAGGAATATAAGATCTCCTCCAAATTTCAAGTAAATCAGTTTTTGAAAACGTGGTTTCGAGAAAAACGCGTTTAAAGATTTTTTAAGCGCGAAACATTCTTTACGCAGGTTTTCATATTCTGAAACTCATCAAATCTAATCCCCTTACTCGTATACCAATTTTCGTACCGCAGATAATTCGATATTTTATTTTTGTATATACCTTGGGAAGGATCTTCATTTTCTTAAATTCCAAAGTCTAATAATAACACGGAATGGAACATGTAAAAAGGTATAAGAAAGAACTAGCAGTCTCTTGGAAGGTGCGGATGTTGCTAGCTTCTCGTCGATATACCCGGCCATCCTTCGAAAAATAGTAAAATACTAGCTGGCAACATTTCACACAGGGATCGCATTCTGCGAAGATAGGATCGTCGCATTTCCCGTGTACGCTCATATATAAGGCAAACTTATGTCCAGCGTAAATTCCGCCGCTTTGCCAAGTTATCTTATCGTAAGGTCAGTTTCGAAGATGTTGGTAGACCATACTGGACATTATTCGAAATTGAAAAACCGACAGCCGCTCACCCTCGATCATACGCATACCCATGACTTCCGGCTAGCGGTCAATGATGCCCCGTGGACTTGGGGTGTGAATCTCTCTGTAGATTTACAAAAACGCCACTCGAGAAATCAATAAAAATAACTCACTATATATAACGCAGTTAGTATGTGGTGCATAACAATTTTTCAACAGTTTCTTTTTGTTATCGCATTAAAGGGACCAAGTCACCTGCAAATGATAAACATTCAATGGTGCAGCAATTGGAGATATAACAACTGTTACTTTGATAAAAATCAATACCGGGCAAGCACAAAAAATGTTTGTAAGTGGATTTTTTTTATTTGCTTTGTAGCTGAGTTCTTTGCTGCAAAGATTTTTCTAAATTTCTTGCACTTGTTATAAAATTCAGGTTGCGCCGATGGACCAACTTGATTTTGCAAGGTCTACTTATTTGAACTATTTGAACTCTTCGAATAATTGGAAGAGGAAACATTCGAATTAGCAATTTTACTATTTCAGTCACACGATCAATGTTTGTTACAGACACCAATAATATTACTATTAATTGACAGAATAATAAGAGGTTCCTGTTTTTGGAAGCAATAGACACATTATTTTACACTGTAAAACAATTTCCGAGAATCACGAAGCCTCGATATTTATGTTGTCAAATAATCTGAAGAAAACGCAGGTACATTGCGGGTATTTTGTACGCACTTCATCAGGACTTAACGCAGTAAAAGTCGGATTAGGTTCGAGCGGCAATAATACGATTGCGCGATCTAGCGTCGCGAGATTGGAAACAAAATGTCGTAAAATACAGAGTTCAACCCCTGTTACTTATCGAGCGACCCCTAGACGAGAGATAGGAGGAACGATCGCGGAAGCAATAGGACGTACGAAAAGTGTTGCCGTGTGACCCGGAGCCAATGCACTTGCCTGGTAAATACAAATAAAAATGGAAAGCCGGCTATTATGAGCGGCGAAAAGTATGAAGCATACCCCGGCTGTTTCAAATTGATATTTCGAAAGTTACCCGCTCTGGTGCCAAGTCAGAGCCTCTGTTACTGTCCTCGGGATGGTACAAGTCCAGCGCGGGGGAATTGATTTTATTCCCTTTGCCAATCCGTATTCCGGCTTATCACGATATACTTCAAAAATGTACTATAGCCAATCCCTTTCCGCATGGTTATATACAGGTATAGACCTAAAGCCAAGCTATATGTGAGACGACAGTATTCCAACGCTTCGGCAATAGCAGACAGACGGTAACCGATTGTGCTCTCTCACCGCCAAATCATCCTCAATTCCTAAAACCCCCAAATATGATGATACGATATTCCGTTTATTGAGAAAACCTACGGAATACTTACGTCGAACCTATCTCCACCACCTTGATATCTTACTTTTTCAAAAACCTTTTTTTTTTTAGCAGCAGTTTCAGAAGCCACCAAAAGGCAACGCATTTTATAGCAGAGTATTTTTTTTCGGTATATATTGCAGCAGAATTAGTGATAAATATGACAAAGTGTTCTTAATACCAATTTTAAAGATTTTTATAATTTGGCGCACAATTATAATCTTAACATCATCTCGGTTTTACGTAACCTATCTCTACACAAACCCATCTTAATCACTCTAAAAACTAAGCGTATTGCCAAGTGTGTTGTTTCGTATTCTTTGCACTGTAGTTAGTCACCGTTCACACCCTCACACACTGTTAAAAATCCGGTGATAAAATTCAACCCTTTCCGTAAAGTCCACACCTTGTGAATTACCGGTTTTCAATGTCTGTGTCAATTTACATTGCATCCTTAAATCTTCACAACACATCTTAATTAGAAATAGGTAAATAAAATGCAACTATATCGTTTGGATTTTATTTCTGCTATAATTCTGCATTGATAACTAGCAATTTATTGATATTCATCGATTTATCCCGAACGTATAAATAGGTATAAAGTTTTGAGATAGGAGCCCAATAATTCTGACACGCTGACTTGTTTAATATAACACTTTGAAAAGTATTATCTTACTATACCAAATCAGTCAACACTTGTGAAAAGTTCACACTACTTGCTTTTAACACGTTGGATATTTCTTAGAAAATTTTTTTACAAAATCTATGTCTTGCACTACATCAAAAGAAATGTCATAAGAAACAGATTGTGCATGTTTATTTCCGTAAAAATATCATTAATGCCTTATCTTTGTTGTAAAACCAATGTTATTTGTACCTCCTCGGCTATCAGCGCCGCCCTGGTGAAATTAAATCTCTGCACAACACCAGTACTAACGGTAACATTCAACACGACATAAGTTCTACACGGCTTAGTTCTACAACGTCCAACTTCGACAAGAGCCCCGATTTGATGATTCCGTTTTCGGATTTATTACAAAGTTCGACTCAAATTATATTTGTGTTGAGATACGTGGCTGTGTCGAACTTGAACTTTGTCGTGCCGAACTTTACCGTGTCGTACTGGTGCTGAGTAAAGATTATGTCTTATCAAAGACAAGCATCCACCAAAAACTAACTAAGTACAATTTCGCCTTGTTCAATTGAGTGCGTGAATAACAAATAAATTTTCTTTCCATTGACGTGCTGATTTTGATGATACTTAAATAAAAAAATGGCGGGTCCAATATGACATGCTAGAATTTAAAAGACGTTGGATATTTATTAAGTATGATATCAAGACAATTTGATTCGTACTGATTTTTACTCATTGTCGAGATAAAGTGCGATTCACCGGATCTTTTATCCAACATATAAATCTCATTTTTAGCCGCGAGTAAAAGAACGTTCTTCTTATATTTCAGATATGTCATCTAAGCTAGTGTCGAATTTACAGGTTCCCGAAAGAAGGCTTCAATTTAGATTCGCGTATAGATCGACAGGTAAGCGAATATCTTCACGTCATACTTGGCTATAATTCCAGATGTTATTCAATCACTTCAAGCATGCAGATTTCAGACTCCACCCGGCCGTATGCATATGATTCTTCACGAGACACTGCCTCTCGATACAGGCTCACAAGTCATGCACCAATAGGCGCCGGTGAGGCAAATATAAAGCAGTATCTTTTCTAACAAAGGAAGGATTTTACGAGCGCGCCAAAAGCCCCAACTATATTGCTTGAGGAAACCTTACAAAAGTTATTATTGTTCTTCTCTCACTCAAGCATTGTTGTTTTCATCCAATTAGTTTATCAATGATTTTCGAACGTGCACGCAACATTCATTGGCCCATATCCAAAGGTTTGTAGGCAAAATCTTATTAACCCTTTGAAGTGTCGATTCAGATTTATCAGCTTTACGTCCGTTTATGGTTCATTTTAAGGTATTTGATTAGGGTGGTCCTCAAAAAAAAATGTATCCCTGGCACCTTTTACGTTTGTTCATTTAACTATAAAAAAAGCACCTCAGAATTTTTTTAGGTTTATAAATTTATATTTAGGATTTACCCAAGTCCACAGAATTGTAAGGACAGGTGTCCGAAGACTTTTCTAGCTGTATGAAATGGCCACTGGAAAAAATCGGCAATTTTTTTTTATGTCAATTTTTATGTTTAAAAAAGGACGCCATACAGTCGAAATCGGAATCTAAAAAATTGAGGGGGTCCAATTTTCCAAATCAATCAGTATAATTTAATTTTGAAAACTGGCACGCTTGATTGTTGGGAGCTACAAAACTTAAATGGATACCAATTTTCAGCAAAAAATATTTAAAAATCTAGGAGTTATTCGACTTTAAAAATATCGATATCGCGAACAATCATATTATGACAGTTGTTTTTTCGTCGCTTATTCATTGTTTAGTTAAGAATGTAAGATAAACTGTGACGGTGGGCGCAAGTTAAAATGGTGGGAGTTTCCGATAAAGTTTTTTTTTTTGGAACTATTGAAAATGATTGGTTCTACGGAATTTCCCTACTGTTTGCATTTGAAAATATTCCGCGATAGATGGAAAAAAAATAAATCGTTCCGTGTGCGACGGATCACGTCGATTACTTCCATTAAGTATAAAGAAATGTTATCGTATTTTCATCTATCATGAAATGAAAAAAAGAAACAAATAATGGTACTAAAAAATGGCTTATAAATTAAAAAAAAAAAAAACACTGTTGTGGTCTCCAAATACCGAAGATTTTACTGGATTGGGCCCAACTACAGTAATGGAAAAAAAATTGTTTGTAAATGAATAACCGACGAAAAACAACTTTCGTAATATGATTTTTCGTGATATCGATATTTTTAAAATCGAATAACTTGTAGGTTTTTGAATATTTTTTGCTGAAAATTAGTATCCACTTAACTTTTGTCACTCGAGCGTGTCGGTTTCTTAAATTACATTTTTTTAACCGATTTAGAAAGTTCGGCCCCCGTATTTTTTTCGATTTCAATTTCGATTGTTTAGGATTCTTTTATAAACATAAAAATGCATTTAAAAAAAATTACCGATTTTTTTCAGTGTTACTTTATATAACTAAAAAAGTCGTTGACCCTTCCCTCCCTTAAATGACTGTGGGCACCTTCTAAATATTTTTTTTTTAGTCTGACAAAATTCTGAATTATTCCTGTCCTCATAATGAAGATATTCAAGGTGTGGCAACAACGAAAAAAAAGGTTTTTTGGGAACCACCCTGGTATTTGATATATTATTTTTGCATATTTAAGAGGCCAAGAGATCAATGAAAGAATTATTATTTTTTTAACGTGTCGATCTTCGCAAATGAAGAATTAGTCAAAATACGACTGTTTTTGCTGCCGAAATGTAAGTGTTACGAAACAATAAGAAAAATTTAGGTGACAATTAAATCTTGGGGAGGATTTTGATACATTTGGAATGATTATGAATATGAACTAAAAATAACGCAATTCAGAATTCCAGATTCAAAATGGGAGATGATGGTAATTGTTGGAACTATTTGTGTACAATCTGTATCTATATATATAATATAATAAAGACGTACGTCAAACAAATGCTTGTAGAGTGAATATATAGAAGCGGGTCATAATTGTAAAGTAAAGGCCCATCAAGCATATATACGAAAATAGAAGTCTGCCGACGGCAGCTTCTTTGGCGAACAAATAAGCGGCTCGGTTAAACGAAAACTAATATGACTGACGACAGTATAATTTCTGTTTTTAAATTTGTCCCACTTCGTCCGGTAATTGAATTTCCACGAAGATAGCTTCAGCGATGCAGTTACCAGCTACCATGGCACTCGCAGCACCGCGGTTTAGCCTCGGGGTTATTTAAGACAGATTATTCTCTGGCAAGAAGCATCAGCGAAAATGAAAATGCTCCCATTTACAGGAGGATTAATGGACTACGAATCGCTTTAGGATAACTGCACAGTGCTGTTAAATAGAGGCTGTTGTAGCTTCATGTCGATGGTAGTCTCCAGTCAAGACGATTTCTTCACTAGAAAAAAAAAACAAACAAAATTGTCATGGTACCTGTAATATTTAATTTTTTTTTTTATATTTGAGGTATTTTGCTACGTACCCAAAATTTAATTCTCAGCTCATCAGTTTAATTATATAAAAAAGATGGAAAGTAAAAACTTCCTCATTATTTTCCATTTATTACAAACCACCCTCACGGGAAAAAAATTCCAAGTATTATCTCGACATTCTACACTGAAAATATAAATTTGTGGATTTTTTTTTTCAAATTTCTATAAATTACTACCAAACATACAAATTTTCTAAAATCGTATCGTAGCAAGAAGTAGTACAAAAATATAAAATACTACAAAAATGTTTTTAATTGAAGAATACTGCAATGATTTATTAATAACTGCAATAATCTGCCAAAATTTAAGGTACGAAAAAGTCTTAACTAAAAGACATCCAAAAATCTTATCTAAAAGAATCTTTTAGATATAACTCTGTTTTTAGTGTTCTATATAATACCAAATATTTCGACGTGAAATAACAAAAGTCAACTCGTTATTACAGCTCCAATGTCTTCTGCCATAACGGGCAATTCAAATTTATGCCTTTTTGTTAAATATTAAAAGTTTCTATAATATCCTAAAGTGTACTTTGTACAAAACGAATTTTGTATTTTGGCTTATTTTACGTAAAAAATAGTACATTAATTTATCTAAGCTGTGCAATAGAAAAACACAAAAATTTACAAAAGGGTTCTAATTCAAACAGTGCCATGTTGATTTTTGTAGCTTTCATATTAGTAAATTTTCACTTTTCGTAAGATTTTATAAGAACCTGTGTAAAAAAAATGGAAATAATGAGACAACAATTTTTTTATTGCTAGAAACTGAAGTTTAACAAAATTTGAGCGATAAGAAAACCGAAAACATGTGACGTGCTCTAAAAAAAAATGTTACGGAAATCGTAGCTATTAAATTGAACTTATTTTCTATTTAACATAAACCCTTAAGACGTTTTGAAGAAATTTGTATTTTAAGGGAGGACATTTGATAGGTTTAAGAAAATCGCATTTTTCGTTTTTATCACTAGTTTTACAAATGAGTTTATTGAGTTGATGCGTAAAGGACCTTTCGGGCAATTAAAAATTTATTTAAACGCGTTTTTCTCGAAACCACCCTTTCAAAAGTGGGTGTACGACATTTCTCCATGAATTTTTCACCGATCGACTTGAAATGTAAACAACATCTTCTCAGATATATTCTTTACCGCAGTACGTAGCGATTTTACAAAATTCGAAAACGTTTATAAGTTATTAACAATTTGATGCAACATTATTTCCTAAAAATGTTTTTTTTTTAAACATCCGCTATTTTTTAGTATACAAATATTTTGCAAAGTCCCTACGTAATTCTGATTGCTTCTTTCCTCTACTTTAATATGCCACTTCGTTTCGTTGCTCTAATGGCCGCCGTTTTTTTTTGGTAATCTTCTACACCGTTTTAGAAAAAAAAATCGATTTCACACAAGATCCTGAACGTCGTCTTTTTTCTTCATCTGCAGTACGAGACCATTTCTTTACATACATTCATTGCATAATGAAGCCCTCATCAATGCCCTCAATTGTATAATCGCCCTCATAAAAAATTGGCTCGAAAAAAGGCTGAATTGAAAAGCTAAACTGATTCTATAGTTTGTACTTCATATTATTTTGTTCTACACACATTTGTAATATTGTAAACAACGGTTTACTATAGTGCGGTAACGCGTTAGTCCGTTTTCGCATGGAATTTTGGTAATCGTAGAAGACTATGAGGACCAGGGAAACCAGAATGGAGAAGAGACGGGAGGGAGGGCTTGTAGTAGTAGGGTTGCAAGCGTTATTGTGGGCGGTGGCGCGCGTCATTTGATCGGGCACAGAGTGTAGCTAAGGTCGTGTGCACCATTTCCCCATCCTCTCGATCACGCTCGAGATCGCGGCAGTCGAAGTTGCGCGTACCGCTCTGGGGGTAGATTCTACCCCGCAGGCCGGCCAACCTAATGGAAACAAGAAATTGCCGCAAACAGAGTTACTTGCGCCTCGACGCGTGGTAAATATCAACCCCGTCCATCGTCGTCGTTGCGCCTCGATTGAAAAGCAAAAGGCCGCGGGGTAGCCTTGACGTTTCAAACACGACAGTCAAAGCAAAGCATTCTGTGCAATATAAAAACGATTTTCACGATATTTAATCCGGCATTCCACTACTATTCTAAAATACTATATTTCATCTGCACAGAGCTCATTCCAGTCACTTATTTTGGTTTAGTAATAAATATATATATTATTGTTTACAATATATTGACCTGAACGTAAAATTAAATTTTTTTTTTTTTCAAATATTGCCGTCTTCACTTTTTGATTGTTGATAAATCTTTTTGTAATTGTATTGTATTACTTACGGTTATCAAAATGTGTTCAAACTTTGTGTGTTTTTTGTGATTATGGAAAAAAAATCTCGATAAGAGAAATATTTATTTTCAGTAATTACTAAGTTATCACTTGATGCGGTCACAATAGTTGTTTTAAAAAAGTGTTTATTGCTACTATTTGATTTATTGATTCTAAACATATTCTGAATACCTAAAAATTGTCGATTATAAAATCATTGGCAATGAAATTCAACAATTTTTGTTACTGTTTTTCATACCTTTGAGTTCCAATCTTGTTTTACGAACAAAAATTCAACAAAACATTGTTAAGGCTGTACAAAAATTATAGGCAAAATATGGTGAACAAAGTTTCGACAATTCACTACGTTAGAAGTAAATTCTCAAGAGAGATACAACAACAAAAGACTCGAATAATCGGAACTACTAGGAGAACAAAAATTCTACTACAAAAATAATCCGATAATACTGTACCGAAAATACAAGTTTATACAAATTTGTTTTTGCACAAATATTGACTTTTTTTGTGGAAATATCTATGAATTGGTACCAAATAAAAAAAAATAAAATCAGGAAATCGTCGTGAGTAATATTTTGTGAAAAATTTACAGTTCTTAAATTTTATTCGAAAGGCAACAAAAATCTAAACGTCGTTTTATTATCAAATTTTTTTAGGAGTTTATTAATTTATGCAGAATTTCATAGATTTCCGCTATCTTTTTTTCAGCAGTTTTTTTATGGTAAACTTCTATGGTTTGTAGAATTTGTAACTCATCAAAAATATTTCATCCATTGTATTTTGGGTTAAGATTGAAATTGCAATCATAAGGCTTTTAACTCATTGTCACGTGAAATGTTAAGTTGTAAAAATTTTCAACAAATTCCAAAATATAATCGAAAACAATTATTCGGACAATGTTTGAAATCTAAGAGCCTGTTCTATACCGCACAGACATTGATCCGATGCTATTACAATAAACAGACGGTACACTCAAGATCCGATGTGAGACCCTCGAATATATTGCGAATGAGTGATCCATTTCCTGAAACGGATGAAAAGAAAGCAGTCGCATAGGGTCGGAAATTCGATTACCGGAATCGTAGATAAATACGGATTGCAACGAATGCTCTCGTTTTATTCTCGGTGAAGTGTTTGAGTGCAATTTATTTATTCCCGTTGTTTCGTTATCTTGACACAATGATACGTCTGTTAATCTAAAGTCCATTATTCCAAATTTCCTCTACGAAGAAGACAAAACCGATCAACGCATTTCGGCATAAAATGTTCTTTGCGAGATATGAACAATAATGAGAAAGCAATGTACAAGATTGTACTTTAGAGGTTTTTGGAATTTTTGAAAAAAATGTGACTAATTGATGTTCAGAGATAACGATATCCACGATTTTGCAATAATTATGAATAACTTAGTTATTGTATTATTTTACAATTAACGATAATTCGGTAAACGTAATAATTTATAATAATTTATTTAAAAATTTTAACATAAATTGAAAATGAATTTTAGGCTCTGGCGAAGTAAGTCACAACCGAATTTTATAAGGAGAATCATTAACTTTGCGATAAATAAAAATTCAAATTTACTCCTGATTGTCAACTGGCTATTAATATCAACAAAAAATGTTAAATAAAGATGTTAAACAGCCGAAATGTGAGATTGAACTAGTTAAGAATTTTAAAACAATTTCGTATCGTAATATGTTGCTAATTACAAGTATCCATGAATAGTGATATCAAATAAAAAGTATCTCCTCTAAATAATCACCAGAACATTGTGTGTAACATTAATTTCCATTTTAACTTTCTCATCACTAGCAATGTATGTAAAAGACAAAGTATTGCAATTTACAAAATGCTCGATTTTTATGTAAATAGATGTTTTTAAATTTGTTGGGTATCTTTCTATGAATAAAATGTAGTTTTAGAGTTAATATTGAAAACAAAACACTAATCCCTTTTGCTACTTTACCTCAAAGGTGAAAAAGAAAATAATAATTTTCATGTTTCAGCTACCAAAAGTCATTGGAGGCACTCTTTATGAACTGAACCATTTTTTTACTAGTTATATTTTTCTCACTGATTTCGACACTTTTTATTTCACTCTTATTTTTATATAACGTATATTAGTATGTAGAGAACCTATAGAACAATCGGCAGAGTCGACAAGACATATTTGAAGATGTAAAAAAAGTTTTTCAAAACTTATAGTGGCCAAGTTAATGAAGAATGTCTCGTTGATATTTTTATTTTTCAATTTGTTTTGTATTAGAATTCAAAAATATGAATTAATAAAACAAATGGTGAAAAGCGTATTTTTGGTTCGCAGACTGATTAAAAAAAATGATTATGCTTTGATTTGAGATTTAAAGACAGAATTATATCCAAATAGTGTTCAATGAGTGAACACATATGAATTAATAAAACAAATGGTGAAAAGTGTATTTTTGGTTCGCAGACTGATTAAAAAAAATGATTATGCTTTGATTTGAGATTTAAAGACAGAATTATATCCAAATAGTGTTCAATGAGTGAACACATATGAATTAATAAAACAAATGGTGAAAAGTGTATTTTTGGTTTGCAGACTGATTAAAAAAAATGATTATGCTTTGATTTGAGATTTAAAGACAGAATTATATCTAAATAGTGTTCAATGAGTAATTTAATAGAACAGCGCCTTTTTCCTTTGCATATAAGATGAAAAAAAAATCATTATTCAAAAAAGAAAAATGCTCCAAGTCAAAGGTGGATTTTGTTGCAGTACTAGAACAAAAAAAATGATCAGCACATTATTGTTTAAAGAATTAGTAAACAATTGTTTTCGATATAACATTTTTAATTCTATATCCTGTCGTGAACGCGCCACAAGATGAAACCAAGCGAATTTCTGAATATGGAATTTTCAATCTGCCATTCTATCATTGACAATTTCGCACAAATGGGATAGCAGTGCGGAGCGTCGAAGCGTGAGACGCGCGCACATTGGCGTTAAATAAGAGTAACCCACTCGCCCCATCATCCGCACATAATTGCCTGTGAAATCGTGTGCTTGGCTTTTTGCTCCTTGTTTTACAACCGCTTTTCGAATATCGAATATCGAGAGTGAACCCCGAACTTATAATCATCCATTCTTTTTTTTAAATTTAAGTTTTCAATTTATTTAGTGTTTACAAAGAAAAATATCACTAAAAACACATTCGGCTCATGCTTAATTCTGACCGTCCTTGAATGTTATTTTATTTATAAGGAATTATTTTTATTTCGACAACTATAGCGTTAACACAACTTTTCCGGAATATTTTAATTCTGATAACAATCAATTTTGCTTGTCGTTTTTTAGTTCAATTACACAATAAACAAGTTATGTGTAAAATCGGATTGTCAGATTTTAAAGTAACAAATCCCATTGTTTTTCATTTGACAAAAATTTGGTGTATCTTACAGATTTTTTTGTAAAATTTGAAAAGAATAATTGATCAAACATTGGCACCCTCAGTTTAAGTTGTTATACAAAATTTAAGATCAATTACTTGAACTGTACTCGAGTTATAGGATTTTCAAAAAAAAAAAAAAAACGAAAATGCGAATTTCTATAAAATTTGAACTACTTTATCGATTTCACCTAAATTCAATATGAAATATCGCACCACCCCGATAAAGTTTTATGCTAAGTTTCTGCCCGATAGCTGGAAATTTGTACGAGTTAAAGTGTTCACAGACATTTTTCAAAATCTTAAAAACTCCATAAAATCGAAATGCTTCAATCGATGTTTATAAAATGTATACCAATGAGACACTTGACCTTACTGTATATAGCACAAAAATTTGAGATGATTCGGTTGGGTAGTTCCCGAGTTATGGCAATATGAATTTTAGCCCCTCTATCACATACATACGGACATTTTTTCTAAGCCTCTTTTCTCGACGTTATGGACCATTCTGACATGAAAATCTCGAAAAAAAATGTTCTCGAAAGAAAAGCTCTGTGAGGAAGCAAAATGTATAAGTTTGACAAACTTTTTTTGCGTTACTTCTAATTTTAAATAAAGATATTTAAAAATTCGATAAAGTTACATAATCTTTGTGTTACTCTTTAAATCGATTTGAAAAACTCCATGAAGACAAAAAAAAATTATATCAAAAACAAAACAAAAGTTTGTTAACTTAATGTAGAGTAAAAAAAAAAATTCGGGAAAAATATTTCGAAAAATCGCTTGTTAGGTAATCGAAAAAGAAACAAAAAAGTCTTATAGAATGTTGTTTTTCAAGCAATATCTAAGATGTAACAGCGTGTCAAACCGAAAAAATTTACTCTAATTTTTCGAAAAAAAGTCTAAAAATTTTTTTGAAAAAATTCGTTGAAAGATAAATGAAAAAGGAAAAGAAAAGTCCCCAGACTTTTTTTTCTCAAGTTAATAGTTTAGGCGCTACACCTTGCTAAAGTACATTTTTTGCAGACGCAGAAAATGTCAAGGTCATCCGTAGGTTAGCTTCACGACACGGTGAAACTGACCCCCCAGAGCCTGATTTTTCTGTCCCTTTCATGAGACCGTCTTGTGAAAATCTCATTTTATGAAATGCCTGTCGATAAAGAATCTTTTACTTCTAAATATTCTGTATGAAATTTATAGAGAGAAAGAAAAATGTACAATTATAAAAGTTTACAAGTATAAAATAATACGTTTATTTGCATGCAGGTTTAAAAGTATTACAAACTGGATTAAATATAAATCCCTTAACTTGGTACTTGCATGTAGTTATTTTTACAAAAAATAAAAATACAATGATTTTAAAAAAATATATACATACAAAATTACTAAATTCTTAATTCTAATGTTTTCTTTCTGATTTTTGTAATTCTACATCGAACTTAGTTTAAAAACATAATTAATTAAGCATGCAAAATGCAATCTAATAAATTAACTTAAAAAAAAGACATCCCCACAAATACCTTAAATATGTATCCTCTTTCAAGAGCATCTCCATGCTGTTGCGGAGGTATTTAAGATTTTCTAAAACAAAGAATAGTCCTTTGCGTTTGCTTGTGTTGGTCGTCAAGTGAAATACATTTCCGCACGTTTAATAATCCTTACCCCGTTAGCGTCTTATCTTGTAGAGACCGGAGTTGCTGGCACAATCGCTAACAACGGAGCGAGACAGAGTTTACGGGGTGCCCGAACGAGCCTCTCCTCATTTTAGCATAAAAATGGCCAATTATACCCGCTAACAAACTGCGACGATGCGAAATTCCGTGTTGCGTAACTCGGTTACCGAGGTTGAAGGATTTTAGTTAGCGTAAATACCGAGAGTCGCCACACTTTTATCCCTGATTACCGTTTCTCGAAAAGTTAAACCTATTACACCCGCGACTAGAGTCTCTCTGCATGGGGTTGCAGTGCTTTTTGCGCGACGCAAGAAATATGAGAAAAGTCAACAAAAAAAAAAAAAAGATAAACGACGTTAGCATTCCAAACATCGCCTTAGACTTCATTCGCTCGAATGAAAATCAACGACTCTCAAGTCGGTGTCGGACGGACTTGAATCGGGACAATGATGCCATGATTTTACATCTCTATACTGAATGCCTCTCTAATTCTTACCGAGTAATCGGATATTTTTAAAAGCCTTCTTCCAACCCAATTTTCATATTCAGTTACTTTTCTGTCGTCATGCTTGTACGCGTCACACGGCCTCTAAATTGTCATATTGCAAAGTAAAAAAAAAAAAAAGAACTCTTCTGATATGTAAATCAGAGTCGCATACACTTATCAAACTCAAACGTTAATTTTCCATAGAAACCTGGAAACCTGGGAAATAAAACTGCATAGATGATAGTGCAATCTCTCTTATGTACAATATAATAAGGCTGTAACTTTTTTTCGGCTATCCGGATAATCCGAGTTACCCGAATATCTGGATATAACCAAGATAATATCGTATTTTACAAGTCTGAACACTTGAAGTATGCTAAAAATGGTTACGGCTGTGAATTTAAACAGTAAAATAAGATTCGTGGTGGACGTTGAAAGCACCTTGAGCTTTTTTGGGGCGAGTCTCGACACGCTTTTTAGCTTCCTTTCTCGGTGGACAAAAGACACTCGGATGACCTGAGCATTCATTAATTTTCTTTGCACTGTTAATATTAATTCAACACCTCAATTTTAAAAAAGTCGAACTTTCCAAATTGCTTCCTCATTATTTTTGAATTTTTACAAAGGAAGTATATTTTGACTTTCTTATAGAACAAAAATCAAAATGTGAAATCTTTAAAAAAATAATAATAAACCACTTCATAAACGACTACGAAACGTCATAAAATAAGATTGCACAAACACGTTGAATCATGTTTAACATGCAAAGTTTTTGTGGAAGTTAGACAAAAAAATCAAAAATCAAAATGTGACATCTTAAGAAAAAAAAATAATCAACCACTTCACACACGACTACGAAACGTCATAAAATAAGATTGCTCAAACACGTTGAATCATGTTTAACATGCAAAGTTTTTGTTTGCTTGCAAAGCCTTTTGTGGAAGTTAGACAAAGAAATGGCAATTTTCTTGAAAAATACAAAACCACGTAAAATCCGAAAAGCTTTTTCGATCTTGTCGAAATTCAATAGCAAAAAAACATTGAACGTATCTTTAGTCATGAAGAATTATTTTGCTGAATTTTCGACCCATTTACGACATTTAGGGCGGTCACAGATTTTTTTTCAATAAAAATTCTATTAAATATGCATACATACATTTTGTAAAAAAATCACAGTAATTAATTAAAAAAAGGAGTTAGTGCTTTATTTACGTGCAAAATTTGAGCTCGAACCATCGGACCATTCGGGAGTTACGGACGATTGAATTTTCGATGCTGGGAGACACACACATGCATACACTCATATGGAAATTTTTTCTAAACCACGTTTCTCGACTTTTCGGGTGATTCTAAGTAACTACCATGAAAATCTCGAAAAAATGTTTTTTCTATAAGAACAAAGCTATACTTCTATGAGCATGCAAAAACACAAATGTACACAACACAGACAAGAGATAAACACTTTGAATACTATACTCGCGGGTAAATATAAACACTCGGCGATCCTTTCAGAGGGATATCACACACAAGTAACCTCTGGTCGGAATTAGTATCAACACTGTGTCGCAAGAGGCGTCACGGTTCTTTGGGCGCCAACAGCCGATTCGCGTCTTGATGTAACCTGAATAGCAAATATCCCGAACTCAACACTTCTTTGATAGGTAGCGATTCAATCATCTTTATAATTACGAAATTATATTTCAGCTAGGTAGATAATGAGCAAGTATTTGTGAGATTTTTTGCTTCCTCACAGAGGAAGCCTTGTTTTCGTGAATTTTTTTACCCCGAGATTTTCTTGTCCTGGACACTCAGAATAGTCCAAAACATCGAGAAAAGTGATTTAGAAAAAATGTGTGTGTGTGTGTGTGTGGCGCGTGCGTGCAATGTTCTATGAGATATTATAGTATACTTTGCGGAGAGCTGCAACAAATTTTCGTGCTATGAAAACTTACCGGCTTTCGTTATTTCACACTTAAAATAATATAGTTTTATATAGGAAAATAAAAACAGAGTTACGTCTAAAGTTTTATATTTTCTATAACTCGTTACTTAAATTCTGGTCGATTAATGTAGTTATTAATAAATTACTACTTTATTCCACAGGCAAGTAAATTCCTTAGTTTCTTTACATTTTTATTACCTTTACAATTTTGTTTAAATCCGTAAAATTTTTGAGAATTCTATATAAGTTTATAAATTTTTGTACGTCTTGCGACTAGTTCTTGATTTTGGGAAACTGTAATTTCTGGTGATTTATAGAAGTTTCTAAAAAAGAAAACTCACATGTTTCTACAAATACAAATTTATATATTAGATTGATGCAAAAATTCGTTCCCCTTTTAAAAAATTTCAATACAATATTGTAGTAATATTTAAATTTCTTCTGTACGCGACGAATTAAAAGAAACAACTGGAGAAAATAAATAAAGGAAATGTCAATTTAAAAAAAATGACAACTCAATTTTTTCCCGTTTTTTACATTCCGATATATTACTATAATGATATATGAACAAAGACTCAAAGAATACAAAGAGAAAAGATTTGATAATTTGGCTACAACTCAGTGATTTTTCAAAATATCGATATATTATTTAAAAAATCGGTAAATAAAAAAATGTGTTAAAAAAAATGAAAAATAAGAAATATTTTAACAAATTCTTTTTTTTTTTTTTTTTTAATTTTCGACTGTACTAAAATATAATTTCATCCAAAAGGTATAAATATAATACCGATGCTTTTCCTGCAAGTACAGTTTTCAAATCAACGAAAGAAGCTTTACCCAAAAAAATCATACCCAAATTTGTCACTTTTTGCGTTACAACGATCAAGCATTCGATTGACATAGCCACTTATATCACAATTACATATATCGTTGCATCGTCGAGTTTAACTGTATAATCGGAATGTATAACAGAATGGTAAAACACGAAGCTTACAAGTGTATAACGGTGGAGTTATAGCTGCAGCTCGTATATCACAAGCGTCTTCGCAACTAAAGTCTTGTAGCGTGTAGACGAAAACAGGGGCGGATGTCTCCTGCGCCAAAGTTAAATTAAATCAGTACGAAGGCAGCTAATATTGTAGTTTATCTAGCGGGACATTAGCACGGTGAAATATGCCCTCCTTCGCAGAACTTAAAATCAAGATCTCTAAAGTTGCCGTGCGCGCAGGCATCCTTCCTGCTAAGTCGCGCGTGAAAATACTAATTATTATACCGATTATTAATATGAAAACTTCATAGCGTCGAGAAGCAGCCGTGAGTTGCCTGTTTAACGCCAGGAGTTTACCGGAGATACCGTGTATGTCTCGGCTGTAGGCGTCTGGATTATGAGTAGCTATAATAATACTTCGTTGCTGTTTCCATTGCCTATATACCAATTACGGTGTGCATAGAAGAATTTTCAAAGGGACAATTATGGCTCCTCGATGCAGGGCTTTGAAACGCTTTCAAAACAATTCACCGTTACGATGACTCGGACCCGGGCTTTTGTTATTGATGTTTTATTGCCACAATTAATTAAATAATAGAGCGTTAAATAACAAAGAGACAATTTAATAATAGAAACAATATATAGACAATAGATATTTTCAAGAAAGCCCTTTATAACGTCCATCCTGTGTAACTTATACGTACGATTATGCAACATTGAAATTCTATTTCATAAAACTCTACAAAAGAATAATATCCGATGGAAAAGTTGACATTTAGAGTACGCACGATGTCATAACACAACGCGACAACAAAATTGTTGCGCATTAAAAAGATTCAATATTTTTTTACTTTTAAAAAATAATACTTTAAACGTGATAACAAAACTTACTTTTTTATCATTTTTATATTCGCAATTTCGAAATGTGGAATATTATTACAGAAAGACTACAGTAATTATTATCTTTAGGATGGTCTTAATATTCGGAGTATGGACGAAAGTTGTTCCTTTAATTACTTTAGATTTTAATGTCGCTGAATAGAAAAATTATCGCTAGTTGAAATCAGACGAGTGAGTGAAAGTCAATGAAGCTCACGCTCTTATATATTTACAAACCGATAATAAACGTCAGTCCAAAAAATTGAATCCTTCGCTAGTAATTATTTAACAAGTTACGCTTTCAAATAATCTTTAAGCTATATTTCTCTGAAGTCGGATTCAAAAGTTATTGCGGTTAAAATATTAAGCTTTCAGTAGTAGATATTGTTAAATCATTTTATTGTTAGCACAAAGAACCACCCATCTCTTTTCTAAATCTAGCCGCGGTTTTTATCATTTGTGGTGTATTTGGGAAAGCGCTTTATTTTCCAAATGATGGCATCGTAAATCAGCTCAACTCTTCATCATCGTACGGCTAAGCTAGAGTTGCCCTCTGTTTAATGGTAGCGATATTTTCGAAGATATTGCTTTTCGTGAATTGGCCATAACTGCAACATAATTAGTGACGATAAATGAAATTGAATAGTTAAGGCCGGTGATTGGCTTATAAAATCAGTCGTCATAAAATGATGACAAGAGAAACGTTTATACTCACATTCTGCGATATTTTTCCTTTTCCGCAGTTGATAACGATGGATTGGTAGCTTTTACAGAATCGATGATATGCTTTTGCGTCAATTCAATTTCATCGATGGGTGAAGGTTGTCCCTATGGAAAAATAAAGCCGCTTGTAATTATTCAAAATCTTTTTTAATCTACATATTTTTTATTATGTAGATAGCAATACTATTATTTGCCTCTTTACACTCAAATATATATTTTTTAGTCATAAACAAGTTGTATGATTAAAATACAAATAGTACAAAGTATATAAAAAAAAATATGTTGCTTTTCATTTCGACAAAATCGGCAACATGTTTATTAGAAAGCGGAGAAATGTTCATATATGAACTTTCTCTATTCTTTTTTTACTTTTTATTTATAGATATTGAATATTCATCTTTAATTATGTGTGGAGTAAGATTTTCAATTTATCAAAATTCTGTAGAAATTAAAAAGTATACATTTTTCACTTCCTCTTCATATACGGAGTATGTAAAAGAGAAAGTATTGCAATCAAAAAAAAATTCGACTTCCAGATTTTTGTGGAAATACATGTCTTGAGTGTCCTATATTCCAAAAAAAACATTCACTCATTTCTGTCTATCTGCCTGTCTGTGCCATCCGATAACACAATAACTTTTGTAAAAACTTGTTTCATAAGAAATCTGAAAAAAATGCACGACATTCAAGGCAGGGTATTCTTTCATATCTGCAAGTTACAATCCGATCGGAGATCATATGGGCGACGAATGTATCGTTTATTTAAGAGGAGGGAGTTAGATCAAAATTACAGATACCCAAAAACATATCCCACTTACATAATCACCAGTGTTATTTGAAAACAATATGTATATTATTGACCTGGTAAAAAAAAAATTTACCCGGTGGCAAAATATGCAGGTAATGGGGGTCACTTACGACATTTTAAAAAATTTATTTTCCAATCTGCGCATCTTTGAAAAAGAATTGCTAGTTCAAATATTCCTAAATAATTCTCAGTTGTGCTTGAGAATTAGTCTTTCGAGAACAATTATAACCATATGAAAGAGTGGTAAAATTTAAGCAAGTCCGTATGCTTGAATAATAATAATCTTTTTTATTTCTTAAATAAATTATAACTTTACCAAATTTAACAAAAGAATAAAAATAAAAAGCTTTTTTAATATCTACCTTCCTTTCTTAAAAAATAACCAATGCTTCTTATCATCGTGATTACAATCCAATGAAAAATTAATTTCCAAGTGCGAGAGTGAAGTAAAGAGTTCTTTTTTTTTTTTTTTCATTTCCATATTAATTGTATTCGAAATCGACATGATTATAACTCGGCTGGCATCGAATACGACACCCTGTGCTAACTGTCGGTAGGTAACTACTCGTTTGCCTTTCAATCTCACGTGATTGCCCGACCCTCCACTTCATCCGCTTTGCGCATCATTATAACGCATAAGATAATAATCCCCTCGGCGTTCAGTGAGGCGTAGTTTAGGATGAAGTGGAGCGAGATGGGGTTGCTTGGCTCGCGCTAATAAAGCTCCCTACGTTTCCTCAGTTATATAACACACCTACCTACCTACCTACTATAATCTAGTGCTATAAGATCACTAATGATAGTATCATAATTATACTCTACAGAAACTCCCGTCGAAGATTCACGAATATATCGTTTACTACTTGTCTTATTGATAATGAGCATGATATCGCTTTTGAAGTGCATTGAATTACGAAATAAAAATTGATTTTCTCCTCTTGTATATTCCATTTTTTTTTTAACTCTGGCATTACAGATTTCACTAAGCGCGAAGAACGGCGACTATCAATGTTCGTCTTTATCCCAACAGAAGATTAATCGATGTCTGCTCACCGGTGAAATATTATCAAGAGCATTCTCCAAGGCGTCATACTTGGCTTGTGTCAAAGCAGCATTGATATCTGCTCCTGTAAAACCGGATGAGAGCTTTGCAAGTTCCTTAAGGTCGAGATTGTTCGTGTTTACGCTTTGAACTTTGCACAAACCAATAAGAATATCTTCCCTGTCGTTCTAAAACAAATTGAAGAAGCGATAACATTTTAATTATGATTTCCGACGTTCAGTTAGCATAAAATATATAAAAAATGTGCATATCATAACTGTCCACATAACACAAAATATGACAAAAATATTGCCATAGGTTCCATATTGCAATCAAATATTGCGAAATATTTGATTAGAATGTTACAACTTTAATTTTTTGGAACGCAGAGATTTGTATGAATAATTTTTAGTTTAATACATATTTCTAAAGATTTCTTATGTCATCAGATATAACATTTTAAAGATTGAAGGTGGAACTGCATTTTTATCTAAGGTAACTAAAAAACTGTATCCACAAGATTTTTTGTTTCTTATTGATTAAAATCCTCAACAGATTGGAATATTGTAATAAAAATATCAATAGGACGGTAAAAATCTTGTCTGTTTATCGTGTTTTCCATTGAGTTCTAAAAGATCTGCGTAGATTCTAAGAGATGCTGACTCTAAATGAGTTGAACCTCGATATAACAGACCAATCTTGAAATTACAAGTGAGCATTTTTCAAATTAACGTATATTTTTAATTAATGGTAAATTTCCATGTCAATGTTTATTTGTTTGAAAAGTTTCTACTATTTTTCGAGAGAACGTTGCAAGACTGTGGCAATATTTCCGCAATATTGTTAATAGATTTCAAAATATTGAAGAAATATTTTTACTAATTTCTAAAAATGTTGTTACTATGTGGGATATGATTTAGACAATATTCAAAGATATCATAATTTCAGTCATACCTCATCTGGTAATGGACATAACAATGACTTATCCAAACGTCCGGGACGGAGCAATGCTGGATCAAGTAAATCGGGTCTAGAAGATGCGGCGACAACCGCGACGCCTTCTCTCCCTTCAACACCGTCCAGTTGAGTTAAAAGCTGATTTACGACACGATCGGTTACCCCAGTGCTGTCATGACCTCGTCTAGTGGGACATATATTATTGTAATGTGAGTATGGTTATTGGCCGATGTAATTAAAAATTAATTAATATGTGGCGGCAATGAATTCGGCCGGGAGGAATTGATGATCGAATATTTATTTCCTTGTTACGTTTCGACACTCATCCGAGTCATCTTCAAAAAATATCTATTACTTATTCAGCAATATTTAACGACAATTCAAAATTTTTAGCTGTCACTCCCTACAATGAATTGAAAATAATGAACTCCAGTTTAAACTCATATATTGTTAGTATCCGTGTGGGCAAACAAAAATTGAGAATCCTTTAAAACAAAAAAAAACCTTTCTCATTCTTTTATAAAATCTGTGATATTCAAATGCAAAAGTTCAAAAGTATTTATAAAATATTTTTTAACTACTTATCGGATGATGAGTATTTATTTTAGTGTACTTATATAAGTTGCCTTGACTTATAAATTATATAATTATTCACTAACCTGGGCGCAAGACTATCGAATTCGTCAAAGAATAGAACGCAAGGTTTCGCCCGACGAGCTCTAGAATATTCATCAATAAAGTTAGTATGAGCAACGTTAAAAGATTTCAAATTGTTATATAATTAACTGCAGTATTAACTTTTCAAAAATGTTTCGAACGGCTTCTTCACTGGCACCTATGTACTTCGATAAGAGCTCTGGTCCCTAGAATTAAATTTTAAGCATGTCTCTTCAATCCTCAATTAGAAACTTCATTCGATTTATAATACGACACGAATATTTAAAAATTAAAATATTTTAGAAATCAGGACTACAATACCTTGATACTGATTAAATTTAAATCACATTTATCGGCGATTGCACCTGCCAATATTGTTTTGCCAGTTCCTGGCATACCGTACAAAAGCACACCATTTTGGTTTTTTATCGGTGAATTTCTATACAGTTCGGGATGTTTCAAAGGCCATTCCAGAAGCTGCGTTAATATTTCTTTCACTTTTGTCAGTCCGCCGATATTCGACCAACTATGCCCTGCCTTTTTATACAGTTGTACGCCGTGTAAAGATATCGTTTTGTAATGCTTAAGAGTATCACATAAATCCTCTTCGGCTAAAACAATTTCCTCTTTACTTCGCCCGTGGACTGAAAAATATTAAATTATTACATAAATATGCCTGAAGCTTTAGCTCATTACATCGAGTACTAATGAAAATAGAAGTAGCTACAAATTGAAAAATAAAAAATGCTATAAAGTTCAAACTCTTCTACCAATTTTTGTGAAATTGAATATCTAGCAACGGCAATGAATAATTAATAAATAAACCTAATTTGCATTCAACTTTTTTTAAACTCTATTTGTTTGAACTCTAAATGTCATAAAATTCAAACGGATCAATCATTTCTGCCAACGCATTCAGGAGCTTTTTTTTCAATGTGATTTTTAAATGTTTTAGCGTCTAAACAAATCGACGTGAAAATATTGAAAAAAAATCAAAACACAGCTTCTTCTATGTAGAAGAAAAATCTGTTTTGTCAAGAATAATTAAATTTAGCAAAAAAAAATATATATTATCTATCCGTAGAATTTCTTTCGATTTACAGATTTAGAGATAAACCGTTATAAAAGTCTGGTTACGATAAAACGCAGAGGCCAAGTATTTTACGTGAGAAAAGTCAGATTTACATTAATAGATAATTGGATTCGTACCGTGGCGTTTCCACGAGGCGAATGCTGCTTTTTCAGCAAAATCAACGAGGTCCTGCGCCACCCATCCTTCGGTCTTACTTCCATAATAATCCCAATTGATTGCTTCGGGCACGCGTATGTTGTTTTGCAGCGCAAGCCTCAAAATGTCGATACGATGGTCCTTATCGCCACGTGTAAATTACATTTTATTTATTTATTTTTTTAGAAAATCGCCGAAGCTACAGAATTATTGGAAAATCTAAAGCTTACTTGTGTAAGATCTGATATTGTCAGAACGGAGCGAAACAAATGGGCACCTTTTGACGATTTTGAATTAGGCCCAATTTTCCTTGTGTTTGTACAAGTAGCAATTATTGATACCCAGTGTGACGATTGATATTCAGCAGCGATATTAAATATTACATCCAATATTCTGAAAATATCAATTTCATTAAGTTTATTAAAATACTAAAATTGCGAGTCAGTAGATTTAAAAAAACGCAAAAATATTTTGAACATCGTATAAAAACATTATCGAAATCATTCAATCTTTACTGGAAACATTGAACATGTAAAAAAATGTAATTCGGGATTTAAAATATTTTACATAGACATTCTCAGCCCTCCTGAACGCAGAGAGTAATTACACATTCGATTACAACGATGATCCATCGTTCGAAGAGCTGTAACTCTGATACGAAATTGCCGCCCATCTCGCCAATTTTTTCTAAGATTCTAGATATTTCAAAGAACAAAATGTGAAAATTTCAGCTTAATCGGAAATGCCGTTTCGGAAAGAAAAAAGTGACAACTTTATTTAATTGAAAAATAGCATAAAATAAAATCGGGGAATTTTACAAAAAATGTTGTTGGAAAATACGCTGAGAATCCAAAATTTGATGTTCTTATGATTTTTTCTGTGAGTCATAGTATTGGCGTTCAAAAATAAACAATGATTACTTTCAGAAAGTTTTAATAGCCGGAATATGCAACAAAAAATCTGATAAAATTCCTACGTTTTTTCTTTCAACATCCTGAATAAACTTGAGGACGTTTTGTTGACATGAAAAATTGGGATGGCCGACTTGACGTGTTTTGCTTCATATATGAAATTATATCAAATTAAATAAAAAATGCGGACCATAATAAAAATTAATTTGATTGGTATAAATATTAATAACAATTGATAAAAAAAAAAGCAAAACCTTTTAACAAAATTATTCTACAATATTTCGGAACGGATCTCATTTTTGTAGTTTACAACAATATTTCACAACATTTAATGTTGTGTTTGCAATTAAATGTTTTGTAGTATTCGACTACGTTTTGTAATATCATAATTGGATATTTTATCAAATGATTTCACCTTGCAGCATTGATTGCATCCGGTGTGTTCCCTTCATCATCTGCAGATGAACTTGTGATGCTCTCCAAGTCATCCAAAAATAATATTGAAGGTTGATGGTATATACACTCAGTCATAGCCATTGACATTATTTTATGCATTGCTTCAACCTTTTTACCTATATTCAACGGAATAAATTCACATCTTAAATCTCGTCAATTAAAAAAGAATCGTTTATGAAGTATCTATCAAGTATTCAAACTTGATGCGATAAAAAAAGGACTAATGCAAGTTCTTGCCTTTCAATATTTTACACTCTACGACATGCGTGTGCACAAAATGCGGTGCCTTTTGCATTTCTTCTTGCAGTACTCTGCAAAGAGTCGATTTCCCGACGCCCACTTCACCGCAAATTAGTATATTTTCGGGATCGTGTCGAAAGTTTTGACCATTTTTCAAAGCTAAACCTAGCTCAAGAAGAATCCGACATTTCGCGAGTGTCGACTCCAGCGGTCTAAAAAAATTAGAAAAACTAAATCCCAAATATCTTGAAACCCCAAATTCGCAGATTGGGGTGACCATATTTTGCTCCTTATTTTTTTTTTAAACGATTCGATTTCATAATATTTAACAATTGGACATATTTCGGAATTTAAAAGGAAATAACTTCCTTTAAAAATGACATAAAATATTTCGTAAAATAAAAATAAAAAATATTTAACAAATTATTTTTGCACTATTTTTTTATAAAACTAGAAACCATCAGAAAAAGGTATCAATTTCATACATAGTTTCTGTGGACACAATCATGCTGTTAAAACCGCACATATTTACAATTTAATTTTTGCCATGTAAATTTTTTTTTACCATAGCCTAGATGAACAACGTGTAAAAACGATGCAACTCACAGTAACGAAATACAGTCGAAATTAGTTTCTTCAGCAGGTTTCTCGACGTCGATTGAATCATTTATGTCTGTCGATGTATCGGTCTTAACGTTTATCACCATATCGTTTAATCTGGAGGTATTTAGAATGGTGTATGAGCATTTCAATGGTGAGCACAAAACCATACAACTTATATCATTCTTCAAATAAATCCTCGAAGGGAAATTCAGTATTATTTCATTATCCCTCGCCGAATCGACGAGAAACCGTTCAAAATCTTGTCTTGTAATGATCTTCGTCGTGGTCAATATTTCGATTGACTTGATCGATTGATCCGACACTTCCACAGGTTCCAAAAGTACTTTACTTCCTGTTCGCAATTTCAAATTTCGCATCAAGTTCATCGATACGTAAATTGGCTTGTGAATCGAATTAATCGAATCCAAGCTTTGTTCGCAATCAATCAAATCACTTCCAATTGCTTTTTCTATGGAAAATAGTCTGACGACTAATTCCATACTTTCTTTAATTGACGAATTATCGGTACGTAAAAAATCAGTGCTGCTTGTGTTAACATATTGCCGATCTTCGCGAATTTTTCTGATTCTGTACAAATGGCCTTCGGTGTCTTTTGCTCCAATAAAATTTGTCGGATCTTTAGTTTTGTGGACAAAAACGTCGTAGGGACTTTCGTTGAGATTATCAATTTTGTTCGACGTATAAAATTTTGTTATAGCCGATAAGCTGCAAACACGAAAGGTTTGAGGAACTTTGAGATTGCCATTATTTTTAATCCACGACGAAATATTAACATCATTGTTCATTGCATTTTTCTGTGATTCCATGTTTGAGATTTTGTGAAAAATACTCCAAATGTTTAATTTCGATTTTTCCATGCTCGTCTCTTCGATTCTGGAGAAAACCTTTCTGTCCGCTTCAGTGTTGGAACTGTACTGTGATACGTGGACTTCAGTGAGGTTCCCAATTGCTCCATATACGTAGTTGGAATTTATTGCATCTACGTGGAAAAACGATATTATTTGGGTACGATGATAGAATTTTGAGGGTTTTTAGGTGATCTCAAAATACCAAAATAACACGCTAATTTTTGTAACCTGATCATAGTTTTGATAAAACCTTCAAATGAAAACGCAAGCGTAACGTTTTATAGATTTTCAAATCTTGATTTTTACCGAAATCGAAATTTTTTATCGTCTTGTCATAATTTTTTTTTTGCTCATAAAACTTTTACGATCATTATTTCAGGCCTGCACAAAAAAATTCTGATAAAGAGCGTATCATTAAATCAACGCATAATTTTGTGACTGTATATATAATTTTTTAAATTCCATTTCGCAGAAAAAAAACGTTCTAATGCGATTGAGTCTCAGCTTTCTAATACACATGTTTCCGAATTTAATCGAAATTCCGAAAGTCAATAAAAATCTCAAAAAAATATTTGAAATTACTTCTTCGTGAAAGTTTATATGCATTTACGGTGACAAAACGATTTATCTTCGTTTGTCTTGATGACTACTTTTTCGTAATTTGTACATTTTTCTCAGCCTGGAATTTTTTGCATGGAAATAAAGTTAAATACATCTTTACATAATAAAAAAAATGTGTATCTTATTTTATTCGATTATTTCGAGAATAACCCTTTTATACAGTGAAAACTAATTTAAAAAAAAAATACTTCCCCTTACCAATTGTTAATGTCACCCATAAGCCCTTGGAGACCCACACGACGATTGTCTGATTTTTCGCAACTATACGGATTTGATCCAACAAAACTGATTGTATCTTATCAGCTTGATATTCCTAAAAAAACATTTTATTCATTCCCATAATTTTGCAATCATCTCTTACAGACTAAAAATTAAATATCAAATTCATTCCAGAGATGTACTCTCTATTTAAAGGTTTTTCAACGATTCAGACTAGTCGATTCAGTTCCACATGTTGATAATCGTTTTTTTTTTATAAACTTATATTAAAAAACTTTTAAAATATTCAACCTAGGCTATACTTTTTAGCCAATCAAAGTAGCAACAAAAAAAGGCTTTCCTAAAGCAATGTTTCAGTTTGACCTATTTTTTTAATTTCAAGATTCGAAATTAATTGTGAAACCAAAATTTCGCCCTGCCATGAAGCAGCATAAACCATGTGGAATATCCTATATAATACTCGATAATAATCTGTGATTAATTCATGACAAGATCAGTGGTGAAAATAAAAGCATATGGGGTATTCCATACCAAGTCGACCTGGGCCTGACCCTCAACCTCTCGGATTTCATGCACATTTTTTTATGTTATTGCTCCAATTCTGAGAGGCAGCCAGAATTTTTATTAGATTTTTTTTGTTGACTTTTGATATAATTATGATTATTTTAAACCAACATATTATTTGCCCGAATTGAAAAATCTTGATTTTTAAAAGTACTGATTTTTTCAAAGCGACTTTTCAAATAAAAATAAACAAAATTTTAATTTAAAAAAAAAATCGGTTTGAAAAACTTTGAAAAAAATCTCCGAAGTCCTAACATATAAGTAAATAAATAAATGGTCAAGCAACAGCCTGCAGTGAAATTATTTTTACGCATCTAAATTTTTTGAATTCTCTTTTTGAAAAAAAAATTCATAAAAAAATGGAAGCGAGGTACAGCTTACTTTGGGTCCAAGCTTTAAAATATTGACATCTGATACAGGACCTTTGAAATTTTTTCAGATTTTTAAATTCGGGCTAACAATATGTTGGTTTCAAATAATCATGATTATATCAAATGCTTATAAAAAAATCTAAAAAAATTTCCGTTTGCTTCTTAGAATTGGAACAGTAACATAAAAAAAAAATGTGGATCAAATCCGAGAGATTGAGGGTCAGACCCAGGTCTAATCAGTATGGAATGATCCATATAAAAAAAAAAATTGATACGAAATCTAAGATTCTGATGGGTCCGTACAAATACCTACCACAATCTCCCAGTCTTGGGCATTCCATGGTGTTACCGTAATAGACGATAAAAACGGTGGTTCTGGCACGCTTGAAATAATCACTTGGTCACCTTCCTTTATGTTTAGAGTACGCGCAAATGTAGCGCTAATTCCCAATGAGTCATCTAGACCCGAAATCGGATGCCACGATACGTAATACTCTTTATTATTATGTGAGATCTTGATACCATTGATCTGAAATATAGACACGTCTTTTTTTACTGATTCTACTCGGTATATGGTTTAATATTAATTTATTTACTTAAGTAAATGAATCTAAAGTACATGCTCGTCTTAATTTTTTATTTTACATAGTATTTCTGGATGACTTACGAATAAAAAAAATTTTTAGGTAGGTCGATTATTGTAATTTGTAATTTATATTATGAGAAAACGCTTAAATTAAAGCACGATTTTAATTTTGTTTGAAAATATGTAGGGAACATTTTAATTTCAAAACATCTGTGGAACATATTGATTCATAACTTAGTTATGGGCAGTTTCCACTTGTTAAAAGATTAAAGAAACAACATTTTATTACTTTTTACTATATACTAGTAGCTTATATACAACAGCTCTGTTTTTTCGGATTATTCATTTCATTGTGTTATCCAGTATAATTGAATTATTTTTTGCCCAAAAAGTCAACTAAAGTAATGCGACACTGCGATCGGTAAAAAAGGTGTCCTGCAATTTTGGAGAAAACAAAAACTGTTTGTGTGGGATTCTTTACCAATTAGTGGATAACTTGGAAAACCTTTGTAGGGTTATAGATTTTGTTTATCGACCGAAGCCGACTCGGCTGGTAAGAATCGGAATTCTTTAAATTACCTGCAGAGCAACCGTACGGTCGGTAACAAGAACTACAATTCAAATCTCCCCGATAACATTAATATTTTGGCGACGATGTGAAACTACTCGGTTGGTAAGAAATACTGTAATTCATCGGGTAAAAGCCGGCAACGTTGCTCTCCGCCTAATAATTATGCAGAGCGACGTTCTTGTCTTTTATCCATCAAGTGAACAATGGCGAAAAAATTCGGGATTACAAGATTAGTTAGATTAGCACCCATACGAGATGTGATGTGAAATATCACCAGGTGATGTGAAACATGTATGGGTTCGAGAGAAATAGCACTAATGGCGCTTACGGCGGAGTGAGTGAGAAATGGTAATAATATGTTTCCACATCTTCTAAGATGATGTGCTACTGCTCGGTCGGTAACAAAAACTGTAAAGCGTTGTTCTCGTCCCCATTTGATCTTTTGAACGAAAAATGAGAATGGTTCTCTGCGTCTTCGAATTCTGCAGTGAACCGTTCTCATCTTTTACCCAAAAAATTAACCATAGCCAAGAACAACGCTTCGGGAAAATTCAGCTATGTCTCTCGCACTTACTCACTCGGTATAGCACATCACGTTAAGGTTATGTGAAACCACATGGTGTGCAAGAGAGATAGAACTCATCTTACGATCCCAAATTGTTCCGTCATCGTTAATCTTTTGGATAAAAAGTGAGAAACTCGACATGCACAATCGTAAGACGGATGTCGGATGTTCTCATATTTTATTCAAAAGATCAATCGGGACGGCAATAATCGGTTTACAGTTTTCGTTACCGATCGAGTAATTTCACATCGTTTTAAGGTGAAGTAGCAGCTACTCAGTGGGTAAAAAAACTGTAATCGTATTTTCTTAAAAACGTTACAAATTTTGGACAGAGGCGAAACGTCGTATTCTGTGTCTACTCATTACGGGTAAAATGACGCTCTTCTTTTGCTCCAAATCTCAAGTGTCTCAGCGAAAATACGGATAAAAAAATTGCAGCTATCGCAATCGTACTCATATGACATATATAACACGTCCATGAGGCCGTATATGAAAAAATACCAGTCATGTTAAGGTCACATGACTCTCATCTGACGTTATTTCAACTCTAAAATGCACCTAAACGCCTACCTTTGCTGTTTCCAATCTTCTGGTCCATGTCTCCGAAAGATAAACGAAACAATTTTTGACTGTGATATACTTAATTTTGAAGCGTTCTTCCTGCATTTCCGAGCTTTCCCATAAACACACATTCACTACACGTCTCTCAATATTTAATTAACATAGACGGAATATAATATTGAGGCAAAAACTTCGTTATCAATGTAGAGGTTAGGTAAAGAAACATATACTAAGGCTTTATTATTTAGTAAACAAAATATTCCTTTTCAGAAATCAAAAACAAATTACATTTCGTCAAAACAACAATTGACAGCCGACAAAACTTTCTACAAAACAGCGAATTTATCAAGAATATTTTTTTTAAATCTCTAAACAAACGAACGTTAACAATAAGTTACATAGTTGGCCGTACTGACTCTTCCTCGTTTGTACTTTAAACTCGTTACCGAGAATATAATATTCATCTGCAAGCATGTTTAGGTACAGATGAATAAGAAGATAAGGAATTAGGATCAAGTAGGATATATTGTAGGTGGCAAATCCACAATATTTTTCCTCCTTAACGCTTGAAAAGCAAAGTAAATGAAAAGTGACGAAAGCAATTTTTCGGCGGCAGTCAAGAAATAGGCATAGCTGTCAGTGGATCGCAGTGTTGCCAACAAAAAAAACTAATATCAAACAGCCGTCGCATCATTTCGTTCCGCTACACCGCATATTTTATCCGAAACTCTCGTTTCGTAAACCTTTTTAAAATACAGTAATTCGACAAAACGTCTGTGAATATTTTTAAAAATCTTTTTTATCACAGCGCACAACAAAATATACATGCCGTAAGAAATAATCGTATAAAAAATAAAAATACAAGTCTCAAAAACGCCGTTTGATGGCGCTCCGATAGTATTTCAAGTCATTTCATTGGCTCGCGACTCACGACTCCAGCCAATCACGTGACGGCCAAAACGTAACTGTGGATATTTTGAACAGCAGCGTCAACTTCAGTTGTTCACGCAGGACGAATGGAGAATCAAGTACCAGTGACAAAATTTTTTATATAAATGAAAGTAATCGTCCTGCCGGAACGGAGAAACGGTTGAAACAAAGTTCCAGGTAATTGCTGCGTGTCTTAATTAACTCATTTATTTTGATATTACGCTTCTGTGATATCACCGATATTACGAAATAAGCGTTTATGTTTTCGGACGTTGAGAAAAAAAATGGTGGCTTCGGCTGTTTGTGTTGCGAGAGGAGCAAAAGGCACTTTTTGTTTATTTCGTCGTGTCCACGTTGTTCAGCCATTTCGCGAAACAAAGTCGTGAAATTTATCGCAATTTTGCAAGATATATTTATACGCATTTTGTTATTATTCGATACTACAGTCGCGATAAAACATCGCATTCCCGCGTTTTTCGAAACAGCCATAAGCTCCTCGTCTTTGGCATCATCCGCGATTGTGCAGCGTCGATATTAAGTCCCGAGATTTCGGGTTTTCTGACTGAAAGCCTCGTGCATTTTAGGTTCTCCATCTTTGAAAATATCGAAACATTGGTGATACAATCGAAACGCGTGTAACCGTCGTTTTTATTTTCTGATAAATCTGTCGGAAAATCGTGCTTGCTCCGCAAACAGAATTGGGTACTGAACACTTACAGTCGAGCATGCGACACTTTTTTTTTTTTTTCGGTATAATATATTTCGTATATGAGCGTTATTTGCTCAAGATGCCTTCTTAAAATGTTTATATTGTGAGTGGAATATTTATTTTTCAAAAAAACTGTATGTTTAGCTCAATTTATGTAACATTGAGTCAGCACTTCTGGAAATATTAGTAGTATGACCAGTAGCTATAAATGCCTCCTGGGTCTTTCTATCTATTATTAAAGTTACTTATTCAACATATTTTCAGTGTTACTGTTAGCAATTGTATATACTTGTTTTTAAATTGACATTATTCATAAAGCATTGATAACAACTTAATTAATAACATGTATGGCAAGAATTTAGTTCTTATGGATTTTTAAAGATTATTTTTATACAACATATTGTTCAATAATCCTGATACTTTTTATGTATAACCTTTCTACAAAAAATTATCCAAAATCTATATATCTTTACAACTAAAAGAGAATTCTAAAAGTAAATAAATTACATAATATTTCATGTCCTTGATATGATTTAATTTATTCATTTTTGTGAATGGAATATCTTATTTTTCAAAAGACATTTTTGAAAAACTAAATAAAAATTAAAAAAAAAAACAAAAATGGTAAACTTAAAATTTTATATCATTTTTTTCATCTTGATGTTTTTTATATATGAACTTTATTTGCTCAAAAAAACTGTTATTAATTTTTATATTTATTGTAAACGTAATATTTTTTTCCAATAAATCTTCAGATTCATTGAAACCAAAACATACTCCTCATTGACATAAAATACAAGGAAAACAGAGAAAAAATGAAATTATACTTCATGATAACCCAATAAACAGTCACCATTATTGCTTATAGACACAGCTAATCCACATTAATAAATTTATAAAACTTATTTATTTAAAAAAAAAATTAATATGCGTTATTACACATTTTTGTAACATTGTCAAACAGCATTACAGTTATAAATAAAGCCAAAACTCTCAGGTATGAAATTTGAGCTTTGCCCTGTTCTAATTTTCTGTAATGTAACTTTTTTTGCTTTTGGAAATTTGTTGAAACTGTATATTAGTGTCTTCTGCAGTGCATTAATAAAAACTAAAATGTCTTATGGTAAAAAGTTGTACTTAATGAGCATCATAAACAAATAACTATATCCACAAACAAAATTCTTTGCACTGTAGAAACAAAATAATATTGTTTTCCAGAGTTTCCTTTCCCATAATTAGAACTTGGAAGCTTTGTTTTAAATTTTTTAATTAATTTTTTATTTCTAATCTATTATCTATTTAATTCTTTTCCGCGTTCAATGATTCCTCGCATTCTGCCATATCTCTTTTTGAAAAATATGCAACGGACTTTTTTTGTTGGTTATGTTTATGTTTCGCAACGGTGCCTAACGGCGTGATCTTACGTCTCCGTCGGTAACAAAAACTAACGCGTCGATCTCGGCCACGATTGATCTCTCGGATAAAAAAAAAGCCTGCGTCTGAGAATTCTACAGTGAACGGTTATCGTCTTTTATTCGAAAAATCAAACGTAACGGAAATTAAAAATTCGTGTAGATTCAGCTATCTCACCCGCATTTGTAGCAATCTCAGATGTTGTCAAACGGGCGACATGTAGCACATAATCTTAAGGAGGTAAATAAGACGGAAAACGTTACAAAAACAAAAAGATTATTTTTTTACAGTGTTCAAACTTGTAGATCGATTTTCTAAATTAAAATTTGAGCCAATATTTTCAAGTTTTTTCTTATTTCTTATTCATACACATTTCTAACTGTTGCTTTTCTGATACAGTAACATTTATGTATATATATATACTTATATGTTTATACATATTCTTTTACCATATATAACAAAAAACAATTTTGAAATATTGCAAATGAAGAAAATTAAAAAAATTCTTTGAACCAACTGTAGTTAACAAAATAAAGTTACAGATTTAATCCTTTCAATAAGTCTACTAATTGCGGTATAATAACTAACATTTGTTTATGATTAAATAATGTTATAGTCGGTTTAAATGATGCCAGAATTTTCTATTTTAACAAGTAAACATTTATGTATTTGTTATATTTAATGTATCCACAGAACACTAATTTTTTTTAAATGTCAAGTACAAATAACAGTTCCACTGTAGCTGGAAATGACTGTATTGAGAACAATAAAAATTGTTTACTACAACTTCCTACTTCAAATTCTTTCTGAGTATGAAACATCGGATATAAATTGCTGCGCTTATATCCAATAGTGCTGCAATACTCTATCAATTATTTTGCGAAAAAGAAAAAAATAAAATTATTGTGTTAAGGTGCTTCCGCATTAGCGATCATAATTTCGACATCATATTCCAATAACGGAATTATTAATCTTTAAGCTAGAAATATAGTTTCACTCGCAGCAAGGCTTGTGGTAAAAATTCAGACGATAGTTTTTGTAACAGTTTGAAACATGGATACATCAAGCTATAAAAGTAATTTAAAAAAAAAACATTAAAAACTTGAAAATTAAACATCAACTTATAGTTCCTTATTGAAAATATGACTGTAAATGCAACAGCATCTTAACACAATAATTGAATCATTGTTTACGATAATCAAGCAAGCATTCTTCAACTTTAGCTATCTGCGTAGTTAAAAATTTCCGATATTGAATACAATTTCGGAGTCAAAATGAACTACTCGTAAAGTTTCCAATAAAAAAAAAATTTTTAAATGCTGCTACTCGTAAAACTTTATTCATCTGTACAAATTATGTGGAAATTATAGAAATCTTTGATGTCATGATAATTGGTTTATTACAGGACGCAGTAAGGACCACAGGAAGGAATCTTTTGTACCGTACCTTCCGCAAAAAATGGCTCCCACCAAAGTACTAAGCAGTCAAAACAAACAGAACGTGCCTGCCGTGGCTGCGCGGCGCGGCATAACGACACGAAATCAAAAGGCTGCAATCAACAATGCATTGGCTAAGCCACCAGTCATTGTCAAAGATCCGAGAATCAAACGAAAAGCCGATGCTTCTCCCCTCAAGGATAAAACCATAAAACGTTCTGCTTTAGGAAATATCACCAATGTAAGTGTATATAATTAAAGGTCGTAATATTATAATGTATGAAAATCTAATTAGTTTGAATGATAATATTTACAGAAGTTATCAAAACGAAAGTAATTAGCAGGCATACATAAATTTGCAGAATATTTTGTTTAATGAAATGAAAATAAAATAACATTTATTATTATACAAGCGCAGAAAGAAAAGCTGACTTGTAAAGTTCTAGATAAAATATATTAAAATTCACAGGCTATTGGGAAATCATTGGGCGTACAACTGCAGGATCCGAAGAAGGTGGTTAAGAAAGCGCCGGTGACGCAAACAAAGCCGGTGGTTCAAGCTACTTCGTTAAAGACACTCGATAAAGTTCTTGTACGACCCGACAATGTTGCTGCAAAAACGAAGCCCGCCACGCGGGTCAAATGTGTTAAGAAAGACGAAGGTGAAAAGGTGGAAGTATCGAGCAAAATCATCAACGTTCGTCGTAGTTTAGACCTTGAGAAATCTGAAGACAGTTCGCTGTACGTTAGTGCTTTGGAAGACGTGCCTGAAGACAGTGCGAAAAAAACGACCAAGACCAGCAGCAAGGTAAGTGAAAAATTTAGAGTTCATTTTACTGATGCGTTATACATACATTTTTCATCAAAAGTTTAATGTCGTGAAATCGTAGATAAGAAAAAAATCATTGCTTCAATGAAACATAAAATCTTGCATGCCATTTTTAAAAATCGTATTTCACGAATCGTTGAAGGTTGAAGTATACTCGTGGCTCAAAACGTTTGTTAAATCGATAGAATATCTCTGCGTTTAAAATGTTGGCTTTCGATTACAAAAACTATTTCTAATTCTTTATAATATCTTTTAACTGCGGACTTCCTTTTGAAAACCTGCAAACCACCAGTAACTTTTTTCTATATTATGTAGGAGCTCTTCAGTCCAGATCCAACGTAGTTTGCACTAGTTTTTCTCTTTGAAACGTGTACAAAACATTTTTTTAAATCTCAGAACTCGATTAACTTGACTGTAACGCAAAAACTACCTTAAATGCCGTCAATCAGTACTGTTAAATATTTGTCCGTTTCTATTACAAAACATTAGGTCGACATCAAAACAGACGAAAGCAAGCCAAGCGAGGAAGCCGAAAAACTAGAAATAACGACGTCATCCGAGAAGGAAACTACGTCGCTTGCATCTCGACTCGACGCTGTGCCGGAACGACAATTGCCCGATGGTGTTCAATGGGACTTTGACGCTGAAAATTGGCGGGATCCCTTCCAAGTATCGCAATACGCTATGGACATATTTCAGTACCTTAAGGAGCGTGAACAACTATTTCCGATCAGTGACTATATGGAAAGACAAGTCTGCCTGTCGCGGTGGATGAGATCTTTACTCGTTGACTGGATGGTCGAAGTACAGGAGTCTTTTGAATTGAATCACGAGACGCTCTATCTCGCGGTCAAGCTTGTCGATCTCTATCTCACGAAAGTCACAGTTGGAAAAGAGACTTTGCAGCTTCTTGGCGCTGCCAGTCTCTTTATTGCTAGCAAATTTGACGTAAGCTGACGTGATTTAAATATTATAGATTATAAATCATACCATTTTTTAATTTTTTTTTATTCTTTAGAATTGGTTGAAAACTCGCGAATTTTTTATACTTATTTTTTTTATTTACTGGAAATTTGTACAGGATAATTTAGATTGGTGAAATCATAAATGTTACTTGTTTTTACAAATACAAGGGAGCATAAAAAAATAGAAAATAAAAATCACTTAGGGAATGTTTTTTACTGGAAAAAATTAAACACTGTTTCAGTGCGTGGGAATGCAGTTTTAAAAAAACCGGATTTTTTTCGTCAGAAGTAAAAATCTTTCTGCTAAAAAAAAAAACTAATATTTCGTAAAACTACAAATATTCCTAAATGAAAATGAAACATTCATGTCTTAATGGATATCAAAAAGTTAATGAACAATTAATATTACTTCGAAGAAAAAATCTACGGTTCTGATATTTGATAACTCTTTATACCTTATCATACCGAACATCCTGAAAAAAGTTCAGACATTAAAATTTCGCAGGAAACTTGAGGTAGATAATTGGCGCAATCAGACAATAATTTTTTACCGATTCATTCAATTGCGTTAGTCGATATTGATCAACAAAGCTGCGTAATTGTCGAAAAATTCAGGAAGACTTGTAACGAAAGTAATTTTTACGATGTTTTCGATTGTCTGCAGGAAAGAATTCCTCCGATGGTCGAGGATTTCTTGTATATATGTGACGGAGCTTATACTCAACGAGAGCTCATAAGAATGGAAATGAACGTCCTCAAAATTGTCGACTTTGACCTTGGAATTCCGCTTTCGTATAGGTTTCTTCGTCGTTACGCCAGGGTTTGTATAATTAAGCTTCTACATTTTTTTTTACTTACTTGATTCGAATTTCGCCATTAACGATGCCATCAACGAAGAAAAATTTATTTTCTTATATAAAAAAGGAGATCACTCGAAATAAAAAGCACAACCATTCCAAACACTATTTTTGCTTTAAAAAAAAAAAGAAAGCTTTGTCAAAGATAAAAAATTGTGAGAAAGCAATTTGCAAGGTTCTACATAGCAGGCTTATTTTTTTATTTACTTAAATCTTATTCATTCAAGAAAAAACGACGATGCAGATAAAAGGAATAATTAATTTTACAGTATATACTATAAAATTGGAAGTATGTCATAAGAAAATTTCGATTCTAGCAAATCATGAACGTAATTGTATTAATTTTTTCTTCCCTTTGTAAACAGTGCGCGAAAGTGTCGATGCCAACGTTGACCCTAGCGCGTTACATCTTGGAATATTCGTTGATGGATTATTCGACGATAATGTTCAGCGACAGCAAAATGGCCGCAGCGGCGTTGTTACTCGCGTTAATGATGAAAGATCTCGGCGGTTGGACGGCAACCCTCGAGTACTATACCGGTTACACGCTCGACGACATCAAAGAGATAGTGAATGTGCTCAATCAAGGACTCCATAAAAAACACAAAGACGCATTGGCGACCGTCCGCAATAAATACAGTCATAAGTAAGTTTCAATTCTCATCGAAAACCCTTCGTTCTTCTTTATTTTTGTAACATTAACAATGTTTTCTTTGCCCCGCAAATCCAGGATCTTCTTCGAGGTAGCCAAGGTGCCATTAAAAGAAGTTTTAGATTTATAGTCAACTAAGTAAGTATAACTAATTTTTAAGTAGACTCGTGACTCAATATATAAGTGAATAATTAGGCCTGGCAAACTTGCGCCGTAATTTCGCAGTAGCCTATTATAAAACAGACGGGAAAAGAAGAAAAAAAAAACAACAAAAAACAATGCCATATGTATATGAGAATAGTTTGCGAAGCATTTGTTGTAGGGCGACTCACGGTAAAGGTTGCTTAGTTCGTGTGATAGATGGGAACAAAATTAGGATCTGAATATGAAGCGTTAAATCGGCTGTTTGAAAGGTCCAAACGAACAAGCAACGCCGTTAATCTTATTCTATTCGAAAGTGACTAAACGGAGCTCGAAGTGTTGATCGCAATTCTTTCAGTAGACGATATTATTTTGTAATCTATTTATGCATACATCTTTTTCTTCAACCTTTTTTCAATTTACACGATTTTATTTATAAGTTATTGTATCCCTTTTATTTTTTGTTGAGAAATTTATTTTACGATTTTTTTTTTGCTCGTTTCCAACAATAGAAAGACGTATATTTATAGATTTTTTTTTTCATTTTAACGAACCACCGCTCTACTGTGTCCATTTATACGAGATTTACCATCGTAATAGAGATAACATGTTACCGTTGTTACTATAATAATAATAATAATAATATAAAACTGGGAAGAAAATTGGCGACAAAGACTCATCGAGCGACCGTTGTGTTAAGCTTTGCCGCACATCGACTTTCTCACTGTATAGACTGATGACGATGGTAGATTAACTATGCGATTATAATTTAGAAATGATTTACGATTTTTAAGAAAATATAGCGTATGACTGGTTATGAATTTCGACGTCTACATAGAAATGAATTCATGATAACAAATTTTGAGGAATATCGAGGGGAGAAAAAGCCTTTCTTCAAATTGGACGTTTTTCACTTGGACGTTGTATGTTTGTTTTTATGCGACTTTTTCACGAATTTGGGTGCATATTTTATTTTGCATTTATATTCTGCAAATTGCAAATTAACCGTGAACAAATTTGGACTTTCTTCATCGCGTTTTGTTGAACGAATGCTCCATTGAAATACCGCAAATACTATACGACGTCGATGAATCAAACTCGCGTTATTTTAAAGATAAAAGAAAAACACATGAAGCTTCATGAATAAAAATGGAGATTTTGAGTGTTGAACGACTAATTACATAGGACTTCGGTATTTTTATAATAAAACATAGTGTCTGCGCAGAGTATTTCTATCCGAAATTTTTCAAACATTTCCTACACATGCAATCATAAAATCCTATCGAAAATATCGACTTTGGAATGACTTCGAAGAAAAAAAAAAAAAGAACATTTGTTTATTGACCGTTAAAAAAATAACGAAAAAATTTGACACCGGATTTGTCAAAAAGTCCCGCGATAAAAGCCCGTAGAATATTTAACGCCCTCTGGCAGTGGTAATAGAAGGCCTAAATTTGAACGAACCTCTCGATGCATGATCTATGGTTGCAAGACACGGTATATTAATAAGTAAATTAAAAAAAAAAAAACGCATGTTACATACTATTCTGAAGTACCACCGGGCTCTTCAAAACGATTGTACATAACAATCAGCGACGTTCGAATATGTATATACGGAAAATATTGTTTGTTTTTTTCTTTTTTTTTAAATATTTTTTTTTCACGAAAATTTTGTTTCAAGAAATAGTTAATGCAAGATAACAATAGTGGGAGATATGTAAACGTTGCAATCTCCATGACTAAAATTATGAAGTGTAAATAGTGTTAGAATTAAGTATTTTTTTTACCATCAGTGAATGTATTATCTACTACTTTATAGTGTGTGTGTATGCGATAAAAACGAACGGCTAATTTAATTAATAAAAAATTCGTGACATGTGATATAATTGTCTTCAGATGTTTTTGCCCCGTTAAAAAGAAATACTAAAGAATTTACCCCCCAATCATGGTAGAGCTTGCTTAGTTCGTGTGATAAATGGAAACAAAATTAGGATCTGAATATGCGTTAAATAGATTATTTGAAAGATTCAAGCGAACAAGCAACATCGTTAATCTTATTCTATTCGAAATTGGAAAATTGTCCAAATTACATAGAAGTTTTGAAATCATTGAACAGTTTCATAAAAATGGCGTTAAAAAAAATCTCAAAAACGGAAATTTCCCGATGACAAGAAAATTTATTTTTAAAATTACATTTCCCCATTAAATTTGTTAAGCAACTTCATTTTTATTCACTAAGATATTTTGTGCATTATTATTACTATTCACAATACTTGAATTCTAATCAAGATCTCAATCGGAAATCTTAAAATGCACTCGTATAAGATTTGCGAGGCTGATTTAGTTGGTAGGTTTTTTTACTATGTATATATATTTTTTTTAAGGGTTTATCGAAACTGATGGACATAATTTAAAAAGACGTCATTATGCATTTTATCAGGTTACTTTTATTATAAATTTCTGTAAAATAGATAACAGGAATAAATTGCCAATTTTTTCTCGGCTTTCATCATAAATATCAGGTACTATAATTAGCGTATTAAATTAATATACTGTTAGCATAAACTTTTCGATTCGTGTAGATATTAGGACATTTTAGATCCTTTCGTCCCAATCGAGATCATAAACATTTTCTAGAAATTCATGATTTTCGTTACAAATATGTAGACGATTTTTACAAAGCTTCAGTCTTTTAACGTCGTTTTTTTTTTCTTTCTATTTTAATTCTTTCATTGTTATTGTCGCTAGAGAAAATTTAAAAGACTCTGATTCTATAACAATATCCGATAATAATCCGGATACTTCAGTAGAAACGCTGGAAATTCTCTGTATTACGACTCCTACGAGTATTAAATACAAGTTGTGTAAAATGCTCTGGAAAACTCAACAGGAAACTTATAGGAATTTCAAATTTTTACTATTTTTTAACCTGAAAATTTGAGTTGATCTTATCTGGAAACAGTTATCGATCACGACAAAATTGATGTAATGGTAAATTGGCAAATACGTGTTTCGGTAAGCATAAAATGAGAAACTACGAAAAAGACGGCTTGAACGATAACTACAAATTGTGATACTTTTTTTTAGACATTTTAAAGTTGTGAAGTAATTGAATTATCGTAAAGCAGATATTTTTTACAGTCCTCTATCCGCTTCTCGTCAGCATTCCCATCTCAAAACGACCGAAGATGAACGAGAGTTATAACAAAACTTCGACACAGTTTCTTCGCGCAGTTTTTTTTTGTTTTAGTCCAAATATAGCATCATAATTTCAAAATTCTAAACAGACTGAAGTTTAGAAAACGTTGCATTTTTTTTAAAACTTTATATTCCATGTTTTTCGAGATCGCTTAATTTATATGCATCAAATTTTTTAACTCCAATTGGTGGAATAGTGACAAGAAAAGATAATTATCATCATTCGATAGGAGACATTTCGAAGTTTCTAAACTTCCTTTAAACAATCCGTCAAAAAAAAGTTGGTGACGATTCAAATCAGACGTATAGGTGCGTTCAGAAAGATCCAAAAACATGTGAAAACTATTTTTCCAAATTTTGATCAACTATATTAGATCGACGATTTCAAATTTCGTATTTCTGATGTCATGCTTGGATTGATGGATTATAACCAACAACTGATGATGAAGGTCGTACGGTACGTAGTAGTAACAAAGTTAAATGAACTTGTGCCAATACTTGAGCTTGCTATTTTCGCGACAACTCTTTTTTTTCTCATCGGGCAACTATGATAATACACTATAACACAGATATTGATGTTTTGAAAGTTGTAACATAATTCGTTACTTTTGACGTCGTTCTGATTCCAAATAGCTAACAAACCTGCAATAATGTTTCAGGACTCTTTAGACTCACGTCTCTCTTTTACCCGCTTACAACGTGGACAATCTATTACATCATTTGAAACGTGTCTGCATTCAATATGAAAGCAGGAACCGCATCGATCGCATCTCGTTACCTTCGTCAATTCCCATGGGAATATTACTGATGATTTCTTGGTTGCAGTTTTCTTTGGACATAATTCACAGACGAATCCTCGAGCTTCGCAAAGCTGTAATAAAATTTAATCAACTTGAAAATTTTTGCATTTTGATTCGTTAATTATGGCCTTATTTTCGAAGAATTTCAGTTCTCAGATAATCGACTTTATTCTCCAAAGAGAAATCATTGATAGTAAATTTCCCAAATGCAAATATAAACAAAAAAGTATAATTTTCTTACCACACATTCGGAAACGTGTTCACAGCATTTCTTAACCAATTCCTCCAACTTAATCGTCAGTACCCCAACTTTGACGAACATCAGATCTTGCATAGAATAGATATGTGGATCGTTGATTATATAATTTGGCTGTTTTTTCAGTGCTTCCTGAATGCTGAAACGGTAAGAAAAATCAATTCAGTTAACATTTTGGTCAAACATATGATTAATCACATATATTTGTTTTTTTTTTTTCGTTTCAGATTTTTCATAGCTATCACGTTTTGAACCCTTTTGAGTGTCCTGACATGAAAATCTTGAATACAACTTTTTTCATGTAAACTTTTACTTTCCATCTTTTATTTTCTGTGAAAGACTTTGAAAATGATCTTTTGAATTGAATGGTCACTTAATGTGTCTGTTAATCTGTTTTTACAATTGTCATTGTAAATAATTGTCATTAAAAAATATCCCATTCAATAAAATCCCGCATAAAGATTTGCAAACTTAATTTTTCTAATTAATCACATTTATTATAGTAATTTACCCTGCGCATTTCATCTATTATGACGGATATTGACCGAATTTTGTTATTTACATTGCTTTCAAAGTGATAATTATTGGTGTTTACAATCAAGACGGGCAAATCTTTTGTGTGTTTGTTGCTGTACAGTTACAAATTTCTTTCAGTCAGCTTTGACATTTGACATAAACAAAAAGATTCAATACATGAACTATGTCTCGGTCCCAGTGTCTCTGACGACAGCGACGGCCAATAACAGTACGAATGAAACGGCGATAATGGGAAGCGATATTTCGAGATTTATTATATTTTGTACGAGATATCTTTTTATATGGGCTATTTTTGGGTGATGGAGTAACCCCATATCGGATATTGAGATACTGTGCGTGATTTTTTTAAATAGGATAATTTTGGTGAGGAATATTTTTTATTTGGGACATTTGTAAATGAGATATTATGGCGCGGCAGATATTTCTCGGGGATTTTTTTCGTTTCAGATAAAATGATATGCAGCTACCAATTACCTTTGTGCAAATCTGCATGTCAAGAGAAAATCTTTGAGATAATATAGTTGTGTGCGGAAAACGCGCGTTCGTTCCAGTTGCTTGACACGCCTATACAAAAGTGGATTTAAATCCTTGACTTGGAACAGTGGATCAGTCGACATTTGGTCCAACAATCGGTAAGAAAAGTTTGAGACCGCATATCTGAAACAAATACATAATAGTCACTGAATCCAATAGAAATAATAAACAAATTTCGTGATAGCACGGCGATAGAATTTTTCGAAATATACGCACCTATTAAAGTCCCATTTGGATAATATTTTTCCTGGTATGAGCGCCACTTGATTGGTGTGACATCCCGTGCAAAAATATCTTCCTAAATACTCGCAATACCGAAAACGATTTGCGTATTCAACCGCCACTTTCATTCCGCAACCTGCACATCTGTAATTCTGTTTGGCTATCAGAATTTTTCGACTATAATAACAGAAACAAAAAATTCGTTTAATTAATTTTTAAATCTTGTTTCTGTAAGAGATCTTTAAAGATAGCAAGATTGTCCAAGAACTGAGCTGTATTCCCTTATTTATAGTTTAATTACACTTACGCTGGTTGCGGATGGGGTGTAAATATTATTTGTGGACGTGGAGGAGCCCATTCTATTGTTCCGCGAAGTGGAATAACTTGACTGATTTCTTCATTCTGTCCTTCCTCGCGATTGGCCAGCCAATTCCTTGGTAATGGCAGCAACTGCGTAAAAAATATGTTTTCTATATAAATGTTTTAGCGAAAAGTTATAAATAATTCAAAAGTCCGTCCAAAAAATGTTTTTTTTTTAAATTTTAAATTTGGTGTCTATTAAAATTATATCATCTGATTTTTAGACATTTTTTTAGGAATATATATATTTTTCTTAGTGGCTAAACTGATACAAGGTGTCATTCTCAAATTTTAGAAATTACTATGAAATAAATAGTTTCTTATGAAACCCAGTCCTATTTGCAAAACAGAGCAGTAGCGAATTTGTCTTATGAAATTGCAAGTGTGTGAGTTCTGCCGATAAGACATAATAGTTTGATGACATACCCGCTGAGGGGCATCTTTTTCCGAGACGAGCCATTCCAGCTCACTGGCTCGTGGTAAGTGCCTTTCGCTAAATCTACTTATCAAAGACAAAGCAACACCCTCTGCCGAAATAATGCTGTCAGTTAAGGCAGACTCGGCTCCTTGACGGGGTGACGAACGATAAAGATCCGCATCCGAATACAACGATGCCATTGACATGGACACGCCTGAAACAATATTGTCATAATGATTTTCAAAACCTTTTGCGTCAAAAAGTCAAACTTTCGTAATTTACGATGCTATTAGTAAGTTGGAATTAAGTGGCTTGAGAGATCATAGTAGATTTTCGAAAATTCTATTTTTTACGAAAATTCTACTTTTTGAAATCGTTTTTTTTTTTCTAAATATCAAAATATTTAAGAGGCCTTCAATTTTCCGACAGCTTTTGAACTCGATTTTAGCCAGTTTACGAATCCACACAAAATCAGACGACTGTGCAATATTTAAATTACAATGCTTCAATGATAAATAAAATGCAATGCTTCATGTAAAAAAATGTTAATAGAAAAATATCTTAATCTATCACAAAATATGCAGAATTGAATTTTTTTTTAAACGCTAGCACCACTTTTATGAAATAGAGCATGCGAGGCATTTTTATATTTTATAAATACTTGAAATTTCGTTTTTTTTTAAATAATGCATGTACTTGTATTTACATACCCGATGTTCGAAACTGCGATAAATTTCGTGCATCGTCTATTTCAATTTCTTCCACACCGTCTGTTGAAATAGTATCGGAAGGCGTGCCCGGTGAACTCGACATAGGGCTCACACTTTGATCCGTAGTTGTAGCTGCATCAATGTAATACACATTAAAATTTGCAAACCGTCGGATATTTCAATAATTTAGCATTTCTTTCAAAAATAGATGCAGCTAATGAATAACCGTACTGTCAGTTTTTCCGTCGCTGAGAAGTTCGCGACTCCAATTGCCACCTTTTCTTTGCTCGATTTGTCGTTGACGTCTTCTTAGTCGTATTCGTTGCTTCAAATTGTTTATTTCTTCGTCACTCTCATCAACGGTCTCATCGATCAGCCGTAATTGTCGATTGCACTTCAACTGAACATTTATTTTCAATCAACAAAATTAATATCTTTGCAGTAGGTAGATCGTATACATTGATACAAAGAAAAGACGAATTTTAAAGGAAAATCTTGCAAACTAAGAAATATTACGCAGCAGAGTATCGAAAATGGTGAGAAATATTTGGCGGATTATATAAGTGCAATAAATGGTAGTTTAAAATTTTTTAAAAAGGATGTGAAGTACAATCTTATAATTGGTTTCTTATTATTTTCCATCTTTTTACTTTTTCACAGAGAAAGTTATGCGAAAAATTCTTTGATAATTTAGCAAAATTTCATAATGAAAAAAAAAAAGAATTCCAGAAAAATCAAACCTGTTCTATAGCGGCGATCATTGCTTCGGAAATACTGAAATGAGCATTTTCTCGATCTAGCTCGGCGTTGGCTCGTGAGAATTGTGCAGAAGACAAAAAACTAGTGAGACTCTGTCCCTCTAAAGGTCGCGGAAAGTAACCCGTAGCCATAGGCTGCACGCTACTTCCGCCGTCTTCCATGAAACTTTTCTTCGGCGTTCGAATATCTTTTTGTCCTTCGACGCCCAAGCTCCATGTTCCAGAAAATTCCGGTGCAGATCCTGAGGACAAAAAGAAGCTTCTGCGTCTGGTCTTCTGGTGCGTTTCGATTTTAATGCTTTCACTCGTGTGTTGATTATCCGCGTTGAAGTTGCCGATATTTTGGGTCGTTCGACCACTATTCTCCATTATCGAAGTTCTCGTTGTATTCTCGTAATTCAACGTGTCGGAACTTCCGCTGCTATTTTTATGTCCAATATTTTTAACGCTTTTCATTTTTGATCTTTGTTTTCGCAACGGAGTTTTTAGCTTTTTTAACTTTCCGTACGGCGTTAGGCTCGTTTGCTTGACCTCCGAATAATCCACTTTTATGACATCCGATAGTTCGATCGTACGAGGTACACGAACGTTTGTGCTTGAATCGTCCACACGATTTGTCGCCATGAAAGCAGCCAATGGCAAGGCGCAACTTTTTTGACAAATCTCATGATCCTTACATAGAACAGGTAAACTGTTCCAGGATTTTAGAGATATCTCGTTTTCTCTTTCTTCCGCATTATCGCTATTTGTCGTTTTGCTATTATTCATTCCGTCCACGTGATCGTGGTGTTGTTTTTCGGCATTTGTGCTCTCTTGCGACATACCTTGGCTATCTTCGCTCTTTTTATCGCTGCAAGTATCTTTTGTCACGAAATGCGACTCGTTTCTCGTATTCCCGAAATTTGTGGGATACGAAGCAGAGCGTCGGTGTCTTTTTGGACTGTTCTTTAGAAAACGACCACCCGGAAGAAACTGAAATGTTAATTTTGTTAATTACCTATAATGCATTTCTACGCGTAAATACTGAAAAAAAATGTGTAACAGAATAAGTAAAATAACGTTTTAGAAATGATTAGACAAATGTCTAATTAAGGGGGCCGCGTCAGTTACAATATAATTGCTACATAAGAATTTTTTTTACTACTTGATAAAATCTACAAAAATTATGTCCGTTGAGGAGTAGAATAAAGAATTTTACTCTACGTTTGATCCAGAGTAAACCGTTCAAAAGATTTCATAATTTACAATTGAAATTTATCGTTGTGTCTACTCGATGAGGACATCCGTTAACTTGAAACTTTTATATTTTGCCCGAGTCTCTACTCGGGATCAGCCTTCGCGTTGATAAGTGCCAAGTGCAATTGCTAAAAAATTAATGAGGTTGCGTTTAATTTCCATGAGTCTCGATAGGCTGTGGTCAGTCAATTCATGCTGATTTGTCACATTCCTACACGTGCCATGCCAGCGGCTTCGCATTAATTCTGTTTCTTCGCGATGGGAAATAGAATTAATTTCAATTAAAGACTGAAGTTAACTCTCGCGCTCCACACCCCGTTATTGTTGGAATGAATAGTCGAGCAACTTCTTAAAATTAAAAAAATACCTTAAAGTATCATAATTTCGATGGTGCAATAGGGAATTTGTTACACCTGTCCGTACTGTCGTTATAAATAAAAATATAGCCCTGAAGATTTCCGCATCCGCTAATTTAATACTTATGCCAGCCATAACTTTGTAACCCTGCGTTCAATTAATTTATTTCTAAGTCAGATTTTTTTTTTTATTATCTGATGCCGGTTATTTTTAGGTTTTTTTAAAAGAATGATCCTGAAGAATTAGCAGACATTTTTGTTATTTTTTGTTTATTGTCAGATGAACCATATCACCTTAGAAAAAAATAATTTAAATGCAGGTTTACAAGGTTAGGGCTGACATAAATCAGCCAGCGTAAATTCCTAGCCCTGAGGAGTTAAAAGTGCCTATCAATAAAATTGAAGAAAAAATACCTCGCCTACATGCCAGGCTTGTTTGATCATCTTAAAGTTATTCTTTGTCAAGCCTCCGTAATATTAAAATTGGTAGTGTTATCCATAATTGAAGATTACGTTCAATTCTTTCGTTTTTTTTTTTTAATCTTTTTAGTACAGCCTAATGAATGGTGAATACTTGTGTCCGATAACTAAAGACATTCTGAATACGCACAAAAGTTTTATTGTAACTTTAACGCGATTGAAATTAAAGTGCATCGTCGTTACCAGAGATGGATCAATCTCCGTGAGTAGCGCTGCTTGGTTTCGTTCGACGGCCCTCAAACAAATGAGAGTGGCTTCCGCTAAGCTCTCTTGGCACAGAAAGGCCCATGGTTCGAGACAGGACAGTAAATGCTCTTTATCCGACAAGAGCCACGACAACTTTTGGGACAATGAATGATTCTCTAAACTGCAATAAACGAAATTTACATATATTATAAATATAATTATAAATTTATATATACATTTTTTTGTCCAATGTATAATCCATTGTCCATCCACGGAACTTTAAAAACGAAAAAATTAACTGGATTCTGTACATATCTTGTTCGGGACTGTTTAATTGGAATTCAAATCTTACTTATCAAATCGGAGGAATAGATAGACGCATAAAAATTGTGATTACCTTTTGTACATCCAGAGTATATCTTTACGTGACACTATTCTTGCCGGCAGATTAGCGAGATAATCATCGTAATGACCGACATCCGGCGACACTGCCAGCGATGGTTGCAACCAATTCAAACCTTGTATGAAAACCCAGCAGTCAGGTTCACCCTTAAAAAACAAATCAATCATATGTAGAACATGTATATTCTCAGTGTTGTACTGGATTTATCCAGTTAAAAAAGAAATGCGTACTCACGAGAGGATCGAAAATTCTGCAGCCGTGTTTAAAAATCTGTTCTATCACACTGTGCAACCTGTTGAGGCCTCCATATACATTCCAAACATTGGACACCCCATAGACTAGTAGACCTTCGATGGTGGATCGTAGACTCTGAAGGAGTTGCCACTGCTCCTTTATGTGATTATCCTCATTCATTTTGCAGCAGTTTTATTACAGTTTTCAAGATAATGTAGTTATGGAAACCAAGTCATAACTGTGTCCTTTAAATATTCCTTATTATTCTTGAAATAATCCTGAAACAGTCAAATAAACATCATTTCTCATTAGCATTCATTTTCCATCCTCAAATATTGAAAAAATTTGCTAGGGCACTCAAAATGGTCCAAAATATTTGAATTTTACAGAATTAAAATTTTTTCAAAACATTGAATTCAAAACTGTAAATTACATCAATTTTGAGAAATTAAATTGACATTTTCTAAACCATGAGTGAAGTGTTCTTTTTTTATACAAGGAAGTATGCTGATCATTTTTGGGATTGTCATAGAGGAAGTCTCGTAAAAAAGAAAATTCTCTAAAAAAGTAAATATTCATAACTTTTGAATCCCTCTGCAAATTTAATACCAAACAACCTTAAATGTAACTTGACTAATGTGCAAAGTATTAGCTCGATCACACAAAAATTGCAGCAGTTCTCTTAATGTTGTTTTCGTTCCACACGTGGACATACGGACAGACGGACACCAGTTAAAATTTGCATTTCACAATGTTTTAGACTATTTTAAGTATATTGACATTAAAATCTCAATTTCTTTTTTTTTTTTTTACTAAAACAAAGCTTCCTCCATGAGGAAGCAAAATTATATATAAAACTAGTAAAAAAAAAATGAAACATTTTGTACTAATATATGAGAACAGAAAACAAATATTTGGTTACATTTTTAAAAATAATCATATATATTTAAATGATAAATATGCAATAAGAAAATATCTTACAGTTGTAAAAAAATTTTACTTTACTCATAAGCAACATACGTACCAAAGGATTGTGCAATACCTGCATTTTTTTAATTTCTGAAAAAGTCACTATTCTTTACGTTTTTTTTTTTTTTTTTTTTTAATTTTAGCTTAGACATAATATTTTACTTATAAAAATATTTCATTTCTTTTAAGCTTCTCAACTTGTACGTTTTATACATTTTGTATGTACATTATACAAATTTTATAACATTTCGTATATTCCATTCGTATATATTTCGTATATACTGCATAATTTTATTTTCATATTTCGATGATTCTTCCATTTACAGTAAACACAATTTAATCTGGATGATTTTAACCTACATCCCACTAAATGAGTTTTATTATCATTTATGTAACTCACTGAATCACTTAAACCCAGTGATTACTTAATAATAAACGTGAAATTGTTTCATTGGCAGTATGACAGCTTATTGTGTGAAAGAGCACGGAAAGAGACCTTGAAACGATGTTTCGTATGTCAACAAACAAGAACTAGCCTTCTTTAACATGTATTAAGTACAACATACTTTTTATTTTATTCATAATAGGTCACAATAGGTGTTATTATTATGATAAATTGTACGTTTAATTTTGAATACCTGTATCTACGATGGGCGTACATGAGTATATTCCGTGATTCGATGCTCTTTGGTTATCATAACTTTTGATAGCAGATATGCCTTACGTAGTCATGTCAAGCGGAGACACTAACTGATAGAACAGCGATAGTGCGCTCGCCCGTTTTTTCAAGCATATTTAGTCGTAATTGATGTATACAATGACGTCGCGAACGGTTGCATCAATGCATCGGGCGCGCGTTCCTAAATGTACTTGGACTCTAGCACGCGGAATAAAGCTCTCTGTCAAACGCACGCCGTGATAAACAGTGACGGGACGATACTTACTACGCCATTCTCGGTCATTCTCGGCAAAAGTTACATTTTTAGCACACACAACGATAAGTCGGTGCACGTGGATGCCTTTATTTATACACGGATTTCCCAGAGCGCCCCGTGACACGGCGTGCTGAAAAGCGGAAGTGTGTCACATTGCCTGCCACGCACACAAAAGCACACTGTAATCACGCTTATTTCAATACAGAAAAATATAATAGACAGACGTTTGCTTAAAGAATAATGCTGATAATAAATGCTTCATATAGATGACCGATTACTCATTCGTTACATATAATAGACAAAGTCATATTTCATTTATAGTATCAAATTTTATCTCCAGTTATTGTATGTAGAGTAGGTCGGTTAAATAGATCGCTGCGAAATTGGTTGTTACTTTCAGTTTTTTTTTATTCCTGCTTTTTTTTTTATGGAGAAAGCATTATAATGGTGATTTTTTTTTAGTTTTATAGGTTGAATATATGCAAAATCGTTCGGAAATCACGTATTGAAAAAAACGTGTGTGTGTGAATTTAAAAAAGGAGCAAGAATGGAAAGTAGAGTACAGATTATACTCTCCCTCATTATTTTTGAATTTTTACAAAGCTATCAGAAAGTATAATGCTTATCAATTTTGGTTTCCTCATAGGGGAAGCTTTGTATAATTTCAAAGTAATGAGGAAGCAATTTGTAAAGTTCTACATTCTTGTTTTCCTTGCATCCTTGTTTTAAGGAAATTTAAAAAGTATGTTATATTTATGTATGGTGTAATCCATACCATCTCAACCTGCATCAGACCCTCAACCTCTCGAAGTTGGTTCATGATTTTTTATATTATTGATTCACCTCTGAAAGGACTCATTGTCAGATTTTTTTTCTAAATTTGACTTACTTATGATTTTTCAAAACCAACATATCGTTAGTCAGAACTGAAAAATTTGTATAAAAATTCTTTAAAATCCTGTGCCAAATATACAAAAATTTTAAGTCTCGCTAGAGACTTCGCGTCTATGTTTTGCCACGCTTCTCTAAAAAAAAAAATGTAAAAAAATTAGAAGTTAAAGCCAGTCCATTGTGGTCTATTGCTCAAACATTTTCATATATAACACGTAATTTCTAAAATAATTATCTACAATTTCCGGAAGGAATTTTGTTTAAAAAAAATGCTTCTACAAATTCTAAAAAAATCTCCAAAGTCCAAAAGTCCTGTGTTACATATACAAATGTTCTGATCCAACTCTGGGTCTAGGCTTAAATTTGTTTATATATGACACAGGGTTTCCAATAATTTTTTCAAATTGTTCAATTCTGGTGAACAATATATGTCAGTTTTGAAAACTCATAACTAACTCAAATTTAGGGTAAAAAATCTGAGTCCTTTAAGAGGTGGAACAAGATCGGCAGTTTTGATGTGTGGCAAATCGGAATTTTTCAAATTTGCCTGTATTCAAATTCCAATAAAGTTGAAATCATCTTGAAAATGACATATTTCTTGTGATCGTCTATTATTCTTGGTTAGTGTCAATATTTCCATTAGAAAGATGTTAAAAAAGGTCAGCTTTATAATCACATATTAATAATTATACGGTAAAACTTTTTATCTTTGAAATTGATATAGGATACATAGGTTTTCGAGATTGCATGAAGAATATACGAACCTAAGTAACGAAAAATTGCTCCAAAAAACTTTGTACTTTCAGTGCGGAAATATACGACTTGGAACGAAAGTCGAAGGAAAAAATTTTAAATCTCTGTTTTTTTAAAAGAACCTAAAGAAAGATATCGAAAATGTGATACGAAGAAAACACAAAATAAAGTTTGAATGGATGTACTGCTAAAGTACCTTAAAAAATATATTTACATAATCACTCCTTGTAGATGGAAAAAAATAAATACATCAAGTGAACAATGATTTTAAGAATTCAGTTCGATCGTCAGTTTGATTCTGATTCTTTCTATTTCTAATTTCCATGTCAGTGTCACGCTGCTTAATATCGGGCGCCACAAAGTTCGAGCTTTCTCCTTGTTCTTCCTTCTTACGGAGCTTTTTGCTTCGATCAACGTTGTGCGAAAAGAAGTTGACCTCTCGTTTGGCTTGCGCTATTTCAGCGTTCAATCTTTGCTTGTGAACAGCTCTTTCGTATGCTAAACGTTCGCTCAAGTGAATCCATTTGAACCTGCAATATATAAAAGAGATCGTGGCAATTTAATACTTTCCATTGAACCGACAATGGAAGAAGAACTATTTTAATGTCTTTAATTAAAATAAAAAGATTAATCAACGCAGTTTATTTTATTTTAATAACATAGAATTTGATTGAAAAATATAATTCATTTTACTAATTTTCAGCCTGTACACAAATATTTGATGTTCGAATAATCATGAAACATGTGTGTTAAAATTCCTGAGAATAAATGTACATCAATGAATTTATACCTTGGTAAATATTTTATGTTCCAAATTAGATCATAAAATTTGCTTTTCTTTTGTGTTGATACTTGTTTGTTGTTTAAAGTAGCTGCAACATATTTTGCAACTTTTTTGCTCTCAAATTCTACCCATCCTTCTGTGAAGTGCTTTGCAGCAACTTTTCTCTTTTTCTTCTTCTTCATTGTGTCAGTATCTGTAAATATAAGTAATGTATCAATTTGATTTTTTTTAAATGACTTATAATAATTACAGGATTTCCTTATATATTTAATAGTATCATCAATAATATCATCATTTACAATCCAAATTTATAATATTTTATAATAATAATTATAATAATTTATAAAATGTATTGTATTAACTTCTGTCATGTCTGTTTCATATTTTTCACAATTCTTCCAAATGTAAAATCAAGAGATTATAAAAACCTGGGATTTTTTTCTTCTATCATAGATTTATCAAGAAAAATTAGGAATTCTATCAAATTTCTCATACTTCTGAAAATAAATGTTTGTATATAGTCATGATTTCACACTTGCAAAAAAGTATAGTAACATTTTTTTCAGATATCTGTTATTTAGACAATAAGGCCCAAAGTTAGTTGTGTTTAAAAACTGCATAATTAAGATCTATACAAAAATGTTCAACTATTTATTTTAAATATTATTATTATCATATATCAATAAGCGATATATTTTTAACATAGTTCTTTATCTTAAGAATTGAATATATAAGACTAAAAAAAGTGAAGCCTTAGTAACTAAAAAAAAAAGTGATGAGAATTGGTTTGTCGTATACCAATGAACCAGATGATTTTGAGGTTGGTTTTAGATTGGTAGCAGATTAGAAATATGTGTTCCTGTTGAAATTGATTTCAATGCCAAAAAAATTGGATTGAAATGGATATGGACTAAGAAATCGAATTATATACAATTGTAAGTAAAATATTCGCATTATTGACAGATTGAGCTTTTGTAAGTAAACAAAAAAAAGACAACCAAGTTGTGGTTAATAACCTAGATCTTACCGTTAGAAGCAAGTTGTAAGTAAACACGTCCCAATTTTCCGTAAGTCGCGAATACCTCACGAATCTTCGTGACGTTCATGAATTTCGGTATAGTCGATAAGTATATTATACCGCGTTTCTTCTTCTTTTCCGATGGTTTTGATAAAACCTCACACTGACTTGTTGCATCGTCTTCGACCACCGAAATATCCTCCGCATTGGAATCGGTGTTGTTTGACAGAGATTCGTCGGTTTCGGCATTTGAGCTTGGCGATCCAATTCGTTTTTTAACCATTATTTACTATATTTTGAAGTTATCCTAAAAACACGTGGGTCTCTTCACGTTGACTTGTTTTGTGGCCTAAAGCAGAAACGAACAGACCTATAGATACTATAAATGATTTATAGTATATAGAATATACACTTCCCTTTTCTCTGGTAAATAACCGGTCAATTAACTGCGACTACCAACGATTTTATCGACGGCAATTTACTTTCGAAATGAATAATTAATATATTTGTAATAATTTAATCCACTAAAAATAATGTTTTATCAACCTGTTACAGCATTATTACAATTTATAAGCGGATTGTAAAGATTTTTCAAATTACAAACGATCATTTTCCAGCACCTCTGGTTTTTGGCAGAATTATATGTACCAAAAATAACAGGTAACATTACCGGTAGATAACGTAGACGTTAACCTTACCGATAGGTGACGTTGTCGGTAAGATTACCGGTAAATTCATAACTCTCATGTATTATCTGTCAATCGGGATGAAATCGCTCTTATTGCGCATCGCATTGCGCATGCGTCTCTGATCGAACATACTTCCCACTCCAAATAAATGCTGATAATAAATACGCAGCTTACAAATGAGCTAGCAGCGATTACAAGCTTTTCCGTCAATTATTCAAAAGCTCTATTTTTTTGTTCGCCTAAAAAAAACTAATTGACCAGCAATTATTTTGCGGCATTAAATTTAAATCAACGCTACTTGTACACGCACGGAAAAATGGGCGAACACTCGATACCGCTCGACATTTTGGATGACCTTAGTAGGTTAGTGTCTTCTTATTTACTTTTTAATAAACACACTTTTTCGAGCATTACATATTGACGACAGCTGAGTAAAAAAGAAAGATCTCAAAGTAAGACCTTGCACGTTACTCCCTCATCATTTCCCGTTTTTCTACAAAGTGAGCAATATCAGAAAGTTGACGAATTTTGTGTTTTTCATAGAAAAAGCTGCGTCAAAAATGTTGAACCAATATGCAAGGTTCTATTTTTTGTCTTTGTTTAAACAAAAAAAGAGTAAGAAAAATTGTTGCCAGTATCAAGAACGTATTGAATAAATTGGTATAGATGAGTTGATCAAACGATTCTTAAATTACGGAACTTTGATGTTGCAAGCTACAAAATTCATAAGCAAAAAAATAACAGCTATAGCTTGTGTCATATTTTCTATCTACCTGTTTATGACTCAAGTCTATTTTGATCTCTCTTTATTTCTTGAAAGCACTAGCAATTTCAAGTTTAACAATTCAAAATACTGAGAGGAAAGTTATAAATCTTAGTTCGTATTCAATAAAACTAAACAAAACGAATAAGAAATATAAACCTAAAAAAGGTATAACAATTAAAATTCTAGCTAATTCTAGGTTTCATATATTTTTATTACACACATATTTCTTTTGTTTTCTTTTCTATTAAATTTTTTGTTTACATATATATATTTTTTAATGAATGAATATTTATTATAATTATTTACAATAATTAAAAATCAATAAATTTACATATATGTAACAAATAACAATAATATAATATTTTTGCAGCATTTGCCAAATTTCATTTTTATAAATTTGATTAAAGATAAGCAAAACATATTTTTACAGTTTGAATTTTGCAAAATATTAACATTCACATATGCAAGTGGACATTTTTTTAAAAACAACTTCAATGTTGATCTGATTTGAAGACAAACAAAATATAATCAAAAGCAAAACTTTTTCCATGAGAAAGCAAAAAAATGTTAAATATTATGGAAAAATATCTTATAACAATACATTGTTTGTTTTAGTCGATTTATCATCAATGTACCAGAGGAAGAACGCAAGGATTTGGTCAGAATATGCTTTCAAATTGAGCTTGCACACTGGTTTTACTTGGATTTCTACTGCGCCGAGGACAGTAGAAAGTTGAAAAGTTGCGGAGTGAAAGAATTCGCAACCCACATTTTTCAGCACATTCCCTTTTTGAAGCCTCACGTGCCACATATAGACTCGGTTATCGAGCAATGGCGAGGATACAAGCAGAGCGTGCCGACATTCGGTGCTATTGTCCTCAATGAGGATTTGACGAAGGTTCTGCTCGTGCAAAGTTACTGGGCCAAGCACAGCTGGGGTTTTCCAAAGGGCAAAGTCAACGAGGATGAAGATCCTTCTCATTGCGCGGTCAGAGAAGTTCTCGAAGAAACTGGTTTCGACATATCTGGCTTGATAGATAAGAATGAATACATAGAATCGACAATACACGATCAGTTGGTCAGACTTTATATCATATCTGGCGTTCGCATGAGCACAAAGTTCAAGCCAAGAACGCGCAAAGAAATAAAAAATGTCGAGTGGTTTTCATTGGCTGATCTGCCAAATAATAAGAAGGACATGACACCAAAAGTTAAGATGGGTGTTGGACCAAACGCATTTTTCATGGTCGTTCCATTTGTTAAGTGAGTATTTGTAATTGTTTAGATACGATGGTCAATTCTTACATGGTGGCCACGATCAGGGAAAATCGAGAAATATCAGAGAATTTTAAACTCGGTTAGGGGAAAAGAATATATGACCGAATAGCTGACAAAATAATAGATACTTTATACAAATGAACATTCCGTGATGAACGAAATTTTAATAATTATTATCAGAAAAAAAAACAGTTTTCCATAACAATAAAAAATGGTCTTTCTGAACAAATTTATTTTACTTTAAATATGTAATAAAAAAATATGTTTTGAGAATGAGAATGTAAATGCAAGTAATATAACAAATTTTGCCGGAAAAAAGTATCCACTGTGTTTCTACGTCAATACATTACATTTTTATGTTGATCCTAAGAATTACTTCAATTTTGTTAGACGAATGAAACGATGGGTCGTGGACAAACAGCAGCGCGAAAAAAATGTCCCAACAACCCGACGACATCGGCACAAATCGTTGGGTGACGTTGAATCAACTTCCAAGAGCAAACGACAACAACAATTACTTTCGCAACCTGTACAGGTAACGAAAAATTTGTATTCTACGAGTTAATATAGGATTTCGCAAAGTGAAAAGCAGGTCATTGCAAATTTTCGATTTTTTAACAATTATTTAACTTTTTGAGTGACTGATCTGACATAAAATATGCCAAACAAATATTCAGTTTATTGTACATGCTCAGTTTAAACACTAAATACATAATAGGTTTTTTTTTCAAATTCAAGAACTCCTCGACTTCGCTTGTGAGAGAAGCAGCGTTATATTATTGTCAATTTTATCCGAGAGTGAAATACAACATTTTAGTTTCTATTTTTCCTTAATAATTTTTTTTCTTTGTTGAATTTTCGAAAATTCGTAAATCCGACATATCCGTAAATAACATATATTTAAAAATTTGCAGAACGAAATCTCGGACGTTAAAAGCGCAACAAGGCGTTTAAACACGTCACCAGCACGAAGTAGACGAAGTGTATTCGACAATAAAAGCTCACAAAAGAGTGGAGTTGATAGTAAAAACGTTCCAAAGGGTGCCTTTAAACGTAATTTATTTGGCGAACTCGACGAAGATAAGACGGCAGTTGTTCTAGCGAAACAATTGATCGATAGTCCTCGGGGCGCGCCGCCTTCTATATTGCATCCAACAGCGGTACAACCTAACAAGTCTGAGGAGTTTAACTACAAAACCGAAATTCCATCGAAAACGAAAGGTACGCTTTTTCATTTTTTTTTTTTTAATTTTCAAATATTTATATTTTTGTAATATTTATAAATGCGTACATAAAAATTATTCGTCCTTAAGTGTACTTTAATGCAAGAATCTTGAAAATATTCTTCAATTCTTCTTTAATCAATGCATAAGTTTCTACTTTTCATCCTTGTTCGAAAAAATGGAGAAACTGAAGCTTAACGAATTTTAAGTGATCGAAAAATTAAAAAATAAAAGTTCTAAACTTTCATTGCCTCAATATAATATTTTTTAATCTATTTTTCAAGAGGAATTATTATTTACGAGCTTTATTCATGAAGAACTATTCAGTTCCATAGCTCAAAATTTGCGTCAGTTACAGACTTTTTCATCAAACAGAAAACGTCAAACAATATAAACGTGTCTAAATTTTTTTGAAAAATATAACCGAAGAAAGGGACGTCTCCATTTGACATGGAAACCAAATTTAACATTTTTTTGAAAACTGCTTTTGTTAACGTATCGGACCATTTTTAGTATCCTGACATCAAATCTCTAAAAAAAAAGATGTTGTTATGAAAACAAAATTTTCTGGAAGAAAAATAAGGGTTATTTTCGACACACTTTAATATTTGCTCGTTTTTAAACGTCTCGTATCTTTCTCTTTTAAAAGCAAAATTACTCCAACTAATTCAATGAATAGTTTAAATCACGACTACTCGTTAAATAAAGAAACATGATAACGGTGATTATGATTTTTTGCAGGTGAGGAAGTTCTCGCAAACGAAGACTCGTTACAACAGATCGCCTCTGGAAACATAAAGTCGTTATTGTTCGGCGAAGCTGCTCAAAAATTAGCATCAGACATCAAAGATATTCCGTCCCCCTTTGGTCCTTTGCAGCATGGCAGTCAATCGCCATTCGTGAGACAGACCTATCCAAAAGCTCAAGAATTATCACTAGAATTCAAATCTAAGATTTGGACGCACTTTAAATTCGATAGACAGGCTGTACTCAATTGTTTCTAAGAATATCGTCTCGCCGGACTAAAGTTTTACCGTCTCACTGATTGCGGTGACTCTATCGTCGTCAACAACACTATCGTACTCGATCTAGCTTTCTAAGCGCTAGTCTGACGAAAAACGGTCACAAAAAATTCGTTGACGTAGACATAAGTATCCCAGATAGCATGACAATATTTTTACCGTTATATTGTTTTTTATTCTCACTCTCATCTTAGAATTCTGTGCTTTGTAAATAAGAATTGAACTTCCAAAAGCTGTAATCGGCAAAAAAAAAGAAAAGAAGTATTTAAAAATAGCCTTTCAAATTCCCATTATTAATCAAAAACTTGATTTCGAAATAATAATGGAAGAACTTTTCGGAATGTCAATTCCGCGACAACAAAGAATGGAATTCTGGGGTAGAATTAAGAATAAAAAGAAATTTATTGGTGAAAATATTATCACCCTAACCTCAGATCTCAAAATAGTTCATTGACTGAACTAGATTTTTTTTTTAGTTGGTAAGGAAAATCTTATAATTTGTTGGCCGGTGAATGAAAGTCATGTGACTAATGTATTTGAAGAAGCTGATAATTTGCATCGCAAGAGTATTTTTTTTTTATTTACCAAGGTAACAGTTATCTTGGCTGAAATCAGAATTTTACTGTCTATCCAGTGTTTTTAAATTGCAATTATGTTTTCGAAATTCTATTTAGTTTCATTCTACACAGATTTTCTAGACATGCGTTGTTTACGCAGAAATAAAACAATTCTTGAAAACGTTGTTCTTTTCTTAATGATTTATGTATTTGGTTTTATTTGTCAATTGTTAAATAGTTACACTAAACGTTGCAAGAACGACGAAAAATCAGATTTATTTTGATTAAGCTTTTTTTTCGCTTCAGGAAACATAATACAATAAATATTTTTCGCAATTTGTTTTGTTTTTTTTTTTTTTTTTTTAAATATTATATATATATATTATTTACTTAACGAGAATTCGTTCTTCGAGTGAACAAGAAACCTATCTAACTTCCAATTGTTATGTACTTTCTGATTCGTTATCGTGTACAGTTGTATCACAACTGACGGGGCTAGAGAATTCCTAAAAAATATATATACAACTTTGGAAGAAGAAACCTTTTTTTTTTTTATATATACATCTATTTTTTAAAAAAAGCCAAGAAGGTATATAGAAGTAATACAAGTATCACAACGAGGTAAATAACTTTTTTGACTATCACAATGCCTGCGCCACGAACACTTCTGATTATTTCATTGTTAAGGGCATATACAATTTTACTCTCCTCGATGAGCTTATTTTTTGTATCCTCATCGAGATTCTCCGCGATACCGTTCATTGCATTGCGAAGCTCTTCCTTCAGCTCGTGAATACTTTTGTCGCCGAAATTCGTTATCTCGTCACCGCCGCGTGGCATTTCGCTGAACGGTGACATTTTTTGGACTAGCTGCCGCTTTTTTCGCAAAATTATTCCACCGCTCAGCAGTCCCATGTATAGGTGGTAAATATACGCCATCAGTAAGCTGGGATCTGTGTCTTCAACCTCTCTCAGCCGCATCAAGTACTTCACAACGCTTTCCCTGTAACGAATCAACAATAATTTTCACTCTTCACTAGGTATGCGCAACTTCTGTAAGTCGCACCGAAAACAAAAATTGACTTTCCTCTCGGTTATAAAAGCATGTTTTTTAAAATTATTTTAATTTGATCTACTATTGTTTTCTTTCCTGTTTATTTCGACATCTTAATTAACTGAATTTTAAGTTAATGCGGCATTCAGTGCATTCCGTAAAATTCAGGTTACATAAGGAAAAATACTTTTTCAAAGTTAGTTTTTTTTTTCCAAAACAAAAATCATGTCTTTTTTCCTTTGTTAAAAACTTTGTACGAGGTTATTGGTCACATATTCAAATTTTGCATTGAAAGTTGATTACTGTTAAACTGTGTGAAAACGCAGTAAGAAAACTAAATAAAAACTCTCAAAGCCGCAATTTTTAGAGATAAAAAAATTTTCTGTGCAAAAGCTAATCCTGTTTTTTTTTAGAAAGTTTTAACTTTTGTGCATAAACAATTAATAAATATGGGACATTCATGATTCAACAAAAAACAAGAAAGTAATTTATTCATATTAATTTTTATCTTCAAAAAGTATCTGAAGAATTACCGTTTGTCTAATATTTGCAGAGTTTGAAAAAATAGTTTAATAGTTTAAAATAGCTAACTATACCTTGGTGTATAATTTTTCATCCAATTCTTTCCCAAATAAAATTCCAAGTCTCGCTCAAATGCTTCTGCTCGCTTAAGTCCAGATAGATTTAGGAGACCTATTTTAGTTGTTTTCAATCTATCCATTGCCCCTTCGAGGTATCTAAAAATTTCGTAGAATACCAGAAGTCCGTCAGCCCAAACATTGTTATCCTGAAATCCTAAATACAAGCAATCTTTGATGAGAACATTACAATTGTATATAAATTACTCTTGCTTAAAAATAAAACAATTTAATTTTTTTATAATATTCATCAATGAAACACACAAGAAATTTCCAATTTGTTTGTGTGATACAATTCAGAGAAAGTTTAAGAAATGGAGGTAAACTTATGTACACATATTCTGCAAGTAAGAGTTAATGGATTTATTTAAATATGATAGGACATTAAATTTGTTATACAAGAGTTTTGTAGCTTGCATAATAAGCTTTGGAAATAGATAGAAAATTTGTCTTGTCTATTAAACAGTAAGATCTTGTGATATTGGTTGCAATTCTTGTTACAATATTGAAGATTTAGAATTTACAATTTTTCCAACGCTAAAAATTAATTTAAATTCCAGTTTCTCATTTTCTTCCTTTTTTTTTCAAAAAAGGATGCAAAGTAAAACCTTGCACATTATTCCCTGATTATTTTTCTCTTTTTTTTGCACAGCTTTGACTCACTTGTTCATGGATGGTGATTTGTGAAAAATAAAAAATAATGAGGAAGCAATGTACAATTCTCTATTTTTTAACGTTAACAAGAACGTCTCTAATGCTTCAACATTTGAAACAAAATGGAACAGTGGGAATGCAGCAATTTCAGAGTTATTGTGCAATAATTGAAAAACTGAAAAAAAATGCACTTTAGTATAAGAAAGAATTCACTGTAGTGAGTCAAAAAACATAAATTAGTCGTTTTTGTTTACACACGTTTTTTCGTGGGAAAATTTAAACAAAAATTAGATGTATATGTCAGTCCACTGTGGGCTGTCGCCCGAACATTTCTGTATGCAATTGAGGATCTTAGAGGTTTTTTTAAAGTTTTTTTGCTCATACCATAGAAAATCAAAAAGTTCTTTTATTTTATTACATTATCAATTTTTATGAAAAAAAAAATTACTGTCGAATAATCTGAAAAAAATCTCAAAACTTCTGACTTATGTACAGAAATCAAGAGTACTACACTAAGAATCAAGAGTACTACAAAAAAGCCCTCCAGCACTTCTGCCTTTGATCAATATTCTAGTTAGGAAATGCTGACAAAGATGAAAGAACAAATAACTATCCTTAGCACGAGTCTAAATTTTTTTTAAAAATAATCGCCACTTCAAATTGAGAAAAGAAAGAAGATCTCCTACACATTTTTCTCTCTGAGTCAAAACCAAAAATATGCAGAGTGACAAAGTTTTCAATTAGCAGAAATCATCTTGATTTTGCATTAATTAAAAAAAAAAAGAATCCTCCATTGGGGAATTAAAAACAAAAAAAAAAAGACCCTCTCTGAGCTAATGTTATGGCGCTACTCTTTGACAAAGTTCATTTTTGATGATGCAGAAATTTTGATTGTCATAATGTTCAATACATTAGCCTGCCGTGGACTGACTTATGCATATAATTTTATTACATTTTCTTTTTAATTTGCAATCTAATTTTATTCAAATTTTTTTTTCTAAATTTGCAAAAATGAGAAGCAAGTTCGAGCCGACTTTGGGTCCATGCTTAAAAATGTTAATATCTGATACAACACGAGATCTGCAAGGGTTTAATGTAAGATAAATAAATGAATAAAGTGCAAGAATGAATGTACTCTAGTAAGCCGAAAAATTGTAGGATAAGGTTAGAATGAAATGTAGATATGTTTAAGAGGTTAGGTATCCAATTAGTTTGATTGATTTTAGCGAAAGAAGATTCTTACCAAAAGCCAATTTGGCGTTAACTAAAGCATCGCTGATTGCGTGTATCTCTCTCGTGGCTTTTCGCATCTTTTTGCAGAAGGTAACCCCTTCGGTATCCGACATCTTGAAAGGGTTAACCAACGTACCGGGTAAACGAATTTTAAATGACCTTCTGATAGTGTTTTATTGTTGTTGTTTTCTTTTTCGTTGTTTTGTTGTTTATCAAAGCATTGTTTAGCCGGGCGCGACAAAAGCACCAACAATGTACACGAACTCACGAACAAATGTCAAATCATTTGCTAATAGTATCAGACGAGTTTCAACCTGTAATGCTCCGTCTCTGCCACTGGCGATTTGCGACTGCTTGCGACTGTGTGAGGGGGCTACTTACCCGCGTTCTCGTGGTTTATGCCCTAAGTATAGATTGTGGAAGAAAACCGTGAATATGCCCACACGCCGTCGTTGAAATTTTGCACTCGTAAATTGAATTACAAGCTGAGAAAAGTAATTGACAAGATATATTTTTTTCGAGATCGGGAGTAAAAATGAGATTGCCAAAAAAACGTAAACTGTAGCGAAGAGAGGTTGCAGATTTATTATATCGTCTTGCTTTTTCCTTAAATTCTAATGCCACCACCATCGATGGCGAATTATTTGCTCGGAAAGCGTAATGCTGACGTGATTAGTTTGGAGGTTGGTAACATATAGAGTGCAAAAAACAACTAAAAGATTAAATTAATGTAATTGTGTATATGCTTTAGCTAATTTTCTAACTGCGGAGTTGAAATAAAATTGTTGGTACCCTCATTATTATTGGAGAAAAGATTTGTGTGATTCATTAAATCTATAAAATAAGTATGTTTATATTGGGGAACGTATATATTTTGATTTATGTATATAGGGCATTCTACCCCGTTTCCACCTGGATTTGACCTCGACCTCTCTGATCTGGCTCATAATTTTTTGTAGGCTTAGTTGGACCCTCAATTTCACACATTTTTTTTTCTTTTTTTTTTTTAAGTGACATATCGAATAACATAATTTAAAAATCTGGAAAAATTCTGAAAAATACTTTGTTTAATAAGAAAATTATCTAGCTTATAGTCAAAATGGGAAAAAAATTGCTTTTAACAGTTTTTAAGCTTGTTTTATTTAAAAACAGAAAAAATAATAAATTTACTGCAGGCGATTGGTCAAATATTTATTGATGTAAAACCGCATTTTTCAGAATTTTTCCAGATTTAAAAAAAAAATTCAGATTTTTCCGAATTATTCAAATTTTTTTTTAATATTTTTTTTAAGTGACATATCGAATGCCATAATTTAAAAATCTGCAAAAATTCTGAAAAACACTCTATTGTTTGTATACTCTAATATTATATAATTAAATTATGGCATTCGATGTCACTTTAAAAAAATATTTTACAAAAAATTTGCATAGTTCGGAAAAATCTGAAAAAAATGCCTAAAAAACATCTGAAAAATCTGGTTTTACATAAATAAAAATTTGACCAAACGCCTGTAGTAGATTAATTATTTTTTCTATTTTTTAATAATTTTTTAAATAAAAAAAGCTTAAAAACTGTGAGAAGTAAAATCATCCCCACTTTGGCGATAAGCTAAATAATTTTGAAAATAATGGCTGCAAAAACAACTTTAGAGCAAAAAACGAAGTGGGGTATTAAACTCGTGTACAAAAGCAATCGAGGTACGTAGGGGTTTTGTAAAATATTAATCTGCAAAAAATTTCACATTTGTAAAAGATCATTTTTAGGGGGGAAAATGGCATTAAATTGTTAACAACTATTTTTTTTTCAAATTTTGCAAAAAAGTTACATAGTTTAGTAGAGAATATATCTGCGAGGATCTCCTCCAAATTTCAAGCGAATCGGTCAAAAATTGACGCGGATAAATGTGCACTGTATTTGAAAACGTGGTTTCGAGAAAAATGCGTTTAAAGATTTGTAGAAACGCGAAGGGTTCTTTAGACACAACACTTGACACCACTCATCTATATTTTCGTCGCCAATTTGAGATACAACATTACTCATCCCAGCGCTCGCTCAAAATTTTATGGGCAACTTGACACCGCTCACCCGTATTTTCATGGCCAACCTGACAGCACACGTTCAGAATTCCATGGACAACTTGATGACAGCACTCATCCAAGATCCCACGTTCAACTTGGCAGCACACATCCAAGATCCAATAGTAAAGATGACAGCGCTTACCCAAAATTCCATGGCCAACTTGGCAGCGCTCGCACAAAATTCGATGGACTATGTGACGTCGCTCATACATATCTTTATGGAAAACTTGACATACAAAATTACTCATCCAAGATTCCATGGCCAACTTGACAGCGCTCTTCCAAAATTCAATGGACATCTTGACACCGCTCACCCATATTTTCATGGCCAACCTGACAGCACACGTTCAGAATTCCATGGACAACTTGACTGCACTCATCCAAGATCCCACGCTCAACTTGGCAGCGCACATCCAAGATCCAATAGTAAAGATGACAGCGCTTAGCCAAAATTCCATGGCCAACTTGGCAGCGCTCGCACAAAATTCGATGGACTATGTGACGTCGCTCATACATATCTTTATGGAAAACTTCACATACAAAATTACTCATCCAAGATTCCATGGCCAACTTGACAGCGCTCTTCCAGAATTCTATGGACAACTTGACACGGCTCACCCATATTTTCATGGCCAACTTGAGAGCGCACGTTCAGAATTCCATGGACAACTTGGCTGCACTCATCCAAGATCCCACGTTCAACTTGGCAGCGCACAACCAAGATCCAATAGTAAAGATGACAGCGCTTACCCAAAATTCCATGGCCAACTTGACAGAGCTCGCACATAATTTGATGGACTATGTGATGTCGCTCACACATATCTTCATGGAAAACTTGACATACAAAATTACTCATGGTTACTTTCCATGGTCAACTTGACAGCACGCATCCAGAAATCCAAAGGCAACTTGACAGCGCTCATTCAAAAATCCATGGATAACTTGACAGCGCTCACCCAAAATTCTATGGGCAACTTGACAGCGCCTGCATAAAATTCTATGGACAATATGACGCCGCTCACATATCTCTTCATGGAAAACTCGACACCGTTCGTTCCAAAATTCCATAGTCACGTTGATAGTACTTCGCCCCAAATTCCATGGTCAATTTGGCAGCGGTGACCAAAATTTCCATCATCAACTGGACACCACTCATCCTTATTTTCATGGCCAACTTGATACACGCCTCCTCAATGACCATGGACAATTTGATACCGACCATTCTTATTTTAATGACAAACTTGACCCCAAACTTCCATGGTCATCAACTTGACAAAGCTCGCCCCAAAATCGAATTACGACGCTATCCTATACTCAAAACTACTACGCTTTCACTCACATAATTACTTCACGGTTTCGAACTTTGTCGTACAGTGCGTAAACAAGGTAATATGTGACTAGTTTCTACTGCAAGTATATTAGACCTCTCTCCCGTTCAGCCTCTCTCCTACTCAGTGGTCAATATCCGTCAGCCGCAGTGACAGAGATGGATGGGCATCACTGTACATTAGTTACTTCATTGGAAAACCTAATATTTCTTAACTTATCCTTTACATGCTTTATTTATTATTCAATATTTTATAAAAGTGTCATTTTCGTGATCAACTTTTGTTAATAAAATAAAAAGATAGCTAGTTTTGACGTAATTAAAATTTTTAAAAATACATATTACCGTAATAGATTCTGCAAAGTAGAACCCGACACATTGCTTTCTCATTATTCTCCGTTTTTCCCAAAGCTTCCTGTATGATGAGGAAACCAAAATTCAACAAATTCCTCATTGACGTAGGTTAGTGAAAAATATAAATTAATTCCGAGTCAGTAAAAAAAAATGATTTTCAGAGATTTATATTTTTTATTCTAGTCATCCAATAAATATAGAATAAAGTTAAGCGAAGCAAATGTTAAGAAAAGTCAAAACTTCAAGAGCCCCATGTCTGTAAACACCAATATTATTTTCTGAATTTGTAGATCGGTTGATATTTTTGGGGACCTTTAAAAAAAATCCCCCTTCACAATTGTATCAGTCAACAAAATTGATTTTAATACTGACAGAAAGATAGTTTATTCTAAATACTGAAATAATATATTTATTTCATATTGAATGTCTAGAATAAAAAATAGAAATCTCAGAAAATCTTGTTTTTTAATTTACTAAATCGCCCCCTTAATGAGTAAGCAATAAGCAAGGTTTTTCTTCGTATCCTTATTTTACATTATAATTGGTACACAAAAAAAGAAAGCTACGACTAGGACCAAAAAGTTTTAAAAAAATCACTGGGCTTTTGATTGCACAACACCCAGTGAATGTACCACAGCGAAAGGGAAAAACAACTCCAACCTCATTTCACAGTCGTGCCTTCAAAGCTTTGGAGTTATTTTATTTTCATGCCTGCAATAAAGACTGCAAATTTGCTGGCGTTAAAAACGCCACCGTAAAATACATAAAGCCAAAGCGCCAATTAGATCATAAGCATATATTTCTGTTGAACAATACAAAGAGCTACTAGCGTCGTGTGCTGCCTGTCTATTGATGTTTGTCTAAAAAGCATAAAATGAGCGTCTTATATACCGAAATGAATGTGAATGGCGTTTGCTTGGATGAATATATATGTCCACGGATTCTCAGTTTCTTGAGTACGAGTCTCGGTGCGCAGGTCTTCTAGTCGACCTATGTTGGAGAGACGCTGAAGAGAAGATATCGCTAAGTGGTTACCGATACAGGCCTCAAGCTGGAGGATCAGTTCGCAACCACCTGTATCCATAGGTGGTAGTATCCCCAATCAGCCTGATTCGTTTAGGTTCGACACTTTAGCGCGTTTTGTGAAATCAGTTTAAAGTATCGAAGTTACAAGAAAAAAATCAAATCATCTTCACTGTTGACACTGAGATCGTCAGTATGGATCGGGTTAAGAGAAGAAAAAAAAAATCTCGAAAACCTAAGGTAATCATTTTTCGATATTTGGATTCGTAATATCAATTGAAGAAGAGTCCAAAATACGTTTTAATAAATAATTAAGACACACCAATTTTGCAGCTGCAAATTTTAATTTTTCTTTCGATTAACAGTGTGAAGGTTTTCTTACGTTTTGTGTTAATAATTCTTTTAATACCCGTCGGGAGATATTTGTGACATACCGACGGTACATTTATATCTGCAATGAATAATGTTTTTCGTCGAATATTTTTTTAAATACCGCCAAATTAAAGAGTAATTTTTATTGGTGATTGCTGGTGATACGTGTCTGATTTTATGAAATAATTTTTATTGTAATTTAATGGTAAAAGATTTTCCGTAATAATCAATATAATCCGGCTCGTCGATAAATCCGCAAACAATATATTTTCTGAACTATCATTTTCTCAATCAGTTTGATATCTGAGAAATGTGACTCTTAGCGAGAAAATGTGTCTCACTAAAAAAAACATTATAATTGGATAGTACTTTTAGAATTTTTCTATTTTAATATTCGACTTTTTTTTTAAACACTCAGAACTCTCGATAACCTGAGGTAATTATTTTCGACGTTTGGATTCGTAATATCAATTGAAGAAAAATCTAAAATACAAGTTAGATACATCAATTTGGCAGCCACAAAATGGGGATTTGTTTCGTTAGACAGTGCGAAGGTTTTCTTATGTTTTGTGTTATCACAAACAAAATCGAGTGCACGAACTACTTATCCAATCGTTTGAAGTTCTGTCTGATGTAGATATGGATTCTCGGTGATAACGACTGATTGGGAAGTGATAAATTTATCACAAGCAATGCATCTTGTTTACTTTAAATGAGTTGTTCTCATGAAGAAGACTTGGAAATATGCATCAATCCTGCTCTTTTAGATCTCCAATACCGTAGTAGTTACTGTAATGCAATTCGTCCATCAGTGACATCAAATTAAAAAAAAAATTTTGGAGGCTTTCAAAAAATTAATCGGCTGCAATTTCAATATTATTAAAGCTAAATTTCGGCACATAAATTAAGCAAGTAAGCTTTTTCAGATTGTGTGGTTTTTTTTAAATTTATGTTCTATATTATTTAAATTTTAACAAACATGTGAAAATTTTTATATGCAGTCTATTGACATGCGAGACGATATCAATGCTACGTAATGTCATCAATGAACTTTATATGTACGCGATAGGAGCATTACATAATATCATATTATTTTTTTTTTACGAAATCCGGAAGCGATTTTGCAATGCATTACACATGCAATTTCGTTTATGTCTGAATGAGAAAAAAAATGATTTTTTATTAGTTATTTTATTGAGGTAAAGAGCAGTTGATTCATATCTATTTTACAGAAGAATTGAGGATTTAAATGATGATATAATTTAACTTGTAAAGTATTCGACTGTGATTTCTAGATAAGTAAGATAAATTTACGATAGCTAACGGTCCCTGTTTCTGACACTGTCGAGACTTTTGGCACCGACACATGTATATCTGCAATAAACAACATTTTTGTAAAACACTTTTATATGGCCAAATTAAGAAGTCATTTTTGAGAAGCAGATCACGTCTGATGTTATGAAATAAATGTTATTTTTATATAAATGGTAAAAGGATTTCATCACAATAATCAATATAATCCAACTTGTCAAGAAAATCTACAAACAATATTATCTGAACTATTATTCTCTCAATCGGTTTGATATGTAAGAAAGTATGGCTCGAGAAAATATGTCTTGTTACAAAAAAAAGAAAAAAATAATAATTGTATAAATATTTTAGTATTTTTATAAAAAGTAATTAACTTAAAAATCATAATACTACATAATTCTTTTTTTAACTAATATGAGGTCCTCTTGCATGCAATTAATAATGCATTGAGATTTATTCAAATATGTCATAAGCAAATCCATAAATAAGAGGAATTAAAAAACTTCAAACTCCCTTAAATTATAAAAAAGAATTCATCCCATTTCCGGCATATGCTAAAAATGTTCATATTTTAAAGTAATATTTTTAAGATTTTGAAGAAAAAAAATGATCGCTTCTGATAAGTATGATTAAAAGTATATAAATTGAGAACTGGATTAAAGCATTTTTGTGTTATGGTGTTAAAATCAATGTGGTCAACCAATTCCCTTCTAATCCAGTTTTGGAGATTTTTCAACTACATAGATATATGCATGATTCAGAACAAATTAATCAATAGACTCAATTTTTTCGCAGCAAAATTTTGCGCCCGTTGAACGAGGGTATTAATTTTTTTTTTAATTCCGTCCATTGTTCTAAGCATCTACATTTGAATTGGGGATCTCAAAAAGAAAAAAAAAGTTTTTCTTAAATATTTAAAAAATACAGTCAAATTAAAGTGTCATTTTTTCTTGTGATTGTTGGTAGATTTTTATTGTAATTCAATCGTAAAAAGTTTTCACGACAATAATCATTATAATCTCGGGTTGTCAATAAGACCCCAAATAATATTTTCTGAACTATCATTTTCTCAGTAAGTTTTGATATCTGAGAAAAAATGAATTGTAGGACGAGAAAGTGTCTCATTAAAAAAAAAAACATGTTAATTGGATAATTATTTTAATATTTTTATATTTAAAAAATTCCAAGATTTTAATAAGATACAGTTGTGTCGTCATATGAGAATAAGTTTAGAATTTTTCATGTTTCAACCACTCTCCATTTCTTCAGAATATAACATTTCACATTTCGTAAATTCTTTTAAAAAAATGGGAAGAAAAATCAGGATTTCGTTAAAAATCCAGAACAATTTTTCAGAATGTCTGAGTAAATTGAGAAATAAGACATTTTTAAGAATATTGGAAAATTTTGTCACAAGGGTGACGAATATGATTAATCTTTTCAAAAAATCGTATCTTATGCAAAAAGTCTTATTACACGTGATAAAAAAAAGTGATTTCAGATTTGAAAATAAATTGCTCGTTCGTATAAACAATAGAAAACCGAGTCTCTTGATGTCAGTAACAGGGCCGCTTGCCTTAGTGTATCAGTTAACAATTGTGTTCCATTCGGAATCAATAACGTCTCGTGCAAATATTGTCTCGTGGCTTTTCAAATGTACATATATAAACGTTCTGCAATATTGTTAGTAGTCTTTATTACCTCATTACCAATGTCATGGCGGTACATTTGAAAGCAATTGTAAGAAACATTTCGTGCTCTAAATGTCAATTCACTAGTGCTATACAAGCATTTGAGCCGAGCAAGTAGGAGCGTAATAACTGGCAATACGAAATACCTTTTATTAGATAAGGACGCGAAATGCCGGGTTATAATGATAACAGTCGAGATCGTTTTGCGGTCTTATAATCTTGGCTTCTTATCAAGACAGTCACTTTTGTTATTTTCATAGATGCTCATACGTGACTTAAGGTATTCTATGCAATTATGCATTCTCTTGAGAATCATATGAATTGTTAATGACATCAACCGTTGAGCACAATTTGATGTATCTGCAAAGATCAAATGTACTGATTTTTTTACAGATAAAACTAAAAATAATACAGAATACTAAAAAAAAAAAAAATAATAATACTTGATTGCCTTTTATCACCACCGAAAATGTTGTTACACACCAAGTTTTGGATTTCTAATTATTTTATTCTCTAAACGATACGGAAATTAATGCTTTCCAATTTTTTTAGAAAGTAAATAAAAAAAAAATGTTAACGAAAAACAGTTTAGGATTTATTTTTCTCTAAAAGACAGTATAATTTATTTAAGCTTTTAATTCACTATCGGGAGAAATATAAACAGCTCTGATTTTATAATAATGTTTATGCACTTTTTCCCAACTTATTGTGAAAATAGCGGTTGACTTATATTACGCAAGGACTACCTTAAGTGAAGCATTTTGCAATTAGCATTTGAATAGTAACGAATGGATATAATCGGTCTCGTTGTTTCTTTACAGTAACTAATCTATAGCAGTGCATATACTACTTTGTACTCAATACCTGGGACATTCCATGACATCTAGATCAAGATCTGTAATTTTTTATACAAAAGTACTTGTCGAAAAACACGTACCAAATTTTTTTTTGAATTTTTTAACACTTTTTACCTGAGATGTAATTTTTTGTTTCTTTTTTTAAACCAACGTTTTTACAGATCTAAAAAAATTCTGAAAAATTATATAAAATATAACAACATTTTTTAGCTCTGTGCGAAAATGGACACTTCATAACTACCAAAGATAAATTTGAAACATAAAATAAAAGATTAGAATGCATTTTTGGGTTTTTAAAAATATTTCAAAAAGTTATATCTCAGGTAAAAAGTGCTAAAATAAGAATTTTCCGCATTTTCTCAAGTAAAAAAAAATTGAAGTTTTAAAAAATGTCGAAAATTTTTATCTCAGGTGAAAAGTGTTTAAAAAATTTTTAAAAAAACTTCGCACGTGTTTTTCGACAAGTACTTACTCTGAGATGTCATCGTCAGATCTGAATGAATTAATTTTTTTGTTCATTACTATCCCAAAAATGCATTCTAATCTATTTTCCAAATTTATCTTTGGTAGTTATAAAATCTCCATCTTCGCATAGAGCTCAAAAATTTTCATATATTTTATAAGATTTTTCAGATTTTTGAAAACGTAGGGTTTTTAGAAATTTCAAAAAATTATATCTCAGGTAAAAAATCTAAAAAAAATTTGCTAAGTGTTTTTCGACAAGTACTTTTTGTATAAAAAATTACGGAGCCGATCTGATATGTCATCGTCAGATCTTGATCGAGATGTCATGGAATGTTCCACCTGCTACTGGATCTTCAATTTTTAATACATGCAATCATGTATTTTTTATCACAGCGATATAAATGAAACTGGTTGATTTGTCATATCGCATCTTGCGTCGTCGGAAATCGTAGCAATAATTGCTGTCATTACTGCCACATGATTCGGTATCGCTTTGGAGGATAAGCCTACCGTGCCAGATACAGATTTTATGCTTTCTGAATACATGGCTGATTCTGTAAAATATTGTGAAGAGCACTCTCAACTTTTTCCATTTGTGCGAATGTTGCCCGACCAATTCGGCCACTATTTTTTTGCCCTCCCGGATTTGTTCCATAACTGGTCATATAATGGTACTATTTAATTGATTTGATGTGGCGTCAAAAGCAAAACATATATTGCATTAAATAGTTTATTACAAAGAAGAACGCAGATTTTTTTACTTGGTAAGAATGTCAAGTTCCACGACGCTAATTTTTTTATACGTTCATGATACACTTTCAAATACCCTGTAAAATCTACAGCAAAATTAAGGGTGTCGTATTGAAGGAATAAAAATATTTCCATTTTTTTTTCGCTGTAAACAGCCTTTTTGATATCATTAAAAATATAACGTATATTGCATTAAATAGTTTATGGAAAAACCTAACTTTTTGTTTTTACATTTTTTTCCCCGACCTCAATCGTCCATCATGAGTTTGAAAAAAAAATCATTTCCGAAACGAGTGAATTAAAAAATCTAATTATATTCTTTTTGATTAAATCTGACACTTTTTATTTTCTTCTTAAATGTATATAGCCTGAAGTGGCAATAAACACGTGGGAGGGTAAAAAAGTTTTTTAAAAGTTAGAATGGCCCATTTGACGGCGAATGCATTATATAATAGTGGTTCATATTTTTTTTTTAGTTACTCACATTTGAGTGAATAAATTATTATTTTTTTCCGATTTATTACCTGATTTTTTGATGATTTACGAATTTTTTGAAACATCCTTTTTTTTATGTTCGGAGCAAAAATCTATAAAATTCGTAAGTCGTCTATACATTCTGTAAAAAATCTAAAAACTCCATTCGGTCAGTACAGTAAGTAAAAAAAAAACACATAGAAAATAGGATCCGCTGCTTGCGAATTCCCATGGAATATTGCATAAAAAATAGGGAAAAAAAATTAATATGATGTCTCGGTGCATGATAAAATACATTAATAATGCATAATGCAACAAACGTGAAAATTTCAACTAACCCGGAAATGCCGTTTCGAAGGGGAGAAAAGTGGCAACTTTATTTAATTGATAAGTAGCATAAAATAAAATCGGAGAATTTGACAAAAAATTGTTGTTGGAAAGTACGCTGAAAATCCAAAATTTGATGTTCTTATGATTTTTTTTGTGCGAGCTGTAGTATTGGCGTTAAAAAATAAACAATGATTATTTTGAAAAATATTTAATAGCTGCAATACGCAATAAAAAAATCAGTCAAAAAATTCCAACGTTTTTTTTTCAACCAGACCAACATCCCAAATAAATTTGAGGACGTTTTGTTGATACGAAAAACTGGGCTGGCCGATTTGACGTGTTTTGCCCCATATCTATATAATATTTCCAAAATATTTGGACAATATCGCTATATTTTAAATGAACAATTCTACAATATTATCGAAATATTTTGTTGCCATGTGGGTTGATATTTGATTAAGATTGAGTAAATAATTTATGCACGGATATATAAAACGTGTGTGTGGTTATAAGCTCTCCGTTTGTGTATATGAGTCTGCGGTGCGGATAACCGAGCAGAGCGTACACGAGAGTAACGAGGCTTAACGAGTCCTCTCCCACTCACCGGAATACATTCAGTCATTGGTATAGTTCTGTCTCTTTCTCATAAACGCAGAACGTGTTACTGTCCATCGTCGATCCGTGGGACGTCAAAGTAGCCAGTGTCGACCCGGTTGGTTTGGCGACTCGACGCGGTATCGCCCTATCGGATATTCAACTGTTAACACCGGGAACTGCTACCGAACTTTGGCCAGTATCATCTAAAAGCCCAGTGAAGATACCGTCGCCATGGTACAAACCCACCGGAACATCAGCTCAGACCAGTTCTTCACCGCAAGAAGAATCCAATAACGGTGACTTTACCAATGAGCCATGCCCGCAACCTTGGCGCGCTTCTACGCGGTGAGTTCGCCGGTAATTGTAAATAATCTCACGTTATCCTACAGTAGTAACTGCATAATTAACTCAGTTTATCTTGCAAAAAATTCTAATATATGCATTTTGTTATTTTATTTTAGTTTCCTGCTATTTTGGGTGCGATAGCGGGTGGTTTTTCCTGTTTCTATTTTTTCTGCTAGAGCTTATATTTTATTTAATCTAATTTTTTTTATATTGCGCTGCTATTGTTGTATTTTAATCTTTTATTTTATTGTTATATTGTAGCGGTTTATGTTTTAATGAAATTATTTTATTGGGTTCACCGGTAATTGTAAATAATCTCACGTTAACCTACAGTAGTAACTGCATAATTAAATCAGTTCATCTTGCAAAAAATTCTAATATATGTATTTTGTTATTTTATTTTAGTTTCCTGCTATTTTGGGTGCGATAGCGGGTGGTTTTTCCTGTTTCTATTTTTTCTGCAAGAGCTTATATTTAATTTAATTTAATTTTTTTGATTTTGCGCTGCTATTGTTGTATTTTAATATTTTATTTTATTGTCATATTGTAGCGGTTTATATTTTAATGAAATTATTTTATTGGGTACACCGGTAAGTGTAAATAATCTCACGTTAACCTACAGTAGTAACTGCATAATTAAGTCAGTTCATCTTGCAAGAAATTCTAATATATGTATTTTGTTATTTTATTTTAGTTTCCTGTGTGTCCGTGTTCTAGATTATTTTATTTCCTGTTATTTTGGGTGCGATAGCGGGTGGTTTTTCCTGTTTCTATTTTTTCTGCAACAGCTTATATTTTATTTAATCTAATTTTTTTATATTGCGCTGCTATTGTTGTATTTTAATCTTTTATTTTATTGTCATATTGTAGCGGTTTATATTTTAATGAAATTATTTTATTGGGTTCACCGGTAATTGTAAATAATCTCACATTAACCTACAGTAGTAACTGCATAATTAAATCAGTTCATCTTGCAAAAAATTCTAATATATGTATTTTGTTATTTTATTTTAGTTTCGTGTGTGTCCGAGTTCTGGATTATTTTATTTCCTGTTATTTTGGGTGCGATAGCGGGTAGTTTTTCCTGTTTTTATTTTCTCTGCAAGAGCTTATATTTAATTTAATTTAATTTTTTTGATTTTGCGCCGCTATTGCTGTATTTTAATCTTTTATTTTATTGTCATATTTTAGCGGTTCTTTCTTTATATTTTATTGTGTTGTTATTACGTGTCACCGAGATAACAATACAATGAAATATATGAGAAATAAAAATATAGAAAAGAAAAATAATAAAAAGAAAAAATATTAGTTTTTGTAAATGAAATTGTCGTTGAAGTATACTAACGCATTACAAAAATACCATTACGAGGTCTCATGTGTGCACTTCCGTTTTCGAAAACGAAATCCGTACTTTTATTTTTCTATATCGAATATATCTCGTCAATCGATGATTCCAAAGACAACAATAAAAAATTTGTTCTCATGTTTTTTTATTACCTTTTCGAAACAGAAAATTATTTAAATTTGTTTTGAATATTATAAATTTTTTTTTTTAACAAGAGATACAAATGAATATATTTGAAAATGTAAGGTCGACTTTGTATTAATTCTTAACAGTACAGGCACAGAAAAATATATTGATACGAAGGGGCCGAGAGATATGAAGCTTAGTAAAATTGTTATAACAATTTAGTACTTAATTCACAGTTATTTTTGGAGTTATTGTACGACATTGAAAATTTGGGTGGCTAAAGAATCGTCAAATGTCTTCATTTAACATTTTCAATTACATGGACAAATCATATTGTTTTGTAATATTAAAATACCTTTATCTCATTTGACATAAATGTAATTTTCACCAATTATCTTTCGATAATTGTCTATAATTGGGTTATTACATATTTAGATAAGTGTAGTAAAAACTCGGAAATAACATTAATTTGGCTTGCAATAACATTTTCGTTTACTTGAAAAAAAAACTTGAACTCGATCAATTTAAAAAAAAAAGCAGCGAAAGGTATTTTTTTTGCCCTATGCAATTCTCCGAAGGAAATTTGTGATTCTTTAATTCTCATTATTTGAACAAAAGTTCAAATTTCGATAAGCAATATTAGATCCATCTCTTCAAATTTCAAAACTCTGATAAAATATTTGAATTCAACTCAGAGATTATGCTGTAAAAGCATATAATATGAAGTTCAATAAAATTCCAAGATTTAACAAATGTCAGTCGCCATTTCGAGTTTCGAAATTTCATAAAAATCCAAAGTTTAAAAAAGTTTTAAACCGTCAGTTAGAATCTGCAATTTTTTGTTTCGATATTCTGATATCAAAATTGGATTCACCGACCTCAAATACTACAAAATATCATATTTCATACATAAAAATCCGACATTGTTAATTTCGAAATTCTGATATATTCGAATTTAGCGGTTTCGAAAACAAAAGTTTCAACAAAATCCAAAGATAAAAAAATATTCAGTCGCAATATTGGTCCCTTCATTTTGCATTTTCAAATTATGATGCTATATTTGGATTCGGCGATCTCCATTTTTTTTAACACCCACTGGTGTCACTGAAATCTCATTTTCATCACACAATAAAGTGGTGAAATTACAATCAACATCATCATCATCTTGATATATAAACGCAATAAATTCATCAATTATTACGCCCATGTCTGTGATGGAAATTTATGACACTAAAAATTCATGACTTTACGAAGAGATATATCTTAAGATATTTCCTTCCTCTTGGGCTTTTTTTTTGGTGTCTCGGCTTTACGCAGAAACTTAATTTTTCTTAACACATGATTTTAGCAAATTCGAATGAATGATAAATAATTGAAAAAAAAAAAATTGGACAGAGCAAGATCGAGTGAAACCGTGCCAGAGAGATCTATTCCGGATGGGTCAATTAAACCGCCTAGAACCAGAAATGATGGAAGTCAAAGGAATCTCAACGGCACCAGACGATATTCTACGAGAGACGGAACCAGCGGCAAAGAGAACGTGATCTCTGACAATTCTCGAGCAACGTTAACGAAACAGTGTACGAACGAGACACCGGAAAATAGCGGTGTGCGAGTGCATTTCGAAAACGAACAATGTGAAAAGAAGAAAAAAGAAAAAATCGAGGATAACGTGGCAAGCAGACTTGATACATCAAAAGATTCACCAAATAATTTACATGACACCGACAGTTATCGAGAGAAAACCAAAGATGTTAATAAAAAATTGGTGTTTAAGAAAAATCGACCTATATTGAAGTTAAACGCGGGTTACAAAGACGCGAATTTACCTCAAGAAGCTCCGAAACCGGATATTGTAAATAATTCTCTGATATTGTCGTTTTCGCCAACGAAAAGTTGTCCGGATTCGGAATTCCCGATCAATCAATCATTGAGTGACAGAGATCAATTAAAGTCGGTGGTTGACCAACTTGTTCATTGGAGGTTCGATATTTTTCTGAAATATATAAAAAGAAAAATAAGAAGACTATATTTTTTCGTATTTCTTCCATTGATTTTTTGTTTTTTTTTTACAGATACGGAAATCGAGCTGCGGGACAATTGAATGATTTGTCGGACACTTGCAATCCTCAACGGGGAAGGGTTCATATGAGTGAGTGGTATATTGTAACTATATCCCTGTCAAGTTGTTTGTGTGATTTAAATTCTTTCTTCGCTTACTTTTTTTTCTTACCGAAAGGAAAATATTGGTTCGCTTCTTTCTATAGCTTCGAGGTGTTCGGATTGTTGGTGAACAACCAATTTGTAAGCCACAAGATTGGATCCGCTGGTTTCTCTTTGCAACACTAAAGAGGCAAGCAGTAATATTAATATACCGGAAAAAATAATTATATATCATTAAACGGAATTATATATATCGTTCTATAAAACTCTATATGATAATGCATGAATTTATGTACCCGGAAGAAAATTATTATTTATAATTAGATATAATTCTATTCTATATGATTAAACATTTTGTTAAAAAAAAGAACGCTGACAAACGTCAATACAAGCGATTACGAAGGATCCGTAAAAAAATGATGGATATGAAAAATTGAATGGAAAAAGTGGAAATTTGATTTCTATCTGATTTTTTCGTTATATCGATTTTTTTAAATGCGAAAATTGATTATGTCAAGAAACTGACATGATTAATTGTTAGGAATAGTGTACAAAGTATTTTAAAAAATGACACGTCTGAATATGAACAATTATAGGAAGAGATGCATTTTGAAGGGTCGAGAGTAAAATGTTTTTACGGATTTCTAAATATTAGTATTTTTTGTTTTTTTTTTTCAAAATCTATATTTTATCTATATTTTAATAATTTTTAAAATAAAAAAGCTTAAAAACTGTAAGAAGAAAAATCTTCCCCACTTTGGCTATAAGCTAGATAAATTTGTTATTGAACGAAGTACTTTTCAGAATTTTTTCAGATTTTTAAATTATGGAATTCGATATGTCACTTTAAAAATATATAAAAAAAAAAAATTAGTGAAGGTGAGGGTCCAATCAAGCCTATAAAAAATTATGAGTCAAATCGGAGAGGTCGAGGTCAAAAATCCAGGTCGAACGGGGTGGAATGCCCCATATAATCTTTGACGGACCGCCACACTTAAGCGCTTTGCAGTGATTGAATAAAGTACACTCACCAGCGACAGACCTTCCGCCAAAACTTTGTTTAAAACTTCCGACAAATAGTTTTCTGCTTTCTTCCATTTTGGTAACGGTTCAACAATAACTGAAATGTATAAGATGTATAGAAATACGTTGGTTTATTGGTTGCAAAAGAACTTTGAGAAGATACATAAATTTACTCATAATTTCTTTAGTTATCTGGAGAAAAATGATGATTTCTTGAACCAACGAAAGGTCTTTTTTGCATTCGCAAATCTTCGACGAAAAATTGTAATTCTTTAATTCTCATTTTTTTCCTAATTTCGATACACTTCTTTGGATCGCACAATTGGGATTTATAAATTCTGATGTAAGATTTGGATTCAGTGACCTCAAAGACAATGAATTATCGAATTTAAATATCTGACGATTTAAAAAAATTTTACGTCCGCCATTTTGAATTCGCCATTTTTTATTTTGAAATTCTAATATAAAATCTGGATACACTGATTTTAAAAACATTGAATATTAAGTTTCATAAAAATCGAGAATTAAACAAATTTGCAGTCCACTATTTTGCATTTGCCTTTTTTAATTTCGAGATGATAAAATTAAATCCGGATTTAACAATCTCAAAAACCATAGTTTCATAAAAATCCAGAGTTCTAAAAATGTTGAGTCTGCCATTTTGAATTTTGAAATATTGATATCATATTTGGATTCTCGGCGACCTCAAAATCGTAGAATATCGAGTTTCATAAAAATCCCACTTTTTGAAATATCACTCCACCGTTTCGAATTTCGATATTCCAATTTGAAATTTAGTTTCAACGACCTCGAAAATCATTGAATATGACGTTTCGTAAAAATCCAACGTCTCTAAAATTTTAAACAGTCATTTTTGTATCCGCTATTTTTATTTCGAAATTCTGATATATTTGAGTTTGGCGACCTCAGAAATCACAGTTTCATAAAAATCCAAATTCTTTTCTTTAAATGTCAAACCTCCCTGTTGCATGTGCCATTTTGAATTTTGCAATTATGATGGTACATTTGGATTCAATGACATTATATTTTTTGTTACATACAGATGTTCCCGAAATCTCATTTTTTGCCACACAGCAAAGTGGTAAATTTATAATAAATCGAATATCAAATTTTCCATACAATCTGGAAAGAAGAAATGAATTTCGCGTTCGGCTTCTTCACGAGACGCGCTTCCATGGACAGCATTTTTATAGTCCTGGCCCTTTCTTCCATATCGAGCTCTGATAGAGTCCGGAAAGTAAAGCCTCGCATCTGACACCTTCGCGCGGCACAAAAACATGTCAATTAAATTAGTTACAAGACGCTAAGCAGACACGTATTTGAGAATTTTTGAGTATGACCTTCATTGGTCCAATCAGTGTTCGCCACTGTTTGACCGCTTGTTTCTTCGCTAGAACGTGTACAACTATGGGACCGGAGGCCATGTACGTCACGATATGCGCAAAATCCAATTTGCCGTAATTGTCGGCATAAAATTCGGAAACCTGCTCGGATGTCAATTGAAGCGATCTCGTTTGTTGAATCGCGAAGCCAGCATCTCTTATTTGGTACTCGATCCCACTGCGATTAATCACAGCATCCGGTTTTATAATTGCAAGTGTGCACTCAACGTCTGGGACTTCGTCGTCAAGTTCATCATCAAGATCATCACTGTTGCAAGTGCGCTTACTCTCGAATTCTCCACCTTCATCGTCGTCATCGCATTTACATTCCAATTCTTCCACATTCACAAATTTGTACTGAAGCAAACAGATCAGAGATACGTGAAAGTTTTGCTAAAAGTGGGTCACTTCGTAATTGACGAAATGTCGGGAAACCGTGGCCACGTAAATTAATATTTAAGTTGTTATCATAATGTTGAATACATACCCACGCAGTACAAACATTGAGGTAACTAGAAAATATCCTAATGATCTTTTAAAGACTTTCAATGTGTCGTTTTCTGACCAGTTTATGATTGGGACATCAGAAAGTAAACGCAGTCTAAATCTTGTAGAAAGAAAACGTCGTATTGGAAGATTTTCGAAAATCATTTGGACGTTTTTTAGTTACTTTATTAATCTTTGTTTGGTGTTTGGTGATGCATTGAACTTCATTTTTTGGTCTCCCATCACCAAGAAGCAATACCAAATACTGAACAAAATTCTTCAGAATCAATAGTTCGTACATTTTATTAAAAGTTAATGCAGAAATTAAAAAAATTAAATTGTTTAGTTATTTTGTTACACATTTCGACTGTGTGAGTAAAATGTAATTTGAATGTGGTTAAAATACAGGAAAAAAAATCATTGAAATAAAGAGGGGAATGATACATAATTTCATGTGATGTCACATATTGTGGTAACGATTGAGATCGACGATAACGAAATCATTAATTATTTACTACTCTTGCTGAATCTGCGGAGCACTCAGAAGACGATGGGTTTGTCGGATAAACGTCATGTGTGTAACTATCGGTCTTGCATAAACCACAAGGGCTCTGATTTCTTCTAAAATTAGTTAATGGTGCCTCGTCGAAGACTTCTTCCTCACAATTGGTATCTTCAATTGGAACATTTGTACATTTTTGGAATAACGTTATCGTTTCGGTTGATGAACCAACGATATCCTCGGCCCGATCACAGTCACACATAATATATATTTAAAAAAAAAAACGAACAGTAGTTGTTTTTTTAGGATAGATGGCAACTCTAATAATTCTAAAGATGCAAGATCGTTACAAAAATGAAGCGAAGCACGATTTATGTTTATCAGGAATCATCAACCTTAAAGTATAACCGTGAACATACGTGAGAAAAGCGATTAGACAAAACACAATACTCATAAAATAACTCAGGTGATCGATAGATCGATCATTGATGCCGAATCTGTTTTCCTTTTTTAGAATTTATTCATATTAACCAGCGTTCGTGCGCGAAGCATCATTTTTCCAGACCAACATTTTTTGCCCGATTGTCGGAACCAAAAGTTCGAGAAAAAATTTCGGATACGAGCACTTTTTTTTTTTAATCAAGATTTTGAATTTTTTCCTTCACCATTCGTTCTGAGGACAGCACTCCCGACTGATTTTTCTCCAATCATTTTTCGGAACTAATTTTTGTCGTGATATTTTATGTTTCTCAATATAGGTATGACAAAATTAGAATTCGATCAGGCTCGCGTAAATACCATGGTTGGTCGTTTTCGAACGCAATTTTATAACAGAATCAAAGAAAATGTGAGATATCTTTGAAAAATTCGACATTTCGTCTCAATGAAATGTAGAACTCACCGTCTGATCTCAAAAGTTTGTCACGATACTGCACGTGTTTTAGGCATACTAGAAAATTGCTCAAGGACCAATATCAGGGAATGGAAGAAATGGCTTTAATCGTACAATATTTGCGATGGTTTATCGAAGAATATGAGATGTGTATTGTGTTTCAAAGAAAGGAAACTTTGAAACTTTTTTTGAGTCATTGCATGCTGAAAAAAGAGACATAAAAAATTGGAATTTTCACACCGCCTCCTTTCAAGCCTCATCTTATTCACGTTTCCATTTATGGAGTTTTTTTTTTTAATTCAGCTTTCTTGACGAGAAACATCATTTCGTGCGAATAGGAATATTTGACAGTGTAAAGAGCTTTCGAGGTGACGTTGACAAGTGACAGATTGTAAGAAAAAGAAACCATCGGAGCAAAAGAGTATCGGAATCGAGCGCGAGCGGAGAAGCGATGGAATCTTCAGACTTTATTATACAAGATTTTTATGCCGTTATCCAGTTGAAATAGAATAATTAAAAAATTCTTTTAGCTGCGAAATATAATTACAAATCGATAATATTTATTTACTGCTATTAAGTTATAACGTACGTTTTCTGTTTGTCTGTTTTTATTTAGATGTGGATGCACCACTAAACAAAAATTGCGTAGTAATTGGACGGCTTGCAGATTCGATTGGTGAAGACAACATTGCCCAAACAAGGAGCAGTGAGGAAAAAGCCATTGCGTCGATGCCAACTAAAGTCGGTGTCATGGACGATATACGCATCAACAGACAAAAGGTGATCAATTATTGTACAACATGCATTCCATGACATTCGGTTCCGTAATTTTTATATACAAAAGTACTTGTCGAAAAAACATGTGTGAAATTTTTTTTAGATTTTTTTAACACTTTTTAGGTAAAATTTCAAACAATCTAATATCTCAGGTGAGATATAATTTTTTGAAATTTATTTGAATTAAACCTACGTTTTTAAAAATCTGTAAAAATTCTGAAAAATCTTATAATAAATAAAAAAAATTTGAGCCCTATGCGAAGATGGAGACTTCATAACTGCCAAAGATAAATTTGAAAAATAAAATAAAAGAATAGAATACATTTTTGGGATAAAAATGAACAAAAAGATTCCTTATAATATAGATCGAAAAAGTGATACTATCAAAATGGCGGTATGATGACTATATTAAAATAATATCAGGGGCATTCCATGACATCTGCATCAGGATCTGGCGATGATGTCTCAGATCGACTCCGAAATTTTTTATACGAAAGTACTTGTCGAAAAACACGTGCCAAATTTTTTAAAGATTTTTTTAACACTTTACACCTGAGATTTAATTTTTCGAAAGTTTTTTGTCTGAGGTGAAAATTGTTAAAAAAATTTGGCACGTGTTTTTCGACAAGTACTTTCGTGTAAAAAATTACGAAGTCGACCTGAGATGTCATCGCCAGATCTTGATGCAGATGTGATGGCCATGTGATGACCCATATATTACAGTGTAATGCGGGGGTTTAATAGTCACTCTTAAAAAATTAAAATGGTCTCACTTGATGAAAAAAATGTATTACATTATTCTTCTCATCAAATACGTTCAAACTGACTCTAGACAGCAACAGAATATTATTTTATTAAAAATCAAATGCAAAAACCTGATTTTTATGTTGGAGCATATTTTTTGTAAAAAATGCAGTATCGAATCGTAATTATGCAACGAGCATATTTAAATTGAAAATTGATTTAAATTAAGTTGAATAATTTATTATAATTCTGTATGTGGAATTAAATTTACTTTAATTTTATTTCTCATAAATCTTACTTCAAATACTAATTCAAAAATATTATTCTATTGATACTGAATAATTTCCAGTGCGCACAATATTTTCAAATTCAAACCCTAATTTTTTTTTCTTTTTCATTCCACAATAATCTACAAGCTATTTTAATTACAACAACATTATTCTTCTCATCAATTACGTTCAAACTGACTCTAGACAGCAACAAAATATTATTTTATTAAAAATCAAATGCAAAAACCTGATTTTTATGTTGGAGCATATTCTTTGTAAAAATTGCAGTATTAAATCGTAATTATGCAACGAGCATATTTAAATTGAAAATTGATTTAAATAAAATAGAATAATTTATTATAATTCTGTATGTGGAATTAAATTTACTTTAATTTTATTTCTCATAAATCTTACTTCAAATGCTAATTCAAAAATGTTACTCTATTGATACTAAATAATTTCCAATGCGCACAATATTTTTAAATTCGACCAAACCTAATTTTTTTTTTTTCATTCCACAATAATCTACAAGCTCAGAGTTTGGTCGATTTAAAATATAAAAACAAGGACTTTCTGGTTGTGATGTTATAGAGCGTTTGCAAGTTTAGCATTGTGAATTTCGAAACGTAACGAGAAGCATTTGAATTCGTGCCGTGTTTACGAAAACTCGAATGTGTCGTAAGACATTGGGCGCTTAAATCGTCTTTTATTCAGTTTTGTGGGTTGAATGCTGATAGTGATTTCTCAAATGTCGCGGAAACCATTTAATTTCCAATGGACAGTTCTTAAAGAAGTGTGAGTGTGTAAAAATGAATAGGAAAAAGAAGGAAGACTATCGCTACAGTTCGATATATTCATTGGAAAGAGCTTTGTCCGGCAACGGAAGACATGATGCACTGGATTCCATAACAGAGGTTTATATATAAATGTCTGCTGTATTGGCGATCATCCAGTTTCGGATATAAAATTCGCGGTCAAGGCAATACGTGCTCTGTTGTAATATAAAAATAAGGTTTATATTTAAACGCAAAATTCTTAGCTTCTTTTTTCGAAAATATCAACAATTCTGGAGGAAATTGGAAGGTGGATTTTTTTATTTGTTTCTGAAAGAGAGATCACACATTCAGCTATTTTAGGTGACTTGCAATAAATTTATTTGCTTTTTTCCACTCTGCATATTTTCGCAAAAAAGCCGATGATCTTCTGGAAAAAAGCTGCTGCATTAGTGACATGGCGTAGACTTGAACAATGATTGAAAAAAAAAAATTTCATAAATAGATTACAATTGCAGCAATTTTAAGAAGAAAAAATGCTACATTTACTCCGAAAGAATACATCTTTTGTGCATAATTCAGAATTATCTGCAAATATTTTGACTAATTCTATCGTGAACGTATGTTGAGTGTAAAATATAAATAAATACATTGCAAGTACAACAAAACAACAGTTAGATGCGATAAAAAAGTATGTAAACATTTTTGCCAGGTGGCAAAAGCGTGCGGCTAATGGGGATCACCTACAACTTTTTTTTTTTTGTTTTTGGACTCTACATTCTTTTAAAAGACAACTAATAGGCAAAATATTTCCAAATAATTCGCTGTTTTGCTTGAGAGTAGTTTTTCTGGAATGAGTGTAGCGATTTGAGATCCAGGTAAGATTGAAACATGGTCATAGGTTGGAGTGGTTACTTAAAAAATCATTTTCTTAAATAAATTATAGCTTTACCAATTCTGACCAAAAAATTAAAAGTCACTTTCATCCCAAAAGGTTTTATCCTAAGTTTGATTGATTATAATTTGGGTATATTTGACCTACTCTTTCAAAAGTCTACACAGTATAAAAAGGCTGCAAATGAATTTGCATTTTTCTTCCTCATTGTTCAAGATTGCCCATAGAGCATTGCTCGACGAAGTACATTGATTTGTGTTTGACTTCCTCATAGAGGAAGCTTTGAAAATTATAAATAACAACTAAATTTCCTTTATGAGAAAGCAAAACGAGTAATTTTGTTTTTTGTAAAAGCGTTACAAAGACTAATCCGTTCATAGTCCGTGATCATTTACTGATCATTGAATAACTTCTTCACTCCTCGAAATAATAAACCAGCTGTGCAACGCAAACACTTTTTTTTGAAGATTTCAAAATGTTGTATAAACTGGATTTTTCAACCAATCCTCACCAAATTCTAAATCATACATTTTTTTATGTTAGCCTACCACTGGAGAACATTTTAGCCCGAGAACTCAAAATTTGCGAAAGCTAGAGAGCAAACACACGTTTTTTTGGTAAATAAAAAAAAAACATCCCTGCCAAATCTTCATCTGTTGACCGATTCTCACCAAATTTGGTACCGAAAGTCGTTCGACGTTAGTCCACTTGTATGAGAAATTTCAATCCGATACCTTGAAATTTGCGGCAGCTATAACGCAAACACACTTTTTTTGAAAAATTCAAAATGTCATAAAAATCGTATTTTTCAACCGATCCTCACCATATTCGAACTGATCCATTTTTGATGTTTGTCTACGATTGCACTTTTTTTTTTAGTCCCATAACTCAATATTTGCGGCAGCTAGAGCGCGAACAAACTTTTTTCGAAAAATTCAAAGTCTCGTAAAATTTGAACGGCTATCCCAATTATTATGTAAATTGTCCTAAATATGGAGACTCTACTTGTATGACAAATTTCAGCCCGATCGGTCTAATCATCCTCCAGTTATAAGGGTTTCAATTTTGGAGGCCTGACACACACACACACACATACATCCGGACATTTTTTCTGAAAAAGTTTTCCAGACATTTTGGGACATTCTGAACACGTTTTCATGAAAATTTCGAAAAAAAATGTCACCATAACAAAGCTTCCTCTATGAGGAAGCAAAAAGAAAAAAAAAGTTTCTAGGTGACCCGTATTACCCACATAATTTTTACGCCTGGCAAAAAATTCTTCGTTCGATACCCGTCAATAGTACATATTTTTTTCAAGAAATACTAGTGGCCCCGCAAATAACAAATTATCACATTGAATATCCAGAAATTTGTTCTGACGCCCTTCTATTAAAAAAATAGAAATGTCCAAAAAAATGCACTCACATGATTTTCCGCAATTAAATCGCGACAGAATAATTTGTACCATGTAGATTAATGGTTGTTATAAAAATTCGGTCGTTGTCACTGATTCTACATTACTCAAGTACTGGCAAATCGAGTAGAAGAAGAGTTGGCATTTTTTACAAGTAAAAATAAATAAATTAATAGCCTTCGAACAAAAATTCATTTATACTCGATACGATAAGCGCGGTATAATAAAAGATCTATCATTCACCTGTACAAACAAACGGAGAAAAGAAAAATTTAGAAGAAAAAAAAAATGGTCCTATAATATGGCTAAATCCGTATGACTGATGGTACAAGAGCCCCCGTGACCGCGATTCCCCCGTTCTCTCCCCTACTATATCGTATTAGTCGATATCCAAGCTATATTATTCGGGAGATTAGTATAACTAGATGTAATCATAATACGAGGCACGCGTATAAAACCGGATTTCTCCTTCTTCACTTACGTCATGTTTTGAGCTCGCTCACGAGTTTTGTGTTTGGTGTCTGCGTCGAGAGAGTCAGTTGCCGGCTAGGAATGATACATTTTACTCAATTGCGCAGTTGTCTCGTTGGTTTAGTTACAAAAAAAATGATAAATCATATATTTGAAATTCAACATTGAGTACGAATTTTCGTAGAAATAAATAATGAGAAAAATTGGTGTTGATCCACTTCACGAATATTACCATTTCGGTTTAGATGAGCGATTTCGAAGATGAAGGGTTCAAACGATAATTACTCGGAGTTAAGAAAACAAGTGCTTCTCAAGGTTAATACGTAAATAGAGATATACTCGTCTGCTAAAATTGCTTAGAATGGAGGAATTTAAAGAACCTAAAGAACCTGAAGCACCGAAGAATCCAAAGATTTCATAAAATCGTTTTACTACAAAAGGATCTCAAGATTAATACGCAAATAAAGGCATATCTGCCTGCTAAAATTGCTTAGAATGAAGGAACCCAAAGAACCTGAAGAGTCTGAAGAACATAAAGGAGCTAAAGACATATTTATTTATTCAACATAGTTCAGTGCAAAAGCGTGAATAAGAACCGGAGTCACAAGAATATTTTCAATAATACGTTTCGTCGCAGACAGTGTACTATTAAATATGATTGATATCATTACGATTGGTAAAGCGCGACATGCGTCTCTGTAATATGCGTTGTTTCTCGGTGATTAAAAATCAGCCTTTCAATCTGTCAGATTATAAAAATTGAATTCAACTCTGAGATAACTAAATTTTTCTCCTGATTGAGAAGTCAAACAATGTAGATTATTTGGCGAATACGTAAAATATATTTTGAGAAACGTAATTATCTATCATTTATTAAAATCAAATGAATATTGCTAATTTGACTTAAAAAGAAATGTGTAAACATATATGTCTCTTCGGTTTTCTTGGTGTAAACTGAAATCTTTCTGTAAATTGTTATACATTTTTTGGACTTTATAAGCTTGAATCTTTGAATTTACATCCACCTGCATTTACACCAGCTTCTTTTTAAGTTGCTATATTTTTTGAGGCGGGGATTCGTCGCAAAAATAAAAAATCTTTCTATAGTATTTCAAGCTGATCAGAGAGTCATGATATCGACATCGAATTTCTTGATTTTCTACAAGAAGCTTGGATGACGTCCATTATGGTTCAACACCATCGCTCAGAACTGATATTGTATATATATATATGGAGCAAAACACGTTAAATCAACAATAACAACAAAACGTCCTCACATTTCTTCAGGATGTTGGTCTAGTTGAAGAAAAATCGTAGGATTTTTTTCAGATTTTTTAAATGCATTTTCCAGCCTTTGAAAATCGCAGAAAATAATCATTGTTTATTTTTTAACGCCAATACTAAGGCACACGAAAAAAAAATCATAAGAACATCAAATTTTGGATTTTCAGCGTACTTTCCAACGAGATTTTTTTTTTGATTCTCCGATTTCATTTTATGCTATTTTTCAATTAAATGAAGTTGCCACTTTTTCCCCTCCGAAACTGCATTTTCATTTTAGTTGAAATTTTCCCATTTTGTTCGTTAAAATGCCTAGAATCTTAGAAAAAATTAGGCGGTAATTTCGATCCAGAGTTACAGCTCTTCGAACGATCAAACATAGCGGTAACCTAATATAAAAAACAAGAATTACATAATAAAAAAATGTAATGCGGGCTTTAGAATATTTTTCATAGAAATTCATAGATTACCACGATGTTCCATCGTTCGAAGAGCTGTAACTCTGAGCCCATCTAGCCAATTTTTTCTAAGATTCTAGATATTTCAAAGAACAAAATGTGAAAATTTCGGAGGGAAAAAAGTGGCAACTTTATTTAATTGAAAAATAGCATAAAATAAAATCGGGGAGTTTTACAAAAAATATTCTTGGAAAGTACGCTGAAAATCCAAAATTTGATGTCGTTATGATTTTTCTTTGCGAGCCGTAGTATTGGCGTTAAAAAATAAAGAACGATTATTTTCAGAAATTTTTAATACCCGGAATATGCAATGAAAAATCTGAAAAAATTCCTACGTTTTTTCTTCAACCAGTCCAGCATCCTAAATAAATTTGGGGACGTTTTGTTGACATGAAAAATTGGTGTGGCTGACTTGACGGTTTTGCCTCATATATATTATCGAAATTTGAATAGTCATTTACGAATTGATGTGTTGCAGGGCGTGACATCAAAATTTTTGAGAGCGGAAAGCGATAGCAGCACCACATTCAGTAATAGTGGATCGACACCAAACGGAAGTACTTTGGGATCAGAAACAGAAGAAGATGCAAACGATGAGGAGATGGTCAAGTACGTATGTGTTGTGAGGTAATATTTAGGGAAGCTATGTTCAATTGGCTTCCCAAGGGATATCCTAGAATGTGTCACACGAGACCGACACATTAGGACTTGAGTCGTTGTAGCACATCGCCTTGAGGTGTCCTCGAGAGTCGTGGGTGTCCATGTGTGGTCTGTCACAAAGGTCTGTCCAGGTCCTCGTATAAGCAGAGGCGTTGATAAGGGTGTCTGCGAGCTCCAGCCCTATTGGTGTGTTTCTTTCACACACGTCAATAATACATTTTTTAGTCTTTGAAAATCTGTAAACTTCGCCTGACTTCCTTCCCTTTTAAAAATCTGGAAAAATAAACCAGCTAATGAAGAAACAGTGTTTCTTCCTAATTCACACAACTTTTTTCCTAATTATCATAATTCGTTGTGGGCCTTTATTATTTTCTCGTTTACACGTAATATTAACTCTAATGCTCCAATTTATTATTTTTAAAAAATTTATTTGTCTTATACTAAAGTGCCCAAAGATGAGTGTAATTTTGAGGCGTATCGTTGTTGATGTATGCCCCTTCTTCTTACATGCTATTCCCGATATTCAGTAATGTTTACAGTATCTATACTTACACGCGCGTGCATGTAAGTATATAGTTTGCATGCAAGAGAGCGTGAAACAGCGCCATATGAATTGCCAGTCGTGCTAACGAACGTCTCGAGTGTGTGTCTCCCAAGATTTTTCGTATCGCGTATCTCTCCAGGGTTATCGGGAACGATTCATTTATTTCCACTCGTTCGGTTGTTTCCCGGGCGTCAACATCAGTTCAAACCGAGTTTTCGTCAATTCACCTGATCACATATCGAATTTTGCTACTTTTCATGCCCCAATAGGCCTCTTCTATAATGTAAAGTTGGCAGACGGTGAATAAAAATTGTGTTAAACTCGTGTGGCTATTCGGCAAAGTGTTTCTGACACACAGACGTGAAGATTTTATATTTGTTATGTAGTTAAGAGTAACTGTGGAAAAAAATATTTTCAACAGTCCGTCGAGTCGATAGAGAGAAAAAGGCTGGTAGAGTGAAAATGATTCCCAGATACGATGTGGGAAGCGCAGTTTCATTACAGAGGTACAAAAATTAAACAGAATTACTTAAATCGTAGTTGTTTTTTTTTTTATGTTAAAACATTATATCAATCAAAGATGAATCATTTTTGTACAAGAAAATTTATTTCCTACAATTTCTTTGCTACAAACCAAACCTTCATTCGAATCTCCAGTATTATTTTCACAATTTTTCAAATGAAAACGTACTAAAGAAAAGAAGAGATATCTTTTTGTTTGGTCTTGGAAGGAGTGTTTAAGGATATTTGGGTTAAAATTGGTTTATTATTTAATCGCATTGGAATTCAGCAAGGTAGCGGAAAAAATGTATCCCGACTCCTTTGCAATTTTATTTAGAACTATCGACTAGCCAATTTTTTGAACGACGTGAGCTCAAAATTACGCAGATTTACGCGAAAAGTAATTCTCAGTCAATTTCAGTTCAGTTCAATTTCAGAAATAAAAGAATTTTTGGGTCTCTGTCTTTTTCTAAGGTCGCACGTGATGAACTGACTCACGTTATCAGCGCAGTTTCTCTCTCGCAATTTTGGTCCAAATATCCTTAAGACAGTATGATTTTTTAAAGATGAAAATATTTTTTGCTTCGTTCTTTTTAAACCGGCGATATCCTACAAAAAAATCACCTCGCATTACAAAAGCACATTCTGCAGCTGTTATCACGTCTGTTATACGATGTTCCCAAATTTTATTTCTTTTATAAAAAAAAAAAGAAAATGAATCGAAAGTAAAGAATTTAAGAGCTCGTTAAAAGCTCATTATTAATCCGGGAGGTATTTTATATGAGAAGTATTAATATGAAGTCTACGAGCGAACATGTGACATAATGACAAACAAATTTTACTTTTTATATTTAGATTTGTATATCTATATTGTATAGGTCATCACATCGAAAATAATCAGGTATATTCTTAAAGTAGAGTTTTCATTCTATACCTAAAAAATCATTTCAGCTTCTTCCATTGCAAAAAAGTTCAATGGTTCCGAAAAGTCAATATTATGTATATTTAAAAAAAAACAGGAAAATAATATGTTTCATTTTTTATTTAAAAAACATGTGTTCAGACAGTATTGGCACGAAGGAAAATTTAGTAGATACGTGGAATTATAATAGAGATAATAGTCCCCCAATAATTGATGATGCCAATTTTTGAAGATTTTCGAAGGAAAACAAAAACGTTATAGATGTCGACCTGGCTATTTTTTCTGATCCAGGGAACCATTTATTAAACCATTTATTAAAATGTTTTAATTTCTGCCATATTCCAAAAAAGTTTAATCACATATGTTGAAAAATTCTGCTTTCACACAGTTTGACAAACAGCGAGTTCTTTATCACGTGGCTATTTGTTTTGAACATACCTCCGGATTCTCGCGTTCGTTGCGGGCGAAGTTCAGCAGCGACTGTTTTTTCTTAAATCTGCAGACTACAGCAAAGAAACGAGACTATCTTTTGTAATTGATCCACCCTTAAGGGATCATCTCAGTGTAACGGGTAGAAAAATAGCTGACCTTCGCGATTTTCTTTTCGATTCTTAAAATACGCTGGTCATTCCGATTTTTTATGTCAAATCAAAGCACTCATGAAGTACAAAAAATACATTTTTAGACGTTTATTTTTATTATTTTTTACATTTTTTTAATCTGTTGAAAATGTCTTCGAAAAAAAAAGGGATTGTGGCGATGTACATGGTTGTGGGCGTAAATATTATCTGAAACAAAATTTTTAAAAAGATTATTAATCAGTATGAAAGCTATCTTGCTATGGAATCTTTTTTTTAAATAATTTTTTGTTTTAACCAGAAACTGTGGAAAAAATAGGCTAAATCCGAGACTTTTTATTTCAAACCGCTGCCACTTTGTCAATTTTGATTTAAAAAAAAACCTTTTTAGAAAAAAAAAGTTTTTAAAAACTATTACTCGCACGACATTGGAGCAAAGGATTTTTTGATTTGGCATTTGTAACGTTAATAAATGTTTGCTTTTTTATAGAGTGCCGCTACAAGCGCCACCCAGACGAAAACCCAGAATCGTCTCGTCGTCGGGTGGGCAAAAGCTTGGAAATAATATGTCGGATGCACCAGATGTGCAGAGTCCAGATTCAACGATAACAAGTGTCAACAGTATTAGTAGCCTTCTTAAAGAAAAGTTACAGCTGTCGATACCTCAGGCTCTTCGGAGCAGTAAAAAGCGGCAAAATGCCGATTACAAGTGAGTTAAATTGGTTTTTAAAATCGTTACATTCATTTGAATTGAGTGAGTTGAATGAGCCTAATATGAATTTGTCTTTTGGTTTGTAGACTGAGAGCTTTCGTGGGAATTCTGTTTCTTTGCGTCGTGTTTCTCGTTGGATTCGCACACGTCTATTACACTCAGCATGTTCTCCAGCGAGCATACTTTGAAAAATTCAGGTATATATCGTCTCATTATATTATAGCAACAAAGTGTTTCAAACAAAATGAACAGCTAAGAAATCATCCCTTTTAATCGATGAGACAGGAAGGTCTGGTATATCGGTAAAGGAGGTCATAAATTACAGGCGGTCCAATTATAATGCAATTTTTGTTGTTGTCATAACTGATATTTCGTTTTCGCACTTCAACCAAAAGATCCTTTTTCAAGAGTTTAAATACATTTTTAATTATCACATTAAAAAAAAAATGAGACTCAAAAGCATTTTGATTTATATCAGTACAAATTTTTAGGAAAATCCATCAAATCATTTTTAAGAAAGTGTTAGAAAGCCATTCAAGGTGTAAAGAAAAAATGAAAAAAAATATTTCACCATCGATCAATGATTCCGAGTTTATTTAACATTTCTTCTACTTAAGTCAAAGCATCTTGATCAGCAGCTCGTGATTGCTTTGGCCATCAATCCTGCCTTCACGAGTTGCAATGTTTGTCTGAATATTGCTCTAGAAAATCCGCCAATTATTGGGAGACTTTATTTTGTTCGGCCAATTGGCATACAACAATTTTGCGCGTGTATTTAAGTTCCGTTATTAATAACGCAATTACATTTTCTTCCAGGTTCAACAAAAATGAACGTGTGATGCATGTATACAGCAGCATGGGTAACGAAATAATTGCTGCGCGTTTGGGTGTCGGAATCCCTCACGAAACCGGCGTATTTCCATGTCTATCGCAGCATCAACGACAAGAGACCGTATGTCTCGAGTGGCTTGGCCAGACAAGACTCTACCTCGCTCACAGTTCCCGCGACGATATGCACTGTTATCACGTAACGTGGCAGAGTCTGAGTTCGAATTTCAATCCGAAAGACTGTTTCGATTGGTCAGCAAGTCGTGGCCATTGGTATGGGGCCGGTCAAATACAAAACATGGTATATCCACTTGAAGCCGGTAGACTCGATCTAAGTCCTTTCATAACCGGTGACATAAGGAAACATCCATTTGGAAATGTATTGAAGCGATATTTCCTAAATTCCAAAGGAGCCACAATATTGGTTGATCCGGAAACGCCTTTATACGTGTCAATCAATGAAAATCGAACAAAAGAATTTTGTATGCAGGCAAAGCACGACGCGTTTGCATACATAAATCATCTGACGCCACTTCCACAATTGAATTACACAATCTGTGCAACCGACAATATGAAGACACTTCACTCGTCGATGGCGGAAAAATCTTTGTGGGACGGTTTAAAACCTGACGAGCTGCAAGCTGTTCACACATTACTTTCAGAGCCTGTTTGGCAAATATCACCAAACGACGAGGCAGCAATTTACAACTACACCGAAGACGTGATAGCCCTCGGTTTTCTTCGACAAGGTCATGTGCTATTGAGCGAAGAGTGGCAGCCAAATCCCGGTGATTTTGTCTTGGATATAACGCGCTTTCCTTCGATGAAAGAAACCATCAACATAATTCATCGCCGTGGCTTCAAAATCGTTTTTACCATTCAGCCATTTATATCGACAGAGTCGATTAATTTCAAAGATGCGGTGGCTAATCGTTTGTTGATATCGGAAAGAGGTAGCGATCCTAGAATACCGGCTCTAACTCGTTATCGTCAAAGTAACAGCGCAGGTGTACTCGATATTACAAACAACAAAACTCTACCGTGGCTACAATCGAAACTGGAAAGCTTAATAAAAACATATCGCGTTGATTCGTTCTATCTCGATCTCGGTACAGCGCAGGACATGCCTCATTACTACAAATGCGAAGAGCCGCTCACCAATCCCGATCACTACAAAACTATATTTACCAAATCGATACTGGGCTCGATTTCGGTGATCGGTGTGTCGAGCGCTATCTCGAGACCGAGAGCGCCAGTTTTTGTGTCATTGCCACCATTTCCATCATCCTGGAAAGCTATCAAGACTGTTATACCAACGGTACTAAGCTATGGAATGATTGGATATCCTTTTATAATGCCAGGTGCTGTTGGAGGCGACGTTGCTTTACCAATGTCGGACAATAATCCTGATAATGATTTTGAAGTTAATCTTCCGGACAAAGAGCTGTACGTAAGGTGGTTGCAACTGTCAACGTTCTTGCCGGTAATTAGATTCACGCATCTTCCCAGTAAATACTCTGATGAGTCGGTATTGGAGATGGCCAAGAGGCTGACAGAACTGAGACAGAAAACTGTCACGCCGTTGTTGAAGAAATATGCTAACGAAACATTAGACACTGGACTCCCTATAATAAGGCCACTTTGGATGCTGGATCCAACCGATCAAGCGTGTCACGTTGTTGTCGACGAATTCTCCGTTGGCGAGGAACTCATTGTCGCGCCTGTTCTTTACTCAGGAAGCCGGCAGCGGGAGGTTTATCTTCCAGCTGGTGTGTGGAAAGATGGAATCGATGGAAGTCTCAGAAAAGGATCCAGATGGATTCACAACTATAGAGTAGCTGAGGATAAAGTGGCATACTTTGTTAAAATGCCGGACAATACGAGATTTTAAAACTCTTGGTTTTTTTTACCCGTCGGGAGTATAAACAGTGATAAGCATGAAAGGATTGAATTCTGAAGCAAGAGTAATGATTGCTAGCGATTATTGTAATTGTGTAAGTAAAAATGAGAGAAGTTATTTTAGTGTCATAGCAGTCTCAACGTGATGTGGCATGGAAAATGCGATTGTGTCCATTGATTCGTTACATTTGCGAATAAGGGTTTCATGTCTAAATAACACAGCGTTAATTCAACACACGTCATTTCAACATTCGTTTTTTCAACGTAAACCAATTCAACTAATCAGCTTATTAATTTAGCCGGCTAAGCCAGCCAAAAATTAACCGTTGCTCAGTCTGCTAAAAATTAGCTGCGGCTAAATTTCAAACAATAAATTCAAAGTTAATTAACATTTTTTATTTATCGTTATGCATATCGTTTAACCGTATAACTTACTTCGCAGTGAATTTGCAATCTTTTTTAAGGTAGTCCTGTCGTGTAGTATTCATTTCGCATAAATTCGAGAAAAATGAGACAGAATTGAATACACAAAAAATCATGCAGATTAAAGGTACTGAAAAGATTAATTTTGCATAATAATAATTCTAAACTGTTATTAACACATTGATAAAAAAAGATTGTTTAACAAATCTCCCGATGACCCAAATTTTTTTAATGAAAATGATTCGTTCGTTTTTCTGAATACGTATGAATTTTTTCAGATTTTTAAATTCACTTTGAAATTTATGGTTTTGAGTTTGGTTTCCTGACTCTCTTGAAAAGAACAGCTTTCAGTGTCTGTCGAACCATTTCGGAAAAAATAAGTTTATAAAATTAGATGGTTGTGGGGGAAATCACGCTTAAATGGAATATAAGTTGAGTGTCGATTTCAGTTTTCAAATTTAAAAAAATGTCTTAATTTAAAAATAAACACGCATAGTAGAATTATATTTCAGACGACTCTGCATATTGAAAATACATGTATAGATTTTTAAATGTTGGAATGTTGGAGTTTTAAATGTTGCATGTGAAGTGTGAGAAATAAAATGTTGAGATCAGGCGAGTCCGAATTGAAATTGCATGTGTTGATTCTTAAAATGTTGGAATGTAGTGTGTGTTGATTTTACCACTGTTGAGTTTCTCTGTTGATTTTGCATGTGTCAACACAAACGCTGTTATTTAGATGTGTCGCCAAAAAAATGTGTAGCTCAGAAAACAGCGGCTCCCAACGAAATTAATCATTAGGGGAGATTAAACCTTCATGAGAGCGAGAAAGATGTATATTCCAGGAGTTCACGTCGGTGTGAGTGTAAACCACTGAGAATATTTTTCGCCTCACCTTAAAATGCGAAAGGGTTGGGCGGATTAAAAAACAGCGACAGAATGATGATTTTCTCTTAGCTCTCAGACAGTATATGAATGCATTTTATTTTTCAGATTATATGTAATGCAGATTACTTGAATTAAAAAATAATCTGATAGAATTACGATATTTGCAATAGTAATGTTAGCAATAATATTTAACAATAATAATGCCTTATCGATAACACGATGAAATTTATTTAAGAATAAAATTTAAGTATTATATATAATGAATTCTCTAATGTATATTTCATCGAATGTTTATTGTACGAAACTAGACGCGCTGTGAGTGTACGATTATTTAAGAGTTTCAATTTCGTTTGAGATTGTCGCTCAAAACTTTTTTTTAATTCAAAAATATTTTTAGAAAAAGAAGTAGAGAACGTCCCCATCTAGCGGATATGCGCGGAGCATTCATGAATCATGAATGACATTGACAGTAAATAAAACATTAAGACAATGTGAAACATACCGACTGAGTGACATAAAATTACAGATTCCCTATTTTTTCACAGTCGTCTATTAACGTAGTAGCGAAAAATTGCAAAAAAGTTGAATGGTTCCGAGAAGTCAATATTATATTATATTTAAAAAAAAGTAACAATTACAAACATTTGAAATTATTGTTTCTATTTTTAAAACAAAGAAGAAACAGAAGGAAATAATATGTTTCATTTTTTATTCACGAAACATGTGTTCAGACAGTATTGGCACGAAGAAAGATTTAGTAGATACGCGGTTTTCTCGTCAAGAAAAAAATTCCTGGCGAGAAACTCGAGTTTCGTTCGATTTTTTTTCGAATTTTGTTCTGTATTGTCACAAAAAACAGGTTTACGCAAAAAATACTCAGTTAAAAAAAAAGTTCTTGTAGCGCAGTAATAAAATGTTGCATTATATAAGTGCGGCTTTTGACAAAATTTTAAATTCAGATATGCCACAATTTCTTTTATGAATATGGGGCATTACAGGTCAAATTGTTATGTGAACCCCGAATATTTAAAATATATTATTTCTTCTTATATTTTTGGAAGCTATAAAAAACGCCGATTTTTAGATCTTTTTTAAAATTATTTTGGTCGTAATCATTCAAATTGTTAATGCCTTTAAAAAATTAACAATAAGTGATCGATTTAAAAAAAAGCTTTACAGTAAATTCTCTGTTGAAAAATGAAATCTTTGAGATTTGATCACTTGAGTATTCACGATAAATCAAGGTGGTTTTTTTAGTCGTTTGGTAGATTGCTGAGTTTACTTGTGCTTTATTTTGGTTGATCTTTTTTTTACAAATTCATGAAATAATACGATTTTAGTTAATTTTACAGCTTTCTGTACGTATTGCTTTTTTCTTTTATTTTGGCTGTTTATGTAAATGCACTTGTCGCAAGTTTTTCACATAATTTTTTTCAGGATACCTCTAATTTTCATCACATAATACTGATGTATTTTTTGAAAACGAATGTAATAATAATTTTGCAATGTAATCAAAATTCTCTATTACACAGCAAACAGTGACCGCACCACCATCTACTTATAGGTGCAAGTTATGATGGTCAATAAATAACCAGCTAAAGTTTCGATTTCCTTCGGTTGAGACGATTTTTAGCTGACATTCATGAATCACGGAACTTTTTAAACAAGAAATCAATCGTAGAGCTAAGGATAACTTCAAGTGTGATTGATTCCCGTATGTGGTCCAATCGCAGAAAGTACACGGAACAGCATTGCCCGGAAGTGATTTATCACGGAGTTTCGAAAAAAATGCTCCACGGGGAAAAAAAAACTCGCGAGAGTTATAAAAACGAATTCCCGGATGAGCCCTTCATCCGCAGATCGTTCCCAAACGAAAAGGGTCGTGAAGTCGAAGAAATTCTTCTCGTACTTTCGAGCCACTTAAAGTTCTCGTGGAATTCACCAATCGTGCAACTTCTGAAGATTACTTCAATTTTGCTGTTATTTTTTTAAATTTTTTATTTTACTTTTTAAATTGCCACGATTAACTTTTTTGTCGAAAGTAAAATAATAAAGTGGAATTTAATATTACAGAGAGATTATGAAACATGGAATAACATGACTATAATAAAATAGTGTCAGTCTTAACGTCAATATTTCACTCATAAATTCAATCTTAAGTTTAGTCTTAAGATTAGATTTATGAATGAAAACTAAAAAAAAAATGAAAAAGGAATCGCATAGAGATTGCTCTGAAATAAAAAGGGTCGTGAAATCGAAGTGGTACCCTCTTCATCTCGTTCGAGCCACTTAAAATCCTCGTAAAATTGACCAATCGTGGAAAAGTTGTGAAAACTACTTGAGACGACTCTTCTTGCTCGAATCGACGATGCGAGCAAGCGCGCCAAGTACGCTGAAGCGTTTCGAATATGAATCGTCGTCACACACGAGGACGTGCAGTAATTTTCATTCTCGTCTCTGACGAAACATAATCGTGAGCAAAGCCAAAGAGGGGCTACCAAGTAGACTGACACGAGTTTTATAAGACCTCTTTCCAACGACTAGCTTGCTTTTGCAAATATCTACGATGCAAGCTCTCCCTTGTATGGCCCAGTGCCAAGCTCCAGAGCTTCTCGTTGCAGAAGAATTCTACGGTTCAATTCTTTCCCTCTACGAGTTCAAGTTACGCGGGTGCATAATTTATTCAGCAGCGCTAATGTCCAAGATAGCGTGGAAAGCGAGGAGAAGGGTTTCCTCTTTTTTTTCTTCCCTCTTTCTCGCTTGATGGATCCGATGAAAAATTGCAGAAAAATGTGGGTGCACAGCAGCGAGTACATGACTCTATGAAAGTCACTTTTTGACCGATGGCCAGGCAATGAGAAGGCGTTTACAAGGCAGCGAAAGAGAAGGGAATAATTAGGGCCAATGGCTAATGCGAATCACGATTGTTACAAGAGATATTAATGTGAGTCTTATACAGTTGAAATATCTGTATGCGATTTAAAATCAAATTTAATTATTTATATTATCCAAATGAGCTAATCGATTTTAAGGCATTTGGTTGAGGATAAGTGCACTGATTTGATTTGAAAAAAAAATAAAAAATGTACGGCAGACGGTGTGGAAAAGAAAAGTAGGTATAAGAAGATCATATATGGAGCAAAACACGTCAAGTCGACCACCCTAATTTTTCATGTCGACAAAATCTCCTCACATTTCTTCAGGATGTTGGTGTGGTCGAAGAAAAAACTTTAGAATATTTTCCTTAGCCTTCCTGAACGCAGAGAGTAATTACACATTCGATTACCACGATGTTCCATCTTTCGAAGAGCTGTAACTCTGAGACGAAATTGCCGCTCATCTCGCCAATTTTTTCTAAGGTTGTAGATATTTCAAAGAACAAAATGTGAAATTTTCAGCTAAATCGGGAATGCCGTTTCGGAGGGAAAAAAGTGGCAATTTTATTTAATTGAAAAATAGCATAAAATAAAATCGGAGAATTTTACAAAAAATGTTGTTGGAAAGTACGGTGAAAATCCAAAATTTGATGTTGTTACGATTTTTTTTGTGCGAGCCGTAGTATTGGCGTTAAAAAATAAACAATGATTATTTTGAGAAATTTTTAATGGCTGGAATATGCAATAAAAAAATCTGAAAAAATTCCTACGTTTTTTCTTCAACCAGACCAACATCCTGAATAAATTTGCTTTGCCCCATATAAACTACGTCTTTTTCTCGATATCTTTTTTAAAAATAAAAAATCTTTTCTTCTGTAGCCTGAAATTTTTTTATTTTTTGTTCAAATTGCAATTTGAAAAAAAAAAAAATTATTTTCATGTTAGTACACTCAGAATGGTCCAAAACATCGAGAAAAGTCAAGACAAGTATTTGCCCCGTTTTGACTTTTGTCATTTTCACCAAAATGTATGCACACATTTAGATTTTATAGGTTTTTGAATTTTTCAAAAAATTTATTATATTTTGCTAAGTAGTTCTTCATAAATGCAGGTATATTTAATATTGTTCGCTATTGAATTTGGCAGAAATTGGAAAAGCGGTTCGGATTTTATGGAGTTTTGAAGTTTTTCGTAATTAAGAAAAGAAACTCTTTAAATAAACTTTAAATAATTATTGCGTAAAAATTAAATAAAATGTGTCGTTGTTCGATACTGAATTTCGTGAGAATCCATCAAAAAGCTCATATTTCAGAAAAAATATTATTTAAATTTTTTACAAACCTTCCTCTACGAGGAAACCAATATTGATTAATATACTTCCTCGTAGAGGTAGATTCATAAAAATTAAAAAATAATGAGGAAGCTATGTGCACAGTTTCGCTTTGCAGCCTTTTTCTCTCTTTACGATACTGGAGTTTAAATATACAGGAAGAGAAAAATATTGATTTGCATTTTGTAGAAAAGAAATATTGGAATATTACGATCTGCCCGAGAAATTTCGCTGCTCTAATCTTAATTTTTCGAATTTATAAAAGAAAGACCAACAATTTAAAAGGAAATTTCAAACCTACCTAAACTTCGTAAAATTCCGCCAAGTTCAATTATATATAGGACCCTGGAATCGATAAGTGTGTCATTTTAACAGGTTTATCTGTATTCACTTTTAACGAGCGTTGAAACAACACGTTTCTTACGTATCAATAAAATTTAGCCCCGTTGTTGTAATATTCGTAAGTCTATTAAAACACGAAAAAAGTGTTGTTTCAACACGTACTAAAGGTGAGAGGACAGTTGTGTTACGTTTCAGCGAGTCGTTTTTTTTTGCTTGATCACTAGTTTATCATCGTAAAAATAAGATATAGTTTTACAGTTGAACTGCCGCTGTAAATAATTGTGAACATGAGCAAAGAAGTTTTCGCGTTTAAAAATCTTTAAACGTTTTTTTCTCGAAACCACGTTTTCAAAAACGGTGTATAACATTTCTCTGTGAATTTTTGCCTAATTCACTTGAAATTTGGAAGAGATGTTCTTAGATATATGTTGTATGGAAGTACGTATCGATTTTTCAAAATTCCTAAACGTTTTTTTTAGTTATTAACAATTTAATGCAAAAATTTAAGTTTTTGTATAGAAGTTATAAAGAAATTTCATGAAATTTGATGATTGCGTAAAAAAATGTACTACAAAAATGAATTTACACAATGTGCATAAGTACTTGAAATAAAAATTGCTATACCTGTCGAACAGAAAAAAAAATTCTTGCGATTTTTTTTGTAGAAAATCGTAATCATAAATTTGTACAGAAGTTTGGCATTTCAAAAAGTAACATCTAAAAGAAAATTCATTATTTTTTTTGTGTAAAAATATTGTATTATATCGTAGTTACACTTGCGGCAATCGCTTTTCAAAAAGATCTTTTGGTAACCAGGCAATCTGAAATAAAAATGACAAGCCCACGAAAATGGGAAAGATCAATCCAATAGTTTTTTTGAAGATATCGACTTCTACTTTGAAAACGTAGTATCGAGAAAAAACGCGCGTAAACGTTCAAAAGCAGCAAAAGCATAAATACGTAATTAGAACATTTGTTTCAATTTGCAAGAATTTAAAAATGAAGAGAATTTCACCCAAAAAAACTAGGCTGAAAAAATATGGCACTCATTAATAATTTTCGTACGCTTGTCAAGTGTTACTTTTTGTCATCAAGTTACAAGAGTTGCGCAATTGCAACATGATATAAATTCTAGTTCCCCACTAAAAAGAAATTAAAAAAAAAGGGTTCTCATTAAACAAATGACGGCCCATATTTACGAATGTCATAGCTAAATTGTCGATTCTTCGGTTTCCCTTTTATGTAAACATCAGTCAACGTACAATCTATCAGCCATCGGACGTAAAGTTAAGTTCGAGAAAGTTGTACATAATGGTACATACCGCTTGTTAGTGGGGTGTATATGCGTAAAGCGAACGATGACATTAGCAAGATAAACGTCCGAACGAGCATGAAGTAAGGGTGACTAGGGAAAACGATGAAGGTGGTCGTAGGGCTCGTATATATAGTAGGAAAAGTGCTGAGAACCCCCCGCATCGATATAGAAGCATCGAAACGCCCAGCAAGTACAAATAGTCCTCACCCTTCGATACTCCCCATCGCCCAATTCCACTAGTATGAAATATTTCACTTTTCCGTTTCCCCACTTGGAATCGATGGATCAAGATGTCGGATGCAGAGCTGTGCGAGGAGAAAAGGAAGGGCGGCTCGGTGGGGAAGGTAGCACAAAGTCCAGAACTCCTATTGAGAATTTGAGAGAAATTTCCGTGGAGAAATTACTCTCCTTCTCTTGTTCGTCCTTTCATCTCTGTCTTTCGAGCTTTCCAGCTCGCGCTGTATTGACTCAGATGCCTGTACATTGCGAATCGTCCGTTTATCTTGGACAACCTCCCTTCGACTCCCCCTTCACCCCCGAACGACCCAGGAATGATTCACGCTTGGGACACGTACCTCCATCTCGGAAACAGAACAGCAACGGATGAAGGCATTGTATAAGGAGGGGATCTGCTCCTACTCTCGATGGCTATGACCCGAGGACGATATGTGTCTCGTTATCCCCAGGGACAAGTTTACCTTCGTCTCATGTCAACGGGTTTTCGGATCTAATATACGTACTTCTTCAATCACCCACCCTTGGCCACCTCTTTGACGATTCTACCTTAAATTATAGTTTTACAACGCTCAACTCTGGTGAAAAGTACAAATTTCCGGTATTCTTCAGAGTTTCCTTTAGAATTTCTTATTTTTTTATTTACACAGGGTCCAAATATTCGAAAAAATTAAAATTGTTCCTAAGTTCGAACTTAAGAATAATCTTGAGTTCATACTTCGAACTTTAGATGATTTTAATATCGAACTTAAATTCGAACTTATGTCCAAAAATTTGATCCTCACAGATGCTGCTATTTTTCTGAAAATAATCCAGATTTTGTCTTCCCTTTTTTTCGACGATCTCTGAAATGAGAGATTTTTAAAAAATCGAAAAAAAGGATGCAAAGTATATTGCTTTCTCATTATTTTTGAATTTTTACTACCTCTAGGAGGAAATATGTTGATCAATTTTCGCTTCCTCATTCAGGAAGCTTTATAAAAAAAAGAAAAATTTCTCTGAAATATGAGCCTATGAGGATTCTTTTCAAATTTAGTATCAAAATATATTCTGTTTAATTATCTCGCGTTATAGAATTTTCAAAAAAATCACGAGAATGCAAATTTTAATAAAACTTTAATTGCTTTCTTCGTTACACTTACGTTTGGTACCAAAGGTCGCAGCACTCTCGTAAAATTTGTGCCAAGTTTCAGTCGGCTGACGGGAAATTTATTGGATTTTAAGTGATAACAGACACGTTTCAAACGTTTTTAAATTCGATAAAATCAAAATGCTTCGGCCGATTTTTATGAAATATATACCAAAGAAACATTTGACTGTACTGTATACGACATACAAATTTGAGATGATTCGATTGAGTAGTTCCCGAGTTATGGCAGTATGAATTTTAGCCCTTCTATCACACACACACACATGCATACATGCATACATATATCCGGCCAATTTTTCTGAACAACTTTTCTCGACGTTTTAAACCATTTTGAGTATACTGACATAATTTGGACAAAATTTTTTGTTTTCATGAAAAGAAAGCTTCCTCAAAAAATGGGATCTTTATGAAATCTGAAAAACTCTGAGTTAATTGTTATATTTTTGTCTTCTAATTTTTCTCAGACATCATAATTACTGAGAAAAAAACGTAAGGGAAAAATTGTAGAATGTTGGAATATGAAAATACTTTCTAAGGTAAAATAATTATTCAATTAAAATAATTACTTAATTATCATGTTTTTGTTGTTGTTTTTAATGAGGCATATTTTTTATCAGAATCACATACTTTCTCCTGTTACGTCATTCCCTACCAAACATCAAACTAACTGGAGAAACGATAATTTGAAAAACATTTGATTATTAAAAAAACTAAAATAATTCTCAGTAGTGTTAAAATTGGAGTATTTCTAAGAAACTATAAGAAATTATGGGACACGATGATTTCCAAAAATATCGTAGTTTTATATCAATGTCCCAAAATGAGTACAATTTCAGAAAAATCTACATAAATAAAAAAAAAAACATTTGTATCCTGGATTCTTATTTTGATCAATAAACATTCCACATTGTTTAATTTTGTCTCAAGACGGTCAGATAAATAACTAATTTTTGTTAAATCGAAATGCTACGTTACTTACCAATATTGTTCAATAATTTTCCATAAACGTTTTCAAACTATCTCATTGGAATGAAGTCTTACAAAAAAAAAAAAAAAGAAAATTCTAAGATAGCAAAAAATAATCCCACAGCCACCGCGCAAATTTCATTCTGAGTTGTCGGTGAGCTCCCCTTATTCGTACCCTCTGTTGATAAATCGTTGGCCCGTTATAACAACGTCAAACTTTGTCAATAAATTATTTTACACTACCGAAACATTTATCCCCCCAAGCGTTTTCGTCTTTTCGTTAGAATATGAATAATGTGAGTGGGAGGATGAGTCAGTCTCGAAGTTGAAGTTGGTTTTCTTGGTTTCACTGCGGCAGTACTTTCGATAATACACAATGTTGCTGAGTGGCTGAGATAAATACGTACGTCTCTGTTGAGAGCGTAAAGTGGGATTGCGAGGTACTTAGTTGCAGCAGTAGCTACGAAAGCAGTAGTGCCCACAGACTCCACTCTGTCGCTACGCATTAGCTTAAGTGTCGCAGCCAGAATCGTTGGCTTATCTTGACGCACCCTTCCCACCCCGTCAACCCTACAAAACGGGACGGTCAAATGATGATTCACTTCATTGCTGGGACATCGCATCTTGTTCGCTTTTAGGGCTCGGTGGTGGAACAGGGCGTCGACCTTAATGGACCTGACCCTTGATGTTTGCTCGAGTCCACAGGGTGCAAAACATGGGACACAAACCCTTTGGCGGGACCCTTACGATCTTACAACCCTCTGATATAATAATATGTGAACATTGCAAATAAATGTCAATCTAAATTAAATCGTGCAAATAAGTGATACTGATTTGGATGAAATTCTTGCGTTTAAAGGGTGGAGGTCAGGTGAAAATCAATTATATTTATTGAGAAATTTTTGTCTGATGGTTCATGTTATTTTTTGTAATATTGGTCGACCGCTTAGACAAAGATTTTTTTTTTACATCATTTTTTATGTTCTTATGGCCATAGACTAAACAATTTTTAGTTTAAGCGATCAACAGTATAGATTTGAAAATAATAGTAGCAACCAAACAAGCGAAAGCTTCCTCAATGAATGTCAATGATTTTGATCTTGACACACTCTCCTGAAATCGTGGGTCAGTTGATTCACACCAATAAAATTCATCGAAATATTTCAGAGTGGAATCTTGCTGAAAATATTTCTCTAATTTTTCTTCCTCGTTGAAGTCATATCAATGTGTTAAGAATGTACCAATGTATTTAAAAGTGTGTGTTTGGAAAAAATTATATACACATATTTTCTACTTACTACAACAATAAATAGTGGCACGAGTAAATATATTATAGCGCAACTATTTGAATAGTGCTCAGTGAAAAATTGATTTGTGTAATCGGAGTGACGGAGTTCGGACTAATAAATTTGCTGTGCTAATTCGACACACTTTTATATGAGACCTTCTTCACGAACTCCGATACGTTTTTTTACCCTCTGGGATCTGTTCCATAATTAGCCATATTTGTATTAATACTTGTAAATGTACTCTCCGTGATTTTTTTCAGATTTTTTAATTCACCTCTTTCGGAATTGGTTTTTTTTTAAATTCGTATATCGTAGTAGTTTGAGGTCGGGCAAAAAAAAAAGTAAAAACAAGAAAGTTATGTTTTTCCATGCAATACTTGTTATGATGTGAATCAATTATGGAGTCTCGAGGGAGAAGAAAAAGCTACCGACTTGGAGGAGAATGTTTCATATGATAAATTAGGAGTGGCACAAACGTTGTGTAAATATGTTGAATTTAATTAATTAATGTGTAAAATTATCGGAAATATAATTCTATTAAATCGGAAGTACCACACAGTAGTTGTGTAATAAAGAAAATTACAAATTTTTTAATGTCAAAACGTCACCATAAGGTAAAATAAACTACTTTTTCCTACATTATTTATGTACTTTATTGTGAAATAAAAAATTAACAAAGAAAATTGTGTCAAATTAACACAACTAAAACTACACAATTTTTAATTTACTTTTTACTGTGCAGAACTGACTATATTCCGGATTTAACTATAAACATTTTTTTTAATTATAGGAAGGGATTTACGAGGGAAGTTCTATTGATTTTATTTTTGATTCATTATTCAAAACGGCATTTTCATTCGACGGAAATTGTATGTATTTAAAATTTTTTACGTATCAGTATTATCTTTATTATATTTTATAAACATTTCCAGATATACCCAAATATTTTTTCTCGCTGAATTTTTCATACCTCGAATATTTTGTTTTCGTTTATATTTCTTCAGATAAATTTAAAAAAAAGCAAAAAAAAAAAAAAATTATAGAATAATAAAAAAAAAGTGTCTCTAATCCCATAGAAAAAAAAATACTTGAGATATCACGAATTCGTTTTACCGAACGGCGCAGTTAAATTGAGCAGTATATATGGATATAAAGTACAAACAATAAAAACGGATCGAAGGAGATATAGGTACGTTGATATCATCCTACTGTATAAGAGGGTTGCGACTAGAGGATTTGGATAATACAGTAGTATGTATGTGCGAGCAATTCAGCGTGAGACGCTTTCCAGGCTCTTCAGCAGAATCTATTGACGCTTTATCTCATCGGGCAATCCCGGGACTGCGAGATGAGGAAGAATAAGGGCGAAAAAGAGAGAGAAAGAGAAAGAGAGAGAGAGAGAGAGAGCGAAGAAGAAATGATTCACAGAGCAGCCGACGCGTCACACTCCTTGGACAGAGGAAACGCCAACGACCGAACAATGACTCGACTCTGGACCACGCGCCTTTCCTCACTGAGGTCTCAATGCTCTTATATTCTCCGCAGCATCCACTATATGACCTGCTACAAACCACTGTATAGTACTATTCGCGAAACACTACTTTGCCTTCTCCCCATTTCACAAACCGACCGCACACCCTTCTTCTTCTTCTTCTTCTTCTTCTTCGTCTTCTTCTTTTTTTTCTCCCTTTATTGTCATCTCTAACGCTCGTTTCGCGTCGTAGTATCTGCGACTCTGAAAGTTAAGTGACTTTTCCAACAGCGCGTCTGGGAGACTCACGGCAGGAGCTTTATGGTACTTTGCGAATGCCTCGTGTCCCTGCACACTATACTTGTATATGTATATCTGCTTTTTCTGTCAGCTATGCACAATAGCTGAATGTGAATGTACATCTGTATCTTCCTAAAGTAAAAGTCTGGTGTGACTAAAGTGGGTACGGTGACGTAAAAAAAAGAAACTCTCTTCTCTTTTCCACGCTGTTTGAAAGAAAGATTTTCATATGGAATTCAGATTTATCGTATCCATAAAATGGTTTAGATTATAAGGATTAATTTTATGCACTGCGGAAAAGATATCATTTCTTTTTAAATAAGCAAAGCAAAAAAAAAAAATGCAAAGTAGAACTTCGGAAGTTGATTATTTATTATTTTATATATTTTTGAAAAATCCTCTGTGAGCAAGTCGATGAATTTTAGCTTACTCGTCGAGTTTTGTCAAAGACATAAAATAATGAGGAAGCAATTTGCAAGGGTTTACTTTTCAGGGTTGTTTAAACAGTGCATACACGAATTTATTGACACGACGAAATTTGTGGAAATCTGTGAATTAACAGTCAAATGTATATTACGAAAAATGTAAATTCTGATAAACAACTCGATTCTCGCGAAATTTTATACCAAAAATTCATAATGTCATTTTGAACCGTCGACTGATTTACGTCAAATTTACGTACGTGTTACCAAGTTTCATCCAAATCCGCCAACATTTTTTGAAATTTTGATTTTTTTCGTCACAGTCTTCGTCGTTTTTTTTTCCAGAGCAAAATCGATGTTCACCAACACTGCGACAATTTCTTGGACCAAACTTGTATTTCGTTATCAGCTACCGTGAATTCACGAGGAAAATTTTAGGCAGATAACTCAAAATTTATAAACGTTGGAATGTTTACTGAAATAGAAAAAAAGAATTGATGAACGCAAAATTCAACTCTATTCATGACTTACTGTAAATTTATCTGTGTAAAAATGTTTAGCCAAATATATCTGTGTTTCAAAAAGTTATAACGTGAAAACACTTTTTTTTTTTTCAAAAATCATAATATATATGTCACAACATTTGAAGTCTTTGATCGATTCGCAGCAAATTTAATCTCGTGGATTGTTATATGATAGTAAATTTGTGTACCCGACAAATTTTTCAAAACAAATTTCTCTTTATGAGGAATCAAAATATTCAATATTGAATGTTAAATAATTTTGGCAGTTTGAAATTTGAGGTTCTACTAATTTTCAGAAAAGAGAACCAAAAAAGAAAAAAAAGAAAAAGTGGAGGCTGCCTAAAATAGTATTTCAGAGGCCCTTATTCCATTTTCATTTAATTATCGTTTACCTCTGCAAAATTAATTGGAATCCCAAATTTTATAATAAATTTTTGCATTTAAAACCTGTAGAATAGCCAATTTAACAGACCACGCAAGTTGATTCAATATTTGTTAAAATCATTAAATGAAAAGTGTTTGATGAATGAGCATTTTGCGAAGCGCCACGTTATAATTTCGTTTTTCTCGATGCAGTAGCACTTTCCGCAAAATTTGAAATTGAAAGCGATTGAAAGGGTTGTCAAAAGTTCCCTATTAGAAAAATGAGTAATTGGGTACCACGTAAAAAATGTAATATTTTCTCTCTGTAATCACGGAATTTTTTTATATGTAAGTTGATTGATTTATTTTCATAAAATTCTTCATCAGATTGTAGCAACAAGTGTGATTTATTGAACAGTAAAAAAAACAAAAATTCTTCTTTCAAGTCTTCAAATTCATCTTAAAAAAAAGAAATTTTTAATGTGGTATTTCGCATGATGAGGGTTCTGATTTTTTTTTGGCATTGCAACATTTGTTATAATGAAAAAAGAGTGTCCCAAAAAATAAATAGTACCCCTGCATAATGTATTTTTGTGCCTGAAATTAAACAGAAGTTCAATCTAAACTCAATTAAAAAGTTTTTCAAATAATGTGGAATACGTTTGAAACAAAATTACCAGAAAATTCAATTCAACAAACACCGCAATTCTGCGAAAAAAAAGTGTATTAAATTCCAACTGTACGACGAATGTGTACATTTTTCGAAACGGTTCATTGCTGTCTCGGCTCTCTGGGTACGCGCTGCAAAATTTCCAATACAATCTGCTTTGTAGGGTATAATTACTTTGCAAATCAAAGGGTTAATAAAAAAAAGCTCTCTATTAGTACAGTCAGTATTGAGTTCGAGCAAATTTCATCTTTTGAACGAAATGACTGTTCAGAGACAGAGAGAGAGAGAGAGAGAGAGAGAAAGAGCTGGTGTAAACAAATGTACCAATGCTGGTTATTGGCTCGGTTCGTACATTCGTGAGGTTTCATCGGGATCGCGAACGAGCGTCGATATACTGCATTATACAGTACGAGTGCATGGGATAAACGACAAATATAGCTATACAACGAGAAAGATAGAGAGAACTCGAACACTGCCGTCATCGATTAGCCATCAGCGAGTTTCTGCGCTGCTGGTGCTCGGAGATTCGCAGCAGCATCAACGCCAACCGCAGCTTTCTACTATCTATCTATCTATCTATATATATATATATATATATGTATGTATGTATATATATGTATATATATCTATTCTACTCCCTTTCCACTCTTCTGACACATCAGAGCAGTCTTCTGTGTACACTCGTGCTGCTCTTTTTCATGCGGAAGTTCGTGTTAAAATTCATCGAAATATTCGTTGCATGTGCGAGGTCTGCATACGAGAGAAATGTGCAAGTGAATGAGACGCGCCGAGAGGGGCAACGGAGCTGAATAAAGGAGACCGGGGCTAGTTGTATATAAATTGGCCAAGTAGTGTCCGGGCCTCTGTTTAAGAAGACCGAGTTTACTAAAAATCATGGAAATTGTATGCTGCATCAATTGCACTTACAAAAATAATTACGATGACAAAATGTACTATTGTGAAAGCAAAGAAAAAAAAGAAAGAATATTAAACATTTTTGTAAATGCTATTATTTTTGCTTCCTTATAGAGTTTTGTTTTCGTGAAAAAAGAAAAAAAAGTATTTCGAGATTTTAATGTCAGGATACTTAAAATCGGCTGAAACGATCAGCAAAGTGGAGTATAAAAATAAATATGCGTGCAATATCCTGCATTTTCTGTGCGACATGTGCTACATTCAGTGCATTTTTTTTCTTTTTTTTCATCTTACACATTTCTTCCTTTCATTCATATTGCTGATTACGATCATTATGTAAGAAAATAATAATTACCCGATTACGTAGCTTAAGAAAATGGCGTTATTTTCTTTTAATCCAACGTACCGAAGGAAAAAAATATTCTGAAGAAAAAAAAAATGATTCCAAAGACGATTTTTGTAATAAATTTATGCATCTCTTCTTTTCACATTCATCTTGCTGATTGCCCACATTATGCGAGAAAATAATTATTGCCCGATTATGTAGCTTAAGAAAACGCTGTTGCTTCCTATTACACTGGACGGAAAAAAAAAAGAAATTCTGAAAAATGAACCAACTGGCCCCACGATCTCCCCCTATATGAGACCCCCGCCTGCACTCTCATTGAAACGCGGCAGCAGCCCAGTTTCGCTCGCAGCCTCCCCGTACAAATTGAAATATCGATTTTACGTCCTGGCGAGCGTTTGGACGCGGAACCGCGAGCGTCCATCGGTGACCGACGGTGCGTAAACCCCGTTTCTTCTCTTCGTCCTATCCACATATATATTCCTCCCCATGTGACGGATTTTCCTCGGGATTTCGTCAGCGGTATACTCCAATTTGACGATGAAGCGACCGAGTGAGAGAGAGAGAGAGAGAGAGAGAGAAAACAGTGTGGAGGAGGTATGGCTTGCTCTCTATTGTTCAGCGTATATTTACCACGTCGACAGTGATCCCCTCTGCTGCATGGTTTAACGTGTACGTCACTCGGAGGCTGTGTGGCCTCTCTATAATATGTGTGTACAGGGGGGTAGTAGCTTCAACGTCCGCGAGGTCACGGCGAGACGTCGATTGCACGCGCTCGAAAGCAAATGAATTTTTTAAACGGAAAACCTCGACCGCTCACTCTGGCTTGTTTTCCTATTTCTTCGTTTTTCCTTTTTTTTTTTTTTTTTTTTCTTTTTTTTTTTTCACTTATTCTTCGCTCTCCATCTCGTATGAATTTTCTGCGGTAGTACAGCTCTATGAATAATTTGCATTGCTACGCGATAAATTATGGCACGGTTAACCTACCGATAACTCTGCAATTATTTTTACACTTTTTTTTTTTTTTTGAAATATTAATGGCGATGAAAAATTGAGTTAAATAAATTTTAATTCTCTGAGATTTAAAAGTTTGAGAGACATTTGATTTTTTATCGAAGTATTATTTTTTCTTCAACATGGTGTAATCGACCATCTGTTGGCTTCATTAAAATAATCATAAGTTCGCATTTTTCATTATAATAAGAGTTGAACATTTTATTAACTGTCTTTTATTTTGTGAGATTTTTAAGTTTGAGGGATATTTGGTTTTTTTTTTCTTGAATTATGTATATTTTTTTAGCATCGTCTAATCGTCATCAGCATTATCGGTATTTTTAATGAAGCAATACAAAAAATTCAAGAGCTAAAAGAGATAAAACTTCACGTTTGAATTTTTCTATGAATAAATCGCATCGCCAGAATACAGACTTCTGTTTTCTTAACAACACGATTAAAAAATGTAAAGCTTCAACTGTCGAATAAATCTGCACTTTCTTGTTTTAAGAATTTCACACATTTTCCATTTTTCATTATAATTTCAATGAAAATTTATATTAGCTGTCTTTCATTTAGTGAGCTTTTAAAGTCTGTACGGAATCTGTGTTTTACTGAATTATTTTTATTTTTTTTTTTAGAATCAAATGTAAAGAGTGAAAATAAATCTATGTGCTTTTATTCTCGTATGCATTTACTAACGAATAATTCGCATTGCTGCGCATTAACATTCTGATAATGGAGATGAGAAAAATTCTACTTACTGTCTTTCATTCCCTGGGATTTTAAAACATGTGCGAAATTTGAATTTTTCATCGAATTATCATTTCTTTAGCATCGTGTGATGAACGATCGTGAAATTTTGCAAAATATTTACAAAAAATTGCACTGCATAGAAGAAATAAAAAAGTAAATAATTAACAGAAAAAAATAAAAATAAATTAACAGAATTGCAGAAAGTTGAGGTTGATGGTAGAATAAATGATTTATCCCGTAAATTTTCTTACAAGCACGTCGATTTATATAAAGAGCTCCAAAGCACGCATTTATAATACAGAACGGTTTTTCTTTTCATTGTTTTTTTTTTTGTTTTTTTTTTTTTGTTTCATTTAATGAATGGTCAGTCGTAGTAAGACGAGCAATTCCAAGACGAATCGCAGAGAGCCGCTGAGTCCAATCGCTGAGGATCCAATGTCTGAAAGACGAACGATATAGATCTTTCAGTATTTCGGGATGTTAATTAGAATTCTATTCAATGTTTCAAGCTATTTTAGGCGAATAATTTATCCAAGAGAGAGAGAGAGAGAACTTTTGTTATTGACCTTTCACGTCCAGATGTCCGTCGGGTTTTCGTTGACCAGTCTGGAGATTGGGTGGTGGTTGGGGATAATTCATGCCAACTATAGTAGCTGCGGGTTCGAGCTGAATGACCCTCGGTTGATTTTCCTCAGCGCTGACCTCCGTGCTTTGCCAATAAATGTCGTATATCGATGCGCTGCAACGGATCTTGAGCTTTCCCGACGTAAAGTGCTCGGCGGTCACGAGAAATTGTAAACCTATTTGGGAGATGTGCCACTCGGATTCGTTCGTGTCCAGTGGACTGTATGTGCGTACGTAAGACTGCTTTGGCTACAAAGTCAAAATGAGATACGATCTTGATTAATGGCTTTCTGTGTGCCTTGAGACGTCAGATCAAATCAACGATTATTTTTTCATCTACTTATCCATATCTGTTATTTACTCCTTTTAGAGACCAGTTTCAATTGCTCGTTTACACTGTTAAAACTAAATTGAAAATCGTGTGGTTGATTCATTTTGATTCTACATAGAAGACGTTTTGTTTTAGTAAAAACAATTTTTTCAAAATTTGAAAAATGTTTGAAAAAGTAAAGCGATTTTTAAAAAGTAAAAAAATAAATTATGTCTTCTGATGTAACATGATTATTTTCATTGAATTGATTTTCTTTGTTCGACTTCTAATATAAGAAAACATATTTGTGACTTCGAAAAATTTACAGAAGTGTTGTGTTACTTTTCTATTTTTTTTTACTCGCACGTCGTTCTTACACAATTTTCGAAAAAGTAAAGCAATTTTTTAAAAATTGAAGAAATAAATTGTGTCTTCTGATCTAACATGATTATTTTCAATGAATTGATTTTTTTTGTTCGATTTCTAATATAAGAAAAAAATATATGTGACTTCCAAAAATTACAGAATTGTTGTGTTACTTTTCTATATTTTTTTTTAACTCGCACTTCGTTCTAACAGAATTTTCTTTTACTGCATATTAGATTGATATTTTTTACCACTTTAATAATTGTTAAGTTATAAGATTAAGGAAAAAAATGTAATCATAAAAACTATAAGCTTTTTGCGAGGAAAAAGATGGGTAATTTTTTTCGGATTTTATTTTCTTATCAGTCAAATAAATTCGTATAAAAATCTAATGCGAGTTACTCCTGATCGAATATGAAAGATTATAGATTTTCTACTTTTGAGAAATATTTTTTAAAAATACTGTCTTTTTTTAACTATCAGAAAAAAATGTCTCGTCATAAAAGGTGTAGCTTAATATTGGCTTTTAAATTTAATTTTTAAAGTAATTATATCGACATCATTTTAGAACAAAATCAAAGTAGGTTTTTTGGGAAAAGAAAAGAAAATCTTTCTATTTGTTGATGAAAAATCAATGTTATCAGGTCATTTTTAATCATAATTAATAAATGAGTCATTTGAAATGTTACGTCAAACAGTGTCATTTTTAATATAAAATTATTATGGTGAGTCATTTTTTTTCACTAATAATTTTCGAGATCAATTGATTTGCAAAAAAAGAAAAAAAAATACAAATCTGAAAAAGAAAAAAATTCACTGAAAGTACATTCAGATCTGTCGTGAAAAAAGTGGTTAAATTCACCAGAAAATATTCATATCTAGAGATTTTTTTGCTATATGTTCAGAATATTGTCACGAAAAATGAGTGGTATGTGGGATTCTCGATACGATTTTTGCTTTACATTCTAAAAATCAAAATACGCTTTATTAAACGTTGAATGAACATTTAACAGATGAATGTACAGTAAATTTAATCTGACAACGATGATAAACCCCGCACAATTGTTAAACAATGAAGAAATTTGTGTGCTATTATTTCCATTCGATTATCATTTATCCCCTATCTCGTTACCTGCCTATTGTTCCGAAATTGATTGAATTATTTTTAGTCGATCGGATCAATGTTCTACATAATATGACAATGATCCGAAAAATAATACGATTGATACCGCTATTATGGATTTTATTAATAATTACATGGAAATTGCCCGACGTACAGGATATCAGTTTCCCTTTAAATTCAGTTAAGTTAATTACGACATATAAGTAGCTGACAGAAATCTTCGGAAACATATTATCGTTAATAAGACGTAATATGGCATTTAATATTTGATTCTTCCGGTAATATTTGTTAAAATACAATGTACAATATATTTATAGTTCTCGTTTATTACATGTAATTCCCACATTTTCGAAATATTTCCAAAATATTGTAGAAATATTATTTCAAAATATCGCCATATTGCCCGAATATTTTGAGGACGACTAAAAATACTGTTATAATTGCATAAAAAATGCAAGAACTTAAAAAAAAAATTAACATCATTTTTGCCATTGAAGTTTATCATTAGTTAAAAATATATGTTATATTAATGCAAATTATATTATTATTGTATTGTACGTTCAAAAAAAAAAAGTCTGGGAAAAAAGTGCAATGTGAAAAAATTAGTATTCTAGTGCTGTTAAGGTTTCCGATTTTGAATGTAACATTAAAGTTCATAAATTCGAAATTCTGAAAGTATTCTATTGATATAGATCTGCTATCTTGGATTCGAACTGTTACGGTGTAATTCCTCTGTTATTTTTGGCGTCAACGCTTTTAGAAGTTAAGGAAAAATAGGAAGTTTTATCACATGATTGAACAGGTGATTTGCCTTCAAAGTTATCTTTAAAACGTAATTTAGCGTGTCGTAAAAATGATTAGTAATATTAAACTAAAATCATTTATACGAAACCTTCTGAAATATTAGCGAAATTGAGAAAAACACAATGCCTTTTAATAGAAAGAGTCTAAAATATTTATGAAGTGATTTCATTTTTCTAGTTTTCCACAATATTTAACAAAAAAAAAATTGTAACTTTCCAACAAAATGTTTTGCAATATTTTGTAATAAAATTGTGACAAGATTTCCATTGTAATGAAATATTGGAAAATTTTCTTTAATATTTCTGTCTTAATGTCAGTTTTCATGAAGGCACAAATGTATTGCACAAAAATATATTATTATCTTGTTAAAATTCAACTAATCAAGTCTGCAAAAAAAGTCAAAATCTGTATTATGCGTTTATTAATTTTTAACCCTCTCGTAGAGGAAACTGTACAAAAGATAAAAATATAAGTTGATACACGGAGAAAAGGATCTTGTAAAAATTACCATAAATCTGATATGGTAATTTTTCCTATATATGCAAAAATGTTGTCCAGATTTATCGTTTTTTTACCTTCTCTTCGTGAATGTCACGAAATATTAAGATAAAAGATTTATGTGAAATAATTCTCGGCTCCAGTGACTGTAAATCATTTTTTAAGGCGACTGAATTATTAATTTTGATTCAATATAGATGGTTGTTTGTTTGTTTGATCTTTGTTCTCATGGAAAGGATTTTTCTTTTTGACAATGTTTGACTCGTTTGTTCTATAGCGATGAATCAATATAAATTTACAGGAGTATTTTGTAGGAATTTTGGTGAAGTTTGTTTGAGGTGTTGGATTTTGTGACGAATTGAATTTTTCAAGTTAGTAAAAACGAGTAATAAGGTTCTATTTTTTCGACTTTATTGTTCTTTAATTAAAATATCGTAATTTAATATAGCTAATCTTAAAAAATATTAATTATCGCAAATTTTGAAGAATTATTCAGTTATTCGAAGAGAAATGTATATTTTAACAGAATCATAATTTATTATTGCCCGAATTCCTAGTAATTAATATAATATATATATCACCAAGAAAAATTTAGATGGAGTAACATTCTTTTCTTTCCATATCAATTAAATATGGAGCATCCCAAGATTAATCGACATCATTTTTCTTTCCTTTTCCACATTCTTTCGAACATTTTTGTTTTTATAATGATCCAAAATTCTTGTAATTACGTCCACGATTTGTTTGAACTTTTTACAGTAAATTTCTTGTAAAAAAAAAAAACACTTGAGACTACTTCGAAAATGGACGTGAGTCTATGCCAGTAGTTAAAAGCTGAATAAAATTTTTCAAATCACAAAAAAAATTGGATTACTCAAAAATTTCTTTACGGATTTTTAAAAACTTTTGCAGCAAATTCTTTGATTAAGAATTAAAGGTTTGACAACCACTTGTAATTTGATTACCAAATCATTGAAAATATCAAACCACGGTAGACGCGCTGTTTTTACATCACGTTCAATTTTCCAAATAGTGTCAAACATTTCATTCTCGAACAAAGAAATTCAGTTCCATCAACCATACTTTATCCTGACTGTGGCATACAATAATAATAATCTGGAAATTAATCGAAAATCCAGGTGTTTCGATTTTGTGACATTAACAAAAAATGTAATTAATTTAAAAAAAGTAACAACTTTCCGTTTTACAATTTCCTTTTCTTCCATAATAAAGAAAAGTAATTTTATATAATTAATCTTTGAAAATGTTCATTAATGCTAATTTTGAAGAATTATTCACAGTTATTCAAAGCGAAAGGTAGTTAATTTAAATAAATAGAATCTTAACAGGCTCATATTTTTTTAATATAAATATAAAAAAGAAAGTTCAGATTTTATTTATTAAGATAACGTAGATATTTAATTATTACGAAAAAAAAAAAAAAATGTATCTCACCTGACGATCGTTGACGAACCAAGTGAGATTAGCTGCAGGTTTACTTCTGTCGGACGAGCAGTTGAGCTTCAGTTGTTCGCCAATACCGTATTTCCTTTGCAATCCATGAATTGTTGGCCTTTGAGCTGGTAGCTCTGTAGACAAATGGCGCGAGAAAACCACCGCAAACAGAAACGAATGAGCACACGCACCATTTATGGATCAATTATAGACGCCTGCGCGCGTTTCTGTTTAAATTCAGCCGCATATCGTGGTATATATATTTTAATCTTTTCGACCCTGTCTCGTGGGACTCTTTTTCCTTACCGCACTTTCCTTCGCCCTCCTCTAACTTTCTCACAGTTTTCTTGCGACGTAAAAGCTCGCGCGATATCAACCCTGACCCTTCGTTCCTTTCTTCAAATTCATGCGTATCTCACCGAGCTAATCTCGAAAATGTAGCATGTACTGAGGCTTATATATCATGTGCAGCTTTGTGTGTACATATACATATATACATAAGGACCCTGCTTTTTTTAAATACATAATGCAAGTCTCGAGTTCTGGCTTACATATCTTATTAAATTCTTTGCCGAATAAAAATGCCACGCACCCTTTAAATCTCATCTCGTCATCTAAATTACATTTTTTTTTTTTTAATGTCACGCTTTCCCAAGGATTCTCGTAATCAGGCGTGTAATTTAAGTTTTTTTTTTCTAACGATTTTTCAAAACGGATTCTAAGAGACGCGCTTAGAGATTCTGTCAACTTAAGAACAGACTAAAAGTGGTATGTAAAAAAAAAAAAGAGCTTTATATTTTTTCGTGAAAAATCAACGTTCATAGAAGCTTCGTGTTAATTTGACAGAATTTTTTGTGCTGTTTCTAGTTTAAGTGAAAGTGCAATTTGATATTTTCATGTTACGAAATATTTTATGTTGTATTTAGAGAAAAATATTTGTTATTTCATTTTACATAACAATGCAAATTCGACAAATTTATTTTAAACACAATTATAGTTTTGTTAATATGACTTTTTTGTCACCGAAAAAATCTTAAAAAATGAATTTCTAAAATTTACAGAATTTTTGTGTTATTTTAAAAATTTCACAGAAAAATCCGTAGAATACACAATAAATTTGGTTTGACACAATGGAATTTGTTAAGTCGAAAAGTGGCACGCCATCTAACACAACTTTTTTTTTGCTACATATAAAATTGATATTTTCACTATTTTAATCATTTTGACCGGATTGGATATTTTATTAAATTATTTAACGAATAAAAACGGCATGTTCCGATTAAATCAAATCTCGACATCTAAATTTGTTCTTCCTCCCAATCAGGCCTGTAATTTAAGTACTTTTTTTTCTATCGATTTTAAAATATGGAATCTAAGTTCATGCGTAGAGGTTCTGTCAATCTAAAAATCAACGTTATCAAGTCGAAAACTTAAAAAAAAAATAATTAAAAAGCTAACATAAAAGACATAAAAAATTTGCCACATCATAATGCAAGTCTTGAATTCTTGCTTACACATCTTATTAAATTATTTATCATAAAAAAAAAACGCCACGCACACGTTAAATCTCAACTCGTAATCTAAATTACGTTTTTTAGAATGGATTCACGCTATCCCAAGGATTCTCGTATTCAGGCTTGTAATTTAAGTATATTTCTTCTTTAGCTATTTTTAAATGAAATCTAAACATACGCTTAGAGATTCTGTCAATTTAACAGCAGAATAAAAGTGGAGTTTCTTAAAAAAAACAAAAAAAAAAAAACAAATCTTAACATTTTTGGGTAAAAGATCAATATTATCTGATCGAAAAGATTTTAAAAATTTTTAAATTCTTCTTCTCTTTTTTTTTGAATTCTTGGTGAGTTTTATGTTCTGTAATATAATATACATAAAATATTTTTTCCATATAATCCAAGTCTCGAGTTTTTGCTCACATTTTATTAAATTCTACATCGGTTATTATTTCGTTTTCTGTTATTTATTCAAATAGTAAAATTAATTAAAAAAAAATAATAATGTTTTTACTCACCAGCAACGTTCATGGTTGCGTAAACGATGGCCGTGTGGAATGAAGGAGCGTCAGCTGATACTTCGCAGCTGTATTCTCCAGTCGCGTTTAGATCCAAATCCGCCAATGTGACCTGAGTTGCATTGCTCTCGTCTCTCTGCGAAAATTCGATAAATTTCGAATGGAAACTTTGTAAATTGTAAATTTGCAGGTAAATGTAAATTTAATTATTTATTTAATGACTGCAAATGGAACCGTTTCTTCAAATATGCGCATAGTTTAATAACGATGTATTGCATCAACTTAACATACGAGCGGGTCCGTGTAAATAATTGACAGTAATTTTATTATTATTTCCGCCCATTGTGCAATTGATAAAAAAAAAAAACAGAGATTTATCGGTTTTCACATATAAATTTAACAAACAGTTCAGATTTAGCATATCAAAAATGTGTTAAATTTTTGAAATGTGGAAAAATGCTGTTGTTTATTTAATATTTATTTGACAGCCGGATTTAAATGTATCAACGTTGCATTATGCAATATTTTACGTAATGAACGGGATTTTATGAAATATAATAAAAATTCATTTTTTAAATATATTCTAGCTACATACTTGCTAAATATTAATTAATATTCACAAAATTATGGTTTATCAACATCGTAACTCCATGATTATTAATGAATGGGAATATTGGGAATATTTTTCTTTATCCATTGCATCATGAAAATTGATGTAAAATACATAGATTTATTTGTTATTTTTCCAAATTCTCGCTTCGGCTATGTGCTATTTGATCATTTTTTTTTTCGAATATTAATTTAAGCGGTTCACAGGAAAACTGGATTCATATATGTATATAAGATGAGAATAGGTTTATTAGAATAAATTCACCCAAAATAGATTTATTTGTTATTTTTCCAAATTCTCGCTTCAGCTATGTGCTATTTGATCATTTTTTTTTCGAATATTAATTTAAGCGGTTCACAGGAAAACTGGATTCATATATGTATATAAGATGGGAATAGGTTTATTAGAATAAATTCACCCAAAATCATTGTTATTGATATATTTCTACCATTGAATCAAGAATGATGTTAAACTGCCATTTTATCATAAAACTAATAATTTCAAAAAGTAGACATTTAAGGCTGATAAAATGTATATCAACCACTATAATTTTCAAAATGTACTGTCACATATTGAAGCAGGATGCTGCCAGATAAAACGAAATATTTTTTACATCTCGATTGATAACTTATAGTGCTCCTAAAAATAAATCTATATTTCAATAGTTCCAAACATGTCCCTCAATTTTTTCATGAAATTACGAGACGAATTTTGCGTAAACCAGAAAAAGTCAATGTTCAACTTAGACTTAATGCTGGAGGCTAGAAATAAACTCCCGAGCTTCAGTTTCAGATATTCTTGTAGTGTAAAAAAGAGATGCTTCTATAAGTGGTGCTGCTCATCAAAGGTCTTTATAAGTAATAATATGGCAACCCATTTTTTCTTCCTATATTGATTTTAAAAAGTTGTTCAGTCTTGTTATTCTGGGCACAATTTATGTCCATCATGCCGACCACTTATATTCACTTGTCTACTAAATATGTGCATTTCCCACGCGGTTCACTAGGCAAACTAATTACGTTTTCAATTTTCACGAACAAGTATCAGATTACAAAGTATTTTTCTTTATCCCGGTTAGTATACCTGAAATACTAAATTCGTCGGTCTGCATTATTACTCGCGATTAACAGAAACGGTGATCGACAATCCTATTTTGAAGAATGCGCGATGATAGATTTATCAAAAATGTGCTTAAACGTGCATTCGTGTATGCACATGTTAGGTATCTCTAGTATTGATTTTAAAAAAAGTTCAGTCTGGTTATTCGAGGCACAATTTGCGTCAATCATTCCGACCAGCACTTACTTGCTTGTCTACTAAAAACGTACCTGGGTAATTTTCACGTGGTTCACCACGCAAACTAAATAAGCTCAATGTTGGCTAACTAATTTCGGAGTGCAAAGTATTTTTCTTGTTCCCTGTTAGTACTCGAAGTATCAAACTCGTCGGTCTGCATTATTATTCGCGGTTAACAGAAAACGTGACTGACAAATCTATTTTGGTAAATGTGCGATGGAAGAGTTTTCCCATACATTTCGAAAATAGGAAGCATTCGGGTATGCACATTTTCGCTATTGCTATAATATTGATTTAAAAAAAAAAAGAACTTTAGTCCGGTCATCCTAGTCACAATTTGCGTCCATAATTTCGATAAATTATTTACTTCTCCGTTAAAAATGCACCTTAGTAACTTTCACGCGGATCTCAACAGGCAAACTAAATAACCACAATTTTGACTGACTAATTTCGGAGTACAGAGTATTTTTCTTGTCCCCCGTAAATACTTGAAATATCAAACTCGTCCGAATTGCATTAATATTATTCGGTGTTAAAAGAAAAATGTGACCGACAACACTATTTTGGAGAGGGTGCGATGCTAGATTTTCTCTTACATTCCGCAAATAAGAAACGTATTCGGCTATTCACATTTTTAATTCAACAGGCGAAAAACGTTGCTCGAGGATAACGAAGCTATAACTGGACAGTCCGGAATCGAATGAAAGGCGGTCCACCAATTTAAATGTCCAGTGGCTATATCATTATTTTAATACACCAAGACTTTTCGCAGTATATTTCAATCGTCGAAATGCATAGATAAAATATGGAACAGGACATGATGCTTGCATGCTCTATTTTAACCATTCAATAATCTACAGTATCTATAAATTATTTTTACAAAATGTGTGAACGTCTTTTTTATTGGTTCATTTAAATAAACTGTCCGTTTTAGCAAAAAAAAATATGTTGGTTGCTTCAACAGTCATTCGGATCAGCAGACAAAAATATGTTTGAGGTGATTAAACTGATGAAAACTGCTGACTAACATTTAAGATTTCTTGGCAGATTTAATTCAATCAACCAAACTAATTACATCCTTAAAAATTTCACTCTCAAGTTATAATTACACAATTGCTGTTATTTTCTTTATTTTTTTTTTGGGTCTGTAGTTTTTACTGTCAACGACTTTTAAAAGCCACTCATTTAATTTGCAATTTAACTGAGGGCAGGATGCAAATAATTTATTTACCAGCCTTCCGATATTCCTTGTACAATCACCTAATTTATTGAGGATTGCATAAACTTAAAAAAACGAAATTCTGATAAATCCTCCTATTAGTTTCTAACCAATAAAACCAATTATCCAATTATCCGAAATCTTTTTTTAAATGAAAAAAAAAAGAAATATCTAACGACTCTCGGAAAGTGATATATGAAATTATTGCTAAAACTTACATCGACTTGAAGACCACCAATGTTGAAAGTCTTCACCGGCGGCTTTTCATTGGGTGTGTACCTATAAAATTCACTTCTTCCCTTGTACCACTTGACAGCATATAGAACAGCGCCTTCCAAGTCATACCAGCAATTAAGTCTCGCCGAGTCGCCCTTTTTCACGGCGGTAGGTACTTGCATGTGAACCTCGCGCAGTCCCGAGCAGATACCTAAAAATAAAACGACCTATGTTAGAAACAGCAATTTATTATACATTACAGGTCATTCTTTAGGTAAATGGCACACGCTTGGATCTCAAAGTCTCCAATCGAAAGCTAACTATATGATATTTTTGTGTAGATTTCCGTGAGCCTCTTAATTTTTTTTCACAATCAAATTTTTAAACAGAATTTAAAAATTTGTTGCTTCATCATAGAGCAAGATATGAAAATATTTTTTTTGCGGTAATTTAGATATATTAAATGATGATCCAAAATGTCGAAAAAAGTGTAGAAAAAATGCATGGTGAGTGCTTGCGCGTGTGTGTGTTAAAAAAGTAGTAAAGTAAAAAGTCAAAAAAATGAAGTTCGATGTGTAACGCAATATAGTTAACAGAAAGCTAAATGTTTATTTCAGATTAATATGTATATTTATCCAAATTAATGGAATCCAAATTATTTTTGTAACTTTGAATAACGGAGCTCTGAATCCGATCGGGGACTATGAGGCCGACAACTGTGTCATTTATTTAAAGAATGATCTATTCGTAAAGCAGAAAATACTCTAAAGAAAGAACATTGCTTTATTGAATTTCCGCTTGCAATGTGTTTATTAAAAAGTTAAGGTTTCTCCACTTCAATATCTATAATTCTCCAATTTGTCACTCGTAATCATATCAATTTGTATACAAACTTACATGTATGTGGACTTTGTAATCCTAACGGAGAATATGTGACCGACAATTGTGTCGATTACATAAAGAATGACCTGTACGTAAAACAGAAGTGTACACCAGGTAAACGGGGAGATTTTTTTTAAAGTCCCCAGATCAAAGATATCAACTGATTTACAAATTCATGAAACAATGTTGGAATTTACAGTCACGGGCTTCTTAAAATTATTTACTGACGTGTCCCCCTTAAAACAAGGATGCAAATTCGAATTTTCCATATTGGTTTTCTCGCTGTTTTTAAATTTTTATAAAACTTTCTTCATGAGCAAGCCAAAATCGATAAACATACTTCCTCACAGAGGTATTTTTATAAAAATTTAAAAATGAGATGAAGAAGCAACGTGCAAAGTTCTACTTTGCATCCTTGTTTCACAAATAATGAAATCAATTTTTATTCATAATTAAAATTACATGCATTACATGCATGTAATTTTGAATACGGAAGCGCTCAATACCATTGCTGACTATGGGTTCGACATCAGGTGTCGTTTATTTAAAAAATGACCTATACGTAAATCAGAAGAAAGTCTAACAACATATTCTAAACCAGATAAATAGGAAGATTTTTTTCTAAGATCCCCACACCAAATATATCAACAGATTTAAAAAATTCATGAAATAATATTGGTATTTACAGTCATGAGAACCTTAAAATTATTTACTCACTTATCCCCCTTAAAACAAAGATGCAAATTCGAATTTTCCATATTGGTTTTCTCACTGTTTTTAAATATTTAAAAAACATTCTTCATGAGCAAGCCAAAATCGATAAACATACTTCCTCACAGAAGTATTTTTATAAAAATTAAAAAATGAGATGAAGAAGCAATATGCAAAGTTCTACTTTGCATCCTTGTTTCGCAAATAATGAAATCAATTTTCATTCATAATTACATGCATGTAATTTTGAATACTCTCAATCCCATCGCTGACTATGTGCTCGACATGAGGTGTCATTTATTTAAAGAATGATCTTTATATTAAACTGTACACAGTCTAACGAATGATAATGGAATATGCGACGATAATTCCCGGATACGTGACAGCTACGTTAAAGAAGATAATTTTTTACTTACTTACTTACTTACTTACTTACTTACACCTATATTACGTATCTGTATTTATTATACCATAGATATCACAGTATATGATATACATATTGTCGGCCATACAAATTTTTCCTCGGTCTATGGATGAGCTTGCACAAAAGCAGAGCGTGAGTTTTGTTCGAATCGTTAAGCTCGAGATATCTCGTGGAAATACGCGTGATAAAACCCCCGGGACACGAATGAGAGGAGACTCTCGGTCTCGGGTTCTATCGTTGAATGCATACACGTATATTGTTAAATAACTATACTCGGCAGTATACTTGATGAGAACTTGCGCTAGTATAGTAATAGTGCCAAGTATATAAAAATATATATGTATATCTCCAGCGGCCTTATTACTCCTCGCGCGCTCCGAAGAATCTACCAGCATCCAGAAGCTTTTCGTTTCTTTAGCGTCGTCTCGCGCTTTTTATGGAAAGCTCCCGCGCGATTCTACGAAAGCCTGGCTTCGTAAGGTTGTAGAATACGGAACGTATATATTATGGTTCACTGTACGACGTTATTCAAAGCGCTCTCGTTCTCCAACTCATTTCTCCCTTGCTCTCTTTCTCTCTTGGTATCTCTCTATTTCTTTTCAATATTCCATATAATTACGCTTTCAACGTGATATGAGGAATTCCATATTGCTGAATTCAGCCGTACAAGAAAAAGAAAAAAGATTTACTGAAACAATTAAAAAACAAAAAATTGAGTTATATCATTTCAACAAATACACCGGATATTTAATTTTTCTATTTTTTTTTTTTATTTAGAAAATTTTCATTTTTTTTACAGTCAAACATATCTCGGTAATGGTCCAATGTATATAAAATATAAAAATATGAAAGTATGAGTCTTTTCGTTGTGTATTAGAAATACAAATTCATGCCAATTTAATTGAGTAATTTACAACTTAATATTATGGGTTGATGTTCAAACATATATTTTTTGAGGTGAAAAACTACTCGCGGGGACGAATATTTTCTGTATTGGCATCATGAGATGATTTCTTTTTAGAAATTTTGATTCCTATTATTTGCGGCTTCGCGCACGAAATATTTGTTTGCATTATTAATCAACGTTAACATGCAAGCGTACATCTTATTAGAGATAATTCAGACTTTCTTCAATGTGGTTAAATTTTTAGTTTTTTTTGTATACTCTCATCTTTTTCAAGTCAATTTAAGTGACTTACGAATAAAAAGAGATTTGTCAAAATTCAAAGCTCTCTCGTTCTCCAACTCATTTCTCCCTTACTCTCTTTCTCTCTTGGACAGAAAAAGAAAAAAAGATTTACTGAAACAATTTTTTTTAAATATCGGATTATATAATTTCAGCAAATACACCAGGTATTCAATTTTTCTATTCTTCTTTTATTTAGAAAATTTTCTTTTTTTTTTACACTCAAACATATCTCGGTAATGGTCCAATAAAATATAAAAATATGAAAGTACGAGGTTTTTCGTTGTCTGTTAGAAATACAAATTCATTCCAATTTAATTGAGTAATTTACAACTTAATTTTATGGGTTGATGTCCAAAAATATATTTTTTGAGGTGAAAAACTACTCGCGGGTACGAATATTTTCTGTATTGGTTTGACATCATCAAATGATTTTTTTTCATACAGTTTTTTTACGAATTTTAATTCTTATTATTTGCGGCTTCGCTTACTAAATATTTGTTTACATGTTAATGCATTATTAATAAACGTTAACAAGCTAGCGACATGTAGCATTGACTTATTCCGATAATTTAATTATTTTAAACTCATATTATTAGAGATGATTCAAATTTTTTTCAATGCCTTTAAATTTTTTGTAGTCTTTCATCTTTTTCAATTTAATTTAAATGACTTACGAATAAAAAGAAACCGGTCAAAATTTGTTTCTATGAATTAATTAAAAAATATCAAGTATTTTAGACATTGTTTTTGAATAATTAAAAACGTTTGCGATGTTCGAATACTTTTCATTTTCGCACTAAATACACGAGAGCGAAAAATATATATTTTCGAGAAGAAATAAATGTTTGTAAATTTGACACATTGCTTCATAACATACATTTTAATTCGTATAATTGAAAGATAATAAGTCTGATATGTCCTTAAAATGAGAACCTCCATTTATGAATGGAATGAGCTTCTCACGTTCTGAACTGTGTGCGTTTTCAACTTTTTATCCGTTTTTTTTTTTTCAACGACACCGGAGCCCTCGCTGCTACTGGATAATTGATAACATTTTTATTCAACCGGGCCGACGCTCGAGTTACTTTTATCGCACGCGCGAGCGGCTCTGCCAGTGAGCGAATAAAAAAGGGAGAAAAAAGTGAGTTGTCCACCCTCCCCTACGGCTTCAACCCCCGCGCGGCCCTACCAAATCGCACGGAATTAATACGAACGCCTTTCCCTCTGGACTTTTATATACGTACGTATATATATATCGTATGTATGTACGTGTTTTGTATGTAAAATCACGAAAAATCCGGTAGAATCAGCGATTCCCAATGCGTAGATATTATTGACATGTATGTAAGGAAGTGTATAAAGGAGACCAGGGCTTCTTGGGCCAGGGACAAGTAAAGTGACTACCGATTAAAAATCGATAGTTGCATTTCGACGTTATGTACCTAAGTTGCTACATTTGCATCGCCACAGTGAAAAAAAAATCATTGATTCAAGAACAGTTACCATTGCGAGCTGCCAATGACAATTACATGGAATTGAAACATTAACACATTTTTTTCGAAATTTTTTAGACATTGGTTTAATTTGATATATAATTGTTAGAATGAAAATAAAGTTGCACTGATGTATTATGTCATTGGCAGCCCGCAATAATCACAGTTCTTGAATCAATGATATTTTTTTTTTCAGTGCACAATGTACAACTTTCAATCAAGTTACTGTCATGAACGACGAAAATTTACAAAGATGCACTTCAAGAACCGATTGTTCCTTTGAAAAGTAACATTTTGAAATCGTATAACAGAAAGATTTCTGAAGAAATTACTAAGCAGTACCTTGCACGTAGCTTCTTTATTATTTTGTACTAAATATTGCACAAAGCTTTCTCTATGAAGAAGCCAATATTTACCGAAATACTGATCCTCACGGAGAGGACTTTGTGCTAGGTGGAAAATCATAAGGAAGCTGTGTGCAAGAATCTACTTTGTAGCCTTTTTCATATCTTTTCGACTGCGAGAAAAATGTTTTTATTATTATTTTTTTTTTTCATAATAGAAAAGTAAAAGGCGAGTCAACTAGCCTCGTACTCATTCCCTATTATGCAGGTTTTCAATGGTCACATAGCGTGTCCGAAAAAAAATATTACCTAGGACAAAAAATTTAAATTAGTACATTTTTTTTTGTTCACACAACAATTGTGTCGTCGTGTTTGTCTACTGCTTTTCATTGCTGTGTTCATTTTACGAAATTAGCTTCATATGCCATTTTGCCCCCATAAGCCATCGACTGTTTTCTTCTATAACTTCATTTTTGCTTCCCCATAGAAGAACTTTTGTTTTCGTGAAAACTTTTTTTTTTCGAGACATTCACGTCAGGACACTCCAAATGATGTCGTCATTTATTGAAATAAATTAGAGGGAATTTATTTAATAATAAATTAATAATAATAATTAAATCAATAAAAATGATAATACAAAATTAATAATTTATTTAATTTACAGATTAAAATTATTAAAGAACGTCAGGACACTCCAAATCATTTCACCATTTGAATGTTACCATTTTAAATCACTCCAAGTGATTTATAAAAATTGACTGAATGGGTTTGAGTGTGTGTGGACGGCTTACAAAATTCAAACTTTTATATCTCAAAAACGGCTTCATCAATCGAGATTTCTTTGTAATCAATATTCAAAATAATTGAAACACCTCTTCAGATTTTATTCGACTAGCTGCCACAATTTTTTTAATTTTTAGTTATCGAGCTAAATAGTTCTTTATAAATAAATTGATGTTAAATGATGATCGGTATTGAATCTGAGCTGAATTTATAAATTGGTTAGGTTTTTACGGAATTTTGAATTTTTCGAAAAAAATAACGTATTGCTCCAACTTACGTCAACTCTTACCAAATAATCTCAAATTTTCTACAGACGAAAAATAATATTCGGCGGTACTGCGCACCAAGATTTGCTACCAATCGACAAATGGCTTCGGATTTTATAGCAATTTGAATTATTTATGTTCTATCTACTTTCGAAACATCTGACAAAACATTTTGACATCTGACAAGACATTTGGTACCAGATTTGCTTAAAATCGGCAAAGAGTTCTGAATTTTTTAAAACATTCCATTTCAGGATTAACAGTTGTATTTTAATTTGAAATTTATCAGAAATACCGAACGCTTTATTCAAAAAAGATTTTATATTATTCATCTATATATTATTTTAATTTTAAAAACATCACTCAGCAAGAAGTGATACATATAAAAAGTCTACTTTTAAAATCCCTTAAAACAAGAACCCTTAGTAAAGTTTTCCACATAGCTTCCTCATTACTTTAAAATTTCCCCAAATCTTCCTCAAAGCAAAAATAAAAAAAATGTAAAAACAATGCAATTAAAAAATGTCAACTTTTCGTTCTTTTCTCTTCCTCACAATTTTGAGATATAACATTTCGCTCTGGCATCATACTTTACGAAACAATGTAGCACCTACTCTACTATTTTATTGGCGTCCTCACTTTACCCTGAGTTTGCAATTATTTTCGTGTCCTCACATAGCCCCGGTTTCCTCTACATATATAAGGACGTGTGTATGCGTGTCTGTAGAGCAGACGAGAGGGAAGGATCGCAAAAGTCCGCGGCGTCGACAACCCCCACGAATCGAAGTCGCGATAGTGTTAGGGGAGAGAAAACAGAGAGCACAGCAACGCAGCCCACGAATAATCCTCACAGGCGTACCTATCGAGCACCCAATCACGGATTCGGATCACCTCTACTACTACTTCTGCTGCTGGTGCTATTGCTAGTAGTATTGGTGGTTGTGGTGCTTCGGTAATATTGTGGGATGAGAAATGGATCGATGCACCGAAAGCACAAACTTGATAAACTTTAATAACCATCCGACGCGTGTATACAAAGAAGGTGTACGTGCGTGTATAAGTAAAATGTGTGCGAGGTGTGTGCTGTATGAAATAATTAATCAAGCGTGAATGGGAAGTAGGAGGGTGAGAGAGAGAGGCTTGCGGGGAAATACATGGAGTATCCAGGGAACGATAATTTACGTAAACGAAATAATAATTGAGGTGTTGATCCGTCGAACGGTGAATAATAAGCCGCTTCAATTATTACTGTCCTGCGTATAACCGATATTATGTAATATCGCTGATAGGGATAATAATACTGGCCATCAGAAAGGGATATAATTAGGATGAAAGATCGGGGCAAGCTGACGTATGAAATAAGTTGCCACAATGCATATAATGTTATCCCTGGCCTCCCATACGAAACAGTCTTCGTTCGATTGATTCCGATTTATCGTCTGTTCGGTTATGTGCTCATCAATAGACGTAAAAATTAATATTGTCTATTGTTGAATCTCGCGATGATTTTTGAATGATGTAATAAGGCGTTCTCCACCAATTCGGCCACTTTTCTTTTTACCCGCACGGATCTGTTCCCTAATTGGTGATATAGTAATACTAATTGAAGGTGCTCTCTGTGAACTTCTTTGGAATCTTTAATTCACTGGCTGATTAAAAAAATGTTGAAACGGCTTTATCAAAGGTGGTGAAATTTGTCATGCAAGATTAGACTCCGTTTTTTGTGATAGTTAAACAAAATAATTAAAACAGCTATTTTCAGATTTTATTTTACTTTGATAGACATCTTTTTAAAAGTCTGTACGCGCTCTAGCCAATGCAAATTCGTTGCAATCGCTAAAAATATCTTTTTAACTTTTCTTTTCACTTTTTATTTACATTCATTAAATTTTCTCGAATATGTATATTAGTATTTTTTTATGATGTTGGAGTTTCTATGTGTATTTTTAATAATACGTTTTTCATACCTGCTCAAAATCTCTTATATGCACGGCGTGAAAAAATGTTATCAAAAAGCACATGATAAGTCCAAGAACTTAAAAATCTTAAGGCACTTCAGATTTTTTAATTCACTCGGTTTCGGAAATGGGGGTTTTTTTTCAAATCTGTATATCGTGGAATATTGAGGTCGGGCAAAAAAGAAATGTAAAATGAAAAAGATATGGTTTTCCATCAACTATTTAATGCAATATCCTACACTAAAAAGTTTGTGTGTCACGATATATCGTTGCTTCGATACATTTATAATCGCATTTCGAGTCTTTATTGTTTGTCGTTTTGTTCGTCCTGTGATTGATCGTCGCCATCGTCAGACACGCTGAAACCGGGACCAAGTTCAAGTCTTGAAACATTTTGTTTATGTAAAATGTCAAAAGTGACAGGAGTCCCGGGCGTTGAAGCGCATAGGTCCGTTTAAAAAAAGAGCGCTACAGCGCTGATTGAAAAATGGTGAAGCGCAGCAGCGCGCTTCCGGTCCTGCCAGTTCTGTTCTAAAAAGTTTTCTCTTTTTCCTTTATTCATCTTTTATTTTTGCGTACTACATTTTTTTTTAATTTTATTTTCGTCTTCATTCAAATTAATTAAACTTTTTTGAATACACATAATTGGATATTGTTAAGTTCTTGGACTTATCGTGTGCTTTTTAATAAAAAAATTTCATGCCGTACATGTCAGAGATTTTGAGCAGGTGAGAAAAACATATTATTAAAAAACACATAAAAAGTCCGACATCATAAAAAAAATCTAATATACACATTCAAAAAATATTTAATTAACGTAAATAAAAATGAAAAGGAAAACTAAAAAAAATATTTTTAGCGAATGCATCAAATTTGCATTGGCGCGTACAGACTTAAAAAAAAATTCTATTGAAGTACGATAAGAACTGCAAATAGGTGTTTCAATTATTTTGATTAATTATCACAAGCAAAGGAGTGTAATCTTGCATGCCAAATCTCAGAATTTTTCAATTTTGCTACCCACACATATCCATGTTACATATCAACGTGATTTTTGTTTATATTATTGGCACATTTAAAGCGCATTTATATGGAAATCCAAAGAAAATATTTGCGGGAAAACGAAGCTTTCTGTACGAGGAAACACGAACTAAATCATATATTTGGTAGAAAGTTCATTAAATTTTCATAAATGAAAGCCGACATGTACAATATGAAAAGAAGTTAAATTTATATGAATGCCATATCCGTACAGTGAAATTTAGGTTTGTAAACTTTCAGTAGCGCTGTGTCAAATATCCTTGAAACTTTGTAGGCACAAAGAAGAAGCACCTGCCAACATCCTGTACAGAGCGTCCTGTATTAGTTTTATCCTCATTCAGCAACGTCCTTAATTAATTAAATGCTTTATGGAACTTTGAAGTATTTCATTGAAGAGGTTAAATATCATGATGTTAATTAACAATTAACGTCGAACAACGAAGCAAAAGTTTTACACTGTAACTTTTGACTTGAATGATCCTTTTTTATTTGGAGATTAAATATAATAAATTTAATATAGAAAGTCCAATATTTTCCAGGCTTGGTGTAAACCAGGTTATTCTGCTGAATGTTATTAGGTAGAATATAAATAGATTGGAAGTACAATCAATACGAAGATTAATATAATTTGCATAGATATTGATTTTTATAAAAATAAACAATGTAGCTTCGCTCGACATTTACGGAAATTTACTTTATTTCAATAATTCTGCACACAAAAATAATAATCATCATTATATAAAGAGGATAACAGATACAAAATACAATATAGGTAGAGATGATCGGTTCAGAGGTGGAGAGAAGGTTCATCGATTTTTGCTATCGAATTTTGTTTTATTTGGCAGATTGCAGCATAAAATCAGATCGCTTTTTCGTGTTATTCTTAAGTTACGTAATTTGTAACTTTTTATTCCTTACACAATCAACGCATGTCTGGGACAATAAGCAGTCATTCAGAAATTCATAAAATGACCCGATTAGCTTCAGGCAAGCTGGATACAGAAAATATAGTCGTTAGAAAATTTGTGTTTTTTAAAATGATTTATCCATGAGGCATTTTCTATAGGGTGGCTATAGTGATTTCGGAAAAAACACTCATTTTTTAATTCTTGCTAAATATTCCTTAATCTTCGTTTTCTTTTCCAATTTTTGCCGAATGTTCTTATAAATATTCCCAACAGTGTGCAAAGTGCTGAGAACTTAAGATTATATTTTCAACATGGTAACACTATTTTTCTTTTATAGAGACAGATTTTTTAAATATTTTTTTGTCACCTTTGAAAAACTAATAAAACATGATAATAATTTTTAACAAAATACAATATAGGTAGAGATGATCGGTTCAGAGGTTTTAATCGAGAAGGTTTATCGCTTTTTACTATCGATTTTTTTTTAATTTGACAGACTGCAGCGGGATAAAATCAGACAACTTTATTGCGTTATTCTTCAGTTACGTAATTTGTCATTTTTTATTCCTTCCATAATCAGCTCTGTCTGGGACGATAAGCAGTGATTTAGAAATTCATAACATAATCCGATTTGCTTCGGGCAACCTGGATACAGAAAATATAGTCATTAGAAAATTTGTGTTTCTTTTATGATTTATTTATGAGGCATTTACTATAGGGTGACTATAGTGACTTCGGAAAAAACATTCATTTTTTAATTCTTGCTAAATGTTCCTACAAATATTCCCAACAGTGTGCAAAGTGTCGAGATCTTAAAATGATATCTTCAACATGGAAAAACAATTTTTCTTTTATAGCGATAGGTTTTATTTGTAATGTAAGCATTTTTTTAATATACTTTTGTCACCTTCGAAAAATTAAGAAAACATGATAATAATTTTGAAGCGTCGATGAGGGGATGCGTCAGAAACGCCTAAATTTTGAATTTCCATTATCGGTTATCAATTTATAACAGTGATTTTGTACCGATGAATTATATTGGTTTCCAGTAGACATATATTTTGGAAATGTGCGGTATGAGAGCGAAGAGCACGAGGATTAAATCTCGTTGGTTATTTCGTGTGGTAAAAAGGAAGGATGGAAGGGTGAAGGGAAAGAGGCACTCTCTTCTATGTAGGTAGCTTGAAACAGCCACACGGCCGAGCATAAAATCTCGGAAAGTGTGGCCCTGGGTTGTCGATAGCTGTTTTGAGGGTGTACTATATGTGTATAACATACAGAACAGTAAACCCGGCCCTACAGGTATACTAAAGCTATCAGAGCTATATATCTATGAGGGTGTATCCACTCCAGAGGGTTGCCACCGGACCCTGAAAGAGATCCTTCTTCCTTCTTCATCCCCTTCGTTTCCTTTGCAACAAGGATTTTCAGTAAGATGTTTCCAGATCGGATGAAACGATCCTTCGTCGTGGTATTTTTTATATCACGATACGAAAAAAAAAAAAAAAAACGTTGCGACAGTGAAATCGACATGTTTACACACACCTCGGAAGAATTTACTTGCGGTATAATCTTCGACAGAATGCAAAGAAAATTTCAGGCCATTTGGCTGTTTTGAGAATTGTCTGTACGTGAGAGGCATTATGTTTTTATGTTAATGTACCTTTAAAAAAAATACAGTGTCCTTTTTTTTACATTCTTTTTAGATGCATAAATTCATAAGATAAATAAATGAATAAATATATTTTGGACCTAATTTAAAAATCTGAAAAAGATACTCGAAAATCCTGTGTTGCGTATAAAAATTTTCAAGCAACCGCCAACAACTGACTGACTTCTGCTTATAATTTTGTTCAATGTTAGTTGACGAAAATCGCTCGAAGAACATTGAAGCGAGCACCGACCCACTCTGGGAGAGGGCTTAATAATGTTAATATCTGCTACAGGATTTTTGATAATTTTTTCAGACTTTTAAATTATGGTCAAAGTATGAAATTTTTTAAAAAGCCATTAAAAAATGTGGCTAATTTAAAATAAAAAAATGCACTGTTTTTTTTAGCAGGTACAATACAATAACAGGTGCAATAACATGAAAAATAATGGGACAAAGTGGAGTCAAGCATTTCGCGATTTGGCCTGGAATACCTCATTTTTGCATTGTCACGTAATAAAACAAGCCTGCAAAGTAGAACCTTGCAAATTGCTTCCTCATTATATTCTGTCTTTGACAAAGCTTCTTTTTTTATCACAAAGCTGCCACTATGGGGAAGTATATTGATCAATTTTGACTACCTTATAGAGGATTTTTTTTCGAAAATTACAAAGTTAAATAAAATTTGAATATATTAACATTTTTTAAAAAATGTATCACAAACAAAGCTGCCTACCTGACCCTCATGCGAGCCAAATTTCAAACCGATTGTTAAACCACTTATCTCGACGTTTTGAACCATTCTGAGATGTCCTGATAGGAAAATCTCGAAAAAAAATATTTTCACGAAAACAAAGCTTCCTCTATGAGGAAACAAAAAAAAAATCACTAAAGCAAAGCTTCCTCTCCGAGGAAGAAAAAAAATGTTAAGAAAGAACCTAAGAGAAGCTGACCTATAATAACCTATTGTTTTTGTAGAGAAAACTTATTTTTTAAATATTGCAGTTCCGTCACCAGTTACAGCATTTACATAGCCAACAGCCAGAGCATTTATTTTGGTTACAATCGGAATATTTTCAGTTAATGCACGTAACTGTAGCAAAAAATTAACTCAGAACGCAAGAGATTCATTATTAAAGTGCCAAGATGAATTCATTGCAAGTCGGCTTAAATGAATCGTCTCCTGTAAGATACGTCATGAAACGTCTTCTCTTTGGCCAGAAAGGTATATTTGTCTTGAGATGCTGTAACGGATCTTGATATTCTCGGTCAAGAAGACTGATATTAAAAAGTTGACTACTTCGGTAAGTTGAGAGAGCGATAGAAGCAAAAATAAAAAATCGTTCGCAATCCGATGTCGTAAAACGTTTCCAGCGAACTTCATTAACGACCGGAAAGGCAAATTTACGACTAAAAGTTTGCTGGTGACGATAGCAAGGCTTGTCGAAGACTGCTTATGAAACTTCTTCGTGAAAATTCGAAATTAGCGAGTCGAGGAATCCGATCGAATAAGAACATAGGATCTTTTTTTTTTTTTAACTTGGACCTTCAGGTTCTTGTGAGTTTCGATCAAATTGCAACTCCAGGATATCTTAGGGTATAAAATTATTTTTGGATTTTTAAGCCTGATTTTTAATTTTTCTTTGTACAAGACATCTGAGAAATTTAGAAGCATATTCTACATCTAATTAAAAAAAAAGAAAACGATTTTACGATTTAGTTAAAAATAAGAGGAAAAATACAATTTCATGTGGGAAAGTGTCAGGTGTCTGTTAAACATATTGCCGATTTAATTGAAATTCAGGATAGCGATTGAAATCTCAAGATAAATACAACAAATTGTTTTATTTGAACATGTCTATGCATTTACGAGGACAACAATGTCCTTTCAGTCCAGAAAAGTGCAGTTTTGGCAAGCTGTCGCCTGCGAAGTCGACGTCCCGATGTCGTACTGATAAATTTCGTTTAACACTCGAGAGAAAAGCTTTTTTTCAGCTCGTGCTTGTAGACGCCTTCGGGTCGTACAAACTCATATTTGCTAGAAAAAGTTTTTCCTCCCTCGTGTTGAAATATACTGTCACTCGTTTTATTGGACATTTTTACGACATTAAACAATTTTATGGACATCAGAAAACAGCGTAGGCTGTATTTTGAACTGAGCCTTCGCCCCCTTTTACACATTTAGGGGTGATTTTTTTTTAAATCTTATAACACTTTCCAAAGATTTGAAAAAGACACCTAAAGACGAACAAAAATTGTAAATTAAAAAGCACAGGAGATACGTATGGTTCTATAATGCACCATCGAATTTTGATTCGTTCCTTTAGGAATTTATGAAGGCAAAGCTTTGAATTTCGCGTTTGGGAATTTCTGGTTCTACCTTTGGAAACAGATACCAAGACGATGTCTCATCGGGTCTGAAAGACATTGAGGAATCGTTGAAATCACATTTTACGTCATGGAAGGACCCAAGCGTATACTCTATGAATATATAATATGAATTAGATCATATTGTCTTTCGAAATTAACTTTGTTTCCTAACAGAGGAAACTTTGTTTTCGTGAAATTTTTGTTTCTCGTGTTTTTCGTGTCAGAACACTCAGAATGGTCCAAAACGCCGAGAAAAGTGGTTTAGAAAAAATGTTTGTAGGTGTGTTCGTGTGTGTGTGTGTGTGTGTGTGTGTGTGTGTGTGTGTGTGTGTGTTTGCAGATTTCTATGTTTTCATGATAACTGTCGTAATTTTTTATGTATCCCATGCAAAATTAGTACGTAATCATACAACAACGATTGGGATTGTATTTGGCACAAGATCGTTAAGAGGTTCAAATTTTACAGCATTTTGACAATTTTGAAAAAAGTCATTTTACGCTATAACTTTCGTAAATTATTACTAACATTAAACCATGTTTGCCAAATTTGGCGAAAATCGATAGAATGGTTCTAATGTTATTGCAATGTCACTTTTTAAAAAATGTTTGCAAACACTTCAATTCCTGTAAATTCTGAGATATCTCCAATTTTTCACATAATTTCGCGATTATTGATAAAAGGAAAAAAAGCTGTCATGGAAAAAAAAAAATTCCGAATTTTTTTGCAGATTTAGCTTAAATTTGATTCAGATGTAGACTACCGTCGAGCGGTACAAATTTTATGGGATTTATAATTTTTTTTAAAAATGACTTCGCAGTTCAAACAAGCCTGCAAAGTAGATCCTTGCAAATTGCTTCATTACTTTATAGATTTTTTAAAATGTTTACAAGCTTTCAAGAAGGAACCTTGCAAATTGTTTCCTCATTATTTTACAGCTTTTTTTTACAAAACTAACTCCCCCGGTTCTACTTTGCAGGCTTTCTTTTGTACAAGCAACGTATTAAGATAAAACGTGGTTTTCTCGATTCTTAAAAATGTTACTTTTGCCCAATTAGGATGAATAAGTTAATTATAAACGTCAGTTTTTAAAGCGTGCATGATAAGTAAAAAAATTAAACGCGATTCGCTATACAGTTTGTCGACTATTACCTCAATACTAAACAATATTGTGCACATAGTTTGAAACAGTGTAGAAAAAGTTGTTAAACCTAGCAAACTGTTATATCTCTGTATTTCAGAGATGAAAACCATTATTTTAATCATGGCAGGGGCAAAAAAAAGAACAACGCCTGTCGCGTAAACAAAAGTGCTTCAAGTTCCGCAGTGACAAAACGTAACAAAGCAGTTAAAAGAACGTCCGCGTTATCGAAGTTAAAAGCATTTCATTGCTTGTTTCTCATATTCAAAGGCGTTTGTATTTTATATGGTATTTAAATTCATTGTTTTCCTCCAGGAGTTGACGAGTATTGTAGATTTTACTGCTCAGCAAGGTATGCGTTTTCAACAATCAACGAAATTCTAATTCTGGTATTTCATTTTTAAGACATTTTATTATTTATATAAAACAGATTTTTTAATTATGCAGACCTAAGTCTAATTTCAATTGACAACAATGAGATATAATAATTTTATCAAATGTCGCAAAAAGGCAGAAATTTCAAGACAATCGAGTACTAATATTTCAAAAATTCTTTGTACACGTTTTAAAGAAGAAACTGGCGTTAATTAAGGTCAGTCCGGATTAAAGTATTGTTGCTTATTGTAGAAAAAAAATTATAACAACGAATTTACAGAAAAGTAAGTTTGTAATTTTTGATACACGATAAAATGTATGTTCGAATTTACGATACTCATATTTTTCAGAAGTGGTAACCATGTTTTTACGGGTACCGTAACAATAAATAATGTAACCAACAACTAAATCATGGCATGAGTGACATTTTGCATAGTAGAACTTACTATAATTCTGCAATTTGTCACATTAATTTTCCTCAGTGCATTAACATGACTATTCCTACAGGACTAAGGAATCCTTAAGGAGATCCTTTCGAAAATTACATATTTGAACTTTCACACCTAATTTTTTTTTAAATTATAGTTTAAGCAATTCTGAACGCAATTACAAATGCCACTGTATATAAGGATTTATTTGAAAAAGAACACAATTTGAACTGATGGAAAAGTGATGATGAAAAATTTGAAAGGATAGTTGTAACTTAAACGAAACCGAATTATGAATTTATAACGTGTTATCGTCTGCATCAAAATTAATACACAGCAAATAAAAGTCAAATGAGCGAATACATTGAAAGAACTTCTGCAAATTCGCAAACTTCGTAATACTGATCACCCGTCGACACAAGTTTATTCTTATCGTGAATAAATAAGTTACAAAATCCAATTTGTTTTTATGGATTCACCGAACTTTTATGACAGGTATTAAGATGACTAGCATCGCAACAACAGTACCAGCTTAAGGTAATCGCTCTACTGCGTACTAGCGAAAACATTGCTACATTTTTAAAAGCGTTTCCGCTAATGTTCGTGGTTTAATTGACGTTTTTGAAGAGTGATTTGTGCATCTGTATGCGTTCTTAATATATAAATACATCCGCAGCCATAGTTTGAAAAAAAATACTCAGGTTGGAAAAAAATAGAGACTGTGATTTTTTTTACAAAGCATACTAATAGAAACATTGCTGCAGTCAATTTTTTTTTCTAACAGCTGTTAACATACATTAAATCAGACATTTGTAAATATCGGCGTAGCTGCTAGTTAATAGATCTACCAAAATTGATAGAAATGTTTTAAAAAATGTAACACTGATTTGACAATTCTGTTTAGAAGTTCCGATTAAAATTGATAGGAACCGATCGAGTGGACAAAATTCTGATTAAGAATCAATCGGTTGTAAAAGTTTTCAATGAGATTTTTGTCCGTTTAATTGTTTTTAATAAGACCCTTTAATTCAGAGTAGCATGTAACAAAGGGACTACCTCAACCAACCGAAGATGTACAAATAATTTTTTTCTTCTCATTCTTTTCTTTATTAAAGACGCATTTAAATATTAAGAACATGTTGTGAGCAAGCCATTCTTCGGTACAGTTAATAGATCTACCAAAATTGATACAAATTTTAAAAAAATGTAACACTGATTTGACAACTCTGTTTAGAATTTCCGATTAAAATTGATAGGAACCAATCGAGTGGACAAAATTCTGATTAAAAATTAATCGGTTGTAAAAGCTTTCAATGTGATTTTTGTCCGTTTAATTGTTTTAAATAGGACCCTTTAATTCAGAGTAGCATGTAACAAAGGGACTACCTCAAACAACCCATACAGAAATAATTTTTTTCCTCCCATTCTTTTCTTTATTAAAGACGCACTGTCCCACAATTGAACGTAAATATGATAATCTTTCTTTTTTTTTTTATTTCTTTATATACTACGTGATTACTCGAGCGATAAACAGTATATGAAGCAATCAACAAGGGTTGTAATTCTGAGGGCTAATCGGAGTACAACGACGAAAGAGAGTAAAAGACAGAGAGGAAGATAGGAAGAGTCGATGACACGCACCGAGCGCGAGATCAACGTCCCTGTCTGTCTGGCTGGCTAGCTAGATGGCGGGTGAGCTCAAACGACCAGCCGAGCCAAGCCATCCAGTACACCGAGGGTTGAACCTGCTCGGTCACGAATAACAAATCTCAACCCTTCAATTAACGCCCGCTCATGCTTCCGGCAGAGCAATATAATTCATTATTGCGTTAAGAATGTGGGGTTCGCACGAAAAGAAATTCCTGAACGTCGAGTAAAAGATTTCCCAAGATGAGGCACACGTCTCTTGTTAAAGCCGCAACCTCTTCGAGCCCGGAATAACAAATCCGAGTAGTAACCACTTTATTGGAAATAAAATAAACAACAGAATATCCACCGCAGTAGTGACTTTACTTTCGTAATCACTGTTGCAATTCATATTTTATCATTTCCGTTGAGACGTTTTTCCCGCACTCTTATCTTCCATATATAATTGACTTTTGACTTTACAGTCAATCTTAATGTCAACATTATGTTGTGTCACTCGTGAAGTCTGCGCATTTACGTTATTTCGCATAGAAAAGAAACGCAATATCAATTAATCCACAAAATATCAAATCAAACTATTAAAATTTTGAAATAACACCAAATAATATTCTGAAAAATGTATCTCTCTTTACTAACGACACGTAAGACCAACGTTTTTTCGTATTGCTAGGGAATTACTAATCCGCCAATTGGCACCATGAAGCATCTACAAAAACGAACGAAATTTGGTGATCCAAACAAATGGTCAAACTAAACGACAGCAGAAAGGAAATAAGATAATTTAATAAACCACAAAACGAAATAAAACATATTCATTAATCATTGTTCTGTGAACTATGAAAAAATGAGAATCTGGTTGCAGTGCAGTAGCTTTAATTGTCATCCAATGACACTCAGATAAACCCTTTTGTATTTCCAGAGTGTTCACATTATCGAGGGAATTTTGAACTACGATTGTTGTGTCATAACAATGGAGGTACATGACATGATAAATATAAATATATGTATAGAAAATATATATATATGTTACTGACCCACGATATGTGCGAGAAGCACGATTCGGAGTTCCATCGATGCACAATTATCTCAGTTAGCTTCTTAAGCTCCTCTCGTCGTCTAATTCGTCGTGTCACTGCGTGGCTTGTTGGGTCGAGTACCGACGTGGATCGACGTATAACAACGCGAATGTTTCGTATCGCATGACGTTCCTTCGACAGTAAAACGTGAACGTCGACGGCGACGTCAAAGACGAAGATACACGCAGCGATAACGTTAATCGAGAGGAGAGTCACGGTCCTACGAACAGCAACATCCTTTACGTAATGCCTGGTCCGAGACCCTTGCTCCGTGTGCTAGCTGGCTGGCTCAATTCGCTCGCTGCTACCCCCGTTCGATGATTCCTCGGTGGTGCTTCGCGCAGAATCAATTTCTTCCGAGCACATACACAGAGGGTTGAATATGAGAGAGAGAGAGAGAGAGAGGGAGAGAGAGATGGTGAGGGAGTGAGTGAAGAGCGTTAGGGGTGGCGGGGGTGGTTTCATATTGTAGAAGAGAGGCGCGCGCGCCTCAACGCATGCGCTCAACTCCCGATATATAATTCCTCGATATCAAAATAACGTCAAAGCTACCCCTCCGCGATAACCCCACCGAAACTGGATCGAGGGAGGAGAGGGAAATAGCTGTCTTCTCTCCTACTCCTTTGGATGCTGTACATCCAGAAGGATCATCATGTGTATGGATAGATGAATTTGTGGATACATTGTATACGGGCATTCTCTGTAAATTTCCGTTCTCTTGTCTAATGCTCTTGGATAATTGTTGTAATTGAGATTTTTTTTTTTTAAGTATTGTTGCTTTTTGCCTTTTTGCTTCGCGTCTCGATTTCCGCCACAATCTCTACGAATCGCATGCGTTGTACTGCAGACACCTTCTGTTACACTCACTTTTATCCGGATATCGGAACTACACTTTTTTCCACCACATCTTAATCCTTAGACATATTCAATTACACAACGTAATTGTACGTCGCCGTCTCATTATTCCATAACCGGAATAGATCAATCTCACACATTTCCGCGATATTCACTTTAGAGCACATGCTCACTTTACTCCACAACTCGATCATCTAGTCACGGTACTATACATCCTTATTCATCGCATACTTCTCTCAATTCTGACAGATGTTTTTCCTCCACACCTCGAAACTACATTTTTTTCCTTCATGCATGAATCCTGTACATTTTTCCCTTCGCACCAAGATCATCCACAGTGACGTTACTTATCCGTCGCATACTTTTCTTGATGCTCCACATGTTTTTTCTCCAATCTTCAATCCTACACGTATTATTCCTTCGCACCTCTGGATTATCGACATTTTTAACTCGATACGTCGAACCTACAAACTTTTATCCTCCATACCTTCGATAATCCTCATCTTTTTACTCCACACCTCGTTCATCCACATATTTTTCCTCCACAATTGATGCTTGTAGCGACCACATATTTTTCCTCCACAATTGACGCTTGTAGCGACCACTATATATAATCTGTAGGAAAGTAGCGGCAGCATGGAGTGTATAACACTCCATTTTTCCTCCACATATCGCTCACCCACAGTCACCTTACTACACATCTTGATCCACCACATACTTCCCTTGATCTCCCACATATTTCTCCTCCACATCTCGATCGTGCACATATCTTTCCTTCATACATCGAAACAACACAATCACGTTACTGCACATTCCGATACACCACATACTACCCGTCTCGTTCCTACAGATGTTTTTACACCATACGTCGATCCTACACAGTCCCGTTACTACACATTCCGATCTATTACATAGTTACCTCAATCGTACATACGTTTTTCCTTCATGTACCGATCTTACACATATCTTATCCTCATGTCTCGCTCATTCATAGTTACGTTACTACACATCCACATACACTGTTAAAAATCCGGTGTTAAAAAATTAACACTGTGTGGACTTATGAGGTGTTGCATAACGTCAACACTGTGTTAATGGCCGGTGTTAAACAGTTGGTGTCAATTTGCACTTTAACCTCAAAACTTTAAACACATTTTATTTGGAAGTAGCCGAATGGAATTCAATTATGTTCTTTGGCTTTTGTTTGTGCAATGATTCTGCATCGATTGCTAACAATTCATTGATTTTCATCGACTTATTTCAAATATATGTGGGTTTAAAGTTTTGAGGTGGTAGCCCTATAATTTTAACACCACACGATTGTGTAAACTTAACACTGCGAAAAGTGTAATTATTAACACCAAATCAGTCAACACTGGTTACAAGTCCACACCAATCGCGTTTAACACTCCGGATTTGTTTCTTCGCCATACTTCGATACTACACATGTTCTCCTGCGTAGAATGTATAATAAGATGACTGTGCAGGCATCGTACGTTTGTGTATTGCAGTAAATTATTAGCACCACGAATGTGGAGATATTAAGTGATCTAGTTACGTGACTGTGTACAATTGTGTTGTATTATAAAATGAATGCGTAGAACCGTGTTTGTGGAGGAACGATTATGGTGGAACTATATAAGTAACATTTTAAAAAAATGTCTCACCATAAAAGTTGTAGCTTTGTGTCAACTTTTCAATGAATTTACATAAAAAAATATATCAACCTGTTAACTTTAAATTTTCAGGACAAAAATATGCAAAGAATATTCTTTTTTTTTTAAAGCGGCCACATTTATTTAAATGTCAAATTTACAGAATCTTTGCGTATACTCTTGTGTGTTGAGTGGAATATAAAGTATTTCACAGTTTCCCATGATACAAATATAGCTTCCTAAGATTTTGTATGACTTTTTCTTTTTAATTTCAGAACGTCGATCATCGACACTCTCACGATTTGATAAAATGGAAACAGCAGTAAAACCTACAAATTCTTTAAATACATTTAAAAAAAAAATTACTTATTTTTATTTCTGTAAAATCTACCTAATCAGGTCAATAACATTAAACAAAAAAATTCTGCGTCTTTAAGTTACGTTGACTTAAAAAAAAAAATGCAGCATTTCCTGAAATCTCCAATTTTTAAAGGTCTGAAATGATTTACAGAAAGTACACTCAAGTAATCCATAAATCTTGGTAGTAACGAGAAATATCCGACGGGGTTAAATAAAAAATGTGAATGGATTGACAGGGAACGCCTCATAGGCAGACAGAACGTTTGAGCACAGAGTGGTGGAGGCCCCTTGTCTCGATACCGCCACGAGATACTATACGCGCAGCTTGCTTTTTCACATTATTTTCTTGTTTTCCTTTACGTTTTGTTGTTAAACCACATTTTATTTTCGCCCACTTTTCAAGCCCAGCTGTACTGTCGGATCTAGGGGCTGTTTCGCCGGCGCGTGTGTCACACCGCGAGATAAATTAATTGCTTATGCATCGCATTGTCTGCGAACCACCGTCGAATAACTGAGCGTATATACACTGCTGCACTGTATACATGACAGGAGAGATAGGAGCTCACGCTTTTTTTTTATTCAGAAACGACTTCTATCAGAATACGGCCGGCATTGTTTTCTTTTTATTTTTTTGTTTTACAAAATCGTGCTGAGAATTGATAACGGAATGTGGTGAAAGACAAAAACGCGATGAGTTGATTGAAATCACTGATTTTTACGGATTTTCGTTTTTTTTTAAATTTCGCTTGCGAAAAATATTGTACAGGGGAAAAAATTTGATAACTTCGACGAGTATAAAGTTTCCATAAAAATAGTGATTTAGGTTTATTTCAGAAAAAAATATCTTATTAATTTGTATGTTTGTGGCTATCTTTAATCATACTCGTTTTTTTTTTTAAATAGATCATTTTCTTTTTAATCTTTTTTTTTTTTTACAGAACCGCCATTCGATCAAAAATCAATAAAACAAAATAAACGGCCACTCTTAACGATAGCTACAACCATACAGATTTAAACTTTTTTTGTGGACCACTGTGTTGCATCTTATACGTTTAGGACTTTTAAATGTTTTTCTATAAAAAGCGGTGCTTTTTATACATAGTTCGAATAAATTAATAAGGAAAAGTTAAAATAAAATGTAAGTCTTACTAACTTTACAAGAGATTTCAATACAATTTCCACAAAATTAACGCGCAATTAAACTTTTATTTTTAGTATGTTTTTCAAAATAACAACGTATCGTAAGTACTGCGATTTCTGATTTGTAAAAAAAAAAAAAAAAATTACGAAAACAGAGTTCCTTTTACAACGAAGCGACATAACGTATCGATATAATATTGGAAAAAAATGATAATCTTATGTCAATTTAAAAAATCAAAAATAAAAAATAAGTTTTTGGCTTTTTCACTAAAAAATCGTAATTGTAGTTATTTATTTATTTCAAATTGTGCATTAAAAAAAAATGGATTTAAATCAACGAAATCTATGGTTGAATACATTCGAATAAATCTTCAGTTGATAAAACTATAAATATCTGTCGTGTCAAATAATTATTTGTTTCAGTTAACCAAATGATGATCGAGGCAAATAAGTTTTAATTGTCAACTAAAGATTTATTTCAACGTATTCAACTGCAGATTTTGTTAATTCAACTGTATTTCTTTTCTTAGTGTGTTAATAACGAGCTTTCTGATTTTCCTCGTGTAAAAGCAACAGTTTTTATAAATGTAAACCTCATTTATTTCAGTTTCGATTAATATATTTCTAAATATCTTCTAACATATTATTCTCACATCTACATATATGAATAATGTGCACTGTTTGACGTTGACGTCTAGATACACTATTTTTCGTTACACATTAATAAGAATCCTAATGTATCCAGTGCATACCTGTGAATACTCATTGGCATTGCAAATTGAAGATAAACTGTATCACGTTATAAGTTAATGATGTTAAAACGGTATTGTAAAGCTGTAGCTCTTAGATTTAATAAATTCCTAATTAAAATACAGCTCTAATTACGACAGATTCATTAGATTATCAATAACTGAGTAAATGTCTTATTAGCTTAGTCTTATTAGACATACATGTAATGCAGTATTTATGTTTGGCTGTAACCCAGATTTTCGTTCATTGAATGTTGTATAATGTTCGGAATACGAATAAAATTAATGAAACTTTTATAATTCACCAATACATCAGAATAAATTTATTCTAATTTTCATGTAGCATTAAGTTTTTTGTTTTTACAACCATTTTTGTTACTCGCCACTTTAGAATTCAACATTTCTTGCACATTACATTTTTACCGTATTTTCCATTTTACGCACAGTTTTTATAGTGATGCTTAAGAAATTTAAATACGTGCACGTTATTTCTTGAATCCTGACTGAATATAACGAGACTATTTAAAATGTTTGTAAATTTTTAATATCGGTCTTTAATTTATCAGTTGGTGCATTACGTTTAACAGAAGTAAGATAATAATAATTTTACATCTCAGTTGCATTATAAATTTATTATTTCACTTTATGTATAAAAGCTTCCAGTACCTGTAATGGAAGCTTATAATAGTTTTCTAGAACAGTACACAATTTTATTAGATTGTTATAAAATAAAATGCTGATCTTCCGCTATCATTAAGTGATTAATCCGTTACACTGAGGGATTAAAGTGGTATTGGTAACTATGTAGACTATGTAATTATAAATTGACAACTATTCACTTTTTAATCATGCAATTAATACTTCATAGTTGCAGTTTAACTATCCCATTACTATAAAATAGCTGCTATTACTTTAAAATAGTTACCGTGACTATGAAAACAGTTACATAGATTAAAAATTAATAATTACGACATTACAGTTGCCAGGACTACCACGATTTTTCTGAGTATGGTTACCTAAACACTTTTTGCAAAAAAATTATGTTCCAACTCTATCTCACGTAAATTTTGATCAAATATACAGAAATTTAATTTCAAGAACTTACAATTAATTAAAGGGTATTAAATATTTAATTTGATGAAGTCCCGCTGAAACGTTCGGATCATTTCATTATTATATCAACCAGTTTCGAGTTTTATAAAGAAAAACTCTGTAAATCATAAAAATAGCATTTTCACTACAGTTTACAGTAAATTCGCGCTATAAGTTCCAATTGTTTGTTAAAATGGATTAAAACAATCAGATTTTGTCATTTTTAATTTATAATTTCTTAATCACTGACAATTTTTTAAATCTCAGTTCTCCCACCTTATTTTCGTACAAAGATGCAAAGTAGAACCTTGCACATAGCTTCTTCTATGTGGAAGCCTAATTTTATCGACAGACTTCTTCAAAGAGGTGGCGTTGCGAAAAAAATGAGGAAGCAATGCGCAAGGTTTTTGGTCTTTAATTCTCATGAAATGTTTTTTTCATGAGATTTTCATGTCAGTACACTCAAAGTGCTGTAAAACGTCCAGAAAAATGGTAGAGAAAATGTGTCCGAATGTGTGATGGAGGGACTACAATTCATGCTGCCATAACTCATGAATTATATAGTTAACCAAACAAATTCAAATTTTGCAACCGTATACAGTACAGTCCAATGTTTCTTTGGTATACACTTTATAAAAGACAGTTGAAGCATTTTGATTTTATCGGATTTTTAAGATTTTGAAAAATGTCTCTAACTCTAAATCACTATAACCTGGACAATTTTCTAGCTATCAGGAACTTGGCACAAAATTGTATTTACGTGATTGTGACATTCGTATCTTCGATCTTTTAAACATGCTATAACTCTAGAATGGTTCAGGCAACCGATCTCAAATGCTACATAGATCTTAAATACAATGTGTCGATGTTTCTCACCGAATTTAATAAGAATCCAACGAAGAGCTCATATTTTAAAGAATAGTACATTTTTCAGTATTTTTGAAAATTCCAAAATTTCTCACTACTTCAAATAAATGACTTGACATGTTTGTACGTTGATCAAACAGGATCATCGAATGCTATCTGGAAAGACTGCATTTTATAAAAAGCATATTTGATAAATAAATAGTCCACAAAGCATGTATATGAGGAAGCCAAAATTGTCCAACGAACTTTCATATAGAGGAGGCTAAAAAAAAAAAAAGAAAACGATGTGCAAGGTTCTAATCTTTCCAAAACACTTTGCATGTATTTTTTATTTTTCGTTTCGATTATATTTATTTCTTCAATTAGATAATTCAATTAGACATCTTTTTCTGTTCACAGCATTTCTGCAATTGCAGCGTGAAATAATAAAAATTGAACACGTGCGAAACGAAGGTTCGAGTGGGTTCTGGCGATGGTGGTTCTTAATAGCGGTGAATGAAGAAACCGATGTTACGAGAGCTAACCGAGAGAATTCGAGCCAATCCTCGGGACAATCGATTGCCCAGCAAGATGACAATTGCAGCTGGTGCCTCTCGCGCTGTGTGGCCACCTAGAAAATTTCATTCGAGCCTCTTCACTTCGCGATCTATTATCCAACCCGCTGCCAATTGAAACTTGCAAATGTCTACATCTTCCTTTAATATTGATTTTACTCCCGCATAGAGGAACCTTTGCTTTCATGAAAACATTTTTTTCTCGAGATTTTCGTATCGATATCATGAAAATGGTCTGAAACGTCGAGAAAAGTTTTAAAAAAAACAAGTTGTTATATGTTAGCTAAAATTGATGAATATATGTCCTCGTAAAGGTAGTTTTGTAACAATTCAAAAATAATGAGCAAAGCATGTGCAAAGTTCTGATTTACATCCTTCTTTAATTTGTCCGAGGCAGAAATTTGCACGCGATAAAATCTCGTAGGGGCGAGGATGCACACACAAATGGTACCAGTTCCAATTGTAAAAAAGCATTCAAAGGAGAAATACTGCACGTTCCTTTCCTCATTACTTAACATTTCCACGAAGTCACATCTGTGAGCAAGTGTGTTGATGAATTCTGGCTTTCTCATAAAGGAAGCTATTCACATCCATGTCAATAATAAAATGTAAAACTTAAAATTTAATGAAATTTCAGTGGTTAAAGAATTACGAATTGTGTAACTACTCTAAAATTTTATTTTTTATTGATTCAATATATTTTAAGGAAAATTGTAATCAATGACGAGAATTTAGTGTGTAATTTGTGTCGCAAATTAACATTATATTGTATTTGATTAAAATAAATCAGTAATTGATTTGAATAGACCATTTCTGTGTGTTATATTTCTTCTAAACCACTTTTTCGGACGCTCAACACCATTTCGAGTTTCTTCAATTAATAATCTCAGCAAAAAATTAAGAAAACAGATTTTTCTCTACGTGGAAGCAAAATTATAAAGAGAAAATAAACGTACATATGTAAAACAAACAAAAAGTAAAAAAAAAAGGATGCAACATCGAACTTTGTCCATTGCTTTCTAATTTTTAAAAAAACTTTTACAAAACTCCCTCTACGGGGAAGGATGTTAAATTTTGGTTCACTCATAGAGAAAGCTCTGTAAAAAAAAATGCAATATGAACTCTTTGTTGAATTCTCACCAAATTCCAGTAGCAAACAAAAATGTACGCTGTTTGTGCTATTAAGTTTTTATGCAAAAATTTAGATCAATTACTTGAACCTCGAGTTACAGCATTTTCAAAAAACTTACGAAAATTTCTGTAAAATCTAAAACACACTATCGATTTCGTTTAAATTGCACCATTCTGATCAAGTTTTTGTGCCAAGTTTCAGCCCCATAGCTGGAAGTTCGTGTTAGAGTGATTACAGAGATTTTTCAAAATCTTAAAAATCCGATAAAGTGAAAATGCTTTTCTCGATATTTCATACCATTTTCAATATAATGACATAAAAATCTCCAAATAAAAATGTTTTCCATGAAAGCAAAGCTTTTTCAATGAGGAAGCAAAAAACACTCTTGGATGATGACGACACCTGTAAAAAAGAAGTCATCCTTTTTTTATATTGGTGAAGACCACTCAAAAGTATCGACTTGGGGGAAGTCGAGGATTAAATGAAACCTCAGAAAAGTTTATTTCGATGCTTTTCGTGAAAAGCTTTCACCCCCTCCCCCCCTCCACCCCCCCTGTCCATGAAGTTGCCTTGCAGCAATGTGGCCCGAAGAAGTAAACAGATTTGTTTTCCAGCAAAATTCTCGACATTATTTTATGGTACCTCTGTGTGTATCTCATCTTTTCTTCCCGTTCGCCAGTACACGTAAGCTTACCCAAATATCTATATTGCTTTTTCCGCGCAACCAGCCGATTATATAAACATATTTTTCATTCTTTCGCCTTATCCATTGGAAATGTTGTATTACGCGACGATGACGAATGCTGCCATAGAGTCGACGAGTTATATAAACTGGAAATGAGTGCGAGTGAAATGAAAACGAGAAGGAGATATCGTGAAAAGTTATTCCGGGAGACGGGACAAACTACTCTATATTCTCACATATATCTTTTCGTGGCTTCGACTTCAAGTACATATATTCACGAAAATTCAAATAGTTGTGTACCGTTATACAACAATTTGAATTTTCAATCACCATTCTTCAATAATTTACGGGTTTTCGATGTCATCCCAATTTTAACATTCGACTTTTAACCCGTTTTCAACGGAATTGACGCACTGGTGAGTCAATATTCTGTATTAAGGACGTAATTTTCCCATCGACAGGATTCAAACTGTTGAGACATGTCGAAAAGGACACGGTAAAATATTGTTGATTTATTTAACAATTTTTTATAATCGGTACTTAAGCATCATTAAATGTATTTCAAGTACTGTTATTTTACAATTTTTTTAAGGGTTGAAAGTTAGGTCAAATTTACGAATTTGCAAAGATTAATAACTCACTTATTGGTCGATTGTGATATTTTTTTTTAAATACGTACTATTGGCTATCAAATAAATATTTTTGTACCAAGTGAAAAGAGCATATGGGTAATGCGGGTCACATATAAGAAATTTTTTTTTTATATTTACTCTGGAGACTTTTGACAGAGACTCAGTAGTCCGAATATTCCCGTATAATTTGTTTCCATGTATAGACGAAGCTTTGTTTTCGTGCAAATTTTTTTTTCCGTGATTTTCATGCTGTTATGCTCGGAATGGTCTGAAACATCGAAATAATTGGTTAAAAACAAATTCTGTATGTGTACGCCAATTTTTTTTGTTGGCGCAGTGGCGTTTCTGTAATTTCTTTTACATGTCGAATTCAAATTTATTGACTCTAATATAACAATATTTGCGATTGAATTTGGCGCGATTTGTTCGAGGGGTTCAATTTTTATGTCGTTCAAAAATATTTGCACATGGGCTTTTCATGCTATAACTTTTTGAAACATGAATATATCCAGCTAAAATTTTATACGTAAATAGGCAAATATTGAGACACTATTGATGTTGAATTTGACTTTTTTTTATATCTAGAAACACACGCGGCAATTTTTCACGCGTGAATTCACGATCATTTTTTTTTTTTAATTAAAGATGAATTTAGTCGAAGAAATTGTCGCTATATATTAGAAAATTTTGGTAATGCTCTGAAAAACTAAAAGAACAAGTTTTGGATATAAATTAGATGTAATTGTTCGAGAGCTGAAAACGCCGTTGATGTACCATTGCCCGTAGGCATTTTTTTTCTACGAAACTCAGAATTGTTACTTTTGCTATTATAAAAACTTTTTATATAAGTTTCAAGTAGTTATAAAAATGTATAAGTATACTAAAGATTATTAGAGTTGTGGGGAATAAAATAGTGGGCAATACGATAAGCCGAAAGGGGTTTGGTACGTGACATGCGTCTAATCTTAAACTTAACGACTGAAACTGTAAATGTCAACTGGATTACTGGAGGCTTCAATTCAAGGGATCGATCGCTCTATACGTCATTTACCTGTCAGAAAAGCCAATCCGCTTTTTCGCACCAATAAATTATTTCAGGGCAGCTTTTTGATAAACCGTCAGAAACTTCAGTAAAAATGTATAAACTAATACTCATTGACAGTTTAAAGATAAGTTTAAAGGGATATCGATAAGTTTACAAGTTTTCGGTACACATAATTAAGAATCTAATAATTGAGAACAGGACTGAAGAATTTTTGTTTTCACGATATTACAATATATATTCAAAAGTTGTCTTATTTATACTTTCTTATTTTCTTATTTTCATATTTTCATATTTTCATATTTTCATATTTTCATATTTTCATATTTTCATATTTTCATATTTTCATATTTTCATATTTTCATATTTTCATATTTTCATATTTTCATATTTTCATATTTTCATATTTTCATATTTCCATATTTTCATATTTTCATATTTTCATGTTTTCATATTTTCATATTTTCATATTTTCATATTTTCATATTTTCATATTTTCATATTTTCATATTTTCATATTTTCATATTGTCATATTGTCATATTGTCATATTGTCATATTTTCATATTTTCATATTTTCATATTTTCATATTTTCATATTTTCATATTTTTATATTTTCATATTTTCATATTTTCATATTTTCATATTTTCATATTGTCATATTGTCATATTGTCATATTGTCATATTTTCATATTTTCATATTTTCATATTTTCATATTTTCATATTTTCATATTTTCATATTTTCAAATTTTCATATTTTCATATTTTCATATTTTCATACTTTCATATTTTTATTTTTTTTTTCTTTCATATTTTCATACTTTCATATTTCTATATTTTTATTCTTTCATATTTCTATATTTTTATTCTTTCATATTTTCATATTTTCATACTTTCATATTTTCATATTTTCATACTTTCATACTTTCATACTTTCATATTTTCATATTTTCATACTTTCATACTTTCACACTTTCATACTTTCATACTTTCATACTTTCATACTTTCATACTTTCATACTTTCATACTTTCATACTTTCATACTTTCATACATCTCTATGAAAATCATTCGTAGCAATTTCGGTCTGCTTAAAAAAAAAAGCGCCGTCAGTTACAGAATGGCTACTGTAGAGGGCTGTAAAATGATGGAGCCTTTCGTACCACTATCACCCTTGCGAAACGTTCGTCGAAGCTTCGACAGTGCGCCACGCACGCAACTATATTCCTCATCTTGTTTGGGACATGCGCTCTCGGCTCTACGAACGTAACACAGTGGAGGAGTATAGCGAGCCGTACCTTTCGAAGCTGCCCACACGTTTAGGGAGCCAGAGAGAACCCTCGGTTGGAAAAGGGGAGTCCCTATGACGATGACTTTCACCGACAATACTCACGCATTCGTACACATATACTATATATATATATATATAGTATAGAAAGTTACCTATACAGAATGCAACATCGACATAGATAGAATACACTATAAGCGCTACTTCTACTGTACTATATCGTCTAGTACAGAAAGCGCGTGGACGCCTGCGCGGGTTTTGGCAACGATCAGCTGGCAGCTGGAGTCGAGTGGAGGTGGTGGAGCTTTTCAGTGGCGCCGCGTAACCCGTCGGCGTTCGCGTTTCTTCTCGAGTACCGTCGGCTGCGTCGAAAACAGCCGTAACTAAAAGAAAAACAAAATTCTTTAATAACAAAATAACAACAAAGAAGAAGAAAAAAAAAAGCAAAACAAAAAAGCAACTATACGGAGAAATAGAGAATATTGTGGCGTGAAGAGTTATTTTTTTTTTTCTTTTTTATTTTCGATGTGAACGACTAGGAAAGGACAGTGAAGGAAAGCTAGGGTGAATAACGATCGTGGAGCTGTGGAGAGTCGTGTGGGGTGCAGCGAAGCAGAAACCAGCAGACGTCGTCGTTATCGAAGCTGCTCTCTAAAACGCCCCTACGTATAACATCGATCACGAATTTTATAGTATTCTTTCTTTAACGTATAATAATTATTATTAGTAATAATAATAATAATAATAATAACAATAATAACAACAGCAATAGTCTCGGTGCAGTTCCGCTTCGGGCGGCACTGCTCGAAAGTGAGTTCGAAAACGATGAGTAGAGGAGCCACCAGATCGGCGGCAAGGCCATCCCGTCCCGTCTATTCCGGAAGCTCGGCGTCATCCTCGACGGCCAACGAGGACGACAGCGAAGACGCCAAAACGCGGCCCTGGGAAACGGCGCGTCTTACACATCTGAGCAATCACCATATCTGAGAATTTTTTTCCTTATTCTTTCTTTCTTTATCGTTTTTTTAAATTTCTTTTGTGTTAACTTGTTTCTTTAAGTTTGAAGAAAAAAAGAAGTTTGACCTAGTGAAGCTACTGTGAAGTTCGATAAAGAAGAGAGAACGTGAAGAGAAGAGAGAGAGAAAAACGAAGAATTCAGTCCTTGGAATTCTGACGTCTGGAACACGTCCTTGCATTGTTTCCGTCAGATCCTCACCCTCGTTTCATGTTATATACGACGAGAATTATTATTATCATATTATCATCATTATTATTACTATAATCATGTTCCTCGGGGGGATGTAAATAAAACAATACAGTTCGAGCAGATCTGTTACGAGATATTGCTCTTGAGAATCTGAAATTTCGCGTTGATCAAGCTTTCATCGTAATCTTCTCGTTTGATCGAGAAAATTTCATTACGTCGTTCCACGAGCATTGGAAAACAAAGAAGCACTCTGACTGATATGTATATATATATATTTATTGGTCGTCGAAAACATGAGGAGTAAATAAATACTATTATAATAGTGATAATAAATTAAAATCAACGCGAAAAGAAAAAATGGGCATTATGGCAAATAAGTTGGCACTGAAGTTATTCGTCCCGTTGTTGTTCCTGTACGCAACGTGGCCGTGTTCGGCACGTTCGTACAACGAGGCACGACGTTCACCACCCGTTGCACCTGGACTTGCTAATTATCCGATGCACGGCCCGAGCTCCGACGACCAGGATCTACCCGGTGATCTTAATCAGCCGTATCCTGGAAAAAATTTTGGTCCGATGGGCCCGGTTGATGGAAAGTTTCCCGACGACGTGTCGCTGCGGAATCTCGCCAATGGCAATGCCGACAATCGGGATCCAAGTCCTCACGCGCCCGCCAAATCGCTCAAGGAGTACGAAGTCTTCATCGTCGAGTTTCATCGCGTCGAAACACCATTCGTAATTGGCATATGGATATTCTTTGCCAGTATCGCGAAAATCGGTGAGTTTTAAGACCGATCGTTTTAAAACCCTTGGAATAGTTATACCGATTCGTTTTATATATGGACGAATAACTTGCTGAGCAAGTCATAAAGATTCTGTTCAAATATTTGTCCGGATGACTTGCTCAGCGAGTTATACAAACTTTGCCTGTTTTGCCTGCTGACTTGCTCAGCAAGTCATAGAAATTCTGTCTACTTTGCTCGACGACTTGCTCATCAAGTCATACAGATACTGCCTATTTGACTGTGTGACTTGCTAGGCAAGTCATACTGATTCTACTCAAGTATTTTATAGGGTTACTTGCTCAACAAGTCATACAAATTTTGCCTACTTGATCGTCTGAGTTGCTGAACAAGTCGTAGAGATGCTGTTTAAGTATTTTTCCGGGTGACTTGCTTGGCAGGTCATACAGATTCTGTCGATTTGACAGTGTAACTTGCTAAACGAGTCATAGAATCTGTATTCAAATACTTGTCCGCGAGACCTGCTCAGCAAGTCATACAAATTCTATTCATTTTGATTGGTGACTTGCACTGCAAGTCATAGAAATTCTGTCTATTTGACTGTGTGACTTGCTGAACAAGTCTTATAGTCTCTCTTTGTTCGGGTGCTGAATCTTGTTTATTGAACTAAATCTTGCCGAGCAAGTCATACACGTTCTGTCTTTTTGGCCGAGTGACTTGTTGAGCAAGTTATATAGATTCTGTTTGCTTGGCTGGATGTCTTGCTGAGCAAGTTATAGAGATTCTGTCTATTTGTTCGGGTTATTATATTATATTCGAAGTTGTGGGGTTTGAAAAGTTATATTTACTTTAAGTTTCATGACAAAACTTTGAGTCTCTTTTGTATTGAACGATTGCTTCTGATACAGACAGAATACAGATTCTCGTGACACTATAACGTTCGACAAAAAAATGTTTATCCCTCCAAATGGGTTTTGCCCACTCTGTCAATTTTTCTGTAACTTCTGTACATACCACTATGGATTATATGAAATTAAGGGTAAAACAAAAAGTAAATCTTCATCCTATTCTACACAATGTATTTTTGGGTAAATTATAGTAGAATAAGTCTTTCGTTTACACGGATTGGAGTTAAAACACGAGACCGTTTGACTCCAAGTGGCTTTGAGGATTGAGCCGATCAGTTTTAGAAGGCCTTAAATTACGTTAAGGCTCTCGCTGAGGTAACAGACTTAATTGCTTACAATAAAGACATTTATTTATAGATGTACGAGCTCATTCGTAATTTGTATGGCTTAGTTTATCAAATGTGAGATTAAAACAAGGTAGGGCTCTCCGTAACTCTGTTCTATCAAGTATTGGCTCGTTCTAATTGTTTTGTACACTTGTCTCGAACACCGTGACGTAAATCGAAGACTCTAGCCAGCGAGTCGTGAATATTTAATAGTCACTAGGAAGTGACGTTAAAACCTAGCGAGTAAAAAACAGTATTTAACGATTTATTTACGGAAAACTCTTGTTTAAACGGATATGACAGAATAAATGTACTTTTACTTCAAGTGCATTCTGAATAGAATTTTTTTTTTCTCATTATATTATATTCTGGAAACTATAGTAATTAAAATCACTTTATTCGTGGGATAAATAAATAAATACAATCAGTTCGAAGGATTGTTAAATGTACTCCGAAATTATTAAATGTTACACATTTTGGGAAATCAATATAGTATCAAAAGTTTGCATAATTATTATTTTCAATCTTTTGCCACCCCCTCTGAGAAAGTATATTAATAAATTCTGGGCTGTTTATAAGGAAAGCTCTGCAAAAACTGGTAAATAATGAGAAAGCATTTTGCAAGGTTCTAATTTGTAGGCTTGTTTAAATATTATATACACTAGCGCATCTACACAGAATTTCAAAAAGATAGCGAGTCAGCAGACCATTAAATCAGATGTACTCTTTTATACGTACTTTTTAATAAACTCCTCGTAACAGCCCAGAAACAGTTTCATGCATTTCCGAGAGAAATTCGAATCCCGGACAAAAAACCCCCGGAAAAAAGGGGATAACAAATAAAGAAAAAACCCTAAAAAACCATCGAGCGTTTTTTTTCCGCCTTTCGAGGAATTTATGTTAATAATTTTCTACATTTATACTGTGATAACTTCAATTTTCTGAAAATTAAAAAATTCCGAACCTTTTTTTTTAAATTGTGGCCAAATGCAATAACAAAGTATTTTTAACATATATGCATTTATGAAATATTAATAAATTCTATACCTGTCGTTTTATGAAAATTGGAGCTTGTAAGCATTTTTCTTAGAAAATTCAATATGTAATAAGAACTGAGACATACATATTTAGATTTTTTTTTTCGAATGTGATATTATAACTCAGACATTTTTAAAATCCTGGCACAGAAATTTGAAAAATACACCGTTACAAAACTTCCTGTATGAAGGAAGTTAAAAATATAATATTTTTAATAACGTTTTTTTTTTGCTTTCAGGCTTCCATATGGCACCCCGGCTGAGCAAGATTTTTCCCGAATCATGTTTGCTGATCGTTGTTGGGGTTGTTATCGGTGTCCTGCTGTTTCAAGCGAGCGAAGTACACGTATCGCCACTCACGCCTGACACATTCTTCCTCTACATGCTTCCGCCAATAATACTCGACGCCGGTTACTTCATGCCAAATCGACTATTTTTCGACCACCTTGGAACGATTCTACTGTTCGCCGTCGTTGGGACTATATTTAATACGCTGTCGATAGGTTCGTGTAAACACTTGCACGGTTTATTTCAAAGTAAACGTTGCAACCAATAGCTGAAGAAAAACTTGGACTCACTCATTATTTTATGAGATATTTTAATGAGGGTTAAGAAAAAATTCAAAAAAATTTTATTTTCAATATTCATCTACAATTCCTAGTACCGGATTTATTATATTCAATTTCCAATTAAAATGACGTTCAGATGTCATTGACAGAATTTGAAGAAAAAGAAAGAAATCTTAATTGACATTTTGGTATGAAAAAAAAATTCTAGATTTAAATTCCGGTACTAGAAATTGTAGATAAGGGTTGAAAATAAGCTCTCTCAAATATTGTATACACTTTATGTTTGAATATCACATCAGAAAATGCATAACATGACTTAATGTTTTTAGAGATTTTAAGGAAAACAATCTAAAATGAATGTGCAAGTTTAGTGAAAAATACTTGTCAAGGGTAGAAATTTTTAGAGTAAAAGAAGTAGTTTGATAAAAATGGAATAATAATTTTCCGACTAATTAATTTGTTAATAATAATGAGTGCAGTAATAATTACAAGAAAAATTACAGCCCATTTTTCCATACAAAAAAGTGTTATTTTATTTAATATTTTTTAAAAAGTACCGGAAATAATAGCTGAAAGAGAGTCGCAAAAAAAGCTACTACAGATTGTATTTAGACATAGTGTTTATTTTTCTTGGAACTTAATTGTAATACATTACGCATGGATGCGCAGTTGTAATATGTTACCGGGTTAGAGACCACCGTCATATTCGTTTTCGTCGTCTCTTTCACAACATTCTGCACGTGGTGGTGGAAGATGGAATGTAAAAATAGACGAGCTTTGGAGCACGCGCGCAACCAGAAAGTAGCGTAACGTCGAGTCTCGTTAAACTTTTCTGATTTCAGTCGCTTTCTCTATCTCTCTCTTTTTTTTCTCTTTCTCTCTCTCACCCTCTCTCGAAGCACGCGTGAAGCATGCAGAACTCCACGTGGCCCTCGAGCCTTTAATCTCCCCTCAACAGTGCAAAGAGGTGTAAACTCACGAGTCAATGATTTCAGCTTCGTTTTCACATACTTAAATCGGCATTTCACATTATTTTCTTTACCGCAGAATTTGATAATGAAATTTGACAGTCAAGAACAATTGGCAAAATGTATGCAATCAAAAATAATTTCCTCGCATTTTTTGTTAAAAAGGAGAAAACCTTATTTTCATGAAGAAAAAATTCGATATCCTAATGTGAGGATAATTAAAATAGTATAATATCTCCAAAAAAGTGGTTACGAAAAATTGACTAAATTTATGTGATTGAAAAGATGTGTATTTTATTTTATTACCACACAATACAAGGAGATCAGAGTCTAAAACAAATTACAAATTACGTAGAAAATGTCAACAATATGAATATAGCAATTTTTTTAGAAACGATATTTTTTTTTGCGATCTGAAATGCTTTTCTGAATTTCGGCTACATTGGCAATACGTTCATTAGAAATCTGAAATCATTTCACATTAGAAAATATGTTTTCCAATTTTCTTTTATTATGTGTAGAGGTGACCAGGCTACCTTGCGACACGCTTTTTCCGACCCTTTATTTTTTATAACGAATTATTGACCGCCACTAGTTCTTCATTAAATTGAGTTGTATTGACTAAAAACACTTGTATGACAACATGTTATTATTTTTAATCTAAATCTTTACTATTATCGTCAATGTACTGATTTTCATGTGTAAGCATTCTGCGTAAATGTCTTCGTAAAAAATCTTATTCTAATCGATCGCGAATCATCAAACCTTACAACTGCATTGACCGTATATTTAACAATGTTGGAAATTCACAGCGTTTTGTGTCCAGGTCTTTTCCAGTATAAGGTTTTCAATTTGTGACATTTATTCGTAATATTGCTGACGATAAATTATCGATTTGTTCCTGGAAATAGGTGCATCACTATGGGTCCTGGGTCAAAGCGGTCTTTTCGGAATCAAGCAGACGCCACTTCTTCACATGTTCCTCTTCTCGGCGCTGATAAGTGCAGTCGATCCAGTTGCCGTGTTAGCAGTATTCGAGGAGATTCACGTTAACGAAATCCTGTACATAGTAGTCTTCGGCGAGAGTCTTCTCAACGACGCAGTCACTGTTGTGAGTATCACTTATAGATATTACAGAGCGAAATATCGGCGATATATATCCGATCGTATTACGTAGATTGCGGTTTAGCATCTGATTATATGACAAAGTCATGTGCATTATGAAAATAAATATACAAGTACGATGTATAATTGTATACTAAATCTTTAATGTTACAACATCTTATAAATGTCGTGTTTAACATATAAGAACTAATTTTATAAATTTTATAACATATTAAATTTAATTTAATACGCGGTATCTGCAAAACATTTTTCTATAGAGTCTATTAATTTTTTATTTTCAACAGAGTATGTTTCAAATGGTTAAATAGCTAATATTCAACTCTCAAGATTTTTGCCATTACAATCAATCGATTCAGACAGTAGAATTATTGTTGATGTCAGAAGGAAAGCACAGATGTACAGATTAAGTCGCAATCATATCAGATGCTCTAGGCAATTAAGAAGGCCAGACCGAAGCTTAGTTAATTGCAGTCTGGCGTAATTCGTGCGAACGTAAATAAACTGTGAATGCTAGATAAACAACAATGAAAGAGCGAGCTTTTTTGCGCAAATGTGTTACAGGTTCTGTACCACATGTTCGAGACTTACAGCGAGATGGGTGCCGAAAGAATAAGATGCACAGAAATACTATCGGGGCTGGCGTCCTTTTTAGTTGTGGCAATTGGCGGTACGATAATCGGCGTTTTTTGGGGCTTCGCGACTGGCTTCGTAACGAGATTCACCAATGAAGTTCGGGTCATAGAACCTATCTTCATATTTGTCATGGCGTATCTGGCTTATCTAAATGCTGAAATATTTCACATGTCTGGAATACTAGCGTGAGTGCTTTATATATAGCATATACATGTATGTATATATGTTTGTCGCGTGTCATATTGTTACGTAGTAAAGCTATACAATCGATATTGGCTGGCGTCGCCCGCAACTCCCGCTCTTTACGTCTGATAATACCATCGGCGTTTACAAAGCTCTCAACTTAGAGGACACTTTACTTACTGCACAATATCCAGTCAAATCGTCAACTAATGTCTTATCGGCAATAGTGTTTTTCTCTGGGTAATCCACATAATCGTAATGATAATAAATGCTTTTATTGCATTAGGCTGTCGATCACATAAACAGCAACATGTTCATATTTAACATACGCTTATATATTTTATTAATTTAATATACTACAACCTTCATACGATTATTCGCTACTATACAAGAATCTGAATTTTTGTCCTTAATCCCCGGGAAAACTAATTTATATCGGCTTTTCATACCAATTTGACCTGGGTCTGACCCTCGACCTCTCGAATTTGATCCATTACTTTTTAATTTATAGCTCGAACTCTATGAGGTCACCAGAATTTTCATTAGCTTCGTTTTTATTAGCTTTTTGTGATAATCCTGAGATTCCTGAGACGTAAACAAAAAAATGTAGAACCTTACATATTTCTTCCTCATTTCTTTGGCCCCCATTCACAAAGCCTCATCTATGAGAAAGTATGTTCGTCAATTTTCGATTTGTCATAGACGTAACTTTGTGGTTTCGCGAGATGAAAGATGAGCGAGCAATGTGCAAGATTCTACGTTGCAGACTTTTTAAAAGTATTTGAATAATGCATTGGTTTCGAACATCTGTAAAAGCTGTTAAATAGAACAATTTATTTATTGTATATTTTTATAGAAAACATTGTTTCCAGGCAGTATTAAACATTTGATGATCCTGTTTAATCAACGAGCAAAATATCAGGTCATTTTCTTGTATCTGTAGGAAATTGTTGAGTTTAAAAAAATACAAGAACCGTAAAATTCTTGAAAATATGATTTTTTAAATTCTCACGAAATTTAATATTAAACATGGACACATTCTGTTTAAGTTTTATCAAAAATTTTAGATCAGTTGCTTAAACCTATTTCGAATTATAACATAAAAAAGTATTACGAAAATACGAATTTTTGTATGAAAAACTTTTTCGGCTTCACTCAAATTTAATACGCAAAAGTTGGAAAACAATAAGACAGCAATGTGTAAGATTTTACTTTAGAAGCTTCTTTAAAAAATAGCGTAAATGCTGAAATATCGCCTGTCCTAAAACTATTCGAAATCATCGATTTTTAGATAAAGTGTATGGACAAATTTAACTCATAACTTCATTTTTTCATTGTATTTTCAACAGTATCACATTTTGCGGTATCACAATGAAGAACTACGTTGAAGCAAACATATCCCACAAATCTCACACAACTGTCAAGTACACAATGAAGATGTTGTCCAGTAGCTCCGAAACTATTATATTTATGTTTCTTGGCGTGGCGACCGTGAACAATAGACACGACTGGAACACATGGTTCGTACTGATGACCATAGTCTGCTGTTCGGTATATCGAATTCTCGGTAAGCTTTTATTATTATCTAGTAAACAAGTATTGATGAAATGTTATACATAGACTGTTATTTTCCCTAACGATTCTGCTGATTTTTGTTCGATACATTGAAACCAACAGGCGTAATGGTACTGACAGCTTTGGCCAATCGCTTCCGCCTCCACAAACTCGACAAGGTGGAAAAGTTCGTAATGTCATACGGCGGTTTACGCGGAGCTGTGGCATTCGCCTTGGTTCTACTTATCGATCCGAAGCACGTGCCCCTGCAACCGATGTTCGTCACGACTACCATAGCCGTCATATACTTCACTGTGTTCATCCAGGTGAAGGCTCATTACTATAATCGCCCGCCGATCTTTACTCAGATGGAATGCTTCCGTATATATATATATATTTATGTACAACACGAAAACTTAAGTCTCACGCACCATTGAAGTGGTCAAACTTTAACGTCGATCGATCCATCCTCATCCCCCTATTTATTCTTCACGCCCTCACTTAATGGGCATCTGTACAAAGTCATTAGCGTAAAAATAAATAAAAACGTTTGATTGCTGGTTGTGATGAAAACGGTGGGAGGTTCGATTCGACGTATGACATAGCCAAAAAAAAAAAGAAGTTTCCTGCTCGTTGCCGCTTCAGTGCGTTCAAGTCAAAGGCAGCGGATTGACAAGCTGTGAGCAAGCCTGTAATCAACGTTTGCGTAATGAGCGATTGATCATCTTTTTAGGGCATCACCATCAAACCATTGGTGAAGATACTCAATGTCAAAAGAGCCGAAAAAAGGAAACCTACGATGAACGAAAGAATTCACGAAAGAGTGAGTGTTTAGATTGGAATTTGGTACTTAATATTTATCAATAGATCAATATTTGCGATTCGTTATTTCTTCAATTCCTTGAAATAGATTATGGACCACGTTATGGCTGGTGTTGAGGATATTCTGGGAAAACATGGCAATTACCACGTTCGAGACAAGTGAGTTCTTTGACAAATTGTCAATCTTTGACTTGTAAATTTTATTTATATTCACATTCGTCTATTCAATCTGTGTTTGTATGAGACGATGTGGCGCATTCTTTTTTTATTACTTGGATACAATTGACGCTGACGTGAATAAACATATACATTTTTCACGTGATTTAGGTTCAAGCGCTTCGACAACAAATTCATTCGTCCTTATCTCGTGAGGAATCATTGCGGCGCAGAGCCAAAGATTTTGGAAACTTATTCGAAGCTCGCGATGAAGGATGCACTGGATTATATAAGGAGAAACGCTTCGACAATTGGAAACATCAGCGGCACTGAGAGTATGTCTGCTATATTTCGGAATTACAGCAATACCGGACAGTTTAATTCCAGGTATGCGAAGAAGGAAGTAATACGAATCTTGTGTTATTTTCAAATTTTTAACTTAAACCTTTTTTTTTTTTTTTTTTTTCAAGTCCGAGTTGTAGTCAATTGGAGACAGGATATGGCTGGAATATTGATCTTCAAGAGTTGGAGTATAATCCGTCGAAAAAAGATCTCACAGACGCTAGAATACATCATCTTCTCGCGGAAGAACTTTGCAAGCCTTACAAGCGGGTAAGCCTTCATCACCCACGTGTAGTCCTCGTAACTTCTGCTCCTTTCATTTTTCTAAATAGTACTGATGCTTAAGGGAAAAGTATAGTGAGTTTTTTTTGCCTTTGTGTTAAAATAATATGTGTCCAAAATAAATGGATATGTTTACCCCCTAATAATATTGCTTTTGTTGGGTGTCATATCTAAAAAAAAAGTTATATTTATATTGGAGTAAAAGAAAAAGCTAAACAAACTAATTAATCTGACTAATTGGAAAACTACTCAGCTAGCACTGAAATATTCACAAAATATGGTAGAAATATTCTTTTGAAATATGAAAATATTGCCAGAATTTATTTTTTAGTCATTTAAAATTATTTTTCAAATATTGCGACAATCTTTCAATTACCACTCAAAACAAATATTCATCTTTATCTGACTATTAAAGTTCATTGTACAATTGTCTAATTTACTTAGGGATGCAAAAAAGGAAGAAAAATAAAATTTTATCAATACACTTTGATAGTTTCGTTGGTTAAAAATGCGACTTTTCGTTCAAAGATCCCTTCGGTTATCTTCAAAAAGTAATTTCGTGTGCCGTAGAAAATCTTTGGAAATAATTAACTGGAATCAATTAACCGAAAGCCTTTGAAATATTATTGAAATAGGACGGAATGCAACCTTTGAACATCATGATCTGAAAGTATCACTCGAGTGATTTAATTTTTGTTATTTTCATCGGTATTGCATAAAAAATAAATTGTAATTTTGCGATAGTGTGCTTTACAATGTTCGACCAAAAAAATTGCGTTAATATTTCAAATGTAATGAAATGATGAAAACGTTTTTTTTTTGCAATATTTCTCTAATATTATGTGCTTCCTGGGGCGTTAAAGAAGCTAAACAAGCTACCTAACATTATTTGTACAGTAGATTTTTATAAACTCCAAAGAATTTTGAGGTTCTTATAAATAATTGACATAATTATTTGGGTTAATTAGTTCAGCTATTTAGACAAATCCATTTACAAATAATCTAAAGACTTAAAAACGATTATGATTTGATGAATTCTTCGGTAAATTAACACTTCTATTGAATTTTAACATTTTTTTGTGTGGTAATATAAAAATGACTTTTATAAATTGCTGAATAAGGTGTAGATTATAAATTGCGTAGAAAGCTCTGTTCTCTGCTTAACGAATTGTAAGTCTTGGCAAGTTAGGAGACAGACTCTCCAGTCCCAATCTCCGTGGCTCTAAACGTATTCGGCCAGACTTATGCTTTGCAGCACCGTCGTCTAAGCTACAGTCGTCATGCGGTCAACGACCGTGATCTATCGACCCAAGTCAACTACAAGATGCACATGAACATAAGGCGAATGATGGGCGAGCACAAGCATCGTCATAAGCGCAGCAAAAAGTTGCTCAAGGTAAAGAAAAAAACGGTGAGAAAAAAGAAACATTCTATTGGTCGTAATTCATTGAGGTCGTTCGATAAACATCGGGCGGCTGGATGAGATCTTGATGTTGTGCATCGCGTAGCGATCGTATTTTTTTTTCATTTTGATCGAACGTTCGTCACATTTCCAGGATGGAAGCAAACAGAACCACGTGAGCTTCCCTGAGTTGCAGCAGCAAAACGGCTCAACGAAACTCTTCTCCCAAGGTCTGTACGCGATGAGGTAAGGTCGAGGTTGAAAAATCGAAACGACGATCTTTAACGCAATCTTCGCGTGGTGCGCACCATTTTCTTTTGTTCGCAGACTATATAAACGGCGTATTATACGAGACCGAGAACGATGAGGAAAACTCAAAACCATCGAGCAAAGAGGACTGGGATTCAGCAATTACATTCACCGCTCGCGCTTCTGGTATACAAATTTTTGTGTAGTCAATTTGTATTTGGAAGCCGTTCATTTATAATTAACATTAATAAGAAAACAAAAAAGCCAGTAGTATCTGAAAACGTTATAATAATTTATTATCTAGTTTTTAAAAATAAAGTCGTAGAAACTCTGAAATTATTTCAAGTCCTTTGGAGGTACTACTTTAATTATTATTAACGTATCAATGATTCTAAAACAAATATTTCAAGATTAAGTTTTTCGAGACAGAGCATTTTCTTTGTTATACATTTTTATTTGATTTGTTGGGGTAATTATCTTTTTTTTCATTATAAGTAGACTCAAATCCTTACGGTGAGGGTTCTCACACAGACATCGGAAACGACGGCGAGGACTTTGACGATGATGACGACGGCGATGCAGGCGGAGCAAGGAGACAACGAGGTGAGGAAGGTAAACATTGTATTTATTATTCGAATTCACAATCAATAGTCTACAAAATCAATATTTTACAAAACAATCAATATTCTACAAAGTCAAAAATGATTTTGTGAAATCAGGTCAATTCATAACAAATAGTTTTCCTAAATAAATAGTAAATCTGGTTTTTTTTTAAATTGAAAAGACGTCATATTGACGTTTGCGGTAAGCTACTAAAGTGAAAAAAAAAAATTCAAATTAGGAAAAAATATATTTGTCATTTTGTCAGAAGAAAATTGTTATGTTAACAAGAAAAATATTGTAATATTCACAAAGAAAATATTACAAAGAGAATATTAGTTAATAAGAATTTTTTTAGTATAAATAAAATTAAATATGTATGATGTATCGACATATTTTTTACTTCGTGCAAAGGAAAACATTTTATTTACTTTTATACTTTTCTTTGTATAAAATTGAAAGATTCTTTTTGTGATATTAACAATTGTGGACAACAGTTTTTTAAAATTAAATGTACAAAAAAGTTACTTTTGTTTTAACTGTATATAAACGTAATATTCAAAAAAATTACAATTCGACTCTATTTCATTGTTGAAGGTGACAGCTTCAGGGTAACGACTCCAACAGCGACGGAGACAGTTTTACCCTGGAAACGAGAAGACGATTACGAGACTGCAAGGCCTGTACAACAAAACGAGTTTCCCGCTTGGTGCTCGAATAAAGAGTATCTCGCGTATAGTTCGCCATCGGCGACATTCCTAGGTGGTATCGAGCAGCCGAAGTTTCAATCGGTCATAGGCCTGTTTCGAAGGGAGAGCATCGCAACTCCCGAGATTCCGGATACCATTGAGGATCCCGACGAGAGCGATGAGTACACGGCTATGAGGCCCGAGAGCATGGTATCGCCAACTAGGAAATTAGGTAGACCGCCTTAGGACTGATATACTAGGTAGACCGAATTAGAATTTAGAAACGATTTTGTTCATACTGCTAAAAAAATTCCAACAAAAATATTTTCGTAATGAAATCAAGATCTACAAAATTTTTATTTTCTTTAGCTACTTTTTTTTTTACTTATTAAACCCCTTAAGTACCATAGCACCGTAAACTAACGTCTCTGTATTTTTCTATGGCAAACATTTCACCGGACGTATAACAAAAAATTGTACGAACAAAACTTTCTCCATGACAAAGTAAATATAAAGACTTCTAATAAACTGAAGAGTGCTCCAATCACAAGCCGAAACATCTAAATCATCTTAAATGTAAATATTGTTCATTGCCACCAAAAAGTCTGCGGTACTTGAGAGGTTTAATCTTTTTTTTTACTAAGCACGTAAATTTTAATCATAGCTTGGCACCAGTTTTTCTTCATTTTTGCATCCGCAATTGTCAGGATTATTTGTCGAATATTTTTAGCAGAAAAATTACAGTGATTTCATTATAAATATAAAATCACTGGAATTTAACGACGTCGGGCTGTCGAATAAAGAAACAATTTATTTGAATATCATCTTAGATAGTCCACGCGGCACAAGGCGACGAGGCTCAATGATGGAGCTCGGTTGCACAGCCGAACCGGCACCGAAGGACAAGGCTAACAGCACCGCTTCGCACTCGTTGCCCGAGTGCTGGAACACCCAGAGGTTACGACTACAAACGACGTTTCCGGGTACGGCAAAAGTCGCGAGTCTGTCGGCCGCCCTGATAACGTCTTCGTCGGAATCGTCGGACGATTATGAGGAGGACTGACCGTGGATCGAGGAGACAATGTCTTCCCACGAGCGGCTACATCGGACTTCTCGAATTCGGCGCGGAAGTGACCTTCGCTCGATTATTTCGGGCCTCTGCCGGCGGCCCGGCGCTCCGGTTTGAGATATTACGCTATTTTTTCACCGATTACTTAAAGCTCCAATAAATCGCTAACCGCTCACCAACGCAAACCCAATTGGGTGTCAAAACAAAAAAAAAGCTGTATCACACGAGTTTCAAGGTGGATATAGCGTCAATACACTCATTTGGGATTATCAGGGCTTAAGTATACCCGAGGGAGCTTCGGGTACGTGTGAATAATATTATTCTTATTATTAGTCCTATTATTATTATTATTATTATTATTATTACGTTAGGAGTCAATACATATATACAATTGAAGAGGAAAAAGCGATTGGGTCTCGAGAGTCTCGAGAGTCTCTTTGTAAAATAGGTGAATTGCGTGGGAAGATGAAAGATAGAAGATGGATTTTACAGCATTGATGATCGATTAAAGTCGAAAACTTTTGAAACAACCATTTTTGTTTATTTCATATTATAGCACCAAACATATTGGGTTGAGTGGCGTTAAAAAATCAAGTATGGCTCTGGGCTTGACAACTAGATTCGCAGTAAATTATTGTAAGAGTAACGGCAGCGCGTATTGTTTTAAAAAGTAGTCATTTCCCTGGAAAACTCTCTCACTGAAGTTTTGACCGAGAATCACTGAAGTTAACCGACATTCTAATCGAAAAAAGATACGTTTAGATTAGTCCCTCGTGTCATCAAATTTGACCGACATTTGAACTGATATTTTTATTTTCTTTTTATCGGTCTGAGTATATTTTTATTTTGTATAATTAATAAAAAGTTTCTCTGATCGTTTGTCAACAAAAAAATTTGTTCAAACTGCACAAATTTCGTAAAAACGAAACAAAATATTTTACATTGATTTGATTAGTGTGAAACGATCGAACCTCTATTATGTTAACGTTAATTATACAAATAAATCTAAACCAAAAACGAACGAATTCGGTTAAAAGTCGGTTACAGAGATTGCCAGTGGTTTTAATTCAATTTAATTTTTTAAAATACTTGACGTTGTGTTGCTACCGCGACTCTAACTTACATAATCAATTTGTGACGTTAAGCATGATTATTTTTCTGCAAATGCTGCGTGTCTACATTTTTGTTACTCAAAAAATAATGTTGTTCAGAGCCATTGTCTTCAGAATTTGTTAAATATATTTGGTGCGTCGCTTCATAGGCCAGAAATATTGATCTTATTTTTTGTTCTTGCTCTCATTTAACGTTTTTGAGTTGTGGTGTATTCAGGAAGTCCCCTTCGTAAGCGAGGGGAGACCTTGTACAATCCACATCCCGATTCCCTGCATTGAGTTGACCACAGTCACGGTTTTTACATTATCATTTTCGTCCACAGCTCAACTGTACCACTACTCTGGATTGCCTTTCCATCGACACCTTGGTTTTTACTCCACTTACCCGATTCCACGTAACGTAGAGATCGAGCGCGTCTTGATATCGACAGTGGTAAATGTGTATCCAAGTGTGGAGTATAAAACTGTGTCGAATCGTATCGAAAGACAGAATTTACGATTGAAATGTGGAGGAAAAGGACGATGAAAGACTGGTGCATGAAAATAAATAAAATATCGATATTTTCATCATTGGAAAATGCACGTATCGGAAATCAAATTTTCCCACACGATGAAAAAAAAATTGTTTTAGTACTTTCGTCTACTCGTAAACAAACGAAATTGATTGTGGATGGCTGCACTTTGTAATTAAAAAGTGAACTGAAAAACCAGTATTTTACGTTGGAACATATTTTCTTTACAATAAATCGAGTTCAATATACGAATCGAAAAAAAAAGATAAGCAAATCTTTTTATTTTATTTTTAATGGCGTACCTCTAAATAACTACAAAAAAATATTTTCATTAAAAGTTGTTAAGAGTCAAAAACATTTACAAATTATTTAAGCTTTTTTTTAATTACATGCTTCATCTAATATTAAATGACGGTTTAATTTAGTTTTATCGATCCGCTATATTGCAAACAATACATCGAACAAAAAAAAAGTTCCAATGTACAATTTAGGTTTTTAAGTTAACTTTCTAACAAAAAAAAATTGTGGCCGCTCACAATAAGTTTCATCGTATTAATTAGCAAAATATAGTAATAATATTAATTTTCCTTGAGCGACATCATTTCAATTTTTGTTCCAATTTTGTCGGTATGTTCGTTATTATGCTCGCAAGCTGTGGGCAAATTAACGCAATGCCAAGTCCATATCTCCACAAAGTTTGGTATGATTTAGTATTGAATATCGATTAGCAACCCAATTAAAAAAATATATACCCTATTTTTTAATTGGTCCACTGTGAAAAATGGAGGATCTATAGTGTGGATAATCAGAATGTGGAGGATCTAAAAGCTCCTAATGTACGAGATAAAAGAGAGGAGAAAGCTCGTTCGAAAGCCTTTTAACAGGCGTTGATCGTGCTCGCAGTGACTGTGCTTCATCGTGAATGAAGCTTCATGTAGATAAAAAAAAATGACTAACAAAAAGCTTTAGATAAATAAAATGAAAGATTGATGCCGAAACAAAATAAAAAATTGTGCCGACTCTTCGGGATTTCCTACCCGAAAGAGTTTCGGACCGTGTGAATAATAGATTTAGGATAAATAAAATTGCGATGATTTTACGACGATGCTTTACGATAAACGAGAAAGCCCGATGTGCGTGACCTCTTTTAAGGCTCTCCCTCGCAGAGAATCACGACTAATTGTCGCGATTTTTCGAAAAGTGGAATAAGCACAAAGTCCGTTACTAAAGACAACTTGCAATGCGTTTAATATCGATATCGTTATGGAAAATAATAAGCCCCAAGGCCGCTGTGACGCGGGTGCCTTTTGTCGACTTAGAATCGCATATGTAAATAAAAAAAAACGTAGGTAATTACATTTAAACAAATGAGAACCGAAAAAAAATCTAGCGTATCGTTAAATTAATCTCAAACAAACCAACAAAAAAAAAAGAGAAATTTCAAATTCAATGTCGAAACAGTTGCGTAGAAGCAACGAAAAAGTTTTATGAAATATAGAGACGTTAAACGTCGTTTAACAATATCCAAAAATGGATATTATTTTAGGCAAAATTAATTCCACTCAGTGGCAAACATCGCGGCAATTTCTCGATAGTGGGTAGCAGCGTATAGTTCGCCAGTGGATTAAGACAATGAAAACTTAACTGAAACAAAAAAAAAAGAAGAATTAAAATAAATAAACACATCAATAGGCGATACGTTTATTTCGCTTGCATTCAGCTCGCGAAAGCGAGAACGAAATAAAAATCGGAGATTTTAATGATAGTCTCGTTTGGAGTCGAGCCAGAGCGGCCGAGGAGGCGATTGTCGACTATAATATAAATTATAAAGACATATAGACAATGAAAAGACTAGAACACACTTTAGAGTAGTCTCTACGCTGTTGATTTGTTAAATAAATGTTTATTTCATACTAATATATTCGTTATATTTATTACACTGCGTGTGCCAACATCCCCTTAATTAATAATCCAATGCTGGGTGAAATTGAATTAGGATTACCAAGTAAGTAGTTATGTTTCCAACCATCTGAAGGAAAGACGAAATTGAAAAAAAAAAAATATGTATATATATACGAGTTATTCCTAGCCAACTCAGTAAGCGTTCAACTCTGACCCTTTCCAATTTGCTCTATAATTTTGTATTCTATATGCTCGAAAAAACATATCCAATTATTTAAACATTTTTTTTACTGAAACCTTTTTTCATGAATTTTTTAGATTAAAATTTTTCTCTGCAATTTAAATATCTGAAATTTTTCTCAAAAATCATGTGTTAGATATCAACATTTTTGAGCTTTTTCATGAATTTTTCATGAAAAAAGACTTTCAATAAAAAAATTGAAAGTCTTTTCGAGCATATAGAATAGAAAAATTATGGAGCGAATTGGGAGGGTCAGCGTTGAACGCTTACTGAATTGGCCAAGAATAACTCATGTGAAAGGTTTTTTTTAATGGATACTGAATCATCTTAAAAAGGCATAACTACTTTTTTTTGTGAAACAGTTTTGTTACAAAAAACACTGGCATTTGATGCTCTTAAAATGTATAATAATGACTGTAATTTCAAAATTTTGTAGTCATATTGCACCCGAAAGCTGCAAATTAAAATTCAGTATTTTCAATTTGTCATTTAGATTAAATCGCTCGATGGGTTTTCGTTTCTGAGACATTTCCTTGTTTTCCATGCGAAAAAGTTATGAATTCAAGTGTGTGAAAAAATGTATTTTTCTTAAACTGACAATAAAATTGCTGTATATAAAAAAAATTTCAGTATTTTTCGAATTTCAAAAATGGGTTTTAAATTGCGATAACAAGACTTTAATTTTTAGCATAGATCATATTTTTACCATCGTTATATTCGAAACTTATGGGATTTGAAAAATTATATTCGCATGCAGTTTCGTCAGTAAACTTTGAGGCACTCAAACGAAAACTTGCGAAAAAAATCTTTTAAAATTTCTGAAAGCACATCAAGATCTACATATGGAATAGAGTAAGTCGTGCTAAAAAATATTATATATTTTTTTCTAAATCCAAAACTGCAGACAAAATCATTTATAACGCTTCGGGTTTTTAATTGACAACAATATTCATATATTTTTTAAACGAGTTTTCGACAATATTTTTATAATGTCGTGTGATTAATTATGCGACTTAAAGTTCAGTTTTTTAAAATGAATAGTTTGATGGAAAAAAAGTTCAATCGTGCCTTTTTTTAGGTGACTGAGTGCCTTAAATTAAGAATTACAAAAAAAATTGATGTACCGTTTGCAGTAGAGTCGAGTTTAGAGGGAAAAGTCCACCTCCAGTAAATTCGACTTTCTGATGGTGCAACTGTAGCGAAAATGATTTAAGAGCCTCGTACAATCGAGAGTCCGTTTTCTCTACTCGAATCTCATGTATAAATTTTCCGGCATAATTGCTCTGTTAATGGTTATTATATAATTCAATAAAGTCCGTTTAATTTTATAGTACGTCGAGCTTACCTGGTTGGTCGTCCAATTGCAAACAACCACGATAATAATTATCGGTATACTGTGAATTAATTCCCAGTGAATGTACGTGCCAATTCGATATGTATTTGTTTTACCTTGTTTTTGAACTTCGACGAATATGTAATAGAGCGTTGAGCTCAAGATTACAAAGGCGGTGACGACATTAATTATCTTAAATTAAAGAAATTAATGTATCATATTTTCTTTTAAATTTCATCTTAATCACGTACCAATTCCAATGTAAAGAAGCGATTTATGCGTTTGCCAACTGCACAGATGTTGTAATGGGCTTTTGCTGCCAGTCGTAAATTCTCAGCACATACATCCGACGTTACAATGACCTGGAAAAAAAAATCATGTGGTTTTAGAACAGGGTAGATTTATATTGATTTTAATTTTCGCCATTTCACTAAATTTTCAGAAAGTCCTTTATGCTTTTTGAAGACACTTTTCGACCATTTAAATAAATTTAAATATTACCGAAATATAATATTATTTAAATATTCTTGTATTCCACGAAAATTAATATTACTTCAGAAATATGTATACATCATCCTGTTCACAGTTTGCATTTCCTTTCCATGTCAATAATATTTCAAAAGATTTCGGATAATTTATACGAATTCCATATTTCCAAAAATTTCTTACACGAAATTATATTTTAAATAACTTTGAAGTAAACCGTATTTTTAATCAAGGGAACTAGGAAATTGCATCGATAAAATTTTCTTTCTTTTGCCTTTTTTGCAACCGTCAGTAGATTCGATAATCATAAAATGAATATTAATCAGCTAGTAAATAATTTGCTAGGTTGATTCTGCCTTCCATTAAATTTCAAAGTGACGTAGCGGGTTCTAAAATTCAATATTTTTTTTTAATTAAAATAAAAAAGAACACCAATCTTGCAATTACATCTCAAGAGTTCGAATCCGAGGTAACAGGACACCAAATACCGAAATACAATTTTCGAAATTTTTGTATTCCAAATACCGAAATACAATTTTAGAAATTCTTTATTTTATTTCAATCTTCAAAATACAATTTTATGAAATTGGAATAAAAACGTTGTTACCGGTACATTTAAAATTAGTGACCTCAAATGCTCGGATATTAATTTTTGCGAATTGCATAATTTTCTGCATGATAATCGTTATGATTAAACATCATCCCGAGATCAGGCAATTAAAAGGAAAAATTGTTGATACGTTTGGAAAGTATTTGCAACATTTTTCAATGATATTGTTAGTAGATTTAAAAATCTTCTGGCATTATTGGCAAATTTCAGAGGTTTATTTTTATAATATGTTGTAAATATTTCGGTACTGTGTGGAAAAAAAAATTACCTTCGGTGAGCATGCGTTTGCTCTTATCACGATCATCCTAATTTTCTCGTTTAACGCACGAAATTCAAAGCCCAGTAGTCCAACTAGCGATACAAATATCGTTAGATTCATCACTTGTGCTATCATTGGCGTAACCCAAAGCAGCCATCGCAGCCTTTAAATAAAATAGCAATCAGTAATAGTTGAATAATTATTATAATACCTAATGACTTTTGCATTATTCGCACGACAGCCTCAAATTTCGATTAGAAGATAATGCATTTATGAGAGGCTTTAATAAATAATTTTACACATCAAAAATGCACTCATTGCCATGATAACAAAAGTTCGTCATTTAAGAACTGTTGCCATAAAACATTTATGATCTATTATTCGGGCTATCGATATTTGAGTTTATTTCACGAATACAGTTTCAATATGACAAACCACCCAATCGTAGCGTGTCCCGATCCTAACATGTCATACATCATCAATAATAAGACGATCGATAATGTTGTCAGAACGTATGACACAATTATTTTCGCTTCTCTCTCATGATTAAATCGACAGCCTATTTTTTCGAGAAAAGCTTCTTGCGTTGCTATCGACTCCATAGATTCAGTCAGCTAAAAAAATTATACTTTGGGTCCTTTTAGCGTATTCAAGAATTTTCTAACGAACTAAATGAAAACTTACTTGTTTATGGGAAAAAGATCTGCCAATGCCGGACACGAACATGCACAATAGGCTCGAAAACGATCGTATCAATATCGTTGCAATCGTCATTGTCATCCTACTCGGACTATTGATAACCAGTCGTTTATTATATCAAATTAATTACTTCAATTTTAGACTACCCAGTTATGTGTGTTACTTCTACCTTAATCTTTCTTGATAATATATCAGACCGATTACCACATTTGTCAAGCACGCCATAGAAAGTAGAAGACTGTAAACTACGAGGATGCTGTGTGTCACATATTTCTTAACACCCATTGGGTATTTAATGGTAAATGGAAATAGCGCTAGCAATCGCCACATCCAGGCGACTTTCTCGAGAACTCCATAGCAGTCGAATATCCGCGGCTTTTTACCTATTGTTTATATAAAAAGATTTTTAAGACTATATTTTACAGCTATTTTACTGGATTTTTCTTTCTCATAAAGCTTTTCGTTTTGGTGAAAATTTTTTTTCCAAATTTACGATGTGCCAAAATATCTTTTAAAATCACAAGAATATTATTTGAGTTAAAAAAAATATACACATTTCTTTTTACTGTATGAACGTGAATTTTCCTTTTTTTATCATGCAAACGAAATTGAAGTTTTGTGATTTTTGGAGAAAACAAAAATCTAACGAGATCCAAGCCTAAAAAAAGGTTCAGATGACGTAGAAAAGTTCATCGAGACATTCATATAAACAATTCTTTGTGTTTTTTTGTAATTGCCGAATAAATCGACAATATGTTTATTAGAAAGCTCAGACGTTTTTTTACACAAAAACATTTTTTTTTATATATTTTTGCGCATTTTTTTTATTGACTTTTAGAGTAAAGTCTTTAATTTGTTAAAACTCTGCTAAACGAAAATGTTATGTTTAACATTTTTTACTTTACACAAAACTTTCGAATTTCATTAAATGTCTCGTTTTTCTATCCACGATTGTTGAAGTTAATAAAGAAAAGGACCCTTGAATTGCAAATGAATTGGATAGGAAATTTGTCACTCCGGTCACACAATAAAGTTCTCAATATTAGTTACAATTCCTGTTAAAATAAATTGAAGCAATGAGATTTTATAATTTCTTGATCTCGGAATATTCGTTAAATTTCTGTTGTCCATTTTTTTTAAACAAGTGGTGCAAAGTAGAATCCTGGACGTCATTATTCTTTCTTTTTTGCACAGTTTCTTCCATGAAGAAGCCGAAGTTGATGAATATACCTCCCGTAGGTGCATTCTGTACAGATGGAAAATAATGAGAAAGCAAAATGTACAATTTTCTACAAAGCATCCTTTTGCTTTTTCATAGAGAAAACTTCGTTTTCCAGAAATAAAAATTATTATCGAAATTTTTATGTCAGTATACTCCAAATATAGTACTTCAAAAGTAGACTAATTTTGACCTGCGATTGGTATTAAATTTGGCGAGAATCGTTCAAACCGGTTGCAAATATGACAAGATTTTCAATTTCCGGTATTTCCATGAAAAATTACAATAAATTTTCCAAACCGACCAAATCTTGATTTATCGAGTTGAAAGTTTGTATAAATGTTTAACAGAGGCAAAGGAACACTGAAATCGAATTTGATCAGAATCTGTGCATTCGCGAAAAATTTTACAAAATTTTGTACATTTCAAAAAATTAATATAAAAAGCCTGCAAAGTAGAATCTTCCAAATTGTTTCCTCATTATTGTACATTTAAAAAAAATGTTTACTTGATTTATGCAAAGTTCTACTATACATACATCATGTAAATATGTTTAAATGTAAAATATGTAATAAATGTAAAATATGTAATATTTTACATTTAAAAAATGTAAAATAATGAGGAAACAATTTGTAAGGTTCTACTTTGCAGGCTTGTTTGTGCATGAAAGTTATTTTTACCGATTCACGATTTTTTTATCACAAAAATTTTAAATATTTTATATTTTCTTGGTTTTTTAGTCAAATATATTTGTTACAAAATATAAAAATATTCAATATCTTATTTTTGTTTAAAATAGAATATTAAAATTTTTAAAACATCAATCAAAATCGATAAACATAATTCCTTGTACATAAGCTCTGTAAAAGTTAATAAAATAACAAACAGTTAATGTGCAAAATTTTACTTTGTATCTTTGTTTTTTTTTAAATGTTTCTCTCACTGACCAACTGTCCATGCATTTTGTGATTCCATATGGCCCACCATATCCGTAGGGAACATTGGGCTCCGTTTGCACATCACAACTAGATTTGACGCTGGATTATCGTTTTACAGCGGAGTAATACGTTTGGCAACAAATTGTGTTTTCATCAGGTCTATTATACCCGTGGACCTCTATTATTTTAATGGACTTGCATTTCATTGGCACGTTTACTGACAAATTACTAATGTTGCCGATAAAAGAATATTACTATGAGTGCATTGAATGTCGTAATGGCTTTCGGGCTGATACACGACGTCCACTCTCGTTACGTGATGATGACAAATGTTTTCAGTCATAACAATACGTACAGGGATCGTGAATTTAAAAAATTGACAGTTCTTTATTGAATAGCAATTTTATTAGCACTATGAGAAATTATTTGATTCAATTACAATCAATCCAAACAGTTCGTTCAATCAGAGATATTCATATCTATTCTCACCTCAATGCTGACGGTGTATTGCAATATTCTGAAATTAATTGCAGAATGAGAAAACAAGTTGTGTGAGTAATTATATACGAAATTCTTTTACTAAATATCAGATAGGTAAAATAGTATACCTTAAGATTTACGTGTCTATTACAGTCTGTATGCAACGTATTACATGTTGTCCAAATTTGGTTGGAATTGAATAAGTATGACTAAGTAAGTAGTTATATTTCCGACCATCTAATAGAAGTACATTTTTTGTTAATACATCTGGAGAAAATGTTTTTCTGAAATAATGTGCAGGCCGAGTATCAATTTTTAAATTGTCAACGATGTATATTTGCTATACTCTGAAGGTGAAACTATTTTTTTTAAAAGGAGTTCTGGAAAAATTTAATGAAAAGTGAAATTTTACCAGGAATGCATCCTATATTTTTATATCATAAAAAAAAACATGTATTAAGGTATGTAAAATATTTCAAAGTGAATTATTAAAAAGTGCAATTTTCCAACTGTTCTTAATTAGAAAATGTCATGTTGAGTTTTTTTTTTTTAAATGCTGTTTTTGGAAATTATTTCCTAAGGTAATAAAGGTACTGTTAAATAGAGCAACAATATTTTTTTGATTTCAACAAATTTATTACTAAATGTTGAAGGAAAAAATCTTCTTGTACTTTCTTATTTCCATTATTTATAATTTTCCAAATCAGCAACAAAGGAAATTGTGGAAGTTTGTAGAAGAAGACTTTGAGATTTCAGTTGAAATTGAGATTATCAATTGTGATTTTGTGGATTGTTATGTTAGAGAAAATTTGGATATTTAATATACGATTACTGTACCGCTTGTAAAAGTGTCGAGTTCAAAGGAAAAAATCCTGCCGCAGTAAAATCGAGTTTCTGATGATGTAACTGAAGCGAGAATGATTTCAAAGCCTCGTACAATTGTGAGTCGACTTTTTCAACTCGGATCTTGTGAATTAATTTTCCAGTATGTGTTTCCTGCACATGAGAATATGATAAAAATATTTGTAATTATCCTTTGAGCCATTTCAATGCTTACCTGGCTAGACGTCCAATTGCAAGTTGCTACCATTATGATTATTGGAATGCTGTGAACAAATTCCCAGTGCATGTACGTACCAATCCGAATGTAATTCGTGTCTTCTTCTCGTTGAACTTCGATAAAAATGTAATAGAGAGTCGTGCTCAAGATAATAAAGCTGATTATCACATTTACGATCTTTGACCAAAGAAATAAAAACGCTGCATATTATATTTGCACATCCTTTTCTCATCAGCTCTGTTTGATGGAAAATATGCCCATGTCACTTTAGGCTTCCTCAAGAAGCTTGGCTTTGCGATTACTTTTATCAGAACTATACGTGATAAATTTCAGTTTCTTGTCTCTAAATTATGTAGGTTCATCTTTTTTTTCCACAGAATTTTAATTGTTAGCGAACTGAAGTCTAGCTGTGATGGAACATAGAATTCGTCAAATTTTCCCTCGTAGGATTCGGATGACGGATTGCATTTAATTCGCGACAAAAGACAACGGTTCCCTCGCGTAATCGCGAGTTCCATCAAGAATTTAACCCAAACCATTCGATTATTGAATTTGAAACAATCCTGAGAGCTAGAGCGCTCACAGACATTGTTGAAAAAATTTAAATTCTTGTAAAAACAAGAGAACTGTATGGATTTTGCTAAAATTCAATCCCAATACTCGTTCTATGATAGTCCAACTTCGTATCAATTTTTAGCCCGATATCTAAAAAATTGTGGGAGCTAGAGCGTGCACAGACATTTTTGAAAAAATTCAAATTCTTGTAGAAACAAGAGAACTGTATGGATTTTGCCAAAATTCAATACCAATACTCGTTCTATGATAGTCCAACTTCGTATCAATTTTTAGCGCAATATCTAAAAAATTGTGGAAGCTAGAGAGCGCACAGATATTTTTGGAAAAATTCAAAACCGTGTGGAAACAAGAGCACTGCATGGAATTTGTAAAAAATTTGACCGAGCGAGCATAATTGACCTCCCAGCATGTGTACTTAATTTCAGCTAAATATCTCAAGACGTTCCCAACTTATAAATGTTAAATGGTTGTCACACACATACACATACATCCGGACACTTTTCCTAAATGTGATTTCTTGACGTTTTGGAACATTCTGAACACGTTTACACGAAAATCGCGAAAAAAAAAATGTGTTCACGAAAATAAAGCTTCTTGAGTAAGCAAAAAATAACGCGGATACGTAATCTGGATATTTGAACGTATGCAATTAATTTTAACACTTACCACTACCGAATCAAAGAAACTATTTATTTTCTTGCCGACCGCACATATGTTGTAATGCATTTTGGCTGCCGCTCGCAAATTCTCAGCGTTCACGTCTGCAGTAACGATTATCTGGGAAAAAAGTTTCATTTTTTACCAAAACAAAAAAAAACAAAAATATATTGTCCTCCAACGTCCACATTTTTTTTTCTTCCCAATTTTACTTTAATATTTTTGGGGTAAAGTGTAATTTCTATTCACAATATATAGTTATTGTAATATAAAAAGAATTTAATTTTGAATAATTTTCTTTTGTCACTTTACTACTTAAACATTTTTTTTTCATCGATTCAACAAATTTACATTTTCTTCCGTCATTTAACTGGTTTTACAAAAATATTGTAAATGGAAAAAATGACTTTCCGTTGAAGTAATAAACGGTTTTTTAAGCAACACTTCGATTTCAATTAATTTTTACTGCGTATAAACGAGGGAAAAAAGAATACCTTTGGGGAGGATGCATTTGCCCTTATCACAATGGCTTTTACTTTCTCGTTAAGCGCACGAAATTTCACTCCCAGCAGTCCCACCAACGACACAAGTATCGTTAAATCCATTACTTGCATAATCAGTGGTATAATCCAAAGAATCCAGGCTATACCTATTCTACAAATACATTTATTTCTTTATGTCATCGTAATTCGAAGAATGCTTTTTTTTTTAGTGTTAGATAACTAACGTTTTGTAGGTCAGATATGATGCCCAAAAATCATAAGATATGAATATCATCATCATGCCTAACGTCGTCCAAACATATGCACGTATTTTTTTTGCACTTGAATCATAATTCAATCGGTATCCCATTTTTTCAAAAATGAAATCTTGTTCTGCCATTCCCTCAATGAATTCTGTTAGCTGCAAAACAGCTATGTTTATGTGCAATAACGTTCAGGTTTAATTAATTAAAAAAAAAAAAAATCAGGACAAAATTAAGCGTTACCTTTTTATGTCGAATGATTCGCCAAAATCCGCTCAATATCATGCATGTATGACATCCTGAAGTTCGTATGAGGATTGTTGCTGATCCGATTGATAACGGGTCACTTCAATTGCCAATGAACGTTAAATTTAATTGTTTATTAAAAAAAAAAATCTCACTATTTGTAGATTCGCCTAAGGACACTGAGTCACCTAAGAAAAGGCACGATCATTCTTTTTTGCTCTAACTATTGATTTAAAAAAATCGTCTCATAAAATATGTGTGGATCATGATTTTTTAAATTAGGTTTATAATCCCAATTTTCATATATTTAATTTCCACAGAGTTTTGATCAAAATTAAGAACTCTACGTTACATTTAAAAAATTGAAAAAAAAATATGTTCATATGCGGAAATGTCTCAGTTTTTTAATAACCATATTGCCAATTCAATCGAGCTTCAGGAAAGCGATTAAAGTGTTTTACAAATTTTTAGAGATCACGTTTTTTTAATGGTTCTGCATTTGTGATGGTAACAATATCTATACTTGTTTTGATGAACAATCCCTCTTTTTTTTCCATTTTTCAGATTTGTGTCGACACATTTTTTATGAATTTTGGTCCTAATCATGAGCATTGAAATTTGGGAAAATGCTTAAAGTGGCCAGAACCGGTATATCTACCCTGCGTACAATTAATTTACAAAAATATACACTCTTATGTGCAAAAGCTTGGTATTCAGAAAAGCAGTCGAAACAAATAAGCATTTATTGTACAGCATTTTTTTTAGATGATTCAGTTCAAATGCATAATACATCATTACGTAAAATAATACCGGAATAATTCGTTCCAATTTAATAGCCCAATCGTGTAATTCAGTGTGCACGCAATGTACAGCAAAAACACGGAAACAGCGTAGAATTTGTTTAAACGATACTTCTTCACGCCCGCTGAGAATTTTAAAGTGAATGGAAAAATGCACGTCGCACGCCAGATCCATGCGGTGTTTTCGAGTACATCATAGCAATTATGACACCTCGGTTTTCTACCTATTGTTCAAATGACCGAAATCGTTTATACAATAATTGTATGTTTGTGCAAGTATATATATATATATATATTTTTTTTTAACTAACCCATATTCCAATGATTCTCAAATTTTCTGAAGTCAACCCCGTTCGGTCGTAATCCTGAGAGTCGTTTGCACTGCATTACTTGCTTCAACCATGTAAGATCGATTTTAACTGTGTACGTTTCACGATATTTTGTGCTTTCAACACATCATCTGTGAATTAATATAATCAGCCAGGGGTTATTTGTTATTCTAATCGTCGTGTTGCTCGGTATATCGCTGTCGACAATAGACTACTTTCCGAGCAATCGAAAATTATCGCAAGTGCATCACATGCCAGAATGACATAGTGAATAAGGAGCAAAAAAAAAACATATTACCACAATATTTCGAAAATATTGCAGAAAAATTTTTACTTTAAAAATAGCAATATGTTGCAATAATACCAAAATTTTTTTAAATCTATTAATAATATTGTTGACATGTTACAGGGTTCTTGCGAAGTTTGCTTAAACATTGTATACGTCCAATTTTAACAACATTGCAATAATATACATGCAAAATATTTTACAAAAGTTTGTTCAACAAATAAACATCATTTTGCTTCCTCATAGATTTGAAGCTTTGTTTACGTGAAATGTTTTTTTTTTTCGAGATTTTTAATGTCAGCATACTCAGAATGGTCGAAAACGTCGAGAATAGTGATTTGTACGAAAAAGCACGATAACTGCTGTAATTTTTCATGTATTTTCCTCAAATTTGGTACGCAAGTCGGCTATCATACAACAGCTTTTGGGATTGTACTTCACGCGAATCAGTTTAAAAAATTCAAATTTTACAGCATTTTGAAAATTTTGAAAAAAATCAGAAATAAACAGAAAAATATTTTGGATCATCTAATAGTAATTTACTTCTTTCAAAATAATAATAAAGATATTGTTAAATGGAGTAACAATATTTCTTTTTATTACAACAAATTTATTATTAAATGTAGAAAAGAATGTGTAACAATAAATTTACAGAAAAATTACTCAGCTTACGGGAATAAATTTAAGTGATTTTTTTTACACAGTTTTATTTAATTCAACTTCGACGACTGGCAGCTCATTTTATTTTTCGATAAATATGAATTCGCTGGAAAATATTTATGATGATATTCATCGTTTATAAATTATGGCCACGTGACATAATAAAAACTGTTTAATTTTTTTTAAGTTGATCGATTTATGCTCGCATATTTATTGAAATTTTATCTGATGCGTATGTTCATCGATCCATTCTTTGACGTCATAAATGCACATATTTTATAATTAATATATTAGATCAAATTGGAGTAATTTTAGAAGAATTACTTCATTTGTATAGAATCACATGACAAATGCAAATTTGCAAAGCCTGAAGTTTCATAACGCAGTAAATAACACACGTCTAAATAAAACCGAGCTGCAATTTTGAAATGATACCGACAAAAGGATCTTTTAGAGATTACATTAACAAAAATATTTCCATCCAGAACCGAAGAACCAACTCAGATGGAGTTGAGAAGAATTTTAAGTATGAATAACTTGACTGCTCCACCGTATTGAGAAGGATATTTCTCAATTGCTTTATTTTTATCAGCGATGAGTTTCATTATTTGGTTCAGTTTGCCTCTACACAATGATTCTGTATTTGCGTTTCTCAATTTTACGAATTTATTCGAATATAGTGAAAGCATGACAAATAATAATGGCAAACGGGGAAAGTGTGGCAGGGATGTATATAATACATGGAATTTTTTAAACATGTTTTATTTCCATTAATTTATATTTATAATTGCACTGTATCCAAATGTATCAATGCAGAATCAGAAATTACCTTTTCATTTTATATTTTGAATAAAAATAAAAGTAATTTTTATTATTACACCTTATACATTATTTTATTCACTTCATAGTTCGTACTAATAAGATATTTTGTTTCATTTGCAGAAAATATCTGAATCATTACAACTTCGGTTGGAATTGGATAAGAATGACCAAGTAAGTCGTTATATTTCCGACCATCTAATGGAAAAGTATATAATGACATTAATAATAATACAAATTAAGAATAGATATTACGGATGCATTTCATATAAATTCGCGATCAAAAACTTGACTTCGATTCCCGCGATGTTTGATCGTTCGAAGAGCTGTAACTCTGGAGCTAAATTGCCGTCCATCTCGCCAATTTTTTTCTAAGATTCTAGGCGTTTCAACGAACAAGATGTAAAAAAATTCTACTAAATCGGAAATGCCGTTTGGGAGGGAAAAAAGTGGCAACTTTATTTAATTGAGAAAAAGCATAAAATGAAATCGGAAAATTTTACAAAAAATGTTGTTTGAAAGTACGCTGAAAATCCAAACTTTGATGTTCTTATGATTTTTTTTGCGAGCCGTAGTATTCGCGTTAAAAAATAAACAATGATTATTTTCAGCGATTTTCAATGGCCGGAATATGCAATTAAAAAATCTGGAAAAATTCCTACATTTTTTTTTCAACTAGACAAACATCCTGAAAAAATGTGACGACGTTTTGTTGACATGAAAAATTGGGGTGGCCTGCTTGACGTGTTTTGCCCCATTTATATTAACGTCATTGAAGATACCAAGAAACTTGGTTTTGAATAGAAGTAATGATTAATAAATTATTTAAAAAAAAAAGTCTAATAATTCGATAAAAACCTTGATTTTTTAAATAAAATTAATTCTCTCATTTTTAAAACTAATTCATTGCCAACTATTTGGCATTATTATTATTGAAGATAAATATTCTATCTATAACAGAAATTATTTTTTTTTTTACAAATGGTCTGAAAGTACTAAAATTCGAATGAAATCAAATTTTTGTTACGGGTATTTATATGTAATGCATCCATAAATTAAAGAATACGAATACTGCACTGTTTGTAAGAGCGTTGAGTTTATGGGGAAGAAACCACCGGCATTGAATTCCAGTTTTTGATGATGTAACTGCAACGAGAATGATTTCACAGCCTCGTACAAACGAGAATCTTTTTTAACCAGTCTAATCTCGTGAATCAATTTTCCAGTTTGAATGCTCTGTAAATAAAAATAAGCTTTGAGAACATTTCAAATTTCAGGTCAAAGGGATGCTGTAGCACATTTCGTTACCGGCTTTGGTCGGTATAAATAATAGGCGATTTCGTACTTTTGTACAGGTTTACAATGTCATGGTAGATACATGGTCCTGCATTCGAATTTCGGTTGAAAACGTATGAGAATCACGAAGAAACGTGTATTTTCCTGAATTTTTCGAAAACCAATATAGCCGCTAGAAGAAATGTAAAAAAAAAAAGGATCCACCCTTGGAGAAATCCATACAAAGTGTAAAGTACAAAATGCACTATATGAATTTTTGTTCGTTGTGTAATCGGTTTTTTAGAGCTCGTGGAATATTCGGAGGATCTCCAAGAATAGTAGTGTACTCTTTTTCGAGGTATGTCAGTTTAAGAAACTTTTATATCTTACAAAACAGATGATATTTATCATTAGGGCGGCCATATTGGTTTTCCGGAAGTTTAGAAAAACAGCTATTTCTTTAGGTATTTCTCGTGCGTTTTCAACCGAAACTCGAGTGCAAAACCATGCGTTTCTATTAATATCATATTCCTGTACAATTTTATGTATTTGTGTATTGCATATTAAGAGATACATCGAAATATATTTCGACCAGCTTCGGAAAAATGTAGAAATTTTGCGAGCCACTGCTGACCACCGCTAGATGGCACGGCGTGGCTTTGCCATGCATTTTTCCCTGGCCATCCAACTATCGTCGCTAACGCCATCTTTCGGACGTCGCTCAACTATTTTTTTAGTTAAGTTGACTAGTTTCTGACAAAGCTTTTTTCTTCGGTGCTGTTGCATCGATTTGAATGAAACAAAGCTCAAACGGTGCACTGACCAGTTGTGCATGGATTCATCTTTTGGCATTTATGATCCAATGAGAGAATAACGCCAGAACTTTAGTAATTTCTCCTAAGGTCATTGAAACTGTACAATTTTTGTTCAATATCTCGTAAAACCAAAACCTTAGCCCAATCGTGCCATCATTTTATACTTATTTTCAACATTTTGTTGCAATTGAATGCTCCGTTTGGAAGAAAATAGCATTTAAAATTTTGATGCGACTCCGAAGTGGCCGAAGCTGTGCAGCAGATGAGTGAGGTACGAAGTTGCCTATTTTTACCGATTCTAGACGGTAACACAATCTGCTCCACAAGATCCCCTTAACGATAGACATTTACCTGGTTGGTTGTCCAATTGCAAGTCATAACGATTAGGATTATTGGAACACTGTGAATAAATTCCCAGTGAAAGTATGTACCGATTCGAACGTAATCCGTCTCCTCATCTCGTTGAACCTCGACGAAGATGTAATACAGTGTCGTGCTCAAGATTATGAAGGCGGCTATCACGTTAATAATCTTTGGCAAAAAAAAAAAAACTTAAGGTAGCAATTAATCTAGAAAAGCGTGTTTTTTAAGCTTCATCAATGACTTACGATGTCCCAATCGAAGAATCTGTTTATTTCTTTTCCAACTGCACAAATGTTGTAATGGACTTTTGCTACCAAATGCAAGTTATTTGCACATACATCTGAAGTTACGATTACCTGTGAGGAAAGTTTTTAATGGGTAATTCTAGTATTATATTCTAGTATATTATACCAATTTTTCAAAAATTAAATTTGCTTAACTATATTTATTCATCTTTCAAGTTACACTTGAAATTTGTATAAGGAATTTTATAAAAATACATGTGAAGCAAAAGTTTTAAAAAAAATTTGATGTTTCTTTTTTCTTTATGAATTTACTTTCAATTTTAGTTTACAACTTAATTTATTATTATTATTGTAACTTTTTTTAATAATCAATATATTTCGAAAAATTTGAATTGTAACTATACATATATTTTTTATAGCATTAGTAGATAAATCAAAATGAATACAATTTTAATTAATTATTAATTTACTTCTTTTTTTTATTATTAAGGGGAGGGGGGCAGGTAAAATTTACGGATATTAAAAGACTAACATCTGGAAAAAAAATGTTTGACAGGTGGCAAAAGAATCTAGGTAATGGTGGTCACCTACAACATCTTTTTTGTGTTTACGCTCGGTACACTTTTGAAAGGAAATGAAATATGAGTTGAAATATGAGTTTTTATTCGTTTTTAACAACATTTTTTGTTGAATTTTCTAAAATTAGTGAAACACCATAACATATATGGGGCATTCCCTCAACTTCACAATTTTTTTTAAATATATTTTTAAAGTGACATAATTTAAATGCCATAATTTAAAAATCTGAAAAAATTCTGAAAAATACTTTGTTCAGTAACAAAATTATCTTGTTTATAGCCAAAGTGGGGAAGATTTTTCTTCTTACAGTTTTTAAGCTTTTTTTATTAAAAAAATTATTAAAAAATAGAAAGAATAATTAATCTACTACAGGCAATTCGTCAAATGTTTATTTATATAAAGCCAGATTTTTCAGATTTGTAGGAATTTTTTCAGATTTTTCTGAACTATGCACTTTTTTTTTTATATATTTTTTTAAAGTCACATATCGAATGCCATAATTTAAAAATCTGCAATAATTCTGAAAAATACTGTATCAAATATCAAAATTGTCTAGCTTAAGATATTTTTATTTAAAAAATTATTAAAAAATGTGAAAAAAGATCCAATCTACCCTGGGCAACTCGTCAAACGTTTCTGTATACAAAATCGTATTTTTCAAAAAAAAATTACGGATTTTTAAAAGATTTTATTCTTTTTGGATTTTTTTATATACAGATGGAAGAATTTGGTAATAATTATGCAACGTCGATGGGAAAAACCATTATATCTTATAGTCGTCCACCAACAATTTTGAGTTCAAAACTGCATAGCAAAAATAACAGAATTTGTATTCATTTTCTAACATTCAATAGAGTATTTTTCAGAATTTTTGCAGATTTGTAAATTATGGCATTCGATATGTCACTTTAAAAAGGTATTTAAAAAAAATTGGCAATGTTCGGAAAAATCTGAAAAAAAATTCTGAAAAATCCGGTTTTACACGAATAAACATTCGACCAATCGCTCATTTAGTAGATACATGTAAATTTATACAATTCTATTTAATTATTAATTTACTTTCGTTTAATTGTTAGTGTAATTTTATCTGAATTAGTCGAGATATATTACTCAAATTGTGTTGAGTAAATATTAGATCAGTAAATACGGGAAAAAATGTTAGAAGGTAATTGTAACAGGAGACGTTTTTTTGAGTCTCTTTTTTGAGTGCACCTATAAATACCTTTGGGGAGGCTGCATTGGCTCTTATTGCTATAGTCCTTATTTTCTCGTTAAGCGCACGAAATTTGACTCCCAACAGTCCCACCAGCACAACCAGTATACTCAGATCGATTACCTGTGCGATCTGAGGTAAAATCCAGAATAGCCACTGTAGCGCAACGCTAAAAATATATGTAAACATACTTTTCGTGATTTATTTTTATACTTTTTTTTTCTGATGTTATTTTATCGAAAAGAAATATTCCGTTTGCCATAACTGACCTTTCCATGGCCTTGATAGTCGCATAGAAATCATAAGCCACAAATATTGTGACGATTATTAATGATACCCAAATGTATATACGTATTATTTTCGCGTTTGACTCATAATTCAAGCGACAACCCATTTTTTCGAGAATTACGTCTTGAGCTGTCATTGTCTCGATTGATTTTGTTATCTGCAAAAATATTAATGTTCATGTGAATTAAATTAATTTATATTTTACTAATAATGAAAAACAATATATATATCTATTTAATTGAAACATTATATGTATATTATGATATAAATTAAAACACTAAATTATCGTATTGAAAAAAATTATATATAATATTAAAAAAAAAAAAAAAAATCGATAAGAATAAAAACTATTAACACAATTACAACTTGAGCCATAAAATATTGATTTCTAAAAGACATATTCACTTATAAATTAACTTAATCTAATTTTAATTAACCTAAATACTTCTTTATGTCGGATGACCCTCCAAATGCTAATTAAAAATAGGCACAGCACGTTTGCAAAGGCTCGTATTACTATCGTAACATGTTCGATAGTCAACCTGTCTCTGCAATTAATAATAAACGTTGAATTTTTTTTTTTTTTTTAATGTGACACTCCATAATTGCCTCAGTACGAGAAATACCTCATATATTTGTAGATTTGAATAAACGATAGAGCGATCGTTACAAAGCATCCAATGAAAATCAAAATGCTGTGAATTGCATAGTATTTATTTATACCATATCCCTTCATGCCCATTGAGTATTTAACAGTTAAAGGAAAAACGCCCAGTAAACGCCAGATCCATGCGACGCTTTCCAATATTTCGTAACAGTCTTGAATCCTTGGCTTTCTTCCTATTGTTTATATGCATTTTTATATTAAATTTTTAACTTTTACTGTCAGGGGTAAGAGCTTTTGATAAATCTGACTGACCCGTCGTTCGAGGATCCTGCAATTCTAAAGCAGCTAAGCTCTTTTGTAATTTCGAATTCCTTTTACAAGTCATTATTTGTTAATATGCACTGAAATACAAGATTCGGAGGATTTGAATAATTTCAAAGAACTTGTAAAAAATTACTTTATATTCAACTCGAACTTTTTACCCACAAACATCTACTAATATTTTTTTTGTTATTTTTACAAAAAAAAAAAAAACAAAATGAATAAAAATGCTGCACTTTTCACAAAAAGGTCCTCAATTTTTTGTCGCTTTACTAGGTAAAAAAAAATTACATGCACACGTTTTTTATATTTTTAGTTTCACAAAAAGAAATTGCAAATTCGATAAATGTACAATTTTTAATATCACTTTTAATTTAATAATAAATTTATCAATTTATCAAAATAATGTTTTTTTTTCACGAAAAATAGTATCACGATTTTACATTATTTTTTTCCAAAAAGCAGCACTTCGATATTCGACAAATATTGAACAAACAATTTTGTCAACCTTGTGAACTGTCTTAAAATTTATATAACAGTTGGCCACTGTAAAAATTAGTTAAATAAACCAACTGTTTTTTTTTCTTCAGTGTATACGATTGTTCACTATTGATCGTCGAGTCTTTTTAGGGAAATGCTCGTAGCTCGAGTAATAGCATGTTAACTGCGTTCTTCTGTTTGACGCTTCCTTTTTCAACATATCGTCCTTCGTACGATTATGCCAGTCAGGGGTTATTTATTATTTTAACGTTTTTGTGTTCCATCATCGATGTGCACAACAGCTTACTTAGCGAATAATTGAATTTTATCGTGAGTGGATTGTATGACGTAATAACTCAGCGATTATCACTTTATTTCTGCGCATATGCTTTAGGATAATTATGAAATTTTCTAGCCCTTTGCAATAGTAGAAACTTTGTATTCATCAAAATATTCTTCTTTTCAAGATTCTCAATATCTGAGTATTAGAAAAAAATTATATATCTGCATATTAGAATATACTTGAATCGTATATCGTTCTTAATTTTTTAATATTTTTATACAACTGTATGCCAATTTAATTCAGTTAAAAAAATATGTCTGAAATAAATTTTGCCGAAGTTCCCGTTAGTATTGTATTTTTTTCTTATGTTTTATATTATTATTATGATAATTCGTAAAGCTTACTTGAATAATTTAATATTGTATAAAGGGAATGAAATAAACCTCAGTTCCAATTTTTCAATCTTAAAATTTCATTTCTGTACAAATAATATCTCGTTTAATAACAGTCGAATAAAATAAAATCCATCATACAGTGTATTGATTACGTAGAAACATTTTCATACACAAATATATACCAAATGAGAGACTTATTTTGTTTTTTTTTTTTTTTTTTTGGAAAATAAAATATGTAAAAAATAATTATATTCAAACAAATTAAATTCCTCTTACAGATACTTTATATTTGCATGTGAGGATTTGTCTAGATGATTTTTTATTTTTGTCTTCCTGATGAGTCGACGCTTTTGCCTTTCGAATAAACGTCAATTATCGAGAGTGGATCGAATGCCGTAATTGTTATCCAACCACTGCACGCTTTTCTGCCCATAATAGCACTTTTCCACGTGGGCAATGCAAACATTATTGTCTATTAATCTTATTAGTTGAACTGCGGGGAAAAATTGTTCTCAGCGAGAATGCAATCAATGGAAGTGGCTCAAATTGTGTAGAACTTTTTTTCAACCCTTTATAAACGTTCTACATTCTGATGATCATGAACTGAATATTTTTGTTTTATAAAAAAAAAATCAAAATAATAAATCCATTGATCCGAATTAAGATATATGAGAAAGAATTATATAAAATATATTATTTTCCATCGGTGGATCATTGATTTAATATAATACACTTTTGTACTCTGAAACGGCTACCTAAATGCAAAACACTTCAATCGCTTTTATGGTGAATGTGTACTTTATTCTTTTAATACTTGGTGTCGATTCGCTACTGCGACTCTTGATTGCTATGATTTTTTTTTTAATAAAAGAAATTAAACAGAAATCCTTTTTTCTTGCGATAATAAAAATTATGTGTCTTCTGATATTTACGCACTTTGTACACCAATGTCAGATTCTTCTTGAACTCTATTGAACCTCCGACGTGATATATTTGCCGGTAATTATATTGATTAATCCATTCGTTCACATTATCGTCTTCGTGCGATTCGTCAAGGTGTCGCGTATCTGTTCGTCGAGTTGCATCATAACCACAACATAAGTGGTAATCGATCCAAATATCTATGGCATCAGAATATTATTGATATTTTTAAAGTGGAAATTGCACCAATTAAAAAAAAACAAAAACGTGTTTTAATTACTTTAAAACCGGAAAATCGTATACAAAATTTCATGCGTCTCGTAATTTATAAAGGTGTTCTGATTATAGAAAAAAACCCAGGTACAGATATAAATAAAATGAAAAATGATGCAACATAGAACTTTGCACTTTATTTCCTCATTAAATCTTATTTTTCTCAAAGCTACCTCTATGAGGAAATTTATTTATTAATTTTGGCTTCCTCATAGAGGAAGCTTTATGAAAAATGAGATTGAATGAAGATGCAACGTGCAAAGCTCTACTTTGCATCATTTTTCATTTTAATTAGCATTTTTTAAATATCGTTACCTCTATTCTTTTGGTAGTTGCTTGTGCAACAACACAAATTAAAAGTTAAAAATGTGTTATCTATAAAAAAAAACAAATTACGTTATACATGACAACGAAAATTCCGTAATTAATATCGTTGCATCATATTTCCATCTAGTTCAAAGTTTTTATTTATTTTCTTAACTTTTGTGGAAGGAGCGAAAATTTAACATTTTTGAAAGATTCAAATTGCCGTAAAATCCGAACGACCTTACCGATTATCGCCAAATTTGGTACGTAGCAGCGCTGTATGTTATTTTTCGTCTGCAGAATATTTCAGTTGATTTGTTGAGATTCGACGTGATTTAGAGCGAAATTTTTTTTTTTCGAAAAATTCAGAATCCTATAAATTCCGAACCGCTTTACCGATTTCGTCGAAATTCAATACCAAACAACATTGGACCTTCACTTATGATCTATCTTCACTTATGAAGAACTATGTAACTAAATCGTCGAACTTTTACAAAAGTTAGAGCGCCATGTTTTCGAAAGATTAAAAATTCTATAAAATCTGTATATATGGATACATTTTGTTAAAAATCACATCAATTAAGGAGGAGTTACTACTCTACTTGCGTGCCAAATTTGAGCTCGGTCCATCGTGCCGTTGGTGAGTTATTTTTTTTTATTTCGTGAGACATTTTTTCTAGATCATTTTTCTCGACGTTTTGGATCATTCGGATTATGCTAACATGAAAATCTCGAAAAAAAATGTCACGAAAACGAAGCTTCCTCTATGAGGAAGCAAAATTTATAGAAAGAAATTCATTTAAAAATGTTTTCCATTTTTTTAAATTTTTTATATCACTACCTGGGAATTTTTAAGCATGACCAGAATTATAAGAAGCTATTACGAGCAGTTAAAAGCATCGAATTTTTGCTACAATTTTTTTTATGCAGATAAAATAAAATAAAACACGCTTTTTTTAGCCGAAATATGTGTAACCACCCCTTAAATTCTGAAGTGGATCTTACCGTGACCAGAAGGGTCGAATTGATATGCAAACCGTGTATTTTGATCTGCAACGGCTGCTGAAGCAGTCTGAGCGATATCTTCACCTTAAACACCCAAAATCATAAATGATGTATTGATTTTTTTGTTAGATAGAAGTACAATAATAATAAAGACATACCTGTACGTGTTGCACGTAATCCTCAGAGCGATCTGAGATAAATAATTTATGCAAGATATTTCCAGATCGACTGGCCTGTCAATCATAAATTGCAATTCAGTACAATAACACCATAAAAAGAAATATTCATGTATATCATAGACATTTAATAAAAAGTTTAATTACCCAACTTATCGGCGGTGAAACATGAACATTTTTAAAAAACGTGCAACAAAAGAAAATGCTTATTCGATTAAAACTAAATGGAAATAATTAAATTTTATAAATTGATTCCTACATTTATTTACGTTAATAAAAATATTAATTTTTATCGAAAAATTGTTAATGAAAAATGATACTTTTGTTGAAGCAAACAATAATCGGTCGTATGGCTAAAATAGCATATTTATTCGATATTCATTTTATTTTATTCTACACACAAATTAAGCACATTCTTTCAATTGCGACAAATAAAAGTTAGGCAGTTTGCAATTTGCTTATGAAATAAATTTTTTTAATTCAATCAAACTATTTAATTTTGATGTGAATTACAACAATACCTCCTGAGTTATAGTGTCACAGGCGTCGATGGTAGCGAACAGCTCGACGAAATGTATAGATAGCCAAGATATCCATGTCATAAAAAAGACAACATTCTCCCAAGACGAAAAATGTTGATTGTAAATTAATACAAGAAACATATAAAGCGACGTGGCAATTTGAATATAATTAACAACCAAATTCAGCATTATAGAGAGCGAAAATAAATCTGTTAGCATTTTAACGAAAGAACTGATTTCACTGTGGAGTTGACCAAATTTTAATAATTTAATTTCATCCGAATTCATATAGAATTTCAATGAAATTCCTTCATCGTCTTTTGAGCGTGACGTACATTGTGTAAATTCCGAACTCCTTTTAATACTTGCATTTAATACGAGAAAATACGTTCTCGTGAGTCTAATCGCACAAACAAAAATCAACAGAACGTTGTGCGTTATTATTCTGGGGATATTAGCGGACGCGCTGATTTTAATGTTGAAGCATGAGTATTTTGTGGAACTTAATTGAGATGAGGAGAAAAGAGTGAGCCACGTGACGTTTACGATGAACGCGCTAAGTTTGATAAATCGTAAAGTTCTGTTTTCGACTTTCCATAATATTTCAAGATCGTTCACGAGTACCAAAATCCTCTTCAAAGTTTTCACCAAGTGACGCAGTAAATTTTTTCGTAAGCCAATATTGAGCCAAGCACTGAAGATCGTACCGTATTCGAGAAAAGTGCAAAGTATTCCGAATATCAAAGACACCAAGGTATCATTAGGAAGGATGCATGACATTTTGATCAAAATTTCTTTAGTTATCAAACAGATAAATGTCAGAGTCAAGAGTATCGCGTAATATGCACTACGGTTTGAATAATTGAACGTTCCGTCGTAGTTCAAACCGAGAGGAAAGAGACCCAAAATTTTCCAATAAATAAACAAGATTTTGCAGCGCCTCAAATAGTTAGTCATTTCCTGAATTGTACTAATGCACTTTGTTAAGTCTGTGATCTCCGGCAATATACGGCTAAAATTGCCTTTTGCGTTACATTTATTGGAGGCATGTGAAGAATGTACGGACTGCAAAAGCATAGTGGTGACAAGAGCATTCAGTGCGCAAACGTGGCGATCGGCGTGTAGATTAAGGGAATTGATTACCTACCAACCAGTCATTTCACCACCGAACATGCAATAATTCAAATGCGGCTTTGGAAGATCTTAAAAGAACCGATGGTGGGGGGGGGGGGGGGGGGATTAAACTCTTTACAGGCTAAACTCTACACAAATTATTTTAGTCAGTAGAATTCTAACACGTCAGATCTCTACACAGCGTTAGCTCCACACGTCAACTCTCTATGGAGCATTGTTTCAATACGTAATATCTCTACACACCCTTAACTCGACACGTCAGGTATCTGTCCAGCGTTAACTTGACACTTCAATTATTTACACAGCATTAACACGATATGTCAAGTGTCCACACAGAATTAACTGGATACATCAAGTCTCTACACAGAATTAACTGGATACATCAAGTCTCTACACAGAATTAACTGGACACGTCAAGTCTCTACACAGAATTAACTCAACACGTCAAATCTCTACAAGGCATTAATTCAACACGTAAAATCTCTGCATAACATTAACTCGACACTTCAAGTTTCTATCCAGCATTAACACCACACGTTCAGTATTTACACACAATTAACTCGACATGCCAAGTGTCTACACAGAATTAATTGGATACGTTAAGTCTCTATACAGAATTAACTTAACACGTGCATTCTCTACACAGAATTAACTTAACACGTGCATTCTCTATACAGAATTAACTTAACACGTAAATTCTCTACACAGAATTAACTTAACACGTGCATTCTCTATACAGAATAAACTTAACACGTAAATTCTCTACGCAGCGTTAACTACACACGTCAAGTCTCTATAGAGCGTAATTTCAACACGTAATATCTCTACACATCCTTAACTCGACACGTAAAATCTCTACACAGCGTTAACTCCACACGTCAACTCTCTACACAACGTTAACTCGACACTTGAAATTTCTACCCAGCATTAAGTCGACACCTCAAGTCCTCACACAGCATTAACTGGATAAAGAAACGTAGACGCACCAAACTCTACACGTCCGATTGCTACACTGCACTAACTCGACACAGCAGTACCGTACCCTCACCTAACTCAACACGATCGATCTGTACATGAGTTCTATCACTGTAAGCTTGAATATATGATACCGTTTTTTCAACTATCCGTGCTGGTGTACACGTGGTGTAAATCCTACTCTACACTGAGACCAGTTCTTGCACAAAGAACTGGATGGAACTCCATAAAATTTTCTTACACTGTTCTACATCAAGTTCGACAGTAAAACACAGTACCTGGAAATTGAATTTGATACCATACAATCAGTGCACACGAATCCTAATAGTGTAGCGCAATAACTAAACGTCGGTACAGAAGAATTTCTACACAACTAACCCGCAGTTTTCGCACCGCTTGTTGCTGTGTAGTCGTTAGGTGTCGCAAAACAAACCGATGATTTTATTTTTTGTTCTTTCGCAGGAAACAAGTTTGTATAAGCCTAAAATAGAGTTTCTCTTTTTTTATTAAATTTCTTAAATAAAAGAAGCTTTGAACCTTGTAGATCTTCAGATTTTTTGGCAGTGATCATCATTTGTTGTAATATCTTTGCGTCTAATTATATTAATTAATCTATTTGTTCATATTGTTATACTGTTCATGTGATTCTTCATGTTTTCACGTGCTTGCTGATCGAGTTGCGTCATTACCACCAAATAAGTGGTGACTGATCCAACTATCTATGAAAAAAAAAATATATATGAAACTTCCTTTTTTTATTTTTGTTGCTATTTTTTTTACTACAGCGGAGCTTACAGTGACCAAAAGAGTTGAGTTGATTTGTAAGTTGTATGTATGGACCTGCAATGGCTGCTGTAGCAATTTAAGTGATATCTTGACCTAAGAACAAATAATAATAATTTATCTCATAAAAACATCCGTTATTGATTTTTGTTTGTTAGTAGGCGTTAAGCCAATCCCGCCGCTTTCAGAATATCGACGTTATGATCTATGTAAAAAAATGGTACCTGTTCTACGTGAACCTCATACTGATCCGAAATAAACAATTCATGTAAGATATTTCCAGTCCGTTTAGCCTGTCAAGCATGCATAGAATGCAATTCAGTATACATTTATTTCGGACGTCATAAAAATAAATATCTACGTAAACTATAGAATTTTTTGTCGTTCAATAAATCGAGCATTTTTTAATCTAAAGTACGATATATATTTTTGGGGTTTTTTAAAAAATAAATGTAAGCGCTAGGATTAAAATTCGTTTACAGATTTAGCCAAAACGTAAGTATGACGAAATTTCATTCAACGATATTTCCGAATCATATTCCAAATATGATTCGCAATTTTTCTATACGCCAGATTTTTGAGATTGGACGTTAAGGCGACGAATGATGACTCGTCGTACAAGTAAATAATATTAATTAAATATAAATAAACTAATCCAGCAATAAAACAATGTTGTATAAATTATTGAAACAATTTCATAAAGTTACAGAAATTACGTAACATTAGCATATGACAAGTTACAACAAACCTCCTTCGTCACGGAGTCGCAGACATTGATTATAAAGAGTACTTCGGCGATATGTATACAAATCCAGGAGATCCATTTGACAAAAAGTTCAACACTATTATCCCAAGTTGCAGTATCCTTAAGGAATACACAACAGATGTGAAGCAACAAGGCAATTTGAATAACGTTTACAATCAAATTCAGCATTACTGGCAACGATAATAAATCCGCGGACATTTTAGTCAAGCTCTTGAGATAATCATGGAGTTCGCCAATTTTCAGTAAGTTCAACTTAGTGGACTTTACATGAACGTTTAATGAAATTGCACCAACATCTGTTGAGTATGTCGAACGTTCTCTACACTGCAAACCACGTTTGATACTTTCATTTAATAAGAAAAAAAAATCCACCCGCAAGTCTCATCGTACAGAAAAATATGAACACAACATTGTGAGTTACGATTCGCGGTATATTGGCAGGTATCCTGCTTTTAAGATCATAGCACGAATTTTTGTTGGAAGCGTCATAAGCGATGCCATAGACACAGATCAATACGACGTTCAGGAGGAAAACATGAAGTTTGATATTCCGTAAAATTCCGCTCTTCAAGTCAATCGTTATTTCAAGATCATTCATGAGTACTCGAATTCAAGAAAGTTTTCACTATGCGACACACTAAATTTAGCCTTAAGTCGATATTGATCCAAGCACCAAAGATCACGCCGTATTCGAGACAATTGCTAAGTATTAAAAAGATTACGGTCATCGAGGTTTCGTAAGGAAATGTACATGATAACTTGAGTATTATTTCACGAATAATCAAAATTACGAATATCAGCGTTAAGAGAAACCCGTAAAATGCGTTATAATATGCATAACCGAATGTTCCATCGTAATTCAAACCAAGGGGACAGATACCCAGGATTTTCCAGTAAATGCACAACATTTTGTAATTGCTTAAATGATCCGTCATTTCCTTGATTATACTGATGCACTTTGGTAGGGTGGAATCTCGGATACTAATAATATTACTTTGTTATTTTCATTGCAAACACAAGCGAAGAATGCATCCACCGTGAACGCGTAGTTGTCGAATACGTGAAAGACATCCAATGCACAAATGTGTCGAGTACAACAAGAACGATATCAATTGTCACAGGACACGTAAGACGGACTGATACTGCACGTTGGCAATCGATTGATACATCACTTATTGCTTTGTAAATGTATATGAATTACATCATTTTATATTCACTGTTGTACTTTTCTAACGAGTATATTTATTCGTTAGAAAAGTATCTTATCTTTACATTGTGTAATTGCTTACTCCTAAAAGCAAAAGGAATGAGAAATTTAAAGAAATATAAATATGGATGTTGGGAAAGGATGCAAGTAAAACTTTGCATATTTCTTCCTTATTATATTTGAATATTTATAAAGTATAAATGAAAAAATATGTTTATCTATTTTGGCTTTCTTGTTGAGGAGGCTTTGCAAAAACGCAAAAGTAATCAGGAAACAATGTGCAAACTTTTACTAGGCATTCATGTTTTACATAAATTTGAAAAGTATGGTATATTTATATGTAATTTCTTGATCACTATTCACAAGCTTTTTGAAAAAAAAAAAACTAACATTTGTTAAAATATGTAATAAAACACCAGAAGTTTCGAAAAGAATCGTTTAAATAGGAACGCAAAAAAAAGTCGATAATTTAGGTTCCACCTTTAAATTCTAATCATTGTTTCTATTAAATACAATTTTTAAACAAAATATCTATTAACATTGTTCGATATGTATACAAAATAGTAAGCTCGTTTTCTAAATTTTTTTTGAAGTTGTAGCTGTGAAAAATACAAAAATTCGAAACCGTCTAAAATCTGAAGTACTTCATAGAGTTGGATGAAACTTTGCAACAAGCATCGCCGAATATTACTTCGTTCCTGTAAAAATGTTGGTGCGTTAGCTTTGTTTTTTGGAAATGGTAAAATTTTTGTACATTAACGTCAATTTTTTGGAAAATTCAATATCTCGTATAATCCGAACAACTTTTACGAATTCGATCAAATTCAATGTCAAAGTACCTTCAACTTATCTGCAACTACAAAGAATTATTTAACTTGATAGCTGATGATTTAAAAAAGTTAGAGTTTGTTCGACTTTTTTTCGGAAAATTACAAATTCGACAACAGACGAAATTATGGAGAAATTTTTATTTAAAAAAATGTAATTACATAAGATGGGCTTATCAAGCTCTATAAATCTATAATTTTGTACAACGCGGAATACAACAAGGAATATTTTTATATCTTTTGCATTTCAAATAAAGAAAAGTAATAAAATAGCATCAACAATATATTGATCCTCTTAAATTTCTTCGCATGCTGATGCTAATAATATCTTCTATTAATGTCAGCCCTGAGCGAAGCAATTGCACAGTTCCTGTTGAGCATGCATACAATGAAATTCAGTACATTTATTTCGGACGGCATAAAAATAAATATTTTTGTCAGCCCTGAGCGAAGCAATTTCACAGTTCCACCTCGCTTTAATACGTGATTACATTTAGGTGGTCTTATCTATTAATACAGTACAGAACTATTTCGTACTAAGATCATTCTAAAAACGAAGTTGGCATGTGTGTTGTTCCCTATCCTTTGCACTTTGTCACTTTTAACACACTTGCAAACGAGTTGTTTTCCTCATAGAGGAAGCTTTGTCATGGTAAAAAAAAAAAAATTTCGAGATTTTCATGAAAACGTGTTTGCTATTTATCTTTCGCAGGTTTTGTTGATTTTGTGCAGAAAATGTTCTCCAGTGGTAGACTAACATAAAAAAAATGTATGATTTAGAATTTGGTGAGGATTGGTTGTAAAATCCAGTTTATACGACATCTTGATTCTTATTTTGATTATTATTTTCTATGTGAACAGACTATGAACGGTCTTTGGAACACTTTTACAAAAAAAAAATTACTCGTTTTGCTTTCACCTAAAGCAAGTTTTGTTGATATTTGAAATTTAGAAAGCTTCCTCTACGAGGAAGCCAAACACACACCAATGTACTTCGTCGAGCAATCCTCTATGGGCAATCTTGAAGAATTAAGAAGCAAAATGCAAATTAATTTGCACCGTTTTTTATGTATCATGGCCATGTTAAAACAACACACTTGTTAAGTGTGTAGGAACTGACGACAATGCAAAGGATAGGAAACAACGCACTTGGCAACAGACTTCGTTTTTAGAGAACACACTTTCGTTTTTATATTATTAGTTATTGCATTAAACAACATTAATCAATAACGCTGAACCATTAAATCAAATCTACATGTCACTAATAACCAATAATAAATAATAATAAAATCTACATGGAAATTATTGAATAGATTTAGTGTCGTCATCATCGAATTTTGGTTGAACTTGAATCAAAAAGACCAAGTAAGTGGTTATATTTTCGAATATCTGCGACAGAAAAATGAAACAATATTTTCATTATCCTTTCCAATTATAATATTACTTAGAGATTTTTGATTTATGAGAGTACTGAACTGTCTTCAAAAGCATCGAGCTCAATGGGAAAAAGCCACCAGCATTGAATTGGAGTTTCTGATGATGCAACTGCAACGACAATGATTTTACAGCATCGTACAGTCGAGAATCCAGTATTTCGACCCGTATCTCGTGTAGCAATTTTTCAGTATGAAGACTCTATGAATGGGATTACGAATCAGTGGTTTTATCAAAATTACGATTAAAATTAACTTACCTGGTCGGTTGTCCAATTGCAAATAGTCACAATTGCTATTATTGGAACTCCGTGCATTATCTCGCTGTTCAAGTGCACAGCAATGTGATGCATATCGTTGTGAACTTCACTAATCATGTGATAGAACGTTGTGCAGAAAATTATGAGGGCGGTAATCGTGTTAATAATCTTGAATCAAAAGATTGGAAGAGCCATCTATGAATACTGAAACCTTTGTACCTTAAAAATACATTATCAAGCTAAGGTTTTATTTCGTTAGAATTTAAGTACTTTAAGACGAAACGAAAATTCTAAATAAAAAAAAATGATTACAGATACCAAAAACATTGATTTTTAATAATAACGCCAAAAAAATATTAGTAAATTAGCAAAAATGTATATTCGATAGATAGCTTATACGTAATAAAGGCGCAGATCTTTCTGAACACGTAACTTCTTTTTAGAACATTCTTATAATTGAGATATTTATTTTTTCGAGCTAGGAAATTGGAGGAATACTTGAAAAAATTAAGATCGTTTAATCGTAAATATCAGAGTACTTATTTCATACAAATTTGTTGGTCGTTCTAATTTATTAATAAGTTTTAGGCATTATTATTATTATTAATTAAGAAATAATTTTATTTTTCCGCAAATTACTTAAATTCTAATAAAATCAAACTTTTGGAATGACTTACCAAATCCCAATTAAATATACTATTTATTTTGTGTCCCACCCGACACATATTATAATGAGCTTTCGTTATTATTTCCAAATTCTCAGCACAAAACTCCGATTTTGTGATGACCTGGAAAGAAAAGTTCTCGAATTTTTCAGGAAATCTATTGATCGAGAAAATTACCTTAGCCGAGGCTGCATTTGTCCTCATCACAACAGTTTTAAGTTTCTCATTGATCGCATGAAATATGAGTCCCAGTAGAACGACCAGCGATACAAAAATCGTTAGGTTTATTATCTGTATTACCATTAGAATTATCCAGAACATCCATAGTATCATTAAGCTAAAACTAGATTAACAAAAGTTACTAAAAATCTGTGAATTCCAATCACGTACCAAAATCGTTAAAACGTGACCGACCTGGCAATAAAATTAAATTTAATGTAAAACTCATAAGTCACCAGAAATACAACGCTTATCGTACAAGTGAAAACCCATGCTCGAATAATGTTCGCCTTTTTTTCATAATTCAATGGATAGTTTGTTTTCTCCAAAATCCATGCTTCCACAGCCATAGCCTCAATTGATTCTAAAAGCTGCAAGGTAAGCTCACTTTAATGTGTAACAATTCAATGTCTAACAATTTTTATCTCTATTGTTACGGATTTTTTTATAACACGTAAAATACTTGCAGTCTTGTAGCGAAAAATTCGCCAAATATTGGATACCATCAAACACAATAAGCTGGCAATAGTGCGAACCGCTACTGTTATAGAACCCATGGTTAACTTTTTTCTGATTAAAAATGAAAAACTTTTTTACTTAAAACTGTGTATAGTAAAAGTTGCCTACATTGGACCACCTAAATTTAAGCTTGTATACAAATTGACGGGATCTATGAAATTGGTTTGCTCAGAGCTAATTTTTAAGCTCCTTTTATTGTACCCTTTCAAATGGCATAAGACACAAAATTAAATATGGACCGAAACATACGTGATATAATTAAGAATAAAAACTTTTTTTCGATCTAAAAAATAGTTCTAACAATATGATAAACTACCGGATTCGCATATCTATGAATTAAGTAAATTGTTCTTGTATAATTATTGCATCCAATAATTATTTTTTAGTATGTACTTTGATATAGACAGGATAGGATATCAATTTTTTTTTTCTTTAAAAAACGAAATTCAAATAAATTTAAGTTTGATTTCCTATAAAATGTACAATGTAATTGTAATCGTCCAAAAAAATTGTGTACATTTGTCAAATATACAACAATATAAAATAATAAAAATAATCATGTACTATTAATTTAGTTTATTAATTCATCTCATTTCCATTATTTCATAACAAGAAATAACAATTTTTTTTTCTATCAAAATGACAAAAAATATTTCATGAAAGAGTACAACGATTTTTAACAAATTATTTTTGTTCCTTTTTTTTTACGTAAAACTAGAATTCGACAAAAAAAATAATGTCAATTTAACACCAAGATTCTCCGAACGTTTGTGAATATAATTTTTTTGATTAAAACTACACAATTTTCAATTTAATTTTTACCATTTACTCGCCCAACATATTATAGAAAAAAATATGCCAGTAGTCCAAATAATGTTCCACTCGAAAAATCTTGAAATTTCACGAGTCGAACTTAAGCTCTGGTCCAATATAGGCAACCCTCCCCGATATTAAGGCGTTATTGTTAAAAATACCCTTGCCAATAGCCCAATTGTGAGATTCCAAAAACAAAACTTCCAATGCACATGGAGCATATTAAAAAGCTGTAAACAGCATAGAACTTGCTTATCCTATATTTTTTCCTCTCCATCGTAAATGGAAATATGCCTAATATTCGCCAAATCCATGCGACAGTTTCCAGTACTCCGTAGCAATCATTTATTTTCAGTTTTTTACCTATGCCATTTCGTATCGATAAATAAATATTTACAATGTATACACTCATTCGACGAGTATGTTACACTTTCTTGTCACTGACCTTTTTTCCAAGGTTTACGCAATTCTAAAGGAAGTACTTTGTGCTTGCGCAATTGTACATTTTCTTGGCACGTTATTGCTACTTGTTTTAGTACCGCAATTCCATTTTTGAACTGCATTTCTGTGTTTGATGACGACTTATGCTTTGATTCGAGTCACTATTCTTGTCAGAGTTCTTTTAATCTTTATTATTAATGCCGTTACGATTTGTCGACATTACTGATAAATCTTTTTTTTTTTTGTAGACGTATTATAAAAGAGAATGCATATTCAATGCTTCCTAATGGCTTTGTCCTCATTCCATTCTTATTGACCTCGTTTTATTATTATGGCAAACATATTCTCGACGAAAATAGAGACTTTAAGAGATGGAAGTCAGATAAAATTTATGAATATTCAAAGATTGTCATCTCACTTACTTGACTGCAAGTGTTATTTGAAAATAATATTTGCTTCCTCATAGAGAAAAAAAAATTGTTTTCATGCAAATGTTTGTTTCGAGATTTTCACGTCAGGACACTCAGAATAGTCTAAATCGTCGAGGAAAATGGTTTTTAGTGCGTGCGTGTGTGTGTGTAACATTTTTTTTTTTTTTATTTCTGTATGTGTGTGAAGATTTTCTTGTTAGTGTGATAACTGTCGTAATTTTTCATTTATCTTCTTTAAAAAAAAAGACAAAAAGGTTTCTCAAAAAAAGACTTTGTCAGATACTAAATAATGAGGAAGTAATTTGCAAGGTCCTATTTTGCAGGCTTTTTTTACACTCTGCACACTTTTGAAAAAGAACCGATAGGTCAAATATTCTTAAATAATTCACAGTTGTACTTGATATTAGTCTCTCCAAAATGAGTGTAGCAATTTGAGACAGAGGAAATTGAAGAAAAGCCGTAGGTTTGTATAGTTATTTAAAAAATAATTTTCTTAGATATATTATAACTTTACCAATTTTCTCAAAAAAAAATGAAAAGCTACATAAGAATTTACCTCAAGCTTATCTGACATTTATTTGGGAAGATTTGGCCCACTTTACTTTCAGAAATGTGCAGAGTGTGAAAAGAAAAAGAAATGTTGTGGATGACTTATAAGCATACTTTTGCCACCTGGCAAAAGATTCTTTAATTAATAAGTCAATAGAACATATTTTTAAAAATAATAGTGGCCAAATAATTGACATACTATTATTTAAATATCCTTAAAATTAACCTGACATCCTCCCCTCTCAAGTTACTCTTAGAAAACTTGTCTAGTCTTCGCTTCGAAGACTAGACAAGTTTTTGCATCGAAAGAGTTTCAGGTAATTTAAAAAGGATAAAAACATATTTTGTTTTTAAACTAGTATAATATCTTCTGATACAAAATCTCGTCTAGACTCATTTGAGATATTTCATTAAAGTGTTAATCGACTTATTGATATTATATTAAATCGGATAATGTAAGGACTTCGTAAAATTGGAGAGCAAACCTGAAAATTCTGTTCAAATTTGTTACATCTTCGGCAAATAATTTATTGAAAATGTTTTTTTTATTACAGAAAGAAATCTTACTTTGTTTAGATAAATACTATACAAAAAAGAGGAGCTGATAGAATGTGTATCTCCTCGAAATTAATTTATTGGTAATTGACAAACTATGTAATAAAAAAAAGATGCGATTATTCTTTACTTTTGTGCTGCCTTCCTTTTGGTTGGAATTGAATAAGAATGACCAGGTACGTTGATATATTCGCGATCATCTAATAAAAAAAAAAATATATATATATATAGAAGGTGTTTTAGGAAAATAAAATATAAATACATCAAATACACGATTACTGTACTCCTTGTAAAAGCGTTGAATTCAGGGGGAAGAAACCACCGGCGGTGAATTCAAGTTTTTGATGATGTAATTGCAGTGAAAATGTTCTCACAGCTTCGTATAATCTGGTATCGGTTTTCTCTATCCGAATCTCATGAATTAACTTTCCGGCATAAATACACTATAAACGAAATTTAAATTCAGTTTGCTGTACGATAGCTGTTCAGCTCGAGATTACCTGGTTGGACGTCCAATTGCAAATCCCAACGATTACAATTATCGGAATAATGTGGAAGAACTCCCAATGCAGATACGAACCAATGTGACGGTAATTCACATGAGTCTTACGTTGAAATTCGCTGTAGGTACCGTGAAGTGTCGAGATCAAGATTATAAAGGCGGCGATGACATTAATGATCTTTGAAAACAAACAAAAAATTCAGCAGTTTGATATTTAAAAATGTACCCTTCATCAATTAATTAACAAAAAAATGTTCGTAAAACAAGGTAAGCAAGTTTGTGTAAAATCGGAGTACGGGTTTTCAGACTGATAAACCTCATTGTGTTAATTTGACATGATTTTTGCTTCCTCATAGAGCAAGCTTGGTTTTCATGAAAATATTTTTTTTTTCGAGTTTTACATGTCAGGACACTTAGACTAGTCCAAAACGTCGAGAGAAGTGATTTAAAAAAAATGTTAGGATGGATGTGTGTGTGTGTGTATGGCCGGCATTGAAAATTCAAACCTACATAATGGTACACAATTGAATAAAAGGCTCAAATTTTATTTAACTTCGCAATTTTCGAGAAATGTTTGTACGCGCTCTTGCTGCTGCAAATTTTTAGCTATCGAGCTAAATATTTTTTGACAAATAGAGCTATGTGAAAGGAGGATACTTTAGCTATGCTTAAAATAACTTCAAATTGGGGGAATCCCAAAACGGGAATTGTTGTCCCCGTGAACAATCAGAGTTGTTAAAAGTGTTAAGAGTCATTCTTACAAAGTCCATCATTCCAACCGGAAACAATTAAAATTATCATCAAATTGGAACCACTCGATCGATTCTCGTAAAATTATATATGAATGATAGTCCATTTCTCTGTACTAAATTTAATCTAAACGAAAAGCTTCTTTTTATTTGAAAGTTACATTAAATTTCAAAACCCTCGAACAAAATTTGCTCCAAATATAATCTCTCTAAAGAAAATACAAAGGCTGTCGTGCCAACATAAAAATATGCACAAATGATGTTCTTGAAAGCAACCTCTTTTCTCGACATTTTAAACAATTCTGAGTACATAGGCATGAAAGTCGGGAAAAAAAACTATGAAAACAAGATTTTAAAACAATATCTAGCAATTACTCACCACATCCCATTTAAAGTAACTATTTATTCGTTTACCAACCGCACATATATTATAATGGGCTTTCGCTACAAGCCGCAAACTTTCACCGCAGACATCCGAAGTTACGATGATCTGCAAAAAAAAAAAACAGCGTTTCTCAAAATTTCCAAAAGATCTATGATGAAAGTTCATTACCTTGGGCGACGATGCATTCACTCTTATCGCGATAGTTTTTATTTTTTCATTAAGCGCACGAAATTTTAAACCCAGCAGCCCTACCAGAAATACAAATATCGTCAGATTGAGAGTCTGGGCTACCAATGGAATAACCCACAATAGCCATCGTACCGTGATGAAAAAACTAGAAAACATTTGAGACGTTACAAAAACGTTATTCTTAAGAGAGCCGAGTCATACATATTAAATACAAATTAAATTAACTCGATTTAATTTTGACACTTACATACAAATTCTTTATTTCAATTCTTTAAAAAATCTGCATTTTTGCTTCCTCATAGGGGAAGCTTTGTCTTCATTACATTTTAATACTCAACGGAGTCAACTCAATTTTTGTTCCGTATACAGTAAAATCGAATATTTCTTCTTATGAAAATCGGTAGAATCCTTTTTGATTTTATCGGACTTTTAATATTTTGAAAAATGTCACTGTTATCTCTCTAACTCAAGCAATTCTCCAGCTATCGGTCTAAACCGTGGCATAAAATTTTATTCGACCGATAAATTTGTTCAGATTTTATAAAAATTTGCATTTACATAATTTTTTTTTAATTACAATAACTCGAGAACGGTTCAAGCAACTGATCTAAAATGTTGCATAAAACTTCAATAGAATCTGTTGATAGGTGATACTGAAATTAGTGAGGATACAACAGATTATATTTTGGCGAATATCCACATTTTTCAATATTTTTTTTAATTCAACAATTTCGCATGCGTTTAAACTCTTTTTAGTTGACTCGTCTCCCTTGGTACATTCAGATAAATCGTACCGTCTATAAATAAAATCGACAGTATGACAAACCTCTCAATGCTTTTAGTTAAAGAAGCATAATCATATATCATCAATATTACTGCGGTTGTGCTAGATATCGAGAGATACAGTCGAAACATTTTGACTTTTCCTTCGTAATGTAATCGGCAGCCCATTTTTTCAAGAAACGCTTCTAGCGCTGCCAATGTTTTAATCAATTCCGGGAGCTTGAATTATTGTACAATTTTTAAGTAAGAATATGTATTTCAAAATTTAATTAGGCAAACCACGTACCTCTTTTCTTCGATACACTCGAAAAATGATAGATATGGTCATACATATTATGCTCGCAAAAGTTCGTGTCACTATAGAACAGTACGCTCTAGCCACGTCCTCTGATCTTGAAGCAGAAAATTATTTGTTCAATCACGATTAATTATGACTGTATTTCATATTTTTATATTTTTATTTGGATGATAATGGAGAATCACTGGTACAGGTGATTCTCTCTATTTAATGTCTATTTATTATATAAATGTAATATAATATTTATTGTTTTTATTTAATTTTTTTTAATTTCATAATAGTCAGTATTTCTCTATGTTAATACAAAATACCTTAGAAAATTTCCGAAATCCACAATTCCGCAAAACAAATTTGCAAAGCACGTGACGAATATCGAAACGCTGTAGAGAGCGTAGAATTTGTTTATTCCATATTGTTTCTTGCCCATCGTTTCAGTAATGGTAAATGGAAAAATTCCCATCAGCCGCCAGATCCAAGCCACTCTTTCCAGAATGCCATAACAATCGTATATTCTCGATTTTCGGCCTATTGAATTTTTTTTTACATTTAATTTTTTACTTAATTATCGAGTGATTTATTATTTTTGTCTCACTAACAAATAGCCCAAGGATTTCGTGGTTGCTGAGGAGCCACCATGCCTTTTTTTGTTTTTCTATTTCCCTTGACCATTTTTTTCACTCGCTTCACTATTGCAATATCGTTATTGAACTGAATTCCGGTTGTTCGCCAACTTTTGCATTGATCCTGCTGCCTTGTGAATGTCAATTATCGAAAGTGCATCGTGTCGTAATTGTTTTTAGCCAGTCAATACTTTCTCCTCTTATTCCACAATGTTTTACAGTATAAAAATACATATTCAAGTGGAAAATGAAAACAATTCAATGTTTCTTCATAGTGTAATAATTTTATTAACTACACTGTAAAAAAAAGTGTTATTCAATGAGAATGATACAAATAAAGGTGACGTAAAAATTTGTCATTTTCTGCAGTTTTTCCGATGCCAAATGCTTCTTTTTTTCAAACTATATATAAGTTTTTATTATTGACAACATTTACAACATTTCATATTCTACGAAAACTTTCTGTATGAAATTTTTTAAAAATTCGAAATACTGTACGAAAAGATTGCAAAATAACATTTTTTGTTAATACTTCAAAAATGTACTTAATATTTAATAATATACGATATATTTCTAAAACATTGTGAAGAAATATTTTCATTCATTTAGTATCAAATGTTTTATTGAATAATTTTAAAACATTTTACAGAAATATTCTCAATCTTTGTTTAAATTCGAAATGCTTCTAAATCTTTTGAAATAGCTTTAAAAAATGTCCGCTAGATGGCAAACGCGGCCGGAAGTTTCCCGCATACAATTCGTCACGTCAGACTAAACACTACCGGACGAATATTCAAAGGTATTCTAACTCATCACTTAGAGTTATTAGGACTGATTCATTCTACTTGTAGTAGTGGCGATTTATGTTCATAACTTTTTTTGGCGATCGTGATTTTGCAGCCTTTTTCCGCACAGTAATAAATATTGAAAATGTATATGAAATGAAGTATTAATTTAGAGTTGTTGTGAAAATGTCTCAGCAAAGTATTTAAAGATGCAGACAAAGAAATATGTTTAAAATATTTTTTAATTCACAAATATTGATTAAACATGTTTAATATTTCAGATAAAAAAGTTCTCGTAATGCGTTTCCATCATTATATTCTACCGTACTTACTCTATCTTCTCATCTGGAATAATAAACTGAAGTTCTTGAGCATCAGCTGCTTTTTCCATTTTAAGTAGATAGTATTGATGACATTTATATTAACCGGTATAAAAATAGTTTGACTAATAGTTTTGACTATCCAACTGAATCATGACTGTTACATAAGCGGCGATCAAGCTCCCAATCTGATGAAAAAAAAAATTGGAAATACGAGCTTTGGATTATTGAATCTAGTTAACTTCATTTACCCTGTAAATGATTGCGAGCTTCAACGGAAATAAACCAAATACTTCAACTGTCAACCGCTCCTGCAGCAATCGAAATGATAATAGTTTTGCCTATGAAATTAGGAAAACAATTTTCATCCTCGGCATTCAAGTAAAAATACAATTAAAAAATTGAAAACATCGTTACCGAGTCTATGTATTTATTCATCTGTCCAGTGAGTATCATCATGTGAAGAACACTTCCTGTCTTGTTAGCCTTTAATAAGAAATAATAATCATCATTTTTCAAGAAAAATATTGCAAAAAAAATCATTAATTTAAAAACAATTTGTTTGCGGGCTGCTAAAATCAAATATTGTTACTGAAACGCTACAGCCTTTTTTAAAATTCAGACTTAAATAAGTAGCTGAATGTTGTTCAAGCCAATATTTTACTGTTCCAATCTCATATAAAATTTAAACAATTATTATTATTTTGGCAGCCCACGAACTTTTTGATATTTTTGATCTCTCTTTTCAGAACGATGAAATTGGAATGAATTGAAACCTTGCTGACAGTTGAATCGCAAACGTATACTATGATGACCATCTCACCAAAGTGGATGGCGAACCACAAAATCCATACGAATGCCCATCCTATTAATGATGTATCCGTTATGATGATACACATGGTGTAGAGACTCGAAGCCATTTGGATACATTGGAACACTATGATGAGTAATATCGTCAGAGAAAAAAACTGTACAACAATATTGGTCAGGTCAATAAGATCTGAGTACATCTGACCACAAGCTTCAAGTGGATCTAGAGTTACGGACATTTCGATTCTGAAAAATGACATATAGAATTTAAAAAAAACAAAAAAAAAATTCCTTCGAAATATGGCAATTTAGTGAAAACATTTTGAATTCTGTATTAGCAACATTAAACATATACACAATATTTGTATTAATTGAACTTTACGATTAATTAAAAATTTACTACTAAAACAACATAACTATTCATAGACGAAGCGCTAAACATGTCAAATTAAATAATATTAAATTAAAAATAATGGGTTGTGATGAAGAATTAATGCGATTATTGATTTCGCATACATTAAAAATGCTTTAGTTCATAGCTACGTCGGTTTGGTCTCATCGATAGGGCAGATTTCCGTGCGATCGACAGTAAGATAGATTGCTATCTTACCAACAGGCATAACCTAAAGAATCTAGATAAAGATTACCGGCCGCAGAACCTAAATACTCAGGATTTATCGCAACACAACCTAAATGGTTTCATTGATTACATATTACAACCTTAGTACTTCATTGATTACAGAACCTTCATTACTGAAATTGACGATTTAGGTGGTCATGTATTAAAGAACCTAACTACCATCTAACTGGCTCCTGCTGGCTGTCGGTAAGTTAGATTAAATATGGTTTATAAAATACATATAGCAGTGCTGTCATCTGCTGGAGTTTATTTCACTCAACACGCAATAGGAATCTATTTGGCCCACTTCAGCTCAGGCACAAATCACGGAATACCGACACATTCACCCAAACATCATCACAGTTTCATGAAATATCGGAGTACAGTATTTCTTTAGGTTACATGTCGGTAAATATCTTTAGGTTCTGCGGTCGGTAAATTCGTTTTTACTTTTACGACTGCCAGTAATACAGATTTCCCTGCAGCCTGTCGTCGGCAAGGTGGAAATGTAAATTGCTTGGAACATGCAGAATGCGAGACCTGTGTTCCCGACAGTCGACAAGGTTTTGATAAATATTATAATAAAATCATTTGTACGAAGCTGTACAAAATATTATCAAAACGGGGAAAGGCACAACATTCCAACAGAATTACTCTGGAATTTTTCTGAAGTAATTTAATTGTCGTTGTTCACAACGATATAAAAAAAATTGTCATTCTATAATTAAATATTTTGCAATATTCGACCACAAGTTAGCAACAATATTTCAAATGAAATGAATACTTTTAAATGACATAACATCCGAGTTTAACTTACCCATCATTTTCCGAAATGCTCGTCCTAAATCTCTGACGAACTTTCATCCTTGTAGAAGCATCATTTCGCAGACCCAGAATCTTATCATTCAATAAGCAAAATCGTTGTCCAATAGATTTGATTATAAAAACAAATATAAAGGCAATATTATGATTGACTATCCGTGGAATCATGAGCGGCAGCCATGTGAACATATTCACGAGTGCATAGTAGTGAATTACCAAGATACAATATGCACATAGCAAATGCCAAAACACATTGATCGCAGCAATGTGAATCTTGAGATCGCCGATAAATCTTTCGTCATCTATAGAAATGCCAGAAGCCTTAAAGGAATCATTGATGTTTTTGAATTTCATCAAAATCTTTTGCAGTCGTTGTGGACGAAAACCAAAATGCATCCATGCTATTATAAGCGCTCCGGATTCGATGGTCAAACCCGCAAAATTGGATATTTGCGTAATTGGCGTTTGTCGCGGAAGAAAAAATTGTATACTGACGATAACAGATCGAATATAAAAAATACTATAACACACTGCTAGGATTGTAGAGTAAATTACACCGCAGTATGACAATCGTACACATCTATCTTTTCCTATACTAAAAGGACACACACCGATCATTTTACCAAAAATGTACAAGGTCTTTAATGTTTCCATGTCGTCGATTATTGTACTTTATACAAGACGAAGCCATTTACTTTTTTCATTGTTTTTTCGTTCACTCTGTTGTATTTTATTATTATACGTTTTTTTTTTTTTGCACTTTCCGATAAGGGAAAAGGTGCATTTCCACAATGATAACTAGAGAGAAATGAAGGTAACTTCGTGATCGACAAAAGTATGATGCAAAGGCATGAGCAGCTTTCGTTACGCTAACATAGGCATTCAAAGCATCACAAAAAAAAAAAGCAATTACTATGATTGCTTCGCGGTTGACGAAGAAATTGATGTGTGCGATGCATTTGCCTCTGACTCTTCAATGAGCTTCTTGGCTGTCCAGCTGAACCATAACCGTTATGTATGTTGCTACCATGCCCATAACCTGCCGCAGAAATATAGTGATTCAACATGTAAATTGCATCACACTGTTTTAGCTTCCTCAGAAAGATAACTTTGTTTTCGTGATATTTTTTTTTTCGAGATTTTCAGTATACTTAAAATTGTCTGAAACGTCGTAAAAAGTGGTCTGGAAAAAAACGAAAAAAATTCAGTTCGCACGATAGCTTTTACAATTTTTGAACTAAAAGTTTCTTTAAAAGGAAGCTAACGAATACTGGTTAGTTTTGAATTTATCGAGAATTGCTCAAAGCACTTAAGTTTTATGAGATTTTGAATTCTTCAAATTTCATCTAAAAATTGCTAATCGATCAGGTCTCGACCTATAGAGCTGATATTTTGCGCTAATATTCAACAGAGTTAAAGAAATACTGGAATCAAAGTTGAACAGAATCTATCCATGTGGAATTTTTTAATAAAATTTAGTATTTTCGAAAAATTAATTCAAACAAGTTTAAAATTAAGTCTACTAAATCTTATTACTCAAATATTCAAGAGACAAAAAACAATGTATGAGTGTATTGAAGAGAAATATTCAATCACTTGTATCAACATTGAGATTCAAAATATTATGAAATACAATATTGGAAACAAGTTTATTTTCCATTTTGCACAAATTCTTGTTTCCGTTATGAGGGAGCCAATATTGATCGACATACTTTCTCATAAAGGGAATTTTGTGGAAGGTGTAAAGTAACGAGACAACTATGTGCCAGTTTCGACTTTGCAACATTGTGTTTGTCGTCTTACCCGGTGTATCATTGAAGGTCTCATCTGAAGCATCCCGAAAAGATTGACGGATAATTGTCGTTGCAGCAATCGAAGTGACATTATTGTCGCCTGTGGAATTATTAAAATATAATGAGGGATACTATGGGTCGATTTTATCACCTCTTCTTGCATGAATTAAAATCATGCCTGCAACTATTTAATAAGGTTGTCAATAGATTTTATGATTTATTCGGGCAAATATCTTCCGGGCTGAATATCATAAATGTGATTTCAAAGCATGCTCTCTGTTATTATTTAACGAAGTGATTGGTATGTGTTAAATTGCACGGTGATGCTCTTAATTCCATGAGAAATTCTTTTAAACAATTTGAGTCACGTCCGAAACACAAAACTAATTTTAAAAATGTCTTTTCTCCTCCTGTAAGGCTGAATTAAAAATGTTTTAAAGCTAACAATAGCTACAACTAAAACCATGACTATATTGATTTTTAAAATTTGATTGTGAAAAAGTTTATAGAAAAAAAAAGACGATTTCGAATTATCTTTATCTTAATTTGTTTTATGAAGAATGATGAAATTAAAGCAGAATAGTCTAAAAATAGATACAATTTAAAAAATGACAGCAGTTTTATTTATTTTTTTCGTCCTGCTGTTCTAATAATGTATGTAGGAACGAATTTTTTAGGCGATACCTACTTTTTATCAAAGCAATTTTTAAGCGCAACGGGTACACCGGGTATATTGGTTATCCAAGTTTCGTTTTATCTTCGCTCAGATTGACATCAAATACCAAACTAATAACCATAATTTTTTGTAGGCTGAGTTGAACCCTCAACTTCACACATTTTTTTTTGTTGCAATTTTTTTTTATATATTTTTCAAGTGACATATCGAATGCCGTAATTTAAAAATCTGAAAAAATTCTGGAGAATACTTTGTTCAATAACAAAATTATCTAGCTTATAGCCAAAGTGGGGAAGATTTTTCTTCTTACAGTTTTTAAGATTCTTGTATTTAAAAAAATTATTAAAAAATAGAGAAAATAATTAATCTACTACAGGCGATTGGGCAAATGTTTATTTATATAAAACCAGATTTTTCAGATTTTTCTTCAGATTTTTAGGAATTTTCTCAGATTTTTCCGAACTATGCAAATTTTTTTGAATTTTTTTTTTAAAGTGACATATCGAATGCCAACATCTAAAAATCTGCAAAAATTCTGAAAAATACTCTATTGAATGTCAAAGTTTTCTAGCTTATTGTCAAAAAACGCTCGATTTTTCTTCTCGCAGTTCTTAAGATTTTTTTATTACAAAAATTATTAAAAAATGGAAAAAGATCAATCTACTATGGGCAACTCGTCAAACGTTTCTGTATGTGAAGTCATATATTTTTAAAAATATTACGGATTTTTTAAAGAATTTATTTTTTTTTTATTTTTTTATATGCAGAGAGAAAGATGTGGTAATCATTATACAACGTCGATGGGAAAAACTATTATATCTTATAGTCTTCCACCAACAATTTTGAGTTCAAAAGTGTTTAATATATAAATAATACAAAAATAGTTTAACATACAGAAATGTTTGACATATCGTTCATAGTAGATTGACTTTTTTCTATTTTTTATAGTTTTTTAAATAAGCAAAGCTTAAAAACTGTAAGAAGAAAAATCTTGTGTACTTTGGCAACAAGCTAGAAAATTTTGATATTCAGTAGAGTACTTTTCAGGATTTTTGTAGATTTTTAAATTATGGCATTCCATATGTCACTTTAAAAAAAAATTTGCATAGTTCGGAAAAATCTGAAAAAATTCATAAAAATCTGACAAATCCAGTTTTACATAAATAAACATTTGACCAATCGTCTGTAGTAAATTAATTTTTTTTTCTATTTTTTAATAATGTTTTAATAAAAAAAGCTTAAAAACTGTAAGAAGAAAAATCTTCCCCATTTCGGCTATAAGCTAGATAATTTTGTTATTGAACAAAGTATTCTCCAGAATTTTTTCAAATTTTTAAATTTTGACTTTCGATATGTCACTTTAAAAATATATAAAAAAAAATTGCAACAAAAAAAAACGTGTCAAGTTGAGGGTCCAACTAAGCATACAAAAAATTATGAGCGAAATCGGAGAGGTCGACGTCAAATCCAGGTCGAAACGGGGTAGATTGCTCCATACATAAACGATCAAGGAAATTTATTTTGCTGAACAATAGTCATCAAAAGCGTTTATATATAAATGACAGCCAATGAAAATCGTATTGGGGTGATCAGGTACCCCGGTGTACTGGTCTATTAGGATTAAAAAAAATGTAGAAACGATGTTACCGAATCCATGTATCGATCCACGCGACGAGCAAGCAGCATTTTGTGCAGTTCATTTCCCGCTTGATTCGCCTGTCAAGACGTAATAATGATATTATTTATTATCATACAGTGTGAATAATTTTTTTGCGAGAGTTTTCACAAAATTAAATTAAATTACGAAAATTCAAATTAAATAACGCTAAAAGATATATTTTCACATAACATAATGAGCAACACAAATTTTGTTAATTGAATTATGAAAAATTATGTGTAATGTTAGTACACAAACTGTAAAGAAATAAATTGATACCTCTTTGGTGGTTGAATCAGAAACGGAAAAGAGAATCGTCATTTCGGTGAAATGGAAGACGAACCAAAAAAACTGCATCAGGATGGATGCTATGTCACGCCAGGGCCAGGTTGTACGATCTTTTGCGACTAGGCACAGAGTGTAGAGTCCCGATGACATTTCAGTGAATTGACTCAACATTATTAACAAAACAAAGAAAGAATAAAACTCAACTACTAATTTTACAAGGTCTATGAGATCTGAGTGCAGCTGACCATAGGTTTCTAATGGACCAGGATATACGAAGGACTTTAACCTAAACAGCATTACATATAAATATTGATTAGTTATCGTAATAAAGGACTTTTCTTTGTAGCGAAACGAAATAATTTAAAAGGCATTCAATATCAGTTTAGCTACGAAAGAAAAAGTTTTTCTTAATTCATTTCTAAAAATCAGTCCATTTAATCCCACATGAATAAAATATGTTTTTATTAATTATTAAATTTACATCAATTTTCTTCTTCAATTCTATTAAATTTGAGATACGATTAACCGTTCCCAAGTTATTGCTGCTTCAGTGACAAATGAACAAAATTGTTAATATCCGCAATTTCGAAAATATGCTAAGCTTAGAATTTTTTGCTTCCTCATGTAAGAAGCTTTGTTTTCGTGAAAATTTTCCAAATAGATCGAAAACGTCGAGAAAAGTGGTTTAGAAAAAAAATATTTATATGTGTGTATGTGTTTATGTGTGCAATTTCTTGTTAGCACACTAACTCCCGCAGTTTTTTTTAGAAATCGTGCTTAAATTTGGTACACAAGTCGACTATAATATAAAGATGGAAATTGAATCTGGAAGAAATCGACCAACGGGCTCATATATTTAATGGCATATTAACATTTTTGAAAAGTGTTTTCACGCTACAACTTTTGGAAATATAAATATATCTCGCTGACATTTTCAACACAAATGGGTTAATATCGAACCATGATCAGCGTTGAATTTATCGAGAATTGATAGAGTAGTTTCAATTTTATGTCAGTTTTAATTTTTTTTTAATTGTTGGTAAATACTGTAACTTTTTGAAATCCTGACCTATCTGGCTGCAATATTCCGTGTGAATTCACGATAATTCATCATTAAAAACGAATTTATTCCAAAGAATGGTCGCTGTGTTGGTAAATTTCAATTTTGCTCCGTAGAAACAAAATCATACCTGTGGCGAAAAAAAAATTCAACATTTTTTTTTGCAGATTTTGATGAAATTTGGTTCACACGTGAAGTGCCCTAAAACCAGAATTGGGTACAAATTTAATGCAAATCGATCGAGGATTTAAAATTTGATTGCATTTTCAATGTTTTTTTTTTTTTCCAATCGACTGCAAACTCAAGATCTGCCTTCAATTGTACACGTTTTTAATCCTCAAAGAATCCAATTGTACCTAGCAAAAGAAGTTGTGATTCAATATGACCGCCATTATCTGCCAGTACAAGCAACTGCGGACCAATCAAAGCCCGAATAAAACAGCTTCACAAATATCTCGAACATGCGATTATCGATTGTCATGTCTTCTTTACGTTCGAGCATCAGCCCACAAAAATGATGAGATATCTGAAATGTTCTATATAACTGGAGTGTTTTGGTATAGAATTTTCCGAAGATCTATCGACAAAGTCAAATTTGATCGGAAATTACATTTTTCTTTTGACTGCTTTGTATTTGCACAAACGACCTGCCGATGAACTAGGACATGCACTATTAAAACAAGCCTCTAAAGTCGAACGTTGCAAATTGCTTCCTCATCTATCTACAATGTAATAAAGGACGGTGTGTTTCCTTGGACACACACAGACACTCTCATACACAAACATTCATACACACTCACATATATAAACTCTCATAAAAACTCACAGGCACTCACACAGACACTCACAAACACTCCAATAGCTCACGTGTCTGGAGGGTCTTATAAGAGACTTCGAAAAAATGGAGCCCAAGGACGCCTATATTAAGGGGACTTAGAAAAATCAAAGCAGAGGTTGGTCGTATAAGATGACTTATAAAAAATGGGTCCTGGGAAGGAGAGGAGGTCGCGAGGGTACGAAGGCCCCGAGGCAAAATAATCTGCTAATAATTTAATATATATCTTTGATAAAGCTTCTTCTACGAGGAAGCCAATATTGATCAATCCTTTCCCACAGGGGTGGCTTTATCAAAGCTATAAAATAATAAGGAAACAACTTCCAAGGTTCTACTTTGCAGACTTGTTTGTTCAAGTTTTGCTGAAATGATATGGAATGCCTCATAATCAGCGAACCAACTTACCTACTGCCATTCGAATCTTTTCCGCTGCTTTTCTTCCGAACAATCACCCTCGTTGTGACTTCATAAGGGAGCTCCTGAATCCTCTTGTTCAACAAACTGAAACGTTGTTGAATGCCTGCCATGGTATCAGTGTACATCACCATAATATTGTGGCTGACAACTCGTACGATATTAAATGGCAACCAAATACTGAGTTTGAAGACATCGTTATTAATGAGAAGAAGATGATCGGCGATGCAGAGAAAATACCAAGCAACATTGATGATAACTGTATGCATCTTGATGTTCCTAAAGAATTTTCTGTTGTTCACCCGAATTCCAAGGACATCGTAGGTCTCTTGAATTTTCTTAAAAAAGAACAATATGTTCTGGACTTGTTTCTGACGAAATCCGAACAACAGCCAGGATGACACAATGAGAACAAATTCAATAGAAAGTCCGCAAAAATCGGCAATTATCGACATCGGTGTTTCTCGAGGAAGACTAAAAGTCGTTCGAGTTGTCACAGCACGCAGATAGCAAACTGTGTAGATTATCGCTAATATTATGGCGTAAATCAAACCACTGTAGGATACACGAATTGCATAATCGTTGGCATATATGAAAGGACATAAACCGAGAAATTTCCAATAAATATATACGAAACCTAACGTCACCATTTTATCGTACGATGCGATATGTTTTGCTTGATGCGTTCTTGAGTTGCTCATGCATGGTCACGAGTCAATTTAAGTTGAGTGGCTGCGTCTGATTAGTGATATTATTTTAACAAATGAGTGGCCGTCGTGTTGGGCACTTGAGAAATTGTGTTTTTCTTTTTTTTTTTTTCATTCACTGCGTGCTACCGATGTCTGGACGTTGATGCTCAATTTACGTGATACGTCGATGAATGCCAATGATGCTGAAATGATCGACCTAATTCTTCAATCCATTTTTCTATCCGATGTTTCGTTGTCGAGTTTATGCATTTGACGTTCTTGCTCGTCCAGCTGCATCATTACGATTACGTAACCGCTAATTAAGCTCACAATCTGAGGAAGCAAAAAAACTATTTAGATGTGTAATTGGTTTGGAAATTATTTTGATGTCACCTTATGTACTACAGTGAACTTCATCGGTAGTGCACCGAAGAGATTAATGGACAAGGTTTTCTCCAGCAAACGAAATGAATGTATCTTTGCCTGTGAGATAGAACAAAAAACACATTTTTTTTATCTTGAGAAAATCGAAAAAGCAAATCTACATGATATATTCATTACCGATTCTGCGTAGGAGTTGGTGGCCGATGATATTAAAATTTCATGAAGAATGTTTCCAGTTTTGTTAGCCTATCGGAAGAAATGTAATCAAGTTTTTGGAAAATCTATTATTCGGGCTAAGTCTCAATTTTTGCGACATAAAAAAATACCTCGCTGGTCGTTGATTCGGTTGCATTAATAATTGCAATCATTCCAACTACGTGAAATGCAAACCACAGATTCAACGACGCAAAGTATCCGTTGTCTTCCAATGCCGAGGTTTTCTGATATTTTAAGTTCAGACATATGTCGTAGAAATTTGCTGCCAGTTGAAAAAGGTTTATCATCATGATTAGGTAGAGTGACGCCGATAAAAGATTTACGATAGATGCCGTGAGGTCAATCAATTCCGAGTGAATTTCAATGCATGCACTCAACGGGTCAGTTGCAGCAAGAAATTCGATACTAAAGTGAAAATAAAATAAGTCTATCATACAATGTGAGCAGTTCGTTGCTACAGATTCAAAATGTGCACAGATTCAACTCAACGCAAGTTATGAATACACAGAAAAAGCTACACATCATCAACACGAGACGGTAGAATTTCTCTGTGCTGAAATTAAGCTGAATGACAACAAAACATTCTGAAAGGAAGCTAAATGGTGCTAAAAAATTCTGAAATGAAACTTAATGATTATAAATGAATAAAAAACACTTGAAAACTCATAACGAATTGGGAATGTCCAGAAATTCCAGAATTTAAAATGTTCTGTTTCCTGCACCGAGTTTGATCTCTGTGTTCACTTGAGATCTGTAAAAGCAACGTACAGCCATATAAATTGCGATCGGATTAAGGAAGAAATACTTGCCCACGAATTTTCGAATTATTCCCACGTCTGATGTCACGAACGTTAATCCTTGCTGTAATTCCTCCGGAAAGCTCTCGAATCTTATGATTCAATAATCGAAATTGATCTCGAATCACTCTCATAACGGCAATGAATATTACTATAAAGTTTGGATAGACTATTCGTCCAATTTTAAAGGGTGTCCACATAACTTCATTCAATGTCGTTGATAAACCTCTTCTCTGTAAATGTCCGATTGCGTAAACGAACATACACGAAATATTTAGAATGGCTGCTTGAATCTGAACATTTTTTATGACTTTGCTGTGAACTTCTTGAAGATAAAGGATTTCACATGACTCAACGATCTTCCTGTAGTATGCCTGTATTCTCTGCAATTCTTTCTGACGAAATGCAAGACACGACCAAGTTGTGACAATCGCCAAGAACTGTGAAGATTTAGCAACGATATCACCTATCATCGACATAGCGGTTTGATGAGGCTTTGAGAAGTGTGTACGATTGCTCATGGCTTTCAAAAAACAGATGGTATAGGATAATATCAAGAATATCGAATAAAAAACACCAACGTACGAAAATTTGATCTCTCGACCATTGACTAAACTGAAAGGACACAGACCAATGAATTTCCAAAAAAAGTACAAAATCTTCGACATTATCATTGTTCACGAGTGTTCCAACGTAAAAATGATTTTAAACCTCCAACGACATAGTTCTTTTTTTTTGCTGACAATAAGTAAATTGAATGTACTTCGACGTTCGTATACAAGGCAACTGAAGTATTCACGAAGTTCAATGGGGAAACAATATTTCATCTATTACATAAGTGGACTTGATGTTAATCTGTTATATGAGTGAAGAGGATGTTTAGCTTTTAAACAGTCGAACGTAAAATGCTGTGTCAATCAATCAATTGTACGAACGGATATCTTCATTTTGACGTTAACTCATCCAGCTGCAGCATTATCGCAATGTACGACATGACGACACTGAAAATCTAGTACATAAATTAAATATGATAGCGCGAATGAGGCATTCCACAGCAATTCAGCCACCCAAATTTCAAAACTCTCTTAAACAAATTAACCGGATTTTTATGTATCTACGAAGAAGCGATGTTTTTTTAATCGATTTTTTTCTTTTACTATCAACAATATCTGGGCAACCGTGAATTGCAAAACAATTTTTCTAAACTCAAAATTCATGTTTTCTTGTTATTCTACTTTTGAAAAAGTTATATGGAATTATTTTTGTTTACAAAGTAGTTTTTTTTTAAAGATATTTTTTGCTTTTTATTACACTTGATATTGAAGAGCGTTCGTAATTTAACACGTATTTTACTTTTTAGGTTTGTTAAGTATAGAACAAATTTCCTGCAAAGGGGCACGATGGCACACGCAATCAGTCGTAAGATATAATTTTTTTGGTAATATTCTAAATAAATTAAAGGCCAATGTAACGCTGCAAATTATATTTGCACATCGCTTCCTCATCAGCTCTGTTTGATGGAAAGTACGCCCATGTCACTTCTGGCTTCCTCAAGAAGCTTTGTTTTGCGATTACTTTTATCAGAACTATGCGACTGGTGTAAGAAAACATATGTGATAAATTTCAGTTTCATAATTCAACCTGTCTCTAAATTATGAAGGTTCATAATTTTTTTTCGCAGACTTTTTAGCAGCGAATTTTAATTGCTAGCAAACTTTAGTCTAGTCGTGATGGAACATAGAATTCGTCAAATTTTCCCTCGTAGGATTCGGATGACGAATTGCATTTAACTCGCGACAAAAGGCAACGGTTTCCTCGTGAAAGTGAGAGTTCCATCAAAAATTGAACCCAAACCATTTTCATTCGATTACTGAATTTGAAACAATCCTGGGAGCTAGAATTAGAAACAATCCTGGGCGCACAAACATTTTTAAAAAATTTCAAAATCTTGTAGAAACAAGAAAAATGCGTGGATTTTTCCCAAATTCAATACCAATACTCTTTCTATGATAGTCCAACTTCGTATCAATTTTTAGCCCGATATGTAAAAAATTGTGGGAGGTAGAGCGCGCACAGACATTTTTGGAAAAATTCAAAATTGAATGGAAACAAGAGAACTGCATAGATTTTGCCAAAAATTTGACCGTGCGAGCATAATTGACCCCCCAGCACGTGTGCTTAATTTCAGCCTAATATCTCAAGACATTCCCAAGTCATAAATGTTAAATGGTTGTCACACACACATACATACATCCGGACATTTTTCTAAATGTGATTTCTCGACGTTTCGGAACATTCTGAACACGTTTACACGAAAAACTCGAAAAAAAAAATTTGTCACGAAAACAATGGAAGCAAAACAAAAAGAAAATTTTTTCGGAATTTATATATTTTCTTGAGAAAAAAGATTTAAAAACATAAAGTTTTAAAACATAAACGCTCTGATGTTCCCTAAAACTCTGGGAAATTTGTTTACGTCATCAATATTAGAGCCCCGATTATTTTTTTAATTATTCCGAGACTTTGAAAATTTGGGTGATTGAATTAGCGTGGAATGCCTGAAATATAAATACGTTGCCATTATGCACGTATTAAAATGATTAAAATAACAATGTGACTGAAACAATATTCTTTGTTTTCCAAAATTTGGAGAAAAAAATCGGCATTAAATTTATAACACCATTAACACTATTACAATTATTATTTAAAGTTACCTTGTGCAATCGTGAGAATGACATTCGAAGCATGCCGAATAATTGTATGTCGAGCTTTCTTTGTAACAATCGAACCGACGACAGTTTTGCCTGCAAGAATATTGATACATTTTTAAATCCAAAACACATCAAATGTGACAGTACGTAGAAATATATCATTACCAATTCTAAAGTCGTGATCGATGGGTTGAAAATCAGAGTTTCATGAACTACATTTCCAATTTGATTGGCCTGTCAAAACCACACCAAAAGAATTTGTGATAAATACCCAAAATACCAATTATCGCTTATAATTCTGATGAAAATCTGACCTGATAGGATGTTGAATCAGAAACAGCGACAATCGCAATCAAAACCACAAGATGGTAAATTAACCAAGTACTTTGTGCCATAAAATATCCAATGTCCCGAGTTGTACAAATTTCCTTATGTTTCACACTGAGAGATATGTCGTAAAAAGTGGACGCAAGTTCAAATATATGTATCATTATTACGATGTAGAGGGAAGGTGACCAAAAATTGATAATAGACGCGGTGAGATCAACCAATTGTGAGTGGACATAAACGTACGCACTAAGATGATCGAATTCATTGTAGAATGCAATGCTGTTACACGATAAAAAAAAATTCGATTAATTCTTAACGATCAGTGATTTGAGATTTACGTGTTTCATTGATATTACTTACCGACGAATATTCATTCGCTGCTGTCGTCTTTCTTCACTAATCGTAATTCGCGTTGATTTTAATTTAGAGAGTTCTCGAATCTTAACATTCACTGAACGAAATTTATCTCGAATAACACTCATTGTCGCAATGAATTGTATTGTAAAATTGGGATAGACGATTCGAATTATATTGAATGGTAATCTAACGACTCGTGATGTGCTGACAAACAAACCGATCAACAACAAGTTCAGGAATAAAGTTTGAATCTTGGCATTCTTCATAATCTTGCTGTGGCTCTCGTGTATATCAAAGATTTCACAAAACTTGATGATGTTCCTGAAGAAAATGTGCATCCTTTGCAATGCCTTCTGTCGCAATCCAAAGCACAACCAAGTCACTACCATCATTAATAATTGTGTCGTTTTTGTCACGACATCAGCAACTATAGACATGAGTGTGTCATCTTCATGACGTATTCTACCAAGTTTCATAATAGACACGTAGCACATAACATAGAACATTGACAGGATCATCGAATAAAGAGCACCACCATATGAGAGCATAATCATTCCATCTTTCGTCAAACTAAAAGGACAAAGACCGATAATTTTCCAAAAAGTATACAAAATCTTCGACGTTTTCATTATTTTTGTAGCTTCGACGGCGCAGCAGCCAGGCAAACCTTCCGCTTATGGACTTGTGTAATAAATGCATAATAACTTTGAAAATTGAGCTTGATAAGTTTTAAATTGCACGGGCTATACAATTTATTTAAAATGACATAGTGTCATGGGAAACGATATTGATCTATTACAACATACGACAAGTTGGAATATGCAATTCACCCTTTATTCTTGTACACTCTATTCATTATAAAATACATAATTGTAGGGGCATCAGTAAAGTCGAAGGTGGAAAGATATAAAACGGGAAAATATGATTAAATGGTTCTGACATTGTGGGAGTACGTAAATAAATTAAGACCGTAGACAAGGTACATATCAGTCAATAAACATTGGACAGCTAGTGGACATTTGTATTATAATACTGTAGATTTTGCTACGGTCGAAGCACACATTGAACATAACTGTGGTTCAATGTTTATAACTGGTACAAAACTAACTTTAAGATAAGATTTTTTAGAGGAAGCTGAATTACGAGGCATCAATAATTTTAGAGAACCATTGAAAATTTGCTTCGTACTTTTTAATTCCAATTATTACGCATAATACTGGTACAAAACTAACTTTCAGATAAGATTTTTTAGAGGAAGCTGAATTAAGAGGCGTCAATCATTTTAGAGAATCATTGAAAATTTGCTTCGTATTTTTTAATTCCAATTATTATGCATTTAGAAAATACAGATTAATTAAATCGTATGTCGCAAAAAGATAACAGGCTGGGTAAATATATATTTGGATGAACCTCTTTAAGAAATAATTATTGTTATGCTTTTGAATGACGTACCATGTCGTCCAGTTGCAACATGATTGTAATATATGTGATGACCGCGTTTCCAATCTAACATAAAATAATGTATCATTGCAATGATTAATTGATAGAGCTTGCAGTTGATTATTAGCTGTTGTCTTACAATATAAAGCGTGTGTCTTTTAAATAGGCCATCTTACCTTGTATATTATTGATAAGTTTATCGGAAGTATATACACTGTGATAACCAGGGGTTTTTGCAGCAATCGAAGTGCTAAAATCGTTGCCTGCAAATCACGGAAATATTTCAAAATCTGAACCATAGACAAGACTCAAGGACGTATCTTTACCGTGTTCATGTGTATCTTCGATGGGTTTGAAATTAGAATTTCATGAAGAATGTTTCCTGTTCGGTTAGCCTGTCAAATACAAAAGGAAAACTAGCTGGTGAAGATATTTATTAAAGCACATTATATTTATCTCATTAAGAGGAATAAGTCATCTAAAGATCATGAAAATTAAATGGTGCAGCAGTTGAACATAAAATGACTAAGTAAAAAATTTTACCTTCATAAAAATTAGAGTTCAGGTTGAGAATTAGAGTTCAGGTTGTACCTATGAACCAAATCACTTTTGCAAGGTCAATTCTCTTTGTAGGAAGAATCTGTTCAGATCAAGTACAGAAATTTATATTTCAAAATCTTTCGCAAAAAATATGCCCACATTTGTAGTAATCATTACCCCGTGAAATAATTTTTTACAAAATTTCCTTGTAACTTCTATGAAGGATCTTCGAATGGGAATTCCTGTACTCAGACCGGACAGAATCTTTGTACAAAGAGAATTGGTACAATATAATGACACTTAGAAAAATGCTTCATTTTTCTATTAATTTTATCAAAATTACAATTTTATCGCAACAGTATTTTTTTATCAACTTTCAAGCTTTTACATGTGCTGCACCATTTAATTTCCACGACTTTTAAGTGACTCTTTTCCCTTAAAGCAAGTCCAACCTCGTTGCTTGTTGAATCTGCGATGGCAATTTCCGCAATCATCGATACAACGTGGAGAAAAAACCATATACCGCAACTTGCAATATACGAATTTATCTGTGCTGACAGGTAACTCCCATTTGTCATGGTAAGCGATAAGTCGTACATTAATCCGGTTAGTTTAAGCAAATGAACGATCATTGTCAAATAAAGTACTGGCGAATAGAATTCAATTATAAATGACGTGAGTTCGACCAATTCAGAGTGTAACTGGACGTAAGCACACAGAGGATCTGATTCAGCAAGAGAGAAAAATCTGAAAACGGAAACAAAATCAACCTCGTGAAAAACTGCAAACGAATAATTACTAAGTAACATTTTACTTACTCATGCGAGTTAGCTTGATTCCGATGTTCTGATTCGTAAATCCTAATTCGCCATGAAATGCCTGTCGAAAAATCTTGAAACTTTTCATTTAAGCATCGAATTTGATCGCGAATAACTCTCATCGTGCCTACAAATATAATTCCAAAGTTTGGAAATACGATTCGGGTGAAGAGGTATGGAGCCCAAATCTCGACCCGCAATAATTCAAAGCTTTTATAATAAATAGAACTGATAACAAAACACGTGATCCATGATATATTAAATATCACTGTTTGAATCTGGATACTCTTCATGATCTTTCGATCGACTTCACGAATACCAAGAATTTCGCAAGACTGAACGATCTTATTGAACGACGTTTGCATTCTTTGAAATCCATTCTGTCGCAATCCAAAGGATAACCATGTCACGATGTTCATCGAGATTTCCACGAAATTTGAAACGTACTCAGTTATTATAGCCATATAAGTTTCATAAGGTTTAAGAAACCCAACGCGATCAATCGCAACACTGATAAAACAGGTGGCATAGAGTATGGACAAGATTGTCGAGTAAGCAGCACCGATGTACGAAAATCGAACAATTCCTTCTCCGGTGAAAACAAATGGTGCCAAACCGATAAATTTCCAAAAGACGTACAAAATCTTCCACGTTACCATTGTATCGCAATTGAAACGCAAGTACACTATAAAGTAGTTTTATTCTATGCAACTATTTTGTATAAAAAGTCGATGCGATTGCGATGGAAGAACAGGATATTTTAACTGGAGTGGATAAGCGATATCGTAAAGGATAATAATCAATCAAACGTGATGGATGTTTGGACAAGTAATCGTCTGTTAATATAATAATAATGCGAATAATAATCGTTTCTTCTTACACCGACTATTGTCATTTTTACATTAAACGGCATAGAAATGTGTTGGTATATACAGAGAAAAACTTGGCGGTCGTATGATGGACATGTGTTTAACTGACGTGAGATACGTTCAACTCTATCGTTGCTCTTTGCATCTGATGTTGTTGCTGATTCTGAATATCGATCTGCATCATGATCGTTGTGTATGTTCCCATCATACCGATTATCTAATTGTTCAGAAGTATTCTTGAGCTTACGGGAACAAAATTAATGTTCAATATATTTGTGTCGGGAGTCATTTGATTCCTCTACGTCCTGATTCTTTTTTCATAGCCAACATTTTATTTCCGGTGGGAATATTTATATCGGGATGCGTCGGAGAAAGGGTGTATATTAATGAGGTGTGAAGAAATAAGACGGTAGGAAAGCAGATCTGGTAAAAGAGTGAAAGTAGGAAACATGCGTGTGGTGGAATCTCAATGACTCCCGTTACATCGAATGATTTCTCTTTTTGATATTACCTTGTGCATAACCGACAGTCTCATCTGGATCAATCCGTACAATTCAATGTTCAAATAACTTTGCAACAGCCGAAGAGAGAGTATTTCTGCCTGTAAATTAAATTATGTAAAAAAAAAAACAGAATTTTTATTTAAAATAGACAAAATTGGAATGACGGAACGACGTTACAGAGCTGATGTATTTTTCCGTGTGATCGATTGTGAGCATTGCATGCAAAACTTGTCCAGTACGATTGGCCTGATGGAAAATAAAATGTTTGGAGTAAAGAAACTGTTTGGTTAATATTGTTAATAATTGCATCGAGAACCTCGTTAGCGGTTGAATCAGATATCGCCATCAAAGCCGTTGTCTCCAAAAAGTGCAGGCACCACCAGCCGCAAAGCTCAACGAATGTTGCCATTTGTTTCCAGTTCAAAGTCCTTCGATCTCTTATCATTAAGCACACGATGTAAAGATCAGAGGCCAACAGAACTAAATGGACGAGCAACAAAAGTATAATTGATAGAGAAAAAAATTCAACTATCATTTTCGTTAGGGTCACGAGATCCGTATGCAACTGTCCGTATACTTCCAGTGGATTTAGCCCAACGAAAGACTTAAAACTGAAATTGAACAACACTTACTTACTTTGCATTTGGAATTTATTGCAAGAGTAATTAAAAGCAATTCAATCAAAGATGCACTTCTTCATCATCATTCAATTTGCTCACCTGCCGATCTTCAATGATCTCCGATTGCCTTCGGGAATTGCCAGTCTCACAGCAACTACCTTGGGAAGATTCTGAACCTTCTCATTCAATGAGGAAAAGAATTTTTTTACGATCCACAGACCGTCGACGAACATCAGAATAATATTATGGCTTATGATACGCGGAAAATTGAAAGGCATCCAAATATCAAGTTTGAATGTTGCAGCATCGTAGAGAAACATATGATCGCAGGTGAAGAGGATGAGCCACGTGAAATTTATAACGAACACGTGAACTTTGATGGTCTTGAACAATCTTTGAATATCTTGACTGATGTCGATTGTCTTTGATGTTTCCTGAATCTTTTTGAACATTTTCAGTATCCTCTTAATCCGATCGTAGCGAAGTATCGCGTACAGCCAGACCGTGATGACCAAGATAAATTCCATGGAGAGCCCAAGAAAATCAGCAAGAATAGTCATTGGAGTCTCTCGAACCATAACATAATTTATACGATTTATCACGGCACGATAATAAATTAGAATATAAGCAAACACCATGATTGTCGTATAAGAAACGCCACCATATGTAAGCCGTCCTATGTTGTCTTCAGCAAGAGCAAATGGACATAGTCCGAGAATCTTCCAAAATACGCAAACACCCTTTAATATTGGAAAACAATTTCCATTTGTTTGTGATGCCATTTGATACCCGATTATTTACAATTGTTATTTTTTTTTTTTTTTTTTAAATCCGCTTAGATATAATTGTTTATTAAAATGATGACAAAATTTGTTCTTAATCGAATTCAAACGTACTTGCGCTCCTCACGTACACATATAACACCTATCTTTCATTTCACTGCGCACTTGTAATGCCTCTAATGAAAATAACGGCGTTGTCGTAACGCCGCGACTGTGCAACAACGATAATCCATTAAATGCGTGACAAATGTTTACTTAATGTGTATCGATAATTCACGACCGTTATGTAGACAACTGTATCATATTCATGAAGTACATTCGTGTACAAGTGCATTTATGTACACCGGTTAGAAAAATTCGGAATACCGGTTTTCGGTGCAACAAATTCCGTTGTGTTAATTCGGCACATTTCTTTTTGTGTTGTACGGATTTTTATGTTAAATTTGAAGAGTAGAGTAAATTTTGTGAGCTTAAAAAAAAAGTGTAAAATTGTAAGCGACAGAATTTATATATTTTTTTAATAGGAAATAACAAATATTTTGTTGTAAATATAACAGAAAAGGGAATGACGAATATGATTTTCTGTAAAATTGATATAAAAAATGTTATAAAAAGAAAATGACCCTAAGGAAATTCTGTATTATGGAGATACAACATTTTTATCGAATTTATTTTTCTAAATTTTTGTCAAACTGTAATGTGGCAGAAAAGTAGATTACCTATTTTATTTATTTATTTTTTACTGTGCATAGGAAAGCATAGAACTAAATGGTGAAACGAACACCAGACCTTTTTTATGTTTTTGACACCATTTTTCACAAACTTACGATTTTTAAAAAGTTTAGCTTGTATTTTTTTTTTTATTTTACCTAAATTAAAAATATTATTACATTTTTTTTCTATTTTCCACTCAACAAACTTCACGTCTATGAAAAACCTATATGTGCTTATTTTTATGAAATGTTTTATATTGTAGGATATATAAACGTTTTAAATCTAGGATAGTTATAGGCATTTAAAAGTTTTTGCCCAAATATTTTTTAAATTTCTTACACGTCATCCAAAAATGCTTTAAAAACCTTATAAAAAAATTGAAATACAAATATTTGAAAGTTTTTGCCCGACATATTTTTAATTTCTTAAAAGTCATCCGAAAATGCTTTAAATCAATCTTTTTTTTTTTAGAATACTCCATTTACTTAGGCGAATAATTAATTTAAATATAATAATTGATCGACTACATTCGGTACTCCTCACATTTATTACATACACTTTGCTCTTATTATAAATCTTATAGCTATCTATATATTCATTACTTCAACACGACTTGCAGATATTTTACTTTGCACTGAATCTAAAATTGCCACATTATCATAAGGTACATTGTAGCCACCGTCGTAATCTGTAATATAGAAAAGTGCTTCAATAATAAATATGTAATCTATTAACGGCATTCCATAAATTAATTTTTCAACCTACCCTCCGAAACAAACTATAGTCCATATCGAAGAAGCCGTACAGTGTTATGTTCACTTGATTTTGAAGTAACTCTAGAGAAAGCATGTTGATTTTCTAAAAATTTGATAAATACAATCTTTAAATAAGTCCATAGAAATTAAACAAGTGTCGTATTCGAATATATGTCTTCCACAGCAACAAAAACAGGAGCATGTCCCAACTTTTTCTTCCATAAAAACTGTCCATTAAAATATAAATAGATATATAACTACCGCTGCGTCTTGTGCGCCACCGAAATGATTGCTATAGTTAACCGTAGCGTGTAAAATATTCCCTGTTTTATTAGCCTGAAAGTGATAAATTATAGAAATATGATAAATAAAAGCTGCGCAAATGACCACCAAAAACACACACACCACCAATCGTATTTTACAATGTACCTCATTTATAGTAGAATTGCAAAGGTGCGATATTATAAAGATCACAGCAGTTGGAATAAAGACCCAGTGACTAATTATAGCGAAGGTCACATAATCAATTCCTTTGAATGATCTGTGCGTCTGAGTATATCCACAGACTACGTATAAGTTGAGAGTCAAACTCGTAACCTGTGTCATCATCTCTAAGAAGAAAGGTAAAGCGAAGAGTTTGTTCGTACGATAAATTATATCTCTGAGCTCACGATGTAGTAGAGCAATTATATTTATTCTGTCTGATAGAAGAAGAAGATTACAGCTGAAAGCACAAAATACATTGATTGATGAAAAAAATATAACGCTGCTTAACGTATTACATAAGTTTAGATAAGAAACCATTAGGTTATTACTTAAACTTGTATTCTAGAGGATCCCACGTAGATTATTGTAGATTAGACATTTATTTCTATAACCGAACTGAAAAGCGGTGCTTTTCATCTCAGTTTTGCGGGTCGAAAGTGGCTCATTTCAAGCCAGTATAGAATAGATGAGTCACCCATGCGCAGCTCCTGATTCCTTCACTTTCGTCCCTAGGGAGGAAAAGTTATAACCACTCTTTTCACTGTTCGTCCCGCAAAACTACCATTCAAAGCACCACTATTCATGCGCTCGTTACAAAAAATATGATGTGCAACGAGGCTCGAATTGGCAATTGCGACTCGTGTGATTTGCGAAACCTCACACTCGTTGCAATCGCCAACTTTCAACCCTCGTTGCACAATGTACTATTAAAGCAGAGAAAAATTGCAGAATCTTTGTTAGAATGTTTTACAAAACTCAAGCTATAACTTTCCAACTAAATATATTGCAATTTACGATCACCAAGATTGTGACAATATTTCAATTATAATGAAATATTTTTGGAAACATATATGCCATATTCGGTGCTATCTGAGTGACGTACTTGTGATTTTCAAGCCCACCTAAGATCACATCTAGATTATATTTTCATAGGTCTTATGTTACCTGGAATTTCTAACATAATTCTTCTGTATTACGATATGCATTTGATCGTTAAGTTGATGAAATTTATGTCTTATAATAAGAAGAATCCAAATGAAGACAGTTTCCGTGTTGTATATTGTCAATCGTAAAAAACTATAGCATAACCAAAGGAACGCGGTAATTTCAACGTCATTTGGGGGTAACATGGAATTTAGAACCATCGATGTGCAATGTGCGGCATTTATGGCAATCAGTTGAATTCCAAGTTGCCTGAAGCGTTTCACGTAGTCCTCCGTAATGTAAACTTTTCTCGATGTCGTCTCAAGCTTTACAAACTTCTTCACAATTAATTTAATACGGTTTTGATAAAAGCCACACATGAACCACGTCGTAATAGTCTGGACATAGTAGATTGATATCAGGAAAATATGAACTTGTTTACTGATCGGGGTTTCATCGGAATATACTATTTTTCGTCGTTCAACAAAAACATTATAAAATATGTAAGAATAATTTATAATTAAAAGACATCCGTAGAATAGACTAAAGTATGAAAACTTGAGATTGTTGCTTGTCGTTAGCGTTAATGGATTAATACCGATTAATTTTCCCCAATAATATAATATTCGGAATGTCAACGTTCGTTCTTTACGCACTGCCGCGCGCCTCATAATTTGTTCGTAACTGTCTCGCAACTTCTCTCGTTACAGGATGGACACTCGACTTATTTTTTTTTTTTTTTTTTCGCCTCTGAAATTTCTCATCGCTAGTAAAATGCATTTACAAACTTCAATTAATTTGTTCGTCTCTCATAGCACCTAAGTGCAATTGCTATAATGTATAATCGGCATTAAGGTCAATTGTCGTAGAGCAGATCATTCAACATGTCTCGTAGATATTTGTAAACATGTTCAGTATTGATGCGAATTGTCATGACAATCTATCAACGCCCGATTTTGAATCTCTTTTATGTGTTTGATTTTTTTTTAAATTATTCACCTACGTGAATGAAGTATGCATAATTTTTTAAAGTTTTTTACGCCAACTTTTATGACTTATTTTTTTTCACGTAAATATACAAAACAAATATTTATATTATTATATTGCTTACAGAGCTCACAAATAGCATGCATTTATTAGTATAAAATAATTTTCAAAGTTTGTGCAAGATTCCAATACGATTTATCGATGCAAAATATGGGAGCTTGGACCTTACTGCTGTGAGAGTGCATTCATTATCGCTGCACTTTTATATCAACTCTGATAAAAGCCACGTTGTGAATTTTAGAATAACGGCAGCAATTCATTAAGCAGAGAGAAAAAAATGGTACTGGCAACTATAAATTCATAGTTAAATAGCACCTTAGCTATTTCTTTCTAGTTGCCTGTACAAAAAATATACAGGGTATCCCATTTTAATCTTCAAGTTGATTTATCTCTAAAAATACTGTCCAGATCAAGTATTGAGTGTAATGAAACTTTTATGGCTCGAAGGGGAACGTTAAAAAAAAATTAAGAATTTGACGTTATGGAAAGTATAAAATATGATTAAAACAACTACTGCAAGACTTGGTTGATATCAATCTTAATATTCTCGTTGCAGTCATTAATAATTTATAGTCTTATTAATGAAGGTGTTTATTTTGTTTGTTCTTTAGTTGTCTGAATTATTTCACAATTATGCGTACAACTTCTTTAAATTATTATCCAACTATTAGAATTTGATGATGAACACCACCAAATTTTCAACGATTAAAGGCTATTTCTCTTGTTGTAGGGACCAATAATATTAGTTTCCGATTTAAGATCAACACTGTATATTAGCTCTTTCCACTACCACTAGGAATGGAATAAGCTAGTGATAACCCCGATGGGTTAATACACCTTTGAGGAACAGTCCCTCCTAGTGTAGATGGACCCACAACGTGGACTTTTTTTGTCGCTGTAAATGTGTATGGACACATTTAATTAAACTAATGGTTGATAAAACTGAATGGAAATAGTTAATTGAACTAGCTGAAATGGTAAGTTACAACCGTATTTAACTATGAGTCAATAGTTATAGTAACTACATGACATGATATTTAACGAATTGTGTAATCTTAGTTGTCGGAATCTATCGAGCTCATTCATGTAACTTGCACGGTATTATTTTCAACTGTATATTGTGCAACGTTAAAAAATCGCATATGTATGTGCTAACAATGGTATATAAAAAGCAATGAACATAGTTGATGAAACTAGTTAAAATAGTCAACGGAACAACAACAAAAAGTTGCACCAACTATTTAAAAAGAGTTATCACCGTATTTAACTATGTGTTGATAGTCGATGTAACAATGGCATTACGTGCGAGGAACTATTTAATTGTTTTTATCGGAACCTGTAAAGCTTGTTAATTTATGTGACATTTATGTAGCCACATCTATGTAGTAAAACGTACTAGAATTAGTACTTACTGAAGTCAAGGGATGATGGTTATTGGAAGAAATTTATATCAGTTAAAACAAGTTTTTAAAAAAGTTTGCCCTAAAATAGTTACTGTAACTATTAAACGTAGTTACGTTGATATTGAAGAAAGTTAATATAACTATAAAAATAATCAGCTGGACTGATAAAATATAACTATCACTGAATAGTTACCAGGACTATCTCAATTTTTCTCAGTGTACTAGCCAAGTGAGAAATAATCTTTGAAGATCTATTGATCGTCTAGGATCCTTATAGACCTTCAAATTGCAACATTATCACGAGATACGGCATAGTCGCTGCTACAATCTGCAATACAATAAAAAAATGATAAACCTTTCGAATAGCTGCACTCTCTCATTCTAATGATGTATACAAATCTTTAAACTCACTTCGTACACCAAAAAATGGCTCAAGTCAAAAAGACCGAATATCGTCATTTTCACACGATTTTGAAGTAGATCGTGGGACAGTAAGTTAAGTTTCTGAAAAATTACACGCAACTTTAATGGTACTTTAAAGACTTAGACTTGTTTAGACTTTTACCACAATTTCTCGTGTGTTGAATAAATCCCGAAAATTGTTGAGCATCGCGTGAAGAACATTTCCAGTCCTGTTAGCCTGCAAAAATTGGAAAATAAAAATAAGTTCAGGATTCAGAAAAATAAGTTCAGATAGGCAGGAGTCAACTTATTCTATGTGCTTCGCTCCTAAACTACACTGAGAAAAAATATAGGGCATATAATTCAGTTCCTCATTTCCTCTGATGAAAATAATTTTCAGAACTTCTCGTCATTTTCAATTTTTTTCCGAATCTTTACGAAATTTTTTCAGAGTTCCTGCAAATTTTGAGACATGAGAAATTATGATATTCTTCTAAAGTATGTTCCACAATTTATCATAGTATCTTTAAAATACTCATATTTTAACATTGATTAGAATTGTGTCAGCATTCACCTTTAGCAATAACATATTTTTTAAACTATCAGTTTATCAGTTTCGATACCTGAAAAAGTATAAAACGAAGGACGAAAAAAATATATCATTACAAAAAAACATAATATAATTGAATAATTACTTGAGTATTTTTGATATCTTAACGCTTCTCGATTTTACACGATCTGTTCGTTTCCTCATGAATGAAGCTTTATTTTTATGAAATAAAATTTTCACGATTTTCATGTCTGAAAATCTACTCAAAATGGTTTTAAACGACGAGATAAATGGTTTAGAAAACGTTTTGGAACCTTTTTTTCCTCAGTCATTTTGATATCACGGAAAGTATGTGCGGTCGTGAAGAAAACGACATTTAACTCAGGATTTGTTGTATTTGAATGACTTCACATTTTTATTCAGAATATTAAATTTCTCATTTCTTAAATTATAGAATAAAATAGGACGAAAAATATGAATGTTCACAAAAATCTCAGTAAATTGTGGAATAAGAAATTTTGACAAAAAAAATCGAAAGAATATGCTCGGAATGTTTTTTACCAGATTCTTCAAAAAGTCTGACAACTATAATCATAATGTATTCAACAATTATATCTTTATACGAGAACTATTTATTTATTTAATTGAATCTCATTTTCTCAGTATATTTTAGAACTTCAATAAAGTATCAATTAGTAAAACCTCGTCTGAAGTCGAACCGCAAACATTTGATATTGTAGACATTATAATGACAGAAATAATGATCCAGATAACGACAGGTGTTATAAAAATATTCATCATGGTCTTCAGTTTAATGTGCTTTCGAAGGTGACGTTGGCTTACAAACGTATTAAGAGTTATACGCATGAAATGTGAAGCCGAGCTGAACAAAATCAGCAGAGCAAAATGCTCTTGTATACGATACAATATGTCACGCAACTGACGATGTAGCTGAGAAATCGTGTCGATTCTATCCGAGACATTCGTATTGAACCTGCAAAAATATTTTGTAATTCGAACAAAAAAATATAAGAACACCGTATATCACAATTAACAATGTTACTTACCTCGTACAATTTGTAAAAAATCCATCTTTATCCACCGTCTCCGCATAATTATTACGCCATGAAAGTCTCACTTTTTCATTAAGGCATTGAAATTTATCTCTAACAGATGAAATACTTTTGACGAAAAGGCTTACAGTGCTCAATGTTATGATATGTGGAAAATAAAAAAGGAACCACAAACAAATGTCGAGACGGCTATCATTACTCAAAAGTACCATTGTTAATAGCAATGTAAAAATATACACAATGTTGCTTGCCACCAAGCAAATTGCGAATTCTCTAAGCTGTTTATCATAATTGTAGAATATACCGAGTTTTTTCGAAATTTTATCGGCCTTCGCGAAGCTGCTCAAAATTAATTTCACGCGATCTTGACGAATGGCAAAAACGAGCCAAGTTAGAGAAGTTTCGAAAAATTCGGTAGTGATCGAAAGAAGATGCACTATGACACCGAGTGGTGTGTCGGCTGGCAGTCTAGAATTTAATCTGTTTTTCATTATTTCGTAATATACGTAAAAATAAGAAATGCCAAGAAAACAGCCGTACAAACGACTTAAAAGTGAAAAGCTCAGTTCATTGTTGGCCGATAATTTTAAGTGATTAATACCGATTAATTTTCCCCAATAAAACAATAAATTGAAAGCTAACGAACGTTTCATGTTACTCTTTATTCGCTTGCGAATGTGCGACTATGCGTTTTTCATGATTGTCCAATCGTTTATATGGCGAAAAATAAAATGCATAACTCGAAATGCACTTTCGTAGAAAGCTCAATTTTTCTAATGCACTTGGGCATGGTTTATCTGAGATTGAATATGACAAATGTTCGCAAATAATATACATTTTGCTATTATAAAAAATTCTGATGTGTGTGACGAACCCACAATCACGATGCCTATCTACATCATTTGGATTGCATTAACTATAAAATTGCAACATTATCGTAACGTACATAGCTGCTGCGGTTAAAAACTGCAATTATAAAATTACCTTTTATTATATTATTAATACACTCTATCAATGGTTAATTGATATATCAATCCTTTCAACCCACTTTGCAAACTAAAAAATGGTCCAGTTCGAAAAGGCCGAGCACAGATATGTTCACTTGGTTCCGTAGTAGCTCAAGGGAAAACGCGTTCAATTTCTGAAAATTATAAATAAAGTATTATACGAATTACTATCAAAAAAGTCAAATTAAAAAATAGAAGACTTACAGCAGCTACTCGAGCATCGCCGAAATTATTACAACTGTTGAGCATTACATGTAAACTGTTTCCGGCATCGTTAGCCTGAAATTTTGTTATGTATTAGAATTTAGAAAAAAAAGTGTTCTTTCTTGCTTCTTCATAAAGGAAACTTCTTTTTTCGAGATTTTTATGTCATTCTAAATTGTCCTAAACATCGAAAAATGATTTAGAAAAAATGTCTGGATGGATGTGTACGTGCCAGCATGTTAGTATTATTATAAGCTATCGAGTTATTATTATTATAATAAGAGTTATAATTATTATAATAATAATAAGAGTTAAATAGTTATTTACAAGTAAAACAATGTTAAAGGACGATCAGTATTGAATTTGAGCAGAATCTATAAATAGTTCGGTTTTTATGGGCTTTTGAATTTAAAAGTAATGTTCAGTGCATAATAACATATAGAGATATTATTTAGTACCAAATTTGATGAAAATCGGCATCGTGATCTAAATTTTATAGAACATTACATTCTTATATTCACAGTTATATTTTATTTTTTAAGATATATAGAATGAATGAATATTTAGTATTATTAATTATCATTATTTTTGCAATATTAAAGAGGTAATAAATTTACATATAAAAATAACAAATAACATATAATATTGATACTAATATAGTATTTAGCTGCATTGCAAGAATTAGTGAACGTTTTATTAAAAAAAAGATTGTAGAAAGTGAGTAAGAAATTCTATATTTATAACATACTTCGTAAATTTACTTAAAACTAGGATGCAAAGTAGAATTTTGGAAATTGCTTCGTCGTTATTTATGAATTTTTTTACAAAGCTTCATCAATGAGGAACCCAAAGTAAATAAGCGTGATTCTCATAAAGGTAACTTTGAAAAATTAAAAAAATGATGACATGATTCCACATCAAGTGGGCTACACACTGTTTCGTATTGTCTAAAAAAAAATTCATAACTTTCTTGTAGATGATTTACAACGCTTAGAATAAGTACAAATTATTTCAATTTTTTTAATCCTACATTTCACCCAGAATTATGTACCGATATTTGATTTTTTTTCGTTTGGCAGTAAAATGTTTTTTATGAAATTGCAAGCATTGAGGAAATGCAAAAAAAAATAGGGAAGAAATCATTTTTTTACCACACTTTATCATAATATCAATTAGCTCTACATAACATTGTTAATCACTTTCTTTAAGTGCTTACATTTTCCGATGTAGATGCACAAACGTTAGATATTATTGTAAGTAGGGCCATTGGCCAAAAAACCCAAATGGATATGGCACCCGAGCACATAAACGTCGTTGCACTGATCGGACTGTGTACTTTCACGAACCGAAAAACAACGTACACATTTAGCGTCACATTGGCAAGCAGTACAAGAATACCAAACAAGGCCATTAGAGCAAAATGTCCCTCGATGGTACTGATCAAATCTCTCAGCTCACGATGTAACGCAGTAATTATGTTAATTCTGTCTGAGAGAAGACTGGGGTTTGATCTGAAAATACAAATATATAGATAAGCAACCACAAAAGTTAAATTTAGCTCTTAAATTTTTTAATCAAAAAATAAAGAGTATTTTTGTTTGAAAATATTGTTGAATAAAAAATAAATATTTTACAATTAAAAAAAAATAAAATAAATAATAAAAATCTTTTGATCTTTAACTGTACTAAATAAAAAATGTCTGATTATTTTTCTTTTTAAATTTATTTGTTAAAAATGAAATAAAAATGATTTTTGTCCAAATTTTTGTTTTTAAGTTTTAATAAATCTATATTAACCTGAAGCTCCTTATTAATCCTGGAGCTATTTCGCTTTGCAGTTCTCTCGTTCTCATATAATTATCTTGAGTTAGAAGGCGCACTTTATCGTTTAGTTGACAAAATTTATCTTTCACATTCAGAAGACACCATATAAAAAGCGTTCCCGAATTGAATACGTTTAGTCTAGGAAGATTATATAGTGACCATATTAACGGATTAAAACTTGGAAAATGCATTAACAATCGCATGTTTATTGTGAGCATTGCAATATATATAGCATTGACAAGTGTCAGATAAATTCCGAGTTGGTTGAAGCGTTTCTTGTAGTCTACCGGAATATTAAGTTTTCGCGACGTTCTTTCAACCTTAACGAAACTTTTGATAATGAGCTTGATACGATTTTGATAAAATCCATAGGTAAAATACGAAATTACAATCTCGACGTAACTAATGCATATCATAAAAAGATTCACTATTACACTGATCGGTGTCTCACCGGGAACCAGTACTTTGAGTCTTTCGATTACCACGTAATACAATATGCACGAATAAATTGCGGTGAGAAAATAAGAGTAAAAAAAACTGAAATATGAAAATTGAAACTCGTTGTTTGACGATAAATTTAACGGATTAATGCCGATAAATTTGCACCAGTAATATAATGTGCGAAATGTGAACGATCGACTTATTACTGCAATAGGATTCTTCATTAGACGACCGTAACTGTGAAACTGAATTCTTAGCATTATATCCATCGACTTTTTTGTATTATTTTTTCTTTTGTATATGAACTTCCATTACGATAATTGAAAGGGTATTCATAATAGTTGAAAGAGCATGCGATATCCACCTTTGATATGACAAAGAGCTATCAATACAAATTTGCTAACTATAATTATGTAGCCTATTGCTTTTGCTATGCTTGCTTATCTTGATGCAGTAAACGTGTGAAATTGCTGCGGAATATTTCGAACCGAGAAAAGTACGATTGAAAGATATTTTTTTGAAAGGGTTGGCAAATTTCGATTCTGCTCTAGAAAAACAAATACATCGGTGTCGCAAAATTTTCGTTTTTTTTAAAATTTAACATTGTATATTTATTATATTTGCATACTTTTGAATATCGTAAATGAATGAAATTTTATTGACATCAGGATTACTCTAAAATAAGATTTGGTTATAAATTTGGCGCAAATTGGTCGAACGTTTAAGAATTAATGGAATTCTGAATTCTTTGAAAAATGTTCGCGCATATTACGAGATGTCAAGCTGAAATTTTCTATACAAATGAACTAATATTATAAAAAAAATTGTTATCAAATTTATCGAGAAACGATCATTGATTCTTGTGTTTAAAAATTGAAATTTCTCGGTGAAATGGCTCTGAAGTAAATATTTATAAAAAAAGTTTCTCTCTGGTTAAAAATGATAAGCTCTGTAGTAACTTTTTAAAACTGTGTTTATGTTAGTCGGGACAATTTAACGTTTTATTTATACAGCTTATTTTTTAAATATATAAACAAGGTTGCAGAACACAACTTTGCAAGCTTGTTTTACTTAAAAAGTGACTCTTTTTTTTAAATAGTAAGTTTTTCGTATCGGCTATATATATTTATTATTTTTACATATTTTTGAATATCGTAAATCGATACGTGAAAATTTATCTGCTTTTAAATCTATGTAAAAAAAATAATCGTAATTTACATGTCTTTTTAATAAATCGTAATTTATTCTTTTGAACTTTCGATTTTGTTGATACGACTCTGTATGAACTCACATGAACTCACTACGTTACGCTCCGAAATCTTGAAGAGAATTCCAAAATCGGTAAAATCCGGAGAAATGTCCGGAAATTCTTCATCCGGACATTTCTCATCCATAAAAACAATAGCTTTGAATTATCCTTTGCATTATCAACCATAAAATTGCAACATTATCACTAGATACATGACGGCTGTTGCTATAGTCTGAAATACAGAAAATGTATCATAATAAAAATCCTGTGGCAGCTGAAAATTGACCGAAAAATCGTCTTACGTCATAAACCAAAGAGCTGTCCAAATCGAAAAACCCCAATAATGATAATCTAACTCGGTTCTGGAGTAGGTCAAACGAAATTATCTTAAATGTCTGAAAAATATCATAAACATTTTCATTATTGCTCAGATTACATAAAATTGATTCAATTGGAAATATCTTTATGTCGATATCGAAATACACAAAAAAAGACAGCATTGTATGACATTATTGTTCAGTAAGCTTACCGCAGATTGCCGAGAAAAATCAAAATTGTCACAAGCGTTGACCATAGTGTGAAGAATATTTCCTGTCTCATTGGCCTGCAATTATATAAAGAATATAAAAGAGGATATGTACGAAAAAAAACCATACTTAATGTACTTAAGAGAAGAATATAATTTCAATTTTAAGTATATGATGCATCAATACGGATTTGGTACATGTATTTCTAAGGATATTTTTTGCAAGAAATTCAACGACGATAACATTTATTTCTCTATTCATTTCGATCAGTATTTATTGTTTCAAATTTTCACTTTAACCAGATTTTATTTATTTATTTTTATTTTGACTAGTTTAACATTTTTTTTTATTTGTGATTTTCTTCAAACCCAATAGACTATATTTTGAAAAACGTTATGCGTAGTATAGAAAAAATTAACGACCTTTTTTTTATATGTTCTATTCTTGTTTTTGCGGAATTTTGTTTTAACTAAAAAGGAACCAAATGTAAGTTTTTAATTACCGGTGGTAATGAAAACCTGTTCTTGATTGCTCAAACATTTTTTATCATACGTAAAAAAAAATCTTTTACATCGATGGATTTAAAAAAAAAAACATTCAGAAAAAGTTTTATTGCAACAAGTATATCGTAATGCATTATTACTTCACAAGGTTTTAAAATGGGGGCTTCATGCACGTAAGTACGAAGCGTGCGTAAAACGTCTATTATCGCACCGAGTAAAGTAATAGTAGATTACGATATGAGTGCGATCAAACTTTTTCTGACGAGTGTTGCAATCACACGAGTTGAGAAAAAGTTTCTTGCACGAGTTTCGTATACAACTTTATCGCACTAGTGCGAGAAGTAAGCACTTCTCGCACCGCGTGGCATAAAAACTTATATTCGGCACAATATTGTAGGCAAAAAAATCTCAAAAAATAAAACAACAAATCCGATATAAAATATGTAAAAAAAATAGAAGGTATGAAAAATACAGATATAACGTTGCATAAACCATAACTCGAGTATAAAACAACCAACGTTTTACCTCCTTTACAGTAGAATCGCAGACGTTTGATATTATAAAAAGCAGAAACAGAGGGACAAGTATCCAGGCATTAAGACTACCCAGGTAAATAATGTTCGGTTCTTTTATCCAATCTTGCTGTCTCAGATATCGATACATAATATGAAGATCTTCTGCAATTAAGAATAACTGCGTCAGAATGTTGAAGAGTACAGGTAGAGCGTAGTGTTGCTGAATACGATGAACTAAGTCTCTGAGTTCACGATGTAATTGTGATATAATGTTGAGTCTGTCAGAGAAAAGAGTGTAGTTGAAGCTGAAAAAAAAAATTGATCGATTAATAGACAATTTTTATAGTACATTCATTTTAATAGACTAAAGGTACTTCGTTATTTTTCAAGGGTATATAACTGAAAATAATAATAAAACTTGCACATTTTTTGGTGCTAAAAAATATGCAGTATTTCTTTATTGTACTAATAAGTGCCAGTTCCTCTACGACTTTTTTAAAAACATTAAATAAAGTATTTGGAATTTTCTAACAAATACTTTATTTAATATCCAAATTGTTCTACTAACTATTTTCAACTATATACATTTAACTTAACAATACATTAATTATGCGAATTGTCCCAATAAAAAAATTTGATCTGATTTGAGCACTTTTTATGACGAGAGAAAAATCTTTTAAGAAATCAACGTGGCTAAATGCAAAGACATTGATTTTGAATAATAATGATTAACGCCAAAAAATTGTTAATAAAATAGTAAACATAAATTTGTTTTAAAAATTCAATAGAAATTTTTTTAAAATATGAATCTTATTATTTTTCTGAACTCATGTGATTTAAAAAAAAAAACGATGTCTTGCAATTGTGAAATTTACGTTTTCCAAATTTTTTTTCAGCGTTTTTTTTATAAAACTATTCGTTCAATATCAATGACATATAATAATTTACATAATCATAATAAAACAATATCACATGATATAATAATTTTCTATGTTTTCACACAAATATTTCATAAGCTTTCAAAAAGATTACGACTCTTCAGCTATGTCCCAAAAACAAAGGAAAAATATTTCATAATTACAAAATAACTATTAAAAAAATGTATGTATAAAAAAAATTAAGCGATTAATTTCATATATAAAAAATGGGTCATATATTAAATATATTTTTCTGCAAATTTCTTAACAGCATTATTATTATACTTTTGATTGGGATAGAAAGCTTCTAACTTAAATGTCTCATTGTTTCAGATAAAACTTACTTGTCTGTTTCATTCGTTATTGCACCATTATTTCGCAACATGAATCGCAATTTATCGTTAAGTCGATGAAATTTACGTTTTACAACAATCAGGCTCCAAATGAAAAGTGTCACTGAGTTGTAACTTACGACTCGAGACACGAAATAAGACATCCATAGAAAAAATTTAAAGTCGTCATTATCGAATTTTCCCACGTTGTTCGTTGCCCCCCAAACGAGAAATAAAATTGTAACGACAGTGAGTTTAATCCCAAGTTTCCTAAAATGGTCCTCATAGTTCTCTGGTATTCCCAGCTGAGTTGACATTTTTTCAGCTCTAACGAAACTCTTCACGATAAACTTAAGACAATTTTGATGGAAGCCAAAGATTAGCCAAGTTGAAGAATATTCGAGGACATTGATAATCATTATCATATAATCCACTATGACACCGAGTGGCGTTTCACCAGGCATTAGGAGTATCGATCGTTCGACGGCCATGAGATAAGTCATGCAAAAATGTAACGGGGCAAGACAGCATCCATAAACCACACTTAAATATGAAAATACAAGTTTCTTGTTTTTCGACAGAGACAACGGATTTAAACCAAGAATTTTGAGCCAATAATAAATGAGCCAAAATGACGTTTTGTTGGCCATTTCTTCGTAAATGTTCAACTGCCGTTTTAACACTGATCATCATTTTTATTGGATTGTCTTATGAAAGGCACTTTCCATTGATCGGTTTAATATGCGTTTACACTTGTTATCCCTGACGTAGAATGATTGACGATGGACAAATAAAAACGTGTCTTCATTGGATTGTTCATGTATTATGAATTCTGTTATTACGTGATTAAATTGAGATTATAGGTCATTAAATATCGCCATCTAATTATCGACCTCCTAAGTTAGCTGAAGAAATGTAGTTATATTTTTTTTAATATTACGAGAAATATTTCGTGCCTTGATTAATTATAGTTTATATTACTTAGCTTATACGTAAATGAAGAATAATTAAATTGACAGTTGAGTCTTTGAAGTTTATTAAGAAGCAAAACAGATATTGAGAAAAATGAAATTGGATTATTACGCAAAATTATTAATTTATTGAAATATAATTATGGTAACAATATTACAAAAATAATAACAAATTTTTCCAGTTTTCTTCAGAACCGCAATTTTTCTAAAAACCCACCTTCCGCGCTCCTCGAATAAATTAAAGATAAGACATTTTTTCATTCAAATTTATATCTTTGCAGTTCAGTTAAAAAAATAATTTTCTTTTTTAATATGAGTTTTTCGGATCATTGGTTTGATTTTTAGAATGGAGAAAACTGACGAAATAAAATACCATAAGGATGAAAATTTAACGTCGGAACTTCCTCAGTAATACTTCTATAATTGTAAGAGAACAGACGCGTCGAAGAACTTGCGAGAAAATATTCTAGATCAGTTGGCACGTCGGTCATCTAGCGGCGAATTTTTGCCAACTCAATATTTTTTGACGAGTATTAGGAAAATAGTGATGGTGCTGCTAGCACAAGTATCCTGGACGTTTAACAATTCAAATTTGAATGTTAATACTCATATTTAGTATTATTTCTTTTAAAAAATAGTTTAAGTGGTAAAATTTGCAATGAGGCTCAGAGAATAGTCGTTGGTATGATGAGAAGTCATACAGGACGATTTAATTGAAAGAATTAAATTGATTTTAGCATATCTAGATTTATATTATAATAGGTGAACAGAAAAATCGATATTGAAGATAATCCTTGATCACTTAACTTTTTTTTGAAAGGCCTTTTGTCTATAAATACATAGCTTTGCCAAACATTAATCAGCGGCTAAACCTCGACTTCCCCTAATGAGTTGTGATGACCACATGAATTTTTTCATATTTTTTCTATGACCCATTTATTTTTTACATGCTGTTAAATGTTCGAGTTTAAATAAAAAATTATTTTTAATAATTTTGTAGCAGTTATAAAATCCTCAATTTTCAAAAAATAAAATTGAATATCTATGTAAAAAAAATCTCAGCTTTTGAAAAAAGTATTCTCCATATCAGAACGCGACAAAGTACTTAAAATTAACATTTTGATATCCACATTTTGCAATGGTTTTCAGTATAGAATTATTGTAGTTAATAATGAAATAAAAATAAAAAATAATATCAATCTTTGAATTAGATGTTACTAGTTATACATCTTAAATATACACTTAATTATTAAATTAATATTTAAATAGTACACCTTACACATAGACGACTTGAATCTTTCCAGATTTCACTTCTGCCCCGATTTGTTTTTATGTGCGTATGAAATTATCGAAATCAATAAAAAGTCTCTTAATCGTTTTACAAAGAGTATAAAAACCTCGAAAATTAATTATTAAATTATAAGATTTTAGATGTTGCCAATTACTGGCAAAAGTACAATATAATCCTGATGCCATTAAATTATTATTATACCTCATCTTTCTGTATATTGTAGTTAACTGTAAAATTGCAGCATTATCGTAATGTACATAGCGACTGTTGTTAAGATCTGTGGAACAAACGTGCATAATTTGCATTCAGTACTAGATTAATCATCTCACACGATTTTAAATTTTAATGTACATACGCTAAAGACCAAAAAATCGTTGAGTATAAAAAATCCAAAGAGTGATATGCTGACCCGGTTTTGGAGTAACTCGAGGGAAAGGACGTTAATTTTCTGAAAATTTAATTGGAATATTAATTGACATCATTGAAGAAAAATATACAGTATGAAATGCTTACCGCAACGATTTTCGTATCTACAATTTTGTCGCAATTGTTGATGAGCATTATGTGAATAATATTTCCAGTGTTATTAGCCTGTAGATACAATTTTATGAATTACAATTTATTCAATCGCTATTTTAGGAAATAATTTTTTTGATAATTGCATCGTTGTACTGAGACCTCGTCTGCGGTAGAGCTACAGATGTTGGAAATTATAATCAACACAGATACACCATAAATGATCCAATGACTGGCACCACCCACGACAATCAAATCCCTTCCTGTAATTCGCTTTATGCTCTTCAGATTGTAGTAGATGTCATAAAAACTAATTGCAAGTGTCGCAAGTTGATTCCCAATATTGAACATGACGAGAGGAGCGAAAAATATCTCGATTCGGCAAATAAAATCTCGGAGTTCACGATGTAATTGGGAAATCATGTCAATTTTTTTTGAGAGAACGGAATTGCTGCTGGATAAAAAAAAAGATAATCAGTATTAATCGTCTAATATTGTTACGCAAAGAAAACCCTGTAGCTACTTTGAAATCCACATTTCATGTTTAAATATCTCATAATTTTATAAAAAGTACCTAAGTTTATTCAATTAACTTTTTTATTAGTATACGTGTAATTTGTATACCCACGTATGCAATACGGATATGAGAGAAAATAAGTGACTTTATCTATACGATAACGAATGAAAATAAAATATTTGGATCTCCTGAATTTTGATCGTACTGAGAAAAAAATGAAAATAAAAACCAGTGGAACGAAAAAGAAATATAACAATAAGAATTAAATTAGGCGAATTTAACAGTGCCGGAAAACACAAACAAACGTAATTTTTTTTCTTTTTTGATGATATTCTTAAATCATTTAAAATTGGATCTTTTTTTAAATTGTGACTCACCCTTCATCGTCATAAAAAAAAGCTCTTGGGAAGAATCTGAAAATTCTCAAAAATCGGGTGTCACATATAAAAGTTACATTAATAATTTAGATTTTTTTTTGACAAAAAGTTAAAATAAAAGAATTCTCCTACTCCAACTCAAAGCTTAAAAGTTTTGATTTCCTACAGATTTAAAAAATGTTTAATATCTGTCGATCAATATGCTCGTTTCGAAAAATTGTAGATAATTCAAGTCGTTTTGAAAAAATTCAAAAAAATGATTGAATGTCTTGAAGCGTTAAAACGATGGTATAAAAAATTACGAGCCTAATTCGAGAGGACAGACCAAACTTTGAAAAATACTTATAGGCCAATATAGTAATATAATTATAACGATGTAAAATGTTTGTATTAATAAATAGGAACTGTCTATTTAAAAGTAACTACCAACCGACGCAGAAAACGATTGTCTCGGAAACAGTCTTTCATATCTTGGAAAGTCTCAGAAAGTGTAATGGATACGAACCGGAGCATTACTCTTTCTCAGATTCTCACTAAGCCTAAGAGTTTTGGTCATAGTTTGAGAAAGAGTATCTGCTCTGGATCGTATCCATTACTCTTTCTGAGACTCTTTCCAAGATACAAAAATCTTTTTCTGAGATTCAGCAGACTCTTTCCAACATTTGAGCGACACTTTCTGTGACCCTTATCAAGACTTCTTCCAAAACTATCTTTATCTGCGCGGAAAGTATTCATTTCGTATACCTATAAAAATTCATTTCGTATACCTATAAATACACCTTGAATACCTTAACATTTCCAGATGCGGATCCTCATCCAATATATTTCGTATAAAGCGGTCATTCCGTAATAGAAACAATACATTTTTATTAAGACGATGAAACTTTTTTCTAACGACGAGTAAAATCCAAACTAAGAATATCCACAAGTCGAACGATACTATTCTGGGTAAATTGAAGCTAATCCATAGAGTAGCTTTGTATGATGGAAAATTGGAAAGTAGTTTAATTGAAAATGCTAGTGATGCAAAATACAGGACATTATTAATTGCGATAATTATTCCAAATTTTTTCAAATGTTTTTCATGGTCGTCTGATATGCCAAACTTCCTTGATAATCTCTCAGCGTTGAGAAATTTGTTCACCAAGCATCGAATATAATTTTGATAAATAGCACAGCCAAACCACGTGAACGAAATTTCTAAAAATTGAAAAACGACTCCAATGCAAGCCACAATAGCAACAACCGGTGTCTCGTTGATCGCTGTAGATCCTCCTCTCTCTATCAGAACACAATAAAATGTGTAAAAAAAAGTTATTCCAAGAAAACATCCGTAGAACAAACTGTAGTATGAGAACACAAGTTCGTTGTTCTCCAATAATGTCAATGTATTAATGCCGGCTAATTTTCCCCAATAATACAACATCCAAAATCTACGCGATCGTTTTTTGATATTTGTTCTCTTCATCGTTTCTAGGGAACTGTAAAACTTTCCTTTGGTATAACACGAAACAGCGACTTTCACTCGATGCGACGTAAAAATTCATTTATCATTTCTTCTTTCATTATGTTAATGTGTACGACGATAAAATAACTGCTGTTTTAACTTTCGAACATCAACGTCCATTTTTTAAATTGCTTTAAAAAGAGTTCATGTCTGTATTAGAATTATCGAGAATATCAAGAACGCCTTCAAATTATTTCAAATTTCTTAATCTTATATTTCACCCACAATTGAATATCAATTTTTTTGTCCGCTGTGTATTGAAAACGATGCAGTGTACAAAGTAAATGTTTCAACGTAAAATGTAGATTTACGAATTTTTTTAGAAATATTGTTTTTAATATATATTTTCTTTAGCTTCCCAGAATCAATTTTATTTCTGAGAGGAATAAAGACTGAAGTTAAAAGATGATCTGGAGCTTGCATCTTTACATTTAAAGATATTCTTTGTTTCTTTTCTGGAATAATGATAATTTTCTTAGATTTTCTAATTTTAAATATTAATTTTACATTTTAGATTTTTTCGAAGCAACCGAAATCTCTGTTGCTAAAAATCTCCTCAATTCTAATTCTCCACATTGAAAATTTCGAAGCGTTAAGTGTAAAAGCGGAAGAAGAGCCTGTATTCTCAATCAAGATTTAATTTAAAAAAAATTTATTTCAATAAACGTTATAACATCAGGTTAATCATTGTATTTATTAATATTACAAATCTCCATCGTCTTGCAAATATTACAATTATAATTCCATTTTTATAGGCATGAGTTTGAATCGGTACAATTCATATCGATAATTATATTCAACGTCATGTAATATGTACATCACATAAATCCCCAATAGAGGACAAGCATGCGTTAGGAATCGATTATTTTCTTATGAAGAAAATGTTCGTTTTCGCTATGTTCACAAAGTCAAGGCGGCCAGATTTTTTAACTGAGAAAATACTATTCTTTTTTCTGTAAAAAAAACACCCGATTTTTAGGTAAAAAACCGGTATTTCTCATAAAAATTTTAAGCACTTCACAAAGCGGCGAATTTCAGAAAAATCTAACTTTCTCAAAAACTATGAAAAACGTATTTGAGAAAGTTAAATTCAATTTGAGTTAAAAAAAAAGTTTTAAACTGTTCACATTCAAAGAAAATGTGTATTCCTTTTGAAGACCGTGAAAACACGCAGAAAATCACAGATATATTCAGGGAAATATGTATCTAAGGCTGTAAAAAAACAGGCAAAACTCAGTGTCAATATTACTAAAACACGTCGCACTTCCTATTTTCCATACCCGTGCACATAGCGAATTCAAGTAAAAAATAATATCAATGATACAGTATGTAATATCAATTCCAGTCTGTGTCAAAGAACTGTTAATCACTCGACAGTATTAAAAAAAAACCAACAAAGCTGCTTTTCTATTCCTTATTTTTCGTGTGCAGTCTCATGTGTTTCTTCAAATTATCGAGTCTATTACATCGCCTATCGCAAAAATCGCACTGATAAGGCATCGAGTTGCTGTGAACAACAATATGCCCATTAAGATGACTGATTTGCTTGAATCGCTTGTTACAAATCGTACATACATAAGGACGTTCGTTCATATGTGCCGAAGTGATATGAGTCTGTAAATTCGTCTTTCTCACAAAAGTCGCTTTGCAAACATCGCACTCAAAAGGTCTAACATTAGCGTGAATAGCGAGATGCGACTTCAGTACATTCTTATGCTTAAAATTCTTTTCGCAAAGATGACACTGAAAGGGCCTCTCGTCATTGTGTACTTTTTTATGAACCGAAAGATGCGCCAGTTGTTTAAACATTTTCGCACAAATTTCGCACTGATAAGTGCGCCCGTCTTCGTGGGCCGAGCTTATGTGACGCCTGAGCGTATCAGCGAGTGTGTAACGTTTACCGCAAATTTTGCATGAAAACGGTCGCTCATTTGTGTGAGTCATTAGATGACCATTTAGATTACGTTTCTCGAGAAATCTCGCACCACATACATCGCATTGATATGGCTTTTCTCCATTATGCACGTACATGTGTTTTTTAAGCGAATTCGAGAGGCTGAATCGCTTTGAGCAAATGGTACACTCGAATTTACGTTCGCCAGTGTGCACCAACATGTGAGACTTAACATGACCAGCTTGCTTGAATCTTTTGCCGCAAACTTTGCATCCAAATTGACGCTCGTGTGTGTGCGTAAAAATATGTCGCTCCAAAACGCTTTTGGTGGTGAAAACCTTTTTGCAGCTGTCGCATTCGAAGAGACGATAAGAATCCTTGGAACGACAAACATTTTCGTCTTTATGCGATTGCGAATGAAGTTTCAACGTGTCGAGTGAATCAAATTTAATCGCACAAATTGTGCAATTGAACGAACGATAATCGGTGTGCGTAAGAGCGTGCTGACTTAAATGTCCAAGCTGCTTGAAACTTTTGTTGCAAACCTGACAAATGTAGGGTCTCTCGTTTGTATGAGAACGCATGTGTCGCTTAAGGACACTCGGGAAATTGAATTTTTGCTTGCAATACGTGCATTCCAGTCGTGGATTTCTGTTTAACTTTGTTGAAGAATTGTTGAGCTTTCTTCGGGCCAAAGAGATTGATCTTTTTGAAGTCTTTCTTCCTGAAATTTTGATTGAATTTAAGTATGAGTTGTTTTTTGGGCTTTTTGGGCTTTCCATTTGAATATCCGACTCTTCTAACCGTCTAATTTTCTTGATACAGGTTTCCGCATCTTTCTCATTATTATCATCGACATTCACAGCCTCCTCCAGGCGATCACAAGTTTTCAAAGTCTCATTTTTCCCATCTTCTTCATGAAATCTTTGCATGTGTTTGTCATAAAGACTCGACAGGCGAAAAGATTTGCAGCAAATCGCGCATTCGAAATTTCCTATTCTTGTGTGTGTTTTCATATGATTTCTTAGATGACCCAGTTTAATGTACTGTTTCTGACAAATTTTACATCGAAAATTGTTTTTTTCGCTGTCAACAACATTTTCATCGTTCGAATTAATAGTTACTGCGCTTTCCGTTGTTATGGACGATTCGCTCTTTGTAATTGCGTAATTCAAGGCATTCACGTCTGGTTTAACATCTAGGTGATTCTCACTGTACCCGATCAAAGTATTTTCATTTGTTTCAAGGGGATTCTCTCTGTAATCGATGCCTCGAGAATCATTGTCATATTCCTTAGCGTTTTTCTCACGAGCCTCAACGATAGGAATCGCATGAGAATTTCGATTAATTTCAGTTTCGATCCTGTTAACTTTACCCGTCGAACCTTTTCCGCCAATAGTTCTTCGTAGATCCTCGCAAATATTTCTCCCGAAAAATAGTTGACTTGGAATTTTTCCAAATCGTGAATTCGCTGTTGTATTTTCCAAAACTTGAAGTATCTTCAGACCTTCGTGCCATTGTTTACCAGGATTTTTTGTCTTCCACGCTTTCAGCGAGCTCTTAAAATCGCGACGTTCTTCTGTATTCTTCGTAGCATCCCCGTGCACGACGCAAAAATCTCTCAAGAGTACGCGAATCTCTCGTACAACTTGTTCGGCATAAAGCCGACCGTTTCCGCTCTGAATTATACGCGGTGCTCCGATTGTCGTGACGATTTCTACAAGCTCGACAGCAACTTCTCTCGCTTCCTTGCTTTTCAGTGCTCTGAGAACGACAAACTTGGAATATTGCTCTTCATAAATTAAGAGATACTTGTAAATGGTGGATTCTTCATCCTGCATGTCTACAATGTTTATTTGAGCTCTGTGATTTATTCTCATTGGTGAGATACAACACAAAGGTCCATTAATTGTATTTTCAATCTTTACCTCTGTGAAATCGATTGCTCTGGTCTGAATTACAGTATTTTCCGTTTCTTCTGTGTTTCTTTGAATTTCTGTCATCCTGACTTCGCTACTAAAGTAATTATCTTGTTTGACACAGGCAAAAGGCGCATTTATCTTCACAGGTGACTCTCTATCGAGTAAAACTTTTGAAGGAATCCATTCGTTGCTGATGGTTGTAGCTGTGTCCATGATTTTTGTTACTGCAAAAAAAAAATGTATATTGTAATAATAAATTTCAAGCAAACTGTGCGCAACTGTCAACTATGAAGAGTTAAGAAGATTTGTTATAAATTACAATTTTGGTGGGTAAAGGTACCATGTCTTGCAGTAGATGAGAACTATTACAGATTTTTTGTATTATTTTTGTAATTTATACCAGACATCCTTCTCTTTTAATGTACTTAAACTCTGACCTCTGAATCAGTGAATGAAATTCAATAAAAAATTAGACAATTCACCTTTTAAACTGAGTACTGCAATCTTTTTTTATCTCAAAAGAATCACGTTTAAAAACCATGAAAACAGAATTGTGTTACAATTGCACATACAAAATGCTCTTGTCCTGATAAAAAAAATACCACTTGACAAGCAAAAAGGAATGAAACATTTTTTGTAGCTCTGTACATCTGTGCATATATATTCTCAGTTTATAAATTGTTGCGAACTTCAGATTTCACTGACAAACTAAATTGGCTTTTTAAGCTCTCATTCTCTTTCTGAGAAAACTAAGTTCAATCAGAGTATAGGAATTGATATTTAAAACTCTTTTGTAGAACTGTTGCTTACTTTTGAAGAAAATTGTTTTTTTTTTTCATAGGTACTTTTTTATAAAAATTCATTGTAACTTCAGCGTAAAAATAAAAAAATATAAATACCTATACTCGGTTTAAACGTATTCTTCTTAAAAAGAGAAAGAGACCTTATGAAGCTAACACAGCCCTTTGATTCACTTGAGAAGATACAAATTCAATAATATTCACATAAAAAAAATACAACAAAAGTATCCCTCATGAAAATGATTAGGTAGACTTCATATGCAACACAATTTTATTTTCATGATATTTAGAAAAATTCAATGCCAAAAATAATAAATGTAAAAATTAAAGAAATGCAGTACTATGAGAATTGAAGTATTGAAAATATACAAAAAAAAATGTTATGAAATATCATCTATAAAGCTGCAATGTAGAATGAACAAATATTTCAGTTATTAGGAATATAATGAATTGCTTAGCTATGTGACTGTAAAAATTGTTACTTTGTCACTACTTTTTTATCTGTTCTTTGTATAATCTCAGTTATTTTGTGAATTCTGATATACCAAGTTTAAAAACTTACTGTAAAATCTAGTAACAATAATAAAAATAAAAAAATTCCTTTTACTATTTTTAATTATGTGCACTTTTCAAATTGACAAAATTGGTATACAAATTATTTCGAATTATCATTCACAATTTAAATAAAATGACTGGTTTAAACGTTTATGTCATGATAATAAGACAAATGCAATTTGAACGCCGGTACTTCGAGAAACGTCAGTGACGCAAAGCGACGCTTCGCAAAATCATAATACACACTAACCTATAGAAATTCCAAGATAATCTGCGACCTCTCCTTACGAGTATAATAAAAATCGTCACTTCTTCTCAAACGAGAAAGCTGTAATTTTTCACCCAAAGCAAAATATTCTTCCTCGCATCCTGTTCATCGTGCACTTGTCGATAATGATTAGCACAATATTTATCATCGTTCTTCTGCCGTTTTCTTCTGTATTTCTTTGTCGTTACGGAAAGGATAGCGCGCCGAGAACGCATTACGGAAGATGCACGCGCCGCACGCTACTGTGCGCGTGCTTATAATAAATATGACAATAATAATAACATTGCGCTCCTAGCTGCGACTGCGCTGTTCACAATGTTGTTCTCGCGCGCTTTAAAACTCGCGTTTTGAAGTATCGCCGAGTCTCCTTTATTCCCGACTCGGAATTATTGGTGAGCTTGCAGGTAGTTTGCTTCAATCAAGCACACGCGCGCTAATGCTTAAACAACGGAAAGGGGGATAAATAGAGATTTGCAGTGTGTCAGCAGGTTCGTACAGTGAATCGCATTCGTCAATGCCACATTCCGTTGTCCAATCTAAACCTACAGTTGCTATTAAATAAGCACTTCTTATTTACTCACCCTATTATTATTTGTTATTAAACATTTTAATAAAAGTGGCATTCATAATATATATCTGAATGTTTGAACTTTATGTAGTGACATTTTTTTAATGCAATTTTGAGATTTTTTAAAATAATGTGACACAACTTCGGAAACTGCAATCGGTATCGAAACTACTCGGAGCCTTTAAACATTTTAGACAAAAACAAAATTGTTTTCACTTCGTTTATCTACGTCGCCGTGGATCTTCATTTGCTTTTGTCTAAGAAATCGACCGGCCCTGACTAGATTGTATTACAGCTTTTGATACCGACCGGGCACGGGATGGCGAATGTTAAAGTGATGTGAAACCTCAACGAGTGCGAGAGAGATAGAACTAATCTTACTATCCCAAATTTTTCCGTTATCGTTAATCTTTTGGATAAAATGTGAGAAACTCGACATGTACAACCGTAAAACGAATGTCGACTTTCTCAGCTTTTATTCAAAAGATGAATCGGGACGGAAAAAATCGGTTTTCGTTACCGATCGAGTAATTGCACATCGTCTTAAGGTGATGTGCTATACCGACTGAGTCACCGTAAGGGCGAGAGAGATAGCTGAATCTTCTCGAAGCGTTGTTCTTGGCTACGGTTGATTTTTCGGGCAAAAGATCAAATGGGAACAAGAACAACGCTTTACAGTTTTTGTTACCGACCGAGCAGTAGCACATCACCTTAAGACATCTCCTCTCAAGACAATGTGAAATTACTCGACGTTTTTTTCCGTTCCGGTTGATTCTTTCAATGAAAGCCCTTCGTCTAACATTTTTTCAGGGCGACTTTCTCGTTTTTCACCCAAAAAATACAACGATGGCGAAGAAATCGGAATCGCAAGATTATTTCGATTTCTCTCGCACGAGTTTCATGCCACCATGTTTCACACCCCTTAAAAAAAAGTGAAACCTACTCAGTCGGTAACGAAAACTGTAATCAATTATTCCGTCGATGCCAAACGTTTCCGGATAAAAGAAAAGTCTTTCAAGTCTGAACACTTGTATTTTTCCTAGTACGGGTCTAGTTTCCGTGTATTATTGTTCTGATTTCCCGCCTGAATCTTAAAAGAGCTATAAGTTTGATAATATTCAATATTTTTTCTACAAAAAAAAAATATATTTATACATCCATGTATCCACTATCAAATACTTTTTAAATTTTGTCGAACACCATCGTTGTTCAACCTAAAACTTTTGTTCAAAAATGTTATTAAACAATTTATTTTTGCACAAGAGGATTTTTTTTTTGGTCATAATTGAATCTTTTTTAAATGTCCTTTATCGATGAATAATTAAAAATAATAAAAGACTAGGGGACTACGCCCCAACCACATGCCACGATAATTGTAAATTTTCTTTTCGGGCTTATGTAAATTTTGTCTATTCTTTAGAAGGGAACTCATGAGGACTTAGAAAAATTAAGCACTAGGAGGACTCTTATGGGACTTAGAAAAATCAGAGCGTTGGTGTGGCATTTGACCCCGGCCAACACGGTTCTCCTACACAGTGGCAGTGGCGATGAGATATTTTTTAAATATAGAGACATAATTTTAACGAACAAAAGTAACGATCGCTACTTCATTACTCGCTGTATGATCTACTAAAATTGATAAACAACCAAATTTATTGAAAAAAAGCGTTTTAAGGACTTCATATGAAAGCTAAAATATGCAGTTATATAGCGAGCGTGTGTTATTAAACATTCAATAATAGCATCAATTACAGCATAAACAAAAAGTGCGTATTTAATATTAGCGAGAGATACAAATTGATAGTCTGATATGTGTTTTCAATGAATTCCAACACCCTTCATTTCATATATATTTAAATAAATTTTTTGTTTTTTATTTCAAAGCATTTCGCACAACACCGCGCTAGACATTGGTCTAAATAGGTAAAATTATTTCACGATTTTCTTTTTTATTATCACTATTTCTTTAACATCTTTCCGATTAGCCGCGGGAAAGCCTCCGTCGGTGAATATCATCGCAGAATATTTTTAGATACAAGTGGTACAATATACAAGTACACGCCAAATAACGAGCACAAGTTTAATCCGTGCTCGCGTATCGGACTCGAGCTGCCGTATTTTTATTCCTCGTAATTCGGTTGATTGATTCGCCTGTATTCATTTTATTTTCTTATCTCTTTATAATCGTATTGTTTTGTCTCTCTTTTTCTTTTTTGTTTAGACCATACGACGATCTGATCTGTTTAATGACTAGGTGTTAGTAAAATATATCGTGTCATGCTAATGATTTTAGGATCGTATATCGAACTCATATTACGTTTTGAAAATCAACAAAACGTTATTTATTATTACTTTTTTTTATATATATAAAAAATCAAGGGCGCTTGATGCGTTTTTTCCGCATCTTCGTCTTACGATATATTCGTCGGAACTGAAATTCAATTCACGTAAATGCAATAGCATCCGCTTTGGCAGTAAAATTTTCATTTTTTAAAATCATTTTCAATCGCCGATCAATCAATTATATTAATAAAAAAAACTATGTGTACGTCGAAAAGAGCGATAATATATACGCATATATCGTAATAATAACTTATAGTTTAATTCGAATTAATCGATGGATATATTAAAGACTAAGCGAGAGTATAATCATTATAATACTTGTAATCTAAACAGTGTAAATAGGAGTTCATTTTTTATTCGAGCGGACCGTTCGGGCTATTGAACTCAAGCGTTTGCACGTCCTGTAGTAGTAACTCCGAGTCCGACTCGATTAAAGTAAAACAATAACAAATATGCAACAGAGCTACCAAAAAAAGCACCGAAAATAAAAATCATCACAAACGCGGAGTACGAATCGTTAAAGTAATCACGGTCATTAATCATTTCTACGAAATAGTTAATAAATTCGGCAAACCCGCACGACGGCAATAGTCTTTGGAAGAGTTTACCGATGGAACAGATTCGCGCAGAGCTAAAAAAAGAAATAAAGACCACGAAGGGTTGCTGGAAAACGCAACGAGAACTTTTATAATCGTATTCGTGGCAGGAATATTTGCATTCTCGTTTGATAAATATCGCGCAGTGCATTCTCCGCATTCAACGGAGATGCAACTCTGAGTCGCGATAATAAAAGTCGTTTAAGGAACTCGACATCAGCCACGAGATTAAGGGAAGGACACCTTTTTCAGGCATCAAAAGTGAGTTTTATTTTTTTATCGCTTAAAAAAATTAAATTATTCGAAACGATGTTTTTATTATGTTAAAAAAAATTCGGATTCGAATACAACAAATTGTAGAAGTAAAATTTTATGCATTTTTTTTTAACTCCTACAATTTGTTACATTCGAATCTGGAGATTTTGTTGTATGATCAAAACACCGTTTCAAAAAATCAATAGCACGGGATTTTTTTACACGATTTTTTCCTTTAACGATGTAATCGATAAAAAAATACGTTTTTACTTGATGCCTCCCTTTAAAGGAATAGAACGAAGAACGTAGTGCTAACGCGGCTCGTAAAATTTCGTTGGTGGTTCGGATCGATTGATATATCCGCAGGTTTATTTATCGATTATCCGTAAATATCGCAGATACGCGCGCGTATCGATCGCGCCAGGGTCTGGGCGAAGTGAGTCGGGGATGAGGGAAGCAGACTAGCAATTTTTATTATTATTTTTCTTGCGTAGAATCTAAAAAGACGTCGTACTCGATTGAATTCACCGAGCGTTTGGCGGCCGTCTGTCTGTCGGTCGTTGAAACCGGATCGGATGAAATACTTTAAAAGGGTAACTTACGTGTCGTAGAATAGTTTCAACGTTTAACGTTAGATTCTCTAAAGACAAAAAGCTTTCCTGTTCTCAAGGGTCGTCGTCTCTCAGGATTCTTCCCATCGCTTATTCACACGTTTCGTTCACTTGCAAAACGCGATGGTTTTTTTACACGTTCCGCTTGATCATTGATCACACATATTAGGTAGCGTAACTATGTAGGCTTGAGAAGTTCTCTCACAGTGAGAAAAATTTGAGGAAAGTTTGGGGTGGTATTGGAACGTGGAGGGAGGCCTGATCGACGTCCGCGAGCTTCTCCTGGAAGGCAGGATCCTGATCGGCGATGCAAGGATGACCGAGCGATCGCCAGAAGAGACAACGACAGTTACGGCACAGCTGTATCATCTCTGCATACTCTTCTCGCAATCCGAAAGATCTGAAAGTGATTTTTAAACTGTTATGTCGTAAAATTCAAAATAATAATGAAAAATTATAATAATAAATAACATTTTGCTTCCTCACAGAGAACATTTTGTTTTTATCAAAATTTTATATCTGGATTTTCATTTTAGGGTATTAACAATAGTCTAAAACGTTTAGAAAAGTGTATAATAAAATGCTCTATTTTTTGGTGCTGCTACTCATCGAACCTTTTGTTTCAGGTCCAAAAAAAAAATGCATTGGCAAAAGTTCCAGCTTTAAAAGAAAGTATGCCTTGCGAATTACAAACATCTAAACAAAATTGTTGTCCTTGCCAAATTGTCAATGCATACATGGCAAAAAAAATTGATTAATAGACATGAACAAAATTACGTATTTGTGTAGATAAAGACTTGATTATTCAATTATTTCAGGATGATCAATGCGACATTACATTTTTCTTGTTATCTATAAGAAATTTAGAAGAATAGAAAAGGAAAGAAACATTTTAAGGTTTCACATAAATATTGGTGTAGAATTTCAAGAAAATCTATGGAATGATTAAAATTTCATAAGAAATTTAATTTTCCGAATTAAAAAAAAAAATTATGGTTCGATAACATTTACAATTTTTCGGCAGAAAAACTGCTGTATAAAGTATTTAAACAAACCTGCAAACAGTGCTCATAGAGATGACTTGTGATAGATGATAAATAAACGAGGAAGCAATGCTTATATGCTGTATATCTGATGTATATATAAATCAGGATTTTAGAGAACTTTTTAAAGTTTTTTTTCTGACACCATAAGAAAAATCAAATAGTTCTAATATGACCATGACATCATAATTTTTTTAAGTACAAAAAATTGCTTTCGAAAAATCTGAAAAAGTTCTCAAAAGTCCTGACTTATATGCAAAAATGTTCATGCATTGCAAACAGCTCGTTGTCGACTAACTTACGCATCTAATGTTATTCAATTTTCTTATTGGAAAAAAAAAATTCGAAAATCATAAAATAGATGCGAGGTCCAGCCAACTTTGGATCCGAGCTTATAAATATTGATATCTGATATTTGTAGTTTTTAGAATTTTTAAAGATTTTAAAATAACGTCGAACGATATGTTTAAAATAATAATCAGTATATATCAAATGTTAAAAAAAAACAATAAACATTCTGGTTGCCTCTTAGAGTTGGAGGATAAAAAAATGGATAAAAAAATGTGGATTAAATCCAAGTGGTCATCGAGGGTCAGACTTAGGTCGAATCGGTATGGAATGCTCCTCATGTTTTTATGTAGCATGATTAAAATTGAATCAGACATTTAATTGTCTGGAACCTAGTCGTTTGTAAATTTATATTTATTAAATGTACGGTCACATTTTTTTTTTGAGCACGTTTACATTTCCCTGCTTCCGTAACTAAAATTTTCAACAATAAAATATCTAAAAAAAAATATATAAACGCAACACGCACCTTCGTGCAGCTACGAAGAGTCCCTTCCAGTCTTTTCCCGGATTCTTTTGCATTGTCGTGCCAAGTTGTTGCGACGAGAAATGGTACTGTGCAAGCTCGCGCCAGATTCGCTGTTCCTGAGCGAGACTGGCAAGATGCTCGCATGCTTCGGATGAAGCTTCGAGATCTCTTGGATCACTGAGACGCAGAAGTACTTCGCGCCGGCATTCAGCCGGTAGATCGGACCATTGTGGTTGCTGGCCCTCATCAGGCTACAAATAAATATATACATATATTGGGGTCTCGTATGGGGCTTCGCACCCACGCGCCTGGCCACCGGCTAAGTGCCCTATGAGATCCTCTCCAGGCCAGGATTTTTCTAAAGCAGCCCTGTGAGGGGATTTTTCTAAGTCCCCTGCTTTTACAGGGGACTTAGAAAAATCCTGTCCTGAAGGGAACCTCATAGTGGGACTTAGAAACATCCTGGCCTAGAGGAGGCTTAGCAAAATAAGGGGGGTCAGCTTCGGTCACCCATCCAAGTACAGACTCCAATCCTGAGGGTCAGTACTTAGATGCGTGACCGTCTGACTCGATTCTGCAACGGTGACCATTTTAAGCCAAGATTTTACAATCGAACGGTTCGATTCTTGAGCCGTTCTTTAAAAAATTCGGGCCTGGGGGAGGGGCTCGATTCTTGATACGGGGGCGACAGCGGCGAGATCTTTATATAATATAGAAAGATATATAAATATAGTAAATATGTTGCCATATCGCTCACACACATTCACGGTTATCGATCACAAAAGGTATTCCAGCGTGCTTTGCATACCTCCGCGCACTCTTGCCATGGCCGTGGCCTTCGCATTTAATTACCTGTGTAATCGTGATAGACGAGGCGATATGTAAAATCCTATCGAGAGCGGCTTTGTGCTTTTCCCACAGAATAACCGAGCCCAATGGTCTGCCACCCCAGCAGCAACCTGCACTAAAAGCTCGGACTCGTTCGATCAATCTTCGAAGTCTTCCCGTCTGCTGTTGTGACAATGAGACCTCCAAAGCAACCTCCTCGAGCATGTTGAAGAGGACACGTTGAGCGCATCCGCTGAGACCGCCCATCGTGTGACTCACCAGCAGATCCAGAAGCCGCACGATGTAGTTGAAGCGACGATTGTCATGCACAGCCGACAAGAAATCAAGTCTCTTCAGAGCGTCGCTAAGACCGTTGAAACCGGCGATCTACGGAATTAGAACGAAAAATACGGGGTGAAATTATCGTACGTAAACTCAAACGCGGGTAACTGTCCGCTGTGTAAGTTTCATGCTCCTTCATGTTCATTTCCCGACGACCTTTTTCTTTTTTACGTAAAATCCAACAATCTCCTCTCTCTTTCACTTGGCACGTTCTCAGCCACATGACTGTACATGATGCATAATGAAAATAAATTGAAAATTGCGTAATTTTAACAAAAGAGTAACGATTTCAAGACAAAGAAACTTCGACTTCGAAGAAACGACTTCAACGTGACTAGCTCCAGCATTTTTTATATTCACCAAATTCTTTCAAAGGGAAAAGACTAGGTTTCTAGTTTTCAACCAAATAGAATAGATTATTGAGTGAGGAGTTTGTCGGTATCACAATTAGCAATTGAACAGAATGAGTAAAGTTCCATTTTCAAATTGTGTATACTCAGAAATGTTTTAACTATGAAAACTAAAATGTTTATGGTTAAAGCAAGGATATTTCTGAATTCACTTATTAAGTTGATTTACGTGTTAAGTCCCATTTCCTTTTTCTCTGAACAACTTTGAAATTTCCTGACGTTACTCTGATTTCTTAATAAATTTTCTTTTCTTCTAGCATTTCTCGGGTTTTCCTGGCGATGTCAGGAAAATCCGGGTGTCTGTTTCACTTGGCACGCTTTGAGTCACACGACTGTAGTATAAACCGAGAAAGGAAACTGCTGGTCCTCTTTTTGTTTCTTCCTGGCTCTCTCAACTGCATTCTCGCACTTATACTTCCCAATCCTTCTCGTTTATCAAGATATTTTTAGAACCGCGTAAAGCGGTCTTCTAAAATAAAAATTAACTTCTGGCGCCGGAAGAGTCACTCACCTCGCGAGTGCACTTCAACGTTATGTGACAATGCGGCTGGACGGCATACTCTGGACATAAAAAAGAAAAGGTGTTATGGAAGAATGTAACAATTACAAAATTCGAATTGCACTCCAAAAGCAAGTTTGTTGCCCAATGTATTGTCTCCTATCCCTTACATTGCAGTTACATTTTTACACTCTTAAAAACGTGTTGCTTTTACTTATCATTGATATGTAAAAACAATACGCCTGTATGTGTGTAAAAAGTAACTACACTGTGTGAGGAATAAAAAAATAAACACATTTGGCAACGCGCTTGGTTTTTCGAGTTTTGCCTGGGAAGATATTAATTACAGCATTGAAAGGCATACCATCGACACCAAGAGACAATTTTTGTAGTAGAGACCAATTTCTACTATTGGTCTAATTACAATTGTAATGGGAACGCTCCAATTTTAATTGAATTTATTTGTTGGTAGTAAAATCAGGGCATTTCATAAATACACAAATATGTAAAAACGAGCTTGATTGCAGTTACTCAGTGTAGAACTACAGATATAGCCTCACGAGTAGCCAATAATGGTGCAGATGGTACCAAGTTATGCGACAATCGACTTTTTTTTAAAGGATGAATATTTGATTATTTCTGTTCTCTTTCGCTCACTGTATATTATTTATTATCCAGAATAATTACTGATTGTTACCTTTTTTCTTCTCCTTTTCCCTCTTTTCGCCATCTTTATCACTCCTGAAAAAAAAATCAAAACAATCATGAAGTATAATCGTTGTGATGCTGAAGGCACATTTATAAATCTACTATTAACTTAAAAAAAAAATCCGAGGTACATCTCTACAATATTACAAATTTACCACCAGCCATTCTGACAATGAATTCTACAGTTGTAATGGGATGGACATATTTTACGAAATTAAATATTGATATAATTATTTTTTACCAGAAACATTAGAAGCCGAAATACTAAACAATTATGGATTATTGCACATATAAAGTATTATCTGCCATTGTAAGGGAAAACCCGCTGAAAATTTTTCATAAATATTGCAAAAGCGTGACCATTTTGTATTCTTCATCTAATTTGTGTAAAAAAAACGCGGAATGCTTTTTTCCTAGGTTGGCACCTTTCCTTGCCTCTATGTGGATCCCTGGCAACATGTTCATTTATCATTATTAGCGAATGAGAAAAATCGAGCAAGAGAAGGTGACGTCATTGGCGGATCAGTGAACCTGTGCAGCATCAGCCTACGTACACTTGAACTACAGAAGTGCGTAGGTCCCTTTTTGCCGCGAAATCATTTCTACTAATGCATTTCACGAGAGCAAAATAAAAGTGTCGAAGCGATTCTTCCTGGAGGAATATCATGACGCTTCGCTAGATAGCAAAAAATTAGGCTTGTGGGCGGGAATTAAACAGACCGCACTGATTCAGTTGCATAACAGTGATAATAATATCATTACAAGTTACATAAAGTGCTGACCGCCATAATTTAAACCAATTAAAATAGTATTTTTACTCTTCAATGGAAATAATTTACAAAACACAAGTATAAATTAGTTAATTTAAAAAAAAATTTAATAATAGAAATGAATACTATGGATACTTAATTTTTTATGATTATTTCAAACAGTTATTTTTCTCACTATTCTTTTCAGTGACTTTAAATAAATGCCAATTATTTGAAACATTCATTTATAAAAAATGATTCAAAATGAATATATTTTTTTGTAGATCTGCAATACTGTCATTTCTAGGTGAATAAAAAATATATTTTAATTAAGCACTGCAATGTAGTTTAAACCAAGCTGAAATAATATTTTAAATCTTAAAACAATATATAAAATATAAGTATTTAAATGATTGATGAAAAGTCTTATTTCGAACAAATTATTAAAAAAACAATACTTTAGAGATTTAAACTTTTTAAAATTAATAGAAAATAAAAATTCCGAGTTTTTCAGTTTCTTTGCTCTCATCACTAAGAAATAATCCGGAAACAATCGCTAATAGATCTTCGCAGTTTCATTCAAGCGTCATTCAGACATATAATTCGCATTGTTCGTGACTTGTTTAATGATCGATGGAGACAGAAGGGCAGGTCTTGAATCCATCGAGTATTCGATGCACGCGAGTACAGTGTGGTAATACGAGCGGTATGTTAAGGGATACAATTATTGGCCTTCTAAGCAAACAGCTCAGTACAGTTCTTAACTAATCTACGTATTTTTTTATCTAACGCGATTTAAAGAGGATTTTACGAGACAGTCACATCATTCGTGTACCACTATTTCGAAAATTGGTTGTACATAATTTAAAAGCGAAATTAGCGCACAAAAAATACAAGACTTGGGTATTAAAAAATGTACAAAAGTACAAAAAGCACAAGATTTAAGAACAAAAAAAAAGTATAACCAACAAATTACAGAAAAATAACTCAGTTTACGCCAAGAAGCCACGAGACATATTTTCACGAAATTTTGTAGAAGTCAAAATTTAAATATCAATGCGATCTTGATGAATGACCTCATTTTGTGCTTTATTAAACAATGTTTTGTTAATTCGCTGAGTAATATATTTCGTTGTACCTCTCATTAAAAATAAAAGTTTAGTTATCTTTGTAGCTTCAGATTTTCTTTAACAAAAAAAAAATGTCTGAAATTTGTGAGCGATGAATATTTTATTGAGCGTAAAAATATATTCATGTTTTATTAGTGTAAATCACGTTATTTGTCTATAAATTAATTATCATTTTTGCCTACATTGAATAGCACATCTCTAATTCGTAATTTAATTAAATTTGTATTTAATTCATATTATCTTTGAATTGAAAACGTGTGCAATTTCTAAAATGTTAGAACATGTAGATGATTTGACCTAACAATTCGACGTCGAAGCATCCTTAAAACAAGACCAAGAATTGTCTGGTAGGCCAAGAGTAGTGCAGCTTACGATACCCCTGTTTCGCCTGTTGTGCCATAGTCCATAGAACGTCCTATATAATGGATTCGAAGCAGCGCTGGGATCTGTGGAATTGGTACACGAGGCTTCTCTGGCTTGCTCTGCTTTGCGCCTGTCCTACCTCTCTCGTATCGCTGGGTCACGACCCACTTTTCCAGGGATCGCTAGGGGGGTCAAACCGATATTTTCCGAGAGCAGGATTCGAAGTGAGATCTCGAGGTTACGCTACGGTGGCTGCAAGGACGAATGAAGCTTCGCCCTTGCCCCAACTAAATTTCTCAGGCGTACAAAAACGAGTTGTGATCGGAGATGTGAACGAAAAATATGACCGGTATTTTTATCATCGGGATGCCGTATACGTATGGTTTGTAACATTAATGGTTTTGGTAAAAAAAAAAGAAGAAGAAGAACCAACCTGATAAAGGATGATTTGTCTACACTGAGAAAAAAAGTTTATTCTCTAGAACGAAATATATGCTAATACGGATTTGTTAAGGTAGTCGTCTTGGTAGAATTCGACTAAATGTGGGAATCTAAGAGAATTTCGAACATTTCTCAATGACATAAAAATCTGAAAATTGAAGGTGGTGTAAACATTGATTTTGCATAGTAATAATATCAACATGTTATTAACAAATTAATGAAAAAATGAATTGTTCAACAAATTAGCCGGCAACCCAACTTTTTCTTTAATGAAAATTATTCATTCATTTTTTAATACGTATGAATTTTTCCAGAATTTTGTCTAATTTGTTTTAAATTGCATTTTTTTTTAGACAAAATGAACGGTGAAACCCGTTCCGAAACTGTTACAAACATTTTTTCATCCACGCAAATATGTTTCGTCCACTCTATTGATTTTCGCATAGGTTCCGAATATACCAGTGTAGGTAATATGAAATTAAGAGCAAAGTAACAAGTGTGGAAGTTAGTAAAAAAAAATATATATAATTAGAAAAAAAAAGTGGCTCAGTTGATGAAGAATGCCACATTTCTAGTTAGAATACACCAGTAACAGACACGGATCCAACCTCACCTGATCTCTCAAACATTAAATTTCATCGTAAATAATTTCATACGAATCTGCTTGTAAGAATCAACGAGCCAGGAAATAATTCCACAACGAGCTGGAAAGCGAGTCTTTTCTCCCAGCTGAAATAGTGCGACTTCAGTAGGAAACGTGAAAGCGTAACGAAACAAAAAAAAAAGAAATTCTACGAATCTGACGAGCCCAAGCATCTGCTAATTCACGACTTCTTCATTCTCGGTAGCAGCATTGTTGACTCAATTTACGAGCTCTTCTCGTGCAGCACTTTTTTTTTTTTTTTACTTTTACGATCGCCAGGGTTCAAGACAATTTTTACGTCTATTAGCTGTGCACGCAAGCAACGAAGAACATATAATCGTTAAGGCATGTATATGCTAGTGATCGATCGATCTTTCGTGGCACCTGGTCGTGCGTGAAGTGCCTGCGGTTTAACCGGAAGTGGTTAACTCTCGCGGCTATTGTGCATCCAGGGGGATTATGGAATGGCGACGAAGACGAGACCGAACGAGAGAATATGTAACAGTGGAACCTCGATGGCAATACAGCGGTTCTACAGAATCCGACTCTACACCAAAACTCTACACAACAGCAATTCTACACATGCCCCAAATTTACACAAGCACAACTCCATTTCTATATACGGACCGTCAAAACTGTCGCGAGCCAAATTCACAACGACAAGACTCTACCGACTCTACACAAGCTAAATTTTCAACGGCAATATTCTACACAGGCAAAATGCACCACTTTACCAAAAAACCGTACACTATCCTGTGTCCTGTCCCTTCAACACATGCCCGAGACTCTACACCATCCCCAACTCACAAATCAATCAACGTGCGCCGATAGATAGAAAATTTTAACGGCGCACATTGATTGGTTTGTGAAAAAAAAAATATGATGCTCAGGAGTCAGGACCCTGTCGATAAGCCGTGATGGAGTGCTACATATGCACTGGTTTTTTATTTCAATATTTTTGTATATAAGTCAGAGAAAAAAAGAAGAAATCCGTTTGGATTATCTGAACTTTTGATTATCCGAACTAGGCCCAGTCTCAATTGGTTCGGATAACTGAGGTTCTACTGTAACTATTGTATGTACGACGTTCTGATACGTATGTACAGTGGGAGGGCAAACGCTCGGAGGGGAATTTACAAGTGCGCAATTCCTTCGTCGTTAGGTCTCTTTATTTAATACAACAATAAACACGAACCACAGGATTTATTCTGTGAAACACACGTATTTCTTTAAGAAGGTCCTGTCGATCCACGCTAGTCAACTTGACTATCTATCACAACAGATGTGTAAATCGATAATAAACGAACTCGATTTTTTTACAAAATTATTCACATTAAGAATAATTGATCGAAAAAGACGTATCAAGTTTTTTTTTAGATTTTTTTAAAACTTTTTACCTGAGATATAATTTTTAGAATTTTTTTAAAACATGAGACAAACATTTTTCGAAACATTATGTCTCAGGTGAAAAGTGTTTAAAAAATCTAAAAAAAATTTGCCACGTATTTTTCGACAAGTACTTTTGTATAAAAAATTACGGAGTCGATCTGAGACATTATCGCCAGGATCCTGATCCAGATATGTCATGGAATGCCCCTGGTATTATTTTCATATAGTCATCATACCGCCATTTTGATAATATCTCTTTTTCGATCTATATTATAAGGAACTTTTTTGTTCATTTTTATCCCAAATATGCATTCTAATCTTTTATTTTATTTTTCAAATTTATCTTTGCCAGTTATGAAATATCCATCTTCGCATAGGGCTCAACAATTTTTTTTCTGTTTTATAAGATTTTTCACAATTTTTTCAGATTTTTAAAAACGTAGGTTTTTTAACAATTTCAAAAAATTATATCTCGGGTAAAAAGTGTTAAAAAAATGTAAAATAAAATTTGGTATGTGTTTTTCAACAAGTACTTTTGTATAAAAAATTACGGAGTCGATCTGAGACATCATCTCCAGATCTCATGAAATGCTCCCTATAAATATGTATACGTGCTCAGCATTATTAAACTAGCTCAATCGTAGAATTTTTTTTTTCACCAACATTATTTTGACAATTACTTTCACCTAAGGACCATTAAAAAAGATGCGCCCGCTTAGCCGGTGTAGAAATCTGATAATTTGCACTATAAAAATGATCGGAAAATTATAATACTTTTATCGAAAGTTTTTTGTGCGTAAGTCAGTCTATTAAATTTGATATACAATTGCGTAGTAATATTACAGTACCTTTAAATTGAACAGAATTTTTAAAATATGTTTAATATGACGTTTGTTAATTTTCATCACAATTTTATATTTAATTTAATATGCCGGTTTATGTAATAAAAACTTTCGATTAATGTATATTAATTTTGATAATGAACATTTTTGCAGCGTACAAGAGAACCATAGTTGATCAAATAGATTTTGGTACTGACAAAAAAAAATTCGCTCCAGTTCTTAAATGATAGATAAATTTGATATTTATTGGCTGACTATAAAATAAAAAATATAACTCTCTGAAAATCATTGTTTTATGGCCGTCTCGATTGCCTTAACACAAAAAACTTGGTAGAACATCTTCTATAATTACATCAACATTCACTCCGTGAAAAATGGGCTGTGTTCGAATACAAAAATCTATCAAAAATACTGTGCAAATGAAATTGGCCGTTAATAATTCTTTGAAACAAATTGTATGCATTTTTAAACATTTTATTCATATTATGGAAACAGAAAAATTTACACATTGCTTTTTCATTTTTCTAATTTTTCACATAGTTTCGTTACAGCTCGTTTTGTAAAAAAAAAAAAAAAATGGAAACTGAAGTTCAATGTTATTTCAGTCGTGGAGAAATTGTAAGTTTTAATTTGTGAAATCTCATTTTAACAACAATTGTAGCTACTTGCGGGAACTCATTGTGTAACTAGTGTGATGTTTTTCGATCAATTGCTCAAGTCATTTACGATTCACCGGTTCTTTTTTCTGGAAGACTCGAAAATCTCTTTTTTTTTAAATATAAAAATTCAAAGTTCTATAAAATCTAAACTGCTGTATTGTTATTCACAAAATTGATTACCTTTGTGAAATTTTTCTAAAGTCGAAACGTTTACAAATTGAAATAATAAAATCGCTATAAGATCTTCAGAATAAAATTTCAATTAATCTGATTAAAGAAAAATGTTAAATGTAACAAAATCTTTAAGAGTCAGATGATTCTCACCAAATTCAATTCCAATCATATTAGTCCATTTGTGTAGAACTGTATGTTAATCCCGACAACAGTTAGCGCGCCAATAGACTATTGTATAAAAAATAAAAATATTAATCAACAGAAAAATTGAACAATCAGGATTGGACCTCTCTGGGAGTGTAAACAAATTTTAGCTTGATAGTTCAAGGCGTTCTTGAGGTATATGTTTTCATTTTTCAAAGCATACACACACATACATTTAGGCATTTTTGGTAAATATAATTTCTTGATATTTTGGAACATTCTGAATACATTGACATTAAAGTCGAAAAAAAAAAAATATCGTTACCAAAACAGAGCTTCCTCTATTAGTCCAGTTAATTTGAACCTTTAGAATCGAATGTAAATAAATAAATGGTATTAGAAAAAAATCAGAAGGAAAAAATAACCGCGAAAGAAATAGCTGATGGAAATAATGTCCGATGGAAAAAAGGCCTACAACATTTATGTAGGACGAATTAGATAAAATAGCCAACTCAGGGTTTATTTTATACGGAAAAAAAAAAAATTGCAGTCGCGAAAAAAAAAATAATCAACATTTTTCAGCAGATTTAAATCACATTTGGTACACATGTGGATTGTCCCAGAACCGGGTCTGGCTATAAATTTTACACGAATCGTTCGAGCGGTTCAAAATTTACATTTTTCAAAAATATCTTTCGCGAACTAACTTACGCAAATTACGAGATACGATGTTTAAATTTGGTTCACATATGGAGTACCATGGAACAAGGTTTGAGGAAAAATTTCACGCAAATCGGTCGAGCGAGTCAAACTTTATGACTATTTGCATTTTTCTGATAAATGTCTCGAGCTCAAAACAAGCCTGCAAACTAGAACCTTGCAAATTGCTTTCTTATTAATTTGTATTTTTGACAAAGCTTCCTGTATGCGGATGCCAAAACTGATGAAAATACTTCCACGTAGAGGTAGGTTTGTAAAAAAAGAAAAAAAAACTTTGTCACAGATACAAAATAACGAGGAAGCAATTCGCAAGATTTTACTTCGCAGACTTTTTCTTTAACAATTTTTTCGTTTATTTATACATTATAAATTTGACTGTAAACCCAATACAAACATTGACTCGTTTGGGCTTAGAATTCCCCTTGGTAAGAGAAACCTAAGCCTTTTACATATACAGACTGTTATTCGAATATTGCCTATTTTTAGCGCCTCCACTTCAACTAAAAAAAACGTCTACAGTCATTCGACTGTCATTCCGGAAAATTCTATTAAAAAAAAAAAAATAAGTCGTTTCCACAAACATTGAAAACAAAAGAACAAAACTTGTGCCAATTCACGTCAAACTGATCAAACGCATAATTCCGGTCTTTTTGTCAATCGGGAGTTAAAAAGTAAATATCTCATAAAAAAAAAATGATATAAGTCATGAGAGAGCTCGCCATAACAAAGGCCGTACGTTATGAATTTCAAACAGCTGAGCAGTTTATTCGATAAAAACAAAAGCGTGTAATGTCAATGTCAATGAACGGATGCAACGTCAGAAAAATATAATCTCGAGGCTCTTACAATAAAAAGCACAAGAAAAAAGTACACAATGCTTAAAGTATTATTTATCGTATTTCGTCTCTATAATCAGCGCGATGTAAACACCAGCGTTGTAAACAAAGATGTCGACCGAAACGATGTAACAGCTGTGCACTCAGCTCAAAGCGACAGATAATACACGACAGGTCATACGCTCTTCGTGCTATCAAGCAAGTTACGCCAGGGCAAAATCCAACTTTTTAAAATTCTATTACCTGGCCATTTAAAAATTTCTATGTCGAATAATAAACTACAAAGACTTCCTTATCGTTGCTGCAATTGCAATTGCACTTTTAGATTTCTCTTCCTATGTGCGCAGTATAATCTGACAGTATATAGTAATAAAGCAAACTCACCGCGTTAGGAGCGAGATAGTTTTGTTGTTGGCACACTCGAGGATTTTCTTCTTCTCCCATCCTTCGACAGTTTTTACCCATTCTTCGCCCGGGCTTCGCCAATCTTTTGAGATAAATGGCATAATTTTCTTTTTTCCTTTCTTCTTTTTTTTTTTTTTTTAGTTCCGCGACAGGTTCTCGACTGACACTCGGAAGCTCAGTACTTTGCTAAAACGTTCCTTCACCTTTTATCTTTTTGTTTTATTTCTTTTTTCTTTAGGTTCTTTTTTTGCCATCCAGCTCGAGTCTTGGACTGTACCGTAGCCCTCGCGATCTTCGCTGCACCGCGCCAGCAGCAACCCGCCAATCCGTTTAGCCGCGGACGCCGAATATCCTCTCCACCTCTCTCGATTGCTACTCAGCTACTGATTCTCGCCAATTTTTGTTATACTGCGGCTGCTCGTTAGAGTCCTTCTAGGCGAGAGAGAGAGAGAGAGAGAGAGACAGACAAGCCGCCGATCGACCGCGCATGGCTTTGTTTCCGTGACGTCACGCTCAACGCGGCGACGCGGGGATAACATCAGCTGTGGAGACCTATCCGCTTTTCTCCAGGCACTCCTCTCTCGTGGAGCTGGAGAGGTGGCATAAATGCATGTCTCTAATCATGGTCTCTAGCTGTCAAACGGAGAATCGGCATTATGTGCCATCTCCTTGAAGATGTTTGAAGCTTTGGACGCATCAAATTTTAATTACACAAATATTATTATTTTTTGTTTGCTGTTGCAGTAATGGTTCAGTTGTTAACAATATTCCCATAATTTGCAATATTTACTTCCTTACAATATTTCCAATATTTACTATATTTAGTTCTTTGCAATGTTCCCAATATGTAAAATATTCAACATTTCCATAATTTTCCACCTACAATTCTTTAAAATATTCCATAAATTTGCAATATTTACTTCCTTACAATATTCCCAATTTTTACTATATTTAGTTCTTTGCAATGTTCCCAATATGTTCAATATTCAATTTCTTATAATATTTCCATAACTTTCCAAGAATAATTCTTAAAAATATTCCATAAATTTATAATATTTAGTTCCTTACAATATACCCAATATTTACAATGTTTAGTTGCTTACAATATTCCGAACTTATTAGCAAAATTCTGAAAAACCCAAATTTTATTTTTGTTAGATCTTTAGAAATATAGGTTTCGATTTGTTGTTAACTTTTTTTCGCTATTTCCTCTAGCGCAATAAGCAGAATAATACGTATATTATAAAACTGAAGTATTATAAGTGGAATTATTGTACTAAAATTACTTCTAGATGTAGTTAACGAAATTGAAAACAAAAAATAAAAAGTCGACATTTTCAAATATTTCCAGAATTAATGTCGAAACACTGTGAATACCAATTGTAGATTAGGGTACAAACTAAACTCTTAAGCAGAAGAATTTTTTCTAATGCTATTCTTTGCTTTATACCGCAACGAGTTAGCAGAAAACCAAAGCTAATGTTTTCAGTGTCTTTCTATTGTCATGATTATTAAGTTAATTGTGTCATTAATTGGTCACGATTATTATTATTTTTTTTTAAAGGAGAAAGATTTTTAAATAAAACTAAAATCAAATATTTTGAAAAATTTGAGCATAAAGGATTGAAATAAAGACATTGATACTACAATAAATACGTTAATTTATTGATTTACGAAAATCCGTAATTTTTACGTATGTACAGAAGATCGCGCGACACCCGGGAGACTAATCCCAATAATTGAATGATTGATTTTTTCCTAGTTGAATTATCATTATTTTTCTTGAATTTGTTGACCATCAGATTTATTTGTGGCAGTAATCGGAGATTCTTCTTCTTTAACGTTCTCTTCTTTTTCCGCTTCTTCTTCCTCTTCCGATTCGCTTTCGCTGGGCGGAAAATCCGGCAGAGCTGAATTTAAAAAAGTGTGATAAATTCCTTCTCGCCAAAATCAATCGAAACACGGAATAAGCAATATTTGAATACAAATGATTCAAAATACAGTTTGTATAGCAGAATAATTCTTTTAAAAAAAGGTATAATTAGATATTTAAATATTCATTTTCTTCGATTATACTTTTTTTTTCAATTAAGAAAACATTAATAATTTTAGCGATCTCGCTTAATTATTAATCAATAATTAAGCGAGATCCAAGTCGAAAATTATTTTTAATACATTTTCATGCGAATATTGAAGATTGATTGAATTCTAGCAGTTTAAACTGACCTTGTCTATCTTTCTTCTCTTGTTGAGCGTCGAGCAAAAATTTCTCTTGCGCCGCAATGATATCCTCACTACTTGAGCAGGCGGCGTATGCCGTCAATAATTCAGCATTGAGCTCCAAAAATGAGTGACCCCAGGAAAATTTACCTAGATAGAATTCCGCTTCTTTTGGAAAACCCGTAATCATTAGAGTCGCGGCAATCGCTTCCACGCAACTCAATTGACATGGTTTCCCGTAATTAATGGGATTCGCTGCTACCAAAAACGGAAGAAGCCGCGGGTTCGGGCTTCGCATTCTGTTGAATGGCGTATCATCTAATTTCGCCCAACTGCAATCTACCACAGCGCAACCCAGATCTTGCACTATTTCTCGATCCGTTGGAGAAACACACTGTTAAAGAACATATTTGCAATTATTTGAACAGTAGAGACAAATTGCGCAACGCTCAAATTATTATTCTGATAAAATAGTTCCATAGTCACCACTGAAAACAGTGATAAAAATTTCTGATTGTTCCTGACCGAACTAATAATTTTCCCATTATTAAAATTCAAAGTAATAGTGCCAATAGGAGTAAAGATGAAAATAAACAGTATTGGTGGGTTGTGACTCAGTTTTTACATCTTCCTTCTGTTACTCAGGTCTATCTGGCTCATGATAAATCTCGTTTTGTGTTAAGAAAAGAAGACTTTTGAAGACTGGGTAGGAAGTTTTTGAGTAAAAACTTGTGTATTAAATTTAGCATATTTTTAGTCTCTATACATTGATATGACTATGTCCCATCAATAGGAGTAGATCATTAAATTAACTCCAAATTCATTGCTAGTACAAAAACTTCTTTATCTATTTAATGGAGATGGGAATTAATCTTTATGCAACTATAAGGCAGGGAAATTCAGAACAGGATCGACGTTTTTGTCTTCTTTTTCATTAAAAAAAATGTGCAGTAAAAATTTCTCAATGTATGCTTTTAAAGTCACGTAATTTGTCATTTTATCTTATTTGTTTAAATAATATTCACAATCAGATTTCAAATAGCTTGTGGATAGAGTATGTGTACAAGCCTGCAAAGTAGAACCTTGTTGATTGCTTCCAAATTATTTCCCACCTTTCACAAAGTTTCCTTATTATTTTCCATCTTTTGCAAAGTTTCCTCTATGAAGCAGCAATACTTGATAATCATACTTCCTTATGGAGATAACTCTATGAAAGGTGGAAGATCAGTAGGCAATGAACAAGATTCTACCTTGCAGGCTTGTTTTCTCATTTCATACTGCTACTAATTTTCCTTGTACATTCAAAGAATTCTCTGATTTTTCCCTGAGCATTTGTTAATTCCCTGACATTTACAAATTTTTTTTCATACTGTGGTCACCATTTAATCAAAGCTGTTGAAAATTGAATTTGAAGAAAAAAATCAATTACCCAAATGGTTATTGACACCCAAAAAAATGTTAAGTTACCTGATCCCAGATAGATAAGGAATGTCCAAAACACAGAAAGTCAGAGTTTACATAACTAAAGTAAGAAGAAATACTACAAGTAAATATATATGAATGAAAATTGTCATCTGAAATTTCTACAGAAGAAAAGTAAATAATCTACTGCTCCCTGGATTACTGTTCAGACTTTTGAACAAATGATGCAAGTTTATTGTCTAAAAATGTGCTTTCAGATATAAATAATATTTGTGTATTATTACTTATCAATATTTCCCTTTTCATAGAATATTTTTCTTTAAATTTTGTTTATATTCATTTCTTCTAAATTTGTATAAATTTTATTATACTAATTTTATCTATTTTTTTTTTTTTTACTACCCATGTGAAAATGTATAATTCATTGAATATGTCTTATAAAAAAAATTTTAAATGCTGATAAAATACAGCCTGGATATCTAAATTCAAGTTTAGGCAGATACATCAACTTCTGCTGTATTCGGCTACATAAATACAGCAGAATTTGCTTTTCTCATTTTTATATGCGCTGTAAAGATCCACCAATGATACAAAATTATTTCACTAGATATATATTTTATCTATTTTTTTCTTCATGGATCCATAAGACATCTGTAATGTACGAAACATTTTTACGAATGTATATTCTGTACCAAATATATATTGTACCAAAGGAACAGTAAAAAAAGATTAAATAAAAAATACTTGTAGAATGTTTTTTCAAACTCATAGCAGGTATCCCCTTTTGTTTTTTTTTTTTGAGCAATCTCACCAATTGCCTAAAATACCTTAGTGCCTACTGGAGTGAGTACAAGACCAGGAAATCTTGCTCCTAGCCTAAGAGTTTTTACCAATCCATGCCTGGATAATTTTCTTCCGGAGCATTTTTTTGGATCGCAATGTTCCAGATCCCACATGGCAACAGGAAAAGGCGCTTGCCATTCAATCTCCGTTTCTAACAATTAAAAATACATACAATAATCAACAATATTCTTTTTTTTTGCCAAATTAAAGAAAAAAAAATATATAGAATTCTAACCTGACTCTTCATTCTCATCTGGATCTGATCTATCCTGTTCCTGCCTATATCTTTCCTCTTTTCCAACCACGTGTCTTTTTCTCCTCTCCAAAATCTTGCCCTTGCCCTTCTTTCCCTTCCCTGACATTCCGTCGCTTTAAATCCTAACTCTCGTTTCGCCGCAATAAAACAAGTAATAAACATGAAAAGTCGCCTGCTAGCGCCGCTTCACGATTCGCTCTAAAAATATTGCTTTACAGCCTTTCTAAAATGAAGGTTATTCGCGAAAAGAGTTTCAACCACCATCCACGAATAAGTATAGTTTGACAACTACGCGTCTTTATTGTGCAATAAGCGTTTCAAAGCCTGAAAAATCGTAAACACTGGAATATATCTGCAGTTATAATTGAGACAATGTGTTTGACTTGGTAAAAGTTGCATCTGGATAGTTTTTCGTATGGTGTATATATCGAGTGTTGATGTTTATATTGGTTGCAGACGTGAGAGAGAGACCACTTGTAGCTCTGCGTTGCACTGCGTTTTACGTATATACGTGTGAAGGTTCAAGCAGGAACGACCTCGGTCTCTGAACTCCCCTCGTTATTTCATTTTTTGCATTGAAACTTATAAAATCAACGATATTCATATTCTTGTAATTATCCTCGAGGATAAACAGCAATTTTTTTTCGCTTTGTTTTTCTGCGAAGATCAGAGGATTGGAGATCAAACGAGTGGGAAAACACGAGTACAGTGAGGGGAAAATGGAGCGAGACGGCCCTGTCTCGTTCCCCTCCATCGAGATCACATTTAACAAGTGGCTGGCCCAGTCGGACCAGTCCCTCAATAGCTCTGCGGACGCACAAATCGTTTGGTCGAACAAAACATTTTTTTTTTTTTTCTCCAATTGCTCAACAACTGTACTTAGTCGATTGACAGGATATTAGACAACAAAAGGTGTGAAAGCTGCATATTGCAACGGACGTGGTGAGTTAGATTTTTTTTTTAATTATTGTAATTGTTAATAGCGTTAACCCAAACGTTTCCACTATATACCTGATATATTAATAATGTTTTTCGCAATACTTTACCTCGACGCAAACAGATGAATTCACGAACGTTTTATCGGGCGGTTTTTTTTTCTTTACGTTTTTGTTTATGTAGATTATTGTTTTATACTTTATGGAAATTGGATGTGTTCACAAAGCTAGAATGATGGATCCAGATATATTATGTAGAGAAAACTTTTAAATCAACAATAATAAAATTCAATATAATCAGACACTTATTATATATATATATAGATATATATATATACGAAAAATAAAATACTGCTTTCCACAGAGGGTTGTTATATTTATATAAAATGTATTCACCATATTTTTAATAAGATTTAACAAGATGTTATTTTAATAAGAGGGATACATTTTATTTGTGGATCAAATTCTTTTACAGAAAAATGCTAAGTAACTTTGTAACTAGTTAAATATAACAAGCATGGTGAAAAACCAATCATAACAATCTATATTTTGGAAAAGTTAAATATACTAAATATATAATAATTACATGAGTGGATGAGAATTTAATTCTTCATTTGTTTATCGAACTTTTAACTATATATATGATACAGTTTTTTTTGCAATACACATTTTTTTATTTTTGTTTATATACGTTATTGTTTCTCATTTTCTATTTTATGGAAATTGGACATGTTCATGCCGCCAGGATAATGGATCCAGGTATATTATGCAGAGAAAAATTAAAAAGGAAGAAAGAGTAATGAAATTCGACACTATTCCAATGGCACTTGGATGTATATTCTGTTCTTCGATTAGCGACTTTCAGATGTGATATACAGAAAAAAAAGAATACTACATCTTTTCACACAGAGTTGAACAATATTTGAATAACATGCATTAACACCGCTTTAAAATTTGAATAACAGGGAGTTAATGTATGTAATTGTAACATTCTGATTCCAGAAGAAAATAAAAATGCACTGTGTGACATTTTTGTCCAGATTCTATTTAAAAATTTATTTCATTGCCATAATTAAAATAAAAATTCATAAGCAAACGGGAAATTTTCCTGCTTCTCCAAAATGTGATGCAAAAAAAATAAAAACTGAGACTTTTCCATTAAAAACAAAAAAAATTGGAGACCTACAAATTATGGAAAAGGCCATTTTTCTTGCATAGTAACAGTAAGAAATTTTGTAGAGTGACAAAATTATTAATTTTCCTTTCCTTGAATAATGAAAAGTAATTTGAGATCATTAATCTTTTTAAAAAAAAATGTATATCTCTGGTTGTTAAGAATTACTCTCAGTTATTTAAACCAAAAAGTATATTGAATGAAATTTAATTCAAATATTGCCAATCTGTATTTCCACATTGACTTTTCATTCACTCAACTGTTCTTCCATGCACCATGCACGATATGGAAGTTTCACATGGATCCGGGATGTGAATGGAATGTATAGCGAAACATCATTCTTCCTGCTTTATTTGTTTTTTTTTTTATCATTCGTGTGTCTATTTGTGTCACTATCCATTGATGCTAGTTTTGGATGTTCTCCACAAACTTCTAGATCTCTGCTCGAACCTGTCGCTGTCAGAATAAAAAAAAAAATTGTCTGTTTATCGATAAGTGACTGGTTTTTATTGATATTCACAGAAAACGTGGGCAAAGAGGCGATTCTAAAAGTGACCGATTGGCTCAGAGGAATTTGGGAAATGAGACGCAGAACAGGACCTATTCAACAATGGGTTGACTCTATTCCGTCACCTAGTAAGACTGCCGCCAATGACAACTCTACATCGGAGGAGAATCCAACTCCGCCTTTGACTCCTGTTTCCACCAAGAATAGCGTATTTGTTACTAATCCAAGCATGACTATATCAGCGCCAATCTCTGTGCCCAACTCACCAATCATTACAATGACAGGGACGGCAAGGTAATTAGTTTCCTGTGTTAATTTACAATTAAGTTATTTATGAATTTTCGACTTTACACTAGTAAAATTTATGCTAAACATTTTTTATATATATTTTTTTTACAATTTTTTACAGATTTATTCACTGCAGTAATGAGAGAATTGAATTACAGCATGTGTCCATAATCCAGAGAGACATTTATAATGATGAATGAATAAAATTATTACCTGATTAATGGCAATTTTCAAGAATTTATCTTACCAATTTTAATTCTTTAAAGATGCTCTATGAATTAATATATTTATGAATATTTGATAGTGTTGACTGTTTAATAATGATTACCTGCTTTATTGTGAAGACATTTTTTTGCTGGGCTAGGCAGTCATTTTTAATTGATTAATTGATACGCTATCAAATATCGATATGATTTATTTGTAAAGCGTATTTTATTAAATAGAATAAGCCATTCCACATTAAATTTGGTAAAAAATTATGGATTATTCTTGTGAAAAAAGTATCTCCTTGAAAATTAAAATTAATATGTTAATTTTTTTGCAAATTCAATACTATTAATGTTGCTTTGGATTCAGGACACATGCTTTAACATAAATCACCCTGCTCTGCGGTTACATAATCCATTAAAATTTACACAAACGATAACAATAATATTAGGCTGATTTGATTTGTATGAACTCTAGATCTACTCAACATATTGTAAAGTAGAACCTCAGAATATCATGATATTGCTAATTACTATAATATAATAGCATCAGAAATAAATAAACAAATCTAAAAAGAACAAAACTTTAATAATATTGTATTGATAAATTGAAATTGACTGAAATTAATTGAATTATTTCATTTTTTGCAAAGTTACAATTCTGTTGTATGTAATAATTACGTCAAACATTACGAAAAAATACTCACATGGAAAACGAATATTTTTTCACGTTTATTGGTAACAATCGCGGTTTTTTTTGTAGTCAGTAGTTTCTATTATCAGTAGTATGGAAAAACGATTGTATGTTAATTAGTGTTATTTGTTTTGTAGTCGTAATAGTTCAATTGCACAGCCAACATTTCACAGTGAAATTGAGTCAACTGCAACTAGTACTGATTCTAATAAAGTTCCAATTGGATAATTATGTTAAAAATAATAATTATTAATTAATTAAACAAAATAATTAATTAATAATTTAAGAAATTATGTTAAATGATGTTAATCAATATATAGCCGTATAAAAAGAATATTCTTTTCACTTCTATTGTTAACTATCGCGGAGGTTTTGTTTATCAACTGTTTCTATTATCAGTAGTGGGAAGATGCGATTGGTGGTTAATTAGTGTGAGTACATGTAAAAGGAGAAATGATAATAATAATAATAATTTAATGTTACAGTCCTCTTCACAACAATCGTTTAACGCGTGACCCAAGCTTTCAATCGGACAGTAGCCATTGCAGCAGCGTCGAGAGTCTTTTGGAGCTTCGCCGAGCGGATCCGGAAGCAATTCTCCTTGGCCTTGGCTTCGGCGGTTGTACCAACAGTTCTCAGGAAAATGGGCCGCTCTCGCGCATTCCAAAAAGATTCTTGCAGCCCTCGAAACTCAAGGGTATAGCGATAAACGATTTTGTCAAGCAACAGCAAGAGACAAGCGAATCATTGGATTCTGCGTCACTCGGATATCGAGGCCTAACCGGTAGGAGCATTTGATTTAATGTCTGGAATAATATTGCGTACGTGTATCACCTAACTCTGTGTACTCTGGCACATTCGCCTGGAATACGCTTCTGAGGCGTAACGCGTTCTAAAAATACCTTGTATGCATCGTACAAATCGCGATCAGATCGTAGAGAGAATTTTTCTTCTCGAATGCGAATGAAATACGTATTTGGGTATCGACGTGTGAGCCGATGGTGATGGTTTATAGGAAGCAGCGACACGCTCAGCGTGCCAGGCCGCGTTCGTCATCGTAGACTCTCCGGACCTAGCGACTTAGTAAGTCCCCCGTCTAAATGGAATTTCGATGTTTTTAGTGGTCAACATTTCTTTTCAACATTGTCTTTTTCTTCTTTTTGTAATTAATATTTGAATTGTGTTTCGCTTTTTCTAATTTGACACCTTCTTCACTTTTTAACAGACACTCTGTTTCGAAATCTGGAAAGATCGGCAAATTCAGTCAGTGAGGGAAATTTCAGTCGTTTTTTGGTCCGAAAGTTAGGAAAATAAATTGAAGCAGTTTTTTTGTCGAAGAAAAACAGATAGAATCTTCGTATTTGCAAGAATCTAGGACGACGTTTTCATTTCCAAAACTAAGTAAAAATATCCATGAAAAGAAAAATCCCTTGGAAACAAAACTGCTGGAAAATAAATCTGTTAGTCGAAAACTACATATCACTTTTTGTGCTACTTAGAGTCTTTATAGAATCATTTCATTAGAATTTTTATACATTCATTTAAAAACGGCATTTCAGTGGATTTGAAAAGCTACAATTTTGATACAACTCGAGCAATCTTTAAGAAACCGGAGTTTATTTTTACGGATCATTTCATTCACGGTTTGTGCCATATTTATAACGATGTTCTTGTTTTTATTAACTTTTAGTCCTATTGAAGTTGAATAAATTAGTAGCTTTAGATCTACATATATGAATGCCAAAATATTGCTCTCTTCGAAGAATAATTGGAATTTTAATTAGGAAAGGTGAGGGAATTTTAAACTGGCGATGGAGTAGCCGCACTGTTATACAATGAGATAACGTAGGTCCGGCTGTTTTACGGAACTTTCAGGCAATGACCACAACCACGTGCCGTACTCGTTACGTGCGAGACCTCGATTTGTTTATGCGTCAGACACGCGAGAGATAAGCTTAATCTTCTTGAGCGTCGTGTGTTCGTCTCTTTGGTAAATGACCGATGATAACTCGCGTTGCTTGTGTCTGTGACTCAGCGAGACATCTATATATTCATTATTTCCCTTGCAAGCTAGTTGCGCGCTACACTTGACCGGCTTAATTGAATCTATTCGACAGCCGCTAAGACATTGAACTCGATCGTATTAACTGCTTTTGAACAGAGTGTCACGTAGTCACAGAAATTATCGTCGTTCTCGGCGCATACTTCGATTAAATGTATTACGTAGATGGAAGATACGAAATTCCGTTTCGAGAATCCTGAGTTCCGTAATTGGAGCGATATACGACGTACGCCGGTAAACAAGAATTAGGAAATTGCTTTTTTAACGAGGCTACTGCGTTTACTCTGACGCACATAGTAGCGGTCGTTAGGGAAATCGATTTAGTGGTCGGCATTCATCGATAACTTGACGAAATTGCATGCAAACATGGCATATTGCCAATATGCCCGTAACAGTAGTTGTCGTTGCATCCCACTTTTATTTTATTATTTGTGCAATTAATATTTTGCGAAATGTATTTTGTTTTTATTTTGTTGGTACTTCGCATTCTGTTCGTTTTGGAGAATTAATGTTTTTTTTCTTCTGGCCTGAAAAGGCTCGCCTTATGTAGCCCCTTCGGAGATAGTTCAGAAGATCATGGAACGGCTGCGAGATCACGAGAGCCACGAGCAGGATGCTTATACCGTTCACAATAATAATACCGAGCCCTACAGCCCGATATTTCAGGACACCAGTCGATTATCCGTTCTTTCACCGGATAATCGACAATTTTTGGAACGGCCGCGCTCGAAGAGTCCTGATATGCGTAACAAACGCATGATCATAGGTAAGCATTACTTACATTAAAAGAAACAAAAAATTGTTGGTTCGATAAGAAAAATTGAAGCCATTATATTTGTGGAAAAAAAAACATTTTTTTTTAACCTGGGACCACGAGAAGACCAAATTGAGATGAAACGAAAAAGGCTAAGGCAGAATTTATTAGAGCTCATTTTTTAAAACTATTTTTACAGTTCTTGGTCGTTGGAAATTGTGTTTTGCTGGATAGTTTCCATAGCACCAAATAATTAGTACAGAGAAACATATAAGTAGATGTGGAATTAAATTTAAATTAACCAATTTACGCCAATTTCCACAAAACCTGTCTTTTCTTCTGTTCTCCGAAAGAGTGAACAATTGTATTGGTTTGATTATGATGAGTAACAACTGTTTTTATTAAGGTAAAACGTTTTATCCATTCAACGTCTAGATTTTTCAGGGCTTTAATTGTTCAAAAGTTATAACTTTTTTTTCAGTATATTCTATCATATTTCTAAGATATATATAAATATTTTATTAAAAACAAGACAAAAAAAGTTTTTTCACATAACCGTGTTTAAAAATTCCATAAAAAAAACGAAATAACGAATGATGGGTAATGGAAAAAATAATTACACATTATTTTCTCCATTACTTTAATTTTTGTGTGATAAACCGATGCTGATAAATCATGCTGATGTCCGAAAAAACGTTTTATCGGACATCAGCATGAGTCGATCTTATGTTCAAATTATGGCTGTGAATGTGTTTATATTTTAAGAATACATGCTGCTAGGCCACCTTTTATATCAGTCAATTACCCACGTTGTTATTAAAATTCATAGTTACAAGTTATTGATTAAGTAAAACATTAATCACAAGGAACTTTCTGATTTCTACGTTAAAATGTACTTTCCAGGCCAAAAGTCTTTCGCCTTTGGTTGCGACGGTGACTTAATCGAGATAAATCCGCTAAACCATGATCTGGACCAGCAGCATACAAGCACAAATGGTAACACGAACAATCACAGCATGGATGTCGACGAGGGTTTAGTTGTACCCGAAGCGATGCTGGACGTAGATCTAGAATCCTCGTGTATACATAAAACAAAGGAATCAAAAAGCACAATAGCAAACGGCAGAAAGGACAAGAGACTTGCTAAACAAATGTTTATAGACGATAGCGCTCAAGACTTAATGACGCCGGATTGTACTTCTCTGCCAGGCGATCTTTCCTGTTCATTCGATAATTCCGTTAGCACGTCGAGTTTCGAGGTATCGCGAAGAACGGACGGAAGTGAGAACAGTAATCAGTGGAAAACGAGAAAAGAGGACAGCGAGGATGATCAAGCGATGAGCGACAGTCGACGAAGAGCCAGCGATGGTTTCTGCGATACGAGAAAACCATGGGCAAGATTATTGCGCGACGAAGGACGTCGTTTTAGCGAAGGCGTCATCCGACAAACGTCGAATCTGCTAAACAGGCGAAAAAGCCTGAAACGCCAAGCGAGGATCAGCGACGTAGAAGCCGTGCAATACTGCGAGTCGGACACGTGTTCGGAGCTCGTAGTGCCGGAGGAAATTGTACAGCACGAGTGCAACCCGAAGATAGAATCTCCAAATAAACCGAAAGCCACGAAGCTCGAAGCAAATGAGACTGAAGGAAGTAATCATAGATCTGATAGATTAAGTATGCCGGATTCCGAATGTCCTTGCGAAATGCCAAAGGAGATTAATGGAAATATCGACAGTGGAAACTCGAAAAAAAGGGTCAAAAACCGATCAGGTTTGGCGGCGCTTCGCGATATTCACAATTCTGTTATGAGCATCAGAATGGAACCGGGTTTTTGATAGAAACATACAGATGTGTCACCGATTGGAGAATTGAAAGTCATGTAGATTTAAGGGCCTAAAGGCTCAAAGGGGCTTAAGATGAAATCAGAGCTGGGCAATTTTTGCTACTTTAAATAACATACTTTTTATTTATTTGTTCGATTACTTTTTATTAAATATT